>OZ023282.1:23133438-24524459 GCA_964007245.1 Hypomecis atomaria
CTCTTGAAAACAACTTATAAACATGGCTCAGAAGCGAGATGGGTCTGTAATTCTTCAATAAGGTGTTGTCACCTTTTTTAAAGAATAGCACCACCACGCTTCTGTTCCATGCTTCTGGCGTTATGCCCTCGAGGACGACGGTGTTGAAAAGCTTCTGAAGGACTTTAAGTACCGGTTTACCACCCGCTTTCAGAAGCTCTGAAGTGATTCCGTCGTCACCCGGCGCCTTGTTGTTCTTAAGTTGGTTCAGGGCCATTCTAATCTCGTACAGGCTGATGATTATTTTTACTGAGGTATATTTGTTATATAAAAAGTACGGCTAATAACGCCAATTACACATAATATCAAAATTAATTTCACAGTCATAATAGTAAATCATTAAACATTTCATAAAAAATTCAATGTTAATGTATTCAATATTATTAAGTATATATAATTAAAATAAATTAAGTATACCTATAAGTTACGTATGACAAATAAATATGAATAAATTATATATGTATGACAAATAAATATGAATAAATTATATAAATTATATTGGGTATCAGAAAATATCGTAAGTAAACCGCATCCAAACCGATTCACTAGCTTAAGAACTACGGTGCTACGGACAGACACACAGAAACCGGTCACACTAACAACACCTCTCTTTTTGCATCGGGGGTTAAAAATGTAGACAAATACACAACAGAATACAGAATACAGACAGACAACAAGGTTTTTTTTAAACAGCCAAATATGCGAATGAGTAAAACTATCGCTTTGATAATTTTACGCTAGGTATACAGAACTCAAAGCTAAGACGCCAAAGAGACAAAATTCTAATTATTTTTCGCGAAAAATCGTACCATCGAAATTAATCGAAATCGATGTTGATCTATCGAAATCAGTGTCCTTAGCATACAAGACCACGACAAGAGTTTATCGATGTGTGCAAAGGTGACAGATATATGCTTAATCATAACTCTGTCACGTTTTGACACGTCGATAGTATAATTTTATGGTCCTTATGCTAAGCCCGCAGGTCAGCCGATTTCGATAAAAATTAAATGGGACCATCTCAGACGAGTACTCTTTGAAATAAAAAAAATAAATCAGTTCACTATTGGCGAAAATAAAGATGAACTAACACAAAAAAACGATGGGGTCGAAAGGTTCTCTAGTGGAGGCCACGCACCGGCAAGCGCAGCGTAGGACGTCCACCCACAAGGTGGACGGATGACCTCATTAGGACCGCGGGATGGCGCTGGGTGCAAGCCGCTACCGACCGGTCTTATTGGAGATCTATAGGGGAGGCCTATGTCCAGCAGTGGTCGTCTTATGGCTGATGGATACACAAAAATTTACAGACGAACGTACCTCCTCCTTTTTGGAAGTCGCTAAAAACCAGACTAACTGTCCTAAAGAATACTGCGACATGAAATAAATAGAAGTACAACTTTAAACCGTTTCATTCAGAGTGCAGTGGGCAAATATGCTCAGGCCTTTGCCCACTGCTGTGGAAATAATTTTCTAGCTCACAATGCATCTTTGTAAGGTTTGCGTGCGATAGTTTTCTAGGATACTGATTTACTTATGTTTTTAAGCGAATAATTTCTTTTGCTTTGAGCTTTAGACGGGGTAGAAAAACATTCACGTTTTAGTACATTAAACCTTTTAATTTAAAAAAAGTTTTTCACCAATTTAATTTTTGAGTTTTTAGTTTTTACTGTACTTTACTACCAACTGTGTTCTACATGAAAAACCCTTTCATTGAATACCCTCGATGGGATTGCAAAAAAATAAATAGGTAATCAGCCATTTCATGTATTTACAATAATATTGAATATACATTATTATATTGTCACCAGAACCGAAGGCGTATCCTAAAATTCAGATCAATCGGTTGATAGGAAGAGGATGAAATTTCAATAACGAAATTTGACCCAATACGTTATTATTTATTATTATTTATTTGTTATTGTTTATTTATTAACGTTATTATTGTTATTGTTTTTAACGTTATATTGTTTTATAACGTTTTGTTTTTGATAGACCATCTAATAAAGCGTTCAACACATTTATCTGAAACGACAGAATCTACAATTCACCAATTACCAAATATCACATTACCATTTGACGGTTAAAACAACTTGACTGTTCCCTATACGTTTCTCTCTACTGAATTGGAAAGCTGAAAAAACAGCCGTGACATTTTATTGCAGACCTTGGGCGTCGTCGTATTTTACACGAAATAGGTTTTTAAATTTTATGACGACAATAGGAAGGACGGGATGTGCTGAGTTTTTGTACGTTTTTTGTTCTCTATCTAGACTTCGGGCACGTATTTCAGAGGATATCTAGGTATTTTTTTGTTGATTATTTGACCTAACGTTGGAGGATTTAGAAAGCGTGCTATTGCTACCAGCATACTGAAAATCAACATACAATGGGCTGAGCTTTGGGATTATATTTACACTCTCAATAGTCTTTGGGTAATTTGGCTTTTGTTTTCTTTTATTTTTAAATGTTCGTGTAAGGGTCATGCTTAGGGTTAAGTAGCTAATGCTATTTAGCGTTTATAAGTATTTATTTTGTACAAATAGTAAATATTTAGGAGACATCTTACACACGATCTCTGACCGCAAACTAAGCAAAACTTGTGATATGGCTGCCAAAGACTGATATACTTCATATAAATATTTTTAAATACATACTTATATAGGTAGTAACTAAACAACACCAGACATAGAGCAAACACCTAAGTTCATCACATAAATACTTGCCCTGGGTGGGAATCGAACCCACGCCTCTTTGACCCAGAAGTTAGGGTCACTAAGCACTGAGTCACCGAGGCAGTCAACAAATAGTGTAAAATAAAGTGCTAAAGAAATATAAACTAATAGTACCTACCTATTTTCTTTAATTTCATTATTATTCTGACTCCTTACGTTTACTTTTGCATTCGTTTTTTTTTTTAGATATAGTTGCTCCTATGCAAGTAACCAGCAAGTTGTTAGACATCGACAGGAAACAGTTAAGTAAAACAAATATTCAAACATAAACTTATATTTTAAAATACACATTTGTGTTCGAAATTCTACCTCCGTAATATAGAAGCTTAAATCTTATTAAAATCATAAACAGAACACAGCGCATTCCGCAGTAATTGAACATGAATAATTTATCTGTTCATTTATCGTCTTCGCCGGGATAAATTGATTCGCATTGTATTAATTTAGGTATGCAGAGTTTGGTTGAAGTGATGGGAGAAGAGATTATAATATTTAAATACTTAGATTGCTAAAACCTTATCATACAAGTTGTAGGCCGTAGGACGTCAATTGCTGCATAATAAAAGCTTTTGGTACCTATGTATACATTTCCATCGGCGTGTCATCATGTAGGTATTCAGCTGGTTTTATTTTTGATTTGATTGATATTCAAGCGAAAATCTCCGTTTTAGGCACGGCTATTTTGCTTTCGTCTGTCCAGATGTTGGTTTTCGTCCACAGGTCGCATTTTTCAATGGATTTCAACAAAACGTGGTGCACAAGTTCTACTTAACATTGACAGATTTTTTTGGTAAACTTTGATATGGTGTTATCCTCAAAAAGGGGGAAATTTTGGCGGTTACGCTATTTATCAGTTTTCGATAATTTTTGGGAAGATTATTGAGTATCAAAATCTTCAAGTACCTATGAACCAAATCGGTTGAGATCGAGTCTAGATATAAGTTTATGAAGATACAGATGTGTCTCGAGATTTACTATTCGGAGAACTACTAGTATTAGTTATCATTCTACAGCAAGTTCTATACTGCGCTTGGTAGTATACGGTCACTGTTTGATAACTTTGTAGCCACATTAGTCATAAGCCCTGTTATTTGCCTGCTCATTTATTTTATACCTGATACTATACCAGATATTTAAGTGAGCTGACCCCTGTGGATTGGCGACGTGTTGAGGAGACTCAAGATGAAAATTGTAAAGTTGATTACAACATATTTATGTACCGATGAGGTATGAAGTCCAGACAGATAAATTTTCCTAATTATTTCTGTCCGGAAGGCATTTAAGCAAAAAACCGGACAAGTGCAAGTCAGGCTCGAACACAGAAGGTTCCGTACAAATCCTGGAAATTTCACTAAATTTTAATGTTGAAATCTCTATAGGTTAAATAAATAATCATCGATATTTTTTTTCTTTTCTCGTCATACATCAAAAATTACACATTGTAAACCAGTTTAAGCATGTGCTAATGAAGCTCTTTCATATGATACCCTACATGATACGATTTACTCTCTTTGAATTTTGGGAATATACCTATATATTTTTTTTTTTTTTTTGTGATTCAATTAAAAATGAACAGTTTTCAGATTTATTCCCATATGTGTACCTATAAGACAATGCTTTTTACAAAATTTTATAATTCTAGGTTAACTGGAAGTACCCTGTAGGGTTTGATTCCGGTGTGAGTGTCAAAATAAGCGGTTTTTACGATATAAACGGCTCCTTTTTTCTACGAAAACTGAGAGGTTTGATTATTTTACAACTGTAAGAGAAAACGTATACGTGGTTTAAATTTCAACTCGTTAACTTTACGCGTCCTTGTGATAAAAAGTCTTGACATACGGACGGACAGACGGACAACAAAGTTGTCGCAATAGACTTTAATATAAATACAATTCCCTCAAAACTAACCTGTGCCCATGCGTCGGTTGTGTGCCGGCCTGTTGCTCGATGAAAGAAAACGTTGAAAATGTTGATTGAGCAGCACTTTTAATGATTTTTACTGTCCGTGGATAGTTCGTTGTCACGTTTTATTATTTTAATGAAGTTTTTGATGATTACTTTAAGGTTTTTCTATTATCACAATTTCACAATGTTTTCGCACACCATTTTTAAAAAGCGATAGGAACGAACAGACGGAGTTTTTTCTTCTTGCCACCGCGGTCACAAGGCGGGGCGCGGCGGCGCTTGCGTCGCAGGTGTGCGCGCGCAGGTCGGTGCCATTGGCGAGCACAATTGGCGGGAGATTTAAAAAACGAAACCCTACAAAAGTGATCCTACAAGTGTTCCGCTTTTTCCTTTTGAGATACAGGACCCTAAAAAACGGAGCGGTAAGTATCTCTCAGTTCAGCAGCGTTTGGCAACTGTGCTGCGCCAGGTCGTGTTGACTGACTGAAGATTTCAAATGATTTATTTTTCAATAACAAAAACAGACATCAAAAGCATTTATCAAGGTGGACATCATAGACATAGAAATATTATTCCGCTCATAGCTTTAACCTCACGCCACACCCGGGCGAGGCTACCAGCCGTGTGGGCTGGTGTAATAAATTGACCGGCGCATGTTTAGAAGGCTACTCACCTTTGCTTAAGGAATAAACAGACAAGGAAATCTAGATAAAAATCAGGTCCTTAAAATTTGGACTTACAAAACAGTTGGTAAAAAAATGCTTTTATTTTAACACTTACACAAGCACTTTTCCGTAAAGAAGTCAGTTCCAATTTTTTGGAAATGAATACGAGTATTCTTCTCTTTGGTTTAAATAATTGGTATAGTTACAGGTTTTTTATTTTATTATTATTTTTATTTAAACTGCGGTCTAAAAATTTAGCGACCAATGCTTACAAGTATTACATCATTTCGTCTGTTAAATTTGTAAAAGACTTGAATTTACGAAAAACTTTTTCAATGAATCCGAGTTATTTTTATGATTCTTATTTATTTAGTTACTAAGATATACATAGATTTTATTAAGATATAAATAGATTTTCAATAATGAGAAAAACTTGTTTTGTGTATAAATAAATACAATTACAGTACATATGTAAATTAAATGAAATAATCTTTTTCCGTCTAAATTTTGGTACCAATTTAAAATGTTATCTACACTTTACACCGTTCTAGTTACTAATGTACACAGTATAATCTATCGAAAATGAAAGCTGGATCCATACTTTACTATAATGATTTAGTGAATTTTCAACCATTTATTAGAGCAATGAACAATATCTAGTCGTGAGTCAGCACCGATCGTGCATTCCTATTAATTATGTGAACCACGAACAATTTGCATTATGGATGGCATCACAAGAATTTTTTGCTGTTGGTGAGATAATACATTTATTTTAGTGAGTTATCATTTATTTAATACTAAGTAGCGCTGAAGGTGTAAATGTTACACAAAATAGGTGTAGATGCAGCTTTTATACTTCACTAATTCGGTGAAGAAGAAGATGGGTATCATTAAATTTATAGTTTTTTTTTATAGTGGGCAAAAGTGCCTTTATTACTTTTTTTCTTAAGTGCTGGCAGCATTGCCATTCAGCGTGGCAATGCTACCAGCATGCTGGGCACGCTGCCAACTGGCAGTGGGCTTGAGCATTTGGATTATATTTAGACCTTCAAGGGTCTGTGGATGATCCAATTGCTTTCTATGTAGTAGTAGTGTAGGTAGTTTTATCATATAAAGTAGTATTGTTATTGTAATATCATATTGCAGTTAATTTAGAATCAGCATAAAAATCCTAAACTTGTACAATTGAGTTTTTACCCGTGGTCCCGGGTGTGGATCGACCCTTTACCGGGTCCGCGGGTAATTTTGATTACCCGGGGTCCCATAGCATTGCGTACAAAATTCGGATATTTCGCTCGATTTGCTTACATTATTGTTGGTTTTTTTCAAAAACGGCTCAGCCGATTTATGTAAAATTTATAAATGGGACTACCTCAGGATTATACCCTTTTGAACTTAAAATAATTTTTCGATTCGGTTCGCAATTTACGCAACTATCGATGAACGTACACAAAAAAAATACATACTGACGAACACAGAAACTCCTCATTTTAGGAAGTCGGTTAAAAATTGAAAACCATCAGTACTATATCGGCAGCGGATCTCTGGAAATTTCAGATTTCTTGCTATAACGGTTCATGAGATACAGCCTGGTGACAGACAGACGGATAGACGGACAGCGGAGTTACCATCTTTACCCTATGGGTACGGAACCCTAAAAAAATTAAAACGAAATTCAGAAATTAATTTAAAAGTTCGAAAAGATTACGTTGCAACTGAAATTTATTACATGTTAGAATTTCAAATAAACGCTGAGACGATCCATCACAAGAAAGCCGCGTCATTCAATTCCCTCCAACTTCCGCGCTACTTCTTGAAATATGACTCTTTGACATGTTTTCGTGTTCTGTTATGATTTAACAAGTTTCTGGGTCAAGATATTATGTAAAACTCGACAACGATATTTCCTTTTTTCAAAAGTCTGAGCGTCTGGTGGACGCCACGCGTGACCAAAATGCTGGTGTTTATTTGGCTCAACGCATAAGCATTGCCATTCAGCGTAGTAATGCAGCCAGCATGCTGGCCACGCTACCAACTGGCAGTGGGCTTGAGCTTTTGGATTATCTTTAGACCTTCAAAGGTCTGTGGATGATCCAATGCTTTTGATGTAGTAGTAGATAGTGTAGTTCAGTGTAGTAAATAAAGGCACTTTTTGCCATATTTCCTAACCACCAGTACCAATTTACTGTTTTGAAGTTAAGTCTTTTTTAAGGGTAATTAAATAACACTTAATTATTTAAGACTTAAGTCTTATATAATGGTAATTAAATAGGACTTAATTTCAGGATAGGAAGTGGATACTTATGTTGTGAAATTTAGATGGTTATTAGTTGAGATGGGGATAGCGTAGCTTGACTAGGTGTTCGTTAGTCCCCCCCCGAGTGGGTTCCCGCCTTGTCGTGGCGGGGGGGCTTAGTAGCCAGGTCTCGCCAGCCTGGTGAACCAAGAGGAACCCGAGGTGGGGCCGGCCTCTCCGGGTCTTGGACCTCGACAAGCCCGTGCGGAGGCTGGCCAGTAGGTCGCTAGTCGACTGAGGTGGACTGCGGTGTCGCGCCCGTCGCGATACCGCGGCCGTGCCCATCGAGGCGGGGGCGGCGACGGGATGGACGGGCGGCGAGTGTGCCGCTGTCTATCCGTCCTGCCAGCGGCCCTAACGGGTGCCGCCAACGTGTTGGCGGAGGCGGTGGGGCTGCAGGGGAAGAGGAGTGTCGGTATCGCGACGGCCACTCTCCCTATCCTCTGCAGCCGTAGTGGCAGGCGCGGGGCCACTTTAATTGACCCGTTGCATCATCGGGACCAGGGCTGTCGGACACGGGTGCTGTCTGACGCCTAGTGCTGGTTGGTCCCAGGTGGTGGATGACGATGTGTCTGGTGTTCGGCACATCGTCATTCTAGCGGGAGCCGAAGCTCCATGGTGGGGCCCAAGTTGGGCCAGCGCTGTCGGGTGCCGCGGAGGAGTGCGCAAGCGTGCCCGTAGCCCCGACACCAGGCGCAGTGGTGGAACACCCAGGGGTTTTGGTGGGTATACTGTCCAGTCGGCAGGACTCCCACATAACCACCCGCCTGCCCTCGAGGTGTAGTGGTATCTATAAAAGATGTCCCCTGGTAAAAAAAAAAAAACGGTGCTCGTTAGTGATCATCGAAGATAAGCAGCGTTCAGTACAGCCAGTCTTTGGATGGGTGACCGAGGATGGCAGTTACAACTGAGCGCTATCGTAGTTCGAATGACATGTGAAATTGTAGGCCCCAGTTATTTTAACCGTTTAGCCATATCAGAAGGCGGCTTGAAAACTCTGAGACCAGGGCTGGCCACCCGGTCTATACGAACATTCAAAGCTTAGGAGTCAAGGTTAAAAATTGAAATATCAGGAAAAAGTTTAATCAACGTAAAATCAGTCTGTATACTGTACATTACGTTGATTTTAAGACATCTGTTTCTCCCATCCTCAGTTGGCCTTTATAGCAAAAGCGATTTATAATTATTTGAATCATCGTCTTTTTCGCTCAGTACCTTTTCTGGTTCCATCCATCCATCAGCCATTGGACGTCCACTGCTGGACTTAGGCATCATCCATTATGGATCTCCAATAAGACCGGTTGGTAGCGGCTTGCATGCAGCGTGATCCTGTGGTCTTAAAGAGGTCATCCTTCCACCTTATGGGTGGACGTCCTACGCTGCGCTTGCCGGTACGTGGTCTGCACTCGAGAAATTTTCGACCTTTTCTGGTTAACTCTGTAACATAAAGTGGCATCCAATATCGATGTTGACGTATTTAATACGTCCGTGGCACGTATGAAACGATTGCTATCGAGCGCATTTTTTGAATGGCTGTGATTTCGCGGGCGGCGGTCGGTCACTTGTCTCTGGACGCGCGGCAGCGCGCTCGGAGCTGGGTTGGTGATTGCAGCTTGTGCATTTATTTAATTATTTATTTTGCAGTCTACTCGAACAACTTCATTTCAATTTACTTGTGGAACCCTGTAATTGGCCGTCAACAAACATTTTTTTAATGTATTTCCGTAACATAGCTGTAAGGTACCCAATAAAAATAAAATAAAAATAAATAAAAAAATGGTTGTCTGTAAATTCGGTTCACGGACGATAATTTTACGTGATAACGTCATAAGAAAACATTGATGAATCAATAACTGCAACAAGCTGAACGCTTAGGCCGATCGTGCCTCTCTATCGTTTGTTCCGCGCTCTCGCTTGCACGTTCGGCTCAGGTGGAATTTTACACTTTTGTAAATTAATAGGATGTTATCACATAAAAAACCTAGTATAGATAAACAAACAAAATATAGTAGGCCTTTTCTGAGCTTATGTTTACACTTTTGTGATTATCAAAAATCAACAAATTCATTTCTGAGCATTTCTTTTGCGGGAGATGTTATGACAAAAAATATAAACATCAGTATTTTTTTCTGGATGCCATTAGAATTCCTGTACATTATTCCTAGTTTATGATAAAAATATATTTCTTTCGTCTCGTTCTGACTTACCCTACGGCTATGAATGTTTCATGAGGCTTGTGCTTTAGCCACCGAGTACTAGATTTACTTTCTTTTAAAAGGGGCGTTATTCAATCGATCAGCTATTAATACAAATTACAGTACAGTGGAATTATTTTTTAGCAAAAACATTTACGTGTCGGCTAAAACATTTACTTGCAAAGTGATTTACAATCAACATTGGAACACATTATTATTATAAACTACGGGACTAACTGTGCACTAAAATTCATCCTGACGTTTCGACCGAGTTGCATCGATCGTATCGTGTAGACCTACCCGTGACCACGATCGATGCAACTCGGTCGAAAGGACAAGAACATAAATTAGACCAATGGTTCAATATCAATTTAGACAATACGTGTTGTATATCAAAATATTCTAGGTTTAGATAACAGTCTTATAATTTCAATTTTTTTTTCTGATATTCACTCTAAAATTGATACGATTCTAATTCGTCTTCATCTGCACTGATAGATAAATTAATAGATAGAAAACTATTTATTGTTTTATTCATATTAAGAGAAAAAAAATTGAATGAATAATAAGATTAACAAAACAATCATCATAATAGTTATTATCACTGCTACAACTGGTTGGGCATGCCACATGTACCTAGCTTAAATCATAATAATTATTTTTCATTATTTTTTTAAAAATCGCACGACTGACTTCAAACGTGTCCGAAATTTAAATAGTTCGCTAGATTCAATGTAGGTGCCTATAATATTTTTACATTATTTTTGATTTTTCAAAAACGGTCGCATTTGATACGATTAAAATGGGACCACCTCGGAAATATACCCCTTCGAAGTTAAAAAAAAGCGTTTATAAAGCGCTTCACAATTGGTGAAAATATCAAAGAATATACACAAAACAAATACATACAGACGAGCAACCTTCTCTTTTTTGAAGTCGGTTAAAAATTGAATGAATCACTAATTAAAAGCACAGTAAATTGAACTTGAACTCGAAACAAATTTACTATGTAGCTGAACAAATGTTGCTGAATGCTAAATGAAATAATATTATTGCGAACCGTTTAAACTCACCCCAAAGAAAATCAATTTCTGTGAAAATGTTGCATAGTTATGGATATTGTTCTCGGTGAGTGAAAACCAATACCAATGTTTTCCGCCATTTGGCGGGAAAAAAGAAACTCTGCATTTTTGCTTTAGTCAAAAAAAAACATTTTACAATGTTTTTATTTTTGTGACAGTAAATTTGCCTTTGATATTGTAACGCTTTGACAAAATTGGTTAGAATTAAAAATTACATTTATATTTCAATGGAATTTTGAATGTTTTTAGTAGCCACAGTGAAATACAATAACTCAACAAAGCTATACGTTACTAAGAGTAATTACATGTGACAGAGATCACAAGGTCTCTGAAAAATAATCATAATTGATGTCAAAATTTCTAACCAGCTTGAAGACTTTTGACATGGCTCAGAGGTTTAAAAAATCGGAACGCACAGTTTACCGTGCCATCCAAACCACGGCAACGCCTAGTAGTAAATACCGCCAGCAATCACCCATACAAAAACCGACCGTGCTAAATGTTTCTTTATTTTGGTGATTAAATAAATAATTATTAGGGGACATCTTACACACGGTCTCGGGCTCAAATCTAAGCGAAGCTTGTGATATGGCTACCAGAGACTGGTAAACTACATATTTTTAAATACATATTTATATAGATTTTCCAACTGAGCGCTACCGTGGCTCGGATGACACGTTAAATTGTAGGTCCCGGTTGTTTTAACCGTTTAGCCATGTCAGAGGTCTTCAGGCGGCCTAAAAACTCTGACACCAGGGCTTGCCACCCGGCCTATTCGAACTTACTGTATATCCCTATAGATAATATCTAAATAACACAAAGACACAGAGCAAATACCTAAGTTCATCACATAAATATTTGCCCTGAGTGGGATTCGAACCCACGCCTCTTTGACCCAGGAGTCAGGGTCACTAAGTCACTGAGGCAGTCGATTGCTGACAGGCACCTAGTCAAACTACGCTATAAGCGATACTTTGAATTAAAAGGACTTCACATAAGTGAAATAAAATGAGACTTGCACATTTAAATCTTTACACGCTCAGGACTTCACGTTAACACAATTACCCGCCGTGGAGAATGCTGAATATTCAAACCGTTTCAGATTAACTGAGCGCAGCTGTGCGACGGGAATTACGAGTGGTAAATACTCAGCTCGATTGAGCAAACTCTTTTATTGGTTGTGATACATTTGCACTGAAAAATCTAGGTGATATTCTCTACCGTATCGGCTTTTTGACCGACGAAACGGAGGAGGTATAATTCGACGCGTATATTTTTTTAACAATTAACTACGCATAACTTTTTCAGTAGTGGTCCGTTTTTTTTATTGAAAAGAGTACACTTTGAAATTGGTTGCATTTAAATTTTATCGAAATCGGCTGAGCCATTTTCGATAAATCAACAGTAATGTGAGAAATGCTACATCGATCCGTGCGAAATATTCGCGAATTCTGTACACGGTTGAAGTCGGTCGTGTTACTTTTTGCAGAAAATAATTATTAAGTATAAGCTTTTATTTAACTTGCAATTGATGTATGTACCTGCTATGTATGTAAGTTGGGGTGGAATTTTGCAAGTTAAATTTGACCAACTGCCCGGTTTCCGATTGAGCTGAAATTTTGCACGCATATGTATATGGCGTGACAACGCAATAATATATGGTACTATGGAGCTGATCTAATGATGGAGTTGGAAGGTGGCCATAGGAACTCCTGTACTAAACAAGATTGACTCTTCGTGTTTGGGCTCGTTTTACTTATCTTGGCTAGCACTCTGCTGCTACATGATATCCAAGATATCAAACGCTAAAAGATATTTTACAAAAAGTTTTATTTTTGTGATAATATATGATATAATATATCCACTGCAGAACTTAGGCCTACGCACAGGGGCCGATTAGACTACGTCTACTTTACGTAATCCGCAGTGTGGATTTGAGGAATAACACATGCAATGAAATTTATCTTACAATACGTTTGCGGATCGCTTCATGACGGTTTTGTTTAGTGAAAACCTTAGCATGTCACTCTTAGCGTATTTTGACTAAGTGTTCGTAAGCGATCATCGAAGTTAAGCAACATTCAGCACGATCAGTTTTCGGATGGCTGACCGCGGGGAGCATTTACCACTGAGCGCTACCGTGGCTCGGATGTCAGGTTGAATTGTAGGCGCTGGTTGTTTTAACCGTTCAGCCTTGTCAGAGACCTTCAGGCGGCTTAAAAACTTTGACACCCGGGCTAACCACCCGGACTACAAAAACTTGCATACTTTCAGCGAAAGCCAAAAGGTGTAATAAAAGACCTTAAAATTCTAAAGCATCCGTTAGTACTTATCACCACTAGACCACCACAGCTTCTTAGAGAGTGATAACTACTCATCAGTGCATACTAGATATTATCCTTTGAATTCTACTAGTTTGCGAACGCTTAGGCCGATAGTGCTTATATTTCGTTTGTTATGCGCCTTCGCTTGTTCCGTGCTCTCGCTTACTCCGTGCTCTCGCTTGCTCCACGCAGTCGCTTGTTCCGCGCTCTCGCTTGCACGCTCGCCTCAGGTGGACCGCAAAATTTTTTCGTGCAAACAGCCGCCGTTCACCGATTTATAAGAAGTTATCACGTCAAAAATAACAAAAACATGCATCGATAAGACTTAGCTACAATGTAATAAGGGAGTAAAAATAGCTGATTCCCATTACAGAGGTTTATCATTAATTTAATTTACTAAACAAAGTGTTGTCCCAAACCACAGGATACGCGTTAACTACGAAACACGCAAAACTTGGTAACAAATCAAAGGTAAACTTGGAATGGGTCCACCAGACCTGTGAATTTAACCCTTGCTACTACACCTTGGTTACTGTGGAAAGGCCACGATGTGGTCAGGACAACCCGCCTAGTTTAACCTTTAGATGAGCCGGTGCAAGGGATATGAGGTAGCGGATGGTATAATAGTAGGTGTCTACATTTTGAAGTTATAATGACCTATAAATCGAAGAACGTCGACTGCACGGACGAAAAAGCATGACTCATTGTCACGCTCCGCCTGAGCCGAGCGTACAAGAGAGAGCGCGAAAGAAGCGATAGAGAGACACGATCGGCCTAAGCGGCGTGTGACGCATTCTACATTATCACGTAAAAATATTGGCGTACACAACAGAAATCCCAGAGAGATAACGCTGTTGTCGTTTGAGGCAATTCTCAACCACAAAAATGTAGAGAAAATCTGGCCCGGAGTTGTCACAGTCAAATAATATGAAGTAGAATTTGACGATCCGTACAAAAATATCCGGCAATTGACATCGAATCGAGATATTTTTCATGTTTCTTTCTAATTCATGCCATATTAAATCAATGCATCTCCTTCAGATTTTCTCGATTGACATTATTCGTCTAGTAGTAATAGCTCTGTGGCATAAACCGATTTTAAAGACAACCATTTTTAGGGTTTCGTACCCAAAGGGTAAAAACCGGACCCTATTACTAAGACTTTGCTGTCCGTCTGTCTGTCTGTCATCAAGCTCTATCTCAATCACAAGGCAGTTTATAGAACTGATGACCGATGGGGTCGTAACGTTCTCGAATGGAGACCACATACCAACTATCACAGCGTAGGACGTTCACAGACAAGGTAGACTATGATCTAATCAAGGCCGCAGAAACACGCTTGATGAAAGCCGCTTCTAATCGATTTTATTGGAAATCCAAAGGGGAGGCCTATGTCATGAATCCTTACTAATATTATAAATTAAATCCGAAAGTGTGTTAGTTGGTTTGTTGCTCTTTCACGCAGCAAATGAGCTACAGGTCAACTTGACTTTAGGAATGGATTTTGTTCAGAAGTCGGAAAGTAACATTGGCTACTATTTATCCAAAAAAAATACTGCTACAGGATTGCAAACACATTAAAACATCATGCGGGTGAAGCCGCGGGTAGAAACTAGTAAGCAATGAAGGGAAAACTTGAAGAAACAGATATATTTTTTTTAATTGTTAGGCTCTTATAACTTACGCTCAATTATCAACTTGATAGCTCAAATTGACACTGCCTGTTCGAGAGTTAACATCGGCTGTCCATTTTGCTAAATTAATTAATTTCTAAAATGTTTGCATGCTTGAACTGTTGAAATTGTATTATTTCCCAGTATTTTAACCATTGTGCCCGGAGTTGTATGTTATTTTAACATGTATTGTATTTATATAAATTGTAGTATAACTTTATTACAATAGGTAAGTATTATTTTTTTGTAGTTTTTTTGTTATTTTTCTACAATTATAATTTAGATTATTTTTTTGTTAAAAGGAATAAACAAGGAAAATGCTAAAAGCTAAAAATATAAATATTCGTTTTTTTCACGTGGTCGTGTATATTCTATCCGATATAGACTGCCTCGGTGGCTCAGTGGTTAGTGAACTTGACTTCTGGATCCAAGATGGCGTGGGTTCGATCCCCACCCAGGGCAAGCATTTATGTGATGAACATAGGTCTCTGTGTGTTATTTAGGTACTATCTATATAAGTATGTATTTAAAAATAATATATGTATATGTAGGTTATCAGTCTCCGATCAGCCATATCACAAGCTTTGCTTAGGTTGGGGTCAGAGACCGTGTGTAAGATGTCCCCCCAATTTTTATTTATTTATTTATACTAATCGTTAAAAATTATTTATTTGTGAACCTGTTTAGTACAACGTCGTTGAATGTGTCTTAAACCTTTTCCTATCTAACGGCACTTATAATCAATGAGTATTGCTTACTTTTAGTATTAAAAAGTTTTTATAAGTAAGTTATAAGTTTTTTCTCCACCGAAAAACTAAAAGTACATAAATTCGTAGATGAATTCCATTGGACTCATAAGTACGGAACCGGGATTTAAACCCACAAATTTATTATTGGAAGGCGAGTGTAACTACTACTAGACGACGACGAATAATTTTACAAATATAAGCTTTGTTGTTCTGTAAATATAGAGAAAAACGACGTAATTTATAATTGCCTTTGATAAATAAACCTATCTGAAATCGTTCTGAGCTTTTCGTCATCATTCCTTTATAAGAGAATCGGTTAAATTATTCTACTAATCATTATTTTTTGCAAAAAATAGCATGTCCGACTTCACCCGTGTACAGAATTCGCGAATATTTCGCACGAATCGATGCAGCATTTTTCACATTATTGTGAATTTATTATTGTGATGTTGATTTATCAAAAAAAATTACTCAGCCGATTTCAATAAAATTTTAATGGGACCAATTTCGAAGTATACTATTTCCAATAATAAAAAGAATTATTGAAATCGGACTACTATGAAAAAAGTTATGCGCGGTTATACATTAAAAAAATTATACGCATCGAATTGAGTACATCCTCCGGTTTGGTTCGTCGGTCAAAAACCCGGACTAACAACAGAACTATAGGTATTTCAGCAAACAACAGCCGTTTGTGGTAAAAATACCTATAGTTATCTACATGTATATTATACCGAACAAATAAAAAACACAATGTTTCAACATGTATTTTTACAGGACACAATGGTATTGTTTTTGTTCCTCTTGTACTGGAATAAACATTGATATCGGTTTGTGTTATAAACATGGCCGGTTTGATTTTGCATTGTAGATTGCGGTACAACAACTTGGACAGTTTCAATAACAAAATTTTTATGCATTCTCTTTTGCAAAAACATACCATTCTTATTGTTCAAACATACGAGTAAGTCAATAAGTACAGAAATCAATACAATACATTGTATTTTCTCTAAAAATCAACCTTTTAGTCGAGGCACAGGCTAACAGACTAGAAAAATTCCGTCAACAGAACTAACCATTTACAGGGTTACTGGTGATCAATTAGCATTCTTTTAGGGCTTATTCTGTCTACATCAAAACTTACAACTTTTGTTCTGCGACATTTTGTCGAGGGTGAACGATATTTTTCTATGGAACAGCATTTTTTTGAGTTTTGGTAAATGTCGTTGAACAAAAGTGGTTAGTTTTGATTTACAGCACAAGTCCCCAAAAGGATGCCAATAGATTACCAATAACCCTTCATAAACCTACTTATTTTTTTAGGTTAAAATACCATTTATAACTATTTTAATTTACTAGGCCCGACATGCTTAACATGAACTTTTGTCGGATGTTGCTTTATTGGCAAACCAGTGTATTAATAATAACACTGACGCAAACCACTCTACGAGGACTGATGGCTGATAGGGTCTATAAGTTCTCGAGCGGAGACCACGTAAGGGCAGCGTAGGACATCCAACCACAAGACGGACGGATGACCTCATTGAGATCGCAGGATCGCGCTGGATGCAAACGGCTACAAACCAGTCTTATTGGAGATCTTTAGGGGAGGCCTATGTCCAGCAGTGGACTTCCTATGGCTGAAACGAACGAACGAACGAAACAATTGTTAGTAAAGTACCTAGGCGCTTCAGGAACGTTTAGGTTAGGTAAGGTTAGGTAGAGTGTGTGCAAAAAAAACCGTCGTGGCGTAACGGTGAACTAGCAATAAGATTTTAATCAGCAGCCAAGGTACCGACTATACTTGGTAGACGCAAGTACTGATAAAACCGGATTGGTATCTATCAAGTACCAAAAACTTTATATGTACTAGCAATGAAAAATCAGTGTTGTCAACGTAACAAAATTAGTAAAATGGCACACGGGCGACCTCACCTACGACGCTTCTCTTCTTGCACAAACTCTACGTGCCGTATATCCGAGACCGTCTTCATAATGTTGCTTTGAAAAGTGCGTCCCTAAAAGTATTTTAGTGGAATATAATTATGCTCATCTTTATGAATAACTTTTACGATGGGACCCACTTCAAAATAAGGAAAAAAACGACTGTTTCATGCTTTGAGCAAATATCTACAGAGCCACAGGCCCTAAGTGATAGAAGTAAAAAAAATTTCCAAGCGTCGTCGTACATACCGACTTCTATATATAATGACCCGTTTTCTCGAATCTCGATGTTATGTCACCTAATTAGTGATTGTAACCGAGCTCTTTGGCATCGCGCGGCATTGTAGTCAGCTTGCAATCGACTTGGGTACGACTTACTAAAAAGCCTGCCCACTGCATAGCTTGGGCAGGGTTTTGGCTTGGATACTTTTTTGCACGACTGTGACTCTGTAGATATTTTCTCGAAGGTTTTATACAAAGTTCACTGATTCTCGACAAAATAGACATCTGATTTATTTTTGCGATATTGCGGTTGGTCATATACATGTGTGCTTGTGCGCCTCCAATGGATGATTGCATCCCCAATGCACTGAAGTACTTATAACACTTTTCTATAGGTATTTAGCTTAACTACTGTGAAGTTAGTCATATGTGACCACGGTTTTGTTTCTGGATTACACTACAAGCCTGTGTAGTTTATGTTTGACAAACAAATAGCTCTATGAATTTTCCGGTCAGTTATTTAACGTATTTGGAAAATAGGAAATGTTTAGCGCCTGCGGCGGTTTTTGTATACATACGTCGCCAAATCTCTATGTGAAATTCTTAGTAGCGAGATACATACAAAAACTATACATTTTAATGACTCTGTAGTAATTCTGTACCAGCCTTTTAATAGTCCACTGCAGGACGTAGGCTACCCACGAAGGGTGATTGGGCCATATCCACCACGATGGCCCAGTGCGGGTTGGTGGATTCACACACGCCATGGAATTTCTTCCTTGGACATATGCAGGTTGCCTCACGATGTTTTCCTTTACCGAAAAGCCAGTGGTGTGAAAATCCGTACATAATTTCCAAGGAATTAATTGGCTCGGGACCGGGTTTGAACCCATGACTTCACGATTGTAAGGCGGGTGTCATTACCACTAGGCTACCACGGCTTCCTGTAGTAATGGTAGGCACCAATATAAGTAATGTGCCCATAATATGTACTCGTATGTCCGTCTGTTTGTACCCATGTCACAAAGCCTCACAATACCCACTTTTAGATGCTAATTGCAAGAAATTGTCAATCAAATATATCAAAGGGTTTCTAGTTATACTAAGATACCTTAAGAACAAACTTTGAAAATGCATTTTACTGCAACCAAATACCACTATACATATAGTAATATTAACACACAAAAAAAAACATTCAATGAATATAACTCCACAGAAATTGAGTCATTGAGTAATATGAGACTGATATTATTTACTGTCACTAATGCATCAAAACAAAAGAAGATGTCAAAACAATGCAAAATCATATTACACATAGAAACATTCCCGAGACAGATTCAATTACTACTATCGCAAAAATAGGTTTAAGACAAGAAAATCGTACCAAATCTCAATGCCATTTGGATTCCAGTCAAAATCACCTTTAAATACGACGGAATAAGCAAACTTAGTGCTTGTAAGTTTGTTATAATGTATTTTTATTTCTTCTATTCTGGAATTCATACTGATTACTACTTGGTTGTTAATACGATGTTACTGTTGAAGATAGCAAGCTATAAGACAGTGGTTCTCAAAGTTGTTTGGACTACGACACATCTAATCCAAGTTTACAAACTCACTTCCAGGAAATTTTACCGTTACCAATCCGAATAAAATGCGTTATAACTACATACATCAAAAAATATTTCAATGGGAAGGATAAAATTGGGCTTTTGAATCAATTTTTTTTTGTGTTTAATGAAAAGATCATATTTAGAATCCTCAAAAAACTATCTTTATTTTTCCTTATAATAATAAAGCTATGTTAGGTACATTAAAAATTGACTCGGACGAACGTGTGACGTCACAATGTTACACTTTACAGCAGTGATGTGTAACATTGTGACGTCACACGGTCGTTTGAGTCAATTTTCAGGGTTCCGTACTTAAAGGGTAAAAACGGGACCCTATTACTAAGACTCCGCTGTCCGTCCGTCTGTCCTTCTGTCGGTCTGTCTGTTACCAGGCTGAATCTCATGAACCGTGATAGCTAGGCAGCTGAAATTTTCACTGATGATATATTTTTGTTGCCGTCATAACAACAAATACTAAACACATCATCAAATAAATATTTAAGGGAGACTCCCATACAACAAACGTATTTTTTTGCTGTTTTTTGCTCCATATTAATAATGGCAACAGACTTGAACAGACATTCTTGAAATGGGGCTAAGGGGGATCCCATGGGGTACGGAACCCTTTGTGCGCAAGACTAACTCGCACTTGCCCAATTATTTAATTAATGTAATATGACTTTGTAATTAAGTACTTAATAAGCAAAGAATATGTTTTGTATGGAAAATGTATTTTCTATATTTACATTTCAAAAGAAAATGAGAAATAAAATATTGAAAAATCTAATCGTTGACTATATTTTGCCTTTACAGTTTTGACATCAACTTCAACTTGTAGTTGCAGTGAGTTTGAGACTCAGAAGAATATCAAGTAAAAGAAACCTTGCTAAATTTTACGAAAAAAAAAACTATGTTACAGCTGTCTCATTCATATCTCGATATAGAGCATACCCGAGAGTGAGTGGAACAAAAAAACGCATTTTCTGTCGGCATACGTCAAAATCACAAGTCGAAATGTCTAAATGGTTAAAAAAAATTTCAACTTTGTCTTTTGCGATATGATCTGAAATTTGAACCAAGTTCCAGCAGAAGATTCAAATCTCTAATCATTTCACCTTCCTACTTTTTACCTTTTTGAATTTGGACAGAGAGAGATAGCTCAATGCTAGTTTGTGAAACCCTTCGAAATTATGTAAGTTCGGGTATACCAATGTGCATCTTTTTCTAACACCTTTTAAATTTCATATTTAAAGTGGGACAAAGTGATGTATATCTCTTGCTATTTTAGTACGGTTTCTATTACTTTAGTCCTTATTCTATGGGTTGAGATGTGTTATTTATTTTCGCATTTAGTTTTAACTAGCGACTCGCCTCGGCTTTGCACATGTGTTAAACTTAATATAGTGCGCCCAGGAGTTGCACAAGCTGGTCCCACCTGCCCCTTTCTTCTATCGTACGGCTAGACAGACGCGACCAAAGCGCCACCCTTTTATGGTGGACATTCCGCGCATTAGAATCAAGCGTTCCGAATCCTCATTCCTCATACGAACAGCCAGAATGTGGAGCGCTTTGCCTGGGTATGTCTTCCCGCTAAAGTACAATGTAGGCGTCTTCAAATCCCGAGTAAATAGGTATCTTCTAGGTAAGCGTGCTACAACCTAGACCGCTTATCTGCTTAACATCAGGCAGTATGTGGTCAAACGCAAACCTATTCAGAATAAAAAAAAAATACAAAACCTTCCTCTTGAATCACTCTATCTATTAAAAAAACTGCATCAAAATCCGTTGCGTAGTTTTAAAGATATAAGCATACATGGGGACAGACAGCGGGAAGCGACTTTGTTTTATACTATGTAGTGATAGTGATAGTGATAGTGATAGTGATGTGGGGGCCCATTAAAAAATCGCTTGCGACCCACAAGTGGGTCTTGAGCTTGACCCATAATTTGGTAAACCCTGCTCTAAGATACTAGCTGCTAAGTAATTTATGATGTATTCTTTCCATTCACATAATAATATGATAGTGCGTACGTGACCTAACGTCAATAAATATTCTCGATAAATTCCACGTGGAAAATCGAAATGCAGAAAAACACTTCCACCTACAATGTAATCGAGTTTTGCATCCATAATTTATCCGGAGTAAACTGGATACGAACTCGTAAACTTGTTACGGCACAATATGGCACTAAGTTTTTTATATGTTTTATATTATGTCGTAACGAATGTTTTACACCGTGTTGGTGATACGTAATGTAGGTTAAGTACGGGAAAAATGAGGTTTGGTTTGCTATATGTCTTTTTAATTGAAGGAAAAACTGCTTGCTAAAAAGTCATCAAATTATTCTTAATCTAGTGCTGATGTTACATGTGCTAATGATAAAGCTTAATAATTTAATGTAGTTTATTAAGGAAATAAATACCTATCATCAGAAAAGTTAGCTTGAAAGTTTTCTGCGATTTTATTTTCGAGCTACGAGCGCTACAGAGACCTTGTAAGCTTGTGAAAGTTCACAATCTCAAGTCATAATGCTACTTTTTCCTATAATTATGAAATAGTAGATATATAAGTAGGTCTAATTATGTAAATATATGTATTATAATGTATATATATACAATTTATATTTAATTAAATATGTTTAGTTTATTATTTATAGGTGTTTTCTTTGTAAATCTCTAGTTAAGGCCACTATTTCTTGCTCTTGTTAGTTCATATTCGTGCAAGGTTGTCTGGAAGAAATCGCCATGGGTATAAGGCCGCTACTTTATAATCATATTTTTTGTCGTATATGTGTAAATAGTGTTTTTTTTAAATTGTGGTTTTAAATAAAGAGTTTTGTCTGTTTGTCTGTCCTGTAGCGCTCGTAGCGTAGCTTGACTCGATGGTTGTCAGCGATCACTGAAATTAAGCAACGTTTCGCACGGTCAGTACTTGAACGGGTGACCGCGGGTGGCATTTTCCAACTGAGCGCTACCGTGCTTCAGATGACTTGTAAAATTTAACGTTCCGGTTTTTAAACCGTTTAGCCATGTCAGAGGCCCTTAAGCGGCCTAAAAACTCTGACACCTAGGGCTAGCCCCCCGGCCTACGAACCTACTTTTATTATTTTAGAGCTACATAATTATTTTATTAAAACTGAGTCCAAATTCAGAGATTATTTTTGTAGCTAAAACGCTAAGGTTATTTTTGTATATTTTATTTGCAGTGTTTGCTAATTTTGCAATTTTAATTTCAAAAATAATTCTTTAGAATTTGTAATTAACGTTGCAATTTTTACTACCGATTTTCTGAATTCGTCATCAGAAATGATTTTTTTATTTATTTTATGATATTTGTAAGATTTGATGTGAACATTGAAATATTTTATGTGTTTTTTTTATTATTTAAAATTTAAATTATATAGTGGTGAGTATGCTAGCTTTATTGGAATTCATCAGCTTCAATGGCATTCAATATGAACGAAAAGTTTTTCAGGAATAATTTTGGTCCAAGTAGTTAAAAAATTCGTACCGATTCCTTATATATAGTTATTTATTGTTCAATATAATTTAATTTAAACAGACAGTACTTAATCTTATTCAATTCTTAATCTAAACTAAACATTCCAGCGCTATATTAACAGCTAATACCTTCTTCCCTGTCCTTTGAGTCCGTCTGATTTCTCAAATTAGTTTTTATTACAAGGCATCAAGGTCCAGGGTTTCGGTGAAGGTTAACAAAGAGTCCTAAGTACTCAGCCCAAATAAACAGAATGAGAGCTGCCTTTGGCCCTGACTAGGGATGAGTGGGATGGTAATGACTCGAAATTACTTGTGCTTATTCGAATATTGGGATTCGAGTTTTGACGCAGTAAGTATGTAAGTTCGTATATGCTAGGTGGCAGAGTTTTAAGGCCGCCTAAAGGCCTCTGATATGGCTAAACAGTGAAAAATCCGTAATTTTGCTATGATTGCAGCATTTTATGCAGACACAGATATCGATTTAGTTTACTATGGATCACTGTAGGAAATAAACAATCTTTTATTAATCTTTAATTACGCTTTACATATGCTACGTAAAGTAATATAATAATAAGAAATGTATTAAAAAACACAAAGGTGAAAAGGATTTTGATTCATTTTGGATTATGGATTTAATGTTCTAAACTAGAATAAGGCCAGTTCAAACAAACAAAAGGCAAATTCTGACAGCATACAATTACTTAAACACTGTCAACTACTATAGTCTGACCGTCTGACAGAGACAGGTGCGAGCGGCGGGGACCCGCCGCTCGCACCTGTCTCTGTCCCTGTCTCGCGAGGTTCTCAGTTAAACGGTCAGACTATAGTAAATATCGTTTTCTGCGTTGTGTGCTGCAAATATACCTATTTCTATAACAAATGTTACCTTTCCTTAAATTGCGACGCCCTCACGGGATCAATGTCACTTAGTTAAGACTCTAGTTTGTAAGAACTTTTGTTGTAACAGTGCATTGTGCAATAAACGAATATACATAAATAAAATAAACAAATTACATCCTAATGTACCTAACGCACGAATTTTCCGATGAAAAAAGGTGTTAAATAGAGAAAAAAGTTACACTATAAGCATTTTGATTCGAATAACAATAAAATTTCAACTTCCAAACCCACTATACTTGATACCGTCCATATCTAGCTGGCATACATTTAGATTTGCATAATTTATGGAATTCAGCCTTCACAACTTCGCAATTTCGTGGAGGGGATAGAAAACTGTCCTATTTACATGTGGGCCGGGGCTTTGGCGGGTTTATAAAAATGGATCAAGATATTTTTGAGAGGGTATTATTGTCTGTATTGAAGATCATGTAATAGTAAACCTACGTTATAATTTATATTTTCAACTGACATAGGGTATAACAACAAAAGATCTGACAACTGCTTAGTTAAGTTTGGTCCTGACACCAAACTTAACTAAGCGATGCGACACGCGGTCACTGAAGACCGCGTGTTATTTATTTGATTTTCTTTAGGGTCCCGTGTCTTAAAAGGAAAAAAACGGAACCCTAGGCTCACTTTGTTATCCGTCTGACCGTCTGTCCGTGTGTCAAGACCTTTTATCTCAAGAACACGTAAAGTTCCTTCCTTCCTTCCTTTCAGCCATAGGACGTCCACTGCTGGACATAGGCCTCCCCTAAAGATCTCCAATAAGACCGGTTGGTAGCGGCTTGCATCCAGCGCGATCCTGCGGTCTTAATGAGGTCGTCCGTCCACCTTGTAGGTGGACGTCCTACGCTGCGCTTGCTGGCACGTGCATGGTCTCCACTCGAGGACTTTTCGACCCCATCGGTCATCAGTCCTCCGCGCTATATGCATATTGCATATTTCGACACTCACAAGGGAATCAAAACCTTCCCGAAGGGTACTTCCCGTTGACCTAGAACTCTAACATTTGGCAAAAAGCATTGCCTTAGAGTACACATATAGGAATAAATCAGAAAACTAAAACAAAAAATAAAGCCTAAATGCAAAAACGAACATGTGGGATATCATTTGAAAGAGCTTCATTAGCACAAGCCGTCGACGCACAACGTCTAATTTTCGATGTATGATGAGAAAAGTAAAAAAAAACTCTTCTATCGATGATTATAACTTGGAACTTAGTTCCCAATTTGTGCGATTTTCAGGATTTATACGGAACCCTCGGTGTGCGAGCCTGACTTGCACTTGTCCTGTTTTTTCTTTCTCAAGCAAAGAAGTGGAGACCGTAACAATCGCTAGATTATCACAAACTCCCAATAAATATCATTGTGTAATTATATTCAATGAATAAAACCTAATTATTCTATCCAGAAGCTTAAGTAGAGATAAAATTGATTTCATACATAAAATACTTGAACCCCTCTGAAAGTCTCGGATCAACAAAAGCACAAATATAAGCACAAAAGCACAAAATAAGGCAGCTTATTTCTATGACCTGGAAATATCTAGGGCGGTGTTAGCATCAATTAACCCGAATGATCTTTGGGAAAAAATCTGAAAGATTTTCTTTGAGACAGAGAGAAAACTTGAAATAAAATATAGCAGATGGAGTTATAGATAGCTGAAAAACTTTACGATTAGTAAGCATCACAAAATAATTTTGTTAGTTAGTAAGTACGAATAGTAAACTTTTTCCTGTTGTGCCACGAAATAACACAACTTTTTATTAATTTTAAATATTAAAAGTAGAAACAATAATATCCGAAAATAAACTTAAACGACCCGCCTCTAATTGTTCTCGGGGCAAAAGGTCCCAAAACACTGGCCGCATCACCCTTTGAGTAGCAATATAATAATTAGAAATCTTTAATAATTTAATTAAGTTATATTTATTTCTTAGAGTTGACGTTGTCTGGAATACCTATAAGTTGATAAATTAGAATTTGGTTTACCGTTACTTCAAGTGCTAGATTTTTTTTTTACCATAAATTAAGAGTCATAAGAAAATATTGCCAAGCCGAACGCTTTATGCCAATCGTACCTCTCTATCACTTGTTTCGCGCTCTCGCTTGCACGCTCGGCTCAAGCGGAACGTGACACTTTTTCGTGTGTGCAGCCTGCGTTCATCGATTTATACGACGATAGGTATCACATCAAAAATATTTTCTATACAATAGCCTTTACCTACTTGTAAACAAATAAACTTATATCTCCAATAGGCATGAGGACTGAAAAAATATAACTAGTCCCTCAGATTACTAAAAAATATTAGACACATATTTTTCTTTTGTCAATTAAACATAAATTGATGAAGATATAGCCCGTTAAAACTCCCTGTAACGTCACGAATGTTATAGAAATGTATAGACTTTCGCGAGAGACGTGACGACACGACTCCCACTCCCAAACTTTGATAAGGATTATCTTTACCATTTGTTGTTTTAATGTCCAAAAATTCGAGTTTAATATTTTTTGATAATCTGTAATTATTTTTTGCTATCCAGTCTAGAAATCGTTTATTTTTCTAACTTAAAAATCATTGAAATATAATTCTAAACTACCTAATATATACCTACAAATGCGCCAAAAATATGAAACCTACCTATTTACAGAATAAAATGAATAAATAAACAGAGGCTAAAAATCGAAACAAATACAGGGTGCCAAGAACGCTGGTTGCATTCCCACACTGAACGGCTAAAGAGATTCTCTGTGCGAGGAATGAGCCAGCTCTCTTGTCACCAGCAGCGTCAACAAGTTTTGGCGAAACTGTCTTAAAGAACTTAACTGTCTTAAATAATCCAGTCTTCATGCCTATTATTATCTTGTTATCAACTGGGCATCTGTTTCCTATTGATCTGTGGAACCACTCAGTACAATCGGAGTGTTTACCGTTAATGGAACACGCATGCCTATTGATTTCCATTAATGGGTTTCATCGCAAAAAGAAAGGCATTATTTTCGCAGAGGTATTTTATTTGTTTTGTTCTTTGGTATCTTTTGAAAATATATCTTGCGTAACTTAATTGATTGGTTGTTCATATCGATAAATAAGTTTGGATATATGTACACCAATTACAGTCTGTTCAGTTATTTTACTTTTGAAATTTGTTGCTGAGTCTCTGAATCAGGATCAGAATAACATTTATTGTTTGAACAATGATTAGGTATCACATTAAATTTTGGATCTAACAGTTTATCCTTATTACGGACATGCAATATAGGTAGTATAGGGGTGGTTGTATGATAAATTCGGAACCATGGAGGTAAAGTAAATAGGTTTAATGATGTTTTGTTTAAACATATAATTATGGAAATAAATACCTACTCAGGATTAATATCTATTAAAACAAACAAAGACCTTGCCTATATGCGAGGGAAACAGGGAATTAAATTGAAAAAAAAAATTGATGTTTTGAACTCACAGACTTAGTGCACACGATGTTCTAAATTCAATTTTATTTTATCCTCTAGCGGAAAAAAAACGGCTCTTGCACTCAGATTTCGAGGAATAAAAATACTCTTTCCGAGGTAGGGGGGATGAAAAATATAAATATGAACATTTCAGTACAAAAATACTAAAATTTTCAATTCCACGTACACATAGTTGCGCCAGCAAACATTGCAAGTAAACTAGAGAAAACTACTTTCTCGTATCTATCTGAGTAAAACTTTTCTACTTTTCTAAGCAGAGTTCACTTACTTAAGGTATGAATTTTCGCAGAATATATAAACTTGTATTTTTACTATTTTGCGCAGCGTCGGTGGCGATACCTACTGAATAGTAATTTAGCGAGAAAAAGAGAAGGTATTTCAGTTAATTTAATTTTCCTAATCATGTTAAGTTAGAAAATACTGCATCTAATGGACCCCTTTCATCATCAGTCCAAATGGATGATTTCCATTCGATGTTACGAGTTTGCGACTTCGTCGTTAGAAATGGCGACTTTTTAACCCTCGGCGCAAAAGAGGGGGTTATAAGTTTGACGTGTCTGTTTGTGAGTCTGTCTGTCTGTCTGTCTGTGGCATCATAGCGCCCGAACCACTGAACCGACATCAGTTTAGTTTTTTTTGGATGAAAGGAGACTTAATCGAGAGTGTACTTAGCTATGTTTATAAAAATCGATTGAGCCGTTTAAGAGTTATGGTGGGTTAAAGTGGGGATGGAAGAACCAAAATTCTACAAATGTGCCCAAAATGGTTGTTAATGTGTCGGGGGTTTTTTAAATTTTTAATTTATATTAGTTATCATTGGTATAGCGAGCGCTTTAGCGTCAAAAATAGTTTAGCAACTTGTCTGATTACCTTCAAACTAAATCATCTGTGGATTTATCTTTGTGTACATAGTATTTCTGGCTACCTATATCTTCAAACAATGTTTCTGTAAAAAATGAAGTCGAAATATAAAAATAAACACTAAATTGGCAACATCAGCCACAGTCATTTGGATGTCATCCATTTGGACTGATGGTGAATGGGGCCTATAAAACACAAATATTAGCATAGCGGTATTTTTCATTAATTTGTGTGTTCTTTTACGGATCTTCTAATATCTGATTCGATCTCGCAGAGAGATTTCGTACGTAGCTTGCTCCTTAGCTTGCGGGGCTACTTGAAGCTAAATAATAAAACCCATAGTAAGAGGTCACGTTTTTGTGCCGTAAGTCATTACTAGTAAGCTGGTTCGTATGGGTCGGGTGGCTAGGCCTGGTTTAAGAACTTTTAAGAAACCTGAAGACCTCTGACATAGCTAAACGGCTAAAACAACCGAGACCTACAATTTGACTTGTCATCCGAGGCACAGTTCGTAGCGTTCAATTGTAAATACCAGCCTATTCGAACTTCCTTTTATTACGCTTCTAGCGACCCGCTCCGGCTTTGCACAGATGTACTTATTAAACATAAAACTTCCTCTTGAATCACTCTATCTATTAAAAAAAATTGCATCAAAATCCATTGCGTAGTTTTAAAGATATAAGCATACATGGGGACAGACAGCGGGAAGCTACTTTGTTTTATACTATGTAGTGATAGTGAAGTGATGAGCACTAGTGTTGACTAGTAAAACAATGTCACAGAGCACAACGTAGTAGGTAACAACTCAGTACCTTTTCGTGCCTTTTTCCCCCTCTGTAGAAGATTTTCATCAATCATAATGCATCCTCGTTAATCTTGCGACGACGGGGACATATTGGGGTAATTATTTTTTTCTTACTATTGTGACAGAGGCAAAGATATTATAAGATGCGACATGTCGCTTCCATCTACTTGGCACCTAATTTTGCAGAAAACAATCTTTACACAAAAGTGTAATGCAAAAACATATCGAGCTTAGGCCATTACCTTTTTAACCCCCGACGCAAAAGGGGGGTGTTATAAGTTTGACGTGTCTGTTTGTCTGTGTGTCTGTCTGTCTGTCTGTGGCATCATAGCGCCCGAACCACTGAACCGATTTCAGTTTAGTTTTTTTTTGGATGAAAGAAGACTTAGCTATGTTTTATAAAAATCGATTGAGCCGTTTAAGAGTTATGGTGGGTTAAAGTAGGGACGGAAGAACCAAAATTCTACAAATGTGCCCAAAATGGTTGTCGGTGGTTTTTTAAATTTTAAATTTAAACAGTATTCAATTATTTGCTTTATTTGTTTTGTAAAATGATTTGCCTATTATTTACTTTCATAACCATTATCGTTCAAAGGGATTTCATGTTTTTCGATCTTATTATCTTTTGACGTTGCTTGTAAAATATGGCGGCGTGATGGCGGCCTTGAACAAAAAACAAATTAGAATATATGAAATTCCATTCAAATTAAGCATGTAGTGCGGTTGTTTTACTCTTCGAATTTATTTCAACATATTTTTATGGATTTTTTGAGCTACTACACAGTCTGGTCCCACTTTGCAAGATCTTCTCTTTCTTCAAAACAAACACTGGGAGAATAATTATATTAAGTAACTTAATAAAAATAAAATAAAATAAAAAGTAAATATTAGGGGACATCTTACACACGGCCTCTGACCCAAAACTAAGCATAGCTTGTGATATGGCTGCCAGAGACTGATACACTACATATACATATTTTAAATACATACTTATATAGATAGTACCTAAATAACACCCAGACACAGAGCAAACACTTGTGTTCATCACACAAATGTTTGCCCTGGGTGGGGATCGAACCCACGCCTCTTTGACCCAGAAGTCAGGGTTACTAACCACTGAGCCACCGAGGCAGTCGAACTAAATTATCTTCATTTTCCTATCGTCTCATTTAAAAAAAATGTAGTATTTTCTTAAATTAATAATGAATAGACGTAATTGTAGGTAGATTGATTTAAAAAAAAACTCGCAACTACAGCATGTTTTCTTAACAGCAGCGCTTATAAAAGTACAGATACATGTTACGTCTGTAATTAGACAACTATTAGGTATGATTCTAAATAGGTATCTTTTAGGTCTGCGTGCTTCATCTTCGACCACAACGTCGCTTACCATCAGGCGAGTTGGTGGTCAAACGTGGACTCATTTGCGTTAAAAAAAAAAAACTATAACTGAAAAATATCGGTATTTGCGTTTTTAAAGCCAAATATAATTAATTTATGTAATACCTGTAAAAAAGCTTTAAGGCAGAGGTAATAAATAAAATGTTTATCTATTAACTATTTAGGTATCACCTGTTCATAATTATGCGCTCACATAACACTGCATCTTGCAATGTATCCAAAGGATATATGCATTTTGCGATGTATGTAGATTTTGCTCATATAAATATATCGCGAGCCGGGTAAGACAAGGCCTCTCTGAAGATGTCTATGGGTAGAAGATTACGAATGACGAAAAAAAAAGCTTATACTTGGAGAAAGCTAATGTAGAAATATTATTTTGCGTATAATTTACTTGTGTTGAGTTTTGAGTTATGTGATTGCTAACATGTTATGACTGCAGTTTTCTCCTTGCTTATATTATAGGTTTTTGGCTTTTATTGTATTATATTTTTAATGAATTCATTTATTTTTTATTTTTTTATTTTATTTATTTCATGTAATCAACATCGTTAGGTACAATATAATCTTTAGATACAACTACAGTAATTAAAAATAAGGCCAAAACAAATTACAGTAATTTAGTATAAGTTAACAAAGTATACGAGTAATTTTACAACAAATACGACTTAACTACGCAGGTATTTTACATGATTTACATATTACGCAGTGTGTGTGTGTATGTGCGTGTGTGTATGTCTATGTTCAATTGAATCGTCTCCGCGATACTCAAGTCCTCGTGAGAGTCAGGGTTCGCAGAGACGATGTCGCCAGGAGTGTGTAGGGTACAAAATATGTTATGTAAAACAAAATATGTTATGTAATAATACAAATCTAGCCTTGAGAGCCTAGTGGATTAGCATGTTGAAGTGCTGACACTTCAACGTTCCGGGATAGGCAAATAGTAGAACGTATGGCCGATGGGGTCCTTAATTTCTGGAATGGAGACCACGTACCGGCAAGCGTAGCCTTATGTACACGGGAGTCTTATGTCTAGCAGTGCGTATTTTGGCTGATGGATGGATGGGTGACGTAAAAAATACTAGTACAGTGTAATATAACTGACACTCACATACATACATACATAACTCACATACATACATGCATTACACTCTCACTCACATTTTACTCAAAGAGAGGCTCATTCTACACTATACTCGCCAATAGTTTATGTAAGTTGAAAATTCATTTAATTTTTTTTTTCTTTTTGTTTGTTAAAAAAATTTAAACTTTTTCAAAACAATTGTTAAAACCTATAGTAAATAGTAAGCACTTAATTATGGCATTACCCTGTAGGGAGGTTGCTGTACGCTGAAACACAGGTACTATCCTAGTTCGGCAACAGTATATTTTGTACATTTTGTTATGCTAGATAATAATTAAAATTGTATGTTGAATTTGTAAACTATAGAGAAATAAAGATTTATTTGTTCATTTATTTATTTATAACTGAGATATGGAACAGGAAATTTTCATCCTTACTTATTTATTTATTTTTTGTAAAAAATGGCATGATCTTCAACCGTGTACAGAATGCGCGAATATTTCGCACGGATCGATGTAGCATTTTTCACATTATTGTTTATTTATCAAAAATTACTCAGCCAATTTCGATAAAATTGAAATAAGACAAATTTAGAAATTTACTCGTCCCAATAAACAAATAATTCTCGAAATCGAACTACTACGTAAAAAAATATTCGTGGTTATACATAAAAAAATATAAACGTGTCGAATTGAGTATCTCCTCCGTTTCGTCGGTCAATAACTATAATTGACCGCTGCTTTCTATAACTTAAATATCATAATATTGGAGGCGATGTTAACAGAAACCAGTCTTGTATTAATTAATCCGACCGAATAACACTCGGGTAGATAATACAACCAGCGCGGTAATTATATCTCTATGCACTTGGGAATGCAAGATTGGAGCAAGGGACAAGTGAGAGCGATGTTTTAGTAGTTGATCGACTGGAAGCGTAGATCTCCGATTTAGGCGCGGCAATTTAGCTTTCGTTTGTCTATAGGTCGCATTTTTCAACGGATTTTGACAAAAATTGGCAAAGTGGTTCCATACAGGGTCATAGGTATTAAACTTAAAACCTATTAAGGGCGGGTATAGTACATATTATAGAAAACAACTTTTGTACTACGATTTTTGAAAATTCGCCAAAAAATTCACTTCTTTATACATTTTGACGCGCGTTGACGAAAAAGCTGATTTTTTCTTCGTGATTTTCCGAAAGTCCTGGAACAAAAGTGGTTTGTCTAGATGTACTAGACCCGCCCTTGAAAGGATAACCTTGATTTTAGCAATTTTTTTTTGTTGTCTGCGATTCTAGAATTTTTTTTTGGTTTATCTAAATTCTAGCAATATTTGCAAGTATGAACCAAATCGATCAAGAGCGAGTCGAGAACTCGAGTCCTTCTCCTCCGGACCACCGAGCTAAGCGGTCGTGTCTAACCAGTACCTGCGTAACTAATTTCTAAAAATAACCTACAATTGGCGCGGAAAGCATTTATGTGTGCTACGAAAAGTGAAAGGCAGCCTTGAAGTATTGACTGGAACCGTAGCGTGAAATCGGTGAGTGGCGATCTTACATTACTCACGCACCCGTCTACGTACCGACACCGAGCTTGCTACATTACATCTATAACTGCTACGAGCTTACCTACACATACAAGGAAAGAAAGCATCGTCTACATTTATTTTGTTTACAATATCAGAGATGCCACTGTCCCGCTCCACGCTCACATTGCGCAGTCCGCCTCGGCCGTCGGTGGCGCATGAGTCATCGCATCCGCTAACGCATGCTGCATCGGACTCTGATATCTATGGATCGCCGAGTAAAGTGTCTTTAGCTGTACCCGCTGTCACAAAAGAGCACGCAGCTAGTGATCCGAATATTACCATGCGGAAACGTAAAAGGGATGAAGAAACAATATGCAGAAGTGAAATGTTGGATATGTTTACGCAAATAAAATCAGACCAGGAAAAACGGTTCATTGAGCTTATGGAAAAAATTCAGTGTGGAATCAACACGCACACTGAACAAAACAAAAGTATCTCTTGCTCAATTGAGTTCCTTGGTCAAAAATATGATGAGTTAGTCACGAAAGTCCAGGCGCTAGAACAAGAAAAATTAAATGATCGTAATTATATTAAATTACTGGAAACAAGGCTGGAGCAAGTTGATAAGACTTTACACAGCACGAAACTAGAGGTCCGAAACCTACCCAAAAAAGACGGTGAGTCAAAAAAGGACCTGCTTAACATGGTAATAAAGATCGGAAACTCTCTCAACGTTCCAGTGCAGATGGCAGACGTCCGTGATGTCTATCGTATAAATACCAAAAAAGAAGGAATTCAGCCAATCGTAGCGGATTTGTCAACAGTGTTCCTAAGAGACAATATTGTGGAGTCTGTAAAAACCTACAACAAGAAATTTCCGACTACAAAATTCAGCACTTCTAATCTGAAAATTGAAGGCCCGGTCAAACCAATTTTTGTCTCTGAAAGCCTTCCAAGGCACGCAAAAAAGTTGCTATACCTGGGCAAGGAATTTGCCAAAAAGTATAACTTTAGGTACTGCTGGCCAGCGCGAGGCAAGATCTATCTGAGGAAGTCTGATGGTGCTCCATTCATTAGAATAAACGATGAAAGCGACCTTGACAAAATTAAAGTCAAGTGACTATTTAATTGTAATTATATCGGACAACGTCAGATATCACTGCGATCTTTCGGTTATTTGCTGGATTTTATTATAATATGTATACTATTGACCATATTAGAGCTATATACACAGTCTATTTACACATACTTATACAATAACACATTCACACACTCTCATTCAAAAACACTCATTCAACCCCTAAATGCACTTATTTACATTACATTTCACTACCTCATATATTTAAAGAAAATTTATTATTATTTGAACTATTTAAAATACAGAACGCTTCCTAGTATATTTTTCAAAATTTCTCAGTCATCGACCATACTTAGTAAGAAAATGAACAGTTCATTTTATAATACACACACTATTACGTTTTTTTTAAATAATGGATAATACATTTAATGTTGCAGAAATTGACAGCACAGAAAAAATAGAATGCTTTACCATTACTGATTCTAGTAAATGTATCAAGGTATTAAATGCAGATGTAATGAATACGCAAACTTTATGTATTTTAACAATGAACATTAGAAGCATTCATTGCAACTTCGATTACTTTGTTGCTTTTGTGGCCAGTCTTGATATCTCGGTTGATATGTTTGTTTTAACAGAATGTTGGACTAATGATCTAAAACCACCTCCTAATATTGATAATTATAATATGTTTTGGACAAAAAATACATTTAATCAAAATGACGGTGTAGTGGTGTATGTTAGACAAGATATTATAGTATCCTCGTCTGAGCCAGACATATGTGAAGGAAACTGTCTAATGTTTACCATCTCTCCAAATTACACAGTTATTTGTACGTACCGTCCACATTGTTTTAGGAATCCTAAACCATATCTTGAATCAATGGACATGTTATTAGCAGGTATATCTTCTAAGAATATTATTTTTACGGGTGATATTAATATTGACACGATACCAGACAACCACTCTAGTATATCTGAATATTATTTAAATATGATGGCCATGCATGGCCTACGGCAAGGAATCACTTGCCCCACCAGGTTAAAGGCATGCCTTGACCATATGATGGTGAAATCCTTAGGTACCTGGAAAACCTTAGTCTTTAAAGAATGTATAACAGACCATCATCCCATATTGCTTTATGTCAACAATGCTAAAATTACTAAAACTGAAACATCGCTTACGGAAAAATCAATTGATATTAAGGGAATAGAACAAGCATTATTAAAAGAGTCCTGGCAAGATTTATATTCCATGGAAAGCAATGTGAACGCAGCAGCTGATTTATTTGTTAGTAAATTTTTAAAAATTATTAATGACAACACGCAAATCAAAAATAAATCTAAAAAATTCCAACCTTTAAAACCTTGGATTAGTAGAGGTGTTATTAAATGTATTATAAAAAGGGATAAACTACATGAATTAACTAATGCATCGCCAGATGACAAAACAATTAAGGATAAATATATAAATTATAGAAACACCTGCAATTATGTAATTAAAAATTTAAAGAAAGAATATTATAAAAACAAGTTGGATAACAGTAAAGGAAACATAAAAGAGACGTGGAAAGTAATTAAAGAAGTATGCAATATTAATCAATCAAAAAGCCCCTCACTTGAATTATTAGATATTAAACACAATCGCAAAGAATCACTTAATACAGTGAACACATACTTTACTTCTGTTGGTGAAACTCTCGCTAATGCAACTCTACAAAAATTAAAAACCTCCGAAAAATCTCTAGCACTGTTGGCCAAAGCCGCAAATAATAAGTCAAATTCAATGTACATGTTTCCCACGGATCCATACGAAGTAAAACGAGTAGTCATGGGACTCAAAAGTCATAGTGCACCGGGGTGGGACACGATCACGTCAAATTTGATTAAAACATTTATAAACCTACTTGCTGAACCCATCACATTTATTTGCAACATGAGTTTTGAAAGTGGCAAGTTTCCTAACTCATTTAAGAAAGCTGTGGTATGCCCTATATTTAAAGCAGGAGATAAGAAAAACCCCTCGAATTACAGGCCCATATCCCTACTTTCTACTTTTTCCAAAATATTGGAAAAACTAGTTAAAACAAGGTTAACGCAATATTTGGAGAGAGGTAATCTGTTAAGCGCAAATCAATACGGCTTCAGAGAAAAAAGGTCTACGGAGGATGCTGTGCTAATGCTTACAAATAAAATTACGTCATACCTAGATAGGGGCGAGAAATGCATTGGTATTTTTTTGGACCTCCAGAAGGCATTTGACACCGTGTCCATACCTATTTTGCTGACTAGAATGGAAAACGATGGCATTAGAGGCGTAGCAATTGACTGGTTCACGGATTACCTATCCGATAGAACGCAAACTACAAAGATTGACGGTTGCATGAGTGACAGCGCAGGTTGTACATATGGTGTACCACAGGGCAGCACGTTGGGTCCATTGCTGTTTCTAATTTATATTAATAGCCTATGTAATGTCGATTTGCCTGGACTAGAGTTGTTAATGTTTGCGGATGATACAGTATTGCTCGTTCATGAAAAAACTTGGCCGAAAGTTGTAAAGCTGGCAGAGGACTGTCTAGCTGTAGTTACGGGTTGGCTTGAAGATAATTTACTTTCATTGAACGTCAGTAAAACAAAATACATATGTTTTAGTATAACGGAAACAGGGGCCCCTAAATGTGATATAAATTTAAAAATACACACGTTCCCGTGTAATCGTGGCACTAGACCAGTACAGTGTGCTTGTACAGTAATGGTGCGAGTAGACTCTATAAAGTACCTTGGAGTGAACATAGACTGCAACCTCAACTGGAACGTGCATATTAAAGTCCTGGCATCCAGAATTAGAAAATTAATGTTTGTGTTCAAAACTCTCAGAACCGTAGCTGAACTACCATTAGCAATCCAGACCTATAAAGCTTTGTGCGAGTGTCTCATAAGATACTGTATTTGTGTATGGGGTTCTGCTGCGAAAACACACATTATAACAGCCGAACGTGCGCAACGTGCTATACTTAAAGTAATTATGTTTTTGCCCTTCAGGCACCCAACAACTGAAGTATATGTTAAAGCCAAAGTCCTTAGCGTCAGGAAATTATTTATCTATGAGAGCATACGGCGATACCATAGAAAAACAGTACCTCTCTTGATTAACGAAGCGAAACGAGATCGTCGCTGTCCTGTACCAGGTGCGAAACGTAAATTTGCTCGAAATAAATACGATGGTATTGTTCCACTCTTATACAATAAAATAGATAAGGACTGTAAAATAAAGAAACATAATAATAAAGAAGTTAAGGCAACTTTATGGAATTGGCTAGATAAATTTGATTACAATGATATTGAAAATGTCTTAAACAATATTCATATTTCATAGTATATAAGTAATAGTATTTTATCAGATAAATTATATAATTATGTGTATCAAGAACAACACTTACACACACACGCACACACACACGCACACACACACGCACACACACACACACACACACACACACACATACTTTCTCGTAAATAGATTAGTCGCTTGCGATGTTTAATTGTATTGCTAGTAGTGTACTCGTATATATTATTCAACTAGTTTATATTATTAGTATTTATTGTAAACATTTATATAAGGAGAAGCCATTGACTCCGTCATACAGTGTATACTAGTTCGGAGCCAATGGATTCAAAACAATAATTGTCAAAAATATTTCTGGATCAATAAATTATTCTTATTCTTATTCTTATTCTTATTCTTAGTTAAAGGCTTATGAAGATCAATCAAAGAGATGTGTCACGAGATCTACCGTTCAGAAGACTACCAGTCTAACTATTAATTATCAGCTAGGTTAGTTGTATAGGCTGGAACAATATAAAATAAGTATCTAAGTTAGTATAGGCCTAGCTAGACTTGTTGTCAGTTTTTAAGCTGCCTGAAAGCTTCTGATACGGCTTCATTTTATTTTCTCCATAGACTCATTTCAGGCTATTGAAATCTTGTGATAAGAATTTCATAATGTTACGAATTTCTCAAATCATTTAGTAACTTTCATCTTGTAACTTGCGCCATACATAGTTCTCAGATACATTTTGAACTTCAGCATTTAACTGTAGCCAGCGAGTGTAATGTTAATTCGGAACAGCGCTTGCTGAACTCGCTGCATGGATGTGATGAGTTCAACTGCTCAACTTGCTCAACTATTACGTTTAGAAGATTCTATGCTTTCGCAACTAAGATGCAAGTGGAATATTATAAAGCCATGGCGCTGTAACAGAAACTGTTGGACTTCATGGTAGAATTTTATTCTTAAACAGACTTTGGAATGGAAAGCTGGAGTGCAAAAAAAGACAGCACTAAGCTCGAAACTATAGGCCGAATCATTTAAGACATCAGATCTGAAGTTGGCTGCAAGTTGCGGAATATCCAATCAACGAGCAGCTTTATGTGAGCTTCAGTCAGGATTGGATACAACGCAGCTTGTAGCTAACTTTATATCCGCCGAATTGCATGATTCGGCCCATACGGAAAAGATAACATAAAAATAACAAATATCAGCTTGAAATACAGTTTTATTGCTCAAAATAAACACATTGAAATTTATCTCAATTTTTAAAGAAACTGATATAGCAAATTCTTAAATTTGTAGGGCGTGACTTGGGTGTGTTTGAACATAAATCAAAATTCGTGTTTGCTTTTAAGCAACAGGCGCGTACAGTGGTAGGTTGGTGTAATAAGGTTGCGGATAGTAGTTAGGATATTGGGGGGGATATTGAGGGGGGTACTGAGGAGGATAATAATTAGGAGGATACGCATGACCTGGACCGAGTTCAGTCTTCTTCTGAGCAAACCCACCAAGTGCCCTGGCATCTTCACCGGTGTTGATTACGAGACCAGGAGTAATTTCTGCCTTGTTGAATAGTTCGGACGTTACTTGAGCCCCCGCAATGGCTTTACGTTCGCTGTTGATTCCCAGCTCCCCTTGAACCTTTGGCTTCCAATTGTTGTTTACTGAAGCTTTGCCTGAAGCATCGCCTCCAATGGCCAAGGAGCCTGCTTGGACCGCTCCTTTAGCAGTCCATTTTGGATCCCAAGAAGCGCCAACTTCCGCGTCGCCGGTTCCGTTTAATGAGAATCCGTCGCGGTCAATCTTAGCATGGGCTCCTAGAGTACCGTTTGTGTTCGATTGGTATCCAAGTGTTCCACCAGCAGCGAATAGCGTTCCTGGCATAGCTGTAAACATATATTTATTTTAAGTTTCTGTCTATAGTGAAAATTTTATAAAACTATATGTAAAATTTTCATAATTACAAAAATTACATGTTTGATAGACTTGATATCACCGATATCATATAGTGATATGAGTGTTACATAAACTAGTAAACATTCTGACGGTAATAACCTTTATTTTTGAAGAACGACTGTATTACAAATTTTGTATCAATTGAAAGTAGGGAAACCTTCGCCTAGAAAAAATCTCTAGCTATATCAATGGTACTCGACAAACATTTATTGTTTTAAAAGTATCATATCGCAAAATACTTACAATAACATTTTACAGCCAGCATCAGCAGCGAGAACAAATGCATCGTCAACTGTAGAAAATAAATACAAAAATAAATCTAACTTATTCACAATAATAATGTACCTATGGTTGTGAAAAAATAAGATACATGAATCTGATATGACTGTAGACTAAAATCGTCTGCCCAATAAAACGTATCATATATAGTCTTGTCCTCTAAACTCAGAATTAAAGCAAGGATTTAAAACATATTTTGCACTTTACTTTCCATTTTACAATTATCACACACATCGAATAATAATCAACCGCCAGATTTCTTGTCAGTGTCAGTGGCGAGTATCTGTCTGTGTTACCAGTAGCCTTTCTAAAAGATACCCAAATCAGACAGATGCTCGTCACCACAGATTACAAATAAGTAGAACTTTAACAGTATTTTATATTAATTATGTCTGTAATCTTACACATACGACCTTATATGAACGTATGGTGTAAAGAAATATTCTTGTAGAGTATTATTATAGAATGAGAATAGATTATTTTTAGAAATGATGTAGCCAAACGCAAACCTTTCTTATTTTAAAAGAAAAATTGTTATGGCAATTTGTAAAACAATTGTATGTTTTTTTATTTTCTGTTAGGTACCGAATTATCTAGTACAAATACTGTTTATAAGAAAAAAAACTTCATCTATTAGAACTTGAAAGTTCGGTCGTAATATTTTATTAATACAATCACATGTAAACTTTATCTATGTACTTAATATTTATACAAAACTACCACTTTAATTTAACTTACCATGTTTCCTTCGGGATACTGAAGCACCACAAGACTGGAAACTGTGTGTGTTCTTTCCAAGTTCGATACCAGTTTATATACAAAATTATTTAGGTGTAAATAGGTGATAAATAATGAGAACATTATTCATATTCCATTGTTTTAATTTTTAAGGATATCTGTAAATAGTCATGCAGTTATTTACCTGTCTCTACAAGAATCGCAAAGGACAGCTATAGGATGTCCCATTTACCATCAATGTAAGTATTAGATAGAGATTTAAAAAAAAATTGCTGAAAATTATGTTATAAAGGTATTAGACAAATACGTAATTTTTATAAGAAGAAAAAATAGACCTATCAATAAAACATTAAAGTAAAAGTGAAAGTGAAAGCCTAATACAATGTAACTGTAGATGTCTCGTCGTAATGTCACATAAACAATGTTAAAGATTATTTTCATCATTAACAGCGTTAACTTGGCCATACAAAAACAATAAGCTGTTACCCACCTCTATATAAATATGTATAGGTATTATCCGATTTGAGAATGTTTTGTCAAGTATTAATCAGCACTTCGTTCGCTAGGATTAGTTTAGTTAATTTAGTCTTAGTTTTTATAGCTTTTTAAATGATATTAAATTTATAAGCCTCTCAAAATCATGTTTTTACGCAAAGACTTGTCTGAAAAGTATAAAAAACTAAAAAAAACTGAATAAGAAAAGACGTGTGTGATATTTATTACTTAAGCGATTGACATGAAAAACATAACATTATGTTAGAATTTAAGGGGTGAAAAGAGTATTCTCCCGGAACATCAATTTTATCGAAAATGCATGTACCGAAAATGTTCTGGATGTTGTACAGAAAACGCAAAAATACTGACCGATTCAGAATCCTCTGCCTCCATCAATCGTCACACTTTTAAGGCCACAATTTGTTATTATTCGTTATCCGTGATACATCGATTCGTGAGAACTATTCGAATTCTGTACATGGTTGAAATCGACAACGCCATTTTTTGCGAAAAATAATTATTATTTATCAGTATGATCAATATGGTCTTTTATATAATCTTAATACAGGGTTATTTCTAATCAATTAGCATCCTTTTAGGGGCTTATTCTGTAGATCAAAACTAACAACTTTTGTCAAAACTCAAAAAAAAAAATTGCTGTTCCATAGAAAAATAACGTTTACCCGCGACAAAGTTTATGGAACAGTTGATTTTTTCTTTGAGAAAGTCGCAGAACAAAAGTTGTTAATTTTGATGTACAGAATAAGCCCTTAAAAGGATGCTAATTGATTAGAAATAATCCTGGATTATTAGGTTTCTGTCAGATAACGTAAAGTAAAAGTTATTATGATCTAAAAAGTTACGAGATACTTTGAACTGTGAAACTTTACTGTACCATTTTAACTGTGAATGATAACTATTTTAAAAATACTAAATTTTACAAAAAAATACCTATTCTTTGAATTTTATTAGTTTCGACCAAATCGGTAGTCATATGAAACTTGAAACTTGAAAACTTGAAACTTGAAAAACTTTATTCGACATTACAAACACAAAAAACAACAATAATGATATAAAAATAATGAATTTAGAAATATCGAAAAGGGCTCACCTCAGCATTATGCTGAATGCAGGTAGGAACCAAACACTCAGCTCTGGTTTTCAGGTGAGCCCTTTTTGAGGGGTAGGTAACACACAAACATAAAATAAGAAATAAGAGAAAAATATTTAACAAACAGTGCAAAGCTAAGAGAAAATCGAACAACATAAAGTCAACGTACATGAAATAAACGTAATAAATATATTCTTTCACATACAAACACAACATAAACAACAGTGATAATTATGATGATTAATCTACAACTTAAACTTATGTAACGAAAAATATCTAATACCATACACCCTATATAAATGCGGGTTGACAGAAGGATAAAATCAATAATTGTTTGTCGCAACACATTTTGTAATTAAGAAAATAAATGTTTTATTTGAGAGAATAAAGTAAAATTCATTTTATTTTAATTTCATTTCTATTATAAATCTAACAAATCGTCCCCGTAGTTGGAAAATTAAATAACTCAGATTTTGTAGTTCTGAGATAAACGCGATTAAGTGTTTTTTTTCCAGTTAATATACATTTGTTAAAAAATGTGAGACAATTTTACTGTCGGTACTTTTATATTTTGTGGACTTGATTACCTTTTACATTATGCTTTAACAAACTGAACTCTATCTTTAACTATAACTAAATGACACATAAAAAATCAAGTTGTTTAATTTTGCCACAACTGTCATTTATAACGTTACTACAATTAGCTACTTTTTTCGGCTATTTATTTAGTTTTCCTACAACCTAAATACATTCGTTAGATTAAAATGTCGTGAAATAAATGCAGTTATTTAATTTATCAAACTCGAAATATTTTTAAATGTAAAAATTTGTGGATTTGTACGTTATTATTACTTTGATTTTTTGTAACTATTATTGGTCTCATATAAAATAAAAGCTGTATTATGATATTAATAAAGTTATATTAAGGAAGAAATAGATAAGTACAATAAAATTTAGAAATAGTGTATTGTAATCACATACTTAACATACCACAAACTTAAAAAAAATAATAAAATTACACCAATTTTATAACAAGTGGAACATCCTAAATTACAACAACATGAATTATTCTTTTAAATCAAAACATAAAATAATTTGAACCCAAAAATTACAAAATCAGAGACCTAATTACAAAAGACATACTTAAGTAGTGCGCAAAACTATGAAAAACTGAAAATAGGTATCAATTAGAATTAAAAAATATAATTTTGCATCAAATAGAAACATAATCGAAACAGTACCTACTATAATCCTATTCTGTGTTAAAACTCAAAAAATTAAGATTGTTTGCACCTAAGCCATAGGTCAGTACTCAACTAAAAAATGAACAGCAAAACAAAGGTACAGCAATCATTATAAAACTTTAAAACGACTCAATTCAATTAAAAATATTTCGTAATAAGGTAGGTAAGTAAAACACAACTTAAATAAAACTCACAACTCAAAAACTAATATGACACTAATCAGGTACATTGAGTACATCTATCAACAACTTCTAATATCAATTTACTAAGAACTAAAAATACCTTCATAACACAATAAAACATAATTTAAATTCAAAATAATTGAAATGACTGTACTTAATCAATACTTAAATGTAAACTTTAAAAAAGATATAAACATAGTACCCGTTAATTCAAACACAGCGTACGTAATCCCTTCTAAGTTACAGTGAACAGGCTCCTTCTGGGTAAGCTCACTCCATCGCAGACTTTGTCTCTGTCATCTCTGATCAAGACTAGAATTAAGAGCATACCCATCACAAATAATAAAAAAAGTATAATTTAAAAGTAAATAACAAAATATGACTCTAAAGATAAACATTACGTTAATTTAACAATGTAAAACCCTTATTGTAAAATCATTTTACTCATGCTGTTACGGTTTACAAGTTTAGTTTAGTTTTCTGCACTATGTAGAGCAGGGGGCCAAAATAAGCTTACTCATCGACTTCAGATGAATCAGAGGAGCGTGGTGGACTCTGATCTTCGTTTAAACACGGTAAACTTTCGTACCAGCCGTGAAGCTCTTTAGGAATTATATTTTTCTTACAGAGCTGTAAAAGGTCTTTCTTTTGTTGTTTTGTTATAGGAAGATACTGTTTATATGCCCGGGGAAGATCTTTAGTATTTATAGTAGGCATTTCCGAGTTTGGAGTTCTCCTAGTCGGTCTCCCTTGCTTACAAAGAGTATGTAGTAAGTGATATGGCCCATCGTAATCGTATCTGTATTTAATGAAACCAGGTAACTCCTTTTCAAATCTAAGACATTTTATTTTCAACCAGCACACTTTCTCTCCATTCTCCGCTATAGTTTTGTTTTTAATTATTTTCGAAGCAAGTGCTTTTACATCAATCATGTCTTGATATGACAACTCAGTTACATTATATGGAGTTACGTTTTTATTTTGTCTTTTTGATCTTGCCCGTAGCATAATTCCCTTCCAATCTATTATAGAATACGTGTCTGTGTACCTTTTTTCTTTTTCTATGGCACTATGCATTGAATCTACTTCCATAAAACTATGACCACTTTCCAGATACTTCTGTTCTAATACTTTGATTGTTTTATGCGTATGTACTAAGTACAATAAAAATGCTGCTATATACTGATTTCGGTTTTGTCCAGAGCACGTGTCGGAATAAATGGTGACGTGCGTTAAAACCTCGGGAAGATTCTCAATCCATAAATGAATAGCAGATGCTATTTCAACACTGCCTCTTTTGCCGTTTATTTCCGTCCAAAAAATACAGTGAGCGTCGTTCTGAGGAGGTTTAAACTCATAAATAGATAAATTATATAAATTTAATTTTCTGGAATAATACATTAGACTATCTGCAGTCGATGGAATCTGCATGGACTTTGCAAGTCCATAGTGACACACAAATAATATGATTCATCTTCTTCAGACTTCTTTTTATCCAGCTCTTTAGATCTATAGGATGCCTCTTTTCGCTCTTTATGTTGAGTATACTCATTTAGAAGGTTTATATTAGTTTTATCTTTTTTATAATTGTTACATAATATGCTACATTGATCCTTCTTGGGGTGATAGAACGCTAAATTGTAATCTGTACCAAACACTTTCTTATAAATGATTAATTTGACTGGCACTTTATTGCTTTCTTTCATTTTCTTCACATACAAATCATTTTTATCAATTTTTTAGTTGAGGGAAAATTCAACAACTCATGTTATTTAATTTATTTGATATTCAACTTATCATTGGCCACAGTTATTAATTTATTTACTGAGTTATTTATTTTTCCTTAAAAAAAATTGTGTTTGTCTGAAGATATTTATTATTCCATCTGTTAGACAAAAATGGCTATCATTTTGGAACGGAATAAGATACGAAAATGTCTGTTAGGCTCAAATATGTGGCATGTTTTAGGTGTTTTGAAAATAGGGAAAAGTCAATATCGCCAAAATCGGACTTATTTAATTTTCCAACTACGAGGACGAAATACCTGCGATAATTTTATTATTCTGTTTGTTTTCCTACAATTAAAGACACAAAAATTTCCTGTTTGTTTAATTAAGTAGGATAGGAACATATAAAGTAAAAAATTTTAACATTAATTTTTAATTAGCAATAAATTCATTTTTGTTTTTACCTTAAATTGCAAAACGTTTGCAACACACCAGTGATTTATAAGGATAAGGAAGGAAAAAGGAATCTTTTAATTATTTAATAAATATAAAATTCTATTTGAAAAGACTGATTTTTGGTAAATTTTTGACACTAAGAGCCGTTTCGTCGAAGCATCATTTCAAATGAAAATGTTATTGGCTGAATTTTCTAGTATTAAAAACATTCACTCAATAAAAAAAATCACTCTGTATAAACATCTATGTCTCTCTCTAAATCTGTGAAACAAGGGCATCTAACATTTTCTAACTGATTGCTAGAAATAAAATGTTTTTAAAAATTACCATGATTTCTTTCCAAATAACTAGCTTAACTTTCCAAAACACAAGCTAAGACTAATGGCAATTATTTAGCATCTCCAAATAATTTCAGTTTTTAATCAAAATATGTCCCTACGTAGCTTTTAATTGGTTAAAACAATTAAAATCATTACACACAATTTGATTTAGTAACAATAAAGCTATTTAAATTTTCCTGTCGCATGTAAAAACCCATGTCGTCATGCACTACTAATGTACTAATGAAATGTAAACAAAAGCCAATAGCATGTACAACCCGGTCAGAATATCTGTGAACCTCGCTGGAATGCGGCGCCTCTCCCGCTTCCCCTGTCACCTCTCCGCGCACTCCCCGGTGCGACAGTACGGTTAGCATCTTCGTTGCCGATACAGAATTGGTAAAAATATATAGATAATACTGAATCTGTAATAATCTGTAATCAATTCCGTCACGAGGTCAGGTGCACAGATATTGTGACCGGGTTATACATCTTTAGCACTTTATTTTTCTTTCACTAATATTTAAAAAAAAAATAACACTCAGTTGTTATAACTTGAATGAATCAATTTATTTGTCTACGGAACTAGGTGTAACCCTTTACAACCGGCTCAATACAATCGTGAGGATCGATAAAAAAATTGGCGCAAAAACCATATTGATTTTGTAAACACAACCGGTCTCATACGTTCGTGCGGGATGAGCAGAAAACCGCACGATCGTATGAAACCGGTTGCGTTCACAAAATCACCATGGTTTTCCCGTCAATTTTTTTTTGATGATTTTATGCCTATATTGAGCCGGTTGTAAAGGGGTAATACATGTGTTACAGAATATACAGGGTTATTCCTAATCAATTAGCATCCTTTTCGGGGCTTATTCTGTACATCAAACTAAACTAAGCGCCACACAAATCGGCGGATGATAAGATAGCCGCAGATGACACTTCGCCGTGATTCGCTAATTATTGCGCATGTGTGCACAATGCGTAGGGAGCGCGCGGGCACGGTAATATATGTCATTACCGTGGCGCGGGAGGAATAAGTTTGGCGGGTGGGTGTGCCCCGGCGTCTCGTCACTCTGGCTCCCACACTTTTTTTTTTTTTTTTTTTTTTTTTTTTTTTTTTTTTTTTTTTTTTTTATTCAATATAGGTTTGCGTTTGACTACATACTGCCTGATGTTGAGCAGATATGCGGTCTAGGATGTAGCACGCTTACCTAGAAGATACCTATTTACTCGGGATTTGAAGACACCCACGTCGTACTTTAGCGGGAAGACAGACCCAGGCAAAGCGTTCCACATTCTGGCTGTTCGTATGAGGAATGAGGACTCGAAACGCTTGGTTCTAACGCGCGGAATGTCCACCATAAAAGGGTGGCGCTTTGGTCGCGTCTGTCTAGCCGTACGATAGAAGAAAGGGGCAGGTGGGACCAGATTGTGCAACTCCTGAGCGCACTCTCCGAAGTGTATCCGATAAAAGGCCGACAAACACGCCACCTTACGTCGATGCTCAAGACTTTGCAGCTGCGACTTAGTCAAGGTGTCGTTGTCAATCAGCCTCCTGGCTCGCCTCTCAATCGACTCCAGAGCCTCCAGTTGATATTTGGCAGAGCCATCCCAAAGGTGAGAGCAGTATTCCATACAAGACCTGACTTGTGCTTTATAAAGACTAAGCAGTTGTTCAGGTGTGAAATACCGTCTCACCTTAGCGAGAACACCAAGTTTTTTGGAGGCTAATTGAGCTTTTGACTCTATATAAGAGCCAAAGTTAAGAGTCGATGAGAGTGAAACGCCCAGTAGTTCCAAGCTGTCAGTTACCGGAACGGAGACACCGCGGAAAGCGGGAGACAATTGAAAGGGTCTCTTTTTGGCCGAGAACAAACAGCCTTGAGTCTTCGTGGCATTAAACTTGACCAGGTTAGCATCGCCCCAGTCAGATACCGCCTCCAGACTCAAGTTGAGCCGTTCAACCATAGCCTCTCTGTGTGACTCGATCTGTGGCCCGCTGGTTCTTGCATCGGATGTGTAGCTCTCCACGACTGTACTGTCGTCTGCGTACCCAAAGATCCCGGGCTTTAGCAGATCGTTGATATGCAGTAGGAAGAGGGTCGCAGAGAGTACTGATCCCTGAGGAACACCGGCATTGATAGCCATTTGGTCTGATGAGCAGCCATCTACAACCACTCGTATCGACCGATTCCTCAAGAAATCAGATATCCATGCGCAGAAATCAGCAGGCAGGCCGTAAGATGGGAGCTTGCCAATAAGGCTCTCGTGCCAGACCCTGTCAAAAGCTTTTGAGATGTCCAAGGAGACAGCCAGCGCCTCCCCGTGCTTTTCGATGACCTCACTCCAGATGTGTGTGGCGTACGCCAGAAGGTCCCCAGTAGACCGGTTTCGGCGAAAGCCGTACTGGCGGTCACTGAGTAGGTCATTCGCTTCTAGGTACGCCAGGAGCCTGTTGTTAAGAACACGTTCCATACTCTTACAGAGTATAGACGTGATCGAAATCGGTCTGTAGTTAGCAGGGTCGGCACGGCTGCCTTTCTTGGGAACAGGCTGCACGTTAGCAAGCTTCCAAGATTTGGGCACTTGACCTGTCTTTAGAGATAGGCGGAAGAGGCGAGTCAGCACAGGTGACAGCTCAGGCGCACAAGTCCTCAGTACAATGGCCGGAATACCATCAGGGCCACTGGCCTTGTTCACATCTAGACTGCGGAGAACTTTGAGAACCTCCTTTTGCCGGATATGTATTTCACTCATTACAGTGCCACAGTTTGGCAAAGTTGGAGGTCTCGCACTACCAGGGTCCAGACGCGAAGACTCAGCAAATTGAGATGCAAATAAATTTGCTTTCTCCACCGCTGTATGGGCCAGCGAACCATTGGGTTTCAGCAACGGAGGCAGAGAGGGGCGGCAGAAGTTCGCTTCAACCGATTTAGCTAGGGACCAGAATGCCTTACTACCCGCAGGGTAAGAAGCAAGCTTGTTCCCTATTCGACTAATGTGATCAAAGCGAGCCCTCCGCATAACCCTTTTGCAGGACTTAGCAGCCCTATTGTATGCCTTCTTCCTTAGACGAACGTCCCTCGACTTACGGTTTCGAGCATCGACCCAAGCCAGGTATGCTTGATGCTTTTGCGCTTCAGCGCGTCCACATTCAGGCCCAAACCAGGGCCTAGCTTTGCTAGACAGGGGCACGTCCGAAAATGGGATGAAGTATTCCATGGCGGTACGAAGCACATCTGTCACGGCATCCGCGCACGTAGAAGGATCATCGGAAGAGAAGCACACAGGCTGCCAAGGATAAGATGCAAAGAAACACCGCATCTCGTCCCAATCCGCTAACTTGTACCGCCACACCCGCCTTGACCCTTTGGGGCTGGGGTCTGATGGGGAGTAGACGGATACAGATTTCACCAGACAGTGATCAGATGTACCTAACGGTGAGGAAATCGACACTGAATAACGGTCTGGATCGGTAGTCAGTAGAAGGTCCAAGCAGTAGGCCGTGTGCGAGTCAACGTCAGGTACCCGTGTGGCGCCTTGAACCAGCTGGGTGAGATCAAATGTCAAGGCAAGCTTGCGCGTCTCAAGCCCAGCATGGTTTGTGTCCAGGTATGGGTGAAGCCACTCCTTGTGGTGGCCATTAAAGTCCCCCAGGATCACTAATTGGGCCGAAGGGTATCTGAGCTGAGCAGCATCCGCCGCCTCACTGAGGTATTCGGTGAGTCTGGTCGTCTCCTGGTCCCCACTATGTGATCGGTATACACAAGCGTAGATTATTTTCTCTAAGCCAGTATCCGCCAGAGCCCAAAGCACTGAAAAAGAGGAGTCTTCAAACCTACGAAGGCGCAGAAAGCAAATGTCATCCCGGGCGTACACGCATACACCCGCACGTGGTTTGAAACAGTGCTCCAGGGAGTACCCTGGGTAGGAGAGATACGACACGTCGGATGGACCAGCAATCTGCGTCTCCGTGAGAAACAATAGGTGGGGACGATCTGTCTCAAGATGATGATGGACAGGCGTGAGATTTGAGTGCAGGCCCCGAATATTGCACAGGTGCACTTTAAGTGAGAGGGAGTGCTGCCGCTGTGTATACGTTTTTTTTCTACTACTGTTTCTCATGTTTAATTTTTTGGAGTGAAGTAGGTAGAAAGTCGGTAGTGGAACGAGACGTCACTCTGCAGATTCAGTGGCACAACACACAAACCACACACATCCACGGTAGACTAGCCTGGAGACCGCGGGGACGCCCGAGCCCCCCCAAGGATGTCCATCGGGCCCTCTCGTCCGGTCGCCAACCGGCACGATGGCGCATCCCTGGGATTTTTCGACAGATGGCGGGGCAGCCTTTCATGAGTGGCTAGCTCACTACTTGGGCCCCCTACTATCTGCGGTCGGCCAGCGACAAACCGTGCCTCGGATCCCGCTGCTCTCCACGACTAGTCGGCCGATGCGGTAGTCGATGCGTGCACCGTTTTCGATTCTCCAGAGGACGCTACTGTTCCGACCCGACTTCCAGATTGGCGTCACTAGACTTCGCGCCGGAACACGAGCTCAAAAGAGTCGCTTGGCGGCGCGGCTTAGTCTAGTGGGTGGTCTCTCGCCGCGGCTATAGCCTACCACCAGTATGGTTGTTGCCTGGTTAGCACCACCCAGGACCACGTGTGGGGAACAAAAAATAATAGGGTTCCTACCCACGGACGAAGGCAACTCGGTCCCAACCACATACCTATATTTCGGCTTTTGCGCAGCGTTCTGCGCATAACTTCCCATCCGCCGATTTGTGTGGCGCTTAGTATAACAATATTTGTTCTGCGACTTTCAACAAAACTCAAAAAAATGTTCCGTAAAAAAATATCGTTCACCCGCGACAAGACGTATGAAACAGCTGATTTTTTTTTAGTTTTGCTAAAAGTCACAATAAATCAGTCAGAACAAAATTATTGTTAGTTTTGATGTACAGCATAAGCCTAAGAGGATGCTTATTGATTAGGAATAACCCTGTATAAAGTACTCTAGCTTCTACAAAGAGGTAGAAGCTAGATTAAAGAAAAAAATACAAAATATTTGTTTTTCGCGAAAAATGGCACAACTGACATTAACGGTTCGATAGGATCAATGCATGCCATTTTAGATTATGTTGATTTTTATAAATCACTCTGCCGATTTGAATTATGTTTAAATAGTACCATTTCTGATGTATTATCTACTGAGCAAAACAAGAATCATTATATTTGGCGAAATAATCGCTTAGAATACTAACATACAAAAAAAAAACATAATATTCGAATTTAAAACCTCTTTTTTGAAGTCTGTTGAAAATGTCTAGCTATTGACACGTTATTATAATAATTATAGAGAAAGGAAAGAGTCTTGAAAGAGTAAAATATTTAAAATAAATAGTTAAACAAAAGAACCAAAAGTAATCTCGCAGAAAGCTCAAGTGAATCCATTCGAGAAGGTCTCGAAAGATTTGCTCTTACGTCCAGTTGATCTTCGATAAGGCAACGGTCAAACTATAAACCTAACCCAATCGAATACGAACTCTACACGTTTGGATTTAAAATTGAAATTTGAAATACAAGGCCTAGATTTTGTGGTATACCCCCAAAAGTAAGTTTGTCATTTGTAAGCAAGGTTGGTGATTTCAAATGTCAACTCTACCTGAACGAAAATAGAGTTGAGTGTGGTGTGTAGCGTTGAAGATTGTAATACCAAAATGTTTTCATCAACTGGAAGGCAGCCAAGCAGGCTTGCACGGATAGGTGCCGAGACACCTATGTAAGTGTCACGGGTGAAAAATTTAAACCCAGATAGTGGAGTGTCGAACTGTAGGCGACGAGAGTGACAACAGTTTTGCTGCATAAATGAAAATTTTGTGTTTGTGGCATAAATAACACCGTGTTGGTTTTGAGAGGTCAGAATTTACGGTCAGTTTTGTTAGAGTTTTTAACCGATAGAGGTTTTTTTATGTATGATGACAGCGCATAAGTTTTTGCAGAGTGGTCCGAATTCAATAGTCTTTTTAGGGTTCCGTACCCAAAGGGTAAAAACGGGACCCTATTACTAAGACTTCGATGTCCGTCTGTCCGTCTGTCTGTCACCGGGCTGTATCTCATGAACCGTGATAGCTAAGCATCTGAAATTTTCACAGATGTGTATTTCTGTTGCCGCTATAACAACAAATACTAAAAATAGAATAAAATAAATATTTAAGGGGGGCTCCCATACAACAAACGTGATTTTTAGGAGTTTTTTGCTCGCTATTAATAAAGGCAAGAAGAATGGGGCTCCCATACTGTACGGAATCCTCCGTGCGCGAGTTCGACTCGCACTTGACCGAATATTTTGGTAGATCATACTTCACAGGTGGTCCCGTTAAATTAAATTTATATTCATCCATCCATCCATCCATCAGCCATAGGACGTCCACTGCTGGACATAGGCCTCCCCTATGAATCTCCAATAAGACCGGTTGGTAGCGGCTTGCATCCAGCGTGATCCTGCGGTCTTAATGAGGTCATCCGTCCACCTTGTGGGTGGACGTCCTACGCTGCGCTTGCCGGTACGTGGTCTCCACTCGAGAACTTTTCGACCCCATCGGCCATCAGTCCTCCGCGCTATGTGCCCTGCCCACTGCCATTTCAACTTGCCAATCCGCTGGGCTATGTCGGTAACTTTGGTTCTTCTGCGAATCTCCTCATTCCTGATTCGATCTCGCAGAGAGACTCCGAGCATAGCCCTCTCCATAGCTCGTTGGGCTATTTGGAGCTTATTAATAAGGCCCATAGTAAGAGACCACGTTTCAGTGCCATAAGTCATCACTGGCAACACACACTGATCGAACACTTTCGACTTGAGGCACTGAGGTATGTCGGACGAGAAGACGTTACGCAATTTTCCGAACGCTGCCCAGCCGAGTTGGATTCGGCGATTGGCCTCTTTCTTGAAGTCGGACCTACCTAACTGGACTACTTGTCCTAGGTAGACGTACGAGTCAACGACTTCAAGAACCGAGTTCCCAACAGTGATCGGGGTGGGTACAACATGGGAATTACACATGACTTTCGTCTTGTCCATGTTCATCTTAAGACCCACCTGTTGAGAAACCCGATTGAGGCTTTCGAGCATCGTGCTGAGCTCTTCCATCGATTTTGCCATGACTACTATATCGTCAGCAAATCGAAGGTGAGTGAGGTATTCGCCATTGACATTGATGCCGAATCCTTTCCATTCCAGGAGCTTGAAGGCGTTTTCCAAAGTAGCCGTAAACAGTTTCGGAGAGATTACGTCTCCCTGTCTTACGCCTCTTTTTAAAGGGATCGCCTTGGAGCTCTCTTCCTGTACTCGGACCGACATAGTGGCGTTATTATACAAACACTTCAACACTTCGATGTACCGATAGTCAACACGGCATCGTTGGAGAGACTCGAGCACAGCCCAAGTCTCGACCGAATCAAAGGCTTTCTCATAGTCCACAAACGCTAAGCAAAGTGGCAAGTTATACTCTTCGGTCTTCTGTATAACCTGCCGCAGCGTATGAATGTGGTCCATGGTGCTAAAGCCCTTTCGGAAACCGGCTTGTTCGGAAGGCTGGAAGTCATCAAGCCTGCGCTCGAGACGGTTCGTAATGACCCTTGAAAACAGCTTATAAACATGGCTCAGAAGCGAGATGGGTCTGTAGTTCTTCAATAAGGTGTTGTCACCTTTCTTGAAAAACAACACCACCACGCTTCTGTTCCATGCTTCTGGCGTGATGCCCTCGAGGACGACGGTGTTGAAAAGCTTCTGGAGGACTTTTAATATCGGTGTTCCACCCGCTCTCAGAAGCTCTGATGTGATACCGTCATCACCCGGCGCCTTGTTGTTCTTGAGCTGATTTAGGGCCATTCTAATCTCGTACAGGCTGATGTCCGGGATATCTTCGGTGAAGTGTCGGGTCAGCTTGGCTCTTGGGTCTTTGGCTGAGCTGTTGACAGGCTTAGCGACCGAAGCGTATAGCTGTCCATAGAACCTTTCGATCTCCTCCAATACCTCTGCCTTGGTCGACGCTACACTGCCATCTTCTCTCTTCAGCTTTGTCAGCTGGCTTTGCCCAATAGACAAATTCCTCGCGAACACTTTGGAGCCTTTGTTCTGCTCTATGGTCTCTTTAATATGTTTAGTATTAAAGAGACGAATGTCGCGCCTCACGGATTTCGAAATTTGTCTATTGATCAGCCTATATGACTTTGCATCATCGGAAGACTGCAGTCTCTGTAAGCGTCGTTCGGCCATGAGATTTAGAGTTTGATCGGAAAATTTTTGAGGTCTATTTGTACGACGGGGTCTAAAGAATTTAGCACCCACCGTCTGGACAGTTTCTACGAGCCCGTTGTTGATCTCGTCCACTGACGCAAAGTTCTCCAGGCAAGCAAAGCGATTTGAGAGCTCGAGTTGAAAGCTCTCGGGGTTTTGGATATCGGAAGGTGTAGGTCGGAGCGTGGACTTCATCAAGCGTGACCTTTCGAGTTTAACGTTTATATCCAATGTGCCTCTTACGATTCTGTGATCACTACCGGTTTTCACCCTGTGTATCACGGAGACATCATTGAATATCCGTTTCTCGGTGGTCATGATGAAATCTATCTCATTTTTCGTGGAACCATCGGGGCTCATCCAGGTCCACTTCCTGTGAGGCGGCTTCTGAAAGAAAGAGTTCATCATGAAAAGTTCCTCTTTCTCCAGAAAATCAGCCAGCCTCTGGCCCCTGGGGTTCCGTTGTCCATATCCAAATTTCCCCACTCTCAGCTCATCATCGCTTCTTCTGCCCAACTTTGCGTTGAAGTCCCCCATAACAACAGTGAAGTGGGTCTTAGACATACGTATGGCTCGACTTACGTCCTCATACATAGTCTCCACCTCATCATCTGGGTGTGACGAGGTCGGTGCGTATACCTGAATGACCTTCAGCGAATACCTCTCAGATATTCTGAGTATTAGGTACACAACCCTGCTCGACACGCTTTCGATGGTAATAATGTTGTTAATGAGGGACTTGTGAACGAGAAAACCGACACCACCTTGGGACCGCTGGTCACCTTCCCGGTAGTATAGCAGGTTGCCGGACTTTAGGGTTATCGTGTCCTCCCCCTCTCTACGGACTTCAGACAACCCCACAATATCCCAGCGCAACCTACTTAACTCTTCTTCCAGCTCAGCAATCTTCTCGTCAGTCCTTAAAGTGCGCACGTTGTGTGTTACCAGGGCCAGTCGTCGTTTGAATACTTTGGAGTGACAGCCGTGCATCTTCCAGTGATTCTTAGCACCCCCTGCTCCGCCGTTACCGGGGCCGCTGTCGTAGCCCGGACTAGCGGAGCTGCTGGGGACTGGGGGCCTGGTCTTATTTTTACTTTTCATAGGGGGTATTTGCCCAATAATCGCCTCGCTGGGCAAGCGTGGTGGCGATCGCAGAGACGTAGCTTCGCGACAGGGATGCTGCTGCCCATCCCTGCCCTGTGCCATTTTAGCTACGTCTGAATTGAATGGTTATACCGCCATTAGTCGGTTCCGCTGTACCTCAGTCGGCTCTTACGACACCTGGTACTGGAGGGGGGTGCTATTCTACTCTGCCGGCACCCCACGGCTAATATTTATATTATTTCAATTAAATTGTATCGAAATCGGCTGAGCCATTTATGGTAAATCAAGAAGAATAGTAGATATTATGTTAGATTAATAGTGCATGCGAAGACACGATTTTAGCGCGACCCTCCGATCCTCGCGCCCTAGGCTGCTGTTAGCCCTGACGGTAATTACATTTTACATTTCATAGTCATTTCATCATCGATTCAGTCGTAGGAAGTTGGTCTGTAAGTTTTTTCTTGGTTTTGCAATAAGACCGTTATACACAGCTTGCATCTAGCCCATCCCTAGAGTTTATTAGATCTAACGTTCACGTCGTACTATGCTGCGCTTACCAATATGTAGATCCCTCATTCGAGAACATTACGTCCTCATCAGCCATTAGTTCTGCAAGCAACGTGCCTTGGTTTTACCACTCTGCCATTTCAACTTTTGTTTGATCCAAACGCTGTGGTTGAAGGATTAGTCAACCGGTGAGAACACCGGCTGGTCCAGGGTGCGCCGGGCATGGGTATAGGTATCACTCGTACTTGCCGCTCGGGGAGGCTCCTTCAATGCACCCCAACCAACTTATTATGCCGGGTAATCTGAATATTGCTTTGGTTCTTCTGCGGATGTCCACATCTCCACGTTACTTTATTTTATAGTATAGTACATAAATTGATGTTCCAACACAGAATCCTGATCAGTGCTGTAATGCAGTTCAAAGTTGGCTTAAGACTTAAAGTTTTATAGGACCATTAAACTTAGGATTCAAGTTGGTACTTAGTTTAATTTGTGCGTTTTGATGTGCTATAATTTATGTTTAGAGATTTGATTTAATGTAAGTAAAACAATCGTTCTGTATTCTTGTATTTGGTTTTTATGTCTGAGATTTTATGTACCTAGTACAAAAACGATGTAACATTCGGCACTTTACACATTCCTCATACAAACAGCCAGAATGTGGAACGCTTTACAATACAATACAATATATCTTTATTTTCACACCAGTATAACATAAAGCTTAGACTAGAAAATAAAAAAAAACGATCTGGTAGAATAATGGGCGGCCTTATCGCCTGCAGCGATTTCTTCCAGGCAACCTAAATGAAATAATTTTAATGTAAAATGTTGATGCGGTCGGTGCTACACAATAGCATAAACTACATTGACAAAAATACATACATAACCTACAATATATGATAAAAAATAATAATCATAATGTAATAATTACAATTAAACAATGTATACCTACATACACAATATAATACATACATAAACCAAAATAAAATATATACATATATGTACCAAATTAAGAAGTAGATAGATAGTGATTAAAAACAAGAGATTTAAAAATATTAAGTGATGTCTGTCTGATCGTGACAGGCAACGCATTCCACAGCATGACGGATTGTGCGGTAAAGGAATGATGACCTGATTATGTCTTTCCTCTAAAGTAGATCATAGATGTCTTCAAATCTCGAGTGAATGGATATCTTATCTACCTTATATTAAAAGCAAACCTAAATTAGGTAGGTATATAATAAAAAAAAAATCCAATTTCCGATTAGAATTTCAGTTTATAGCGTCCCTTTTGTCTGCTATTTGCTTTATCTAAATTCATGTGAAAAAGCGAATACTTTTTCAATAATTCATAGAAGGACAAGATACCCTAAGATCGTTGTTCAAACTTAAGTTTGTGCATAAACATTTACCCAGGCTATAACCAGAAAAAAATAGCCGAAACCCATAAAACCCACCATTTTGGCTGTCGTAAAGGCTGTCATCGGCAGTGACTCAAAACGGCTGTACCCGCGCTGTACCGCTTAAAGCTTCTATAAAGTACGGATTGGCTATAGCTCAAAGACATATAAGGAAATAGACACGAAATATCTACAAATAAGAGCATAAGGCTGAGTGAACTCAATATGGCCGCCATAACATTAAAAGTATTTTCGAGTAGGCCGTGTGGCTAGCCCTGGTGTCAGTTTTTAAGCCGCCTGAAGGTCTCTGACATGGCTAAACGGGTAAAACAAACGGGGTCTACAATTTAACGTGTTACCCGAGCCACGGTAGCGCTCAGTCGTAAATACCACCCGTGGTCACCCATCCGAAGACTGACCATGCTGAACGTTGCTTATCTTCGAAAATCGCTAACGAAAACCTAGTCGAACTACGCTATGAGTGATAGCAATTATGTTCGCAGTACAAATTTACTAAAAAATATGAGAACTAATTAAGGAAAAAGTGTATGCGGCAAAATGTCAAATTACATAGATAAAAAGCTGAGGTCGCCTCCTCTTTTTTTTAAGCTCGTTGCTACAGACTTCAATGGCTGGCTATAAAGGCTGTAGTTGGCTATAAAAGCTATAAGTCAATCCTATATCCATCGGCTGGCGGCGAGCCAGATCTGTGCACGTCAGTATGATTTATTGCGTTGGAGATCCGAATTCCCAATGCTGGGCAAAAGTTTAGAGTAAAGGTTTTAACGGATTGCCGACATTTGGGGCGTGTGGAACAGATATGGGATGTTTTATCAGGTATCAGAGTGATGCAATGTTAAGGTCTTTGCGTGAAGTCAATGATTTTGCTTTGTATGTACGGATGTTGTTTTTTGTCCACTGGTCGTATTTTTCAGCCAATCCCTAAGTTAAGATACACAGGTTTTTTTTAATGCTATTTAACAACCGATTTTGATAGTATCTTGTAGGATTGCTTATTATTTAAATCCTAACAAGACTTGCGAGTATAAACTAAATCGGTCAAGAGCAAGTCGAGATATGAGCTTATGAAGATTTAGGCAAAGAGATGAGTTGCGAGATCTACTGTCCAGAAAACTACTAGTTTTATGTCTTCCTTTTTTTTACGTTGATAGTTCTAGTGTACCTGAAGTTCTACGAAGTTAATTTAAGTGTTAATCAATATAATATTAAACAAATTTTGCGACATTAAAAATGTGATCAAAATTCTTACCAAAGGTTGCCGGGCACAGATCGCTGTTAGCGATAAGGCCGCTTCTTGTTCAGGGTGTACTCTATCGTTTTAATTGGTTTTTATCTCTGTATTTTTCTTTGTGTTAATAATACACAATTAATATCTCTATTTATTAATTTTACCTTATAGAGCGTGCCATATACTGGTAAAAGGTATACGACGGACACTGCTATCTTAGGAAAATCAAATTTAACTCCTTGTCAGAAGTATGAAAATAATGAGTCCGCAAATAAAATCATTATTTTTCGCAAAACATGGCAGAATCGACTTCCATCGTGTATAAAAAATTGCCATTACAAAACGGCTCAGCCGAATTTTACGCCGATTCTAGCCGACAGACTAACATAGAACCTCAATAAATAATTGTACATTTTAGTTAAAAAAAGTCACAGGCTGTCTGTGGTTAATAATTTTTCAATAAGGGATATAAGTTAGTGGTGCGACGTCGTTGTCTTTGCAAAATTCTTAATTTTAAACAATTTTCTTCTCAACAAGAGAGCTCTAAAATCGTGTTTAGCGAGAGCGAGAATTATTTAGAGAACATTAGAGAATTGTTAATCTAAGCACAAAACCTAGTCTCCTCTAATTATTACCTTTCCAGTGCTCAGTTAGGTTCTTAACTTGTTTTATTAGCCCGTAAAATGTTAAACGTTTCACCTCTACACAAAAACTACCTTTTACAGTTCAAACTAAAAGGGAATTTTCAATGAACGGTACATACAGGTACATTGATCAAATATTTTGTTTCATCTCCAGCTATACATACAATGTGTTATTTTGGTCACAAATCTGACAAACAGATTATAATATAGCAGATGTGTAGGAATATTCTGAATTACCTACATGATAGGTTTGTGTTTGATTACAGCCTGCCTAATGTAAAGCAAATAATGTGGTCTAAAGTGTAGCACGTTAACCTGAAAGATATACCTATTTATTCAGGATTTGAAGATACCCCTACATTTTACAGCAGTGAAAATATTTAGGTAAAATGTATCACATTCTCGCTGTTCGTGTTAAGAATTTCATTTCATACCACTGGCTTTTCAGTGAAGGAAAAGGAAGAAGAAGGTGAAATCGTGAGGCAACCTGCATATGTCCGTAGAAGAAATTCGATGGCATATGCGAATCCACCAACCTGCACTGGGCCAGCGTGGTGGATATGGTCCAATCACCCTTAAACCTACGTCCTGCAGTGGACTATTAAAAAGGCTGATACAGTACGGTACAGTGTAAAGAATGTGAACTCAAAACGATTAGTCCGTTGATGTAGTCTTCAAAATCAAAATCAAAATATGCTTTATTCTTTAGACATTAATTAGGAATTCGCTTAGAATCGTCTTTTTACAAACATAATATAATTATAATAGGTGCAAATTTACATATTCACCAAATTATGAATACCTAACAATTCAATTAATTACTTATAATAATTTACTACAAATTCAAACACCCTAACTTTAAATAATCTAAAAAATTTAAAACAATATAGTAGGTATCTGTAATAGCATCGTCATAAAAAGATCAAAAGTAAACAAAATTAAAACATAATTCAGTCAAATTACAATACTTAAATTATCCTAACCTACAGTGTCTTACAGAACTTTTGTTAAATAAACAAAGTTTTGTTTTTATAATTTCATATTATTATTCTTTTCTGATTGATGTACTTCATATACATCCCTCATACGAACTGCCAGAATGTGGAACGTTTTGCCTGAGTCTGTCTTCCCGCTAAAGTACAGTGTAGGTGTCATATAGTCATATAGTCATTTATTCATAACACCATTTGTTACAAGTCAAAAAGTAAACATTACATTAGGGCACTATACAATATAGCACGAAATAAAAATAGATAATACTTGACAATTTCCAAATTAGTCACTAAATCTTAATACAATTCAGGTAATTTTAAAAAGTCATTTACGTCATAAAATAGTTGCTCATGTAGCCAACATTTTAATTTATTCCTAAACGACCCAGCGGAAGGTGCATCCCGAACTTCTACGGGTATTCGGTTGTATATAGCGGGCCCACCAATATATACGGACCTCTCCGATTTCGCCAGCTTATGAGAAGGAGTCACCAGTTGGTTTTTCCTAGCATTGCTTCTTAAATTTAATCTTAAATAGGTACCTTTCCTCTCAAATAATTCTAAATGGTTGTGCGTGAAAAGAGCCACCTGATAGATTAGTTCGCACGGCAGTGGCAGTACGCGCAGTTCCCTAAAGAGCTCCACACAAGACACGTCGTCCGAAACCCCGAAACACAGCCACACAAGCACAGCCCGTTTTTGCATAGAAAAAGCTCTCTTGTACTTCGCGGCGCGGCCCCACAATTCTAATCCGTACGTAATATTACTATGGATTGTGGCAAAGTAACAAGAGCGCACAACGTCCCGCGTGGCCGTGCTCGCGAGCCGCCTGAGCGCGAAGCACGAGCGGCTCAGCTTCCCACATAGCTCCTGTATATGTGACTCCCACGTGAGGGCGCTATCTATGTGGAACCCTAGTAACTTTGTTGAGTTGACCTGCTGGAGCGCGGTGTTTCCGATCGTTACCGAGTACTTAGCTTCCGATCTCCCGTTGAGATTAAAAGTCAAAAAGCAGGTTTTATCTTTGTTCAGTGCTAGGCCATTCGACTTAAACCACTCATCGAGTTCACTAACAGCAGAGTTTATCTTATGATGCAGCTGAGTAGATGATGGCGCAGTAATCACTGCGGCCACATCGTCAGCATACATGTATATCTCCGCGTCGACGATGGCATCTGGCAAGTCATTCAAGAGAAGACTGAACATAGTGTTCGAGAAACAGGATCCCTGGGGCACGCCTATCTCGTTCTTGAGCTCGTCGGATGAGACGCGACCCTTGTCCCCCACGACGACTTGCGTTCTTCCTGACGTAAAAGAGATTATCAACGACCCGGAAGGGCCGCGCATTCCGTGGAAACCTAATTTTTGAGCAATGAGTCGGTGGTCCGCGGTGTCAAAGGCGCGTGATAGGTCGCAGCAGACCAGAGCGACCTGCAATCCTGCCTCCCGAGCTTTTAGAATCTGCCACACTACTTCGCGCACTAAGTCTGTGGTTGAGCGCCCGGCCCTGTATGCGTATTGCCTATCAGATAGGATGTCTCTTTGGAGCGCGTAGTTTAAAACCCTTCTATTAAGCCCTACTTCAAACACCTTGCTAATAGCTGGAACAAGAGAGATCGGACGGTACGACTTAAGATCAGACTTTTTCCCTTTGCCCTTGTAGAGGGGGCTAATTTTTACTTTTTTAAGAGCTGATGGGTACACTCCTTTACGCATGCATAAGTTGAAAAGCCTACTTAGAACAGGTGCTAAAGGCACTATACCCGATTTTATAAGATCGGCTGACAGGCCGCAAAGGTCGGAACTTTTTTTTTTGTCTTCAAATCCCGAGTAAATAGGTATTTTCTAGGTAAGCGTGTTACACCCTAAACCGCTTATCTGCTTAACTTCGGGCAGTATGTAGTCAAACGCAAGCCTACATGAAAAAAAAAAAATAGGTTAGTGTAAGTATTTTTTAGACTTGTCAAATCTTTTTTCATGATCACGAATTTTATCGTCTCTTTGGATTGGAATCCTTTAACATTTATTTTAATTAATGTAAAAGGATGCAAAACATAAAGTCATTGTATATTAATATAGAATCTTTATGATGAAGTAAGAATAAATATGTATGAATGATATAAAAAAAGACACTAGGGGAAGGAAATTAAATAAAGTTATGCATTAATTAACGCAGAAATAACAAATATTATTTATAGCATCTTACTTAAAATAACAAACGAACGAGTGCACTACTTGACATCGACATTCGCTTGTGCGAATAAGGATAGTGCGACAAAACTGAACTACGAGACACCATAGTTCGCTCGCACGCTTGGGAGACAAACTGAAGCTCGACATCACTTTAGTGCGACAAACTTTAGTGCGAATATATTTCGACATAACGCTAGTGCGACAAAGCATTGTGTGACGGTACTGAAATTCGACACTACGTTGGTCCACAGGTGGCTGGTACACTTATCCATACTCAACTTTACCCCTGGTAGGGATATAATATGCATTTTTTGTAGATTTAGTTCTACCAGTAAGGATAAGTGCACTGATTATGGGTACCAGAGGAAATAATGTGATCGATCGAAAAAAGAAAGAAAGAGATGCATTGATTAAAATATTGCATAAGTTAGAAAGAGACATGAAAAATATCTCAATTTAGTGGCTAGTTGTAAAGTTACCCATCTACCCTCATCTGCAGAAAACCGCAAAGCTCTACCAATCCTGTCCGAATTAGTTTGATGGTTCCGTTTGTGTACGGCTGAAGTGGCCCGAGTGGCATAATAAGTTACGCACAGATCGATTGCGGACACGTGTTCACTCATTAATCACTGACATGTTACATTTTTTGTATTGTAGTGACGGTATTTACCTTGAGTATTTACTGTATTTGGTATTTTTATCGAAGATAAGCGTCTGTTTCTCTTAAGATTAGAACAAAACACACTTGAAGCTATGAAGCTATTTTATTGTTTATTATTAGTACAAGACTGTGTTAAAGCTAGACCAAATTGTAATACTCGTATGCTTCATAGATTTTACGAATATCGAGGTCGAGAAGCTTTTTGTTTTTCAATTTTTCTTTTCACGATATTCGGGTTCTAGGTAGGTAGGAATGCTCATCGTAATATTCGTATCTTAAACGATATATAACGGGACTCACTCACGTGTACGTATAGTCGGCTGTACGTAGTATAGACGGCTCCGCGTGCTAGCACTCGCCAACTTGAGAAAGGTCGCCGAACGCGACCGAAACTATAGTCGTGTTATGACTATACGTACACGTGAGTGAGTCCCGTTTTATATCGTTTAAAATGTGTGAAAACCACATTATTTATTTTCCATAGTAATATTCGTATAATATCTGAAAGATCCCCCACTTTACAAACTTTGTAGTTGTGTCTACGTAATTATGTATTTATCTAGATATGGTGCTCAGTGCAGAGAAAACACGAAAAATAAAATTTCACCTACAACGTACCTAAAGATTCATGCTCAATAGTGCAACTAAGAATCAGAATCATTTATTGACGTATCGAGCTTAATACTATAATTAAAAATACAAAATCTGTATAATAATACATAGTACCGCCAACAATAGATCTCGTCATTCAACTAAGCAAATACAAAATTGAAACGAGTATAAATATTTAAATGTTTAATGAAACGCTAAAGACGACAATAAAGACGTTACATTTATAGCTCGCGTGTAATCTAGTAGTTTATAAGATAGTTTGTCATTGTAACGAGGTACAGGAAGACATAGGCATTACTCTTGCAGTGTATCACCGACGGCTGTCGCGTTTGTCGGATAGCGTAACATCCTAAATGAATTAACTTGCCATTAATTATCCGCAGAATTCTATACATTTCAGCTAAGATAATATACCTCTGGGTTAATTTATAATTTTGGAGATATTTCGAGTTTTTGAGTTTAAATATGTGACTTTTGTGAACTTTGAACTGTGTTAAGTTTGGTTTAAATATCCTTCAGGATCGCACTAGACATAAGTTGCTTCAAACTGATAGACAGTCCTTTATTGGTTCAACAATAATAATATTACCAAACACAAATTACATGGATAAATAAATAACAATAAATAAATATTAGGGAACATCTTACACACGGTCTTCGACCCCAAACTAAGAAAAGCTTGTGATATGGCTGCCAGATACTGATAAACTACATATACATATTTTTAAATACATACTTATGTAGATAGTACCTAAATAACACTCAGACACAGCAAACACCTGTGTTCATCACATAAGTGTTCGCCCTGGGTGGGGATCGAACCCACGCCTCTTTGATCCAGAAGTCAGGGTCACTAACCACTGAGCCACCGAGGCAGTCAAATTAAGTAATAGTTAAACGTTTATCTAATCAATCGTTGTAAAAAGTGATAAAAAGTGATAAGAAGTGATTATAGATCAGGTCAAAAACATTAAAATGTAGGATAAAAACATTACAAATTGTTTATACTAAACAGCGGCCTTATATCTTCAAACGATTTCTTCCAGGCTTCTTCAAACTGATTTTAAATAGAAAATCAATTAACGAGGTTTATGTCTTGCAATGGATGCTCTAAGGTTAATTTGTGATAGAAATATACTTTAGTTTTCGGTGGCTTATGCAGTTCTTTATTTAGTTCAAAAGGTTTGCCAAATCTTAGAAATAGCTGCAATCGTCCTCAATGAAACAAAACATTTTAGGTAATGGTGGTCTTTATTCAATCGCCAAAATTTTCATGTCACCGAATTTTTACCTATTTGCAAATTGGCACCCCGGAGGTATATTTTTAAACAAAATATTTTGTACATTTTTCTATAAATGAATTCCGTAAAGGCATAAATAATGGTTTAAGATCAAAGTAAATAACCGTGCAATTCAACAACATTTCTATTCTAAGCTGACGAAAATAACTTCAACCAATTTAAACTGTCAAGTTTCTCAGGCGCAATTTAACTTTTAAAATTAAAACCAACCAATCCGAATTCCTTTGAAAACAAACACCTTAAAGTTGCGTTAGTTGCGATCTTCTTTCAATTAATTTATGGTCCAAGTTTTCCTTACGTTTTCGTAAACAAAGAGTAAGGTTTGTTACTCACATTCGGTTCGGCATATTCGGCAGGATTTGCCGAACAGCAAAGCCGACCCGAAACAGCTACTACACTTGTTCGGTTTAAATCACTAGGACTTGCTGACTCGCGGCCGTCCGGCCTAGCGAAAGAAAGCCGTTCGCCACGTTCGGAATTTGTCAAACCGAATGATTCAAAGGAGCCTCCCCGTGCTTTGTTACGATTTGATCGGTACCTTTGATTGCATTAACTATGGACGATTGACACTAGTCAGTTGACTAATCCTTCCCACACGGTGGTTTTAAACGGTTCTTCTCCGGACCTTAACTCAACTGCCCTTCTAAGGGCGGACGAAGAAACCGAAATGCCAACGGCACTTTTCAGCGCCACTTTATGCAGCTCTTTTTAGGGTTCCTCAACGACACTTTTTAGTGTCAACCCGGACGAACTCCCGGGCGATACTTGTGTAGTTACTACCCAGCCACACTATTTTTTTAGATGTATGTTTGTCAGATCGTCCTGTGATAATAATATAACTCAGTCGTTGTGTAACAAACATTATTGCATAATTTTTCTTTTTTTTGTTTTATGCAAAGTTTGCTGTAAGTATAAAGTTTTCAGCTGTACACATAAGTATAGGCTCGTCATAGGGGACATGGTTTGAAATAACTTATTATATTTACATATCAGATTGCTTACTATTACTTAACATTACGTCTTATTGTTATACTTTCTAGTTCATTATCAAATAAAATGATTATACACCTAACTTATTACTTTATGCTAATACCTCAGTCACACTATTAGAACCATCAACAGGACGAAGAAGAAGATTCATCTACATAACATATTCGGTTTTGCCGCCTGACAGTGCCGATTGTGCCGAACCGAATATTCGTGTAGCAACCCTAACTTTGCAAGTTGAGTTTGAATTTCACTAAACTACTAAAACATACCTACAAATTCTACCTTCGCATATACCTAACAAGGTTACAGCGTAACATTTGTCTTTGTCATGTAAACTTGTAAACTTGCTGTCTATGATGTGATTTGTTTGTCGTGTTTATGCAGAGAGGTGTTATAAGTTTGTGTGTACCTACCTACTAGTACGTATACATATTTGTATGTACAATTGGGCAAGCTGTCTGCAGCGTTCTAGATGCTAAATAATAATCGACCAAGTGCGAACCGGGCTTACGCACCAAGGGTACCGTACCGTATGGAAGCCCCCGTAATATATTTTAATTAAATTATTTATTTTTGAAGGAACATACAATTACGTAAAATTCTGTGAATATTTCAATCATATTCCTGTTTCCGTTATTAATATGGAGCAAAAAAATCACGTTACTTGCAAGTCCTTAACTATTTATTTTATTTTAATTTACTTATACTTTAATTTTAAGTTTTAGTATTACTTTAGTCTTAGCGGAAAGTGTTATTTAAGTTTTTTTTGTTTCTCTGTGTAAATACATTTTTTTTTTCGAGTGCTTTACTAAAAAAAAATATTAGGATTTTAAACAAATAGGTATTATTTATCGATAGTTCGTTAAGTAAGAGTATTTAATGTTGAAAAATATATAAAGTTCATGAGATATAGCCTGGTGATGGACGTAAAGCGAAAGCTTAGTATTAGGGTCCCGTTTTTCCCCTTTGGGTACGGAACCCTAAATAGGTAGATTTTTACTTAGGTCTCGTACACATAATACGACGTTGCAGCAATAAAGAAGAAACAAGGAATAAAGAAAAAACAAATACAGATACACAGAATATACTGGATAATTTTTTTTTTACAATTATGAGTAACAAGAGTCTGGTTATAAAGAAACATAACGATGTGGTTCCCTCGATACGACATCGCATCGTGAACTAATGTCGCGACGACGTAGCACAATGCAATGACGTATCGTGTTTATGTGTACGAGCCCTAAGGCTTTTATTGTCTGTTCTTTTAGATACGAGCTTATTTTAAAAAATCATATCGAGGATTTATTTTTTTCATATTTATTTTTAAGGCCATAACTAAACTCAAATAGCATTTATCTAGATATCAGCTTGAGGCGAACCACTTGTGTTTACATACTTAGTTAAGTTCTAGTTATTAAACATGTTGTTAAAGTCACTAAGGTGATTTAGTGGTAATGACACCCGCCTTACAATCGTACGGTCAAGGGTTCAATCCCCAGTCACTGTACCAATGAGTTCTATGGAATTTATGTACGGAACTTCACACCTCTAGCTTTTCGATGGCGCATGTGAATCTACCTAATTTCGACCAGTGTGTGTTGCCAGTGATGACTTATGGCACAGAAACGTGGTCTCTCACTATGGGCCTTATTGGTAAGCTTCGAGTAGCCCAACGAGCCATGGAGAGGGCTATGCTCGGAGTTTCTCTGCGCGATCGAATCAGGAATGAGGAGATCCGTAGAAAAACCAAGGTTACCGACATAGCCCAGCGGATTGGCAGGTTGAAGTGGCAATGGGCCGGGCACATAGCGCAGAGGACTGATGACCGATGGGGTCGAAAAGTCCTCGAGTGGAGACCACGTACCGGCAAGCGCAGCGTTGGACATCCACCCACGAGGTGGACGGACGACCTCATTAAGACCGCAGGATCGCGCTGGATGCAAGCCGCTACCAACCGGTCTTATTGGAGGTCTTTAGGGGAGGCCTATGTGCAGCAGTGGACGTCCTATGGCTGAAAAGAAGAAGAAAAAGATGTGAATCTACCAATCCGCACTGGGCCAGCGTGATGGATATGGCCAAATTACCCTTCGTGGGTAGGCCTTTGTTCTGCAGTGGACTATTAAAACGCTGATACAGTACAGTATAGTACAGATAAAATAGACTTTGGTCAAATATTAGCTGTTTAAGATTACATACATCTTAACACTTGTTTATTTAACCAACCTAAAAGTAACGTACATAGTTTAAATAGGTATATCATCAAAAACATTTTAAAAGTTTAAAACTTCGCAAAGATTTTTATCAAAAACACGTCTGGAAATCATTGCAGTGCCTTCTATTCACGTTATTTATTTTACGATCGTTATAGAATACATTCTAGGCACATACAACGGTCTGTAATGAAGAAAACAGTGACTAAGGTTAAAAAATCATTTATTAAGTACTAGCGGCCCGCAACCGGCTTCGCACAGATGTATTATTAACCCCCGACGAAAAAGAGGGGTGTTATAAGTTTGACGTGTCTGTTTGTCTGTCTGTCTGTCTGTCTGTGGCATCATAGCGCCCGAACCACTGAACCGATTTCAGTTTAGTTTTTTTTGGATGAAAGGAGACTTAATCGAAAGTGTTCTTAGCTTTGTTTTATAAAAATCGATTGAGCCGTTTAAGAGTTATGGTGGGTTAAAGTGGGGATGGAAGAACCAAAATTCTACAAATGTGCCCAAAATAGTTGTCAATTGAAAGTTTGTTGTCAAATATTTTTGTGTCGGGGGTTTTTTAATTAGGTATATTATACATTTAAACCTTCTTCTTAAATCACTCTATTTATTAAAATTAACTGCATCAAAATCAGTTGTGTAGTTTTAAAGATATAAGCATACATGGGGACAGACAGCGGGAAGCGACTTTGTTTTATACTATGTAGTGATGTTGAAATAGGCCGTATGCCTAGGTTTGGTGTCAGGGATCTTAGCCACGTGAAGCCTCAGCAGGGCTAGCACGGCAGGTGGAATACATTTCCCGAGAAGTGGAATAATACTTTGATTTGACTAGTGCTTTTTTTGTTGGTCACATTACAATGTGAATCATACAAGTAATAAGTGATGGGTAAGTATAAGTGATACACAGGGTTATTTCTAATCAATTCGCATACTTTTAGGGGCTTATACGGTACATCAAAACTAACAACTTTTGTTCTGCAACTTTTGTCAAGACGCGAAAAAAAATCAGCTGTTCCATACATTTTCTCGCGGGTGAACGATATTTTTCTTTAGAACAACAATTTTTTTTTAGTTTTGACAAAAGTCGTAGTACCAAAGTTGTTGGTTTTGATGTACAAAACTTCAGTGATCGCTGAGAAACAGCGCAACATTTATTAACACTAAATACCTACTTTAATAATAGTTATTTGAATACAGTAAAGACGTATGTGTAGGTATTTTATTGTTAATTAATCTGTTATTTATTGAAACCATTTCAATATTATAAAGGGAGGTCGTTCAGTTTAATATAATATTATGTAGGTCCAAATAGGAGGTAAGTAGGTACCGTATTATTAACATTATTATTTATGATTGTTTAATCTAATTGCACTATTGTTCTAAGTGTAAATTAAGTATGTTATTGTGATTATTCTTTTATTTTAGCATACTCATCGGATATAAGAAATAATTATTTATTGTTTGTTCAACGCTGAGGTAAGCATGCGTTGGTCGTTTGGCTGCAAGATGAGTTAAAAATATTATTATTATGTACTACGGGACTAATCGCGCACTAAAATTACGAGATAAATAAATACCTCATCATCCCGACGTTTCGACCGAGTTGCTTCGATGATCGCGATGAAACGTCGGGATGATGAGGTATTTATTTATCTCGTAATTTTAGTGCGCGATTAGTCCCGTAGTACATAATAATAATATGTTCAAATTCGCGAAAGCTTAAAAACAACTTGAGATAAAATATATAATTGAAATCATAGGTGGAACTTGTATGTATAATATTGGCACATGGCAAAGGCAAATGGCACAGTAAGAGAGAGGCCTATACCCAGCAGGGAGATAAAGAAGGTTGCGGATAGATGATAACTCTGAGATAATATTTCATTTAAAATTACAAATGTAGCTTTATACCAACAATGTACTCGTAGATCCTTACATAGTCCTTACATAGTATAAAATAAAGTCGCTATTTTCGTTTGTTTGTTTGTTTGTCTGTATGCTTAAATCTTTAAAACTACGCAACGGATTTTGATGCGGTTTTTTTTAATGGATAGAGTGATTCAAGAGGAAGGTTTATATGTATAAAAATTTCCGAAATTCCCACGGGAACGGGCACAACGCGGGTAAAACCGCGGGGCGCTGCTAGTATAAAATAAAGTCGCTATTTTCGTTTGTTTGTTTGTTTGTCTGTGTGCTTAAATCTTTAAAACTACGCAACGGATTTTGATGCGGTTTTTTTTAATAGATAGAGTGATTTAAGAGGAAGGTTTATATGTATAATACACCTGTGCGCAGCCGGGGCGGGTCGTCTAGTATAAAATATTCCTCGCCTGTGACGGGTAAACATTAATGTCATAATAATACCCATACATATTTTTACTTCTTACTACAAACATACATAGGTTCTATAATAAGTGAGACAGTGAGACTTTTAACCGAATTTCACAAAGTAGGAGGTTCTATGTAAGTCTGTATGTCTTTTTTACTTAATTTTTTTTGTATGTTCATCGATAATTTCGCCAATCGTGAATCGAATCGAAAAATTCTTTTTAAGTTCGAAAGGGTTACTCCGGAGGTGGTCCCATTTAAATTTTGCAGTAAAAGGCTGAGCTGTTTTTGAAAAATCATCAATAATGTAAGCAATTTGAGCGAAATATTCGAATTTTGTACAGGACGGAAGGCGGTTGTACCATTTTTTTTGCGGAAAATAATTATTTGGAATGAGATTTCAAATTCCCAACGTCAGTCAAATGTTCATCATTATTTCAGCAAGTGCCTAGTAACAGAAGAAAGTTCCTAGTACCTGCAGCTTCCTTCAGTTGGAAAATACTTTAAAAAAACAAGTTTAACAGTTCCCCTTGAATGTACCTTGTAAACCTTACGTACTGTCTTTCTACTAAAACTGTAGTGAGACGCAGGTTGTGAAAGCATTTCGTACCTCTATGAAATCTGTTGGTAGAATTCTCGCCTGCTGCCATCGCAGGCGGTGTTTTCAGCTTTGTTTAAGCTTTGATTTCAGAGGTGGGTTTTGTGGATTCCTATTATGGGTTTTTTTTCTATTGATCAAGAATACAAAAGGAACGAAGCGCCTCAGTTTGCGTTGACAATTTTGCTTTGATCTGTGTTGATGTTAGCTACTTTGATTGGATTTTGTTTTTCGCGTCCAGCTAGCTTAGCATACAAGACCACGACAAGAGTTTATCAACGTGTGCAAAGGTGACAAATATATGCTTCGTCATAACTCTGTCACGTTCTGACACGTCGATAGTATTATTTTATGGTCAGTATGCTAAGCCCGCTGGTCGTGTTTACTACAAACCCTTACTTTAAACTTTATTTACGTATATTCATGACTTAATGAATTACTCACTTAATTTACTACAAACTAACATCCAAATAGATAAAAGAGTAAATTGTGCCAACTGAAAGCAGAAATGTTTCCCTCGCTTTAATTGGCTGGACAAAGCAATGAACTTTTAAGTAAGTACCTACTGCACGGAAAGTCATCTTTGCTTATTTTTTTTAAATAAAATTCGATGCGATCATTATCAAAATTTTAAACTTTCTCTTATTTTCTCATACGAACTGCCAGAAAATATAAAACCATTCTTTTTTTCCTCATACGAATTGCCAGAATGTGGAACGCTTTGCCTGAGTCTGTCTTCCCGCTAAAGTACAATGTAGGTGTCTTCAAATCCCGAGTAAATAGGTATCTTCTAGGTAAGCGTGTTACACTCTAGACCGCATATCTGCTGACATCAGGCAGTGTGTAATCAATTGCAAACCTAAGTGAAAAAAAAACTTATTAAAATTTTAGACTGAAAGAAGCTCAACGGTGTCTGTGACAAATGGTGAGTCATCGCGCAGTGACAAATCCATATACCTACATGTCAGCGGGGGCGAGGAGTGGGGTTTTGCTCAGCTTGTAGCTAACTTTACAGCGCGATTAAATTTCATTGGACTTATACCTTTACTATATAATAAGTGCCATTTCCATACAAAGAACAACAATAGCGCTTAAAAGTTTTAACTGCAACACAACGCACATTTGCAACCACTTTGCGCTTTCTCCGTTCTTGTAGTTTTCTTTCACGAGAAGTGTATATGAATATTGTAGGAAAGCCATCAAGAAGTACTTTGTGCTTCGAGTTTTTATTATAGCATTTACAGTGGGAAGTAGTTTTTGAAACGTGCTTGTTTCAAGTTTCAGTTTTCTGGAAAGCTTTCTGCAAATGTATGGGTAATAAGGTACTAATACTTATCGTTATCAGCTTCAGGATTAAGGTTCTCACTCTATATTTTGCAAGCTTGAATTAATAAATACATTGTCTAGAATTTTTTTCAAGTACCTTTATGATCAACAAAAAATACAATACTACTTACGTGACTACTACTACATGAAAAGCAATATATTAAAATTATTGTACTTAGCAATATAACCTAATTTATTTTATACTATGCGGCCAACCCATAGGTCTCGAAAAAATAGTTTTTCCAAACCTTATGTCTAAAGTGTTTTTTAGGTTTCCGTACCCAAAGGGACCCTATTACTATGACTTCGATGTCCGTCTGTCCGTCTGTCACCGGGTTGTAACCATGATAGCTAGGCAGCTGAAATTATCACAGATGATGTATTTCTGTTGCCGCTATAACAACAAATACTAAAAACAAAATAAAATAAATATTTAAGGGGGGCTCCCATACAACAAACCTGATTTTTAGACGTTTTTCGATCTATATTAATAATGGTAAAAGGTACATGCTTGAAATTTTCACAGAATATTTAGTTTTATATTCACTTCAATTGTAAATAATAAAATTAAAATAAAATGAACATTTAAGGGGGCTCCCATACAGTACGGAACCCTCCGTGCGCGAGTCCGACTTGTACTTGGCCGATTATTTTTTGTCGTGATAACGTCTTATAAATCGATGAACGCCGGCTGTACGCACGAAAATGCATGACTTATTATCACGTTTCGCCTGAGCTGAGTATGCAAGCGAGAGCAGGGAACTAGCGACAGAGAGGCACGATCGGCCTAAGCATTCGGCTTGTGAAGTTATCACGTAACATTCTCGTCCGTAAACAGACATTACAGGCAACCAATTTTTTGTAATGTTTTTGTATTTTTTTGGAATATTGGGGATGGTCCATAGTAAAAATTAGTCATAATTATATTATTATCTCTAAAAGTAACTGCATTTTGCAAAGCAACACTAGTTTTATCACAATTAAAATAGTTTTTTTTTTCGCAGAAATGGCACCACCGACTTGTACAGAATCGCAATATTTTACACGACTCGTTGTGACTTCTATATACATTATTGATGATTTTTCAAAAACGGCTCAGCCGATTTCTATAAAATTTTATTGGAAGTACTTCGAAAGTCTATCCTTTCAAAATATAAAAGATTTTTATGAATCGGTTCTAGATTGGCGAAAATATCGATAAACATACACAAAAAATACATGGTGACAAACATAGTACCTTCTCCTTTTTGGAAGTCGGTGAAAACTCTACATGTTCTTATACCGTCATAATGCTAAGAAAATAAGTTGAGATGAACGATGTAAGTAGTTGTAGCAAAATTCACGCCGCGCTTGTAACAAAGTTGCAGGAAATTTGTAAGATGCTCGGAACTCTGATCAACTTGCTAGTTTGGGAAATAAATAATGCATTTGGAAACGTACGAAGGGATAGTGATACGAACAAGATAGGTAAATAGCAATGTAAAAAATTTGTTGTTTATAAAGTCAGTTTATGGACGATAATTTTACGTGATGACGTCATATTAGTCACAATTTGAACACCGTGCTTTGCTATCGCTTCTTCCTCGATCTCGCTTGCACGTTCGGCTCAGGTGGAACGTGACAATGTGTCGTCGATGCATATAGTCGATTTATGTTCGTCTGTGTGTATTTTTTCGTGCATGTTCATCGCCAACTGTGAACAGATTTAAGATAAATATCGTTTACTTTGAAAGAGCATTACTCCCGAGTTGGTCCCATTTCAATTTTTACGGCAAACGGCTGAGCCGTTTTTGAAAAATCTACAATAATGTAAAAATCGTAAACATCGATTCGAGCGAAATATTCGAATTTTGTAGACGATTGAAGTCAGTTGTACCATCATCATCATCATCTTGCCCTTATCCCACTAGGTGGGGTCGGCGCAGCATGTTTCCTTTCGCCACTTCACTCTATCATTCGTCATCTCATCATCAACTCCTTTCTCTCGCATGTCATCTTTCACACAATTCATCCACACTTTTCTTGTTCTTCTCCTCCTGCTTTTGCCGCTTACCATCATATTAAGAGTTCTTTTTGTGACAATCATGACTGTTCTCCCTTCTCATTATATGCCCATACCAAGATAGCCAGCCACTTTTTAATTTCATCTACCATTTTTGCAAAAAAATAATAATATGTACTTGCTCGCTCATAATCCCATCCGTATGTTTCCACTTGCTAAATACTTACTAAGTAGAATAGTTTGAAAGTTCTGCGAACAATGCACAGCCCGTACATTACCTGCTCTTTTGTATATAGCTTGTGTATAGGTACATATTGTACCTATCCTAAGATGTTACGTAAAACTATTTATCACCGAATACCAATATGAAGGTAGGCACCTACTTAGTAAGTTTTGTTGACCGACGAAACGGAGAAGGTACTCAATTCAACGCTTACTTCTCAATAAAAAAAATATATTCAATAAATCTTTTCTTTAAGTCAATTCCGGGGTACTGTTGTACACCTCCATGTTAACGTAATACCAAAAATTCAACTTTCAGGAAGTACTTGAATTTTTTGCGCTTACCTCTCGGACTATTACGATATACTTTGTAAAAGCCAGTGATTTTTTTGTTAAGAACAACTGATTTTGGGGTTAGTCCTCTTTTTAAAAGATGATCATAATGACAAATTAAATAATATCCTAAAAAACTATCCTTAATGTCCTAATTTTGCGGAATATCAATATTATACTTTTCATCAGAAGATTTTTCATTCCAATATTTCCTTAGTAAAAGAATGAATGAATGAACACTTTATTGTTAACACAAAATACAGAAAAATACACAAAAAGGAAAAATAAAGTATCTTAAAACTAGTGCAACAAAGGGCGGCCTTATTGCTTACAGCAATCACTTCCAGGCAACCCTTACATCTAGAGAGGAAATAATAATGATAGAAAAAAAAAACGGGGTGAGTAGTAGAGGAGAAAGGAACAAAAAAAACATTTAATTTGTAAATACGTAACAAGTTAAAATTCGAATATATTATTCAGTACCTACATCCGTACTAAAGATAATATGATAAATCTTACAATCCTAAGTCTATACGTATTTGCAAAGCAACATCCCGATACTATAAATCCGAAAGTGTATTAAATTTGTTGATTTCATTGTTACTCTTTCACGCAGCGATGGAACGGATTGTCTTGATTTTCTGCATGAATATGGTAATAGAATACGTTTCACGAAAGAATTCCGACGAAACTAAGTGAAACTAATTTTTAACCCCCGACGCAAAAGAGGGGTGTTATACGTTTGACGTGTCTGTTTGTCAGTGTGTCTGTCTGTCTGTCTGTGGCATCATAGCGCCCGAACCACTGAACCGATTTCAGTTTCGTTTTTTTTGGATGAAAGGAGACTTAATCGAGAGTGTTCTTAGCTATGTTTTATAAAAATCGTTTAAGAGTTATGGTGGGTTAAAGTGGGGATGGAAGAACCAAAATTCTACAAATGTGCCCAAAATGGTTGTCAAATGAAAGATAAGATATTATATCAGTGGTAGGACTCTGTCTAGTCTGTCGGGGGTTTTTAAAATTTTTAATTTAAGTTTTTTAACATATCGGCCTGAGGAACTTCTTTCATGACAAAAAAATTCTACTCTTACGGACTCGGACGGAAACTGGATCACGAAATGGAGTCTCCCAAAATAATTGTAACTAAATTTTAATTTTTAGGGTTCCGTATCCAAAGGGTGAAAACGGAACCCTATTACTAAGAATCCGCTGTTCGTCTGTCCGTCTGTCTGTCTCCAAGCTGTATCTCATGAACCGCTATAGTTAGAAACCTGAAACTTTCACAGAGATGTATTTCTGTTGCCGATATAACAACAAATACTAAAAATAGAATAAAATTAATAAGTAAGTGGTGCTCCCATACAACAAACCTGATTTTTTTAAACCGTTTTTCGCTCTATATTAATAATGGTAACCGGTAGATACTTGAAATTTTCACAGAATATTCAGTTGTACTTATATTCACTTCAATAATATACAATAAATTTAAAATAAAATAAATATGTAAGGGGGGCTCCCATACAGTACGGAACCTTCCGTGCGCGAGTCCGACTCGTACTTGGCCGATTATTAAAAGCTTGTCTTCTATGAAACATCGCAAAATTGCTTTGTTCGAAACCGTGGCGAGTTAATACTACGTTACGGTACTTGTTAGAGATGAATGACCTATAATCCCTGGCAGCCAGACGTACTAGAAGCTACTATATGTTTGAGATCGCTTGGTAAACAGTACTTGTAGAACTGGTGTTTGTTTTAGACCATGCTTCCGCTATCCGCTGAAATAACAGGATTCCCTTTTGGCTATTTAGGAAACCTAGGTTTTGAAGGCTTTAACTAGTTTTAATGAACGTTGTTGTTAATTAGGTATTTGACTAATGAGATCCTTACGGTGAGAGCTCACATTATAATTATCAGTTTGTAGGGTTCCGTACCCAAAGGGTAAAAACGGGACCCTGTTACTAAGACTCCGCTGGCCGTCCGTCCGTCTGTCCGGCTGTCTCCAGGTTATATCTCATGAACTGCTATGGCTAGAAAGCTGACATTTATAAGGAAGAGCCTAGTTCCCACGACACAGGTCACCCTAGTGTGGGAACTAGTGTACAACTTGTTTTGTAAACTTTTTGGATCAATAAACGTTTTATTATTATTATTATTATTATTTTCACAGATGATGTATTTCTGTTGCCGCTATAGAATAAAAAATAATATTTACGGCGAGCTCACATACAAAATATCTAAATTTTTAGCCATTTTTCGCTCGATATCAATAATGGTCATTTCAGGTAGATGCTTGAAATTTTCACAAAATATTTAACTGCATGCTTACTTTAATAATAAATAATCAAATTAAAATAAAATTAATATTTCAGGGGGGCTCCCATACAGTGCGGAACCCTTCATGCGCGAGTCCGATTCGTACTTGGCAGATTATTAGAATATATATTCCGTGATGGTCAAGTATGACACCCGCCTTTACAATCGTGAGGTCGTAGGTTCAAAACCCGGTCCCGTAGCAATGAATTCCTTGAAATTTATATACGTAATTTCACACCACTGGCTTATCGGTGAAGGAAAACTTGTGAAGCAACCTGCCTACGTCCGTAGAAGAAATTTGATGGCATATTGTGAATCCACCAATCCGCACTGGGCCAGCGTGGTGAATATGCCCCAAACACCCTTCGTGGGTACGTACGTCCTGCAGTGCACTATTAAAAAAGGCTGTGACATCATAGTTACAGTGCAGAATATATATCGCCCTCTCATAACAGATGACATAATATAATCTGCGCATTTATAGTATGAAGCAAACACGGGTAGATCTATACAGTCACTTTTCTGGAGCAATTGAAGCCTTAAATCCAGTGAAGCTACAATTATTTTTCGTTATAAATCGCAACACCGAAGTACAAAATTCGAATAATTTGCACGAATCGATGTGACATCCGTGTACATTTTTGTTGATTTATCAAAAACGGCTCAGCCGATTTCAATAAAATTTACATGTTACCACCTTGAAGTATAATCTTTTCAGTTAAAAACTGTTTTTTTTTTAGATCGGTTCAGAATTGGCAAAATATCGATGAACATACACAAAAAAAATACATACAGACGGACATAGTACCTACATCCTCCTTTTTGGAAGTCGGTTAAAAAAGATTTCACATGGCTCAAAAATTGGACTAACATCACATCCACCTTACTCACTTACTAAAGTTTGTGAGTCCTTCCTTACATAGTCCTTACATAGTATAAAATAAAGTCGCTATTTTCGTTTGTTTGTCTGTATGCTTAAATGTTTAAAACTACGCAACGGATTTTGATGCTGTTCTTTTTAATGGATAGAATGACTCAAGAGGAAGGTTTATATGTATAATACACCTGTGCGAAGCCGGGGTGGGTCGTCTAGTAATATATGAAGTGTGAAGGTGCAGCAAGACGTTATTAATCAAATTAATCTATTGATTTTCCCTCACACTTCGTTTATCTAGACAATCTTGTATCTAGTCTAGTTTACACGCACCCTATCTAGTAGAAATACAAACCCTTAACAACCCTTAGATATCCCAACAATGTTACCTATTAGAATAGGTTAGGATACATTTAATTAAGGCAAGTACTACTCCTTCCACTATTACTAGCGTTACTTTCCCAAATATGTCCCCCATTACCCTAATACGTAACATTACGCAGAGATTACACATAATACAATACACATCAGCCACAGATCTAACAGATATGACGTTTTTATCTAGCAAGGGCGTAATTTTGCTCTAAACTCCCTGCTTATAATTATTTTTCGCAAATAATGGAGCCACCAACTTTCACCGTTTACAGAATCCGAATCGTTCGTTTCAGCCATAGGACGTCCACTGCTGGACATAGACCTCCCCTAACAGAATCCGAATAGTATGCACAAATTGATGTGACATCCATGTACATTATTATTTGAGTAAGCAAATACGGACCAGCATATTTCGGTATAATTTAAATGAGATTATCTCAGAAGTAGGTATACCTTTTCGAAATAAAAAAAAAGTTATTTAAATAAAATTGTCGAAAATTGATGGATACACAAAAAAAAAATACAAACGAACATATTACCTCTTCCTTTTTGGAAGTCAGTAAAAATCAAAATCAGGCTTAAAAATTACACGATTACTACTCATAGAGCAATAGTACATTATGATATAAGTACGGTAATTTTCAAAGCGCACGTATATCAAAATATGACGTTTTATAACATATTTGCTAGGAAATTAATATAACTCTGACTTTGAGTGAAAGTCGTGCATCAGTCGAAGCATCGTGCGTTTTACATTACATTACCGCACTAGTGTAGTAATGTATCTCACTCTCTTGAGTGAAAGTAGGAGAAACGAGACCACAGAGTTCTGCAGTCGGTGGCGGCGTGCGTTTTACATTACAATAAAGCACAAGTGCGTAATGAAATACATTACGATATTTAAATTGGTGTAATTACAGCCACTTTACGAGCAAATACGTTATAAATTACTTATTCGTATGTGTTCACACTACACTGGCTTCTGCAACATACCTAATGTTTCGAGACATGAATTTTGCGGTGTCTGATTTTGGACTACTAATATTTAACAAAATATGTCTTTAGACGACGTTCGTTTCTAGACTATCATTTTACTCATAATTTTGATAAACCTTTAATATGGCACCAGTACAAAATCGCAAAAATAAATCAGCTGTTCTGTACATTTTTTTCGACAATCAATCAAATTGTGGTATAATTAACAGCGGATTTTTTGGTGATTTTGAAGTTCGTCCTAGGTATAGGAAATAATCGGCCAAGTACGAGTAGGACGCGCGCACCCAGGGTTCCATACTGTATGGGAGCCCCCTTAAATATTTATTTTATTCTAATTTAATTATTTATTACTGAATTGTAAATAAAACTAAACATTCTGTGAATATTTCAATCATCTACCTGTTACCATTATTAATATCGAGTGAAAAACGGTTAAAAATGCAGGTTTGTTGTATGGGAGCCCATTTTAATTATATTCTGTTTTTAGATATATTTGTTGTTATAGCGGCAACGGTAATACGATGAAAATTTCAGCTTTCTAGCTATAACGGTTTATGAGATACAGCCTGAAGACGGACAGACGGACAGCGGAGTCTTAGTAATAGGGTCCCGTTTTTACCCTTTGGGTACGGAACCCTAAAAATGATCATGACGAAGTGTAGAATCATATATCGTCTTTTATCCGTCATCCAGAACAAACCCCTGTAAATAGTAAAAACTCATACACCAAAAAGATTATAAATGCTAGTACATGTCGCACCTGGTAAAATCCTGATATAAAGGTCTCGCGTGTCAGCTAAAGCAGAAAGCTCTCTGGACCTCTACGACATAACCAAACAATACCGAAATACCAACTCCTACATTACTTAAATATTACACACGCATTGCGGTTATGGGAGTGGTATGTTTTATTACTAAGTACGTGAGTATGGATGTACAGATGGGGTGTTTTGCATAAAAGGGCGTTTTTATGGTTACTTAAAAAATATGGCGGTGTACTCTTTGGGGTCCAGATGAAAAAGAGCGCGTGACGGTTGTTAAATCTGGTAAACAAAGATTACAACAAAATTTTCAAATCACAAAATTCATAAAATTGTCTGATAATAGTGGTTGGGATTTTTGACAGAAATCGACTGAGAAAGTATCTCATCGTTATCTAAGTACCAATAATTATATTTCGCGAAAAATGGCACCACCCACTTCTACCGTGATCAGAATTCGAATAGTTTGCACGAATCGATGTGATATGTATGTCCAACTAAATAAAAACTACCTCGGAAGTAGGTAATACCTACACACCACTTACATAGTATAAAACGAAGTCGCTTCCCGCTGTCTGTCCCCATGTATGCATAAATCTTTAAAACTACGCAATGGATTTTGATGCGTATTTTTTAATAGATATAGTGATTCAAGAGAAAGATTCATATGCACAAATGCACCTGTGCGAAGCCATGGCGGGTCGCTAGTTGAAAATATAAAGCATTTTACTTTAATTACATAACTTATGAAACATTGTCATTTCTACCTTTAATAAAATACTTCACAAATTAAAATACCTACCTAAAATTATTTACAAAAACAACAGCTAAAAATCGGCTAATTTTTAAAAATCGGTTCATAATTGGCGAATATGCCGATGAACATAAACAAAAAAAAATACATGTAGTCGAACATAGTAGGTACCTCCTCCTTTTTGGAAGTCGATAACATATTAAACTTTAAACGTAGGTAAGACGTAGAAAAATGCAGTGAAAAGACATTTACGTTGTTGACAATATTTTGATCCCATTTTAAACTGCAAAACTTAAAACTATGAATGAAAGAAAGAAGTTAAGGCTTTTGCAGTGTGTAGTTCAGTAAGTAGGTAGTACTTCTGCATGAGTCATTCTAGTACCTACTAAGTAATCGCGATTACAACTCTAGCAGAAACGGGAAGCAATATCTCGGAGTAATAATAGTTATAGGCAAAACAGAAACGGTTCTTTGTAGTATTTCTTCTTTGAAACCAACTCTCACATGAACCGACAGGTACTGTTGTGCTTTAGATCATATTGACATATCACAGACACTGACATTGACATATTACTACAGTTTCAAACGGGTTGCATCCAGCGATTTCTTGTAGTCTGTCTACCTTGTCCATAGATGTTCTACACTGAGATTGCTAGTACGTGCTCTCCATACATATTAATTCTTAGAAATATTTTGTAAAGTCCATTTGCGAAAGTCGTTACAGCAAATTTTAACACAAACATAACGGGAAAAATCTGGTCTGAATACTGTACTGTACTGTACCAGCCTTTTGCATGCACTGCAGGACTTTAGCCTACCCAAGAAGGATGATTGGACCATATCCACCACGCTGGCCCAGTGTGGGTTGGAGGATTCACATACGCCATCGAATTTCTTCTAAGGACGTATGCAGGTTGCCTCACGATGTTTTCCTTCACCGAAAAGCCAGTGGTGTTGAATTCCGTACATAAATCCCAAGGAATTCATTGGTACGGGACCGGGATTTGAACCCATGGCCTCACGATTGTAAGGCGGGTGTCATTACCACTAGACCACCACGGCTTTTTACTAGACCACCACGGCGTTTTACCACTGGCCTTAATGATTAGTCTAAATTAAGGGATGCAATAAAAAAAATTAAAGCTATCTTACTTACAATAGGTACTCTACTATGTCAGTAAGTAGTACTTCTGCACGAGTCATTCCCTAGCTGAGTAACCGCTATTACACAACGCGGGCAGAAAGGCAGCAATATCGAGCCACTCGGAACTGCCTTTTTGTTTTATTTTTACTTTGGAAGCAATTCTTACGCAGCATGTACCTACTGCAGTTAGCAATTTCATGCTTGACAATTTAGCTGAAACAATTTTGTTAATAAAAACATTTTATTTGAGTTAATTAATTTGTTAAATTCAATTAAAAAGCCTGTTAATTAAATTATGGAATATTGAATGAGAGTATTTTTAACGTTGGGTTGAAAATATTACATAAAACAACTAAAAAATCCATAATTATACGCAATGTTTTAATTTTTAAACATTTACTTGTACAAATACAATTTGATGTCAAAAATAAGTCACAATACAATCTAAAATTATATAATTTACACAGGCAATAAAAACACGTAGCGCGTTGGACCTAGGCCTCCCCTAAAGATCTCCAATAAGACCGGTTGGTAGCGGCTTGCATCCAGCGCGATCCTGCGGTCTTAATGAGGTCGTCCGTCCACCTTGTGGGTGGACGTCCTACGCTGCGCTTGCCGATACGTGGTCTCCACTCAAGGACTTTTCGACCCCTTTTTGTTTTATACTATGTAGTGATTAACAAGTTTTTAGAAATAATAATTTGTAAATAGCCTACCCGTGTATGATATAAACAAGCCTACATTTGCGTCAGTGGGGAACGAATCTCAAAACGGCGTCGCGTCGTCTCGTCGTTAACGTCTTCTAACGACGTGAACACTTCACGGGCCCTACTTGTTGTGACCACGCGTTCTGACTCACGTCATCCTAAACTATGCTATTTTTAGGGTTCCGAACCCAAAAGGTAAAAACGGGACCCTATTACTAAGACTCCGCTGTCTGTCTGTCACCACCCGGGTAGCACGGCAAGGGGAGAAAACCATTTTAGATAGATAGATAGATAGATTAATTCTTTATTGTTCACACCATAAAATACAAACAAAGAAAGAACAACTTAAAAAAACTAGTGGCAACAACAGGCGGCCTTATCACTAAAAGCGATTTCTTCCAGGCAACCTTAGGATGGAGAAAAGTATTTGAAGATAAAAAAAACGACGGGGTGTGCTTTAAAAAGAATGAAAGGACAATGACGAAGTTTATCCACTCTTAATGTCAGATGTCACTGTCAATCCATACTTTATTTCCTCTTCGAGGGGATATAATGGTGGAAAGACTATTAGTTCCTTTGCCATGCTTCCCGTACTGGCCGTATCTCATGAAACGTGATATGTTGAAATTTTCACAGATGATGTATTTCTCAACAGAATAAAATAAACATTTAAAATATTTAAACAACAAACATGATTTATTTGCCGTTCTTTATGCGTTATTAGAAATTGCAACAGGTAGACGCTTGAAATGGGTCTATGAGGGATCCCATACGGTATGGATAGCGCTCATAGCGTAGTTTGGATCGGTGTTTCTTAGAGATCACCAAAGTTAAGCAAAGTTTGGCTTTGATGGATGACCGCGGGTGGCATTTACAACTGGGCGAAAGACTTTTAGGCGGCTTATAAACTTTGACACCAGGGCTAGCCTCCCGACTTATGGGAGCTTACTTAGTACAAGTGATATTGTAAAAATAGGAATAAAATAGGACTATCCTGAAGTGCATTTGGAAAAAAATAAACTCGGAACTTTAGTTTCCATAACATCAACTTACTCGTAATTACGTGATTGGAGAAGATTTTAAATAGCATTTTACACAGTTTCATTACATTCTTTAACAAATAAGATCTTCGTATAAACATGGTAATGTTTTATAATTTCTGTTTTTCCAGGAGAATAATAACGATGAAAAGTATCATCGAATAAAATTAAGTAACATAATTATTGAAGTTTCGCTCATAAGTTAACAACCCTAATATTTTTTCTAATATTGGCAATCATTACGCTAAATCCTTTTCGAAAACCTAACCTTTAATAATATATTCAAAAACATCCAAAACCGTTCTATCATCATTTCACATTCAAATTTCAAAAATCTCTACTTTAAAAGCATATTATTCCACCCATCCATAATCCTGGTGCCCGCCCAAATTAAGACTCTTCCTGTGTACAAACCGCAACATATCATTATGCAAATCGCCCCCGTGTTGACTACAAGCCGGTGCTCAGCTTAATCTTGATGCGATAACTAGGAAAGCTAACTGCATCACTGATTAAGGTGTCTGCACACTATAACGTATCATACCATGACCGTGCTAGTGACTTGTCAGGCAAAAACATGTTATTTTCATACCACCTGCTAGAAAATTACCCATTATACCTATGTCGTAAAATATCAACGTAAAACGATTCATTATTATCTTAACACAATCTCGAGGCTATGGCAGGTCAATAATGTTGTATGAAACTCCCTAGGGAGTAAAGTGATTTAAATTTGCGACGTCTAATTCTTATGAAATTTTCTCAACCTAGAACATTTAAGGACATCGTAAAGAGGTTACATTTTGCAAAATCGAAAAATTCTTACTTACATTCTGTTTTATTTTATTTTATTGTGAACAATCCCGAGTTGCCTAGTGAGTACCAACACTTTTTAAATTTATGTTGTAAGTATTACGCATATTCCTGGGGTTTTATTTTCTCGCAGGAGGTATGAAAAGTAGAGTATGCACCACTAGAACCAAGTTTGTCTTCGTCTTGGGCAACTTGAACCCCTCGCTTCAATCAGGACTCTAAAATAAAACACCCTCGCTGCGCTCGGGAGTTAACTGTAGAGTCTTTCGCTGCGCTCAGGGTCCAATATGTCGCCCGTGACGTAAGACATGACTTGGTTTTCTTAGTAGATAACTTACTATTAATCTTTGTATCGAAAAGTATAAGACTAAGCCCACAAGACCGTTCAAGATATTTTTGACGACTAAACCGCGTAATCGAAGTCGCTTAAATACCATCCCTGCATAGTCGACATACCACCTGCTCGTAGTAAGCGATTCGCATCTTCCTTCATAATGCGGACCACTAGGGATTGGAATGCTCTGCCTCAGTCATTGTTTCCTCACAATAGTCATGATGACTAAAATTAGTCCGTCAGATAGACTTTCAAAAAGTGTTAGACACGTATTTTTTCTTTTATCAATTAAACAAAAATTGATGAAGATATAGTCCGTCAAAGTTCCGCGTGACATCACAAGTGTCATATAAATGCATAGACTTATGTAACAGAGGAACAGGAAGAGAACAGACCCCCACTCCCAAACTTTCACAAGGTTTATCATTGCCGTTTGTTGTTTGATAAATAAATAAAAATAGATGTCCAATATTTTTTTTCAGTCTAACTCACAGACTAATACTACTGCTTATATATACGAGTACTCTCCATCGGGTGAGTTGGTGACTAAATATAGGTAGCTCTATTTAGCTTAAAAAATATTGACGTACGTTGATGGTACTTTGTAGTGGCCAAAGTAGAGTGTTTCGTGTTCCGTGCCTGATACGTTCCTAGCACGGTTATGGTGTGGTATGTTATAGTGTGCAGACACCTTTATGCTTCACCAACCTCATGGTAATGCCAATTCTCGACTGGCGTTAATGTGGAACTGAATCTGTGAGGCGTGTAAATGCATTAGTGGATGCCGTTTGAAGTTCAGTGTTTAATTTACTTGGAAGTCGTGTTTCCATGAAACATTTCTTTGAAATAAAAGTCAATGAAAACGAAAAGCTTTTGGAATAAAAGTCAATGAAAGTGTTAAATTATTGAACGCTGTTTAAACATCTTTTAAAGATTTAACCTTCCAGCAAATATCTATAGAGTCACAATCATGCAATAAAAGTGTCCGAGCCAAAACTCTGCCCAAGCTACGCAGTTGGCAGGCTTTTAGGTTAGTCGTAAAGCGATTGCAAACCGACTATAACGTCGCGCGATGTCAAGGTGCTCGGTTACAAGCTCTAATTAGGTGACATAACGTCGAGATTCGAGAAAACGGGTCATTGTAAATTATTCAATACAAATATGTAAGTCGGTATGTGTGACGGGCAATGACGGCGCTCGGTCACTTTTTTACTACTTTCATTTAGGGTCTTTGGCTCTGTAGATATTTACTCGAAGGATTTAACTCACATTGTCATCCTCTTCGCGTTTTATCTTCGCTCTTAACAATCTTCGCTGCTAATACATAGTTCATATTTTTCAAAAAATGTTTAATATGAGCCGAATCAAAAATTTTGGCGTCTGTAAAGTTAGCTACAAGCTGCGCGAAACCCGAACCTCTAAGCAGCTGTTATCTACATTCAGGATTGGGTATCTATTGCGCAGCTTGTAGCTAACATCACAGCCCCAAAGAAGTTTAATTCTGCCTAAGCTGGAATTTAAAATCTGGAATAGAGTATTATGATGTCCCAGTACTTACATACTTCATACTTATGATGTCCCAGTAGTTTGTGTTATTATTTTCTGAGAAATAAATAGCATTTTTTTGGCTAACACTGCAAGTCGTGTACTCTTAGTCTATGAACGCACAAAATAGATAAAAAGTTTAAGTTATGGACAGTTTAGTTTAAAAATAGTGACTAGACTGTAGGCAATGTAGGTAATTTTGTACTCTACAAATGCATGATTATTATTTCTACGGAGGCTATCCAAAAACTACCAAAATTTGAAAATCCTAGCAGTTTCCAAAACCATGGTAACCGAGCACTCGAACCGGTAACAAACGCGTGCACTCTGCACGACAGTCATATTTACCTTCTTCGCGCTTATGATGTCCTAGTAGTTTGTGCTTTTATTTTCTAAGAAATATTAAGCATTTTTCGCCTAATTTAGCCAACTTTTTCTCATGTGTGAAGTCATTTATAAAACTCCATGCGCTATCGAAACAATAAACTTATCCGATGAAATTGACCACTAAAATGGAGACAGTATAATCATGTTATAGTGGTTAGTCCACGAAACTGCAAAAAAAAATTATTTTTTTACAAAAATGAGAACAGACTACAAGCAATTTTTGTTTTAGTTAGTAAATGCTTGAATAATTTAATGTTATGGGGGCTATCAAAAATCTAAAAAAAAAACCTGGAAGTTTCACAAGTCATGGTTACCGAGCACTCGACCCGGTAACAAACACATGCACTCTGCACTTTTTGCTCGGCTAGTGATTTTCTCGCGACGGCGACAGTCACATTTACCCTCTTTGCGCTTATGATGTCCTAGTAAATGATAAATAATAATAATAAATAATAAGCAAAACTTGGCTAATTTAGACGATATTGTGTCATGTGTCGTTCATAAAACTCCAAACGCTATCAAAAAAATAAACGTAGGTATCCGATAAAATGGACCAGTAAAACGGAGACAGTATAATCATGAACCAGTGGTTAGTCCACAAACCAGCAAAAAAAATAAAAAATTAACAAGTTTATATTCTTACAAAAATGATTTTGAAAATCCTAGAAGATGCCCAAGTCATGGTTAGCGAGCACTCGACCCGGTAACAAACGCATGCACTCTGCATTTTTTGCTCGGCTAATGATTCTCTCGCGACGGCGACGGTCGCATTTACCCTCTTTGTGCTCATGATGTCTTAATAGTTTGTGTTTTTGTTTGCAACGAAATGTTTAACATTGAAATGTTTATTTATCAAATTAACAATACGCTATTTGGATTATCTTTAGACCTTCAAAGGACTGAGGATTATCCAATGCTTTTTAGGGTTCCGTACCCAAAGGGAAAAACGGGACCCTATTACTAAGACTTCGATGTCCGTCTGTCCGTCTGTCCGTCTGTCTGTCTGTCTGTCCGTCTGTCACCGGGCTGTATCTCATGAACCATGATAGCTAGGCAGCTGAAATTTTCACAAATGATGTATTTTGGTTGCCGCTATAACAACAAATACTAAAAACAATATAAAATAAATATTTAAGGGGGGCTCCCATACAACAAACCTGAATTTTTTGACGTTTTTCGCTCCATATAATGGTACCAGGTAGATGCTTGAAATTTTCACAGAATATTTAGATTCATATTTACTTCAAAAATAAATATTAAAATTAAAATAAAATAAATATTTAAGGGGGGCTCCCATACAGTACGGAACCCTCCGTGCGCGAGTCCGACTCGGACTTGGCGATTATTTTTATTGCGCCAGTTTCACGTTTACACGTAAAAGGCAAGCGCAGTGTAAGACGTCCATTGATAAAGTAAACTGATGATTTAATCAACCGCATGAAAATCTTCCCTGCTAAGTCGAGTTCTTTATTACTGAAGGTCGTGTCTAAGTTGGAGCGCATGGAACATAGTGAATGCAAACTGACATCAGCTGAATGTTCAGCAGTGGACGTCCAACACCTAATTTTAACTTTGCTTAATTTTGCTTTTAGCAAATTGTACCAGCTACGTCCGTATAGTAGTGGTAATGACACCCGCCTCACAATCGTGGGGTCGTGTTTTCAAAACCTGGTCCCGTACCGATGAATTCTTTGGAATTTATGTACGGAATCTAACACCACTGACTTTTCGGTGAAGGAAAACATCGTGAAGCAACCTGCATATGTCCGGAGAAGAAATTCGATGGCGTATGTGAATCCACCAACCCGCACTGGGCCAGCGTGGTGGATATCAAACTCAAATTCAAAAAGTATTTATTTATGAAAGCACATCTAGTTTTCGGAGGTTCTAGCTGCCAAACTGGGTGTAGGGAACCCGTGTCTTGGAAACTAGTTCCTACTCAAGGAACAATGTTTTGTTGTGTACATTTATGGCTCAATCACTCTTCGTGGGAAGGTCTACGTCCTGCAGTGGACTATCAAAAAGGCTGGTACAGTACAGTACAGTACGTTTGTGTAGGTAAGTTGGTAAGGCTGATGATATTTGTGTTTTACGGACGTTTTGTTACATGACGTGACATTTATAGAAATTAATGACTATAATATTATCCAAATTCATCATTGAGTACAATTATATATACCTACCTAGGAAATATATCCCCCCTCCCTTCCACTCAGACACATTACACACAAGATTAAAAAGTATTGCCAATACGTCATTAATTCTCCCAACATACAATACAACGTAATTACATATCAATCCTTCCCTTTGCCTCTCGTATTGTTAAAATGCCATCATTGTTACAAGTACAATACTTGGGACAAAGTTTTTCTATTCAGGAGGACTTCCAAATTATGCCCTGAATTTAACATTGTGTATTCGAGCTCAGGTGAAAATAAATTGTATCATATTGAGTTAAGGTATGTTTTTCAATGTCCTGCTATGGAGCGTTTTAAGACATGTGACAGTCTTATATTTTCAAGGATGTCTTTTGTTAAGTAACGAATCGGACATTTAATAGATACATAATTTTATTGCAATTGGAATTTAAGATCGAATTTTCACACCATTGGTGTTTTTTGCTTTTTGGTGAAGAAAAACATCGTAAGGAAATCTACTTTTGTCTGTAGTAGTACATATGAAAAACTGGGACGTCGTGATGGATATGACCCAATGGTCGTCGTGGGTAGGTCTACGTTCTGCAGTGGACTATAAAAAAGGCTGGTACAGTACAGTTTAAAGAAACAGAAATGACATTTAGCACATTTCGGATGATACAAAGACCATGAATACGATAAATTATTATAAACAAATAACTTTAAAAAAATACAAGCTTTTGAGTTCCTGAATATCATGTAGCAGCAGAGTGCTAGCCAAGACTAGTAAAACGAGCCCAACCACGACGGGTCTATCTTGTTTAGTACAGGAGTCCCTATTGCCACCTTCCGATTCGTTCACCAGATCAGCTCCATGGTACCATACTGTAGTGTTTAGTAAAAGACGGTCTATCGCAGAATGGGTCCTTTATTATACAAACAAGCCTATATATAGTACGTGGGTAGTTGACTAAATCATCTACCTTCATCTTATACATCACATAGTCCTCCTCTTAAATTAATGCAATAATATTAAATTTACAAATTAATCCAACTCACATTTACGAACATGATTTATTGCTAAAGATACTAATAAATGGGTAGAACCATAATTTATTCATCAATTCAACGTCAAATATCAGAATAATAAAATATATCAATAATCATTTTATAAACTAAACAAATTATGCACTATTAAGAGATTTGCCTTGCCTATAACCATTCGAAAATCTAAACACTACTTATACGCATAAAACAGAGTTCCACAAAAGCATCTGAATCTCTTCATGACTAGCTAAATAACTACTACATAATACTACCTACTCGCTCGACTAAACCGGTTACTGCACTCTTCTCCGAAAAACAAATACAATGCACTAAACAATAAATTTCCATTTAAGTTCATAGCCTCAACTTTAATTTGACTATGTTCGGAAAAGTAAGCAAACAAATTTTTAAGTTCGGTTAAATTCTCACAAAATTAAATTGTACAACATATAAATGCACAGTCGGTGCTTACGTAATATTGAATACCTACTTTAAAATATTCTATGTAATTACAATAGACAATGCACTTACTATGCCCGGCAATACCCTAAGCGATACATTGTTGAAAGATAAAATAATCCGGTAAAATAATAGTCCAGTATTTTGTCAATCACACAAAATAACTGCCATAGTTTTTAATAACTTAGATGGACTTAAATATTAGTTTAAGTATTAAAACATAAAATCATCCCAATGTTCTAGTTAGTTCTAAAACATCAGATAAGTACAATCACCTCTTTGTTGTGTGCATATCTTATTACATTATACTCATAATTAATTGCTGACTTCATATTTTGTAATACCCTTAAAGTTTTTAATAATACATTTTAAATTTGTTTATATATCCATACATATAGTGTAACATAATACTCGTATTAGTACTAATCATAAAATGTCAAAAAATGTTAGTAAACTCACCGGATATTTTTTTTTAAACAACGTACAGTCATAGTTAGGTACTTGGGTACCTCACAAGTTCACAACAACATTTTCAATGTGTTAAATGTTAATGTGTATTTAAGCAATTAACTAAGTTATAACATTATGTTACCAATATTTAAATGTTGAAGCAGTGCCATATAAATAAAGCAATATAATTATCGTAATTTAACATAAAATACTTACGAGTACCTACATGTAGCCTCGTAAAACATTTCGGGAGACAGCAATGTCAATACTAATAATATAATTGCCTGTCTTATCGCCACACGAACCATCCTTAACAATATGATGATACCCTGGATAAACTTACCATTTTTTAAACACACAATACAACACAATACATGTATAATACAGGGTCACCCTCAATCGACCAATTTTGATACAATCAATCTATGTAATCAAAGCTAATAAGATTTTTTTATACAATCTTAATTATCAAAGCAAATAGGAATTCCGAAAAATATCGGTAGGTACCTAATTACCTACATAACTTAACCATGACTCCCATGAGCAACGAAACAATGCAATTTTAAATAATTCTTACAAATGTTTTACATATTATGTATTTAATTTACAATTTACAAAGTTACCCACATTTAATTTTGTTGATGTCTTCCATAATCCAGACATTAATACATATCTACCTACATACAGTAGATATGACATTACATGGCATTAAGAAACAATCTTTATTTTCCTAAAGCAAATAATTTACGTCATAAGTCATTATTCAGGCTGGAATCTCAACGAATCCTATGGCTCAATTTGACAAAATGTTATTCCCCATTAATGACTTGTTTTACGAATTAAAATACTTAGTAGATAGGTACCTACTGTAACAATGATCATAACTCGGATAAACATCATTAAAATTGTATACGGGTCAACATCAACATTACATGATAGTTGGGCAGTAAAGTACGTCGAATCTAAAGAAAACCTAAAGAAAACTAACCATAATTATTTCAAGTCGGATTCACGATCACTTAAACACGTACCTTCGCACTTACATGATGTAGGTACCTAACCTTTCAAACACTGCACTAATCACAACTGTAACTTTTGAATCGACATTCTTGTATGCATGCCCGAATCGCGGGCACAAGCAATTCGTTACAGCTCCTATGCTGCCGCCTGCTGTGCTGGCCGAACAAGTTGCAGCCCGCGCCTCTTGCGCCGCCACCTACTTTGCTGGGCGAACACTTTGCAGCCTGCACCTTTTACACCGCCGTTTACTAAACTTCTGCGTCGCCGCATGACGTAGCTCGCACAGCCCGTCGCAGCCTACGCCTCCTGCGTCGCCGCCTGACGTAACTCGCACAGCCCGTCGCAGCCTACGCCTCCTGCGTCGCCGCCTGACGTGGCCGGCACAGCCCGTCGCAGCCCACGCATCGTGCGTTGCCGCCTGACGTGGCTGGCTGAGCCCGTCGCAGCCGACGTGGCTGGCTGGATTGAGCGCGTCACAGCCGGCGTCTCTTACGCCGCCGCCGACGTCGCTTGCAGAGTACATCGCGGCCGGCGCCCCCTGCGCCGCCGCCGATACCGCTGGATGAGCGCGATGCGGCCCATGCGCCGCTTCCCAGATTGTGAGCTGAACGCTGCTGTGGCGAGGCCCACACAATGCCGCCGAGTACATGACGTACATACGGGTGACGCTTATCGGTACACGTAATGCCCCTCGCCGCCACCATACTCGCATCCGCCATTGCCGCGCTCGCGAGCTCGACCGCTCGCTTAAAATCCAGCTCGCGTTCGACGTTAGGCCTGGATCTCATATCCTCCTCGTAAATTCGTCGAAACGCGCGTGATTCTGCGATCTCCGACTGAACTGAGACCGCCATTTTCTTATGTCACTTACGTGGCCGCGTGTCACTGTTCTGAATTTTACACACTACGCTATTTTACCTACGTTACATTTACGCGTTTTTATTCGAAAAAAGAAAACTAATCTAGTTTAAGCACTAGTTTCGAACGCACTGCCTATAAATTAAAGTCACTTTCTAGTAGATTCGATTAAAATTAGACTGCGCCAAGTGTAGTGTTTAGTAAAAGACGGTCTATCGCAGAATGGGTCCTTTATTATACAAACAAGCCTATATATAGTACGTGGGTAGTTGACTAAATCATCTACCTTCATCTTATACATCACACATACATTGCATTGTCACGCCATATACATATGCGTGCACAAAATTTCAGCTCAATCGGAAACCAGGAAGTTGGTCAAATTCAACTTGCAAGATTGTACCCGATCTTACATAGATTATTTCATTGCAAGTTACACAAAAGCTTGAACTTAAACAAGCATTTTTTAAACAAAAAAAAAACACTTTAAAAAAAGCTTTTACTGTACAAGTACTCGCCAATACGAATCAAAGGAGCCGAAACTCGAAAGGGTTTCGTCGTTTCATTACAGAGTTCCTATGACCACCTTCCAGCTCCATCATCAGACCCTGGTTACCATTGAAAGACAAACTACTTGCCAAGACCATTCAAATAAACCCAAACTCGATTAAGTTGTGTCGTTTCATCGCTAAGTCCCTTTGGCCACCTTCCAGCTCCATCATCAGATCAGCACCATGTCATCATAACATTGCATTGACACATGATTTACACAAATACATGTCTGCAAAATTTCAGCTCCATCGGTAACCGGGAAGTGGATCAAAAACTTGCAAGGTTTTTTTACAGATCGACAGACAACGGGAAAAAAGATTTTTTGACTTGTTTTACAATGGTTTTAAAATTACACTTCTCATTCGTTATCCACATTTACAAAATGGTTCGTTCTCGACATGTGATGAAGCGTCCTCGGGAAGAAACACATTTTATCACGAGTTTCAAAACTACTGAAAGGCTGCCATTCGACGCTGCAGTGTGAAGGATTATCGCCCATATAGCTTAAGAGCTAGAACCTGAAAATAATACAAATGTTTGATAACTTTACACAATGTTTAATTCGTAACAGTTAAACAAGGTTACTGGTAATCAATTAGCATCCTTTTGAGGGCATATTTTGTACATCAAAATAACCATCTTTTGTTCGACGACTTTTAAAAATATTGTTAGGTAGAAAAAAAAAAATTGAAAAGTCTAAACGTAATGTAATAATCGGCCAAGTACGAGTCGGACTCGCGCACGGAGGGTTCCGTACTGTATGGGAGCCCCCCTAAATTATTTATTTTATTTTAATTTTATTATTTATTATTGAAGTGAATATAAAACTAAATATTCTGTGAAAATTTCAAGCATCTACCTGTTACCATTATTAATATAGAGCGAAAAACGTCTGAAAAATCAGGTTTGTTGAATGGGAGGCCCCCCTTAAATATTTATTTTATTTTCTTTTTAGTATTTGTTGTTATAGCGGCAATCTGGCTATTAGAATCTGGATATCTTTAACGCAAGAGTGAATAAGACAATAGCCCCTTCGATAGCGCGCGACTGCGCGCGCGAGAATCTGGGCGGGAAAATTTTGTAAGAAAGTGGCACTGCGCCCAGGCGAGGCGCCCAGAATCTGGGCACGCGCGTCGTCTTTTGTTTATAATCTAATAAGAACTGACGGGATCGTGTCATCCCGCTTTAACATATACAGATAGGTAGCTAGAAAGACAAATATATAAATAATAGCGCTACTCCATTACGACTCTATTTATTATTTACAAAAATCGCGATTTTAGTAGGCCGCGGCAGAAATGCAAAATAAAACGCGAGGGGCCGTGAAACTTCCTCACTTTCCGCTAGATGGCGCTGTGCACTTTATGGGATGGACATTTATTAGGGCAAAAATAAAATTAAACAAAACCACAAAACAAACAACACAACAAAACAAAATAAACCGTATAAACAATTTTATCCTTAATGTTTTAAAATGTCATCCTAAATACTTAATATTATTTTTGTTACAACCAGGTGCCACCTCGGCATATGCTGGTTGATATTCTGGTGGTACTCGTAGTTTGGCTGGCTCAGCATTTGAATAGGTACCTATCTACCAGGTCGACATACTCCATCCTCGACTACAAGATCGCTTTCCATCAGGCAAGTTGGTGACCAAATGTAGCTAGCCCTATCCTGTATTTCAGAAAACCCTATGATAAATGACCGCCAGCTCCTCTCCTACATTTCCCATTCCCGCTACATCTGCCCTTCATCAATCTTCGTGCAGATAAGCGCAGTATTGGAGCCGGGCCGAGGATAAACATCCCGTGAAGTTTATGGATTGCATCGGAGCGGATTTCGCCTGCATATGGGAAGCCATAAGTTGGCGAGATACTATTGAAACTTGGGAATGTGATTGATAGATTTTAATCAATTTGGACGTTTCGTTTGCTTGTTAATAGCCGGTAGGTAGGTTTAGCAGAAAAACTTTGTTTGGTTGTAGAATACTGGTTATTGCTCGTATTGAAACTAATAGATAGTCAGTAGGTTGTTAGCAGGAACATTTTGTTCCCACATCCCGTGAAGTTTATGGTTTGCATCGGAGCGGATTCCGCCTGCATATGGGAAGCCATAAGTTGGTGAGATACTATTGAAACTTGGGAATGTGATTGATACTTAGATTTTAATAAATATGGACGGAGAACCGCTATATAGGTAGTTTATACGAACGTATCGTTTGTCGGTGTTTGCAGATTTTATTATGATTAGACAAATAGAAATAACAAACATAGTGGAGACCACGTACCGGCAAGCGCAGCGTAGGACGTCCACCCACAAGGTAGACGGATGGCCTCATTAAGACCGCAGGATCGCGCTGTATGCAAGCCGCTTCCAACCAGTCTTATTGGAGATCCATAGGAGAGGCCTATGTCCAGCAGTGGACGTCCTTTGGCTGATGGATGGATGGATGGATGGAAATAGCCAGTAGTTAGTGGAAATTTTCGTCGCAATATCCCATGAAGTTAGCTGTTAGAGCCATAAGTTGGCAATTTTTAATTTATATGGACCAGCCAGTTGTTGAAAGGAATATTTTGTTTGGTTGTCGAGTACTATTTATTGTACTGAAGCAAATAGATAGAAGGTTGTTAGGGGGAATATTTTGTCTCCACATTCCGTGAAGTTTATAGTTTGCATTGGAGCGGATTCCGCCTGCATATGGGGAGCCATAAGTTGGCGAGATACTATTGAAACTTGGAAATGTGATTGATAGATTTTAATCAATATGGACGGATGCTGCTGGTTGTAGAGAGGAACATTTAATTTGCTTGTTAATAGCCGGTAAGTAAGTTGTTAGCAGGAAAGCTTTGTTTGGTTATAGAGTACTGGTTATGGCATTGAAACGAATAGTCAGTAAGTTGTTTAGTATAATACTTGTTTAGTGATAAAATAAGTTAAAGACAAAGCTTGTTGAATCTTGACAGAGCATTGTTTGGAACTACGTATTAATATTATCTTCTGTTATCCGTTCCATTAGTCGGGTAGCGATGATAAACTATTCCATTTGTACAAGACAGAGGGGACTACTCTGGATTGTTTTTACTCGACTGCGAATACGGATGAGGATACGGCTAGAGATATTTTTTTGATTCCCAGTAAAAAAAACTAACAATAAATAACTTTATTAAACCTAGATAAGGTTTGGCATAGAGCCAGCGTCCTTTATTAAAGATAATGTCTGTAAATTTATATTTCTGCCATAAAGCGTTCACTGTTGAACATAGACGTCTCTTTTATACTAAAGTTTGTGCAAAAATAGAACCGTCGTGGCGTTACGGTGGACTAACAATAAGATTTTAATCAGCAGCCAAGGTACCAACTACTTGGTAGACGCGAGTCTACTGATGAAAACCAAATTTGTGTCTACCGAGTGTCAGACACTTTTGGTTGTACAAGCAATGACAGAGCAGTGTTGTCAACGTAACAAAATTACTAAAATTGTACACGGGCGACCTCACCTACGACGTTTCTCTCTTTGCACAAACTCTATCAATAAGACCAGTTGGATGTGGGCATCCAGCGCAAGCCCGCGATTTCAATGACTGGCTGTTGTTATCTATATAATTTTAATATGCAGTCTAAGGTAAAGCAAACATAGCAATTTCGTATCTGTTTCATACAGTATGTTTTAAGTCATAAGCTACGGTTTGAAGAATTGTTGACTCTTTTGAAGTGGTCAGTGGTACAGAAAACGCATGAGTTTAAAATACTTAATAACTTAGTAGCTAAATTACTTAATATCCACCAACCCGCACTGGGCCAGCGTGGTGGATATGGCCCAAACACCCTTCGTGGGTAGGCCTGTGTCCTGCAGCGGACTATTAAAAAAGCTGGTACAGTACAGTACAGTTAAATACTTACAAATAGATTTAAAAAAAAACCGGTTGCACTCTGGGAGTGCCGGCAGAAGTGAAAACTTGAACATAAAGTACTATCATTTATGTGGTAAAATATGTACAATATCACATACCCACACTTGCGTTGCTTAAACGAGACAGCAGAAACCGGCATACATTTTCGCCGCGCGGTAAAAAATTACTTCCTCTTTACGCTGCGCCGCTCTCTCTCTCCGTCTTACGAAATTTCGATCAGGTCACCAATTAAACCATTTAACCATTTTTGCCGACACACAGCTAGCAGCCTAGCACAAGTAGGTACACAACGCCGCTAAAGTTTTCACTTCGTACAGGTTATCTGTAAAGTCGGCTTACGGACAACTACGTGATATGTGTATACGTGTGGTCATTTTACGTGATAACTTCATAAGAAAACATTGTTGAATCAACAACTGAAACAAGCCGAACGCTTAGGCCGATTGTGCCTCTCTATCGCTTGTTCCGCGCTCTTGCTTGCATGCTCGGCTCAGGCGGAACGTGACATTTTTTCGTGCGTGCAGCCGGCAATAGATTTATAAAAAGTTATCACGTCATAAAAAAAGATCTCAAATGATTTTAGTTCGTAGTACTGTACTGTACTGTACCAGTGATTCAATAGTCCACTGCGGGACGTAGGCCTACTCACGTAGGTTGATTGGTCCATATCAACCACGCTGGCTCAGTGCGGGTTGGTGGATTCACATCCGCCATCGAATATCCTCTACGGACGTATGCAGGTTGCCTCACGATGTTTACCTTCACCGAAAAGCCAGTGGTGTGAAATTCCGTACATAAATTCCAAAGAACTCATTGGTACGGGACTGGGATTTGACCCACGACCTCACGATTGTAAGGCGGGTGTCACTACCTCTATACCACCACGGCTAGTGTAGTTCGTAGTAGATCCAAATAACTTTACCAGTTTCAGCAAAGACAAATTACGTGTACAGTAACTATACGAGAGTTCGGCGACTAGCGACTTCCGAGACGTATTGCCATTCTAGAAAACTGCAGTTCGGCGATTGCTCTTCCTTAACAGAGCTTTTGTCCTAAATATAAATTATTTTGCTAGTTGGGAAGTGCTATCGATCTAACCGATAACCTATAGGCTGAACCATATAAGGCGGCAGATGTCAAATTAGCTACAAGCTGCGCAATGTCCAATCCTGATGAAGCTCACATAAAACTGCTCGTGGATTGGGTTTCTCGCAGTTAACTTTACTTCCGCCGATTTGTATGTTTCGGCCTATATCTACTCAATAATTAGATTATTGACAATATTTGTTACGTTATGGAATTATTTACAATGTTTATAAAAAAAAAAACGAAAAAAAAAACGATGTTGCAATTGCAATTATTATAGTAGTTTATGCAACTGTCATATAATGAAGTGTTTTAATACCCGTGTTATATGCAGTTGCATATACTACTTTATCTTCACTTATAAAAAAAAATTGCGAAACATTAAATTCACGCGTACGTGTATTGTCACAGTGAACTTGGCGCCATTAAAATCTAACCAATGAGAGCGCAGCTGCGCGCGCAGGGCCAATCAGGAGCGAGCGCGCGATGTTATAATGGGATTTTACGATATCGATGTGGATATTATAACATCATGTGAAATTGCTTAAATTGAGTGTTTTGTTGTCTGCGCTATAACAGTAGTCATTATAAGTCAAGTATTGGAAACATAAGTAGAATGTTACAACATTAGTGTAGATAAATAAGTTTCCTTAATATTTTATACTCGCCTGTTTTTTAATTTTATTTTTAGAACTGAAGTGTACTTCCAATGCGACTTCCAACAAGGTTGCGTTAACCGTCAGATTATTCAAACAAAAACCCAAACACCTCGTCCATCGACGGAGAAAGTCAATACTGCGGGCTAACTTGACGCCAACGCCATCTACGAGTAGTTTAGTTAAGAGTAAACTACTAAGTTTCACTTGTTCCGCGCGGAGGGACTCTGTGCACTATTTTTTTTTTCTGTTTGTTTGTTTTGTGTGTTTAATATTTTTCGCAAAAAATCGTTACTCCGACTTCCACCGGGTACAGAATTTGAATAATTTGCACGACTATTAACTTTGGCTCTAACATTAAGTCAAAGGCCCAATTAACCTCCAAAAAACTTGGTGTTCTCTCTAAGGTGAGACGGTATTTCACACCTGAGCAACTGCTTAGTCTTTATAAAGCTCAAGTCAGGTCTTGCATGGAATGCTGCTCTCACCTTTGGGATGGCTCTGGCAAATATCAACTGGAGGCTCTGGAGTCGATTGAGAGGTTAGCCAGGAGGCTGATCGACAACGACACCTTGACTATGTCGCAGCTGCAAAGTCTCGAGCATCGACGTAAGGTAGCGTGTTTATCGGCCTTTTACCGGATTCACTTCGGAGAGTGCGCCCAGGAGTTGCACAATCTGGTCCCACCTCCCCCTTTCTTCTACCGTACGGCTAGACAGACGCGACCAAAGCGCCACCCTTTTATGGTGGTCATTCCGCGCGTTAGAACCAAGCGTTTCGAATCCTCATTCCTCATACGACAGCCAGAATGTTAGGACGCTTTGCCTGGGTCTGTCTTCCCGCTAAAGTACAACGTGGGCGTCTTCAAATCCCGAGTAATTAGGTATCTTCTTGGTAAGCGTGCTACAACATAGACCGCTTATCTGCTCAACATCAGGCACGATGTGACATCCATGTACATTTTTGTTGATTTATCAAAAACGGCTCAGCCAATTTTGATAAAATTTAACTGAGTTTTTTTTAAAGTTTTTTTGTTAAATTAGTTCACCATTGACTGGCGAAAATATCGATGAACATGCACAAAGAAAAACATACATACGAATAGTCCTCCTCCTTTTTGGAAGTCGGTAAAAATACGTGTTTATTGATTATTTTTATGCTTCATTTCTTTAGTCACTTAAGTTTAGTACAATAACTTTTATGATTTTTGTATTGGAATCTTTTAAGTTTTCCAATCACTTATAATACTAAACTTAACAAATAATAACAAACCCTTTCTTTTAAAAACCTTCTATGAGTTGATTCAAAGGTTTAAGTGTTATTTTATGCCATGCCATGCCAAGCCTTATATACCATGATCACTTACGATGTTCATGACAACTTATCGGATATGTTAAATTATAAATTTATTTTATCATGTTAAAGTGTATACCCTTTTGCTATTATTAAATATTCAAAAAAAAAATACGTAGCTTTCCGACAGAAAACAAAACTGTACACAATTGTACACGCATTTTACGAAATATCGAAAAAAATCCACTCCATTTGTCACCGACTCTATACCAAACACAAAGTGAATTTCTTATCAATCACATCGGTCCTACAAGAAAACATACATCTTTCCGTCATGTAACACTTCCACCCTGTCTCTCATCTTACGACACTTTTGTCCCAGGGGAAATTAGTCACGCGATTTCTTGTTACTACACACTGAACACGCGCCTCTGCTACATAGAACTTTATCACAATCAAAAAATCAACAGCTTTCTCCCCACTCAGATTGTCCGATTAATATTTTTCACCTTGTCAAAGTTGCTTTCCATTTTTCAGAATTCTGTAGGCGATAAAAAAGTGTTCTGTATTTCATCGCGTGAAAAATGAAGGATTACGGAGATCTGGTTTTGGTCTACGGAAATGAAATTTGGTGGAGAATTAATCTTGTTGTCGTCTGTGGATTCGGTTTGGCAGTTCGAGGTTAAATCATTTTTAGGGTTCCGTACCCAAAGGGTAAAAACGAGACCTTACTACTAAGACTCCGCTGTCCATCTGTCTGTCTATCACCAGGCTGTATCTCATGAACCGTAATAGCTAATGAGTTGAAATTTTCTCACCAATAATGATGTATTTCGATTTCCGCTAAAAACAAATACTAAAAATTAAAAAAAAAAATGGGTGGCTTCCATACATCAAACGTGTTTTTTTTTTGCCGAGGGGCAATATACGGTACGGAATCCTTCAGGCGCGAGTCCAACTCGTACTTTGTCGAGTTTTTAAGTCCACGGCAGAATCTAATTATTTGAGTGTTTTCTATGTTTGTCATCTTCATCATTCATCTAATACATTCTTCTTTTCGAGTCGATGTTTCGATTTTTTTTTTTCAGATAAAATTTATTATAAATAAAACGTTTTGTATTTATATTTTGTTTGACTAAAATGAGGCCACCCCAATGGCCTTGTCCGTGGCCTTGTAAAGATCGTCTGAAGTGCACGTATCAGGGCAGGCTGCACAGTTCAGTAGGTGGGGCATTGTCTGTGGATTGAAGCCACAGATGCAAGCTGTTTCCGAGTTGTCTATAAAGCCCCACTTGGCCATGTTGTCCCGGCTCCGTCCCACTTGGGAACGGAGTCGATTCAGAGTTTTCCAGACAGGCCAGTTTTCCTTATAAGTTTTCCTTATCTAATACATACATCTACATTAGACAATTAAATTTTTGATTTCGAATTTATTACTACAGGCTTATAGGCTAAATAGTTGAGAAAAGGTGTCTTTTAGCTCATCATTTTGAAATGAATTTTACTATGGAACCTACTAACGGAAATGGAACGCAAGACCAACTCTGATCGGTTTTCAATCAGCGCTCGTACTCGTACTTAGCCTGTAAGAAATAAAAGAAATCGTAAATTATGTAGTAAGAATTACTTTTGCTGTTCATTTTGTTTTATGTTTGTCCTGAAAATCAATCCATACATTTTGTTGACATAATTTAAAAATAATAAAAATCGGTCAAGTGCGAGTCGGACTCGCGCACGAAGGTTTCCGCACCGTATGGGAGCCCCAATCCTCTTGCCATTACTAATAGCGAGCAAAAAACTGCTAAAAATCACGTTTGTCATATGGGAGCCCCCCTTAAATATAAATTTATTCTATTTTTAGTATTTGTTGTTATAGCGGCAACAAAAATACATCATCTGTGAAAATTTTAGCTGCCTAGCTATCACTGTTCATGAGATACAGCCCGGTGACAGACAGACGGACAGACGGACATCGAAGTCTTAGTAATAGGGTCCCGTTTTTACCCTTTGGGTACGGAACCCTAAAAAATAATAAGTCCCGTACAAATTCTTTCGTACACAGTTTAAAACTAACATTTATTCTGATTCTGAATATTTTTTGTTGTAGGTAAAAACTTGATTCCGTAGTAAAAGTGATTCACAATGTCGAGCAGAACTACAAGAATAGCCATTAGCCAAGTATAAGTACCCGTCACCGTTTATGTATTTCTATGACTAATTATGTCTCTTCTTAATATTTAACGCTAGAATGTGGAACGCATTGCCTAGGTCTGTCTTCCCGCTAAATTAAAACTTAGGTGTCTTCAAATCCCGAGTAAATAGGTATCTTCTGGGTAACCGTGCTACACCCTGGACCGCATATCTGCTCAACATCAGGCAGTATGTAGTCAAACGCAAACCTATGTGGAATAAAAAAAACCGGCCAAGTGCGAGTCGGACTCGCGCACCGAGGGTTCCGTACAAACCTGCAAGGTTTACAAAGTTCGTTCATTACGACAAAAAAAGTAATAAGTTTATATTTATTAAAAAATATATATTTTGTAATGTAACTAAAAATTTAAGGTTTTCGGAATTTTTCCTTTATGTGTGCTATAAAACGTTGCTTCATGCCAAATTTCAAGATTCTAGGTCGACTGGAAGTACCCTTTAGGTTTTGATTCCCATGCGAGTACTTGCGAGTTTCAAAATTTGCGGCATAAACGGCTGTATCTTTTGATTGCGTTGGCTTAGAAGTTTGATTTTTTCACAGCTTCAAGGGACAGTAGACTTGAGTAATTGATATAAATTTCAGCTTCATACCTCCACGCGTTCCTGAGAAAAAGGGTCTTGACAGACGGACGGACGGACAGACGGACAACAAAGTGATCCTATAAGGGTTCCGTTTTTTCCTTTTGAGGTACGGAACCCTAAAAATCTATGTAATACCGTCTGTCTGGTTACATCTGCACTCGAGGGTAAATAAGCCAATATATGTGCCAGCTGCGGACACATTTGCTGCAGGAAAAAGTCGTATGGCAACTGGTTACTGGTCTTGCTCTGGTGTCTAGTATCATTTTCACGGGCTGAAAAGCAGAATGAATAAAATTGTAATAGCATTTCATAGAATTGATTTAATGTTTAATATTCATTTTTAGCTGCAGAATGTTGGCCCACCCACGAAGAGTGTCTGGGCCATATCCACCACGCTGGTCCAGCGGCTGGATGTGAACTGGATACTTAATCAATTTCATCCATTCGATCTCAAGCTGAAAGGCAACTGCATTAGTGGCGATTTTTTTATTCAAATATACAGGATTACTGGTAATTAATTAACATTCTTTTAAAGCCATATTCTGTACATCAAAACAAGCATTTTTTGTTCTACGACTTCTAAAAGTGTGTAGTTATTTTCTTCTATACAAAGTTTAAAAAAGAATTCGAGCAGGCTAATCATAATGAAGTCTATGAAATAAGCGAGCGCGCCGCCACCTACGAGTCTTGAAACTCAGAGGAGATACTATGTAAATATACAAACAATACAATACCTAACTAATATTATACCCAGTATATTAGTTAGGTATATAAAAACAATTGTTTGTACATATTATGATTCCACCTTAAATAAATTATTTTCCGCAAAAAATAGCATGACCAACTTCACCCATGTATGTACAGGAATTCGCGAATATTTCGCACGAATCGATGTTACATTTTTCCACACTTTTCACATTATTATTTATATATCAAAAATGGCTCAGCCGATTTTAATAAAAAAAACATTAGGACCAATTTCGATGTATACTTTAAAAAAAAAATGAATTGTTGAAATCGGACTACTGCAAAAAAAGTTAAGCGTGATTACACATTTAAAAAATATATATACGCGTCGAATTGAGTACCTCCTCCGGTTTGGTACGTCGGTCGAAAAATTTAGGGAAATTCGTTGAGATATGGGAAAAGTTGTTTGTTTTGATGTACACAATATGCCTTTTAAATGATGATAACTGATTAACAAAAACCCTGTTTAGAGAAACGAATTGAAAACATCCTCCTTTTTGGAAGCTGGTTAGAAATAAGGATGAAATCATGATACTCTGTCTATCAGACAACTGCAGGAAATTACCTATTTCAGTACCTACAGTCCTACAAAATGTCACGGTAATATTTCATCCATCCATCCATCAGCCATAAGAAGTCCACTGCTGGACATAGGCCTCCCCTATGGATCTCCAATAAGACCGGTTAGAAGCGGCTTGCATCCAGCGCGATCCTGCGGTCTTAATGAGGTCATCCGTCCACCTTGTGGGTGGACGTCCTACGCTGCGTTTGCCGGTACGTGGTCTCCACTCGAGAACTTTTCGACCCCATCGGTCATCAGTCCTCCGCGCTATGTGCCCTGCCCATTGCCATAATAATATTTAACAACACGTTAATTTTAATATGTTTACCGGTACCTATATAATAAGTTATGATTTCAGTAAACAAGTTTTGACTACAAAGACACTTCATAGTCCTCCAACGTAGCGTCTCATGTAGCGCTCATAGCGTATTTTGACTGGATTAACATTCAGCACTGTCAGTATTTGGATGGGTAACCGCGGGCGATATTTACAATTGAGCGCTTGCGTGCTTGGATGACACGTTAAATTGTAGGTCTCGGTTATATTAACCTTTTAGGCATGTCAGAGGCCCTCACGTGACTTTAAAATTCTGACATCAAGGCTGACTTTATGAACTTAATGTAGTCGTCTAATAATTATGTAAAATGACAGTACAAAAAATCATTATTATAATTAGTCCGTGAGTTAGTTTATCAAAAAATATTGGACACGTATTTTTTTCTTTTGTTAATAAAATAACCAATGGCAAAGATAAACCTTATTATATAAACCAAGTTTGGGAGTGGAGGTTGTGACGTCAGGTCTCTCACAAAAGTCCATACATTTGTATGACACTCGTGACGTCACGCGAAACTTTAACGAGCCATATCTTTAACGATTTTTGCTTAACTGACAAAAGAAAAAATATGTGTCTAATATTTCTATCTGACGGACTAATTATATTTTTTTATTCATCATGGTGAAATGACTTTTTAACTAGGGCCGACCTACACGAATTTATTATACCTGTATTGTTTTGTTATTATCAACGATGTCACTATAACATGTATGTATATCGTTCAACTAGCTTAATATATATTAAGCTAATTTTATTTATTATTATTAAGCTATATTTAATAATAATAATTAATAATTAATAATAATTATTAGTAATTTCTGGCATATTGCATAGTAACATACTGTTGCCGATAACGTAACTGCTATTAGTATGTTATCGTTGATAACGATAGCATAACGTATTAATATGCTACTTGTTTCCAACCGGTACCTGTTGACATCCAAATTGTCACCTCAAATGACACTGACATTTATTTTTTGCTTGTATAGTATTTATTTGGTATTTAATTTGTTCTATTTTTAATTTGTTGAATCTTGATAATTTTTAGGTGTGTTTTAAAATGAATTTTAATTTTAAGAAATAATTCTATAATTATAATAAGTAATATTAAAAGTATTGTTATCGGACGTTTTCAAGAACATGTAATGTGTCTACGAAATAAAGAGAATTTGACTTGACTTGACTTGACTAGCATAAAAATGATGCGAAACTTGTAAAAGAGTTGCAAAAATCCTGAAAGGCTGGCTTTAAAATGCCAAATCAAATAGCTTCAAAACGAATGCCAGCTTGATGAAAGCAATCACAGCTGGAACAAACTACACATCCGTTTCACTCCACTAACGATATTCAGCAACACAAAAATAAAAACAAAAAAAACGTACACATTATTATGCGTATGTATTTCGCTCGAGTAAAGCCGTGTGATCGGTTTGATGCAAGGTTTTATTTTGCATTCGAGGAACAGAACACAGAGTTGTAGGAAAAATAATCAAAATCTGTCAATTTTAATCATCTTTTTTTAACAGAAGTAAAATTGGCTTAAAATTTAATTCTGATAGTAGTACCAGCACCCGGTACGAATTTAATTGAAACAGAAACATCTCAAAATTTTGGACATCTTTTACTAGAGGAATATACCTGATATCGCAAAAACAAAAATTTTAAATTCAATAAACATACAAAATGGAACAGTGCCATTGTAAATGTTATTAAAATTAGTAAGATCGTATAGGCCGGGTGGCTAGCTCTTGTGTCAGAGTTTTTAGGCCGCCTGAAGGCCTCTGACATAGCTAAACGGTTAAAACAACCGGAACCTACAATTTAAAGTGTCATTCGAGCCACGGTAGCGCTCAGTTGAAATTCCACCCGTGGTCACGCATCCAAAGACTTGAGTTGCTTAACTTCGATGATCGGTAAAAAAACCTAGAATAAATTATGTTTGCTATTTAGAGAATCGTCTTATACAAGGATAGCCAAAAAAGGGCGATAAAGACCATCATTATAAACAACTTCTTATAGAAGCAAAACCAAAATTGGAGAAAAAACTGTTTCGTACATTTTGTCGATTCCGAGTTACAATTTTAGGTTGGCCTCATAGTAGGAGCTGTTCATAATGATGGTCTTAATCGCCCTCATTCGGCTTAGTATAGGGTAAGTAGATAACCAAGTACACATAACCAAACCTATTGATCTATTTTATAGTGCTTTCCCACCTTCGAGCAAATATCTACGGAGAAAGTCTCTAAGTGAAAGTAGTAAAAAATGTCCGAGTCCCGTCATACATACCCACTTAGACATTGACCTCACACATCACACATTAAATAAATCACAATGACCCGTTTTCTCGAATCTCGACGTTGTAACCTAATTAGTGCTTGTAACCGAGCACTTTGGCATCGCGGCATTGTAAGTGGATTGCAATCGCCATACGACTAACTAAAAAGCCTGCCCACTACGGAGCTTGGGCAAAGTTTTGGCTCGGATACTTTTTTTGTACGATTGTGACTCTATAGATTATTTGCTCGAAGTTTCCCACACCAAACCTACTCGTATCATAAAACTAACTCTTTGATACTTAAACCTCTGGATATTTGAGCCAAACGCAAAACAAACACCTCGTACGGAGCTCAATTCGGCATTTCCGATACAAATTCGAATTCCCGACAATATTTACACTCGTCGTGAATTAGTCCCTAGGGATGCAATCGTGCAATTTCTAGATATTTTCCTCCGTAAAATGGGTGATAAATGTGTGTAGCCGAACCCGCACCGATTCAAATCCCTGGTGAAAAAACGTATTTGTAAATTTCTCCCGAAGTATTCGGCTTATTTTCTTTTTAGGCAAATGGCGCATATTTTTTGACTTTATTCCTTTTATGAAATGTTTTGTTCGCCGAGAATTTCTTACCTATATTTCCAATCTGCAAAATCCCTGACACGGATATTCCAAAGAGAATGTTCCGGATTTTTGGCGCTCACAGAATGTCGGCACGTTTTTGCGCAAAACTGTCTCTGAAACTCTGTATTTGAGCCAAAAATTCAATTTGGTAAACTACTTATCTGATTCATTATAAATCTTGAAGTTTGATTGGAGTGAAATTTCAATTGTGATTTTATGTTTCTTTTGCTGTCAGTTTCAGATACTTTTACGAAAATTGATGGCTGCTTTCAGCCGTTTCGTATACAAACATTACGAACAACCTTTAATTCACACGATTAAATAAATAAAAATAGATACCTACCTGCAAATATTTCTCGACCATAGACAAACATAAATGAGTACCTACGCAAAATTATGAAAACGATGTTTAAAATTTATAAAGAAGGATGTCGACAGCTCATACATACGAATACCTGTTGTGTACGAATACACTCAGTTTCTCCCAAGCTCATTTATAAAAATGTTATCTTCACCAGAGTAATTTATGACGCTTCTAAAACTGTTCTGATATGTACAAGTTTGTTTAAAATGAAGTTAAAATAAGAAAAACCGAAAACAATTTTCAAGCTATATATACCTACTTTGATTTATAGAATTATAGACCATAGCAGTGCTGCCAACTCCTTTTGGCAAAAATTCGCTATCAGCACGTCAAAAACGCGCCAGAAGCGCTAAATGGTAACTACGACGACTGGTACTATGAAAAAATGAATGATAATGAATTTCGGTATTCATCCACTTCATTAGCAATAGTATAAGAACCACAACTTGCTGCTATTCGAACTTCGGCCGCAGCCTGCGGATGCAGGTCGCGTTTGCAGGTAACACACATCTGAAATGCAGCCACTGCCTGCTTCCGCAGTCGAGAGTGATTCCGAGGTTGGCTACACGTGCTGCGACAGGCAGCACGTCGGACTTGTCTAAACAGGTGAACAATTTGGTTAGTTCTTCCTCGTTTCTGCTAGGGGCGCTGTACAAAAATGTATAGGGCCATACCGAAACAGCTGTAGTTTCAATTTACGTGTAAACCTGGATTAACCCCTCAGTTGTGCAGCCACAGCCGGCTTCGCGCAGCTGCTGCAAGTGCTGTTTGTAGCTGTAGCCTGCTGCCGAGATTCGAATAGCACCTTTAAGGATTATTACGAGTAATATCAAAATAATCAGGAATATCTCGGATAATTTCAACTGCAGCTTTTTGTTAGTAGTAAAGTGAGTGAAACCTAAAAATCTAAGTATTCCTTCTTTTTGATAATCTTTTAGTATACAAAAATGTATGTTTCTATAAAATATGTAAAAAGACACCTCAGTTCGTAAAATTACTAGTTGAAACACTTAAAACGAGTTAAGGAAGGAGCATGTACCAACTGTTGAAAAAGAAAATAATTATATCAACCCCTCCAAAAAATTGCCAAGTCGGAATACCGAAAACGAAATCTGGCAATACTGAATACATCATCTGATCGACTGAATTTGACATTTCCTTTTTTTTGACAGCAACAGTAATAAAATAGTGATTTTTTTAAATAATGTGCCCATTTCTGGAAAGGCTAAAGCCTTTAAGGTTATACCGCCACTTCTTATGTATGTAATCTATAATGTAAAAACAATAAAAAATCATTGTAATATTTCTGGTGGTCTAATATTAATTTTAATTAGTGATATGAAAACAGCAAAAAATCACTAAATTTTTGAAGCACATATCATTATTATTAATGATGTTTTGTTTTCTACCTACTAGCAAAAAAAAAAAAAACGACAGGTCCACAAAGATTTATTCAAAACTTACAGAGACTCTATCGTTGACTTTGCAGCTGATCAAGGCATTGAATTTCGCTTCGCGCCCGCGTATAGTCCTCACTTTTCCGGTCTAGCAGAGAGTGGAGTTGGAGCAGCTAAACGGCACATTCATAGAGTCCTTAGAAATACTCACTTAACGTATGAGGAACTATCTTCTTTATTTGCTCAAATAGAAGCTATCCTTAATAGCCGTCCTTTATGTCCTCTCAGCCCCTCGCCCAACGACTTCTCACCTCTTACCCCGGGACACTTTTTGATCGGCAGGCCTTTAATGTCAATTCCATCACCAAATCTAATTGATGCCAACACAAACCGCTTAGACCAGTTTCAACGTTTGGAACAAGCAAGGCAGCATTTTTGGGCAAGATGGTCAAAGGAAATGATCGCCGAACTACAACAGCGCATGAAATGGCGAACAACACAAGCAGAGCTGCAGCTAAACGACCTCGTGCTCATAAAAGAAGAAACGCCTCCACTACACTGGCGCTTGGGACGTGTGTCTAAACTCTTCTATGGTCCAGATGGTCTGCCACGCGTCGCTGATCTTGCCACTGCCAATGGAAACGTAGTACGGAGAGCTCTGAATCGCCTGTGCCTACTGCCGAAGCCAGAAGCTGAGTCTTGAAAGGCCTCTAGCCTTTCAACGTCCGGGAGGATGTCTGCGCCGTCTTCGCGACCTACTATCATTCAACCATTCATTCATCTTTCACCTTTGCATTCACTCACTCATTCCATTACATTCGATCATCAGCCTTTCAACGTGAATCATCTATCTAAAAACTAACCTAAAAATCATACTACAAGCGAAATATACATGTAATTATTGGAAGAAATATAGAAGATTATTACACAACATAAAATTGTGTTATTATTGTTCGGTGAATACCGAACAAATACTAAAAACAGAAAAAAACATTCGAGGGGGATCCCATACAACAAACCTGATTTTTAACGTTTTTCGTAGATGTTTTAAATATTAACAGAATATTTAGTTCACTTTTAGAAAATCACTTCAAAAATAAATAGTTAAATTAAAATAAATATTTAAGGGGCGCTACCATACAAGATACGTGATTTTCTTTGCTCAATATTAATAACGGCAACAGGAAGATGCTTGAAATATTCACAGAAGATTTAGTTGTAAATTCCCTTCAAAAATAAATAGTTAAAATAAAATATATTAAGGGATTATGGAAGCCCTTCCATACGGTAACCCTACGTGCGCGAGTCCGACCCGCACTTGACCGATTTCATCTAAAACACCGAATAATAAACACAGTTTCGATTGTTCTCTTTAAACAGACAAACATCAAATAATTATTTTTTGGTTAACAAAGGACACAGACTCTGGAGTCTGTGGTTATTAAATTTTCAAAAAAAAAACTCACAGTTTCGATTCATGTTATATAATGAAATTACGTTTATTAATTACATTTTCACAAAGCCATTATTTCTTTATACCTTGGAAGAGACTAGTCATCGCAACACAGGGTATCCTACAGCAATGACTAGAGTATTAAGTAGTATTCGAAAATTCGAAGATCTACCTATGTCACGGTAATGATACTCGTATCTAATAATTACCGTGCCTATGTCAATCAAGTTCATTAATATTCAATACCTATAAATTGTTATTTTATGTCACTTTTGTTACTGAATACTATGTTAAGCATAATATTATTGGCTACAAATAAATAAATTAATAGTAGTTTATGCAACTGTCATATAATGAAGGGTATTAAAACACGAGTGTGAGTTTATGAAACGAGCGCAGCGAGTTTCATAATAGTAACGAGTGTTTTAATACCCGTGTTATATGCAGTTGCATACACTACTTTATCTTCACTAATAAAAAAAATAATAAAAAAAAAACATATTGCGAAACATTAAATTCACGCATACGTGTATTGCCACAGTGAACTTGGCGCCATTAAAATCTAACCAATGAGAGCGCAGCTGCGCGTGCAGGGCCAAGCTGTTCTTTTTTTATTTCATTGGCACAAGATCTTACCAAAGAGTTTTGTGTATGTAAGTTTAGTAGTTTCGACGAAGTTTTCACGTATAACCCAACTGTTTTCAAAAGCCAGCCTAATATCAAAATTTTATACAACTTGTATGAGAATTTTGACATAAGGCTCGCCAGGTTAATTGGTCGCGTTTTATTGATGTTACAATGAGATTTTACGATATCGATGTGGATATTGTAACATAATGTGAAATTGCTTAAATTGAGTGTTTTGTTGTCTGCGCTACAACAGTAGTCATTATAAGTCAAGTATTGGAAACATAAGTAGAATGTTACAACATTAGTGTAGATAAAATTCTTATTATTATTCAGTGTCGGTTTGCAGTACACTAGATCCGACTGAAATGCTATATTTTTCAGCTATAACGCTACGTGTCTATATCTATGCATCACGTCACAAAGTCGCAGTTCATACGCGGAGCTCGGGTGAGCACAAACAACAAATATTTGCAGCCGCATCGCATGAATATGCATACTGTTTGTCCTGGACCCCGAGCTGGTTCATAAGACATTGGCAGCGCTTGGCCTAAATAACTAGCTCTCAGAGTTTCTAGAAAAATAAAGTTTAAGAAATAAGCTTAGGAATTATTGGTTCTTAAAACGCTGAGCAGTAAGTAGTGTCAAAGAGTTATAGTCACCTTTGGGATGGCTCTGCCAAATATCAACTGGAGGCTCTGGAGTCGATTGAGAGGCGAGCCAGGAGGCTGATTGACAACGACACCTTGACTAAGTCGCAGCTGCAAAGTCTTGAGCATCGACGTAAGGTGGCGTTTTTGTCGGCCTTTTATCGGATACACTTCGGGGAGTGCGCTCAGGAGTTGCACAATCTGGTCCCACCTGCCCCTTTCTTCTATCGTACGGCTAGACAGACGCGACCAAAGCGCCACCCTTTTATGGTGGACATTCCGCGCGTTAGAACCAAGCGTTTCGAGTCCTCATTCCTCATACGAACAGCCAGAATGTGGAACGCTTTGCCTGGGTCTGTCTTCCCGCTAAAGTACGACGTGGGTGTCTTCAAATCCCGAGTAAATAGGTATCTTCTAGGTAAGCGTGCTACATCCTAGACCGCATGTCTGCTCAACATCAGGCAGTATGTAGTCAAACGCAAACCTATATAGAATTAAAAAAAAAAAAAAAAAAGTTATTTTTATGATAAACATTTCAAAAATTCGTCGCGGATGCAGGACTCAAACCTTGCGTTTTCGAATCACTAGCCCGACGCGCTGACCACTGAGTTAATCCGCAGTACTGACCCCGCGCCGAATTTTGTAAAGTGTTTATCATTTTAACCAACTTATAGCGTTGGCGGCGCCACCTGTGATACCCGTATTTGGCAGTATATCACTCAATTGAAGTTATGAGAACTTTTGAATATTGACGAGAGATGGCGCACTGCTAAATCAATGAAATGATTACTGAAATGATTTTAATTTTATAGTGCATCCCACACTAGGTTTATCTCAAAGAGTTATAATTATGATAAATATTTCAAAAATTCGTCGCGGATGCAGGACTCGAAACTTGCGTCTTCGTATCACTAGCCCGACGCTCTGACCACTGAGCTAATCCGCAGCACTGACTCTGCGCCGAATTTTGTGAAGTGTTTATCATTTTAACCAACTTATAGCGTTGGCGGAGCCACCTGTGATACCTGTGAATTTTTGAAATGTTTATCATAAAAATAACTCTTTGAGATAAACCTAGTGTGGGATGCACTATAAAATTAAAATCATTTCAGTAAGTAGTGGGCAAATAGGCGCAAGTAGTGCACCGTAAGTAGTGGGCTGCGTAGAGTTTTAAACTACTTACTTATTAAAGCTCAAAACAATGACTTGTTGTGAGCATTAGTGACTGTTTATATCAGACAAATGTTTTTTTTTAACCCGAATAAGTCGCGCTTGACCACCAAATCGCCTGATGGTAAGCGATGTTGTGGTCGAAGATGAAGCACGCAGACCTAGAAGATACCTATTCACTCTGACCTTGAAAAGCTTTAGATTATGTCTCTTAGGAAACAAGAAAGCAGGAAGACTGTTCCATTCCCTTGCGGTACGAATCAGAAATGTTGAGTCAATCTGCTTCGTACGTATCGAAGGAAATACGACAGTGTAGGGGTGGTAACATGGACGTCCACCCACAAGGTGGACGGACGACCTCATTAAGACCGCAGGATCGCGCTGGATGCAAGCCGCTATCAACCGGTCTTATTGGAGATCTTTAGGGAAGGCCTTTGTCCAGCAGTGGACGTCCTATGGCTGAAAAGAAGAAGAAGAAGGGGTGGTAAATGTAATGTTTGTCTTGTTACAGTTACACATATATTCGTTGAAATTCATCGTTATCAGCCGTAGAACGTGCACTCCTAGATATTATTTTCTTCTCCTATGAATTTTCGATGAGACCAATTTTAACATAATTTCATTTTAGACAAGTATTTTGGAAATATAAGGTTTAAAAGAGTTGGCTACTTAATTATTGACTACTTACTTATTAAAGTATTGGCATTTTTTTGCTACTTAAGCATTACACATTTTAAGTTGAAGATGTGGACATACCTACGTGGTTGTGCACAGTATGTACATGATTTTAAAAACTCGAATTCATGACTTCAATATCAAATGGATTTTTAAATATAGGTACTTGGTAAGGATTTGCCTGTCTTGATTAAAAATTTCTCCAGGCGATACATTTCATTAAACTATAAAATATTTTACCGCTATTTCTTTTACTTTAAAACCGAAACATAATAAAATGGAGTTTGCAGGATAGAGTTACTTACAGGGAATCTTTAACGATGCCTCATTTTGATGAAGACAGAGTACAGAAACATGATTTTGCATCTCGCCTCAGGGGAACATCATTTTGGTTTTAGAATTTATAGAGCCGCGATGTTATAATCCTTTGTTTTGTTGTGTTGAATTTAGTTGGGCTTCAATTATTTCTTCAACTAAGTAGCTGTGATAGATAGGTTTTTACTTTAAGTTTGGCGAAATTTGAAGTCTATCTATATTTAAAGAAAACATATTTTTGGTCGTTGTGATTGTATAGAATTCATTGATGGTTATTGTTTAAATTTAAAACACCAATGTGTAAAATGAAATGTAATTTTTTATGCTTTATTTTTTACTGTTACAAAGTACAGTTTAATAGAGCCGTTGTTTTAGCCTTAGAATGTCTACTGCAGGAAATAGGCCTACCCCATAGATCTCAAATAAGACCGGTTGGAAGGAGTGTAGATCCAGCGCGATTCTGCGGTCATCCGTCTTACGCTACGGTCGCCGGTACTTACTCGGTCTCTGCTTGATAACTTTTGAACCCCATCGAGTTTGAGTCCTCCGTATGTGCCTTGCATACAGCCATTTCAACTTGCCAATCAGCTGGGCTACGTCGGTAGCATTCTCTATAGGATCTCCTCATTCCTGATTCGATCTCGCAGAGAGACTTCGAGCATAACCCTCTCCGTAACACATCTTGGGTCACACACAACACATCTTGGGTCGTCATCATTCTACATAAAATATACAGTCATAATCGCTAGATTCTGAATTGTCTTAATGTTCTGCATTGATAAGTTACTGGTCTTACCGGATTCTAACGGCGTTAAACGGTCGTTTGTGCAATTAGCTAAGTATAACCAGGTATATATTACATGCTATTTTTACTAAGGTTCCGTACCCAAAGGGTAAAAACAGGACCCTCTTACTAAGACGTCTTTTCGTCTGTCAATCACCAAGCTGTATCTCATGAACCGAGATATCTAGGGAGCTGAAATTTTCTCAGAAGGTGTATTTCTGTTGCCGCTTTAACAAAATACTAAAGACAGAATAAAATTAATATTTAGATAGATAGATAGATAAATTCTTTATTGTTCACACCATACAATATAAAACAAAGAAAGAACAACTTAAAAAAACTAGTGGCAACAACAGGCGGCCTTATCACTAAAAGCGATTTCTTCCAGGCAACCTTAGGATGGAGAAAAGTATTTGAAGATAAAAATCGACGGGGTGTGCTTTAAAAAGAATGAAAGGACAATGACGAAGTTATAATAGGCAAATAAACATACATACAAAAATAGTACACACGAATACTTGAAATACTATAAATAAAAATGAAATAAATAAATAGAAATACACTAATACATAGTTATACAATATACTACATAAATAGAAATAATAACGAAGCAACAAAACAAACACTATCAACTGCGGTTTAGCAACTGTGACAAGTATAAACTCTTTACCTGTTCCCTAAAAACGTCTTGCGACGGAGCTCGTCTTATAGAAACAGGCAAAGAGTTCCAGAGTTGGACAGCTTGGTAAGCAAAGGACTTTCCGTAAAAGTACTCACAATGCGCGGATGGAGTCATAAGGGTGAGGTTATCTGATGATCGAAGTGGGATAGTATGGTAAGAGTGCCAAAAAGTGAAACGCTCCTTTAGGTAAAGCGGGGTAGAAGGATTGAATAGGATGCCATAGAGGATAGAGAGGATATGAGCATTCCGACGAAAGCGAATTGGAAGCCACTTGAGTTTTGCGCGAAATTCAGATACATGGTCATATTTGCGTAAGCCAAATATGAACCGGATGCAGTAATTTTGGAGGCGCTCTAGTTTTTCAAGTTGGTCTTCTCTGAGATTGATATAGCAGGCGTCAGCATAATCAAGAATCGGGAGTAAAAGAGACTGTGCTAGCGCAACTTTGGTGGCAGTAGGTAAAAAGTTACGTAGACGTCTTAAAGATCCACCAGACGCATATAACTTGGAGCTGATAGATTTTAACTGAATATCCCAGCTCAGTGTACGATCCAAGAAAATGCCAAGATTTTTAACCGACTCACTGTATGGTATAATAATGCCCCCAAAAACAATACTCGGAGTAGTGGCCCAGTCAATTTTGGATACCATCCGTGAGCTGCCAATGATAATTGCCTGTGATTTTGAAGGGTTGACTCTCAAACCGTACGAATCACTCCACTCCATGATCCGGCATAAATCAGCATTGATGGTGACAACAGCAGTGCTCAGGTCATTGGGTCGGGCTTGTGAATAAATTTGGAGATCGTCTGCATAAAGATGGTAGGAAGACGTTAAGTGTTGAGAAATGGTATTTATAAAAATTGCAAAGAGTAAAGGAGATAGCACGCCACCTTGAGGCACACCGGCTTCTGTATTGCACCATGAAGAAAAAGTATCTCCAAGGCGAATACGCTGCCGGCGCCCACACAGATAACTGTGAAACCAATCGATTACTGACGGAGATATGTTAATAGAACGTAGTAGTGCTAACAGGATGTCGAAATCGACGGTATTGAACGCATTACTGAAATCTAACAGAGTTAGAACAGTAAGCATACCGTCGTCCATCCCTAAGCGTATATCGTCAGTGATCTTAATAAGTGCAGACACAGTGCTATGCCCAGGACGGAAACCGGATTGAAAAGGGTTAAGGAGGTTTTCTTTAACCAGAAACTCGTTCAACTGTTTATGAACAAGACGTTCAAGAACTTTGGATAGGAAAGGTAGTATTGAAATCGGTCGATATTCGGAAAAGGATTTGGGATTCGGTTTCTTTGGCAATGGTATAATTTGCGCATCTTTCCAGATTGTAGGGAACACACCAGTTGAGATTGAGGAATTGAAAATGAAGCAGAGGATGGGGAGGATGGCGTCAAGGATAGGCAAGAGCATGTTCCGACTTATGCAATCACCGCCAACGGCATTAGAGGAAATCGACATGACGCTCTTTTTAACATCACATTCAGTAAAACGATGAAAATCAAAGGGAGAGAAATCGGGAGTCTGAATGGCAGAAAGAAAATCAATAGTTTTGTTTTTATCCACGCTCGACAAAGTGGGAGCAGATGAGAAATGTTGGTTGAGTGCATTTAAATCAAAATTATTAGGAGTTGAATTTTGACGTGATTTGCCAATTCCCAGCGATCTTAGAAATTTCCAAACTTTAGTAGGATTCTCATCATCAACAGATGCATGAACATGGCGTCGTATTGCATCCCTACACATCTTATTGCAGCGATTGCGGGCCTGGACATATTTAGCATGATTAGCGTCGGTAGGGTGCATTTTGTATTTGGATTTTGCGACCACTTTCTTATGCATCAGAGTTTTTAAGTCATTGGTAAGCCACGGTGCAGGGAGATGCTTAATCTTTATAGCACGTGATGGAGCATGCACGTCATACAATTCTGTAATGAACTCATTGAAGATGGTGACTTGATCATCAACTGTTTCTGCGTTAAGGATAGGTGACCAATCAATGTTATTCGCATCTTCAAGGAGAGCTTCCCGATCCATACCGGCAAAGTTGCGCTGCATAATAATTTGTGGCTTAGATTTTGGCGGACGGATTTTATAAGAAAGGAAAACCAAGTCATGGTAAGAAAATTCATCAGCAGAGTATTGGCCGTGCTTGGCAACATTATTTGAAGAGGAAACCAAGATTAAATCTAAAAGAGATGGGGTACAGTTAGGAAAATGATGAGTTGCATTGAGAGGGAGTATCTGCAAATTGAAAGATTTGGTAATGGATTCTAGCGTTGAGGAACGATGATCTCTCTTAAGAAGACACGTGTTGAAATCACCCATGATAATGGAGTGGTTATAGGACGGAATAAGATTGTTTAAAAGAGTTTCGAAGGAGGAGAAATAGCTAATATTTTTAGAAGGGCAATAATAGACTCCGAGAAGAACTTTAGTGTGAGAAAGAAGTACCTCGATAAAAAGATGCTCGCCAGCATTTGTGGGGGGTGGTTGCGGCGACTGATTTATAACAGAGAAAGGAATATTAGCTTTTAAGTATATAGCTACACCACCACCACAGCGAGAGCTGCGATCATTTCTTATGAGAATGAAACCGGGAAGAGAATAAGAAGTTGTCGGAAGACATGGACGAAGCCAAGTTTCAGAGACTAATATTGCGTGGATGTTGTTGTGATCAAGAGACGCCAGCATATCAGGATAAGAAGACGGAATGCTCTGCGCGTTTATATGGATAACGTTGAAATTTTTAGGTACGTCGGAGAAACTGCTCTCCAGAAAATCAGTAAGTGGCAAAAGGCTAGCGAAACTGTCGTTGCTCGTCGTCGACGTCTCGGAAGAGGAGGCTGACAGAAATTCGTCGTCGCTGTTACTTTCATTATTAAAAATATTTAACATATTATAATATTTAAATAAATTGTAGAAAATAAAATGTATGTATACAAATATATTTATAAATAAGATAATAAAGCAAAAATAATATCACTAAAAAGAAATAAAAACAAAGTAACTACTCAATACTAAGGTTACCTGTCTGTTGTGTAATAGAAGATATAAAAAGAAAAACATAATCACAATATTCTTAAAATCTAAGCTGCAATTCTGCAGAATCAGCACACATACAAGTTCGCTGTTTAAATATTAAAAAAAAAAAAAAAAAAAAATGTAAAAAACAATTTCTCGATTTGGTGGATATTTTCAGTTGACAACATCTGAGTCAGATAGAATTTTTGACAGTTTTGACAGCATGGAAAGATTTTCCATACATTTTATTGGTTGAGGCCTCAAGCGAAGCGACAACAGTATTGTCAATCTGTTTTCTGTGGATATCTGTGCAATACACTTATTTATCAGCATGACACTGACATTTCAAATATTAAAAAAAAAAAAAAAAAGAAATTGGAACTCGAATAAAGAAAACAAGTGCCATGACAGTGACAGATACTGAGGTAACAGATGACAATCGGTAAGTACTGACAACAAAATAAAAATGACTTACAAAATGCTACTTTAATATTGCCCCTTCAGACATTTACCAGATATTTAACTATATTATTTAACATTACGTCTTAACGTCAGACCACCTGAAAAAAAAAAAAAAAAAAAAAATAGATGTATAATAGAAATGATTTATTTAATGGTGGGCCTGAAACAAAACGCACAAGGCAATAATTATGTAGCACTTTGCGTTACTTTTCGTTACTTAAGTACCTATTCGTCAAACAGGAGCTGGTAACACTCTTAGCTACAAATTAATTTTGGAGTTCATTGTTTTTTGTTTTGTTTACATAAAATTGAAGGTAAATGAAAATTAACAGAAGAGCAACAAAAACATTTAAATTAGAAAAAGCAAGGTACCCAATCAAAAGCGAAAATTTATAAGGATCAAGGTTTAAAATCCTACCGTACCCAGATGAGAAAAGAAAATTAAGCGAAGACAGCTAAGAACTATAAGTTAATCATAAAAAGCTAAAGTACGTGATGCCTGCAGACCTGCGGCTCACTGCTTCGTATTTGCCTTACGTGCGGCCCGCGGGGCTCTCTTTTCTACATCGACTTCAGGCACTTTTGTTTTTGCAGGAGCGGAGGTCTCGATTTTGTTCAGTTCAGCAAGGCAGCTTATACGTCGGCGAACATTGTCAGGCCCGAGAACAAACACGTTTCCGTCCCGAGTCCAGCAGTTACCAATGCCGAAACGCTGACGAGCAGCCATGAATGTGTCATGCCTTGGCTTGGTCAGAAACTCTGACACTGTGATGCCGCTGCCCTTGAGGATCGTTTTTGCACTCCATAACTTTTGTCGCAGAGTGATGTCTCGCAGCTTCAAGAGGATTGGTCTAGAACGGCCTGGGGCAGATGACCGACCCATGCGATGGCACCTACTTACATCAGAGGATGAAAACTTTGCAATCTTCAGCTTCTCGGTCACCACACTCACAATGCTGGCCATGACGTCCTCATCCTTTGCTTCGGGGACTCCGTGAAACAAAACAATTTTTCGACGTGATCTCATTTCCTGATTATCCACCTGGCGTGCAAGCAGTGCGATTTGATCCTGTAGTGAATTCATCGACAACAATATGTGTTCCCGGAAAGACAGGAAATCTTCTGAAAGCGATGATGACTTGACCGAAGGGGAGCTCGATTGAAGCAATTTCTCTTGAAAGGCAGTCATTTGCTTCACGAACATCGCCTGCATCTGCTCTTGGGACTCCTTAATAGCATCCATTGTTGTAGTGCACAGGTGAAAAATAGTTTGAGTGATGACCAGAATGTAAGTGAAATAAAAATGTGAGAATACTGTGTTTTCAGGGACAATTACACTTTCAGACAGGTAAATAAACTTGTTGTTTTAATTTATCATGAAATTGAGGCTTTATATTTGTTAGTTTAAATAATATTTAAAATATTGATATGAGCTAGAAAAACACGCCTTATCGGCGACTACCCACGTCGCGAAAAAAACGGGATATTTCACGGGAGCTCCCATACAACAAACCTAATTTTTTAGCCGTTTTTTTACTCGATATCATTAACGGTAACTGGTAGATGCTTGAAATTTTCACAGAATATTTCTTTGTCTACATATTTGCTTCAATAATTAATAATTACCTACATTAAAATAACAAAAATATTTAAGGGGGGCTCTTGGGGTATTGGGCAACATTCACAGAATAGGTATCTATTTATAAATTCACTTGAAAAATAAATATATAATTTATTTTAAAATATGTTAAGGGGGGCTTTCTATGCAGCACGGAACCTTTCGTGCACGAGTTCGACTCGCACTTGGCCGATTATTAACAGTAAAGTACACTTTTAGTACGGTTATGATATCTAAGATAGAGTAATGATATCTTATGGGCCCCATTCACCATCAGTTCAAATGGATGACATCCATTCGATGTTACGAGTATGCGACTTCGTCGTTAAAAATGGCGAATTTTCGTTGGTATAGCGAGCGCTTTAGCGGCAAAAATAGTTTAAGAACTTATCTGATTACCTTCAAATAAAATCATCTGTGGATTTATTTTTATCTACATAGTATTTCTGGCTATCTATATCTTTAAACAATGTTTCTTTAAAAATGAAGTCTAAATTTAAGTACACTAAATTGTCAACATTAGCCACATTCATTTGGATGTCATCCATTTGGACTGATAGAATCTGGTTGGAATCATTATTCGATCTACCTACTAATCGAGCAACCACAAACTCCCAATAAACATCAGCCAGCAGCTGCGTCGGACATGCCAATTATCCCGATGGGGTAATCCGTCATGTGGTGAACACTGACTGGCCGCATATTGTAGCAAGACTAAATTGTTTCACCTTACGTATGGGAAGTGGATACTAGCTAATGTTTTAGATAAATAGATGATTATTATGTACGGTTGTATAGACCGACTGGCTATAGTCCTGGAGGGTAATTCTGTATGAAAATGTGGGTGTAACGTGCCCTAAGTTTTGTTTTTGAAAAATAAACTTTTTTTATCGTGAATAAGCCCGCGCTTGACTACCAACTCGCCTGATGATAAGCGACTTTGTGGTCGAAGACGAAGCACGAAGACCTAGAAGATACCTATTCACTCTGATCTTGAAAAGTTTTAGATTATATCTCTTAGGAAACAGGAAAGCAGGAAAAATTTATTCAATCTCCTGGCGGTATGAATCAAAAATTTGTTTGTCGAATAAAATCAATTCGATCTTTAACCTAAATGCAATTTTATGTATTTTTTTTTTTGTATGAATATCGATAATTTTTCGGTAGTCCCATTTAAATTTTACAGAAATCGGCTGAGCCGTTTTTGATAAATCAAGAATAATGTAAACAAGTGAAATATTCGAATTTTGTACACGATGGTTTTGCCATTTATTGAGAAAAATAATTATATTTTTAATGAATTATTAATTCTACCTGAAATGCACAAAACACTACAAGTATCACGTAACAGAGTAGGTAATACCTAGAACTGTTCGAAGTTTAAAATTCCGACTGACGCTGGACTGTTAAGGGTAAACTTGACGCCTTCCATCAAGAAACTCATGACTTTGCCCCCTAAAACAAAAATAAACCAGTAATTTCGTTGTTCCAGTGTTCAGGTCCAGTGCCAAATACAGGCATAAATACAGGCATCTTTGAAGAGCAATTGGGCCGTAAATACCACGTCAGGTGTTATGGGTTGGTGTATTTACATATGAAATGTAGTTCCTCCTAAGAACGCTTGCAGATTGTAACACAAGGTATTCTGAATAGTAAATGGACTTTCAAAGGTGTATATAATTATGTTAATATTTATTAACCGACTTCCAATAACGAGGAAGTTCTATGTTCTGTATGTATTTTTATTTTTTGTGTATGTTCATCGAGGCCTTCAGGCGGCCTAAAAACTCTGACACCAGGGCTAGCCACCCGGCCTATACGAACTTACTTACTTACTACGATAATCGCGCTAATTGTGAACCGATTTCAAAAATTCTTTTATAGTTCGAAAGAGTATACTCCCGAGGTAGTCCCAGAAATCGGCTCAGCCGTTTTTGAAAAATCAACAATAATGTAAACAATTCGAGCGAAATATTCGAATTTTGTACACGATGGAAGGCAGTTTTGCCATTTTTTGCGAAAAATAGATAATTATTTGGTTTTATCATGATATCGCACAAAGGCAGCTTCTCCATTCAAATTATAGAGCCAATAGGCTTGTTTGCTAAATAAATCGTCAAATAGATTATCAAAAATATAAGACACGTATTTTTTCTTTTGCCAATTTACCAATAACTGATGAAGATACAGCCCGTTAAAGTTCCACGAGACGTCAATAAGCTATTAAATATGTACTGGCTAGTGACGTCAGGAGACCCTACTCTCAAACTTTGACAAGGTTTATCTTTGTCATTAATTGTTTGTTTTCTTTTTATTTCTATTTTTTATTTCGTATAGGTTTGCGTTTGACCACACACTGCCTGATGTTAAGTAGATATGCGGTCATTTGGTCAGACCTCTGACATGGTGTCAGAGTTCTTCAGGCGGCCTAAAAACTCTGACACCAAGACTAGCCACCCGGCCTTTACAAACTTACTTACTTACCTCTGAAAGTATCTTTACTTTACAAAACAATTCACCACTAAACTATTTGCTCGATGCTCCTGCATAGTGTTAAACATAAATATCCAAATAGAATTTGCCTTCAACATCCAAAAAATGTACAAGATAATCCCTTCGACGCTGTTTCTTAGACTCAATAGTGTCACGTACTTTATCTCCCTAGAGCTTCGCATAAAACTTCTCACTATTATTCCACGCAACTTGAACTCAATCCAACTTTCCAATAAAAAGGTCTTAAGGAATGTCCATGAATTACGTGAGGCATTTTCGTGTTTTTACCCCTTTTCCCCTTGGTGAGATTTCGTGAAATAGTGAGATTTTTCTGACCCCCTCCCCTCACCCCTATGTATACGTAATATTTTTCGAAATTCGTAGTATTACCGTAAGAACGTAGGATATATACATATTTTCAAAAAATTCAATTGCTTTAGTACTTTGATTAAAGATTAATAGGACTAGTTGTTAGGAAAAGTAAAAAGTTTCAAGGCAAGAAATTACGTGACATTTTCCAAAAAAAAAACACCTTTTCAAATGTAAAATCTCTAAACACGCTTGAAACAAATATTTTTCGCAAAAAATAGGAGGACTGACTTCACCCGTGTACAGAATTCGCGAATATTTCGCACGGATCGATGTTAAATTTTTCACATTATTGTTGATTTATCAAAAATGGCTCAGCCGATTTCAATAAAATTGTAATAGGACCAACTTCAAAGTATACTCTTTCCAATGAAAAAGAATTATTGAAATCGGACTACTACGAAAAAAGTTATGCGTAGTTACACATAATATATATAAATATCCCTAAATATATATATATATATATATATATATATATATATATATATATATACGCGTCGAATTGAGTACCTACTCCGGTTTGGTTCGTCGGTCAAAAAATGGATTAAAACATACATATAGAGTTTTGCACTGTACGCAAGTGAATTGCGGACACTGACAAATCAGCTGGACATAAAAGAAATCAAATCAAGAAGTACAGAGCATTGTCAAGGTAAAAGGAAGCTTTTATCAGTAATCGAGAACAGAAATGGAAAAACGTTTGGCCACCTCTTGCGCCACAACAATCTTACTAAAAACCACAATAGAAGGAAAGATAGAAGGAAAATGAGAAAAGGGAAGACCGTGGAGAGTACCTTTAGACCAAATTGAAGATAAGGTAGATGTCATGACAGCGAGATGAAAAACACTAGCAGAAGACCGCGAGAAGTTGCTCCACTGACAAGAGCTTCTTTTAAATTATGATGTTGCTCAGACCAAATAAAAAACCGGCCAAGTGCGAGTCGGACTCGCGCACCGAGGGTTCCGTACAAACCTGCAAGGTTTACAAAGTTCGTTCATTCCGACAAAAAAAGTAATAAGTTTATATTTATTAAAAAATATATATTTTGTAATGTAACTAAAAATTTAAGGTTTTCGGAATTTTTCCTTTATGTGTGCTATAAAACGTTGCTTCATGCCAAATTTCAAGGTTCTAGGTCGACTGGAAGTACCCTTTAGGTTTTGATTCCCTTGCGAGTACTTGCGAGTTTCAAAATTTGCGGCATAAACGGCTGTATCTTTTGATTGCGTTGGCTTAGAAGTTTGATTTTTTCACAGCTTCAAGGGACAGTAGACCTGAGTAATTGATATAAATTTCAGCTTCATACCTCCACGCGTTCCTGAGAAAAAGGGTCTTGACAGACGGACAGACGGAGAACAAAGTGATCCTATAAGGGTTCCGTTTTTTCCTTTTGAGGTACGGAACCCTAAAAATCAAGACAGAACGTCGCGAACAGACTGGCTGCGAAGTGAGGCCGGTTTTTTATACATGTGGTGACTGCGTCGATATTGCGCCGCCATAGTTCGACTGACGAGCCAAGGCGTAGTTTCATTGTACGTGCATGTGTGTGTAATTGTATCTGTACACGGCGAGGCGTAGTTTTGCTGGCCTCACTTGTTTTTTCACAAAATTATGTCTTCTTTTTAGTAATACTCCGCTGTCCGTCTGTCTGTCTCCAGGCTGTATCTCATGAACCGTTATAGCTAGAAAGCTAGAATTTTCACGGATGATGTATTTCTGTGGCCGCTATAACAACAAATATTAAAACCACAAAACCACAATTAAATTAATAATAAAGGGGGGCTTCCATACAACAAACCTGATTTTTTTGCCGTTTTTCGCTCTGTATTTATAATGGTAACAGGTAGACGCTTGAAATTTTCACATAATATTCAGTTGTGTATTCACTTCAATAATAAATAATTAAATTAAATTAAAACAAATATTTAACGGGCTCCCATACAGTACGGAACCCTCCGTGCGCGAGTCCGACTCGTACTTGGCCGATTATTTTTATTTGATCTGAGCGATGATGATAATTTCCGAAAAACCCAGAGGGGGTTTCTTCACGTGAGATTGGGTGAGATTCAGCTCGATCCCCTCCACCCCTAAACACCTCACGTAATTAATGAACGTCCCCTTAGCACAAATCCCTCTGCGAATCTGCGAAATAAGTCAAAGAATGCTCATCTAAAAAGTAATCACGTATTATGGGTACGAATGAAAAAGGTATATTTTTCTCAGTTTCTTTGGTACTTTTAATGAAGGAGCAGTATTAGCTGGGACAGCAGAGACCTCGAGTTATACCTAATTTCCCAGGAGATGGAAAACATTCAGCTTTGAAAAATTTAAACTAGGGATGGGATTTGTCCGGCCAGTTACGATAAATTAGCGAATTCCCGACTATTTTAACCAGCATCATTTCTAGACTATCCCTACCATATATAATTATATCCCTATACTAATATTATAATTTTATGAATAAAAGTTTATTTATTACGCTTTCACGCAGCAATAAAAGACCGGATTGATTTGATTTTAGCAAGGATATAGATCAAAGGTTGAAAAGTGACATATATGCTACTTTTTATCCCAAAAACAAAAAGGTTCCTGTGAGATGGCATAAAAATAAAAAAGCGGGCGAAGCCGCGGGCAAAAGCTAGTTCTCCTTTAATTCTCATTTACTACGGGACTAATTGCGCACTAAAATCACGACATAAATAAATATCTCATTATTCCGACTTTTCAAACGAGTTACATCGATCGTGGTCACGGGCAGACTGATCGATCAATGCAACTCGGTCAAAACGTCGGGATTATGAAGTATTTATTTATCTCCAGTCTGGACCCTCTCCTGATAGTAGTGCTCGTAGCGTAGTTTGACTAGGTAATTGTCAGCGATCACCGAAATTAAGCAACGTTCTGCGCGCTCAGTACTTGGATGGGTGACTGCGGGTGGCATTTTCCAACTGAGCGCTACCGTGGCTCGGATGACACGTTAAATTGTAGGCCCCGGTTGTTTTAACCGTTTAGCCGTGTCAGAGGCCTTCAGCCGGCCTAAAAACTCTGACACCAGGGCTAGCCACCCGGCCTATACGAACTTACTTTATCTCCTGATTTTAGTACGCGATTAGTCCCGTAGTATATAAGCATAATGTGTTCAAATCGCGAGAGTTTAAAAACAACAATATTCTCCTATATCGGCTAAAGTTGGTTTTCCAACAAATTGTTCCTCATTTGAATTATTTGACCAAAAAAAAAAACATTAAATTAAGTTCTGTAATTGTTACCCAACATAGAAAAGGGCAGTATAAGATGCCATTGACAATGTGATCTAATGACGAATTTAAAATGTGTTGAACTTTTAACGCTGTAGGAACTTAGGGTTTTCGGTGAAGGAAAACATCGTGAGGCAACCTGCATACGTCCGTAAAAGAAATTTGATGGCGTATGTGAATCCACCAACCCGCACTGTGCCAGCGTGGTGGATATGGGCCAATCACCCTTAGTGGGTAGGCCTACGTCTTGCAGTGGACTATTAAAAAGGCTGGTACAGTACAGTAGGTACTTATGTTTTCAGTATCAAAACGTGACTAGATAAATAAATAGGTACGAAATAACCTCTAAAATGATTATATTTGTTAAAAAAAAAGCTAAGTGACTCCACTGGCAAAAACTTAATTTCATCATCATCGTCCACAGCTGGGCATAGGCCTCTCGGATCTTCTTGTACGCCACAATAATTAATGTAAAATTTAATTTACCACATCTCTATTTGAATCAGAGCGTAAAGTTTCTCCCGTATAATATTTTCCGTTTCAAACTTATAACGGCAATAACGCTTTAGCGTTTTTCTGTTAAACGGCGCGGAATGCAGGAAAAGGTCTCTTATTTCCTGCGACTGAAATTCAGACTATTTTTTGGGTCAATAAGTGCTAATACTCCCTAAGATGTTTCGAATTAAAGACCAAAGTTCTTCCAAAAGTTTCTACCGTGTTAAACTTTTTTTTGTGGTATTAAACTTTTTCTTTCAAGGTGTTTTGGGATTTTGGAATGGATTTCATCTCAGCTCTGATTAGGTTTTTCTAATCTACATTTTTTAAAGTGCCAAATTCTAGCAAGTATTTCTGCGCTTTGTTTTCAAATTGGGTCTAAATGCAAACGTAATATTCTTGAACATAATGACCTACAGCTGTCTTTATATATAAGTAGGACTTGCAGGTGCTAAGTATGCCACTAGAAATGTAAGTGCAATGGGTTCTCAGTTTTTTTTTAAATTTATTATTAGCATTTGTCGTTGTCTCTGTCTAGTTATTACACACCATCACAAGTTAGACAAAGACACAGCAACAAATGTCAGTGTCAAAAAACTGTGAACGGACTGTATATGTCTATATTGCTACTGCTCCACCGGCGTTTTAACGCGCAAATGATATAAATGAAACCAACGTTTTAACGCGTTGAACCAATATATCATCAACGTGAAGCGTTACGTAGAAAAGGGTTAATTAGTGAGCTAATCTAAGCGTTAAGACGCCGGTGGACTGTAATTTATGAGGTATTTATAGCTATAAATCGGAAAAGACGTATACTTCACAGAACCTGAATTTTTGCTTCCATCTTCGCAAAAGATACGAGAAAAAAATTCCAACGGGTTTGGAAAGCTATTAAATACTATTCGAAATTCGAATTTGGAATTCGAAGTTAGAATCGAATCCAACGTCCGATTCCAACCGTCCAATATCTGTTCCGAATCACGCGTTCGTCGCGAATAGTCAATTTCTCGATGTTTCGGGAATTTCTTTGAATCGGACTGGATTGCGCTTGAGATCGGATTGTCGCACAATATGTCTATGGTTTCGGAGAAAATATTTATCAAACCTGTCAAAATTTCTTTGAAATTGTGTGTTTTTTACAGATACCAACTATATTGCTTATAATTTTTTAGATAATTTTAAGTTAGGGTGTTCTAATTTGTAGTAAATTATTTCATGTAGTTATTAAAATTGTTATTAGTAATTTGGTGAATATGTAAAGAAGGATGTCGACAGCTCATACATACGAATACCTGTTGTGTACGAATACACTCAGTTTCTCCCAAGCTCATTTATAAAAATGTTATCTTCACCAGAGTAATTTATGACGCTTCTAAAACTGTTCTGATATGTACAAGTTTGTTTAAAATGAAGTTAAAATAAGAAAAACCGAAAACAATTTTCAAGCTATATGTACCTACTTTGATTTATAGAATTATAGACCATAGCAGTGCTGCCAACTCCTTTTGGCAAAAATTCGCTATCAGCACGTCAAAAACGCGCCAGAAGCGCTAAATGGTAACTACGACGACTGGTACTACGAAAAAATGAATGATAATGAATTTCGGTATTCATCCACTTCATTATCAATAGTATAAGAACCACAACTTGCTGCTATTCGAACTTCGGCCGCAGCCTGCGGATGCAGCGGGGCAATTCTGTCAACCAATCTCGTTACTAAGGTGACACGTTCTTGAACCTGTCTCGTTTTTCAGACAGTTTTGAGCTGTCGGAACTGTCAGAAAAACGAGAGAGGTTCAAGAACGTATCACTTTAGTAAAGAGATCGACTAACAGAATTGCCCTGCAGGTCACGATTGCAGGTAACACACATCTGAAATGCAGCCACTGCCTGCTTCCGCAGTCGAGAGTGATTCAGTACTCAAACTTTCGCGTTCGCGTGTGGCTCCATAGATTTTGGTTAGTTCTTCCTCGTTTCTGCTAGGGGCACTGTACAAAAATGTATAGGGCCATACCGAAACAGCTGTAGTTTTAATTTACGTGTAAACCTGGATTAACCCCTCAGTTGTGCAGCCACAGCCGGCTTCGTGCAGCTGCTGCAAGTGCTGTTTGTAGCTGTAGCCTGCTGCCGAGATTCGAATAGCACCTTTAAGGATTATTACGAGTAATATCAAAATAATCAGGAATATCTCGGATAATTTCAACTGCAGCTTTTTGTTAGTAGTAAAGTGAGTGAAACCTAAAAATATAAGTATTCTTTCTTTTTGATGATCTTTTAGTATACAAAAATGTATGTTTCTATAAAATATGTAAAAAGACACCTCAGTTCGTAAAATTACTAGTTGAAACACTTAAAACGAGTTAAGGAAGGAGCATGTACTAACTGTTGAAAAAGAAAATAATTATATCAACCCCTCCAAAAAATTGCTAAGTCGGAATACCGAAAACGAAATCTGGCAATACTGAATACATCATCTGATCGACTGAATTTGACATTTCCTTTTTTTTGACAGCAACAGTAATAAAATAGTGATTTTTTAAAATAATGTGCCCATTTTTGGACAGGCTAAAGCCTTTAAGGTCATACCGCCACTTCTTATGTATGTAATCTATAATGTTAAAACAATAAAAAATCATTGTAATTTTTCTGGTGGTATAATATTAATTTTAACTAGTGATATGAAAACAGCAAACAATCACTAAATTTTTGAAGCACATATCATTATTATAAATGATGTTTTGTTTTCTACCTACTTGCAAAAAAAAAAAACGACAGGTCCATTCGCTGCATCCTTCTTTGCACCTACCTATTATAATTATAGTATGTTATCGAAAACCTTTGTAAAAAAGACGATTCTAAGCGCATTTCCATATGTCTGAAGAATAAAACAAATTTTGATTTTGATTTCGAGGACGTCCACTGCTGGACACAGGCCTCCCCAATACATCTCCAATAAGACCGATGATAATATATTTAATTAAAAATTTAAAAAAACCCCTGACACATTGACAACCATTTTGGGCATATTTGTAGAATTTTGGTTCTTCCATCCCCACTTTAACCCACCATAACTCTTAAACGGCTCAATCGATTTTTATAAAACATAGCTAAGAACACTCTCGATTAAGTCTCCTTTCATTATAAAAAAAACTAAACTGAAATTGGTTCAGTGGTTTGGGCGCTATGATGCCACAGACAGACAGACAGACACACAGACAAACAGACACGTCAAACTTATAACACCCCTCTTTTGCGTCGGGGGTTAAAAAGGGGCTTGCATTCAGCGCAAACATGCAGTCTTGATGAGGTCATCCATCCACCTTGCGGGTGGGCGGTTGCCGGTACGTGGTCTCTACTCGAGACCTTTTAGAGCCCATCGATTATCAGCCCCCGTGCTCCATGCCCCCTGCCATTTCAAGTTGAACAAAAACCAAGCCACTTCCTGCCGGACTTATTGGAAAGCAAGTCGCAAGCCGCTTCCAACCAAGCTTATTGGAAATCTATAGGGGAGGGCTATGTCCAGCAGTGGACGGTCTGAATATCTATTCAGTCATAATGAAATGAAATGATATCATTTATTGTTATAATAATACATTGAAAACAGGTAAGTAAATATAATAATATGCTCTTCAATGTTCCTATAAATGGACTCGTCCAAACAAAAATTTCACAACATAATTAAATCATTAAATAAACAAATTCAATAAAATGTTCATTAACATTATAATCTTTCTAGATTGGATAGATGAAAAGCAATGCTTAGTCAGGCTAGAAATTTTCTGAAAAGTAATACATTTGTATAAACACAAAGTTAGTTTATTTACACATAAAATCAAAAAAGAACTAAAATAACAATTCCCGCTATGACTAAACTAATACTAAAACTTAACTTAAAAAAAAGAACAAAACGAAATAAAACCTAGTCTAAAAAATTTGTATTAAAATAATGAATAAATAAATATTAGGGGACATTTTACACACGGTCTCTGACCCCAAACTAAGCAAAGCTTGTGAATTATGGCTGCCAGAGACTGATAAACTACATATACATATTTTAAATACATACTTATATAGATAGTACCTAAATAACACCCAGACACAGAGCAAACACCTATGTTCATCACACAAATGTTTGCCCTGAGTGGGGATCGAAACCACGACTCAGAAGTCAGGGTCACTAACCACTGCGCCACCGAGGCAGTCACCGAGTTGTATTGTATAGGTATGTACTTGTTTAGATAATTTCAATATGGATTTTCTGCTTTCAAGCCATATTTCATCATTTTTTCCTCAGAGTACGTGCCTAAAAATTAATTAGAGCTTCAGTCGACAAGATGTAAACATGTTGACGTTCAGTTAGAATAACTCCAGTCAACATGTTTTCGCAGAAGCCAACAAAATTTACTCGTTACGTTCTGTGTTTTTGTTACTTTGAATTTCACTTACAGTGTTTTGTTTAACCAACTTGTAAGGGGTTAAGGAATTAGAATTTAAATGACAATTTCTTTGTATTATGTTGGATACAAAAAATATCCACGAAAAGCTTTTTATATGTATTCACCCACATATGATACAGAAGTCATCTATGAATATTATAAGTTTTTACTAAATTTCAGCTCGTTGGGCTACTTGGAGCTTACCAAGCTCCAATGGAGCAATATGGAGAGGGCTATGCTCGGAGTCTCTCTGCGAGATCATATCAGAAATGAGGAGATCCGTAGAAGAACCAAAGTTACCGACATAGTCCAACGGATTGGCAAATTGAAATGGCAATGGGCAGGGCACATTGCGCGGAGGACTGATGACCGATGGGGTCGAAAAGTTCTCGAGTGGAGACCACGTACCGGCAAGCGCAGCGTAGGACGTCCACCCACAAGGTGGACGGATGACCTCATTAAGACCGCATGATCGCGCTGGATGCAAGCCGCTTCCAACCGGTCTTATTGGAGATCCATAGGGGAGGCCTATGTTCAGCAGTGGACTTCTTATGGCTGAAGGATGGATTAAATTTCACCTGTCCCGTTGTCTGTCTGTCGGTCTGTAATCAAATCTTGCAAGTTACATTTGATCCACTTTCCGGTTACCGATTGAACTGAAATGTTGCATACAGTCATGTGTAAATTGCGTGACAATGCAATATTATGATGACACGGTGCTGATCTGATGATGGAGCTGGAAGGTGCCCAAAGGAACTTAGCAATGAAACGACACAACCTCATCGAGTTTGGGTTCATTTGAATGGTATTGGCGAGTAGTTTGTCTTTCAATGGGAACCAGGGTCTGGTGATGGAGCTGGAAGGTGGTCATAGGAACTCTGTAATGAAACGACGCAACCCTATCGAGTTTCGGCTCGTTTGATTCGTCTTGGCTTGTTCAGTAGTTTTTTTAAATATTTTGTTGTTATCTTGCTCATAAAATTATTATTTTTGTACTGAGATATGTGATGTATGTTATTTAGATTCAATAATGCCTTATATACTCATTCATTTTATATGTATAAAGTTAGTAGTTAGTCGCCACAGTCATGTAAGTGCTACTAATACGAGTACTAACCAGTGCTGATTGGGCTATAAAATTTATTTTACAGACGTAGGTCTGCAGGTTGTCTCTTCATGAGTAGACCTATGTTCAGCAAAGTAATATTTAATAGCCAGTACAATACAGATCCACGATTATGTTCTCTTACTGCGGCAAAATTATTTACTTCTAATTCTCGTGATTAAATAATATGGTACACTAGTGTCATTTAATCAACACGAAAAATAACAAAAACAAATTTAAAATGAGTACTTATAAGCAAAGGCACAAATAAAATAATTCCACATTTTACAATTAGTACAAAAATAGCGGCTTCAAAATTCTTACTATTTCAGCGTGGAAACTTCACAGACATTTCATCAGTTAAAATTAATTAAACGTTACTTGAAATAGTTCTCAATTACTCCCACGATTTTCTTAGAATATTCCTCAAGTAAACAGCTAGCAATTTTCTAGGGTCAACAGGATTTAGTGGCGCCAGCATCTCGTTCGCACTTAATTGACACTTAACTTAGATTAATGCTTTGAACGCGGAGTGAGACGGGGTGAGTTGTAAACGCCATTTTGTAGAGCAGCTAGTTGGGATATAAACCGAATCATATAAGTCGACGGATGTGAAGTTGGCAACAAGCTGCGCAATATCCAATCCTGGTCCCATAAACCTTATTTCTTATCGGAAATAAGTCCGCGCTTGACCATCAACTCGCCTGATGGTAAGCGACGTTGTGATCGAAGATGAAGCACGCAGACCTAGAAGATACCTGTTCACTCTGACCTTGAAAAGCTTAGATTGTATCTCTTAGGAAACAGGAAAGCAGGAAGACTGTTCCATTACCTGGTGGTACGAATCAGAAATGTTCAGTCAAACCGCTTCGTACGTATCGAAGGAAACTCGACAGTGTAGGGGTGGTAATGTGGCGCCTTTCTACTTGACCAGTAGTAAAATGGGGATAGTAGGATAAGGTCGTGCAGCTCAGATGCACTCTCTCCGAAATGAATCCTATAGACAATCGGCAGACTCGCAACCCTACGGCGATGCTCCAGGCTATGAAGTCTTTTTTGTTACTAACTTTTCTTTGCCTATAAACTAGCTAACTTCAAATTCGCCGACTTGTATAATTCGGTCTATACTTACGTGGCTTTGCCGGCGTGGTTTCATTTCATCATCTTATAACTAGTAGTTCTCCGAACAGTAGATTTTGCGACACATCTCTTTAACTGGATTTTCTTATACCTATAGGTTTATGAATCGACTCGCTCTTGACCGATTTGGTTCATAGTCACAAATCTTGTCAGAATTTAGATACAAAATAATCTCGTTAAATGTTATCGAAATCGGCTGTTAAATAGCGCGATAGCAATTTCCCCAATTTCGGACAAGTACAAATACTTATATACAGAGTCAAAACATAATTGTCACAATTTATTTACTTTGTTATTTGCCTGGGAACACAATATTACTAACACATTTTCTTGTCAACTAATTAATCATACTAATTATCTAATATCTGTTTATAAATAGAACTCGGAATCTCTAATTACAATACAATAAATATCGATATCATTATTATAGAGTCGAACTATTATTACGATTTATGGACCATTTAATGTCTTAATGAAATTTCATTAAATGGGTAAACGGTAAGTTTAACAAAAAAGTTTACTGGGAACAAAAGATGCGAAATTTTATTTCCTACAATAATGATCTTTATGTTTTTTGCCCTTAAGTACATAGTTTCTGAGATATCAGCCAAAAACATTTTTTCAAGATGACGTGTCAGGAACGCATTCTCTGAATGGCCGAACTATAATAAAATTAATCAACTAATTAAGAAGGCGTGGTGGTCTAGTAGAATAACACCCGTCTTACAAACGTGAGGCCGTGGGTTTTAAATTCCGAAACCGTACCAATAAATTCCTTAGAATTTATCTAAGGAATTTCACACCACTGGCTTTTCGGTGAAGGAAAACATCAAGAGGCAACTTGTTTACGTCCGTAGCAGATATTCGGTGGCATATGTGAATCCATCAAACCGCACTATGGTGGAATACCCTTCGTGGGTAGGCCTACGTCCTGCAGTGGACTATTAAGAACCAACAGTAATTAATCATACCAATTATCTAATATCTGTTAACAAACAGAACTCGCGATCTAGTTACAATACAACTGAAATTCCAGGTATTCAGAGACAGATAGGTAGAATAATTAATTACTGGAATTTCGTTGTTCGAAAATACCGACAAGGTCATATTCCTGTGTTTTAATCAACTAATTCAGGGTTCAGGGTCATTGTAGAGAGATTTTGTCGAATTCACTAATTAGGATAGGCTAATGAAGATAAGTTACCTGGTTTAAAAGTTGACGAAATAAATTAGCCTGCTATAGACAGATACATAATGTGGAATAAAGTGGTGGATATTGCCTGATCACTCTTCGGGAGTAGGTAGTAGGTTACGTTACGTACGTAGGTAGTAGGTTACCTACGTTCAGGTAGTAGACTATTAAAATGGCCAGTAAAGATAAACTACTTATTTACCAAAAGACGTACCTAGCCGAGCTTGGAACCCATACTTACGTCCTAAAAATCTTACCGTCTTACCACAAAAAATTTACGCACGCTTTAGACAATGTTCAACAGTACAAATTGCATAGTAAAACAGTGTTTATAGCGTGTCTAAATCTTTTGTGTTCATTTTTTTGTAAATTCGTTCCTAATACCTTATACCGGACACTTACGTATACAGTTTTTACCGACTGCCAAAACGGAGGAGGTACCATGTTCGTCTATATGTATTTTTTTCAAGTATTTCATCTAAATTTTTGCCAATTGAAAACCGATTTAAAAACTCTTTTTTATTTCGAAAGGATAAGTTTGTACATGGGTATACTCCCGAGGTGATCCCATTATTTTTTTTATCGTTTAAGTGTTTTTGAAAAATTCAACAATAATTTAAAAATATACTGCATGGATGAATTCGTGCGAAATATTCGAATTCTGTAGGTACAAGGTGGAAGTAGGTTATGCGGGTTATACCTGTTTGGCGAAAAATAGTGACTAAAATGATAAAAAATGCTTATTTAAATGTTAAACAGTGTAAGTAATAATTCATTGTTTAACTAGTCATCCGTTAAAAGCGAGGGTTCCAAACCAAAACATTGCGCCGTGTTTACCTAGTTATAATTTAATTGGCATATAATTTTCCAATGCTTCCTATCAGCGCCGGATTAACCCTGCCAGGGCCCTTAAACAATGCAATTTTTGGGGCCCTTTCTGTAAATAATAAAAAATGTTTTACATTTTTTAGAGTTTCGTGCCACAAAAGATAAAAAGCGGCACAAGCGCGAGTCAGGCTCGCCTACCGAGGGCTCCGTACAAATCTTGAAATTTGCACGTAACCGGGAACTGCATGATATGTTCACTCTTGTCAGGTTTTTTCTTGGTGCATAAACGAGGCGACAACGCCCCTAGTAACAGCGGGGCCCCCAGGCAGTTGCCTAATTCGCCTTCGGATTTACACTGCAAAAATAGGGGCACGCTTGATAGATCTAATTCCGTGAAACAGGTTGTAGGACTAGTGAAACTTGTCTCGTTAAAATAATGAGTGTCAACGTAAGCATGGTAGGTACCATACGTATCGAAATTTATTTCTGAAATGCATAACGTTTTTGTCTACAAAACAAATAACAAGGGTTTATAGAAAAAAACAGTACTAAACAAGTTTTGTAGACAATCCAACATTGATTCGCCATTTTAACTACACCGTACCACATGACTGTCCACCCTTCGTATGTGCTTTTGTGAAACTAGTTTCGTCCCGTTCAGTTTAGCCCCGCCATTGAAAAATATAAAAAAAATGTCATGCAACTAGCATCTAAATAAGTTTTATCTACACTAATGTTGTAACATTCTACTTATGTTTCCAATACTTGACTTATAATGACTACTGTTATAGCGCAGACAAACAAAAACACTCAATTTAAGCAATTTCACATGATGTTATAATATCCACATCGTTATCGTAAAATCTCATTATAACATCAATAAAACGCGACCAATTAACCTGGCGAGCCTTATGTCAAAATCCTCATACAAGTTGTATAAAATATTGATATTAGACTGGCTTTTGAAAACAGTTGGGTTATACGTGAAAACTTCGTCGAAACTACTAAACTTACATACACAAAACTCTTTGGTAAGATCTTGTGCCAATGAAATAAAAAAAGAACAGCTTGGCCCTGCGCACGCAGCTGCGCTCTCATTGGTTAGATTTTAATGGCGCCAAGTTCACTGTGACAATACACGTACGCGTGAATTTAATGTTTCGCAACATGTTTTTTATTTTTATTTTTATTAGTGTGATAAAGTAGTGTATGCAACTGCATATAACACACTTCATTATATGACAGTTGCATAAACTACTATTATTCAATTCTTTATTTCCTTAATAAATTACATTACGGTTTCCACCAAAACGTTACTTATTTTACTCTTAATAATTACTAAAAAATTAGGTGTACAAAAATGTGACATTGCTAAATTAATTTACTCACTTAAATAACTAATACACAAGTTGGTATAACACATTTTAAATGTTATTAGAAACAGAAAAGAAATTAATGCACGCACTGTTAAATTTATGGTTTACAGTTGAAATTGTTGATGAAACTATTGTCGTGAAATTGTGCCACTAATTTCTTCATGTACCTATAATTCCAGCTTTAGGGATAATCCGGCCCTGCCTCCTACAGGTACACAATATCAAAGCATATAATTAATGCCGCTATTTAAACGGAAACTGTCGGCACGTGTTGCAATATTAAGCTACGTTTGGGAACTGAATTTATATCGGAACTGTTGCTAAAGTTTACGATGATATAAATACACCTACTTGGGAAAAGCTAGTTTGCTTAGTATGGTACACCGTTTTAAAATAATGAATGATTAATCAATGGATGTGCTCTAAAATAGAGTCTGCCTCGATGGCTCAGTGGTTAGTGACCCTGACGCCTGGGTCAAAGAGGCGTTGGGTTCGATTCCCACCCAGGGCAAATATTTATGTGACGAACATAGGTGTTTGCTCTATGTAAGGGTGTTATTTAGGTATTATCTACATAAGTATGTGTTTAAAAATATGTAATTATGTTGAATATCAGTTTCTGGCAGCCATATCACAAGTTCTGCTTAGTTTGGGACAGAGACCGTGTGTAAGAAGTCCCCTAATATTTATTATTATTATTTATTGTTGCAAAAAAATCATGTTTATTGTATGGCAGCCTCTCTAATATATTTATTTTAATTGATTTATTTATTTTTAAAGTATATTGTTACGCAGTAGGCCACGCCGGTTCCGCCTCCAGACTTGATGGCGTTCAAGGTTCTCCTCACGTCGGCGATTTGTGTTTCCGCCTCGAAGATGCGAGATTCATACGCCTTCATCTTTGTATCGTGCTCCTTTACGCTGGTATCAAGCTGCTTGACCGTGTCCTTGACCTCTTTTATCTCCTTGCCCAAAGTCTTTTGCAAGCTTGAAAGCAGCTCTTCTTTTTCACTAGAACCACTGGCGAGCACCACGGACTGGATGAAGGTTCTATCACACCATTGCGTGCCATGTCTTCGATCATTGACTCAACTTCTTTTTCTCGAGCCACTGGTATCCTCCTTGGCCGCTGTCGAATCGGTGACACGCTTCCTGTATTTATTGTGTGCTTCACTAATCCAGTCTTCCCGTTGACAGCATCATCGAGAGCAAATATGTCGGTGTAGCGCTGCAGCATCTTCTTTGCCATCAGAAGTTCTCTTTCGGTCAGGTCTTTACGGGAATCTTCCAACAGCGTTGACACTGTGTAACTCCCAGCACAGTTGTATTTCTCCTTTGGTTGTTCTTGGCATCTGCGCATCCAGTCTACTTCTTCACAAGTACCAATTGGGGTTCCTCCTTTGATGAGTTGTTCCTCGTTACTTGTGTTGAGAACACGCACCACAGCGGTATTAGTAGTCCTCACCAGAGTTCGGGCCAATAACCATGGTTGATCACCTTCCGACTGTTCTATTAGCACACATCGTCGTTGATGTCCCAACTTCGGCGGTAATCTAACTGCCACAATGGTCTCCGATCTAGGTGGAAGAACTGTTCTCTGCAGACAATAAACCTTTCCTGATGTGGCGCCTTCCATGAAGATTTCTTCTCTTCCACACTTCAAGATTCCTTGGTTGACGTCTATCTCGCAATGATGTTCTCGCATGAAGTCAAGACCCAGAATGCAATCGTCGACTATATCAGCCACAATGACTTTGTGTTGGAAAGTTTTCTCACCCAACTTTAACTCCACCAGCTTCTCTCCTCGGACGGATATGTGCTGACCGGTCGCTGTCAGAAGTTGAACTGTTTTGCAGCTTTCGAAGTTCGGAAGAAAGCGCTTAGCCAGTCGGGAACTGATGACAGTGCGAGAAGCTCCTGTATCCAATGTCAGCTTGCAAGAAGTTCCATTGATGGCACCATTGATGATCAAGCTGTTCCCATCGTGAGCTTGTGAGATCAAAACCTTTGGCTTTTCTGGCCCGGATAACACTCGCCATTTTCCGCTTTCTTCAGCAGGTCGTTTATTCCTCCATAGTGAATGCGTTGCCTCGCGATCCTTCCGTTCTTCCAATAGTCGATCGTCCCTGGTTCGGCATGGCTTTGGACAATTCTGCCATAAATGGCCTCTCTCTTCACAGTTGTAGCATCTTGGACCAAACCTCGTACGATGTGACGCTTCTTTAATTTCCTTTATGTGTTGAACATCTCTCGCTGGATTTCGTACAGCTTCCACTTCCAAGGCTTGGGCCAAAGCATCCTTTAGTGTTTTGTGATGCCCGAGTTTCACTGCAGTTCTAACTTCAAAGTCTGCTATCCCGTTAGAAAACGCTTCCACTAGATGCTCGTCGTTGGGTAACGGTGCTGACTGATAAGCCTTCCGGAACAGTTTCTCCACTTCGACAGCCCACTGCTGAAGACTTTCGTTGCGACGTTGCACCCTGTTCTTTAACTGCGCTCTGTACACACGCTCCAGGTGCTCATCACCGTAGCGACTCTCCAACATTTCCATTAATTTATCGTAGGTCACTTCCTTGCCCACGGCATCAAGAATACTCAGGGCTTCGTCGCGAAGGCTCATGATGAGGGCGTTCTTGGCTTGGTCCTTGTCCCATCCATTAGTCTGAACGGCGGCATCGAATTGAATTTTGTAGGCTGACCATGATGATGTCCCGTCGAAAGGCGTCACTTTAAGCTTCTGTGAGGCTGGCGAGAAGATTGTAGGTGCACCGCTCCAGGTGCTCATCACGGAAAGTTCTCAGCAGCAGCCTGGCTTTTAGTCAGCACATTGAAAAAGGTAGAAGAGCCTGAAAAGAAGCCCCTCATTGGCCGGGTGGGCACCAACTTGAAAGTTGGTATAGTCGGAGTACCCAATGTCGGCAAATCCACCTTCTTCAATGTGCTGACTAAAAGCCAGGCTGCTGCTGAGAACTTTCCGTTCTGTACCATAGACCCTAATGAGAGTAGGGTACCAGTACCGGACGAGAGATTCGATTGCAATAAATTGGAGGAGTTTACTGGACATATTGCAGAATGCCTCCTAAAAAGGTAGAAGAGCTGCTTTCAAGCTTGCAAAAGACTTTGGGCAAGGAGATAAAAGAGGTCAAGGACACGGTCAAGCAGCTTGATACCAGCGTAAAGGAGCACGATACAAAGATGAAGGCGTATGAATCTCGCATCTTCGAGGCGGAAACACAAATCGCCGACGTGAGGAGAACCTTGAACGCCATCAAGTCTGGAGGCGGAACCGGCGTGGCCTACTGCGTAACACCATGTTTCACTAAATATTCTGTGAAAATTTCAAGCATCTACCTGTCACCGTTATTAATAGCGAGCGAAAAACGGCTTAAAATTCAGGTATGTTGTATGGGAGCCCCCCTTAAATATTTTTTCTGTTAGAGTCTGGCCAACGAAAGCTGTCCAAGAAAAAGCTGAGCCAAGAGTCCAAGAGCTGTTAGCTTGTTTTCTAGTACCGCTCAGCTGATCTGCATGAAATTTAGCATGCACGTAGTTCATAGAACTCTTGATTTTTTAAAATTCCCGCCTTTTTTCTTGGACAGCTTTCGTTGGCCAGACTCTATTAGTATTTCGTGTTACAGCGGCTACAGAAATACATCATCTGTAAAAATTTCAACGTTATAGCTATCACCATTCTTGAGCTACAGCGTGGTGACAGAAAGACGGACAGACGGACGGACAGCGTAAGACAGCGAGTCTTAGTAATAGGGTCCCGTTTTTTAACCTTTGGGTACGGAACCCTTAAAAAGCAGGTAAGATTGTATTTATCCAGACAACTTATATTTTAATACTTTATCACATTTCATAAAACACACACTGAACTACTTAGCTAGGCAATGTAATATAGAGTACTTACCTAAATAAACTAGAAAATTCTGATGTACTCTTCAAAACTTCAAGAGACTGTTCTACATTGTAGACTTCACCCTTACTTAGGATCAACGAACATTTTTTTAACTTAAATCATGTTAAAAATAAACACTTTCTGATGTTTAGCAAAAGAAATAGCGCACTGCCACTAGTTAACATGGTCATAACTACTATCCATTACACACCCGAGTCCTGTCTCATTATAGCATTATCACCCAAGTCGTGGGTTCAATCCCGGTCCCGTACCAATGGGTTTCTTTGGAACTTATGTACGGAATTTCACACCACTGGCTTTTCGGTTAAAGAAAACATAGTGAGGCAACCTGCATACGTCCTTAGAAGAAATTCGATGGCGTATGTGAATCCATCAACCCGCATTGGGCCAGCGTGGTGGTTATGGCCAAATCAATCAATCACCTTCGTGGTTAGGCCTTCGTCCTGCAGTGGACTATTAAAAAGGCTGGTACAGTACAGTACAGTACACCCTCTACTGCCATTATGACGTCATACGGGCTCGTCTACAAATTACTCTGTAAAAGCACCCTGAATAATTGCAGTGCCGCCAGACAAAGATAAATCTGTCCCTAATAAGTGTTTACATACAGCAGTTTGTTAGTAACCGCTACTGGAAAACGTGACATGCCACTACACACACAGTGCAAAACTATTGTAGTAAGGTACATTGGTTTATTTTACAACTGACTTCCAAAAGATTCTACCTATATTTTTGACCGACGAACCACCGGAGGAGGTACTCAATTCGACGCGTATTTATATATATTTTTATTTTAATGTGTAACCACACATAACTTTTTTAATAGTAGTCCGATTTCAATAATTATTATTTTATTGGATAGAGTATACTTCGAAATTGGTCTCATTTAAATTTGATCGAACTCGGCTGAGCCGTTTTTGATAAATCATCAATAATGTGGAAAATGCTACATCGTACCGTGCGAAATATTCGCGAATTCTGTACACGGGTGAAGTCGGTCATGCTATTTTTTGCGAAAAAGATTTATTAAGTACCTACTATTTTTGAATGTATGTATTTTTTGTTGTAAGTTCATTGATAGTTTTTCCAATTGTGAACTGATTTAAAATATATAGTTTTGGTTTGGTTCCGAGGTGATCCCCTTTTAATTTTAACGAAATCGACTGAGCCGCTTTTGAAAAATCACAGACGCTCAATACAATCGCTCTGATCGATGTATACAATTTTTATATTATGTGTTATGTAATGTAAAAATTGTATTATGATATTTCTATGACATTGGCTATGATATTTCTCTATCTTACTGAAAACATGATTTTATGCTATGCAATATGATTTTTGCATAAAAACTAGCTGCTTTAGTAAGATTTCATAACCATACCTAACCTTTACCCTGATTGGTTTAGTTTTGGCTTACTGTAATAAAGTGTACAATACAATAAAAAGTACAACACAAAGCTTTATCTCTCTTATTTATCTATCTGTATTTACTGTGCCGTGTGTTTGTTAACGTGCGTGGTTACTGGTTACGCGAGACACTATAATTTGAAACTATATTTATAGAACAAGCAAGAAATAATGCTTTGTGAAACATGTCCTTAGTTTAACAATACGTCGCGTTGTGAAGCAGAACTGTCGGATGAAATTTGAATAACTGTTTTCGCAAAAAATGGCAAAACCGCCTTTTATCGTGTACAAACATTTGAATATTTCGCTCGAATTTTTTACATTGTTGTTGATTTATCAAAAACGGCTCAGCCGATTTCTGTAAAATTTAAATGGGACCACTTTGGGAGTATACCCTTTCTAACTAAAAAATATTTTTTTGATTCAGTTCTCAATTAGCAAAACTTTCAAAGTTTACACATGTACAAAAATCGGATACTTCGCTCGAATTGCATACATTATTATTGTTTTTTTTTTTTTTCAAAAACGGCCCAGCCGATTTCTGTTAAATTTAAATGGGACTATTTCGGAAGTTATACTCTTTCGAACTAAAACAGAGTTTTTCGATTCGGTTCATAATTGGCGAAATTATCGATGAACATACACAAAAAATGTAATTAAATGTTAGAATTTTGTTTGCACGTATTTCACTTATTGTATTTATGCATATTGTAGGTAGCTTAGTTAATTGTTTTTTAATATCGAAAGTAATAATGTAACTTGTAGTTTAATCAAACAAGGTAACAATTATTTTGGATATTTTCTGTTTTTAGAACTACCATAGGGGCGGTGTTTGAAATGACATGGCATTATTGCTATGACGATAAAGTACAAAATAAAATCCTACCTAGGAGACGTTTGAAGTTTGTCCACCATCTTTGTGAAATCAAATTTGACATTTGATCAGCAGTTCAAGTGTCATTTGTGTCTAGATTACATAGCAGTCTCTATAGATTTTCGACGCCATGTTTGTGGAATCATGCATCACAACTTTTTTACTTTATGTCACTTCTACTATTTTTCCTTATTCTGAGAGAACTACAGAACATAGAGGAATTAACTGTCAGAATGTCAAGTTGACATTTCACATTCACGCCAATTTTTAGGCATCATATGAAAATGTGTTTGCCAATGCCTTAGTTTAGTAGTTATTTTGAATACCATAGTATCACAGTGATGTGATAATTTTCTTCCTTTCTTTGGCTTATTTTCATTTTGCTTAGCTGGACTAGCTCAATATTGTTTTTTTTTTTCAATCCACGTGACGTCACCTGCCGGCTCCACCGGAAGACCAGCGCTGGTTGGTTCCTAACCAGCATACGCTGAGGTGGAGCTGGTTTGTGACAGAAATATAGACTGAATTACTTTTGCATAGTTATTTAGTTTTAATATTTATTATGTTGTACTATATGTTATGTGTTTTGTTCTGTATTTTTGTCACAATAAAAAGCTGTCTATGTCTATGTAAAAATAACATACACACGAACATAGAACCTCCTCCTTTTTGGAAGTCGGTGAATATTTCAAGTGTCTACCTGTAACCGTTATTAATATTGAGCGAAAAACTGTTAAATAATCAGGTTTGTTTTGTGAGAGCCCCCCCTAAATATTTATTTTAAAATGTTTTTAGTATTTGTTGTTATAGCGGCAACAGAAATACAGCATCTGTAAAAATGTCAACTGTCTAGCTATCACGGTTCATGAGATATAGCCTGGTGACAGACAGACAGACGGACGGACAGCGGAGTCTTAGTAATAGGGTCCCGTTTTTACCCTTTAGGTACGGAACCCTATAAACGGCTATGCACAAGAAGCATTCTTATCTTTACTAATATTATAAATCCGAAAGTGCTTGTTTGTTTGTTTTTAGGGTTCCGTACCCAAAAGGTAAAAATGGGACCCTATTACTAAGACTTCGATGTCCGTCTGTCTGTATGTCTGTCTGTCACTGGGCTGTATCTCATGAACCATGATAGCTAGGCAGCTGAAATTTTCACAGATGATGTATTTCTGTTGCCGCTATAACAACAAATACTAAAAACAGAATAAAATTAATATTTAAAGGGGGCTCCCATACAACAAACGTTATTTTTAGGAGTGTTTTTTGCTCGCTATTAATAACGGCAAGAGGAATCGGGCTTCCATACGGTACGGAACCCTTCGTGTGCAAGTCCGAGTCGCACTTGGCCGATTTTTTTACCTTTTCACGCAGCAACAACAGAAAGGATGGACTTGATTTTTGCATAATATCTAAGGTTGGATATTATCAAAGTAACTTTATCCAGAAAAATTAAAAGATTAAGAGGAAAAGCACGAAAACCCAAATAACGCGCGGGATAAAGCTAGCAGAATACATATTTTTTTTTTAAATATGAGCCGTGATATTTTATGCTCACAGTAGTTTATGTAGTTTATTTAGCCATGGGACACACACACAACAGATTAAGACAAAACTTTAAATATATTGTTCTCAATAACGAGAAATCTTTTCTTTTTTTGAAATATTGACATAAAACAATGGTGTTAACATTGTCTCAGTACTTAATCTAAAATCAGGTTTGTTGTAAGGGAGCCCCCTTATTTTTTTTCTGTTTTTAGTATTTGTTGTTATAACGGAACAGCAATAGGTCATCTGAGACATCTATCTATCACGGTTCATGATACTGGTGACAGACAGACGGACATACGAACGTCTTAGTAATAGGGTTCTGTTTTTACCCTTCGAGTACGGAACCCTTAAAATAAAACTCCTAAGTTTAATCGTCGAGTTGAGAATCTCAAATTGCACAAACAAATAGACAAAGCACCCAGAATTCCTTTCCCAAACTCCTGAACCTGAAAAAGAGTCTAAAATTTCAAACAATAAAAAGGAAAATTAAGAAAAACGTTCGCCACATTTAACAGAGGGGAAGTGCGCCGAAGTTTTCTCATTTCCTTTAAAAAGATTAACACGTTGTACAGCCGTGATCTGAATTACAAACGGTTTGAACACAATTATCATTCATTCGCGAATTCTGATTTTAACCTTATTTTTTTGTCAGTAAATTCGGCAATTGAGTTCAACCACAGTAATGGTATCTAACAGTATTATGACTCGGCGCTTTCCTTGAAATATAAATCTACAACGCCACGTGGCCACGAAGAACGTATCCCGCGCTAGGGCTGCCCGCCTTCAGTATTTTAATTTCATCTACTTATTCTTTATTTCGACTGCCTCGGTGGCTCAGTGGTTAGTGAACCTGACTTCTGGATCACAGAGGCGTGGGTTCGATCCCCACCCAGGGCAAGTATTTATGTGATGAACATGAGTGTTTGCTCTGTGTCTGGGTGTTATTTTGGTATTATCTATATAAGTATGTATTTAAAATATGTTATGTAATATATCAGTCTCTGGCAGCCATGATACAAGCTTTGCTTAGTTTGGGGTCAGAGACCGTGTGTAAGATGTCCCCCAATATTTATATATTTATATTTACCTACTTGAGTTTCTTTCTAGTTTCTATCTATTATGATATAAAATTATTATATTAATTACAAAGAAGATTCGTTCTGAATGAACAAGGAAAGGTTCAATAAAAATACATACTGGGTTTTTTGATGTTTTTAGGGTTCCGTAGTAAAACGAGGAACCCTAAAAACATAAATCGAACGTTTACTAGTTACAAATCCACACGTTCATTCATCAGGTGCGCCGCCGCGGGTGACTAGCATACCAAGATATACCTCGCTACGAGGTGCGTAGGTATGATTCGCGTTCCGACAATTTGTATGAAGACGAAATACTGTTATATCTAACAGTATTTCGTCTTCATTACCGTGGTTCAACTGTTCCCGCTGTACGCAAGACGATTTCTTGCTCAATCGAACACTGAAAGGATGAATTGGACTCAAGACACACATAAGGTATTTGACGCTGCACCTTCAAATGGACGGCCCAAGAACCGTATCAGTTTCCTCAATCAAACTGTCTTATTAATAGCTCAATTGAAGCCGGTATTTCAAAGTTATGGAAATCGGAGCATACCTGTTAAAATACTTAGTAAAACGACGTCACTCCCGGTACCGCGATAGCATTTAGGCAATCATAGGTCTCCGAGATACTTAAGCAATCTTTTTTATTAAAACTAAAAATAACGAGCTATGGAGAGGGCTATGCTCGGAGTCTCTCTGCGAGATCGAATCAGAAATGAGGAGATCCGTAGAAGAACCAAAGTTATCGACATCGCCCAACGGATTGGCAAGTTGAAATGGCAATGGGCAGGGCACATAGCGCGGAGGACTGATGACCGATGGGGTCGAAAAGTTCTCGAGTGGAGACCACGTACCGGCAAGCGCAGCGTAGGACGTACACCCACAAGGTGGACGGATGACCTCATTAAGACCGCAGGATCGCGCTGGATGCAAGCCGCTTCCAACCGGTCTTATTGGAGATCCATAGGGGAGGCCTATGTCCAGCAGTGGATTTCTATTGGCTGATGGATGGATGGATGAAATAATAATAAAACCTTTATATATATTTAGTGCTTCGTTTACATTCAGGACGAAAGCAAAATAGATAAGCGGGCTCGCTGGCAAGAATAAGGTCTGAATGGTGACACGCTGGGCACAACTTTCATTGAGTTTTATTTATTAAGTTACACTTATTATTTTATTCGTACCTTATTATATTCATTAGACTTGTATAGGCACCCAAAGTTGTAATCACACAAAAGCTAATTTAATGTAAGTACCTATAGTACTTGTCACTTTATATACTTTTTCTGATTTCGTCGATGCTATTCTTAATAAAACTTAATTAAAATACGGAACATAACTGTACTGTACCAGCTTTTTTATTAGTCCACTGCAGCACGGAAAGTTTGGCAAAGGGACTAACAGCCTTTCCACCATTATATACCCTCGAACTGGAAATAAAGTATGGATTGACAATGACATCTGAGATTAAGAGTGGATAAAATGATTTTCTCCCCTTGCCGTGCTACCCGGGCAGGACGTAGGCCTACCCACGAAGGGTGATGAGGCCATATCCACCACGCTGGCCCAGTGCGGGTTGGTGGATTCACATACGCTATCGAATTTCTTCTACGGACGTATGCAGATTGCCTCACGATGTTTTCCTCCACCGAAAAGCCAGTGGTGTGAAATTAATTGGTACGGGACCGGGATTTGAACCCACGACCTCACGATTGTAAGGCCGGTGTCATTATCACTACACAACCAAGGCTCATAACATTGGTTCAAAAACAATAAGTTCTGAGGAACAATTACAATTCCTATCAAGATCTATACCTAAGATAAATGATAACATCTAACAAATATAAATCTAAGATAAGGTTCCGGATAAATTAAAACATTTTCATTACTTCGGCTTCCAGAAATAATACTAAATAAGGTAACCCTTGAGCCAAGAACTAGGCTTAGACTTCACCAAAGCGAAGTGGAGCAAAAATATGCGGCACTTACAGTTCTTGGCTTAGAACACCCATTCAGAATAAGCTAGTTTACAGTTTTTTGCACACAAAGAAATAATAATCGGCCAAGTACGAGTAGGACTCGCACACGCAGGGTTCCGCACTGTAAAGGAGCCCGCCTTAAATATTTATTTTAATTTAATTATTTATTATAGAGTTCTATGTACATATCTATTACCATTATTGATATCAATCGAAAAACGGTTAAAAATTTAGGTGAGTTATATGGGATGGGAGTCCCCCTTAAATATTTATTTTATTCTGTTTTTAGTATTTGTTGTTAGCTACAACAGACAATACATAATCTGTGAAAATTTCAGCTTTCTAGCTATAAGGGTTTATGAGATACAGCCTGGAGACAGACGGACATCTGAGTCTTAGTAATAGGGTCTCGTTTTCACCCTTTGGGTACGGAACCCTAAAACGCCTGTTTTTAAATTTTTAAGCACTTTGAATAAATGCCACATTTGCTTATCAAGAAACAAAATAATGTAAGCAATGTACAATACAAATTTTTATCTACACTAATGTTGTAACATTCTACTTATGTTTCCAATACTTGACTTATAATGACTACTGTTATAGCGCAGACAACAAAACACTCAATTTAAGCAATTTCACATGATGTTATAATATCCACATCGATATCGTAAAATCTCATTATAACATCGCGCGCTCGCTCCTGATTGGCCCTGCGCGATATTTTAGAATGGCCTTAGATTTTTTTTTTTTTATTAGTGAAGATAAAGTAGTGTATGCAACTGCAAATAACACGGGTATTAAAACACGAGTGTGAGTTTATGAAACGAGCGCAGCGAGTTTCATAATAGTAACGAGTGACTAGTGACTAGTAACTTCATTATATGACAGTTGCATAAACTACTATTTTACCCTAAATAAATAGGGTATTTCAGTATCTAATTGTTTTACGGTCTATAATGCCCAAGAACTCTATTCCTCCATTTCATTTTTACGTAAATCGTTATCAGATTGAGTTAGAGCAGGAGCGAGCGTTGGCGATCAAATTTATTTTTCAATTCAATATGGTTTTGCGTTTGACTATATTCTGCCTGCTGTATGCAGATAATATATGCAATCTAGATCAATGTTGCACGCTTACCTAAAAGATATTTACTGTACTGTTCCAGTCTTTTAATAGTCCATTGCAGGACGTAGGCCTTCCCACTAAGGGTGATTGGGTCGTGGATTCACACACGCCATCGAATTTCTTCTACGAACGTATGCAGATTGCCTCACGATGTTTTCCTTCACCGAAAAAGCAATGGTGTGAAATTCCGCACATAAGTTTCAAAGAAACTTATTGATACGGTACCGGGATTTGAACCCACGTCCACACGAATGATAGGCGAGTGTTACTACCACTAGAACACCACGGCTTTTAAAATTTATTTAACAAAAGATTTTTATTTACTCGATATTTGAAGTATAAGAAATTGAGAATAGCATACATAACATGCGATTGCAAAAGTAATTCTTTAACATAAAATTTTTTTTTTACTTGTAAAATATAATGTTAATTTTATTTGGACAAATTTAAATAACATTGGAAAAATTATAAATATATACAACTATATACAAATTAAACTACACTATGTACAATATAGTATTATATTTTCTTTTTTCAAATTTACCTCTTAATAAGTTCTGAATATCTCCGTTCCGCTCTGATAGACCTAACTCTTAAGCCAAGAATTAAACGGAACATTTTATCTGAAACGAAAGTCTGGTGACATTATATTTTATGCTTCTTTATCTCTGCAGGGCCGAGATGTGCGATTCCGCCTAATGTCTTGGGGAAATTCACTTCTTTGGTCTAGTTTAGATGTCACGATCCGATATAATACTGTATTGCATAACTTTTATTTTATTTATGGGCAACAATACTCATAGTGAGAGAGAAGATAGTATAACTAGCTTTTGATCACGGCTCCACCCGGGTAATGTTTTGATTCAGGATCCATGGGAACCTTTTAGTTTTTCCGGGATTGAACGTTGCCTATGTCACTTCCCGTCGTTCAAATTAAGTCCATGCCAAAAATCAAGCCAATCCAGTGCTCCCATCCTGCGTGAAAAAGGAACAAACCAATAAACCAACCAACACACTCTTGGATCTATGATAGTAGTGAGGATTATAATAAAAAAAAAAGATATTTTGAACTGCAACATGCAAGAGCTCTACATAATCGCTACGAGCGGTAGAGTTTTGCTACAAGAACTTAGTCATTACTACGTCATGTATTGTTATAATGTCTACGACTTTACTACTGACAATGTTTGCTACGTATGTGCTACGTACTTACTACGTGCTCTACTATGTTTCAACGCTACGTTAGCCAGCGTGCGTCTGTGCTACGAGCACTGTTTAGTATACAATTTTGCTTGGTGCAGTGTTGTTGTTGTTGTGTTGGTGCAGCAAATTTAGTTTTTAAGCATTTATCCCTTAGATGCTATTAATACTTGCAAAAAAAAACTGTTTATTGTTTTCACATGCAATAATTGCGCTATATTCAATTCAATTTCAAAAATTCTTTATTTAACATGATAAAATAACAGTACATATTCATTAATTTATATTCTGTTTTGGCAGGAACAAGCTCATGCAAAACTTTAAAACATATTCAATTAAAATAAGTTACAGAAATTATATTTAAAAAAGACAGTTCATTGAATATTTGCACTATACAAACTTTAGGTAAAGTATTATATTTTTAGAAATGTTGTTTTTATCGAAACATATTATATTCCATTAGGAGGTAGGTAAGTATTTAAAGCGGGCAGCGTAGTCGCTGCCGGCCGCCCGTCAACAACCCGCGCGCTTATGTGGCGCGCGGGTCGCTCCCGCGCGCCTTGGGCGCCACTATCGCCCTACATACCAGCTGGTAATATGGACGCGCTATATTACTATCTACATTATTGTAGGTATTTCAAAACAAATACGCACACGGAATATGATAGGTATTTAGTGTATTTGCTTGGTAATTAAATTATAATGAAAAAATAAATAATCTTTTTTAATGATTTTGTGTCATTTTTTGACCGACGAAACGGAGGAGGTACTCAATTCAACGCGTATATTTTTTTATGTAAAACCACGCATTACTTTTTGCGTAGTGGTCCGATTTCGATAATTCTTTTTTTATTGGAAAGAATCTACTTCGAGGTTGGTCCCATTTAAATTTTATTGAAATCAGCTGAGTCATTTTTGATAAATCAACAATAATGTAAAAAATGCTACATCGATCCGTGCGAAATATTCGCGAATTCTGGACACGGTTGAAGTCGGTCGTGCCATTTTTTGCGAGAAAAAAAATTATCTCTTAAGAACCAAAAAGGGTGCCTATAGCATCGTAACTTCCGGGGAAATGAAAACATTTTGACGCATTTTTTTTTTTTTTAAACTTATGGTACTTAGTGACTATGGTTTTCTTAGCTCTGCTAAATAATATTATAATAATGTATGTAATCGAGAGCTCTTAAGTTTTTTTATCATAATTTCCACTCGTCATATGCAAAAGTAGTATGTTATAAAACTTCCCCGCCATATAAGAATAGAACTAAGTTCAAGTTAGAGGGGAGACCTCGCCGCCATTGGTGCGGAAAATTTATGTCATATCATTGTCAAGCTCCTGTAATTAAAATAAGAGTTATACGATATCATGCCAAGTTGGTTCATATTCAGAGTTGAAAATTCATTTTCTGGTTTATTACACGTATTGGCTTAAAACGGAATGAATCGAATCGAAATGAGGAAATCCTTGGAAGAACCAAAGTACTAACAGTACTAAAAAGTATTTACATAACACAGCGGATTGGTATGTTGAAATATCAGTGGGTAAGGAACATAGCACAGATAGATGCCTTTTGACTGATGAGGTCAAACAATTTTCAAGTGTAGACCGGCAAACGCTGTGTATTACGTCCACCAAAAAGGTAAACTGATGACTTTAATAAGATCGTAGTATCGCGCTGGATGCAAGCCGCTTCCAACCGGTTTTATTGGAGATCCATGGGAGAGGCTCATGCCCCGCAGTGGACATCCTATACTTGATGTATGAATGGGTATGTCGAAATCCTCATCATTACATTTTATCATTAAGTATTTAGGTCTTATCTAGTTCTTTTTTTTTTATTTACAAAATGATTCCCCAAAATTGTATAAATTTTTACTTACCTAATATTTCATTTACATACAACGTTCTTAGTAAGAATTTATTTCGGTGTATTTTTAGTTTGCAATTAATGGATTCACTTCTGTATCCGCAATTTTACATACTAAGTAGGTACTGGATTTTTTAATTGCAGGTAATAATTAAACAACTATAAAAATACTAGATTAATAGTAAATAAATAACCTTTCATTGCTCTTGCAATTACACCATAAAATAAACAACGACTGTACGTTAAAAGATGGCAATAAATTTGCATCAGTATAATTATATATTTTGACCATAACCACAGTCTCCAAGGACCTACCCTCATTCGCGTAATGACCAAGTTAATGACACCATGCATAAATTACTCAGTTTGCACTTCCTGGTACAATTTACGCCAATTTTTTTCGACGCTCCATTATAGATTCCAAATACCTCGCTATTATTTCGCGACGAACCAACCGGAGGAGGTACTCAATTCGACGCGTATTTTTTTTTAATGTAAAAGCACGCAGAACTTTTTTCATAGTAGTCTGATTTCAATATTTTTTTTTATTAGAATTAGTATTATTCGAAATTGGCCCCGTTTAAATATTATCGAAATCGGCTGAGCCAATTTTGATAAATCAACAATAATGTGAAAATTGCTACATCGATCCGTGCGAAATATTCGCGAATTCTGTACACAAGTGAAGTCGGTCATGCTATTTTTTGCAAAAAATAATTATTAACGTAACTTATTAATTGACCAAAGTGAAGCGAAGTTATGTGCTTTAAATAATGATTTGCTTTCGTATGTCTAGGTGTTGATTTGTCTAAAGGTCGCATTTTTCAACAAATCTCGACATACCTCGGTCCACCGGTTTTATAAAAATTATGGAATTTTCTTTTGTCGTCGGCGATTATTCATTGTATTTCTCTCAAACAGGGGGGTTTGGTTACATGCTATTTATTTATTTTGATAAAATTAAGTTTATTGAGTATGACAATCACCATGCTGAGATGGGACCGGCTGGTGACGAAAATAAAACACTAGGTAGTTTTGTTTTTAGTGTGGTTCCAATCTCTGTTGCTGTATTTCTTGTGTTTTTTTTCGTCAGTAAAATATTGTGGTTTCATACGATCGTGCGGTTATCTGCTCATCCCGCACGAACGTATGAGACCGGTTGTGTTTACAAAATCAATATGGTTTTTGCGCCAATTTTTTTATCGATCCTCACGATTGTATTGAGCCGGTTGTAAAGGGATATACCTAAACCCATCTATCAACCCGTAGACAGGACTCTACACAAGTTGGCGCGAACTACACTGACCGGTCTGTGAATCCTTTCTCTCCAGTTTGCAGAGGACGCGACCCTCAGCCTGTAAATATAACTACCCCCACGTGACCACGTGAAGGTTTGGCCATTGACACTACGATAAAAAAATCAAGGGAAGAGTCCTTTGAAAGTTAGATTGTATTTATTATGTGGTGAACAAGTATTATATTATATTTAAAAAAAAACCTTTTTTTAAACAAGTATTCGCCAAGACAAATCAAACCAGCAGAAAATCCATGGGTTTGCGTCGTTTTGTTACAGAGAACTTGCATGATTTGATTACAGACAGACAACGGGACAGGTGAAACTAAATAAAAGCTTTTTAAATAAACGTATGATGACTACTATTAATTTAATTGGTGTTTAACTATTGTATACTTTTTTTATGATGTAATTTAACTTTTTTTTTGCAAATTTGTTGACATGTAACTCTATTGCTATCAATAAATGAGTATAAGTATAAAGGGTGTTATAATAAAGCAGTGGTGGTCTAGAGGTAGTGACACCCGCCTTACAACCGTGGGGTCTTGGGTTTAAATCACAGTCCCGTACCAATAAATTCTTTGAAATGAATGTACGGAATCTTACACCACTAGCTTTTCGGTGAAGGAAAACATCGTGAGGAAACCTTCAAGAAATTCCAAAGGGTATGTGAATTCACCAACACTCACTGGGCTAGCGTGGTGGATATAGACCAATCACCCTTCTTGGGTAGACCTACGTTCTGCAGTAGACTATTAAGGCTGATTCAGTACAGCGCAGTCAATACAGTACAGTTATAATTTTGATGTGTGTTTAATGAAATAACATACTCGTACTTCTGTGGTTAGGCAGATACAAAGTGACGTTTCGTAAAAACTTAGTGCTAATACATGCTAACTCATGCATATTATGACGAATACAACTTTTACAATTTTGAATAGTTTTATCTCAGAAACGGTGGCTCGTAGAAAAAATAGTATTTTGTACATTTATTAAAGATATTTTATATTCTACAATTTTGTCTCTGGTATTTTTGTGACAAATAAAATAAATAAATAAAAAAACATTTATTGCAGGCACAGGGACCCAGAGTTACAAAAAATATTTAGTAAAATAATATAAAATGTTAAAACTAACCGTTTTGCTGAAAATCGAGAAAAACTATTTTTTTTTTACCTTTGACCTTGAATAAAAAAGAATCCATACATGGAAAGATGGGGATGTTTCAAATTTTATTTATAATTATATTTTAAACGATTTCACCAATTTTCAGCTTGTTGGGATTTTATGTAGCTTCGAATGTCTAAATTGACCGGGCTTCTGGCAAATAGAACGATAGTCCAGATGATGCTAATCTAAGCGACGCGACACTATACACTAACAGTAAGCCTGATTACAGAGGCGCCAGCGTAAATTTAATAGCAACGTAAAAAGCGTTCTCTCTATCGAATGCCTAAAGTGAAAAAGAAACAGAACTATGCTATTTAGATAATATAATTACGATGGCGCCTCTGTAATCGGGCTAAGTGTCGTATATATCATATTTGTGTTCGTGTGTTTTTCTGTGACGTCACGAATTCCAAATGATATAATCGACTTTATGATGTCATAATTAAATCGACTTTTTAACCAACTTCAAAAAGGAGGATGATTCTTCGTGTTTATACACTTTATACGATATATAACGGGACTCACTCACGTGTACGTATAGTCATAACAACGACTATAGTTTCGGTCGCGTTCGGCGACCTTTCTTAAGTTGGCGACTGCTAGTTATATGTCGTATAAAATGTGTGAAAACCACGTTAATTTCCATAGTAAAAGAGTTTATGCACGATTTTTTTTTTTTTGGTAGATCATATTATTTTAGAGACTGAGCTGTTTTTGAAAAAACATCAGTAATAAAAAAATAGTATACGTCGATTCGAGCAAACTATTCGAATTTTGTACACGATTGAAATCGGTTGTGCAGTTTTTAGCAAAAAATAATTATTAATGTGTATAGGTACATCAAAATTAACATTTAGGTAAAACAGCAAACAATATGAATACAAAACACATAAATATATCCATTACAAATGTAACAATATAACTTCTTCAATTAGTCATAATTACAGAATCGAATTGAACCCTCGCAACAAATTTACGATAAAACACTCCGAAACCGGTTCAGGCCAGTTTAAATCTCAACACTTATAGAAAACTAGCTTTAACCCGCGGCTTCGCCCGCGTTGTATTTTGATTTTGGCTTATGTTTATGTCGGCTGCAAAACCTAACCTAACTGACAAATATCAAAATACCTTAGAGGAATGCTTTTGTTGGTTAAGTTACGGTTGGAGTGTATATACAACCCCCCCGTGTATTCCCGCCTTATCGTGGGGGAGGTCTGAGGCAGCTGAAAAGGCGGCGCTCGAAGTCTCCCTCTTCTTTGGGTCTTTTCCCCCAAGGAAGCTTAGAGGCTGGCACTCGAGTTTCAGCCGCTTTTAACTAAAGCAGCTGAGAGGATGGCCGGTAGGTTGCATGCCTTATGAGGAGTGTCGCAACTTAGGCGGGCTGCAGTGCCGCTCTTGCGACGCTGCATCCGAGGATTTTTTTTTATTATATCGCGAAATATCCCTGACATGATCAGCAGGGGTCTTAATTACAAATGAATAAAAACTAAGTATACCTATATTTCAATGTTTTTGGCTGTTTGCAGTTATAATAAACATTACAATGGTACAGCAAAGTTTATACCTACTTGTTCCTAATTAAGTATTGCTTTTTTACAAATATTTGTGCAAAAATTCGATAAAATTGTTTCTAAGGTTTTTTCGTGTTAGATTAATTCCAATTTTTTGTTCTAAATCAAATCTCTGCTTTCCATAACCTGGGCATTCCAAGATTATGTGCAGTGGAGTCTCCTCTTTTGTGGGTTCACAGATGCACGATGGGCTTTCCCTCAACTTAAATCGATGTAAGTATAGGGAAAACTCACCATGCCCCGTCAGCACTTGAGTTATGATTCCCACTGGTGCTATTTCTCTTACGATCTTGTATGCCGCCCTCCATCCGGAAAATATGTTTTGGTTACCGCCGCTGTGTGTCCATCCTGATACCGCCGGTTCCACTCGTCAAGAGAGTCCTTTCGGATTTCTCGCTTGACGAATGAAACGGGGCAGTTATCGTAAATAGGTCTGCACTTCGAGTGCAGTGCTGCTTCCTTTGCTAGCTGGTCCGCTCTCTCATTTCCCTCCATCCCCGCGTGCTATTTAATCCAATAAAGTTTCACTATTTTATTTTGTGCGTGTAGTAACTTTATGTTAGCTTTGAATTTACTGCTAAGGGATGGAGGGAAGATACGCCAACTACCGTTTCCAGTGCAGACCTGGAGTCACAAAAGATTTTTGCGATTTCGGTAGCCTCAAGAAGTGCCAATAACTCGACCTGTTACACAGAGCACCAATCGACCAATTTCAGCTTGCGGGTACTGATCTCAGCGGCATCATCCCAAATGGATAATGCCGCCCCAACTTTCCCTTTAATTTTACTGCCGTCTGTAAATATGTTAATTTCTCGGTTAAGATTTTGCTCTAGTGCTGCTCCGTCTGCCAGGCATATGAACTCCAGCTCCTCCTGCTGCGCTGGGTGTGGCTTCTTTTCTGTCTCTCTATCTCCAGTTACTTGCTGGGAATAACCTTTCTTAGTTTCATAAAGCAAGGCTGCTTCTTGGACTCTGATATGACAGCCGAGGATAAGGGGCCGCGGTGGGATATATGGAACTGGTGGTGTGGGTGCCACCACCTACCCTACCTTCCGCTAGGCCGTCAACGTGTTGGCAGACGCAGTGGGGCTGCAGGGGAAGAGAGGTGTCGGTATCGCGATTGCCGTTCTCACTGCCCTCTGCAGTTGAAGAGGCAGGCGTTGGGCTACTATGACTGACCCACTGCACTGGGACCAAGGCGTTGGAATGCTGTCTGACGTTCAGTACTGGTTAGTCCCGAGTGGTGGATGACGATGTGTCTTGTGCTCCGAAACACTCCGTCACTATGGCGAGAGCGCAAGCTCCGTTATGGAGCCCTAGTCTGGGCTAGTGCTGTTGAGTGCCGCGAAGGAGTGCGAAATATGTGGGAACGTCCTAAACTTGCCATGACAGGTTATTTCTGGCGCTTAGACGGCTCCTACCGCAGCCCACTCACTTAGTTTTTATCCTATCCTACGGGAACTGTTAAAGTTTTTGCGATAAAAAGTGGCCTATGTCACTTTTCGTCTTTCAAACTATATTCATGCAATATGCCAAGGCAAGTTGCTCCGTTGCTGAGAAAAATTTATCGAAAAAAATTGTGGTTCCCGTAGAACCACAATTTTTTCGGGATGGAAAGTATCCCATGTCACTTTCCGTCTTCCAAACTACGCCCACCCCAAATATCAAGTCGATCCGTTGCTCCATTGCTGAGAAACAGTTATTGTCCTATCCCATGGGAATCACGAATTTTCTCGAGATATAAAAAGTATCCTATTATCACTTTCTGTCTATTAAACCATAGGTATCCATACCAAAAATCAGGTCAATCTTTTGCTCCGTTTGCTGCGTCAAAGAGGAACAAACCAACAAACTTTTCGGATTGATAGTATTAAAGTATGATGATTCTGTACCATAAAGGTAGAATAAAAAAACATGTTGAACCTCTAATGATAGAATATTTAAAAATATTTTTAATGTCAGACAAAATGACGGCCTGGTATTAAACGTCATAGTAACATGTAGCATGCAGAGGGAAAATAACATTTTATCCAATTTTAATGTCAGTTGTCATTTTCAATCCATACTTTATTTCCTCTTCAAGGGGATATAATGGTAGAAAAACAATTTGTCGCCTTGCCACGCTACTTGTGATTTATAAAAGTCTGCAGACAATGTCACCTGTCGTCTAATTACGTTTGGCTGTGACGTTTCGTTAGTCCATATTAGCGTCATAGAGGAATTAATCACTTAGCGTCTTTGTGATAGTGGCGACAGTTTCGCTTTCGAGGGTTTTTGTCCTGTCCTACAGGAACTATGAAATTTTTCGGGATAAAAAGTATCCTAAAGCTCCTTCCGCCTTTTATACTATATCCATGCCAAAAATCAAGTCAATCCGTTGCTCCGTTGGCGCGTGATAGAGTAACAAACCAACAAACCAACAAACTTTTCGGATTTATAATATTAAGTAAGGATTTATATTCACAAGGTAATATTAACAGCGCAATCCTTTCCTTAATGACTTTTGTTCTAAAGTTTCACGGCCAATTATTAAAATGTGTCGCCATCTTATTTCAAAAGATATATTGCTTTTGAAGATGTACTGTTATGGGTTTAATTTGTTAATTTTAGGGATGAGGTCTCATCCCACTGGTTTTGTACAGAATTGCAATATTTTCACGTTAGGTCAAATAAGTAAGTGATAACGATAACATAACGCGCTTTAAATGCTACTTGTTTCTTACCGGTACCTGTTGACATCCAGATTGTCACCTTAGATGACACTGACATTTATATTTTTCTTGTATAGTATTTATTTGGTAATTAATTTGTTCTATTTTTAATTTGTTGTATTTTGATAATTTTTAGATGTGTTTTGAAATGAATTTAAATTTTTAAGAGATAATTCTACAATCATATTATTAAAATCTATGTTATCTGACGTTTTCAAGAACATGTAATGTGTCTACGAAATAAAGAGAATTTGACTTTGACTTTGAAGAATCAGGCATTGTCATCGTTTCAGCCACAGATATACCAAAAAGATAATGTGGTCGATCGAGAAAAGAAAGTAAGAGATGCAATGATTTAATATGGCATGAGTTAGAAAGAGACATGAAAAATATGTCGATTCAGTGGCTAGTTGCAGTGTTTTTCTCGGTAGTGTTAAATTTCAATTCAAATTTGACAGTTTTGACAGCTCTGGGCAAGATTTTCCAAACATTTTTGTGGTTGAGAATTGCCTCAAGCGAAACAGTGCTATCTTTCTAGTTGTAATAGCTCTGTGGTTTCAGTCATAAGACGTCAACAGCTGGCTATAGGCTTCATATAGATCTCCAATAAGACAGGTTGGAAGCGGCTTGCATCCAGCGCGATCATGCAGTCTCATCTGTAGGTACATCTTGTTGGTGGACATCTTGCCTAATGAAACGTGGTCTTTCACTATGAGTATTAATCTTATTAGTAAGCTTCAACTGAAAAATCACGATAAGAAAATCAACTGCTCCTTAAATTTTATCCAGAGTCAATGAATTTCTCATAGGTTATTTATTATATTGTAGCGTGTTTATTGCCGCGATTTTGCATTTAGTCCAGTAAATGTTGTACATAATTATGAACATATACATCATACACATCACATCGTGAGGAAACCTACATAATATTATGTGCGTGAAAGGAATTCGATCGCGTATGTGAATCCACCAACCCGTATTGGGCCAGCGTGGTTGATCAATCACCCTTCGGGGGTAGGCCTACGTCCTTCAGTGGACTATTAAAAAGGCTTGTAAGTACAGTAAATTGCACCTAAGGCCCTTGTGCTACAAAGCTACAACCTATTCGAAATAGTTAGGTACATGTGGTATCACTATAAAGCCGTTACCCTTACTAAATAATATACCTAATAGGTATTATAAATTCGGAAAGATGCTTGTTGGTTTGTTACTCTTTAACGCAACAGAGCCACGGATAGACTTGATTTTTAGAGTTCCGTACCCAAAGGGTAAAAAACGGGACCTCATTACTAAGACCCCGATGTCCGTCCGTCTTTCCGTCTGTCTGTCACCAGGCTGTATCTCATGGATCGTGATAGCTAGAGAGCTGAAATTTTCACAGATAATGTATTTCTGTTGCGGCTATAACAACAAATACTAAACAGGTTTGAAAATATATTTAAGAGGGTCTCCCATACAGCAAAAGTGATTTGTAGGAGTTTTTTGCTCGGTTATTAATTACGGTAACAGGAATGGGGCTAAAGGGGCTTCAAGATGGTACGGAACCCTTCTTGCCTGAATCCGACTCGCACTTGGCTGATTTTTGATATAGTTCAAATATTGAAAAGTTAGATAAGCTCCTGTTTATCGAAGAAAAATAAAATTATTCTATGGTTATAAAAAGGTGATATTTGTCGTAAAAAGGTTTATACGACAAATATCAACATATTATATCACGCGGGCGAAGCCACAGCTACAAGCTAGTTCAAGATAAATATACATACTTGTGATGTGATGAGATAAGCACTTGATGTGTTAAGTGTTGTTTAATTAAATTTATGTGAACATGATGAGAAAATTGTTAGGCAGATATTCTGGAGCACATTAATGCGATATTATCATAATTTCTCTCAGAATTTGAGTACATTATTACGTAATTTACATCCTGATTGCTTAATGAAAAATTAGTCTCAATGTTATATAACGCTTTTAGAATTCCATTTTATTTGCCATTTCTTTCTTAATAGGTATAATTAACTTTCAGTGAAATGACATAGTGATTAGGTATTTACTATATAGGGTTATTCCTAATCAATAAGCATCTTTTTAGGGGCTTATTCTGTTCATCAAAACTAACAACTTCTGTCAAAACTGAAAAAAAAGCAACTGTTCCATACATTTTGTCGCGGGGGAACGATTTTTTTCTATACTAAGTATTCAATGTGCATGGTTTTGGCGTGATAACGTCTTATAAATCCTCGGAGTAAGAACTAAGAATATATATTTATGAATACCGGCTGCACCGGTTGAATCATCAATGTTTTCTTAAAAGGTTATCACGTAAAAATGTCGTCCGTAAACTGACGTAACAAACAAACATTTTTTTATCTAGGTATTATCGAGAAGATGTAACAGTCATTACGTCAATGAGTCTTCATATCAGTGACTCCAGTCGTTATCTTATTTTTAATTACATAATTGAACGCTAGCGTGGCTTGCTAAAAATAAATAATCGAACAAGGGCGAGTCGGGCTTGCGCACCAAGGGTTCCGTACCGTATGGAAGCCCCCCTCAGTATATTTTAATTTAACTACTTATTTTTGAAAGGAATATACAACTTAATATTCTGTGCATATTTCGAGCATCTAACGGTCACCGTTATTGATTTCGATCGAATAACGGCTTGTACTTCAGATTTGTGGTATTGTGTATAGCCCCCTTAAATATGTATTTTATTCCATTTTTAGTATTTGTTGTTACAGCGGCAATAGATCATATGTGAATGTGAAAATTTCAACGTTCTCAGCGTTCATGTGATACAGCTGGTGACAGACAGATAGATAGACAGACGGACAGCGGAGTCTTAGTAATAGGGTCCCTTTTTTACCCTTTGGGACGGAACCCTAAAATACGTTTTAATACTGAACCATGTCAGTGGCCTTCGCAGCTTACTTCCCAAATTTGAATACAATAGAGAAGAATTCAGTTGTGTTTGGTTTACACAACGTGATTTCTCGAGCAATGGACATTTTACTTACGGTCGATTAATTAATTATTCAGATACATACTTGTCCTAAGAAAGGGCAAGTGTAACTATAACAAAATACATTAAAGCTACAACTAACTCAAGAAACTAAAAAATCAATCAGATTATTTTAGAACATACTAGCGACCCGCCCTGTCTTCACAGGTGGATTATACATACACTCTATCTACTAAAACAACCACATCAAAATCAGTTGTGTAGTTTTAAAGATATAAGCATACATGGGGACAGACAGCGAGAAGCGACTTTGTTTTATACTACGTAATGAAGAAGATCTAGAGACTAATGCTCAACCAAATGCTCAAGCTCACTGTCAGTCGGTAGCGTGCCCAGCATACTTGCAGCTTTAGCTACCTGATATAACAAAGCTTATACATTGAGCGAAATAATTAAATAGATAAATATCAGGGATTATTTTACACACGGTCTTTTACTCGTACCCTAAACTAAGCAAAGCTCGTGATATGGTTGCCAGACTGATATACTACTTAAGTAATAACGTGTATTATACATATTTTTAAATGCATACTTATTTTAGATAATAACATCCAAACCTTGCCCTAGGTGGAGATCGAACCCACACCTCTTTTATCCAGGACTCAGGGTTATTAACCACTTAACTGGGCCAATGAGGCAGTCAACGCCAGCATTTTGGTTAGGCGTTGATTCCGGTACAATGAAGATTTTTTTTTAAGACAAGACGATTTCTTATAAACATGATTTTAACGACAGTTTTACAATTTAATCTTTCATCCGTAATTTAATTAAAACAATAAAATTTAATTCCCCAAATTGCTACTTTTATTCGCCATCAAAGTGCGAACTCACATAAAAATTTAATTTACTTAATTTCATTTGAAACACTCAGAACAGGCGTGAATGACAATTCTCGAATTTGTGCTACTTTAATTAGTTTCAGTTTTGTCTGTTTCGTTCTGCATTTCAATAATTTCTCGAAAATTGAAACAGTTTATAATGACTTTAATGTGACAAATTCATTTTACTGGAATTGAGAAGACCTTATCCTACCATCCCTTTTTTACTACAGGACAAGTAGTAATACACCACATTACCGATACGCTGCCGATTTTCCTTCGATACGTACAAAGCGGTTTGACTCAACATTTCTTATTCGTACCGCCAGGGAATGGAACAGTCTTCCTGCTTTCCTGTTTCCTAAGAGATATAATCTAAAGCTTTTTAATGTCAGAGTGAATAGGTATCTTCTAGGTCTGCGTGCTTCATCTTCGATCACAACGTCGCTTACCATCAGTCGAGTTGGTGGTCAAACACGGACTTATTTGCGTTAAAAAAAAACCTACTTGAATTTATCAAGGTGATTTCGAAGAGTGATTAAATTGCTCTAAGCGCGTAGACAAGATTATTCGCGACTGATATACGAACTAAGAGACCGATTCGGACTATTATGATGTCTGAAAAGAGAAATACCTAACAGATGTCCATGAAACAGCTGATTGTTTTTGTGAGACTATTTCCTATATTATAGCGCATTAATATAAAAAAACAAGAAAATTTAAATTACTCTGTAAATTGTAAATTGTGTTCACTTCCCTATTAATGAATGTTTAATGTGAGTTTTATTAATTAAAATACAGATTTCCAAAATTAAAGTATTAAAAATTGGCCAAGTACAAGTCGGACTCGCGCACGGACGGTTCCGTACTGTATCGGAGCCCCCCTTAAATTTTTTTTAAATTTTAGTTTTATTATTGAAGTTTAGTGCATAAACAACTAAATATTCTGTTAAATTTCAAGCATCTACTTGTTATCATTATAAATATCGAGAGAAAAACGGAGTCCCGTTTTTACCCTTTGGGTACGGAACCCTAAAAATTACAGTGAAGATTTTAAGTAGGTAGGTATATACGCATCCTACATAACGAAACTAAATGTCATTTCAATAAAGTATTACAAACATACTCGTACCTTACACATAGATAGGTACATAAAACACGAATGTATGAGTAATATTGCGAGTTTTGTATTTCTACAACAGCGGTAACCCTCATAATAAATAAGCAAGAAGCATATACCTCATTTGCTTTTTTTATGTAAACAATAACTATATTTTCACAATGTTACTACATACTTATATTCTTTTATTTTCACTTTAGTAACTTAACTTTTTAATACAGTCGCTTTTGTTGTACAACTATAATTATACCTACAATTTTCCTAGTATTGTATTGTAATTTTGGATAACATACTTAATAATAAGAAAGAGCCTAGGTCCCACGACACAGGTCACCCTAGTGTTGGAACTAGTGCATAACTTGTTTTTGTTAACTTTTTTGGAACAATAAACGTTTTATTTGACGGCGCGTTTGAGTATTGAGAGTAAACAGCAGTGGCAACTGTCAGCTGTCAACGTCACCGAGGTGGAACTGTCATTGTAGTTTACTCTGACGCAACACCGAGCGCTAGTGCAGCGGCGAGAGGCCGGCCGCCATTCGATAACTGGACGGCAATCGGTTTGCATCGGACCGCGTGCTACGTGTTTGGTGGAGTGTCATCTAATATTGGAGTGATCAATGGTTGGAATGATTGATTCAAGACCCATTTTGTGTCGAGGATTGGAATCTGATTGGAATTACAGCGCATAACATTTATTCTCCTCGCCCGACTACCCACGCCTACCCGCAATCAAACATGGATACTTCTGATGATATGGACGCCTCTCATGTCCCTACATGTTTATTACTTATTTATTATTTAAACAGCACTAATTTGCCACCACAAACATGAAACCGAGTGACCGACAAACACAGTGAAAGTTAATTTTATTTATATCCCACAAAGTGCATATTCGTCACCCACCCCTCGTCATACCCTTGTCAAGTGAAATAATTCATACTCCATACAAAAGCTTCAGAGCCTTGGTCTGTAGAGATGAGCCTTAGAGCAAGGATTTTGAGATTATTTTCAATGAAGCTGGTGAATATTTCATTTAGGACTTTATGACTATGAAGATATACATATCTAAGTACTAACCAGACAGTAGCGCTTGTTGCGTAGTTTGACTTGCTGCTGGGTCTCAGCAATAGGTATGATGAGTGGGAAAAAAACATTTTTATAATTATTCCGTGAGTTATTTATCAAAAAACATTGGACACGTATTTTTTCTTTTGTCAATCAAACAAGAAATGACAAAGATAAACAATGTTAACGTTTGGGAGTGGGGGTCGTGACGTCACCTCTCTTACAGAAGTCTATACATTTGTATGACGCCATGCGGAACGTTAACGTTCTTCAGCTATCCTTACTAATATTATAAATCCGAAAAGTTTGTTGGTTTGTTGGTTTGTTACTCCATCACGCACCAACGGAGCAACGGATTGACTTGATTTTTGGCATGGACATAGTTTAAAAGGCGGAAGGAGCTTTAGGATACTTTTTATCCCGAAAAATTGCATAGTTCCTGTAGGACAGGACAAAAACCATCGAAAGCGAAACTGTCGCCACTATCACAAAGACGCTAAGTGATTAATTCCTCTATGACGCTAATATGGACTAACGAAACGTCACAGCCAAACGTAATTGGATGACAGGTGACATTGTCTGCAGACTTTTATAAATCACAAGTAGCATGGCAAGGGGACAAATTGTTTTTCCACCATTATATCCCCTTGAAGAGGAAATAAAGTATGGATTGAAAATGACAACTGACATTAAAATTGGATAAAATGTTATTTTACCTCTGCATGCTACATGTTACTATGACGTTTAATACCAGGCCGTCATTTTGTCTGACATTTAAAATATTTTTAAATCTTCTATTATTAGAGGTTTAACATGTTTCTTTATTCTACCTTTATGGTATACATCATACTTTAATATTATCAATCCGAAAAGTTTGTTGGTTTGTTCCTCTTTGACGCAGCAACGGAGCAAAAGATTGACCTGATTTTTGGTATGGATACCTTTGGTTTAAAAGACAAAGTGATAATAGGATACTTTTTTATCTTGAGATAATTCGTGATTCCCATGGGATAGGACAATAACTGTTTCTCAGCAATGGAGCAACGGATTGACTTGATATTTGGGGTGGGCATAGTTTGGAAGACGGAAAGTGACATCGGATACTTTCCATCCCGAAAAAAATGTGGTTCCCGTAGGACTTAACAATAATTTTTTCTCAGCAACGGAGCAACATGCCTTGGCTTATTGCATGAATATAGTTTGAAAGACGAAAAGTGACATAGGCCACTTTTTATCGCAAAAACTTTAACAGTTCCCGTAGGATAGGATAAAAACTAAGTGAGCGGGCTGCGGTAGCAGCCGTCTAAGCGCCAGAAATAACCTGTCATGGCAAGTTTAGGACGTTCCTACATTTTTCGCACTCCTTCGCGGCACTCAACAGAGCTAGCCCAGACTCGGGCTCCATAACGGAGCTTGCGCTCTCGCCATAATGACGGAGTGTTTCGGAGCACAAGACACATCGTCATCCACTACTCTGGACTAACCAGTACTGAACGTCAGACAGCATTCCAACGCCCTGGTCCCAGTGCAGCGGGTCAGTCATAGTAGCCCAGCGCCTGCCTCTTCAACTGCAGAGGGCAGTGAGAACGGCCATCGCGATACCGACACCTCTCTTCCCCTGCAGCCCCACTGCGTCTGCCAACTCGTTGACGGCCTAGCGGAAGGTAGGGTAGGTGGCGGCACCCACACCACCAGTTCCATATATCCCTCCGCGGCCCCTAATCCGCGGCTGTCATATCAGAGTCCAGGAAGCAGCCTTGCTTTATGAAACTGAGAAGGGTTATTCCCAGCAAGTAACTGGAGATAGAGAGACAGAAAAGAAGCCACACCCAGCGCAGCAGGAGGAGCTGGAGTTCATATGCCTGGCAGACGGAGCAGCACTAGAGCAAAATCTTAACCGAGAAATTAACATATTTACAGACGGCAGCAAAGATAAAGGGAAAGTTGAGGCGGAATTATCCATTTGGGATGATGCCACTGAGATCAGTACCCGCAAGCTGAAATTGGCCGATTGGTGCTCCGTGTACCAGGCCGAGTTATTGACACTTCTTGAGGCTACCGAAAAAGCAAAAATCTTTTGTGACTCCAGGTCTGCACTGGAAACGGTAGTTGGCGTATCTTCCCTCCATCCCTTAGCAGTAAATTCAAAGCTGACATAAAGTTGCTACACGCACAAAATAAAATAGTGAAACTTTATTGGATTAAAGCACACGCGGGGATGGAGGGAAATGAGAGAGCGGACCAGCTAGCAAAGGAAGCAGCACTGCACTCGAAGTGCAGACCTATTTACGATAACTGCCCCGTTTCATTCGTCAAGCGAGAAATCCGAAAGGACTCTCTTGACGAGTGGAACCGGCGTTATCAGGATGGCCACACAGCGGCGGCAACCAAAACATATTTTCCGGATGCAAGGGCGGCATACAAGATCGTAAGAGAAATAGCACCAGTGGGAATCATAACTCAAGTGCTGACGGGGCATGGTGGGTTTTCCTAATACTTACATCGATTTAAGTTAAGGGAAAGCCCATCGTGCATCTGTGAACCCACAAAAGAGGAGACTCATGTGCAGTGGCACATAATCTTGGAATGCCCAGTTTATGGAAAGCAGAGATTTTATTTAGAACAAAAAATTGGAATTAATCTAACACGTAAAAACCTTAGAAACAAATGTATCGATTTTTGCACAAATATTTGTAAAAAAGCAATTATTAGGAACAAGTAGGTATAAACTTTGCTGTACCATTGTAATGTTTATTATAACTGCAAACAGCCAAAAACATTGAAATATAGGTATAGTTTTTATTCATTTGTAATTAAGACCCCTGACCCTTGCATATACACTCCAACCTTGCATTCCTTTAAGGTATTTTGATATTTGTCGGTTAGGTTATTAGGTTTCGCAGCCGACATAAACGTAAGCCAAAATCAAAATATAACGCGGGCGAAGCCGCGGGTAAAAGCTAGTATCTTCATAAAATTTTTGTTTAATTGACCAAAGAAAACACGCTCAGTTTTTGGATGGGTGACTGCGGGTGGCCTTTCTAACTGAGCACTACCACGGCTCGGATGACACGTCCTGGTTGTTACAACCGTTTAGGCATGTCAGAGGTTTTCAACTGCTTTAATGACACCTTATTGACAAAGATTATGTTAAAATTACGGAGAGTAATTTCGCGGGTAGAGATTTTTGCCAGCTGGAATCGTTGTGTTCAAGGGGTCTATCGTGAATAATATTATGTTGAATCTATGTACTGAAATAATGAACAGTATTATGGATAATACTTTGATCATTTAATTTTTCGTTGCATTCCGTTACATATGTATATATAATATAAATTAAATTACTCTCTCACGATTATTACTGACTCAAGGTCATTTAATACTATTTTTCTGGCTTTATTTCAATGCGTGGCGAATGCACTAAAATAAAACCAATTATACAAAAACCTGGTAAAATTTTGCACAAAATTAAGTTCATCATCATCATCATTTCAAATTTTTCTACTATCAGACATTAGCCTCGCATAAAACCAGTTGAAAGAGGTTTGCATCCACCGCAATCTTGCAGTCTCAATGAGTCCACCACCGTAGTTTCACAAGCTTTATCTTTTTACCATGATTTATAAAGATTTTTCAGCTCATTTGTAATTTTTGACTTTTTTTTTAAATCCATGTTAAATAGATAAATAAACTTTTTGTTTCCGCATCCCTATTTAGAACCTCTTCAATATCCCAGAAAGGGGTACTGTTGGGTAGTTAATCAACCCTCACTATTTTCAATTTCCTTCGAGTGCCATTGTGATAATTCTAAAGGGGTGAATAGATAGCTAGATCGATTCGTTATTTCTATAGCACTGTGCCTTTTGCTATTTTGATCAGCGTATAGCAAGGCTAAGTCGTTGTGCCTTTGTTAAGTTGCTGCAGTAACTTTACAAAAGCATTTGAAGGCCCTTGTCTAGAAGTACAAGTTAAGTTAGTTATAGGTGAAAGGTAAGTTACTCTAAGTTTAAGATTGAATCTGTCGCTTTTTGACACGTTAGATTGATGTGGGAGAGAATTTAATAACGGATCGGAATCGGTCGACAGACAATGTGACACGCGACGTACAATAGTGAAATCAATATAAGGTACTGTTAAGTCTTAGACAACCATACACAAACAAATATTTTATACTAACAATGTTGCGTGTAGATGTAGCTACGAGTTTAAACTGTATACAATATCTAAAAAAAGTTACAAAATATGTTACAAAGCATAAGGCTTTGTAACATTGGGACGGACGGACAGACGAACACACGGACGGTTCCACGTTTTATTACGGAACCCTAAAAAGTAGTCTGGTCTAGCGACAAAGTCTTTAAATTGGCAACATTGAATGGACGTTGTCAGCTTGGAAGCAACGGAAGCATAATTATTATGGCAATAGTTTAAGATCTACTTTGTACCATCTGTTGTAGTTAATAGTATTAGTGCACACAATGAAGAGTTATATCTACCTGTCTATCATAATCAATGGAGCTCATTACGAATAGATCGTTTCAGTTTAAAAGCGTCCCTGTGTACACAGCCTATAGAGAATTCCAGTATTGAACTAGATGCCGAATGAAATATTCTACAACTAGTCTAAAATACGCATCACAGTAAAGGCAAAATAGCAACTACACTATTGCCATAACAGCTCATAGTGCCGCTTAGTAAGTACTAGGTAATACCATTGACCACAACCTCCCAACTTATAGACAATAGACAAACTGCTATAGACAACTCTAGTACCGAACTAGATGCCGAATGAAATATTCTACATCTAGTCTAAAATACGCATCACAGTAAAAGCAAAATAGCAACTACACTATTGCCATAACAGCTCATAGTGCCGCTTAGTAAGTACTAGGTAATACCAGTGACCACAACCTCCCACTTATAGACAACTAGCTTTTACCCGCGGCTTCGCCCGCGTTATATTTTGATTTTGGCTTATGTTTATGTCGGCTGCGAAACCTAATAACCTAACCGACAAATATCAAAATACCTTAAAGGAATGCAAGGTTGGAGTGTATATGCAAGGGTCAGGGGTCTTAATTACAAATGAATAAAAACTATACCTATATTTCAATGTTTTTGGCTGTTTGCAGTTATAATAAACATTACAATGGTACAGCAAAGTTTATACCTACTTGTTCCTAATTATTGATTTTTTACAAATATTTGTGCAAAAATCGATACATTTGTTTCTAAGGTTTTTACGTGTTAGATTAATTCCAATTTTTAGTTCTAAATAAAATCTCTGCTTTCCATAAACTGGGCATTCCAAGATTATGTGCCACTGCACATGAGTCTCCTCTTTTGTGGGTTCACAGATGCACGATGGGCTTTCCCTTAACTTAAATCGATGTAAGTATTGGGAAAACCCACCATGCCCCGTCAGCACTTGAGTTATGATTCCCACTGGTGCTATTTCTCTTACGATCTTGTATGCCGCCCTTGCATCCGGAAAATATGTTTTGGTTGCCGCCGCTGTGTGGCCATCCTGATAACGCCGGTTCCACTCGTCAAGAGAGTCCTTTCGGATTTCTCGCTTGACGAATGAAACGGGGCAGTTATCGTAAATAGGTCTGCACTTCGAGTGCAGTGCTGCTTCCTTTGCTAGCTGGTCCGCTCTCTCATTTCCCTCCATCCCCGCGTGTGCTTTAATCCAATAAAGTTTCACTATTTTATTTTGTGCGTGTAGCAACTTTATGTCAGCTTTGAATTTACTGCTAAGGGATGGAGGGAAGATACGCCAACTACCGTTTCCAGTGCAGACCTGGAGTCACAAAAGATTTTTGCTTTTTCGGTAGCCTCAAGAAGTGTCAATAACTCGGCCTGGTACACGGAGCACCAATCGGCCAATTTCAGCTTGCGGGTACTGATCTCAGTGGCATCATCCCAAATGGATAATTCCGCCTCAACTTTCCCTTTATCTTTGCTGCCGTCTGTAAATATGTTAATTTCTCGGTTAAGATTTTGCTCTAGTGCTGCTCCGTCTGCCAGGCATATGAACTCCAGCTCCTCCTGCTGCGCTGGGTGTGGCTTCTTTTCTGTCTCTCTATCTCCAGTTACTTGCTGGGAATAACCCTTCTCAGTTTCATAAAGCAAGGCTGCTTCCTGGACTCTGATATGACAGCCGCGGATTAGGGGCCGCGGAGGGATATATGGAACTGGTGGTGTGGGTGCCGCCACCTACCCTACCTTCCGCTAGGCCGTCAACGAGTTGGCAGACGCAGTGGGGCTGCAGGGGAAGAGAGGTGTCGGTATCGCGATGGCCGTTCTCACTGCCCTCTGCAGTTGAAGAGGCAGGCGCTGGGCTACTATGACTGACCCGCTGCACTGGGACCAGGGCGTTGGAATGCTGTCTGACGTTCAGTACTGGTTAGTCCAGAGTAGTGGATGACGATGTGTCTTGTGCTCCGAAACACTCCGTCATTATGGCGAGAGCGCAAGCTCCGTTATGGAGCCCGAGTCTGGGCTAGCTCTGTTGAGTGCCGCGAAGGAGTGCGAAAAATGTAGGAACGTCCTAAACTTGCCATGACAGGTTATTTCTGGCGCTTAGACGGCTGCTACCGCAGCCCGCTCACTTAGTTTTTATCCTATCCTACGGGAACTGTTAAAGTTTTTGCGATAAAAAGTGGCCTATGTCACTTTTCGTCTTTCAAACTATATTCATGCAATAAGCCAAGGCATGTTGCTCCGTTGCTGAGAAAAAATTATTGTTAAGTCCTACGGGAACCACATTTTTTTCGGGATGGAAAGTATCCGATGTCACTTTCCGTCTTCCAAACTATGCCCACCCCAAATATCAAGTCAATCCGTTGCTCCATTGCTGAGAAACAGTTATTGTCCTATCCCATGGGAATCACGAATTATCTCAAGATAAAAAAGTATCCTATTATCACTTTGTCTTTTAAACCAAAGGTATCCATACCAAAAATCAGGTCAATCTTTTGCTCCGTTGCTGCGTCAAAGAGGAACAAACCAACAAACTTTTCGGATTGATAATATTAAAGTATGATGTATACCATAAAGGTAGAATAAAGAAACATGTTAAACCTCTAATAATAGAAGATTTAAAAATATTTTAAATGTCAGACAAAATGACGGCCTGGTATTAAACGTCATAGTAACATGTAGCATGCAGAGGTAAAATAACATTTTATCCAATTTTAATGTCAGTTGTCATTTTCAATCCATACTTTATTTCCTCTTCAAGGGGATATAATGGTGGAAAAACAATTTGTCCCCTTGCCATGCTACTTGTGATTTATAAAAGTCTGCAGACAATGTCACCTGTCATCCAATTACGTTTGGCTGTGACGTTTCGTTAGTCCATATTAGCGTCATAGAGGAATTAATCACTTAGCGTCTTTGTGATAGTGGCGACAGTTTCGCTTTCGATGGTTTTTGTCCTGTCCTACAGGAACTATGCAATTTTTCGGGATAAAAAGTATCCTAAAGCTCCTTCCGCCTTTTAAACTATGTCCATGCCAAAAATCAAGTCAATCCGTTGCTCCGTTGGTGCGTGATGGAGTAACAAACCAACAAACCAACAAACTTTTCGGATTTATAATATTAAGTAAGGAAAGTAAGGATAGACAAACTGCTATAGACAACTCCAGTATTGAACTAGACGCCAAATAAAATGTTCTACAACTAGTCTAAAATACGCATCACAGTAAAGGCAAAATCGCAACTACACTATTGCCATAACAGCTCATAGCGCCGCTTAGTAAGTACTAGGTAATACCAGTGACCGCAACCTCCCAACTTATAGACAATAGACAAACTGCTATAGACAACTCTAGTATTGAACTAGACGCCGAATAATATATTCTACAACTAGTCTAAAATACGCATCACAGTAAAGGCAAAGTCACAACAACACTATTGCTATAACAGCTCAAAACGCCGCTTAGTAAGGACTAGGTAATACCGTTGACCGCAACCACCCAACTTAATTATCCAGATTGATATCACCCAAAGCTCGCCCTCTCATCCACACTGATTTGATTTTCAAGTCAGTTATTTGGCAAATTGGAGTTTCAAATTATGGATTAGTTAGAGGCAGAATTTACTCACTATATACAATGTTAATAACACTAAAGCTTGTAACAAAGGGAGGTATTTATTAAAATTTTAGATTGAATGTCTGGCTTAAGTAAAATTGATGGGCGTGGATTCCGATCCCGCAGGGAACGGAGGACCAGATTTTTCGGTGGAATGTTTTATTTTGTCAAATTAAAATAGATTTGAAAGATGAAACGCATACTAATGAGCAGTTTTTTTACTGGCCTTAGTAGGTAGTGGTCATAATGTATAGGTTTAATATTTATGAGCGTTTTTATTTCAAAGGAAAAGACAAGTCCGGAAAACTAAACACTGACTCCTTTAAGTTCATATTTTTTTAGATCAATTCTCTTTTATCAACCTTTTATTATCAAGTTTTGTACCTATTTTGTAATACATTAAATTATTTTATTTATTTGACTAGCTTATTTTTAAGTATGTTTTGTAGTAAATAATAATAATAATAATAATAATAATAAAAATCGCATAAAATCGCAGGGGCGGCTTTGTGGCGAGCCGTCGGTGAGTGGCGACACCGCGAACCCCGATTCCCTGGGGCTAAATGAGACCCCTGACTCCTCTCTTGCCTTAACTGGCTGGCTTGGAGTGGAAACCGCAAGAGCTAAGAACCTAAGCTCCAGGGTGGAAGTGTTAAAGGGCATAACGCCGCGAGTAGCGTCCAGTGAAAGCGCAGCACACCTCTCGACACCCTTAGCCGTCCACACCAATGTTGCCCCTCCGGCGCCAACTTAAGGTAGCCTTTATGGGGGGCCCATTTAGTGGACGGCAAGTCACCACCTGCTACAAAATTTTGAAATGGGGCATAAATAGCAGGTGCCGAACCTCATTCCATAGTCCAATTTTACATAACATTTAATATTTCACCACAATAGCCCAGTTTCAATATTTCAAGTCTTTTTAAATGCCATAGTTTGTCTACAACGCTATACTTTTTATACCTACTGCTGTTTTTATATTTCAAATTGTAAAAAGGGCCTCTCAATGTTGGCTTAGGCTCCATTGATGCCTAATAAAGGACCAGGCCAAGCCTGTGAATTCTATTGAATAAAGAGGAATAATAATAATAATAATCTTTATTGACATCAAAATACATGAGATATACAAAGATGTGTTAGCACCCGGACAAGAATTTCTGATTCCCGGATGCTAACGTCTTCCAACGTGCTAAATAATTTTGAAGTAAATGAAAACTGAAAAATAAATATAATTCTAAAAATACATTCATGTGATAAATACATTTATAAATTTGGAATTTAGTTCTTAAGTAAAAACAGATTATAAAATATATTGCTCATGTTACAATATTCCAAACAAAATATAATTATAAAAAGGCAGAAACTATCATCAAAACAGAGAGATAACACAACTGTAAAAAAGTGAACCTGTGTGCGTGCGTAATGGTTTTAACCCTTTAATATAGCGATACATAAGATATGCGGAAAACTGTTCATGATTTTATGCCATATGAACTGAAACTATCACATTGGAAATTAATACTTTCTACCGATATTTGAAGAAAACATTTTAAAGACAATAATTGTGCAGTCAGGATAATGATAAATTAACATAAATATTTTAGGAATAACCCAGATAGCATAGTTTACTAGATTAAAAGTAGACTTTTCTTTTACAGTGTTTTTCAAATAGTTTTCTTCAATCAGTTTCTTGAAATATCTTGCAAATTGTTAATAATAAAATTACTATTAGTGGAAGAACCTGGAGACCACGACACAGGCTACCCTTGTGTGGACCCCAGTGTACACCGATTGCTTAAGTAATTTATGAAGTTTCACTGTGTAACTAAAGACGTTAAACTGTATTCTGTCAGGTGTAAGTTATTAAGTAATAAGGTTTCTTTCTTTATAATATTATAATTATAATATTCTTTATAATAAATTTCTATTTTATTTTATTGTTATTTATTTATTGCCACAGTGAAATGTAATCACGATACACTTTAACACCTTTTTTTGCGTCAGGATAAAATATTTTCTTCCTAATTAGTCTATTAGGTAAAAATCTCCAAAGCATTTCAATCAAAAGCCCAATTTTTAAGCACAACAACTCAGCTAATACTCATTTAACCCTCACGTAATCATCACATTACGGTACAAAAACTGAATCGGAATGATGGACGAGAAGGGCATCGGATCGGAATCGAGGGCCGACCCGGTTGATTGATGGCCTTACCCTCCGTACACGCCAGTTGATGCCCACATTTGTCACGACGTTGACGAATCGCGTGACAATTATGTGAGTAGGATTGGAATGTGGCTAGTGACTGTGTCAAAACCAATATTATTGAAAATGTAGGTGATGAAATGGTAAATATAGATAAAGGTATAATCTAAGAAAAGTATGTTATTAAACTTTTCAAATAGAAACGATGGACTAGCCCTTGTGTCAAAGTTTACACGCCGCCTAAAAATGATTCTTACATGGCAAAATTGTTATTACAACTGAGATCCATAATTTGACGTGTCATACGAGCTATGGCAGCATTCCGTTAGAAAAGCTAGGTGGGTAAATATATCTTAAGGATAGTGTTCCATTTAGATTTTTCAAATCGGAATGATGGACAAGAAGGGCATCGAATCAAAATCGAGGGCCGACCGGCTGATTGATGGCCTTACCCTCCGTACACGCCAGTTGATGCCCACATTTGTCACGACGTTGACGAATCGCGTGACAATTATGTGAGTGGGATTGGAATGTGGCGGTAGTGAGTGTGTTAAAACCAACGGTCCATGAGATACAGCCTGGAGACAGACAGACGGACAGACGGACAGCGGAGTCTTAGTAATAGGGTCCCGTTTTTACCCTTTGGGTACGGAACCTTAAAAATGTAGCTGATAAAATAGCAAATAGAGATGACTACCAAAATAATGCGTTTTCTAAACCTATATGACCGTCTCAGTTTCAGTTTGTGCCATTATTTGTCACGCCATAAACGAATTAAGTAACAATCATGTGAGTGGGATTGAAATTTGGTTGTAGTGTGTCAAAACAAATATTATAGAAAATGTAGATGATAAATAGAAATAATAGTGGACGCCAGTTGGTGCCCGCATTTGTCTGTATCGAAGCAAATATTGCTGGATAAGTAGTTTTATCCACCCATATTTTGTTACGCTGTTGACAAACCACGTAAACATATTATTTGAGTACAGTTTAAATTTAAGAATTGATGGACAACTGTAATAAGCTGTGATCTCTGTGAACTACATTTTCATTGTAAAATGGTAGGAATGCAAAACATATAAGATAATGATCACTTTTAAAAACCAATACAATATTTTCTCCCAGAAATTGATTTTAAATGTATGCAATTTCTATCACTGTACAAATTTGCATTTTAACACTAATGATAAACGGATTAAAAAACGTTTAAAATTTATTTTCGTAGTATGTTTGCAGCACTCATAAAATGCTCAATGCCCAAAGAACAATACGTCGTCGCCAATATTCAGAAAACAGATTTTCCGCTTCGCATAATTTGATATTATAAGTGTTGCTCCTAGTCTATTTTAGAGTGGCCGTACTATGTCAACCTAAAAGCCGTATTTTATTAAAATATAAGGGGAAAAAGTGATAAAAAGGCCGTATTGTTTAATACACGTTATTGAAAAAAAGGTCAGCAATGGCCTAAAATACGGCTTATGAACCCTATTTTGATGTGTTACTAGCTGCGCCCTACGGTGTTACCAGCGTTAGCCCGAGATAAAAAGATTTTTTTCTCAAATAAACGTAGTCTAAGTTACTCCTTATTACATCAGCTACCTGCCAACAAAAATCTCGTCAAAATCGGTCCAGCCATTTCCGAGATTAGTCGGAACAAACAGACAGACAAAAATGGTCAAAAAAAATAATTCGTGTATGTACCGTATACATGTCGCACATCCTCTAAAAACTGTCATATACCAATAAACCGAGTTTTAAGAAAAACGCGTTTTAATATTTTTTTTAAACTATTTGTGTTATTACTAACGAATTATTGTTGATTTACAACTTTTTGAAACGGAATCTGATGAAGAATTTACTAAGCTTGATTCGAAAACGTTAAAAAAACGCACTTATAAAAGAAAATGTGTATTTATTAGGAAAAAAAGAAAATTTGCCCATAATGTGACTGTTTTTCACATTACCTATCAAAACATTTGTAATAAAAAACGACTTACACGAGTTAAACAATAAAGTGAGATTAATGGTTACAAAAACTCTAAATAATCAACAAAATCTGAGTATTTTTAAAGGAACTCTTAAAATCACAAAAACAATGAAAAAATGACATAAGAATATTTTAATATTTTTTTAACAATATTTTCAGTGCAACACTTACATAATAATTATAGCTTAATTAGTTTTCCTAAAGTTGGAAATAATAAACAGATTAGAAATTAAGAATGTGATAATTCTCTTTTAAACCTAAGATATATTTCTTTTTATTCTCTTTTATTTTAGGGCGACATTTATATAATGTGGCCCTTTTTTAGATTGGCATGTAAATATTTTTTAAGTTATGTTTATAAAATGCAGTCGTAAAATATAATACGACGGTTTTTCACTCGTGAATATACCATAATGACAAAATACTAACCCAAAATACAGTAATAACACAGCTTATGACAATTTTTACGAGCACTAACAAACGTTCACTCGTCACAAGCAGTGATGTGTCACTGTCGTCGAGCGAGAGCGAGGGGCGCGGGTTTACGCTCTGTGAAAAACTGCCACTTGCGCCATCTTTTGACCATTATTTGCACTAATGATATGGCTGTTTTATCGATCGATAGAGAAGAAAAAACCGCATCAAACTGTATTTTTAGATCAAAACGAGGTTTTTTTGTGTTACGACAATTTTTCAGAGGATGTGTGATGTAGTAAAAAAACGGTTATTTCAATTTTACAAAAAGACACTCCAATTTTGTGGATATGTATAGATTATTTTTTTAATAACCATAATTTAAAAAATAAACATAAATATGACTTTTAAAGGGCAGTCATAAGCCGTATTTTTGGTTTCTATAAGGCTTGAAAACCGTAAAATACGGCAAAAGTTGTATCAGGAACTTCACTGAATTTGATCCACGTACTGAATTTGTGTGATAATGAGGGTATTTCCACGAAGCCCTATTGTTGCGGCAACTTGATATTGTGCAGTGCTGCGGCGAGATTTTCGTTTTAAATTTATTGTTAATTAACTGTTGACCTCGTTTCTGATATTAATGGGCTGAAATTGCGTTTACCTTCTTCTTAGCGGGTGCCGATAACTTGTGTATTGAAGGGGTGGAGCATGGTGTTACCTTCAGTTTCATAATTAATTGAATTAGTCAGTAAAAAATAATTATTTTTGAGCTATAGCATTTTATCTAGCATATTATCTCGGTCTAGTTGTAATGACACTGACCTTACAATAGTGAGGTCGAACCCTCAAATCCCAGTTCTAAAACCACCAACCCCGTACCAATGATTTTTTCGTAATTTACGTACTTTACACCGCTGGCTTTTCGGAGAAGACCAACCCCGTACCAATGATTTTTTCGTAATTTACGTACTTTACACCGCTGGCTTTTCGGAGAAGGGAAACATCGTGAGGCAACCTGCATATGTCCCTAGAAGAAATTCAATGGCGTATGTGAATCCACCGACCCGCACTGGGCCAGCGTGGTGGATATGGCCCAATCACCTTTCGTGGGTAGGCTCACGTCCTGCAGTGGACTATTAAAACCCCTGACCCCTGAGGGTCCGCGAGTATGTGTACAGGGGTCCGCTGTCTTATCTACGAACTTTTGTATTAGTTAAAAAATACCAGCATGGGTAGCACGGCAAAGGGAGAAAACCATTTTATCCAGTGATAATGTCAGTTGTCATTGCCAATTATTTCCTTGTTGAAGGGATATAATGGTGGAAAGACTATTTGTTCCTTTGCCGTGCTACCCGTGCAGGAAGTCTTGTAACAAACCTGCGCATCTGTATCCCCAGCGATCGACACAAGATTTGTGAGTATGAACAAAATCGGTCACCAGAGAATCGAGACAAGGGGTTATGAAGATTCAGTTAAACAGTTGCGAGGTCTACTGTTCGGAGAACTACTAGTAAGGGGATTTCATCTCCACTTTACATGTATGGGAGCTTCCCCTTAAATACACAGTTTTAAATTTTTTAAGTATTTATAATTCAGATCTTTAGGTACCTAAGCTATCACAATATAAAATTTCATGCAATTTGGTTAATAAATGTGGAAGTTATAAGGTTGGGACGGACGGACTGACGGACACAACGAATTTATAAAGGTTTCTAGTTTTACTACGGAACCCAACATCTGGTTCATATATTTTTTATTTTGTAGTAGTATTATTTTAGATTAATAATATAATTATTAAAACTAAGCGCTTTAAAAATATCGTAGTATTTTGGATAGCGGACCTATAAATTTCATATTTTAGATTAAAATCTATTAGCAGTTATATTTAAATGTAAGATAGAATCATATTATTAAAACAATACCTATGTCAGCATTAAAACGTCTTCACCGGCAACACATATTTCAGTTTGAAATGAATTTTGGCAGAATATTACAAAAATAAAGCTTCCCGTTGAAAGTAAAGGACGTCACATTAAGTAATTTAATTTTACCGAAATAAAACACATAAAAATAAAAATTGGCAATAAAAAGAAGTGGGTGAGGTGAAAAACGATGTTATTTATAAGGGGAAGCGATTTCAGAACTGACTATACATGCATCCATCGGCCATGGGACGTCCACTGATAGACATAGGCCTCCTCTATATGTTGCCAATTAGACCGGTTGGAGGCGGCCGTTGAATGCCACGCGATATAATGAGGTTGTTTGTCCCTATTGTAGGACATCCTACGCTGCGTCATCACGTGGTCTCTGCTCAATAACTTTTCGATCCTATTGATCAGCAGTTCTCCCTGCCATTTGCTCTGCCTACAGCCATTTCGCTGAGCTATGTGGATAACTTTGGCATGGTAATGATCTTACAGTATGGCGAGTCGGCCCTGTCCGATTTATATAAGACCGACTGCGTGAGTTATTTATTTCAAAAAGACTCAGTCCTGTTCTTGAAATATATATAACTACAGCGTCACGTGGCCACGCTGAACGTCTCACGCGCTAGGGGCAGCCCTTCAGTATTTTAATTTCATCTACTTACTCGTTACCCACTTGAGTTTCTTTCTAGTTTTGAATCATATTATGATGTAAAATTGGTATATTTATTACAAAAAAAAAATTCGTTGTGAATTAAAAAGGAAGTGTTCAATAAAAATACCAACATAATATTGCGTTTTTGATGTTTTTATTGTTCCGTAGTAAAACGAGGAACCATAAAAACGTAAATCGCTCGGTTACTTGTTACAAACCCACACGTTCGTTCATCACTACGACGCGCCGCGACCAAAGAAAATTTTACTCCTAGAGGAGTAGCGGAGGCCGCGACTAAATAGCATACCAAGAGCATACCCCGCTCCGAGGCGCGTAGGTATCTAGGTATGATTAGCGACGGCTTGTATGAAGACGGAATACTGTTAGATATCAATACCGTTACTTTGGTTCTTCTAACGATCTCCTCATTTCTAATACTTATTTATTTAAAAAAAAAAAAAAAACTGATTCGATCTCGGAAAGAGACTCTGAGCATAGCCTTATTCATAGCTAGTTGAGCTACTTGAAGCTTACTGATAAGACCCTTTTAAAGGGTTAGGAGCTTAACGACTACATCTCTATTTGACTAGGCAGCACATATGACTAGATCGCTAATCGCGGTTACATTGCTTTTGGACTACTTCGCCAAAGGACAAGAAAGCGTAATGACTTAATCCTCGTTTGTTTTCTAAAGTACAACTATGGCGAAATCTATTACTATAGTCTGACCGTTTAACTGAGTCCACGCCTGCGCGGGTACAGGGGCGCGGGGGTAGACGACAAAGGGGACTGAGACAGGTGCGGGCGGCGGGTCCTCACCGCCCGCACCTGTCTCAATCCCCCTTTGTCGTCTACCCCCGCGCCCCTGTCCGCCGCCCGCACCTGTCTCAGTCCCCTTTGTCGTCTACCCCCGCGCCCCTGTACCGCGCAGGCGTGGACTCAGTTAAACGGTCAGACTATAGTCATAATTTTACCCTAAGGATTTTCAATAAGGTTAGTTACGGTTACAAGCTGTTTGCATCAACGGCCTTTGAAAGATCAGGCTTTCATAATTATCATCGGTCTACCTTGTTGGTGGACGTCTTTAACTGTGCTTTTCGGTAAATGGTGTCTGTTCGAGTACTTTGCAGCTTTACAGTTTTTGAACTATGTAACTTGCTCACTGCTATCCCAACTTACTAATCCGCAGGGTAAATTGTAATTGGAGAACTTCATTTTCTGAAAGAATGTTGATTTTACAACTACATGTCAAAGTCAAAGTCAAAGTCATTTATTGATAAACACATTGTTTACAAGTCATTTAAATATAATTTATATAGGTACGTTAATGTACAATATTACATTATTTTCGATTTATAAATTCTTCAAATTCATAGATTGTCGGCTCGATAAGCCAAGTTTTCAATTTGTACTTAAAACTGTTTAAGGTGAGTGCGCTCGTGACTTCCTCTGGTAAACGATTGTACACCGCTGGCCCCATGACGTGCGTGAGCTTACTCGACCTTGTGAGGGAGTGCTTGATGCCCACGAGTTTGTTGGCGTTACGCGTGTTATAGGCGTGCAAGTCACGATGCCTCTTGTAGTGGTCGAGGTTCTCTCTCACGTAGAGCGCTACCTGAAATATCAGGATGGCTGGCAACGTGAGAATCCCCAACTCTTTGAAGTAGGGCTTCGCAGAAGTGACTCGCGACACACCTACAATCGCCCTCACGGCGCGTTTCTGCGCTCGGAAGGCGCGCTTCCATTCGGCTGCGCGTCCGTAGAGCTCTGCTCCATATTGCAGTCTCGAGTGTATAGTGGCGAAATAGCATGCGCGAGACACGTCCGAAGACACCACTCGAGACACTCTTTTTAGCGCGAAGCACGCACTGTTTATTTTACCCGTCAGCCTGTCGATATGACGCTCCCACATCATACCACTGTCTCGTCAACATCACCATTTTAACCGTAAAAGTATTTCTTTTTCTATTTTGGGTTGTTTGTACATATTTTTTGTAGGTAACTAAGTTAGTAACTTTCTCGTGACTCACGCCAGCGGCCAAAACAGGGAAGTTAAAGTCCTCTGATGTCATAATACTGATGCTCAGCCCACGATTCAATTTGAGTGAAATGTGAATAAAATGTTTCATCTTTGCGATAACGGTTGGTAAATAAAGACAACTGTCTCGGCAAGCAAAAATCTCTTAGTGTCAGTAGCACATTGATGGTACCACTGACCTCTACGCCAAGCTACTGCTATTTTGCAACGCACTAGCGATGCAAAATAACATTCTTTATGTCAAAAGTACCTGTGATGGTACTATACTGACGCACTTTTGCGCCAGTAGTATCGTTAGTGGTACTAGCGACCCAAATTTGTATTGGTATAGGTATAGTGCTTAAAAACCTTCTCATCACATCTATTCGAAAAGGACGACTTGGTTCGCCTCTAAGTAATAATAAATAAATAATAATAATAAATATTTGGGGACATCTTACACACGGTCTCTGACCCCAAACTAAGCAAAGCTTGTGATATGGCTGCCAGAGACTGATATACTACATATACATATTTTTAAATACATACTTATATAGATAGTAACTAAATAACACCCAGACACAGAGCAAACACCTATGTTCATCACATAAATACTTGCCCTGGGTGGGGATCGAACCCACGCCTCTTTGACCCAGAAGTTAGGGTCTCTGACCACTGAGCCACCGAGGCAGTCACCCAAAGGTGGTGTTTTTAGGGTTCCGTAGCCAAAGGGTAAGAACGGGACCCTATTACTAAGACTCCGCTATCCGTCTGTCTGTCTGTCTGTCTCCAGGCTGTATCTCATGAACCGCTATAGCTAGAAAGCTGAAATTTTCACAGATGATGTTTTTTGTAGCCACTATAACAACAAATACTGAAACTAGAATAAAAATAATTTTCGCTCGATATCTATAATGGTAACAGGTAGATGCTTGAAATATTCACAAAATATTTAGCTTTATGCCAACTTTAATAATAAGTAATCAAATTAAAATAAAATAAATATGGGGGCTCCCAAACTGTACGGAACCCTTCATGCGCCAGTCTGACTCGTACTTGGCAGATCATTTATAAGAAACTTTTTGCGGGCAGTAGTGAGTTTTTAATCCTCTTTATAAGTGCGCCGAACTGTGCAGCCTGCCCTGATACGTGCACTTCAGACGATCTTTACAAGGCCACGGACAAGGCCATTGGGGTGGCCTCATTTTGGTCAAACAAAATATAAAAACAAAACGTTTCATTTATAACTAGCGGTCCCGGTGAACTTCATCTCACCATCTGTCAAGTGTCAATGACATTTTGTACATGTCGGAAAATTTTGTATGGGAAAATGAAATCCATGTTGTTGTTATTTTTCTCGCAACTGTTATAAAATTTCTCCCTAACCTAACCTAACCTTCCCTTAACTTCCACAAATATTTCAAGAAATTTGCCAAATCGGTTCAGCCGTTCTCGAGTTTTAGCGAGACTAACAACTACGATTAATTTTTATATATATAAATAAGATAAGAAGATAACATATATTTTATATGAAAAAAAAATCGAAACATCGACTCGAAAAGAAGAAGTGCGCCGAAATCATCTTTGCCGCGCACGTTTTGAATTTGGAACATACGAGTATTAGTGCTCAGCGCCAAAGAAATCGAACGCAAATATTGTTCGTTGTTTTATTATTAGATACTATTTAATTTCAATTTAGTTGTTACTCTATGTCTTATTAAATAATAATATTACAATAAAATATGAGGCGCCACTTTTCTCATAGAGGGTGATGAAAAGTAGTAAGAATCACTCGGGCGCAAAGTCACAGTTCATGAAATACAGCTTGGTGACATCGGAGTTTTAGCAATAGGGTCCCGTTTTTATCCTTAGGGTACGGAACCCTAAAAATGAAGAGTCATACACTGTTAATGAAGCTGATTTTTTTTTTTTTTCGATTACATATTTTATAGTATTTAATTATGTAATAAGAGATTTACTTGATGACAATAGATATTATCTTATCTGATGACGAACATGATCCTTCAATTTTGTATGAAAATCACCCAAGAATCTTACAACCACGGGCCTAGCCTATTTATTTTTTCATTTTTATGTTATACTAGCTTAAAACCCGCGGCTTCGCCCGCGTTGTCCTAGTACTTGCTTAAAATTATAATAGCCCGCGATTTGGCACTTGTTGTCTTACTCGTAGCACTTGTTTCAAGATTCAAGATACTTTATTTGTCAGAAACATGGTAGCGTAAACAACATACAAAGTAGTACATATACAGATTTTCAGAGAGTAGAAAATGCATGCTCTTGCCCATTGTGGCGTACAAATATAAAAGGCATATTTACACTTTAAGAACATTATAAGCAGAATTTTAAAATAATATAATTGTATATTAAGAATATTACTAATTTATAAGAAGCCAAAAATTGACGTTTTAGTTAAAATGATAAATATGATGGATTGCTTATAATGATAATAAGCCACTATTTCGCCCGCGTTGTTGTATTGCTTTCTTAAAATGATAATAGCCCATAGATTGGCCGCGTTGTCTTAGTACATTCTTAAAATTATAAGAACTTGCAGTTTGATCCGTGCTCTCTTAGTAGGTATTTATGCCTAGGATGATATATAATATCCCGCGGTTTGGGCCGCGTTGTCATAGTACTTGCTTAAGATTATATTTTGTGGCCTGCGCTTTGGTCCATATTATCTTAGTACATGCTTCAAATAATAATGGCCGCAGTTTGGGCCGCACCATTTTAGCACCTTCTTGATTAATCTGAGAGCACGGCGGGCGGTGCCCCGCCAAATCAGACATTTGACTTAACTCTTTTACTATTTCCTGTGGGAACTGTTTATATCTAGATAGTGAGTATGTAAACCTATCGTATTAACATGTAAATGTAACATTCTATGAATTAATTGAATATGAATATACTTTACGTGATTATGGAAAACTAATCCATGTAATTGCCTACTCACATATCTATCTTACATAGTTAATAAATAAATAACATAAATAGTTAGCAATGTGATAAATAGTTTTCCAGAAACTCACTAAAATCAAACCAAGTTCATCAGCACATTTTAAAATACTGTTTTTTTTAGGTCGTGAAAGAATATTTTTCAGTAAACTCACACATGACCCATGTCGTTTCACACTTGTATCTTGTATACCAAATTTTATTCAAATGCATTCTCATGTCATGATCTAGTGCAGTGGTCGTCACACTTTTCTGTTCAAGGGCCACATACGACAGTGCGAAGCAACACTGCGGGCCGCACACTGATGAACTTGATTATAACATACCAGCCCGAGTTCTTTTAAGTTACCGCGCTGTCCACTGAACAAACCATGGCAAAAAAACATGCGCGAGCGAAGCAAGCGCGTAATTTTTTAGGATTTTTCAGTAATTGTTGTGTAATAGACCAATCAACTGCTTTTTTTGCAAAAAAGTTTTTTACAGTGATTTCAAAACCGATGTATTATGAGCTCAAGGGCCACATACGACAGTGCGAAGCAACACTGCGGGCCGCACACTGATGAACTTAATTATAGCTACTGAACGAACAATCGCAAAAAAACATGCGCGAGCGAAGCGAGCGCGAAATTTTTTAGCATTTTTCAGTAAGTGTCGTGTAATAGACCAATCAACTGCTTTTTTTGCAAAAAAAATCGGTTTTTTACAGTGATTTCAAAACAGATATATTATGAGCTAAGCAGACTAACGACTGCTATCATGCGCGACCGCGGTGCGCCCCAATTTTGTTTTGTTTGTTATTTTCAGTCATTTTAATCCTGGCATGAACAAAGCAGACCACGTTACTACTTATATGCGCGAGTGCCGCGAGCGTGAATGTTTTTCCGTTAATTTTTAGTTATTTGAAAACAAATACGAACATTTTTCAGATTTTAATTAAAGAATGTACCGCGGGCCGCACCAATAAAGGCCGCGTTGCCGCATGCGGCCCGCGGGCCGCGTTTTGACGACCACTGGTCTAGTGGTATTAACACCCGCTTTACAATCGTGAGGTCCTGGGCTCAAATTCTGGTGCCGTAACAGTAAACTCTTTGAAACTTATGTACGGGATTTTACGCTACTGGCTTTTCAGTGAAGGAAATTATTGAGGTTACATAAGTACGTCCGTAGAAAAAAAAAAACATGGCATATGTGAACACACCAACCCGCACTGAGGTAGCGTGCTGAATATGGCCCAATCACCCTTCCTGGGTAGGCCTACGTCCAGTAGTGGACTATTAAAAAGATCGGTACAGCATACGGCATGTTTGATTAAGCCATCAGTCATTTCGATTTTCCTGACTGAAGGAACCCATATTTTTCCCGGAACAATAAGACAATCTTACCCAAAACCGTTCAGCCAGCTGAAAGTGATCGAGGTAGTTGTAGGACATTCAGGCGTCGTCTGACCCAAGACAGATGAAAAAGTAGCACACAAGTATGTTTTATTTTATTTGATAAATATATAGCGTATCTTTAGTCAACAGGCATGTTTTAGTGTACCATACTCATTATTTGACTAACTTTTACAATGAGACCAACCCCTAAATAGCGAAAATATAATTAATCGGCTAATACACAAAAAGTTCATCGACCCGCGACAAAATGTGTATATAACTAATTTTCGCTATTTCAGTTGATCCCATGGTAAAGTAAACACCTATATTGACCCAAGATGAAGTCTATTGGCTCACAAAATAAAAAAAATTGTAAGTAAGCTAATAAAAGCCCATTATAAAATGTTGATGATTCATCTTTAAAAGGTTAAGGATGAATCATCAATTTTATTTTCTAAGTTTACCACTTATACGATTACACACTTTTATCATATATATATATATTTTATCGATTACACTTATAAAATATTATATAATAGTATTTTTTACGATTATTTAATATTTTTCACCGGAACCGTACCTACATTAATAATTTATTCGGGATGAGAGAAAGCGATACGCTAAGACATATTGTTGCCTACTCCCATACTTAAAATTATAAAACAAATATAGTATCGTTTTAGCAAACTGTTACGAAGGTTTTTAAGTTTTTTCCTGAAGGAACTGTGTACAATTTTCCGGAGACGTAAATATCTGATTTTCTTGTTATTTCTGTAATGAAATCTCATACAAAGTATTATAGAAATACATATAATCAGTGTTTTAACAATGTGTAAAAAATTTTTTCATTAGTTTCTGAGGGAATCGTCTATGTTTTTCGGAATAGTAGATAAAAATACGTTAATCCATGTTGTTCCTTACTCCTATACCTATAATAAAACGAATTCATTGTCGTATTAAAAATCCGTCATGAACTTATGTATGTTTCTTCTGAGCTTGACCGGAATTGTTTTCCAGGCCATCCACAGTCCATGTCTTAGAAGTGGTGGGCTATTTCCGAACAAAATTGTAGTGAATTTCAGTATTTTTGTGATATCCTGAAGGCCCCAGGACCCACTCACATTTTCCGGGAAAGCAGTACCCTATGTAGTATTTAGACTGTTTTCTAGCTTAATACCAAATTTCATAAGAAGTCATTTACCCGTTCTCTCTAAACTTAATAGCTATCTGAAAAATGTTGGCTATAAGAACCTTATAGATTTTCCGGGATAATAATAGTTCCCTTATTGAAAGATAATGTGTGCTCCCTCCCAGATTCAATGCATAACCGTTCAACTCGTTAAACTGTAATTGATGTTTTGTTCACCAACTTTGTAACCTTATCTGATACCTACCTTAGATAAGAAAAATTTGGTAAAACATAAACAAACGAATTTTTTATTTGGTCTACTTGTAGCATGTACACAATGTTTCAAGTCAACTGGTACAGAAAATAAGAAGTTACGTACGAACGTAAAGGGCCCGTTTTACCCCGTTCGAGGTCGATTTTTCAAAATTTTCTTCTTTAGTGCCCCATAACGATGTACAACATACATAATATATTCCAAATTCCAAGTTTATACCTTCAGCGATTCGGTCTGTAGCCTAAACTGGTATATTTTGGATATCCCTAAAATTTCTCTAAATTTTTTCGGGATAGTAATTGTTTTTGTATTTAAACATGGTGTGTGCTTCCTACATAGATACCGGATTTCATCCATAAGCGTTTAGCTCGTTAGATGTAATTGAAGCTTTTTTCACCAAATTTGGGTCCTTATCTGATCCCATAAGGAAAATTTGGAAAGCAGTACCAAACATATTTATTATTCTGTCTAAATAGCATGTGTATAAAGTTTAAAGTCAATCGGAACAGGAAATAAGAAGTATCCTACAAATGAAAAGGGCCCGTTTTACCCCGTTAGAGGTCGATAATTCAACATTTTCGTCTTATGTGCTGTTCAATCCAATTGAACATGTATGTATTGCAAAACCTTCAACATGCCGAAAACACCGTCCGCGACCCAGATACGCCGGGCATTGACACCTCCGCGGCCAGCGCACGCAGCGCACAAATATGGTTTTTTGTATGTAGATTGTAAGTGTTTTAGTATATAAGTTGTTTAGTTTTAAAATAAAATTAATTACTACCGAAAAAAAAAAAAAAAATTCACTTACACCAAAGAAAGATGTCTGCATGTTGGACGAAAGAAAAGAAAGATGGAAAACAGGTGCAGCACCATTACCAGAGGTCCATAGGTTGTTACCGAAAACTAAATGGCACCATGAAGTTTCATCTGCAAATCCAGCAGAGTTCATGTCAAGAGGAATATTACCAAGTAACTTCGAAGAAAGACGTAAAGACGAAGAAGTCAAAAATCTATCACTATGGGGGAGAAGACCAGAATGGATGAAACGTGAAGACATTCCAACCATACGAACAACACCAGAAACCTATGATGAAGAAAATAAAGCACTTCATATCACCGTTGATACGAAACCGGAAAACGACTTATGGGAGCAACGTTTAAGATTCCAGAGAATGCTACAAAATCTATCCTATTGTTCGAGAATGGATAATACAACCAAAAGACTACTAACTTGTCAGAACTGCCAAGCTTAATTCCAGTTATTAATGCAGAAGGAGTAATGAGACGCAGAGGAGGATTGGAGATTAACATACCAAATACCAAAAACCACGAAGCGACAAACACCTTGTTGGAGCACCTAATTTAAATTCCATTGGTAAAAGAAGAAAATGACATACAAGCAAATTATCCTACAAATCCTACGACAAGAAAAAATATGAAAAGAATATACATGGGAAGAAAATCTTTGCTATTTCTGGAGTGGCGAAGACCATGCAACACAAATATTGCATGGTTAACCACTCCAGCACCGTGAGGGAAGGACGAAGAACGAGGAGCAAGGAAAAACGTCCGAACTACTCCAGAAAAACTACAGGAAATGTCAGCTCTAGAACAACCCGGAGTTGCCATGTTACTCTGAGAGCTGGCAGAATGTTCAATCCAATTGAACATGTATGTATTGCAAAACCTTCAACATGCCGAAAACACCGTCCGCGACCCAGATACGCCGGGCATCGACACCTTCGCGGCCAGCGCACGTGTGCTGACGGTGCTTCACACCGATACGGCACACAAATATGGTTTTTTGTATGTAGATTATAGGTGTTTTAGTATATAAGTTGTTTAGTTTTAAAATAAAATTAATTACTACCGAAGACTGGTTTTAATTCACCACCTCCGAGAAGAACCCAACTACCTGGAGCAGCAAGAAGAGCTCAGAGGGACGCCGCCCGCCCAGCCAACCGGCTGTGACCAGAGGCTCCACCACCCGCCCTCCACGAGGTTTCTGCCCGCCCTACGCTGAGCGCTGCTCCGCCCGCCCGCCTTCCACGAGGTCACGTCCGCCCGCGACGAGCCGACCTCCGCCCTGACGCCGAGCGCTACTGAGAGCAGCCTCCGCGCACCGTCCAGCACTCCCGCTGGACCTAACCCTTTCCCTCCACTGCGGCATAAGACACCTTGTAGCCGTTGCCATCTGCATCGTTCACGTGAGCCTGCGTGAACGGCAGTGGAGTATCATTCCCTGCGCACATTGCACGACGTGCGTATCCCTATTACTTTCCCCCATTCCGCTTGTTGCCTTAGGTCGCCGGCAACAGGTTTTCCCGTACCTATATGTATATATCGCTCTATGGTTAGGGCTAGGTATTATAGATAGGTAGGTAGGTTAGCTAGGGACCCAGTGGTGAGTATCCTTGTATAGGAGAGTAGGGGTCTCTAACTTAGCTAGGGAAACCGTAGGGAATAGGTAAGTATTGACTTGAGTTAGGACCTAGTAGGGATAGGGTCCTGTAGGAAATCTAGGGAATCTATCAATAGGTACTAGTTTGACATTGTCATACTAGATCTTAGGGTCTTGTAGGTAATGTTAGGTACTACAGATTGATAGGCTCCCTCTTAGAAGCTTGCAGTTTGACTGTTACAGTACTCAGAGCTCACGCTCTAGTGCTTTAATAGTTTCATCAGGCGTTTAGGTAGCTGCCAGTAGCCCATTGGCAGGTAGCTAAACGCTCTGAAAACTGTCAAGTCGCAACCAACCTAGAGTAATACAGATTTACGACCTGCATTGCTCTGGGTTTTCCGTCAGGCGTTACAGAATTTAGTAGTCGGCGACTATTATTTAACCTAACGCCTGTACATGTGCTACATTGTGTCGTACAATGTACCTATATTCCAAATTTCAAGTTTATGTCATCAGCGGTTTGGGCTGTAGCATAAATTGATTTATTTTGGATATCCCTAAAGAACCCAATAGATTTTCCAGGGTAAGAACAGTTCCTGTATTTAAACATGCTGTGTGCTTCCTCCATACCAGATTTCATCCATAACCGTTCAGCTTGTTGGATGTAATTGATGCTTTTTCACCAACTTTGGGACCCGATTTGACCCCTTAGACAAAGAAAATTCGGAAAAACAGGAAAAAACGATTTTTTTATTTTGTCTGAGTAGCACGTATACAAAGTTTCAAGTCAATCGGTTCAGGAATAAAATATATACTTACAAACGAAAAGGGCCCGTTTTACCCCGTCAAAGGTCAAAAGTTCAAAGTTTTCGTCGTTAGTGCTCCATTACGTTATACAATAAACCTATATTCCAAATTTTAAGTTTATATCTTTAGCGGTTTGGGCGGCAGCCTAAATTGATTAATTTTGGCTATCCCTAAGGAAACCTTTAGATTTTCCGGGATAATAATAGTTTCTGTATTGAAACATGTTGTGTGGCTTCCTCCATACCAGATTTCATGCATAACCGTTCAGCTCGTTGGATGTAATTGATGCTCTTTTCACCAACTTTGGGACCCTATTTGACCCCTTAGATAAGGAATATTCGGAAAAACAGGAACAAACGTAACTTTTATTTTGTTTGAGTAGCATGTATACAAAGTTTCCAGTCAATCGGTAAAGGGAATAAAAAGTTACATACAAACGAAAAGGGCCCGTTTTACCCCTTTAGAGGTCGATTTTTCAAAATTCCGTTCTTAGTGCTCCATTACGTGGTCCAATGTATCTTTGTTCCAAATTTCAAGTTCGTATCTTTAGCGGTTTGGGCTGTAGGCAGTCTGTCAGTCAGTCACTCAGCGAAGCCTTTTATATAATAGATAACTACAAGCATTTTTTTTTTGTAATCAATGATAACTAGGGAGTGCAATCTCGGTATTCCGAGATCTCGAAATACCGAGATCTTGCACCAATTTCGCAAGATTAATCGTGCACCAAAAATCGCGCGTGATCTCGCAAGATTTGCAAGATTGTACAGTACTGTTAGAATCAGGCGGGGAAAAAGGGCAGCACCTGCAGTCAGCGTATCAATGCCTATCATCAGTGGTGCCAACAAGCGTAGAGGCAAGAACGGGCCTTTTCTGCTGCTGGGTATTTGGCACTTAACATCCGAAGCCAGTTGGCAGACGACACCTAAGATATGCTGTGTTTCCTTAGGAGTTTTTTTTTTTCAGAATAATCCGTAATTTTTAAAAATAAATGATTCAGTATTTTTTATATGTAAATTATTTAAGTATTTCGCCTCTAGAATAACTTTACCAAGTTTCAATAGAATACTTCTAACAATTAAAAATAATTCGTTGATTTGCGAGATCTCGCAAAATACCGAGACCTTGCGAGATTATAGCTCTTAAATCTTGCAAATACCGATACTAAAGATTTGCTGCAAGATTGCACTCCCTAATGATAACATTGCACGTACAAATAATTATCACGTCTGCACCAAAAGACAAAATGCATAAACTTATTTATTTTTCGAATAATGTTACGCAATGTTTGTCTGTACGTGAAAACTAGCAAAGTCAAATCACGAGCTTGAATTACATAAATAAATCCTTTTAGATTGTTGTAGGTATGTTCTTGTAGGTGTATGTGCCTTTCTTTTCTATTACATATAAATATTGGTGTCACTTGTGCCCTTCAAGACTGATCTTCTGATTGATTGTATCTTCTGATTCCTTAAAGATTGAAAAGAAAGAAAAACTTGAAAGAAAATGAAAAGATTGAAAAATTGAGCAGGTGTGCCATTTTTTGCTTATTTTAAACATGTACTTAATAACTCACATTTAAAAAAAATGTTAGTTGTGCCCTTTAATTGTACGACGGCAGTACCTACAGTAGTTCCATGTCATCCCAGTCGTAAACAGTGCTTTGTTTTAAGGGTACTGTATTATGAGGCCGGTATTTTTTGAGAGCTTTGTCGCCTACATAAACGTTATTGTTTGATGACCGGCCAACGACAAAAGGTAATATTAAACGCTCATGGTGTCCGGCATACCCTGCCTTGCATATTGCAGACCCACGATCCAATACCATCAGACTGCCTTCTATTACAACTAACTTGTAGGTAAAGATATCGAAGAAATTAACAGGTGGTTATCTTCGGATTACGACGACTCGATGATATTACTACATACTGCATACGTCCGTAGAAGAAATTCGATGACGTGTGTGAATCATCCAACCCGCACTGGGCCAGCGTGGTGGATATGGCCCAATCCCCCTTTGTGGGTAGGCCTACGTCCTGCAGTGGACTATTAAGAAGGCTGGTAAAGTACAACACAGTACAGATGATATTACTCGATCTGCGCAATAAAAATAATCGTATTATTTCATACATTTGGGTAGTAGTTCTCTTCGGCAGGATTCTTATCGTCATGGTAAAGAAAAATTGGGTGCATTTACCTACAACGCAAAACCACGGTAATGAAATCTTAGATGTATATCATTACCGTGGCAAAACTGTTATGTTATGTAATTTTTTTATAATTTAAATTTTCGATCCTCAGACCCCAGGGTCGGTGCCCTTTGTTAACTAAGTTACTATTTAAAGAATGCGACTGTTCAGTAGAGATATAAATAATATTTATTGTTATTACTTTTGTCGTTAAATATGACATCATTACGTAATTAAAATGAGTTCACACTTTTAAACAAATGCTATGCAAATATTTAATTAGCGATAAAACCACCAGGATAAAGATAACATATTATACACTCGTGTTATATTGCATGTGAATTGAAAAAATCCGTCGCCATCATACTGATAAAAATGTGGTTTGGTACTTACGCTATATTTTTAATGATTATATATAAGTGTGATAAACGTGCATGAGAATGCGATAGTAACGGACAGTTGTTCCGGTCACATTTTTAGGGTTCCGTACTCAACGAACGGTTCCGTACTGAACGACTTGGCATTTTTTCTATGCATAGCGTAGATGTTTCGCTCGATTTGTTCACTCGATCAATTATTTACAATTGGTTTATGCTATATCATACAAATTATGTTAGTATTTTTTTCACTATACTGCTCGTCATAAGGCTTAACAACCTAGGGTGAATTTTACTAAAGTTTGTGCAAAAAGAGAACCGTCGTAGAGTTAAGGTGAACTAACAATAAGATATTAATCAGCAGCCAAGGTACCGACTAATTGGTAGACGCGAGTCTACTGATGAAAACCGAATTGGTGTCTTTCAAACACTTTTAGTTGTACTAGGAATGACAGAGCGGTGTTGTCAACGTAACAAAATTAGTAAAATGGCACACGGGCGACCTCACCTACGACGCTTCTCTTTTTGCACGAACTCTATTATCTAGGGGAAATATAATAAAAAATGTATTCGTCATTTTATTATTTCTATTACAGTCTCATAAAGTATTACTATTTCTTACAAAACTTTTTTATTTCACAAGAAATATTTTCCATACTCATATTCAAAACCAATCATTGACATGCCTATACATAATAGAAGGACCAAATTCTTCATACATTTGTTTTGAGATCATACAATTTTGGAAAAATGGTAATCCTGCCACTATCGAACCGCCGATCCATGCAAGATGGTTGCGTCCTGGAGGACTGATAACACGAACCCTCGTGTTGGATGGTACTAGAGCTTCCAGCTCTTTATACATACGATCTGCAATACCAGGGCTCTTCGTAGTTCCTCCAGACAATACTACATTACCAAACAAGTCGTGATGAAGCCTCGTGTCACTTTTTACAATCGAGTTGTAAGTTACTTCATGGATGCCACTAGTTTTCAATCCTAGTAACGAGGGCTGAAAAAGTGCCTCAGTGCAACGAAATCTTTCATTTCCAATGCTGATATCTTGTCCATCTGGAAGCTTGTAAGACTTTTCGATGGTGTTTTTTGATTCAGCAGCGGCAATCATTTCTGTATCAAAGTCGAGCGCAACGTAAGAAAGATCATCTTTGATTTCGCGCACGATCTCACGCTGGGAAGTGGTTGTGAATGAATAGCCCCGTTCTTTGAGGATTCTCATCAAGTAGTCTGTGAGGTCACCTCCGGCAAAGCCCAGCGACTGAATGGCATGTGATACAGGAAAACTCTCGTACACTGGCACCGAGTGCGTGACTCCATCGCCAGAGTAAAGCACGACTCCAGTTAAATGGCCTGATGCGAACAATGAAAGTACGGCCTGGGTAGCTAGGTAAATACCGGGCGTCTTGAATTTCTCGAACATGATTTCCGCCGTCTTTTCTTTGTTGGAATTAGGGTTTGAAGAGCTCTGGGTAAGCAAAACTTGATGTTCTTCAGGTGCAACGCATAGTTCGTCGTAGAAGATGTGATGCCATATTTTCTCCATGTCGTTCCAGTCGGTAACTATTCCTTGTTGGATGGGAAAGTTTAAGCTAAGGACGCCCCTCAGTCTTCGGGCCTCGCCGCCCACATACGTGTCTACGCCATATTTGTGGTGTGCTCGGCCTACATAAGAAGGAATCACGGTACGTGGGACATCTTCTCCAGCAAATCCAAGCCTGCACGCGCTGGATCCACTATCTATCACTATAGCAGCTTTTTCATCATTGACCATATTGAATTAATCAAACTATCTTAGCGGTCGCCAAACGCTTATATGGACAATGATCTGTTCCTTGTCCTCAGCAATGTTTTTCGATCTGTAAAACAGCAAAAATCAGCGTGTAACATTATTTTTTCCTGAAAAATGTGTTGTTTGTAAAGTCCGTTTACGGACCATAATTTTACGTGATAACATCACAAGAAAACATTGTTTTTAGAGTTCCGTACCTCAAAAGGAAAAAACGGAACCCTTATTATGATCACTTTTTTGTCCGTCTGTCCGTATGTCAAGAACGCAAATCATATATATATATAAAAATCGATTTTCTGAGTTACCCTAGAAAAAAGTAAGAGCCGTTTATGTCGTAAAAATCGCTCCCGCTCGCCCTCGTGGCGTGAGTGACTGGCGCGAGCAGGAACAAGCGAAGCTGAACGTCAGAGCGCTCACACAGTATGGCCTCTGCTCTAAAGCCAACGTTGCCAAGGGCAAATCGTCTAATCTACAAGTTCCAAACTTTATATGACACCTTGACCTTACTGCGGATATGATAAACGCGACAAGCAAGCAAAGATTTAAAGAGAGAGGTCTTTTTAGGGTTCCGTACCCAAAGGGTAAAAACGGGACCCTATTACTAAGACTCCGCTGTCCGTCCGTCTGTCCGTCTGTTTCCAGGCTGTATCTCATGAACCGTTATAGCTAGAAAGCTGAAATTTTCACAGATGATGTATTTCTATTGCCGCTATAACAATAAATACTAAAAACAGAATAAAATTAATAACTAAGGGTTCCCATACAACAAACCTGATTTTTTAGCCGTTTTTCGCTCTATATAATCTCTAAATAATGGTAACAGTGATGTTTGAAATTTTCGCAGAATATTTTGTTATATATTCACTTCAACAAATAATTAAAATAAAATAAATATTTAAGGTGGGCTCCCATACAGTACGGAACCCTGCGTGTGCGAGTCCGACTCGTACTTGGCCAATTATTTGTACTCGACGCGCAATACATTATATCCACCTGAGACCGGTACCACTTGTGATATCACAAAATATTTCTGCAAGCGACTTATGTTTGAACTGAGAGTCAAATCAGTTACCTGATTATACAAGTAGTACTCTGAACGGTAGACCTTGCAACTGTTTAATATAATCCATTAAAGCGTATATCTCGACTCACTCTTGTCTGCTTTGATTCGTAGGTACACGAAGAGCAGAAAGTTTTGTACAAAATTACCTCCCCGCTGGATCAAGACGCCATGTCCATCACGAGATCTCTGAAGAGAAGATTAGTGAAATAATCGATGAACAATAGACAAAAAAAAAAATATACAGACGAACATAGTACCTCCCCCATTTTGCAAAACGGTTAAAAAAGGGTTTGGAGATAAATTAATAAATAAATATTAGGAGACATCTTACACACGGTCACTGACCCCAAACTAAGTAAGGCTTGTGAAATGGCTGCCAGAGACTTATATGTATACTACGTATACATATTTTAAATACATACTTATATAGATAGTACCTAAATAACACCCAGACATAGAGCAAACACCTATGTTCATCACACAAATGTTTGCCCTGGGTGGGGATCGAACCCACGCCTTTTTAACCCAGAAGTCAGGGTCACTAACCACTGAGCCACCGAGGCAGTCATACCTCTCGTCCACGACAGAAAACATTGATAATAGAACCTGTGTAATTTTCGTCGATATTCGTTGAAAAATGCGACCTATAGAAAAGTATCAGCAAAGGTTTTTTTTTTATTCCGTTTAGGCTTGCGTTTGACCACATACTGCCTGATGTTGAGCAGATCTATCTTGGTCTAGGGTCCAGACGAAAGCAAAATCGTAGACTTCAAACGGAGACCTCTCTCACTTTGTTTATTCGGCCAACAAACTAACATTACGTAAATCCTTACATAGTATAAAATAAAGTCGCTATTTTCGTTTATTTGTTTGTTTGTTTGTCTGTATACTTAAATCTTTAAAACTACGCAACGGATTTTGATGCGGTTTTTTTTTAATGGACAGAGTGATTCAAGAGGAAGGTTTATATGTATAATACACCTGTGCGAAGCCGGGGCGGGTCGTCTAGTCACGGTATATGAATAGATCTATAATATGAATGCTAAATAGTTGGCCTTCGTCTTAACTGCGATCAGTCGGAATTATTTGCCTTTTAAATGGCGTATTTTCATACCGGAGGCCCCAATCTGGGATTCCAAGACACGCGTTTATCAAGTTTCACGCTGCACGCGCCGTTTCGAAGGTCAGGTTGAATAGGTTTTTTTTTCAGGGTTATCCAGAACTGGTGTATCAAGCCGAAAGGAGGTGATTAAAAGCATCATAATGAACAACTTCTACTGTGAGACCAAACCAGAATTCGAGAAAAAAATAACTGTTTTATACTCGTACGTTATGTCGTTTCCGAGTTGCAATTTGTATGAAACAGCTGTATTTTTCTTTAAATTAGCTGTTTTATACTCTTACTTTATGTCGATTCCGAGTTGCAATTTGTATGAAACAGCTGTATTTTTCTTTAAATTAGCTGTTTTATACTCTTAAATTTTGTCGATTCCGAGTTGCAATTTGTATGCAACAGCTGTATTCTTCTTTAAATTAGCTATTTTATACTCTTACGTTATGTCGATTCCGAATTGAAATTTGCATGAAACAGCTGTATTTTTTCTTGAATTTCGGATTGCGCCATGGTAATAGTTGTTTATAGAGTTTGTGCAATAAGAGAAGAGTCGTAGGTGAGGTCGCCCGTGTGCCATTTTACTAATTTTGTAACGTTGACAACACTGCTCTGTCATTGCTAGTACACTAAGTGTTTGATACTTGGTAGACACCAATCCGGTTTTCATCAGTACTCGCGTCTACCAAGTATAGTCGGTACCTTGGCTGCTGATTAAAATCTTATTCTTAGTTCACCGTAACGCCACGGCGGTTCTCTTTTTGCACAAACTCTAGTGATCTTAATCATTTCCTTTTGGCTAATACAGGGCAAGCAGATAACCTTGTATATCAGTGTGTTCTATTTTTGACCCACAACGACGTTCATCGCCAGGCAAGTTGGTGGATAAATACTGTTTATAGACCGCATAACACAAGATGGCACACGAAGTTAGCTACAAGCTGCGCATTATCCAATCAACGCGCGGCTTTATGAGAGCTTCTGTCGGGATTGAATATTACGCAGCTTGTAGCTAACTTCATTTCCGCCAACTTGTGTGATGCGACCTATAATTTTGGTCAAATGAATAATTAGTTGTGTGTGCATTTTTAATTAGTTGTGTGTGCATTTTTAATTAGTTGTGTGTGCATTTTTAATTAGTTGTGTGTGCATTTTTAATAAGTTGTGTGTACATTTTTAATCCAAGAATAACGTATTGGAAAATTGATGAAAAAACCAAAGTAAACATTTATTTATTCTCAGCAGTATAATTAAATTTGGCATTTTCGCAGTTAAAAATCAGCAAAAAAGATTTTTTTATCGAACTAGGTAAATAAATCACAAATATTTAGCAGGAAAGTGTGGAATGCCATCTCGTCGCATTGTGTTTATTTATATTTTTTATAATTTGAGTTTAGTTTATTTTAGTGATTTGTGTTTAGTGTATACATAATATAGTTTTCACTGAAATACATAAATAGGTAAGGGTGTGCAATACATATAAAGAGTGATAAATATTGTTTTGCGGCTTGTATTTTTGTCGGCTTTTAGTAAGGTCTTAACTAATTTATTGAGGCCCTACTTTCGACCAGTCTTAAGTTACTAAGACTCTCTCTCTATCTCTATTTTCATAAAAGTTGCAAAATCTCAAACTTGACACTAGCAAATGTGAAATCATACAATGCCAAAATGAAAAAGAAAAAACTAAACTAGGTACCTACATTAAAAGTACTTACTTGTATTCTATGTCGTTCTTGTGCTATCTTAGGTAGCGTGATATAAAATTTATTTTGTTTCACAAAAACGCCTTTATTATTACGACAGAGCGACTGATATCAGAGACTTGTGCGTTTAGATTATTCCATTCTTAGTAATCCCAGGGTTGCCAATACCATCGTCCCAATTTTAACTTTATTTAACGTTTGGTTTCCGGAAAAAGAAGTGATAATTGTTTTAAATACAGTATGTCTAAAGCTCTCTCTGACTGATACTCATATCATCTCCTCGTTATTAATTTATTTGTAATATATTTATGCATCTGAGTATGTTTATCTTTATTGTATGTAATATTTATTAGAAGTATTTATGTATGGCTATTATTAAGAAGTATATTTTATTGTTGATTAGGAATTTATAGTAACTTTCTTTCATTATTTTATTTTTTACGTTTACACCGTCCTTGTCGTCTTTACGTTTCCTTGCATCTAAGAGAGGCTGTCTGGAAGAAATCGCTTTTAGCGATAATTCCGCCTTTGGTGCCTTTTCTGTCATTGTTTCTTTTGTTATGTTTTCTTGTTGGTGTCAATAAAGTGTTGTTGTATTGTATTGTATTGTATTGTATTGTATTGTATTGTATTGTATTGTATTGTATTGTATTGTATTGTATTGTATTGTATTGTATTGTATTGTATTGTATTGTATTGTATTGTATTGTATATCTTTAATACGATACTAGAAAGATTGAGAGTTTCGTTAGAAATATTGACATCTTAGAGATTACATTACAAGGAGTGTGTTAACCCGTCAAATGTCTTACGTACACAGCTATGTACGTAAGGAAAAATGGCACGACGTGCCTTACGTACACAGCTATGTACGTAAGATTTCTCCATTTTATTTTTCGTCTATGCATCTATCCACAGACTAATTCTCTTCACTCGTGGCTATATTCATGCATTACAATTCGAATGAACGCAACTTTAGCATCTGTCCAGAGACAATAATTTAAAAAAAATAATAAACCAAGATTTTTCGCTGACGCCCTTTTATTCCGCCATTTTGACACGGTGAAGTGTAGTTGTAAGTTCAAAGAAAATCAAGAAAAATGAACCAAAACAAGCGTAGGTAAGTAAAAAAGCTATCAAATTACTAAATAATGTGTAAGGAATCTATTTATGATAATAGTTTTTTGATTAATTGCAAGTTTATATGCAAAAAACCATTTCAACTTTCGTGGAGCCGTTTTCGTTTCTATGCGTCATGCATGTTTGGTTATGATTTTGTATATTTTTGTTGTAAATTGGTTGATTACTGCATGTAAGTTTGTAAATAATATATCTGTGAATATGTACTGCTAAATATATTTTCATTTTAGTGTGAAAATATTGGATAGAAATCATTTTTTTCCAAAAACAAGTGACTCGCCATTGTTTTCATTGCAGAAGTACCGATAGCATCAAAATTCATTGCCGTAATAGATTACGTGATTACGATTTTGTTTTTGTTTGAAAGGTGAATTATTCGGGAGTGTTGTTAGCTATGTTTGATGAAAAATTTTAAATGAAATTTTAAATTTATAATTAATTTTTTTTTAAAAATTTTTTTTAATTCATCAATGTTTTTGTTATTAGTTTGAAAGGTGAATTATTCGGGAGTGTTGTTAGCTATGTTTGATGAAAAATTTTAAATGAAATTTTAAATTTATAATTTAATTTTTTTTTAATTTTTTTTTAATTCATCAATATGGGTATCAAATGAAAGGGCTTGATAAGTAGAATACGATACACTAAGATAAGCATTTGTGTTCTAATTTTCCTTTTTTATTTTAGACTCGCAAGACTGCGCGCTTCGAGCGCGGACATAAGGTCGCAGTCGGTGACGCCGACCGGCTCCCGCTCAAGCACTCCGCAGCCCTCATCATCTCGGCGTGCTTTGATCACGCAGTTGATCAATGCCGCCGAGGAACGGGACATCGAAATGCCGCCGGAAGTGCAGCACCGCACCCCCAAGCAGTGAGCATTTTGTATATTTTATTACATTTTGAATATTACAAGTCATTACAAACTAAAGTACATGAGTTTACGGGACATTTTTACACATTATTTTTTTGTTTGTTTAGAATACGCGCCATGGTCGTAGATAACACGCCTGGTGGTACTCTGGGCGTTACCGGCGAGACTGTGACGCTGCAGAGTACCCCAGGCGGCCACATAAGGAGAGCCGTTGATACCGGGCCGTTGTCGTCACTTGCGTAAGTTTTTTTGCAATTTATTTTTCCATCTTTTTTTACTCGTACCTCGGATAAAAATAATAATGTTACATTTGCTCTCTTACAGAACCAGCGTCGAAGAGCGCGTAGAGGCGCTCGATGTGAGTGACGACGACGACGACGAGGTGGACGACGCGGAGGCGCGGCAGATATTGCGGTGGGTGCAGCAGGGTCCGGTATTCTTGACACCCAAGCCGCTTTCTTGTAGCTCGACTGCTACCGGAAACGTAGGCGATGCTTCGGGCAATAACAGTTCCCTATCTCAGGGAACTGTTATTCAGCCAGGGAGCGTTGCAGATGTTTCTGTAGCAGATGCCGGTGTTTTCCCTTCGACCTCGGGAGTAGGAAAAACACCAAGGTCCCGAGTTATAAGGAAGACTCACGAGGGCAGCGATTTTGATAGTGACTTCGACGACGAGTTCGACGTAGACATTATCTCAAACGCTGTCGCTGGAATGGGAAAAGAGATTCCAGATAACGATGAGTTAGACGAACGTGTGCAAAATATTGTAGCTTCTGTAGAGAGTGCGATGGATGAAGAAGCTGGTCGCTTGCCGGGTGTATCCGATAGTTACACGTGGGAAGAAAACTTTGAGTCGTTCCGCGGTGTTCCCGAAGTTTTTTCGGGTCCTACTGCAGGACCACTCAAAGATTACGATTCGCCCTATGATGCCTTTATTGATATCTGGGATAGAGACATCATGGAGCGAATTGCCCAGGAAACTAACAGGTACGCTCAGCAAACAATCAGTGGTCTGAGACTCGAAGAGGGATTGAAGCCATCCTCTCGTCTTCATCGGTGGACTGACACTGATGCCGACGAGCTGATGGTTCTTTTCGCGATATATATGTTCATGGGTATCGATCAGCGTACATCACAAAATGAATATTGGGAATCGGAAAATGTTCTTGAAATGCCTAGATTCAAGAACATTATGACGTTCAATCGCTATGTTTTGCTTAGCAAGTTTCTGCACTTTGTGGACAATTCTGATGCGAGTCGGGATTATCTACAATGTGAAGGGATTGAGCTATCACCGAAATTAGCAAAATTGGCACCCGTGATTTCACATCTCAACAAAAAATTTGCCTCCCTTTACAATTTGCATAGAGAAATTTCGATTGATGAGTCCTTGACCTTATTCAAAGGCCGCTTGTCCTGGGTTCAGGCAATAAGGTCAAAGGCTGCGCGGTTTGGAATTAAATCGTACGAGCTCTGTGAATCACATACGGGGTACCTATACAAGTTTCAAATTTACGCTGGAAAAGGTTCTTCTTCGGACGGTGTTGACGTCCCACCTGCTATTGACTTGGCTGGCAAGAGTACACAGGTTGTACTCGAGTTATTGAGAGGACTCGAAAATCGGGGGCACTCCGTTACGATGGATAATTTTTACAATTGTCCAGCGTTGGCGCGGTACCTCAAGAGTTTGGGTTACGATTGCTTGGGAACTTTGCGCACGAATCGTAGGAACGTGCCTAGTGAAATCGCGAAGGTACCGAAAAATGTGCCGAAGGGGTCCATCATCGCGCGCCATTCTGGTGATGTTTCCATCGTAACATGGAAAGATTCCAAACTGGTCACGATGATCTCCACCTACCACAATGCCGATACCTACGTCGGATCGAAGGCAGGTAAAACGTTAGTGAAGCCTATTAGCGTGAGGGACTACAACAATACTATGGGAGGGGTTGATCTGAAAGATCAAAAACTGTCAATGTATTTGTTGGAGCGCAAGAGATGTGTGAAATGGTATGTCAAGATGTTCAAGAGGTTGCTGAACGTGAGCATACACAATGCTTTCGTTATGTACGTCGCTTCTTTGAAACGACGTGACATGCCAGCTGTGACGCATCGTGATTTTCGCAAAAAGCTAGCAAACACTTTGTGGGAGCGACACCGCTCCGCTCCTGTGGAGATTTGCGAGCCTGATGGGAAAATCATGAGGTTGAGGCGGGATGTCGCGCACGTGCCACAGGTTCTGACGAAACAAGGTAACCGAAAACGTTGTGTTGTTCACCAACGGCTGTCAGAAACCAAATTGGTTCATACCAAGTGCATGACCTGTGGCGTATTTCTGTGCTTTGGTGCCGGAGACGCCATTCCGTCCGACAGCTGTTGGGCGCAATGGCATTCTTTGGTTGAACTCAAAGGACACGAAGTTCGTGGGCGGAAAAGGAAACGTGACTAGGTATTTACCAATTTGTGAGAGAACGATGTGTGTGATTGCGAGATTTGAATGCCTTATGATCTGTGATGCATATTTCTCAAGTAATTTCTTTCAATAGCCAGGACAATTGCTATCCTTTATTCAATTGTAAATACCGGATTTTACTTTTGGATTAGTAGTCAGTAGCAGGCATTTTTCATCTAGGCGGAGGGTTAGGGAGGTTGCAAGTAAGTTTGTAAGTATCACGTGAATATTCATCTTGATATGAACCTTCAAATCCATGAACATTATATATATGCCTTTTTCTTTTCGTTTCTTTTCCATCTGCACTCTGTGTCCCGGGCAAAATAGAAGTTATAATTTTTCGCCCAGGTGTGGCTAGTTCATCTAGATAAGTAGGTTAGGTTAGGTTAGTTTGTCGGTGGTCGGCTGACGGAATAACGTTGACTATGTACATTTTTACTGTGCAGACAGTTGAATTTATTTGTGTACTAGCCGATATATAATTAGTAATAATAACATTGACGATGTACGTTTTTGTTTATATCATTTACTTTGCAGACAGTTGAATTTATTTGTGTACTAGCCGACCAGCCGATATATAATTAGTAATAATAACATTGACGATGTACGTTTTTGTTTATATCATTTACTGTTTAGACAGTTGAATTTTTTTGTGTACTAGCCGATATATAATTAGTAATAATAAGTAGGAATAACATTTTTGTTTTTGTACGTTTTTGTTTATATCATTTACTTTGCAGACAGTTGAATTTATTTGTGTACTAGCCGATATATAATTAGTAATAATAAGTAGGAATAACATTTTTGTTTTTGTACGTTTTTGTTTATATCATTTACTGTTTAGACAGTTGAATTTATTTGTGTACTAGCCGATATATAATTAGTAATAATAAGTAGGAATAACATTGACGATGTACGTTTTTGTTTATATCATTTACTTTGCAGACAGTTGAATTTATTTGTGTACTAGCCGATACATAATTAGTAATAATAACATTGACGATGTACGTTTTTATTTATATCATTTACTGTTTAGGCAGTTGAATTTATTTGTGTACTAGTCTTAAGTTTTTTTCCTGTGCCCACCACTGTTTTACATAAAAAATATACAAAAAATATATAAAAAATATGTTTATTTTATTTTGTACCCTCATAGTAGGTACCCTAGGTAGGTAGGTGTTCCTAACAAAAGTTCCTAATCGGGTGATCGATATTGGCCGAAGTTGGTAAGTATGAAAGAATCTAGGGGTAACTAAGTAACTAATCTAGGAGTAACTAAGTAACTAATCTAGGAGTAACTAAGTACTCGTAAATATCACACAAAATTCAAAATTATCACAGTTTCTCTACTTCCTACTAATATGTATTATAAATGCTAAAGTTTGTAAGAACGTTTGGATGTATAAATGTTTGTTACTCTTTTACGCTCAAACGGCTAGACGGACTTTGATGAAATTTGGTATGGAGATAGCTTAGACCCTGGATCAATACATAGGCTACTTTTTATACCGGGTAAACGCGTGTAACACCGCAAGGGCGTAGCTAGTAATGAATATTTCAAGGTATTTTTTACACCTATAATATGTATATATAGTATTATATAATATATATATAACTATAATATAGCCTATGTTCACCGGGGACAGTGTAGATTCCCAACAGTGAAAGAATTTTTCAAATCGTTTCATAAATGACGGAGATACGGCATACGGCATATTTGGCTACGGCAAAACGGCTGGGCCGTAATCGCCGTAATAAGATTTTTCATCGAAAATCATATAACCGAAAATCAAAGATTACCTCATAAACGCCAAAATTCATGATAATTATCTGTATAGTTCATTTTATGTGTATATAAATAAATCTTTGATTTTTGTCTGAGAAATAAATGTATAAAAATTGTTGTTGAGCAATTGCGTTGCGAACGGTACTTCGTTCAGTCTTGTTTCCGCGGCGAAAAAACATGGCCGCACCATTTTTTTGCGTCGTAGTGTTATTGTGTTTTTTAGTGATTATATCGTGTTTCCGAGTAAACAAAAGCGTGAATTGTGTAGTAAAAAGGTGCAGGTATATATCCTGAGTGAGTGAATTGTGTAAAAATTAGTTATAACAGTGTGAGAACAAAATGTTTGTGGGGAGCCGGCGAAAAAAATCAAAACAAGATTTTCATCATCATATTTTTTATTATCAAGTAAGTCTAATAAATACTAAGATTACATTAAAACATTCTGCGTTTCAGTAGCTTTCTAGTAGTATATAACTCTTTCTAAATAAAACTAGTTACAATATCGAAATAAGCAATTTTGTCAAGCGCCTTGTCAAATTTTGATTTTTCGAAAATAACCTTGACATTACCAGCGACCTTCAAGTCGAGCGGGGGGCACCAGACGGGTTAAAGTATAGGCTAAGTTAAATTAAAATAAAGTTAAAAAGAGTTTTTACTATCAAATAACGTTTTAAAAACCTTACAAATTGTATCCTGTTAGCCAAAAAAGGAAATAAAAATAATGTGCAAGTGGAGTCCCTCCGCGCGGAAGAAGTGTAACCACAACACAAAAGTACATTCATATATACCCCCTCCATGATAGCGTTAAACGTTTAATGCAAACTTGTTGGAAGTTGCATTAGAAGTCTCACTTCAGAAAAATCGGGAAAAGAAACCATTATTAAGAGTTGTAAGTTAAACCACTAGGTACCCTATTGAAAAAAAATGCATAAGAAGCAGAATAATATCAGTAATCTTCTTCTTTCTTCTTCTTATATATAAAAATGAATCGTGGTTGTTAGTCTCGCTAAAACTCGAGAACGGCGGGACCGATGTGGCTAATTTAGATTTTGAAATATCAGTGGAAGCTAAGGGAACTTTAAACGATGAGGAAATTTTAAAAAGTAGCGTGAAAAATAATAAAAACTTGAAATTAATTTTCCCATACAAAATGTTCCTACCTGTGAATGTTTACAGTATTTGGTCGCCGGTGGTGCTAAGGTGATATGAAGTTCACCGTGTCAGCTAGTAATAATAATAATTATAGGTCTAATACTTTACTGTTTCTAAAATTATTTCATGTAAATAATGTCTGATAGTATAGGTACGACAATATCTGCCAATATAGAAATCATAAAACGACATTAATCCAAGCAACCATTTACCTATCTAAGTACTATCCCAGTAAATTACAGTGCGACATAAAAGATTTGAAAAGAAGTGAGGTTGCCACCATCGCTTTATTAGCATTTTTTGCCTTTTTTTTCATAATTATACTGTTTTTCTGTTCACAATTTACAAAACAACACAAAACGAGAAAAACACTAGAATGTTAACAATGATTGATAGCTCTGATTGTAGTTCCAGCAAAAGTGATAATTTAGTTCCCGAATAATTAATTTATTCTCTTTTGTGTCGCACTGTAAGAAGTATTTTTTTCTGGAGCTGTTAATATTACCATAAATATAGCTTGTCTTGTCTCATAAATATCTTAATACACGTATGTTTATTAATAACTTATCTCGGTAAACATCTTGTGAACAACTTTTGTCGATAACTCGATGTTGCGCATAAATTTGTTCTCTATAGACAAGGAGATGGACGCCTAGTTTGTTAATATTTTATTTTACACTCAGTTACGAAATAAATTTAATGGAAATTAAAATAAATAGATTGATTTTTCATAAAGTACAATACAAATCAAGGTTTCTCTTTCCTTATCTTTAAAATATTAATTATCTGAAATTGTGTTTGTTGATTTGTTGGTATGTTACCCTTTCACGCAGAAACAGATCCATGAATAGACATGATTTTTGGCACAAATATAGTTCAAATGCCATATTTTGTCTGAAAAAAATAAAAGGTGTCTATATCATACCATGAAAATAAAAAATAAAATGTGGGCTAGTTCAGTCACAAGTATCCATAAACTACCAGATTTATTTTTCACACTTTTTTCGTGCTCTTTGTAATAAGTATCAATACCTACCATGAGTTTGTCAAATTTCTGTAAATGCAAAGTAGAATCTTTTATGGAATTTCTTCAGTGCTATCTGTTAGCATCAAGTTGGCCAGCTTCATTTTCCTGTAACTTTTTTGTTTTAAGTTTACTTTTAAGCGTAACAAAAACTCGATAATATCATACTAGTAGCATTATTACTTTTTTCTTCTTCGTGTCAACTATCCCATTATAATTATATCATGTACCTACGTGTTTATGATTATTTATTAGAGCATAACCACTGAAAGTAATTAGTGAATAAAACCAAAGTAATATTTTTTTATCCTGTCCTTTTTATATTTATTTTTATAACTCTAAGGAGGCGCATTTAGTGATAAAAATAAATTAAATGAAATTCAATTGAATGATAAACACTTCAATATTTTTCCAGTACATTTTTTAGCTTATTCTTTTGCGATATTTACTGATAATTTATTTTTCAATATCATCAAATTATTTGTTATTTCCTTTTGAAAAAAAATAAAATTAATATTATTTCAAAGCTCCTTAATTAAATCTACCGGCTAGCTCTCGTCACTCCGGGGTTATTCATACACAATGGATAGGGTCATGAATATGCGATGCCACTGTCAACGGTTTTAGGGCTTTAAATAAATGGCACTCTTAAGGAGCTGCCCTTAAAAATGTGGACGCATTAAAACTGAGCATTTTGCGGCATGGAAATTTACGCAGAATAAATGTTTTATTGTGTTTTTACAGGCTTAGAGATGGAAGCAAGGGTTATTAGGTGCTTATTAACCCTAGAAGCCCAATCATATTTTTATATCCATAAAGCCCAATCATACGTCAATTTGACGTGTACTATTAAAAGTCAATATATTTGTTTGTTTAATGTTGTATATACCAAATCTCTAAATTATATGGCTTAAATATAGTTTAATAAATTATAAAAACGTAAATTTAAATCAAATAGTTATTTATTGATACTTTTATAATCATATATTAGGAACTATAGTAAAATTTCACAAAAATTGTGATCATCTTAGTTATTTTTTGATACAAATAAAATCAATACAAAAATCAACCTTATTTAAACAATTTTTAGAAAACAAATTAACTCTCCTCAATATAAAAATGGTCAAAAATAATTATTCAGTAATTAAATACAGTTTTGACATGTGTCAATTTTAGTGTTCTCCGCACATTGCTTTTTTACATATGAAGCACAGTGTTGTTGTCATCCACCTTGTTTTACAGATACAACACCCACAGTAGCTTGTTTTATTTGATTCTGGATCATCACATGTAACTGCTGCTGATGTTTCTGGCACGGTTTTCAACACATATGCGATGTTTTTACGTAAAGTCTTGTCAAAGTTGGTGTTTCCAGTCGTTTTTGCATACACAGTGGTCAATTCTGTGCTCAATTTTTGCATTAACTCCCTACGGCTCAATGTTTTTATTTATTTGTTAGCTTGTTGTGGCAGTGACTTATGAAGTCACAAAAGCCATGTTTAACATTCCATAAAAACTGCGTAACCGAATAGAAGCCTGATTCAACGTGATGATTCTGTGAAGTGAAGTCCAAAGTGTTTCTTCAAGATTTGCTGACTCTGGAGTCGGGACAGGGCAAGTTCCTCGTTTCCGAACTCGCATTTCCCATAAAGTCCACCACCTCTTCTTCAATATCACTCCTGATATCATCTTGAGGATCAAAATCTTGAGAGTCACTATCAGCGGGAGAAAAATCATCTTCAGGTTCCAAGTGACGCAATTTCATCTGAATTTAGGTATCTAGAGGACACCATTGTATTTTATTTTCTAAAGATAACATATTTAGTAAAAATATCAAACAAAACAAAACAACAAGCAAAAATAAACATCAATACTGCAAACTTATAATAGTTGCAAAACTTACACAAAGCCCAATCATACGTCAGATTGACGTGCATCATTGTGATTACAATTAAATGGAGGCACTTACCGAAGCGATACAGCCTTCTCCTGTTAGGTCTCGACGGGCACTAGGTTGGTTTGGAAGGTCGTGACGATTCAACAATGTGTTCCAAAGATATAGCGGTTTTTTTTCAGCGTGTACGTCAAAACGACGTACATTGGGCTTCTAGGGTTAAGTTGGTTTACCGGTATTTTTGGTCTAAATTACGAGTATGTGGATAGATTTTTTAGATAGAAATTGGTTTAGAAACTAGAAGCTTACAAAATTAAAAATAAAATAATTGCACATTTCAAAAGTGGTTAGGTACCTACTTCAATGCAAACTAGTTATTGTTATCGTGGAGTAGAGTTTTAATAATCAAATTTTTAAATGTGTCTTAAAGTTTTGTATGTAAATATGCTAAATATTACTTCAATTCAATATTTGCAGTCATCATTTGAAAATCCCTATCAGCCACGGTGTTCCTTAACCGATATAAAGAGTAAGGTCATACGAAAGCCAATCTAATATTTAAAAAAAAATGCTTTGATGCCCGCAAATTACCTGCCATCTAAGTAGTTGTATTTTTAAATCTAGAAACCGCTATGGCTACTTAGCCAGACTGCAAGATCACAGATGGACCTATACCATAACCAAATGGCACGGACCAAGCGGAAAAAGAAAAAGAGGCAGACCGGTGGCACGATGGGCGGATGGCATCAGCAAACTGGCAGGAACAACCTGGATGAATACAGCAACAGATAGGGATAAGTGGAAAGCTCTAGAGGAGGCCTATACCCACCAGGGGTTCTCATCACAAACTAACTAACTTATATAAATAATATTGTAATCTATCAACAAATGAACAAAAATCATAGTAGGCACCTAACAAATTAAATGCAATGAAACTAAGATTAAAATTGTAATTTTAATTGACATTTTTACTTCTATGAATTTATATGCAAACAATTTTACTGTATTGTAACAGTGAATGTAAGTAACTATTACTAATGACTGTTCTAAACAAAATATTAGTAATGACTGTTTTAAATTAAATATTATAATTAATGACAATGAAATTCGATTCTGCAATGTACCTATCTAATTTAAACTTTAAATGATGATTATTTTTAACATTTACTTTACATATTATTCTAACAATGATAGTAATGACAAACTAATGTATTTAATGATGAGATGAGAAATTAAAGGCTTTTTTTTTTATTTAACCGCTATGGTACTTTTTCAACAGCATCATTAGGTATACATTACTTATCTGTACGGCCACGGAATGGACCAAGCAACCGGGTTTCCTATTTTCTGAGAGCTATATATAATCTGAAGCTTGCCTAATTGCTTTATTTTTGATTACAATGTGGCTTACCATCAGGCGAGTTGATGGTCAAGCGCGGACTTACTCGCGACAAAAAATAATAATCGGTCAAGTACGAGTCGGACTCGAGCACGGAGGGTTCCGTACTGTATGGGAGCCCCCCTTAAATATTTATTTCATTTTAATTTTATTATTGAAGTGAATATAAAACTAAATATTCTGTGAAAATTTTAAGCAACTACCTGATACCATTTTTAATATAGAGCGAAAAACGTCTAAAAATTCAGTTTTGTTGTATGGGAGCCTCCCTTAAATATTTATTTTATTTTGTTTTAAGTATTTGCTGTTATAGCGGCAACCAAAATACATCATCTGTATAAATTCCAGCTGCCTAGCAATAGTGATTCATGAGATACAGCCCGGTGACAGACAGACAGACAGACAGACAGACGGACAGACGGACATCGAAGTCTTAGTAATAGGGTCTCGTTTTTACCCTTTGGGTACGGAACCCTAAAAACATGCTACATTCTATATCACAATGAAAGCTTATATCGCTAAACTTTTAATAAGTAATAATTTTTCGCAAAAAATGGAAAAACTGCCTTACATCATGTACAAAATTCGAATATTTCGCTCGAATTGCTTACTTTATTGCTGGTTTTTTCAAGATCGGTTGATCCGATTTCTGTATAAATGGGACTATCTCGGGTGTGGGTATACACCCGAGAAACATAAAAATATATTTTTCAACTGAAAAATATTTTTTCGATTCGGTTCACAATTGGCGAAATTATCGAAGGACATACACAAAAAAATACATACAAACGAACATAGAACCTCCTCCTTTTTGTAGGTCGGTTAAAAAGAGAGTAATTTTCCATTTCCCTAAGTAACCGGCTGAGAACAGATACATCCTGTTTCAATTAAATTGGTAATTGGAATAAGTTTGGAATCTCCAAGTGCGAGTTCCGAATGTTAATCACATCGAATGGTGTTTGGACAATCTCACACGAGGCACCAACGCAACCCAATCAACAGTGTGATTCTCTATAATACTCTACAGATACGTGTTACGTACCTACCTCAAGTTATAACCTTTATTTTCAAGGAATTTATGTGATATAATTATGTTTTTATAATATTGCAACTTAAACTCAACGATTTGACATTATTTTCTGTTTTCTTAAACTCAATTTTTAACCGACTTCCAAAAAGAATGATATTCTATGAACATACACAAAAAAAATACATGCGTGTGCATGTATTGTTCATCGATAATTTCGTGAATTTTCCAAATCGAAAAATTCTTTTTTAGTTCGTAAGAGTATACTCCCGAGGTGGCCCCATTTAATCTTTACAGAAATCAGCTGAGCCGTTTTTGATAAATCTAGTATAATGTAAACAATCGAGCGAAATATTTTTTTTTTTTTTAGTTTAATGTTACACTCCACAGACTCCAGGGTCTGTGCTTTTTAAGATTTACATTTTTTTTTAAAATGATTTGAACAATATTGCTTATAACTAAAGGCTTTACAAGAGGACACTAAAATGAATCTAAATCTTATTTTCTTTCTCTTTAAATACGATTTTAAACTACGATTAAATTAATTATTTATTATTTTCCAAATAACTACTTATACCGCTCAGGGCCTCCATCACCGCCGCGTTCCGGTCTTTAATGGCCATCTTTAAATTATAGTCTACGATGACCTTAGGTGACGCAGTAGTCGCACGCCGCACAAAGCGGCTGATGGCGTCTTCCTCGTTGTCGGCGAAGTATGTGAAGGACCTGGTGTGCCGTGATACTGCGACGACCGCGTGCGAAACGCTTTCGTGCAACCTCATCTTGGCCTTGATTTTAATGGTGATGACAGAGTCGTATGTCAGACCTTGAGCTTCGTGGATGGTAAGGATGCGCGACCCTGACCCCTCTCCATACCCTTGGCTGATAAGGGTCTCCTTTTCTTCTTGAGTGTGAACCAAAAAGTGGGTGTTGGGGAGGTTGTGGGGTATTAGCGCACCCGTGTATCTTTTCTGCTCTAGAGATCTGACTTAGATTGCTGAGGAATTTACACCCGTGTATATTTCCCTCAGTGAATACGCTACATCCATGGGGTTCCGGTGCGTACATAACAACTCCTGGCTGATGTTTGCGACCAGGTTAGGGCGATGGTACCTCATCTCAAAGAGGTTTTCTCTATCGATATAAGGTAGCTGATTTACGTCTCCGAAGAGGATAAGTTCACTGGCACCAGACAGCCTCAAAGCCATCACTATGGCTCCAAAATGATTCATGAGAGCCTCATCCACCATTAGACGGTTGCAACTCTCGAAACTTTGGAAACCATTTACAAGAATGGAGGCCATGGTACGCACCTTAGTTCTTACTAAGTTACCAATACGGTGCGCCAGTTTCTCTCTTAGATCTTTGGCTGCTTCAGTTGTTGTGGTGATGATAATGTCCTTATCCACATCGAAGTGTCGTACCACCCATGTTGTCTTGCCGCAACCGGGCACTCCATTGGATGGACGGACGGACGGACGGACTGGACGGTACCCGAGATCCAGTGGGATCTCGGGTACCGTCCAGTTGCCGCACCGCGCCTCGACACTAGGACTGCCCTCGATGGTTTTTGCCATGTCAGCAATCCTGTCGTCCAGCATTATTTTGGTACACCTGGCGGTAACCACAATAGGGTCCTCTGGTGGTGTCACGTACCTCAGTTTTCCCGTCCGATCCGTCTCATCCTCATTTAGGGCCACGAATCCTTTTATTGCATTATAAGCAGCCATATATTGACCTCTCATTGTTCCCTTGATGATATGGGAAGTGTCGTTATTGTATATAGCTGCTTCTGCTTCTTCCAGTCTCGCCATCAATAGACTCTCATTTCCTAGCCGAAAAGCCTGCATGATGTTTTTGCAGTTCCTGAGATTGAGCGAAATATTCGAATTTCGTACACGACGGAACGCGGTTTCACCATTTTTTATGAAAAATAATTATACTCTTAATAGGCGTGTTACTTACATTAAATTAAAACTTTTATTTTCAAGGATTATTTGTGATACGAGTATAATTATGTTTTTATAATATTGTAACTTAAACTCATCAATTTGGCATTTTTTGCTGTTTTCTTAAACTCAATTTTTACTTCATTGTAACGTTCACAATTGAGGTAAAAAAACGTAATTTTATACGAAACGATATACTTGGCAAAGTTACATTACGTTACGTAGTAGGCAACAGACGCCTGAACAAGTTATTTTTCCTATGTTTCATAAAAATCCTGACGCAGGGAATTTTATTAATGGTAGAGTAAATACAAGTGTGAAGCGTTATAATTATGTCGATACTGCTGGCATGGTTATCATAATGAACACATTTGCTTGAGTGAGCGTTGAAAATGACTTTTATTAATCTGTCTCGTGTGAGATTGGCCTCAGTCCCGCGATTTGTTCGGAACACACTGCTCACTTCTGAAACTTGAAACTTGAAAAGTTACGTATTAGGAGTTCGCGCTTTCTGTTGGCGGTTTTATTGCTTACGTGAACGTATTACTGTGTGTTTGGTATGATTGCTTAGATTCACTTATAATATCCAGCAAGTGTTATTGAAAAGGTGCCAGTATTCTTTTAAGCCGTGGTGGTCTAGTGGTAGTAACAAAAGCCCAGTCTCGCACCAATGAGTTCTTTGGAAATTATGTACGGAATTTCACACTATTGGCTTTTCGGTAAAGGAAAACATCGTGAGGCAACAAGCGTATGTCCGTAGAAGATTGCGTGAATCCACCAACCTCCATTAGGGCTAACGTGGTGGACACGGCCCGATCAACCTTCGTTAGTAGGCTTATGATCATAAATCTGTTGCTTAATACAATCAGGTATAACCTAATTCACTTTTTAATGGGTTCTGTATAATCTATGGATGTTACTAATGGTCTTTTAAAGAATAATCTACATAAGTCTTGTAGAAGCCAATGTCATCCTTTATCTCTCAATTTAATCCTTATAAATTGGTAAGTACCTAAATTTGTCTAAGCAATAGGTCATCATTGTATCATTAAGTTCAGTGATATAATAAATTCTATTTTTCAATTTCAAAAAGTCTTTATTTAACATAAAAAGTTACAAGAAAAGAGTACAAAAAAGTTAAACTTCTAAATCGGCTACAATTATGGTATTTTGCTTAATCTGGTCACACTGAATAAAATAAGTATCGATAAAACCCAAAAAACAAAAAGAGCATTTATTTTAAGCTTTGAAATAATCGACTTACAAAGAACAAAGCCCATGTCTACATCCAAGGTCCATATGGTGCGGCACTGATAGCGCAGTCTGCGCAGTAAGTAGTATAGCAAAATGCTGCGTTGTATTACGCCTTAGACCAAAATAACGAGTAACATATAGTCGTTGATCGTGGTCAATGAAATTGAATCAAAACCATTTGAGATCTATAATTCATTTCTTTTATATTGAAACGCACTAGAAACGATAAAATAAAAATAAATAAATAAATAAAAATAATTTATTTATAAACATCAATGCCATGATTCAATATAAAAAGCCAAACAATTTAAAAAGGACACATACACACATTTGCCTGAACTAGGTTAAACCTGTGCTTCAGGCTGACAAAGAGCAAAAAAAGAAAATTTAATACATATAAATAAAATAACTACTTGCTACTTAAACTTAGTAAAATACTTCTATAAACTGATTACAGTGCAAAAGTGCGACATACTTAGTAACCTAAACAAATTACCTGATAATACCTAAAAACCTAACGTTTTATACAGAACTAAAAAAATTGAAGACTAAGTTAAAAAAGATGTCTACCTAATGCTTAAAAATAGAACTTGACATTTGTAAATCTATTTAAAAGTTAGGAATGCTTAACTGTACAGTTTCAACTTCCATCCATCCATCCATCAGCCATAAGAAGTCCACTGCTGGACATAGGCCTCCCCTATGGATCTCCAATAAGACCGGTTGGAAGCGGCTTGCATCCAGTTTCAACTTATTTCACTATTAACAACAATTTCTCTGTATCATCGTACGACATATTTTGAAGGACCTCAGTGATTAATCTTTTACAGGTATTATATTAATTATATATGGTATATATTAACTAACGTGTTCAACCTATTGTAGAGAAGCGGCCCAAGAAATCTGTAAAATTTAGAACTGAAAGCATGTTTTGAATTTGTTTGTTGAGGACAGACATTGAATTTCCGTCTTTTGTTAGTTATTTCTGCGCTATAGGGCAGAGCTGCGTGCTGTTTTAGAACAACGTTTTGTATGAACAACTGCCTTACTGTTAGTACTTTACATGATTCATAGAGTAGTTTAGTAGGAAAAATAAAATCGCTCGCTCTACAGTTAATAATATAGTTTTACCCACGCCACCCCACGAAGTTATGCAATAAGTTATAATAGACTGACAAAGAGCAAAGTAAATTTGTCTGATTAGTTTCAAATCTGCGACGTGTCGCAGTTTTTTGAAAACAAACATTAATTTACGAAGTCTGTTATTTAAGGCTTCTAAATGTGGTCTGAAAGTTAGAGTACTATCTATTATGACGCCTAAGTATTTTATTTTATTTGTGTTATTTATCGCGGTACAAGTGCATTGGCTATTAACATTGTCTTGACAATAATGAGCAAAAATTTCTGAGTCTTCATTTGATGACTTTTTTCTTCTCATGTTAAAATCAAGGTAATGTGTTTTTTCTGTATTTAATGTTAATAAATTTTGCTGAAGCCATTTGTTTACAGTATTAAAACCACTTTGCGCATATCTGTAGACCTCTTTTTCAGAATCAGCGGAAAACAGTAGGGCAGTGTCATCGGCATAAGAAATGATGGTGCCGATGTCTAGTTTCAAATTACATAGATCATTTATATAAACCAAAAACAGGGTTGGTCCCAAAATGCTTCCCTGGGGAACTCCAAAAAGTGTATTTTCTAGGTCAGAACTGCATATATTACTAATTTTTACACATTGAGTCCTCTCACTTAGGTAACTTGAAAAGAGATTTAAAGGAACTCCTCGAATACCCAAATATTCTAGCTTACGTAATAAGAGGGGAATATAAACGGTGTCAAAGGCTTTTTTTAGGTCCAGAAAAATGCCTAATGTATGGTTGCCCTTGTCAAGCTCCTGTGCAATGAAGTCAGTCATGTGATGTACAGCATCGGCAGTGGAAAGCCTGGCTCTAAAACCAAATTGAGTCCTGGATAGAATCGATTTATCTTCCAAATATTTGACCAACCGCTTGTTTATGATTTTTTCTAGAATTTTAGATACAGAAGCAAGTAAGGATATAGGTCTGTAATTTGTAACTTGACCTTTACTGCCAGATTTATATACGGGGACCACCACAGCTTTCTTAAGACATTTGGGGAAAATTCCTGTAGATAAACATTGATTGAAAATATAGGTCAAAGGTGGAATTAAAATATGTTTGAATTGTTTTATAATTTTGCAAGATATATTGTCCCAACCTACAGCACAATCATCTCTTAAGCCCATTATTATTGCATCCACTTCGGCTTCGTCTGTGTCCAATAATGCAAAGGATGATGGGATGTGGCTACGCGCAAAAGTGCTATTTAGATGGCTAGAATGGCCTAGGTTTTTTTCCGCCAAAATTTTGCCGATATTAACAAAAAACTCATTCGCTATGTTTGCCGAGGTCAGCGGTGTTGAGTTAGCATGTAATAAACCCGAGGATGATTCATGTCGCTTCGTGGTATGAGTCACATTTTTAATACAATTCCATATTTTTTTATTACTTTTCCCTGCGCTTTCGAGCACCGATTTATCGTAGTTGATCTTTACGTTTCTTAGTAAATTATTGCAAAAATTTCTATATCGTTTGTACGATAACTGCAGTACTGAATTATTTAGATTTGATTTGGCAAGCATATGCAGTTTGTCTCTGTGTCTCATGCAACGAATCAGTCCAGGCGTAATCCATGGTTTAATGTTGTAATTTTTGCAACTTAGGTAAATATTTACCGAGTTTCTTTTAATTGCATTTTGTACACTTTCTAACACAAATGAAATACAAAATTGCGGATCAGCGGAATTGTATACTTGGTCGAAGTCTATGTTACGTAAGTCTTCTTCAAGTTTTAGAACATTTAATTTGGATATCATTCGTGATTTGTTTACTTTAGGCATTCTACAGTTTAAGGCCAGTAGAGCTGCCTTGTGATCGGTTATTGTCGAATTAGTAACAAGCGTGAGTGAAGGGAAATTAGTCTTAAGTATGATATGGTCTAAGCAGGACCCACTCTGGTGTGTAGGAAGCGTGTGCGCAGGAAGCATGCCGTGATAAGAACACAAGTTAAGGTATTCTTGGGCCGCTGAATCACTATTTTCTGGATGTATATTGAGATTAATATCTCCGATTAAGATGATATTCTTAAAATTTGATAGTTTTTGCAAGGTTTCATTGAGAGAGTCAAAAAAGTTAGATAAATTTTTATACGAAGGCGACCTGTATATAGCCAATATTGCGTAATCTGACCCTATTTTAATTAGGAGTCTGTTACAGTCTAGGATATTTGGCTCCTCTACAGAAATATTATGATGATTTCTTGCATAAACGATAACCCCATCATTTTGGTTATAATTTATATTACTTTTATACATACTATACTCTGGTAATTGCGGCATATCATATTGTTTGTTAAGCCAACACTCTGTAAAGACGAGAAAATCACAATTTATGTTTAGCCTCTGTTGAAAAATGCTAAAGTTGTTTAAGTTTTTATAAATACTGCGGATGTTTTGAGTGAGTATAGTTAATGGATTTTTATAGGTCGATATAAATTGCTTGCATTCTTCAACTTCACAAGATTTCGATTCTGATACAGAGAAATTATCTAAGTCATCAATAAAATTATTCATTATATTAAACTAAAGAAGGCAGTAAAAATACTCAATTTACGGCGCTCTTAGGCGCCACCATAATCTATAGAATTTATATACCGTTTTTCTGCAATTAATTTTGCCGGACAGTCAGCAGCACCCGTAGTATGGTTACTCGGTTTATTATAATGTACGCAAGTGGCACAAATTGGATCTTCTCCTTTTTTCTGACACTCTTTAATTGTGTGTCCACGACCAGCGCAGTGACCACAGGTGTAGTCTGCGTCACGACAGAATTTGGCTGCATGTCCATACTGCTGACACTTGTAACACCTCGTGACCAGTGTAAAGTCACGGACGGGGCACTGTTGCAGCTCGATGGAATGTTTTAGATAAGTAAACTAGTTCGTGATTCAGATGTTTTACGTGACTAAGATAAATCACAATGTGTAGATATAATTTAGTATATAAGCTGTTGTTATTTGATATTAAGATAGAATATAGTGAGATAGAAAAACATACTCAGTCAGACTCTAGTGTCTTAGTTTAATTCCTTGGCACCTCGGCATATTGGTGACCCCGAGTGTAGTATCAGTTTGGGGTCCCACTGCCATACCGGCACAGTGGTGACCCCCGACCCAACTGACGCGAAATGTAGTGAGCACGCAAGAAGATTTGGGGGTTGGCGATAAATCCGCTGGATGACGTCATACCTATACCCCCACATCACAACGGCAACCACAACGGTAACCAACGACACTTGGCGAGCGCGAAGAAGACTCTGGAAACTTATTTTGGAATTCGAGGACATTTTGTACGGGACATCTACACCTGGCAAGTCAGAAAAACGGCATATACGCATAATTCAGCAAGAAAGATGTACAGACAACAGCACAAATCATATGGTTGACGAGAAGCAGTTTGTCACGCAATTTTTGAAGTTATGAGTAAACGCCAAATCCAGGGTTCTGTAGCTGCAATGAAACGCGAATAACCCTTGGTATTTTGTTTACGTGTGAATTGATGAAATCGAATCAGCAGTCGCCAGCAGCCGAGTATAGGACCACAGGAACTTGAGATGCCAATGCTGCCGCCGAAAAATCAGGTTGGATCTGCAAGTATTTTTTCGAAGTTGGCACCACCGTACGAGGACAAATCGAAGGTGGCGGAAAATTTCGTAGTACTGGAGGATTTGCCCAGACTCGTTTCCATTGCCAAACGACTGGTCAGTAATATATTATAGAGAATATGTGAAATGGAAATATGGCTGAAGCTGCGAACGCGTGAAGATATTTGAAATGTTCAGATATTACGGAAAAAGTATGTTGTGACAACATTGTTTTAGTCTTTTGTGCAAATTCAGGATAAAATCAGTGAAATCGGTATATAGGAACGTGAAATTAAACGGAAATTGTGTACTGCTCATAAGATGTCGAAGTCCAAGTTTCATAGATTAAGTGATAGCTAGTATTTTTGTGTGAATTGTTTTAAATATTTTTGTTTTTAACTATAGGCATATCTGTATAATTTGTAATGTTACATTCAGTTTAATTGTTTTGCAAACTATATTTTACTAGGTAATTAGATCAGTAGTAGTATAAGTAGTTGCTTAGTTAGAGCTTTGTCATCACATTTTGAGTAGCGTCATACTGCGAATCAAAGGAATGCAAACGATTTAGCCAATAATGCGTAGTTATGCGGAATTTTTAGAATATTTTATTTGGAAGTTACAATTGATAAATGTAGGCTAATGTTCGTTATCGATAGTGAATCAGTGATCGTGCCGCCTGCGCAAAGAAGTAAAGACAGTAGAAGCACGTATTCGTACCTACGGAGCTGACTAGGCCAGTAGTGCTACGATTCAAATTTACTGACGCAAGCACGTTTTATACTGCAATGATAAGCAAACTATAAACTGCAACTGTAAGCAAACAGACGTAAGCAAGATCGCTGCAACATGAATGATAGGATTTTTGTTAATTTTGGTTTGACTAGTTTTAGGTAATAATTGTTAGTGAATATATATTACATTTTTTTTTTCCAAGGGGGAAGTACTGTTGCAGCTCGATGGAATGTTTTAGATAAGTAAACTAGTTCGTGATTCAGATGTTTTACGTGACTAAGATAAATCACAATGTGTAGATATAATTTAGTATATAAGCTGTTGTTATTTGATATTAAGAGAGAATATAGAGAGACTCATTCAGTCAGACTAGTATCTTATTTTAATACCTTGGCGCCCCGGCATATGATGACCAATTTAATTTTCACGACAGATGACCAATTTACAAACACCCTTTCTTTAGTTATTAGGGCTTTACGAATTGCGGCAGGGACTTCAATTACGTAATTGCAGGTTTCAGCATCTTTCTTTCCGGATTTGTGGCTCAATTTTACCGAGGCAAGAAATTTGTCCAGGTCTAAATTGTTAATAACTTCGGCCACATTTTGCTTGTATAAACAAGTGAAAACGTCTGCTTCTTTCATCGCTGAAGGGACTCCAACTACCACAATTCTGGGCTTCCTTTTATGGGCTTCATCAACTGAAAGACCAGAATTTTTGAGCTGCTCGGACTGACGTAGTTTTTCGATGTCCTCCTTACTTTGTGTATTGATAATAACGCCTCCGTTCCTAGTTTTCCGAAGTCCTCTCACGTGCAGCTGCAAATTTTCAGGGCAAATAACTTTTTGAACCAATGACTTCGTCTCTTCGCTGGTTTTCAGCTTGTCGCTAGGATATATGGCCACTGAGCTTAAATGGGTAGGCTTCAAAAAGTTATTTGTGCCTCTTTTTACCATATCTGCAAAGGAAGACTCGGCGCAAGTTTTGGACGTCTCGCCAATGCACTTCTTAAGGTCGTTAAGTTGTGAAGCCAAAAAATTATTCTGAGCAAGTTCGTTGTTAAGCTCTTTAATCTTGGACTGGGCCTGCACTGTTCTCGTTTTCAGAGACTGATATTGCACAGCCATCTGCGAGGTTCCGTGTGCAACTTTACGGCACAATGAGCTAATTTTCATTTTTTGCTCGGTATTGAGCTTTCCTTCGTTCGCGATAGTGCATACCTCATTTAGTCCTTGCTCTATCGTTGACATCCAATTTTGGATTTCGGCCGTGGATATTATTTCGCAGTTGTCTCGGGTGGGCACCGGTGGAGGTCGAGGATCAGGTGCAGGCGAGGCCTTCGGCGCAGGCGCGGGGGCGTGTGCGGGCGTGGGGGGCGGTGAATGAGCAGTCCTGCTGCTCCGGCTGAAGGGACTATCCATTTTCGAAAAACTCTGTACACTTTTGCACTAATTGTTCATTTTACCACGAAATTACTGCACGTGTCGTACAGCCGACGACCCGGTTTTCGTTAATGCCCGTAAACGAGGACACAAGTCAGCAAATTCTTATTTTATTTATAATTCACGACAAAATTTAGATACGTCTGCTTTAACCGAAAGTCAGACGACTAAACGTACTTAGTGTACGAGTAAGAATACGCATTTCATTTTAATTAAGTAAAACACAGGTGTTACTCACGTTTGATTTTTAGTAGGCATAGCACTCGCTATGCGAGACGAACCCGCGTGCTAGTACTCCGACCTTGAGAAAGATCGCCAAATGCGATCGAAAATTTAGAAAAAAATTAGAAATTAGAAATTTAGAAATTTAGAAAAAATTTAGAAATTTTTCGAAAGTTTAGTATCCTACTAAAAATCAAACGTGAGTAACACTTGTGTTTTACTTAATTTAAATGTACGAAAACCACGTTAGTTTCCTTAGTGAAATACGCATTTCCTTTTCTAACGTCTTCGATTTTTGCGCAATTATTTATTATGACTCTCCATGATAATATTGACGGTAAAACACAGGATGCGTTTTGCGGACGTAGGTAGGTAATAGTTACACGCACATCTGACTCAGACCTAAAAAGACTGAACGGGAAGAAGTGCAAGCAGCAATTGTATACGAGAGCTACGAATAGTTGCAGCGCGCAGCGCCGCATCGTCCTTGTTTTGTACGAAATAAACAGAAATTACATAAATTAAAAATTTAAAAAACCCCCGACACATTGACAACCATTTTGGGCACATTTGAAGAATTTTGGTTCTTCCATCCCCACTTTAACCCACCATAACTCTTAAACGGCTCAATCGATTTTTATAAAACATAGCTAAGAACACTCTCGATTAAGTCTCCTTTCATACAAAAAAAACTAAACTGAAGTCGGTTCAGTGGTTCGGGCGCTATGATGCCACAGACAGACAGACACACAGACAGACAAACAGACACGTCAAACTTATAACACCCCTCTTTTGCGTCGGGGGTTAAAAATAGACAAAGATGATATTTTTTTGCCAAAAATAGCACAACCGACATTAATCGTACAAAAGTTAAGTAGTTTGCTCGAACTCTATGTATATTATGTACGCCATTTTAGAATTATTGTTCATTTTTAACCGACTTCCAAAAAGGAGGAGGTTCTATGTTCGTCTGTATGTATTTTTTTATGTATGTTCATTGATAATTTCGCCAATTGTGAACCGAATCGAAAAAACATTTTTAGTTGACTCCCGAAGTGGTCCCTTTTAAATTTTACAGAAATCGGATGAACAGTTTTTGAAAAATCAACAATAATGTAAACAATTCGAGCGAAATTTTCGAATTTTGTACACTATGGAAGGTGGATTTGCCATTTTAAGCGAAAAATAATTATTCTAGAACCATTCAATCAATTTCAAACATCGACTTGGCATTTTCCCTGTAACAATTTCAAATAAATCAAAATGAATATGAATGAAAAAAGCTCATGAAGATTAATTCATAAATTGGCGAGATAAAAGTTGTAAATAAGATTAGTGCTAGCTACGAGTAAATTTAAAAGAGACCTGTTAATCTGTGTTATTGTTGAACATATACGTAAGAATATGTAAAATCGCGCAGGCTTGCTCTAGCAAACTCGCGTTGCTCTCAACATTATAACCGTCATGGGAATATTTTAAAGAATTATTTAATAACCTTAAATCAAGGATACAAAACATATGCGCGCGCGACTGGGTACGCTTTGGCCATGATATTATTACGTCATAGCTTTATGGGTCAAGGACTACACTTCCTGTCACGTGGATAGTACTCTGTGTGTCACTACAAAATATCGGTAAATAACTACTTACCTAAAAGAGTTAATTTTTATGATAAACATTTCAAAAATTCGTCGCGGATGCAGGACTCGAACCTTGCGTCTTCGGATCACTAGCCCGACCTTACCGACCTACTTACCAATAATAATAGTATTGACGGTTAGGTCAAGGGCCAGATGCAGGAGGCAGTCACCCTGGATACGCGCGTATTGTCAGGAGGTTCTTCTCTCTGCAGCCCCCACCACCGGTAGCTTGAGCCCTGCCGCGTTGCAAGCAGCGGCACCGTAGTTTTAAAGTTTTTATGTAATTAAATTTATGTTGTAGACAACTCAGAGATTAAGAAATCGATGAGATCAAAAAAATGTTCAATAAAACTATACTAATAAATTATTTTATTTTTAACTGGAAACATTATCAAAAACTTATTATGAATCCATTAAGAATGATTACTTATTTCTTACTACTAATCACCATACAATACAATAGAATATTTTTATTAATAACACCATTGTTACATAGATATCTTATATCTTATATACTGTAGATATCTTAATAAGTAGGTAATAAGCCCGATTACAGAGGCGCCATCGTAATTATAATAGCTAAATAGCATAGTTCTGTTTCTTTTTCACTTAAGGCATGCGATAGAGAGAACGCTTTTTACGTTACTGTTAAATTTACGCTGGTGCTTCTATAATCAGGCCTATCTTCACACTTAGAAGATTTCTGAGTGATTCATTTTCGACCACATCGTTGCTTAACTTCAAGTAGGTAAGTTTATACAAGCTTTTGAATAAAGTATATAGATTCTCAATAGTCAATTGTTTATTGCAACATTATATATTATGTACCATAATTTACTTGCAGGTTTTTTTTTTAATCGGGCAAAATTGCCTTTATTAACTACCGTAGAACTACACTACTACCACATAAAAAGCATTGGATCAACCACAGACCTTAAATAACATGTTTAGTACGAGTATAAGTTATACATATGACTCTAATAGGCTTTAGCAATATTGTAATAGTTCTATGTAATAGTTTACTAAACTTCATCGTTGCAATGTTCATAAGTTGCTTTTATATCATGGAATACGGATTTTTACCATCGACTCAAGTTTCGGTAAAACAGAAAAGGAAAGATTTGTAAAAATAGTTGTTTTCTTGTAAGGTCGCTTTAACACACAGGTACTCAATTCGAGGCGTATATTTTTTTAAGTGTAACCACGTATAACTTTTTTCGTAGTAGTCCGATTTCAATAATTCTTCTTTTATTAGAAAGAGTATACTTTGACATTGGTCCCATTTAAATCGGCTGAGCCGTTTTTATAATTTTCAAAAAAGAAAATTGTACACAAAATAGACGATGCATTAGGGAAACAATCGCTTAAAACATTCATCATCTAAAAAATCATTACTAAAATTGTACCTAACTCAACCTGTGGCTTTTAGTCTGAAGAAAAAATATGTTATTTAGAAGAACGTTACAAAAATTGTTCGTAAAATGTTTTCCAAAGTTTCAGCTTGTATTTACGCTTCTCGGGGGATCACTACGTTTTTATTTGATAACAAGTTTGACGCGCACTTGAGCGACTGCTGCTTGGGGAATGAAATCGGTATACTCGCAGATGTAACGACAAAAAATAATGTTGGGAAATATTACTAATATTTTCCAATATTCCAACTTTATTATTTTTCTCAAAGTACCTACCTATATGTTAATTTATGGGAGCGTAAACAATGTTTTAAAAATAAATGATTTTTTTCGTCAAATATAGGTTACCGCATAACCGATAATTACCGTTACCACGAATTGATCTACCTACACAATTTTTACATTAGGTACTGTTTATTTTTCAAAAACCGTTCAACCGATTTCAATAATTTTTATATGAGATTTATTCAGCATATATAGAATATAATATGACCACCTTAGATGAATAAGTTCTCATATATTATAAACTCTTACAACCCGGTCACAATATCTGTGCACCTGACTTGGTGACGTCGTATGGAATTATCGGGACGTATATACATTACCGGACATCTAGTATACCGTCCGGACGTAAATTATTATCGGTACGTGTATCGGCAACGAAGATGCTAACCGTACTGTCGCACCGGGGAGTGCGCGGAGAGGTGGCAGGGGAAGCGGGAGAGGCGCCGCATTCCAGCGAGGTGCACAGATATTCTGACCGGGTTGTAAAATTGTATTATTTATGATAAATAAGAATCGGCAATCGGTATTTTATTTTAAACCAATTTTGAAAAAGGAGATTCTCAATTCATCTGTACGTTTTTTTTTGTATGTATATTGTGCGTTTAGACACTCCGCCAACTATGAACCAAAGATGACTTTTGTTGACTATATTATGATCTACTAACTAGATAGATACACCCATTTAAATTCTATTTAAATCAACTTCATCGATTCATTCAAACTATTTTGAATTCTGTACACTGTTGAAGTCAGCTGTGCCATTTTTGGCGGAAAAATAATTATTAGACTACTACTTAAGTACCTGATGAAGTAACATAACAACCCGAAAAAATGCCTAGCGGTAAGCAAACTCAAATAAAAAAATAATCGGCCAAGTACGAGTAGGACTCGCACACTCAATGTTCCGTACTGTATGGGAGCCCCCCTTAAATCTTCACTTTATTTTAATTTAATTATTTATTATTGAATTATATATAAGTACAACTAAACATTTTGTGACTATTTCAAACATCTACCTGTTACCATTATTATGATTGAGCAAAAATCGGTTAAAAATCAGGTTTGTTGTATGGGAGCCCCTTAAATATTATTTGTATTCTGTTTTTAGTATTTGTTGTAATAGCGGCAACAGAAATATATCATCTGTGAAAATTTCAGCACTCTAGCTATAACGGTTTATGAAATACAGCCTGGTGACAGACAGACGGACAGACAGACAACGGAGTCTTAGTAATAGGGTCCCGTTTTTACCCTTTGAGTAAGGAACCCTAAAAACTGATAATCACCATTACAACCAACACTAAACTCCAAAGTAATTTACTCCAGGCTTATCCTTAATTTCCAAAATACAAAATTCACTCTACATTTTAAAACTTTACAGCCCGGGCCGCAAAAACTCGTAAAAAATAAGGCTTTAACCGACATTTGCAGCTTGATGAGAGGTTAATAAACCGTTGATTAAAACTTAAACGCCTTAGGATTGAGTAAAATGAGTAAAGAGTTTTTACTGGAGCAATTTACCTCCTTTGTATAAGCTATCAGAAAGTTATAAAAAAGAAAATGAAAGGCTTGTTTCATTTTTCTTGCAATTCAATTGACTCTTTTACCTTGGGGTAATTTTAAGTGTTTCACTATCCCCATCACCATCTTACTTCAGGCACGGTATAGAAGCCTTTTCCCTCTCCCTCGTTTGTCAATTGTATTATCGCTAGTTCCATTTTCATCTAGGTGCATGTTGCCCCAAAAGAAGATCTTTCAAAGTCAGCGCAGACTTTGTATAGTAACCCATAAAAGCGTTAAAAAGTATAATATTATGGTAAACGAATTCGCAGGAAAAACATCGTAATGCTTAATTTTTCTTATTATTTAAATTATATTAAATTTTCGAGTGTCTAGTCAAGTAGGTATGGCCGCCATATTATAGGCAATGTCATATTAATAAGAACGAAAATATAAAATTGCTTAAAATTGAGATTATTAAACTAATACAAACATATAGAAAAAAAAAATTCCGAAACAAATAAAGCAAATAAACTAATTGGATTATCTATGTAAAATATGCTATAAAAGAAAACAATCATAACAAACACACACTTTGATGTTCCATAAAAAAAATCAAAGGCTTCAAAAGTTCATAGCATCAAAAATTATTTAATAATCAAATGTCAAAAAGCCCAAAAATATGTACATAAATAATGTGCTTTCTCTGAAGATTTCTTTGAGAAAATAACAAATTAATTACCTATCGTCTTGTTATTTTTTTTTAAATATTTCTCTGAACTGTGTGTAAACAATCTATTTAATTGTACTGCTGGCAGTATTAAAAAATTTTGTGGTCATTCTATATTTATGTATGCCTAGTGCATTTATAACTCTTTCCTTAATTAAGACCCATAAAATTGAAGTATTATTGTATTTCTAATACAGATTAACGTGTTAACATAAAATATCTACTCCTAAAATAAATAAAACCTACAGTCGAGTGCTGTCACCCCTTGTTAAAAATAAAGCTGTGTACACACGAAGTAACGCGTGACAACATGTAAACATGTCACTTGTCCCGTATAACGGATTACGCGGATTGTAAAATACAGGTGTGTATTCAGCCAATGTCAGTGCTTAGTGGCATGATGGTGCAAATATGTGATAGAAATTTGACCCGAACTACTCGTATTGTATTTCTTGTTTCTCTTGCATACTCTGTTACATAACTAAATGAGTGCAAGCAAGAGAAGCAGAGCTTTCGGATATTCTTTTATTGGCCGACAATACGGAGGAGGCACTCAATTCGAACCGTACATAATTTTTTTAGTATACGTACGTATAACTTTTTCTGTAGTGGTCCGGTTTCGATAGTTATTTTTTTATTGCACAGGGTATACTTCGAAATTTGTCCCATCTAATGGGATCCCATGGAATTCCATGGATCAATGTAGAAATTTTCAAATTATTGTTAGTTTATCAAAAATGACAGCCTATTTTAATAAAACTTAAATGAAACCAATTTTGAAGTGTAACCCTTTCCAATAAAAAAATATTGTAATCCCACCACGCTGTAAAAAGTTATGTGTTACACATTAAAAAAAAATATGAAAAAATACGCATGGACTTGAGTACCACTTCCGTTTTTTCGTCGGTCAAAAACAAATAAGTAACAAGATTATTACGAAATGAGTTTACAAAAATGGTCTGAAGAAATAACTAAATAAAAGCTTTTTCTTTGTTGCTCTTCAGGACGAGGTATCACATTCGATTTCCAAAAAATCCAGCCAAAGTTGTACTAAAATAGTGCTTTAAATTTTTATATTCCCACATATTTTATTGCCAAGTCTGTTTTGGAAATAAGCTTCGTCTAGTAACCATATTATTTCGCGTGAGAGCTTTTAAATAGACTTCATTTTATCCCTCTTATATTGTAGTTTAAGTAGCTTTACTGAAATATTTGATTTTAGGGTCCCGTAAATATGAGATAAAATGAAAACCATATTGTGAAGCCGACTTCATTTATTGCTCTAATTTCTCTTAAAAAGTCGGAAGAAACAAAATATAGTACGTTACAATGTATAACTTGACAATGTTTTAGTTTTGCAGCAATTTCATCTAATCATTTACATAAAACATTCAACGACCTTTAAATTTTTATTTTTTTTATTTCAGGTTGGCTTCCCAAGAGCCGAGTTTTTAACTATGTTCGAAACCTGCTTGATCGCGTTAACGTTTGATGCGATTTTTATGGAAATGGCACAACGCCCTCTTGTGTCACGTAAAGAAAACTGAAAAGCTAAGTGTGAGTTTTATTTAGGGGAATGTAACGAGCGCCAAACCGATCGAACACAAGCGCGGCAGCATCTGTCATTGGCTTAGAGGCCCCACTGACCATCATGCCAAATGGATGACATCCATTCGATGTTACGAGTTTGCGACTTTGTTGTTAGAAATGGTGACTTTTCATTTTTTTTTATTTAAATATTAGGGAACATCTTACACACGGTCTCTAACCCCAAACTAAGCAAAGCTTGTGATATGGTTGCCAGAGACTGAAGCGAGCGCCTTAGCGTCAACACTAGTTTAGCAAATTTTCTCATTACCTTCAAGCTAAATCATCTGCGGGTTTATCTCTTTATACATCGTATTTTTGGTTACCTATATCTTCAAACAATGTTTCTGTAAAAATGAAGTCGAAACATAAATATACTAAATTGGCAACATTAGCCACAATCATTTGGATGTCATCTATTTTGCGTCATGGTCAGTGGGGCCCTTTAGTCAAATGTGCTCGAGTGTGTGCTCGGCACTTTCGGTCAACGCGACGTGGAAGTATCGATTTGATTTGCAAAACTCCCACTTAGCACTCCGTGCCTAGGTATACGGAACCAACGACGCACGACTTTGGCTCTCGCAACGACTAGGTTTGAAGTACTCGAGCATACAGATACATGATAATGAGGTTTCGATAAACCCCAGACGGAGTTTTATGAAAACTTATAAAAGGATTTGGATCATTTTAACGTTTACTGCTGTAAAAATATTTGAATATTTTCTAGATCATACTTTACGACTTATTTATGTATGATACTTTATGCTCTTTTATAAAAAGTTTTAAATGAATGCTTTTTGTCTTTTAAGTTTTTATTAAAAGTGCATATTATGAAAATGAAAAGATATCAAAAAACTTAAAATACATGTTTACGTCTGGCAGTGGGCTTGAGCATTTGGATTATCTTTAGACCTTCAAGGGTCTGTGGATGATCCAATCCTTTTTATCATATTACAATACGGAACTTATCGCGCAATAAAACTTGAGATATGAGCTAATTAAGTAGTATGATAATGTGTTCAAATCGCGAAAGTTAAATAATAACAATCCTTTTATGTCGTAGTAGTGTAGGTAGTTTTAGCATATAAAGTAGTACCTATTTATATTGTTGTAGTTAATAAAGGCACTTTAATGCCCGATAAAAAAATTAAGTAGAAAAGATATTACATCTCACTGCACAAATAGAAAGAAAACATTAAAATTCGCGCATGCTATACTTTTACGTCAACGTACAGTTTCTCGATCTCACCTTACGTGGACCACATACGTTATTTTATCGTAATTATATAAGCCAAAAATAAGATATTTTGATGTATCTTTGCTATACATACATTAGGTCCAATTATGAAGGCGGCATCGTAAATGTAATAATAACGTAAAAAGTTTTCTCTCTATCCAATGCCTAAAGTGAAAAAGAAACAGATATATTCTAATTAGCTATTATAATTACGATAGCGCCTTCATAATTTGGGCCTATTGACTCTGTAAAAATGTATTTTTTTTACGCAAATAAGTCCGCGTTTGACCACCAACTCGCCTGCATGAAGCATGAAGCACGCAAACCTAAAAGATACCTATTCACTCTGACCTTGAAAAGCTTTAGATTATATTTCTTAGGAAAGCAGGAAGACTGTTCCATTCCCTGGCGGTACGAATCAGAAATGTTGAGTCAAACCGATTCGTACATATCGAAGGAAAATCGACAATGTAGTTAATGTTTACTTCGTTTGCTAACTAAAGAACTTTGTTTCATTGGTCTTACCGTAGCAAGCTGAAACTACAGTGACTTAATGATGAAATACATTGTAATTATCTATTATTATGTACCAAAAGCATGTAGAAGTTAAATTAGTTGTAGTGTGTTTTACTCGTGCCATTTAGTTGATTGAATCAGCAGTTACTTCGCGGAAATGCAGCTTCAAATCTTGTTTTGAATAAATGTTGGGTGTATTTCCGCTCTGTTGTGTTGTAGGCAAATAAGTTGAAGGGCTCTACTCAATAAATTTACTAAATATCGAAAACAAAACTAGTTAATAATAATGTTTTAAAAAATAAAAAGTAAATACGATTACAATAATTAAAAAAATAATTAGACAAAATAGTCAAAATAACTAATTAATTTTCACTCATATTTAACACTGCACTCTATTAGAAATATATTGTAATAGATTAATCCGTAAAAATGAACAAACAAACATAACGAAAATTCGAAAAAATTATGTGACAAAAAGTGAAAATTCTTAATTAATAAAAACACCCGTATTCTCACTGCACTACAATCTATTCGACACGTGTTTTGCCTCTAAACGAGGCAACTTCAGGACGTAGACTCTTCGAGCTCACTCGTAAGGGCCCCTGAACTTATTGGCCTACAACACAACAAAGCGGAAATACACTTAATATTCATTCGTGCTTTTTAAGCAAATTGCATGTTGAAATTAAGTTGATTTCCAATTATCCATGATCATTTATTTTGTCCTGTTTCACTATTGCATAGACCCATACTAATAATTTGGTCTGCGGAGCTTAAGTTGAGAAACCCTGTCCTATGAGATCCACTGCGGAAATAAACAGAATTAAGCCACATTGAGCTACATCCACGAGCTGCGAGTGGCGCCACCCGTGGTGCCCATAAATTCTAACTCTACACCCGATGGCTTCCAACTTAATACTGTGCGTCAAGCTGGAATTATTCGTTTTGAAATCAAGACTACGCTGGGTTACTTTTAAATGTTGCGTAATGAAATTTAGATAGTTAGTTGTACTGGTACATTGCCTTTGCCTTTTCAGCAAAGTGAGTAGGTTAGAAGCGTTCCGGCTACTTCATTTTAGGACTACAAAACAGGTAAGTACCTATAACAATTTTCGATTTTGAGTTCTGCGTATCATGATGATTATTCATTTTCGACTTTTTACGTAGTAATCCGATTTTGATTATTCTTTTTTTATTATAAGTGTATACGCTGAAATTGGTTCCGTTAAAATTTTATTGAAATCGGCTTAGCCATTTTTGATAAATCAACAATAGTGTGAAAAATGTTACATCGATCCGAGCGGAATATTGTTTTATTGGAAATGGTTTACTTCGAAATATGTCCCATTTAAATTTTATCGAAATCGGCTGAGCCATTTTCAATAAATCAGCAATAATATGAAAAATGTTACACCGATCCGAGCGTAATATTGCGAATTCTGTACACGGTTGGAGTCGGTCATGCTATTTTTTGCAAAAAAATATTATTATTTACTAGAAATTTTTTTTTGAGTTGTGAATGTTGAATGATGAAACTCATCTAGAAATCCACTGAGGAAATAAGCAGAATTAAGCCACATTGAGCTACATCCACGAGCTGCGAGTGGCGCCACCCGTGGTGCCCATAAATCCTAACTCTACACCCGATGGCTCCCAGCTTAATACTCCGCGTCGAGCTGGAGCGGAAGTTATTAGTTTTGAAATAAAGGCTTGATATTTGTATTTGTATAGTTAGTTGCAGTAGAGTCAGATGTTGAAGCGATTTTCACGATACGTACTAAAAAAATCTGCCATGTACGAGTTAGACTCGCGCACGAGGGTTCCGTACTGTATGGGAGCCCCCCTTAAATATTTATTTTATTTTAATTTTAATATTTATTATTGAAGTAAATATACAACTGAATATTCTCTGAAAATTTCAAGCATCTACCTGTTGCCATTATTAATACGTATAGAGAGAAAAACGGCAAAAAATCAGGTTTATTGTATGGGAGCCCCCCCTTAATTATTAATTTTATTCTGTTTTAGTATTTTTTGTTATATCAGCAACAGAAATACATCATTTGTGAAAATTTCAGCTTTCTAGCTATAACGGTTCATGAGATACAGCCTGGAGACAGAGAGACAAACGGACAGACGGACAGCGGAGTCTTAGTAATAGGGTACCGTTTTTACTCTTTGGGTACGGAACCGAAAAACGTGTCAATTGCTCTATGTAACGCTGTCTCCAGTTGATTATTAAAAAAATGTTAAAGAAAATTGTTGTGTGTAAAGTCAGTTTACGGGCGATAATTTTTTGTGATAATGTCATATGCGTCACAAGATAAACTCTTAGGTCGATCGTGACTCTCCATCACTTGTTCCGTGCTCTCGCTTGCACGCTCGGCTCAGACAGAACGTGACAAGGAGTCATGCTTTTTACTGTCTGCAGCCAGCGTTCATCGAATTATAAAAAGTTATTACGTCAAAAAGAATCGTTTTCTGCAAAGTCGGTTTACGTTATCACGTCATATTGTAGTTATGTTATTCCGATTATTTGTTGCTTTATTCAAAAATTAGCAACTCATAAATTTCAAGTTAACAAAGCTAACTTTTGGTCTTCACAGCAGAACATTTACATAACAAAATTTACATCTCACATAATAATATATCGATGAATCTATAATGTTTTAATTATTTTTCGCAAAAAAATAGCATGACCTAACTAGTACAGAATTCGCGAATATTTCGCACGGATCGATGTTACATTTTTTACATTATTGTTGATTTATCAAAAATGGCTCAGCCGATTTCGATAAAATTTAAATGGGACCAATTACTATTTCGAAGTATATTATTTCTAATAAAAAAAAGATTATTGAAATCGGACCACTACGTAAAAAGTCATGCGTGGTTATGCATAAACATCGATATTTTACATTTTTCATATTATTGTTGATTTATCAAAAATGGTTTTGCCGATTTCAATAAAAAATTTATGGGACCAATTTCAAAGTATATTCTTTCCAATAAAAAAAACCGGCCAAGTGCGAGTCGGACTCGCGCACCGAGGGTTCCGTACAAACCTGCAAGGTTTACAAAGTTCGTTCATTACGACAAAAAAGTAATAAGTTTATATTTATTAAAAAAAATATATTTTGTAATGTAACTAAAAATTTAAGGTTTTCGGAATTTTTCCTTTATGTGTGCTATAAAACGTTGCTTCATGCCAAATTTCAAGATTCTAGGTCGACTGGAAGTACCCTTTAGGTTTTGATTCCCTTGCGAGTACTTGCGAGTTTCAAAATTTGCGGCATAAACGGCTGTATCTTTTGATTGCGTTTGCTTAGAAGTTTGATTTTTTCACAGCTTCAAGGGACAGTAGACCTGAGTAATTGATATAAATTTCAGCTTCATACCTCCACGCGTTCCTGAGAAAAAGGGTCTTACTTAAAGGGTCCGTCTGTCCGTCGGACAGACGGACAACAAAGTGATCCTATAAGGGTTCCGTTTTTTCCTTTTGAGGTACGGAACCCTAAAAAGTTATACGTGGTTATACATAAAATATATACATATATACGCGTCGAATTGAGTACCTCCTCCGTTTCGTCGGTCAAAAGTGAAATTAATTTTGTCAAATCTTCATACAACATCATAATATACACGTCTTCTGCAACAGAACAACAGCCATTTCAATTTACCAAGTAAATTCCAACAAAATCCAGTGAGTGGAAGTAACAAGATTAAGTTATAGCGCCCATAAATCTGCTGGCCAGCTTCAGCTTCAACTACGCTACGTCAGGCTACAGGATCCGATGGGAATATCCTAGGAATGCGCTGGATTCAATGACTTATAAACTACTTGGTAAGGACTGGGTTAGAGGAAAAAGTCTAAAAAATATATAATGATTTGTCTAATGCAGACGTATTCGTACATAACTCATTGCCTCAAGTCGAAAGTTTTCGACCAGTGTGTGTTGCCAGTGATGACTTATGGCACAGAAACGTGGTCTCTCACTATGGGCCTTATAAGTAAGCTGCAAGTAGCCCAACGAGCTATGGAGAGGGCTATGCTCGGAGTCTGTCTGCGGGGTCGAATCAGGAATGAGGAGATCCGTAGAAGAACCAAAGTTACCGACACAGCCCAGCAGATTGGCAAGTTAAAATGGCAATGGGCGGGGCACATAGCATGGAGGACTGATGACCGATGGGGTCGAAAATTTCTCGAGTGGAGACCACGTACCGGCAAGCGCAGCGTAGGACATCCACTTACAAGGTGGATGGATGACCTCATTAAGACCGCAGGATCGCGCTGAGTGCAAGCCGCTACGAGCGGTCTTATTAGAGATCTTTAGGGGAGGCCTATGTCCAGCAGTCCTATGGCTGAAACGAACGAACGAACGAGACTAATGTGAGATAAAAATGATTATCTTAATACACCAAAAAAAACAGATTTTTATGAACTGCCAGCCGGTAAAAATGCATTGCCAGTCTTTAATTTCTTTAAGTGAAATTGTTGAAATAAAACTGCATAACTACGAGTACATAAAATTTAGTGACTCCCGATTGGTGAGGTAGGTACGCAATACCATCGGATTCAAAATGGTTTGCCTTCTCCAAAGATAATTAACTCGATGACTGGAAAACAGTAAGCAAAACTAAATGACTTACTTTAGATTGCTCATTTCTTTAAGGTTTTGTTTGGATCTTGACTAATGAGAGCTCTAGTGAATAAATCGACGAATAGAATTTTATATTTCGTCAATCTGTAAGTATTATCAGTAGAATAGGGAAACCTACTACAAACCAAAAATCTGAAAATTTGGTTTCTGGTTTTGTACTGTACTGTATCAGCCTTTCCCATAGTCCACTGCAGGACGTAGGCCTACCCACGAAGGGTGATTGGGCCATATCCACCACGCTGGCCCAGTGCGGGTTGGTGGATTCACAATCGCCATCGAATTTCTTCTACTGACGAATGCAGGTTGCCTCACGATGTTTTCCTTCACCGAAAAGCCAGTGGTGTTAAATTCCGTACATAAATTCCGAAGAACTCATTGGTACGGGACTGGGATTTGAACCCACGACCTCACGATTGTAAGGTGGGTTCACTACCACTAGGCCACCACGGCTTTCTTTCACCACGGTTTCTGGTTTTAATGGCTTTAAAATAATGAATGAATTATGAATGTATATGAATTCATTTATTATCTATAATCTCTTATCATGCCTGCAAAAATCTCTGAAAAAGCGATTTGAGATGACAGTGGGCAGAATTCTGTTAAGGTCTATAAAAAGTAAGTAAGTTCGCATAGGCTGGGTGGCTAGCCCTGGTGTTAGAGTTTTATATATCGTCTTTTGTCTGTCTGTCACCATGCTGTATCTTATGAAACGTGATAGCTAGAACGTTGACATTTTCACAGATGATAAATTTCTGTTGCCGCTATAAAAACAAGTACTAAAAATAGGAAAAAAAATTAAAGGGGGCTCCCATAAAACAAATCTGAATTTAAAGCTGTTTTTAAGGTCTATCAGTAACTTTGATTCAATGCTGATAACAAATTACATCTTTTATACTACCTACTATTAACATTATCAAACTTGGTTCGAAACAAATTCACTAAATAAACAGTAGTGATTTAGTAAAAATAAACGTAGTCCTAAAACAATTTAAACTTTGAATAATGTTTGTTATTTCAAGTCAAGTTCATCAAAATTAGTAAACAAGCAACGGCTAACAAAGCTGATTAATTTTTGACCTGAGCCAATGTAAACACTGCCATGTTAAATATTCAGAACAGGTTCTTTAGAGAATACTAACGACTGGTAGGTATCCTGAGTTCTACAGGTGCCTTAGAGAATAATAAAGGCTGATAGGTACCTATACTGAGTTCAAAACTTGCCCAAAATCGAGCTAAAGAGATAATTGTAAATAGTCTTTTTTTAACGCGAATAAGCCCGCGCTTGGTTAACAACTCGTCTGATGGTAAGCGCCGTTGTGGACGAAGATGAAGTACTAAGAAAGTGAAGGTGGTTAATAATAAAAACAAATACACAAAAAAATGGTTTGCTTAAAATTAAATAACATGGCTATCTAAATGAGTTCAGTACTAAAATAAAAGGTTATTGTAGCCATAATTGCAAAGCGCTTTTACTATGGCATAAACCTTTAAAAAACGCTAAATAAAATAGATGTTCTACATTTGTAGATGCTTACTAATATTTATGAGCAAATACTCACGTTTTTTTTTCGATTTCACAGTTGATTCTTGCTATAGTCTGGTGCGAGCGGCGGGTCCCCGCCGCTCGCACCTGTCTCAGTCCCCTTTGTCGTCTACCCCCGCGCCTCTGTACCGCGCAGGCGAGGACTCAGTTAAACGGTCAGACTATAGCTTAGCATAAAACTACGAAAAGAGTTATGTCAACATGTGAAAAAGTGACAAATGTATATTTCACCTTAACTCTGTTTCGTTCTGACACGTAGATGGTATAATATTATGTTCTACATTATATATATGTTCTACTAGACGACCCGCCCCGGCTTCGCACAGGTGTATTATACATATAAACCTTCCTCGAACTAAAATAGATTTATTTAAATTGGTTCACAATTGGCGAAAATATCGATCAACATGTATGTTACAAAAAAAATTACCCACGAAGTACACATAGTACATCCTCCTTTTTGGAAGTCGGTAAAAATAGTTTGACCTGAAGTTGATCTTCTGTCCTATAAACCAGACGAATGAGTTATTAATTTCACTCCACATCAACAAATTAGTTTGCAACTAGAAATTAGTTTTAAAAAGTAAATTTGAAAATACTCTTCGAGTTAAAAGTTCTGGAGTGCAGTCCAACTTTGCCGACGTAGAGTTTGGTAGTTTACTAACTACCAAACGTAGAGTTTGGTAGTTTACTAACTACCAACGAGTTTGGTAGTTTACTAACTACCAAACTCTACGAAAACTTATCAGTTTGTTGCTTACTTACGCAGATTGAAGTGGTAAATCAAGCTTGATTTTTAGGTTTCCGTACCCAAAGGGAAACACGGGACCCTATTACTAAGACTTCGATGTCCGTCTGTCCGTCTGTCTGTCTGTCTGTCTGTCTGTCACCGGGCTGTATCTCATGAACCATGATAGCTAGGCAGCTGAAATTTTCACAGATAATGTATTTCTGTTGCCGCTATAACAACAAATACTAAAAAGAGAATAATATAAGTATTTAAGGGGGGGCTCCCATACAACAAACCTGCATTTTTAGACGTTTTTCACTCTATATTAATAATGGTAACAGGTAGATGCTTGAAATTTTCACAGAATATTTAGTTTTAATCACTTCAATAATAAATATTAAAATTAAAATAAAATAAATATTTAAGGGGGGCTTCCATACAGTACGGAACCCTCCGTGCGCGAGTCCGACTCGTACTTGGCTGATTATTTGAAATATTTGTACCTTTTAAAATTAAGTGAAAAATAGGCCCGACGGTTACGGCGGCACCATCTTTATTTTAATAGCTAATTAGACTATTTCCGTCATACCACAAAAGTTTTACGCACGCTTTAGACAGTGTTTTGCAATACAAATTGTACGGTTAAACAGTGTTTAAATCTTCTGTGGTAAAGCGGTTTGTTTCTTTTTCAATATAGACATTCGATAGAGAACACTTTTTACGTTGGTATTATCCTTACATAGTATAAAATAAAGTCGCTATTTTTGTCTGTATGCTTAAATCTTTAAAACTACGCAACGGATTTTGATGCGGTTTTTTTTAATGGATAGAGTGATTCAAGAGGAAGGTTTATATGTATAATACACCTGTGCAAAGCCGGGGCGGGTCGTCTAGTAATATATATACGATGGCGCCTCCATAATTGAACCTAATGCTTGCCAATAACTAATGTTAGCTTTTAACTGACTTCCAAAAAGGAGGAGGTTCTATGTTTGTCTGTATTTTTAGTGTATGTTCATTGTTCATCAAGATTATCACAAATTGTGAACTATTTTTTTTTTAGTTTGAACAGGTATACGCCCAAAATGGTTTCATTTAAATATTATTGAAAGTGGCTGAACTGTTTTTGAAAAATCAACAGAAATGTAAAAATTACATTACAGTATACATCGTTTCAAGCTAAATATTCTAATTCCGTACACTATTGAAGTTGGTTGTGTCATAGGCCTCCCCTATGAATCTCAAATAAGACCGGTTGGAAGCGGCTTGCATCCAGCGCGATCCTGCGGTCTTAATGAGGTCATCCGTGGGTCCATCACCTTGTGGGTGGACCTCCTACGTTGCGCTTGTCGGTACGTGGTCTCCACTCGAGAACTTTTCGACCCCAGTCCTCCGCGCTATGTGCCCTGCCCATTGCCATTTCAACTTGCCAGTCCGTTGGGATTTATCGGTAACTTTGGTTCTTCTTCGGATCTCCTCATTTCTGATTCGATGTCGCAGAGAGACTCATTGTTTTCCAAAAATAAATAATTATTGTAGCTTATCTTTCGTAGCGCAGTTTCGTAGCACTCGAAGTAAAGCTGTAAGGCTCGGCGCAGACGGGCCAATGAACACAGCTATCGGTGGAGGCGCGCTACTGCTACATCTGTAAGTAGGTATCGCGGACACTGCTGTAGCGAGTGCTCGCAACCGGACACGTGTGTGCGTCACTATTGAAGTAGTAGTAAGTTCGTATAGGCCGGGTGGCTAGCCCTGGTGTCAGAGCTTTTAGGCCGCCTGAAGGCCTCTGACATGGCTAAGAGGTTAAAACAACCGGGGCCTACAATTTAACGTGACATCCGAGCCACGGTAGCGCTCAGTTGGAAAATGCCACGTATGCAGGTTGCCTCACGATGTTTTCTTTCACCGAAAAGCCAGTGGTGTGAAATTCCGTACATAAATTCTGAAGAACTCATTGGTACGGGACCGGGATTTGAAACCACGACCTCACGATTGTAAGGCCGATGTCATTACCACTAGACCGACACGGCTTATTTATTAATTTAATGTAGGCTTGTAGAACTCATATTGTAGCTTAGTAACAATCATAGTGCGTAGCTTTACCATTGATAGTGTAGCTGTAGCACTCATATCACATCTGTAACGCTCTTAGCATATATAGCCTTAATGTCAGTGAAATGAAGAAACGGTCAAAACACGGCCAGTTTAGAAACAGTGATTGTGAGAGACATAAAAAACTAAGCTTTATCATAGCTTGACATTTTTTTTACTAACCTTTGTTATTTTAATCTTAGTTATGTCAGATGCCTTCAAACGTCTAAAAACGCTGATGCTAGAGCCGTCTACTTGACTAATATAAACTTAACAGTTAGTATTACCTTTACCGTACGAGACCTACACCATTGACCTACACAGTTCAGAATAGTACGAGTAAATATAAGGTATTAAATAATTTCGTCATAACATATATTATGAAGATATTATTATCTCTATTACTCGTATCTAACGTACCACAGTCAGTTTGTCGGAAACAGCCATCTACGCATCCCCAATAGTCCCGACCTTTGCTCTTTCCCGCCATTCCGCCCCATATCAGCCTGTCAATCGGAACCTCCATGACATCTAATGTCCAATGTCTGAAACGTTAGAATTATTTCTAACGTTCGTAAAAGATCGATCGCAACGCTCTCCTGCTCGTACAAGTACAGTTATTCAATACTCGCTCCCGTTCTCACTCGGCTTTGTAACCATTAACGTATACGTTTAACCGTTCTAATGTTTTAATTATAGAGCATCTCCGTCGCCCACGTCGGGATGTTACATCAATGAATGTCGCCAATATTTTAGTGTCAGGCAATAGTGGTATCTGAGGCAAGAGAAAATATTTTAAGACCGTGGTTAGACCTAATAATTATATGTTATAGTTATTGATTAGTATAGCACTAGACGTACGTAGCCCAGAATTAATAGTGTGAGGTATAGTTATAGATTAGTATTGTTATTTAATATCTACGATAAAGCCATTGTCCAGCAGTGAACATTTTATGGATGAATGGCATTTAAACTTACTTATACATTACTGATTGTCTAAAAAAAGTATTGGTACCAGTGGGCTGATGCTTATGATGATGGCATATATATATGGTAATAATTGAATAAGACGTTGTTAAACATAATAATATAAACATACAGATATAACACATAAGAAAAACGGACAAATTAAATTATTTTTCGCAAAAAATGGCAAAACCGCCTTCCATCGTGTACAAAATTCGAATATTTCGCTTGAATTCTTTACATTATTGTTGATTTTTCAAAAACGGCTCAGCCGATTTCTGTCAAATTTAAATGGAACCACCTTGGGAGTATACCCTTTCAAACTCAAAAAGAAAATTTTTCGATTCGGTTCACAATTAAAAAAATACATACAGACGAACATAGAACCTCCTCCTTTTTGGTAGTCGGTTAAAAATACACTTGAACTTAGAAGACCACCTCTTTTTTACTTCGGAGGTACTTAATAATAATTCACCACGAAATAAAATACTCTTTTTCAGTAAATTCACTCTAAATAAAATATGCAACTATTTTAGCATGCAAATTTTGTCACCTTCTCTAGAATATTTTAAAATACGAGAAACATTTTAAAAATATTGTCACTATAAAATTTGAAAAAGCTCAAAAACGTTTAGCTCAAGACCGACACCTCAGAAAAATTCACAAAATTATAATAACATAGCAGGTGCCGTCAAAAACCGTAAACTAGCAAGAAATGTTCAAATTTCTAGCCCGTCGGAAAGTTTTTTGCTAAAATGAAATGCAAAGTAAATAAATGCGCCACTTTGGCACCGCAGGCGCCCAAATGCAGGCAAAAGAGTCGCCTTGAAGTAAAATATTTATGTAGTTTGGTGGAAGCCAGCCGCACGTTAGTAATTGAAAGCTGGCCCAAGATACGACCAGATAACGGATGGGAGTTGTGAAGCATTTGGGAAAAGAGGGAAGCGTTTGCATGTTTTATTTCTGAAAAGAATTAAATAATAATGATATGTATTTATTTCGGACTCGAAGATCTATATCGAAACTACAAAATAAAAAAGTAAAAATAATTCACAGTCCAGATAAAAATAACTAAATAATTATGAGGCAAAAGCCACCCAATGTCGATAAATTGCAGTAGGGGCAATCTTTCTGCAAGTAAAGTAACTCATTTATAAGATTAATCTGTGAAGGGAACAAAATAATTATTTTTCACAAAAAAATGCAATCAATCAAAAATGCAATTCTTTTCACAAAAAAATGCTTTCCATCGTGTACAAAATTTAAATATTTTGCTCGAATCGTTTACTGTTTGATTTTTCAAAAACGGCTTAGACGATTTCTTTAAAATTTAAACGGGACCAACTCGGGAGTATACCCTTTTGAACTAAAAAAAATTATCGATGAACATACACAAAAAAAAATACATACAGACGAACATATAACCTTCTCTTTTTTGTAAGTCGGTAAAAACAGAGAAAGGATGGGTATTGAAAGATTAATGTGTGTGTTCGTTATGTTTTTGAATTTGTGCATCTGTCTCTGTGTAAATTTGTTGTGGCGCTACTTATCAGCCGAATTCCATAACATTTGGCAAGAACGTATAGTATCTAAATCCTAACGAAATTTTCGAAAATGAACACAATCGATAAATAACGCGTCGAGATATGGGCTTATGAAGATTCAGTTAAAAGATGTCTCGCGAGGTTTATTGTTCGGAGAACTACTAGTTTACTAAAATTGTCAAATTTGAAGATAAAAAGACATAAAGATACACCCGTTAAACAATAAAATTACTCCTCTCGTTTTTCTTCAGGATTAAAAGCCTAAGTTCATAATTTGGACCAAAAAAGCAGAGCGGCCATAAAACACAGGGGCCGTTTCGGATTTATGCCCGAACGCCGTGCGTTGGCATTCCTTGTTACACGCCGCATCTAATGCGCTCGTTCGGAACGTTCAATTAACCGTGGCTAACGTGGGAACCGACGGCGTGAGCCAAAAGTGCCACGTTCACGGTACTAGCTGTTATTTCATCTGGAATAGTACACAGTTGCGTCACGATAGATACGAGTAAGATCTTATAGAAAATGATTCTTCTAATAGTTGGTTTGGTAAAAACTGTTAAAACCGAATGGCAAAACTGGAAATGTGTGGATGAAGGTTCATAAAATATCTGGAAACAGATTGAGTCTATTGGCTTATGCCGAGAGACAATGTCGATCTGAGTAAATTGAGCTTCACCGAGTCAAGCCGGACCAAAGATTTTGTGCCCGAACGCTGTGCGTTGGCATCCTTTGTTACACGCCGCATCTAATGTGCTCGCTCGGAACGTTTAATTAACCGTGGCTAACGTGGGAATTGACGGCGTGTGCCAAAAGTACTAAAAGTACCACGTTCACGGTACTAGCTGTTATTTCATGTGGAATAGCACACAGTTGCGTCACGATAGATACGAGTAGGATCTTATAGAAAATGATTCTTCTAATAGTTGGTTTGGTAAAAACTGCTATAACCGAATGGCAAAACTGGAAATGTGTGGATGTAGGTTCATAAAAGATCTGGAGACAGATTGAGTCTATTGGGTTATGCCGAGCGAAAATGTCGAGCTGAATAAGTCGATATTAACCGAGTCCAGCCGAGCCAAACATTTTGTGCCCGAACGCTGTGCGTTGGCATGCCTTGTTAAGCTTTGGTCTGGTGATCATGACGCACAACGCTGCGGTATGCGGTATGCGATGCCGGACACTCAATTATATGAAAAACGTCGAGAATGTTCTCTTGTTCCGTCGCAGTATGCGTCAGCGGCGAAGGGCAAGCGCGGTGAAGTGGGGAGGTGTACTCCCGCACAGCGCGGCGTCGTTCTCGTTCTGACGCTGCGGTGTGCGTCACGGGTTGACAATATGGATTTTTGTAGCTGCGGCAAAATCAACTGACCACCTCTCCGCAGGGACGGTAAATGCTGCGTCGTGACGCTGCGTTGAGGCGAATACCGCAGCGTTGTGCGTCATGATCACCAGACCAAAGCTTTACACGCCGCATTGAATACCCTCGCTCGGAACGTTCAATTAACCGTGGCTAACGTGGGAACCAACGGCGTGTGCCAAAGTACCAAGAGTAACACGTTCACGGTACTAGCTGTTATTTCATCTGGGACAGTACAGAGTCACATCAGAGAAGCTTTAAGAAATCGGTTGTCCAAACTGGTTCGTCAGAAACCGGTAAAGTCGAGCGGCGAAACAGTTTACTAAAAACGTACCTGTAAAACTCTAAGCCCTGAGTTCACCAACGCTTGTTTAAGTTAAACGTGTGATAACTGTATTTACCCAACGGTTTTTGCTTGCTGACCAGCAAAATTTCGTTGAAAAGTTGTCAAGGTTGATAAATTAAACGTCTGTTGCTGAACTAGGGTCTAAAACCCGAGTTTAATCGTTGTTGAAATACAGTAATCACTCGTTTAACTTAATCAAGCGTTGGTGAACTTGGGGCTAAGTTGGGTCCATTTAGTGAGCTAAGCTGATTTTATTAAGCTGATCACACGCTGAACTAAATACGCTCGGCCAGTACGTTTAATTAACTATGGCTGGCTAACGTAGGAACTAATGGCGTTTTCAAAAAGGGTATGACGTTACAATACTTACTGCTACGAGTATTTCATATGAAACGGTACGTAGACGTGAAAGATAACTAATATGTGTCTATAAACCTATACAAACCTATGTTAGACTCGACAGAAGTACGTAGGTTCATCTGGGCGACAAAATCTCTTTCAAATGTCAATTAACATTCCAAAATAACTCTTTCATATCCCGCTACAGAGTAGGTATAGGCCTCTCTCTTACACAGAGTAGGTATGGGCCTCTCTCTTCAATGTCACCCGTTGCGGTACTATACTTATATCGATCTTGTTCAAGTTGAATCCTCAATTACCAAGGCTCTGTTACGTTACTAATCCGAATAAACCGCAAAGACTGAAGTCCGTTCCATAACCACTGCGATTGTACCAGTTGAAAATCTATTGAACAATTTAGCACAAGTCGTTACAACAAGCCGTGGTGGTCTAGTGGTAATGACACCCGCCTTACAATTGTGGGATCGTGGGTTCAAATCCCGGTCCCGTACCAATGAATTCCTTGGAATTTATGTACGGAATTTCACACCACTGGCTTTTCGGTGAAGGAAAACCTCGTGAGGCAACCTGCGTACGTCTGTAGAAGAAATTCGATGGCGTATATGAATCCACCAACCCGCACTGGGCCAGCGTGGTGGATATGGCCCAATCACCCTTCTTGGGTAGGCCTACGAACTGCAGCGGACTATAAAAAGTACAGTACACAGTAGGTTACAGTACAGTACAGTAACAACAATACACAATTGTAACCTATTTCAGCTCGCATTTATAATCTTTTAATAAAAAATCGGCCAAGTACGAGTCGGGCTCGCGCACGGAGGGTTCCGTACTGTATGGGAACCCCCCTTAAATATTTATTTTATTATTTTCTATTGAAGTGAATATAAAACTAAATATTCTGTGAAAATTTCAAGCATCTACCTGGTACAATTATTAATATAGAGCGAAAAACGTCTAAAAATTCAGGTTTGTTGTATGGGAGCCCTCCTTAAATATTTATTTTGTTTTTAGTATTTGTTGTTATAGCGGCAACAAAAATACATTATCTGTGAAAATTTCAGCTGCCTAGCTATCATGGTTCATGAGATACAGCCCGGTGACAGACAGACAGACAGACAGACAAACAGACAGACGGACAGACGGACCGACGGACATAGAAGTCTTAGTAATAGGGTCCCGTTTTTCCCTTTGGGTACGAAACCCTAAAAATAATCGGCCAAGTACGAGTAGGACTCGCGCACGCAGGGTTCCGTACTGTATGAGAGCCCTTAAATCTTTATTTTATTTTAATTTAACTATATTATGTATTATTGAATTGTATATAATTACAACTCAACATTTTGTGAATATTTCAAACATCTACCTGTTACCATTATTATTATCGAGCAAAAATCGGTTAAAAAATCAGGTTTGTTGTATGGGAGCCCCCTTGAATATTAATTTTATTCTGTTTTTAGTGTTTGTTGTTTTATCGGCAACAGAAATACATCATCTGTGAAAATTCCAGCTTTCTAGAAATAACGGTTTATGAAATACAGCCTGGTGACAGACAGACGGACAGACCGACATCGAAGTCTTAGTAATAGGGTCCTGTTTTTCCCTTTGGGTACGGAACCCTAAAAACTACCGAAATATTGTGATATTTTTTAAAGCAAACCTTTTAGGTAATTTTATTCGTCAAAATTCGTCGCGACCCTACTCGTAGTTCTTAGCGGTTATGGGACGGACTATACACTAGAAAACAAAAATCCAAATCAAAATATTATTTTACCATTTCTACTAAATGTTCTCAATAATAGTACTAAAGGATATTATCCTCCACGCACGAGTTGATATCATGTCATCACGCTCCTCCAACCGTTCTGACGTCCGGCGTGCATTCGACAAATTAATTGGGCGAACCTTCCCGCTCCAGTAGCGGCTATTGTACTCTAATGATTATTGATGATAAGAAATAACATAATAATAATGATCGGAGCGGCGTGGTGGCGAGCCGTCGGTGAGTGGCGACACCGCGAACCCTGATTCCCTGGGGCTAAATGAGACTTCTGACTCCTCTCTTGCCTTAACCGGCCGGCTTGGAGTGGAAATCGCAAGAGCTAGGAAATCGCAAGAGCTAAAAACCTAAGCTCAGTGTTAAAGGGCATTACGCCGCCAATAACTCTTAGTGAACACACAGCACAGCCATTCATACCAATGTTGCCTCTCTGGTGCCAGCTTACGGTAGCCTTTATGGGAGCCCATTTAGTGGATGGCAAGTCACCAACCGCCTAAATATTTTGAGATGAGGCATTACTTGGCGGGTGCCGCACCTCATTCCATAGACCAGCGTACGACCACGTAATAATTCATTCCAATAGCCCAGAACTGTACCAATTCCCCGTCTTTAGTTTATTTAGTATAGTATAAATATAGTTTTTCTCTTCTTACCACCCAAAATCTGTGTTTTTGTATGATTCTATGTGTGTAAAGGGGCCTCTTGGTGTTGGTTTCGGCCCCACCAAAGACTTTCAAAAATCCAGAGCAATCCGTGTGTTGTTAAACGAATAAATGATCTGATACTAATACTAAACTACTACAGGAACTTGAAATAGAAGTAGAACCATGTGAACACGAGAATGTGGGGGTTCATTGAACGAGCGAGCGAAGTCTCACCGACTGGAACGGTCAGTCTTCGAATGGGTGACCGTGGGTGGCATTTATAACTGAGTGCTACCGTTAAATTGTAGGCGTTGGTTGTATTAACTGTTTAGTCAGAGGCCCTCAGGAGGCTTAAAAACTCTGACACCATGACTAGCCATCCGGACTATACGAACATAGTTACTAGCGGCTATTGTAATCTTGTGTGTTTGGTCAAATCTAATTTAAATTAATGATTAATGATCCTAATTATTGATGAAAGCTGAGAGATAACAGATCTTTATATGAAACTGTAGCGCTCATAGCGTAGTTTGACTAGGTGTTTGTTAGCGATCACCAAAGTTAAGCAACGTTCAGCACAGTGAGCCTTCGAATGGGTGATCGCGGGTAGCATTTACAACACAGCGCTACCATGGTTCGGATGACACGTCACATTGTAGGCTCCAGTTGTTACAACCATTTAGCTATGTCAGAGGCCGTCAGGCGGCTTCAAAACTCTAACACCAGGGCTAGCCACCCGGCCTATACGAAATTACTTACTCACTAGCGGCTATTGTAGGTACTCTAATAGTTTGCTGATTTTATTTAAATTAATGATTTAATTGGAAATTGCTTGATAGCGCAGCCTTGTATAGCCCCATTTGAAGACTAAAATTCAATGTAAGTGAGTTCGAGATATTTACCAAAGAGCTTTGTCGTGTTTTCTCGCATTATAATGCTGGGTGAAAAATAAAGGTTTAAAGCTTTTTAGTTTATACTTACCTGCAAGCCGTAACTTTAATAAATGGCTTAGTAAGGTAAAGCATTAAAATTTAATGTGTTTTGTGAAGATTGGTATATATTTATGGGTATATATATTTTCAGTCTTTTTAGACTTATATGATACGTATTCTAAGATAGACTTAAAAGATACGTATTTTAGCCCTTAAAGTGTCTAAGTGAATACGTATAATAGGAATACGTTATTCTAAGTCTAAGTGCTTCATCTTCGCCTATAATTTACCATCAGGTCTGATATGATGATCAAACGCGCATTTATTCGCGATAATTATTTTCTTTTATTTTTCTTATATTATTTGGGACAATATGATTCATGAAAAGTAAACTATTGCTTTTTATGTAGTAGTAGTGTAGGTAGTTTTAGCATAATATAAAGTAGTATTGTATCTTATTGTAGTAAACATTGACTGAAAAACGCTATGCTAGTACTTATCTTAAAACTATTAACGTTTCAGTTCACGTTTCACGTTTCGTTCGGTCATAATTATTCTTCGCAATAAATGGCAAAACCGCCTTCCATCGTGTATAAAATCGAATGTTTCGCTCGAATTGTTTACATTATTGTTGATTTATCAAAAACGGCTCAGCCGATTTCTGTAAAATTTAATTGGGACCACCTTGGGAGTATACCCTCTCGAACGAAAAATAAAATTTAGATTCGGTTCACAATTGGCGAAATTATCGATGTTCATCGTGTACAAAATTCGGATATTTCACTCGAATTGCTCACATTATTGTTGGTTTTTTCAAAAACGGCTCAGCTCATTTCTGTAAAATTTAAAGGGGACCATTTCGGGAGTATATTCTTTCGAACTAAAAAAGATTTTTTCGATTCAGTTCACAATTGGCGAAATTATCGATGAACATATACAAAAATAATCGGCCAAGTACGAGTCGGACTCGCGCACGGAGAGTTCCGTACTGTATGGGAGCCCCCATTAAATATTTATTTTATTTTATTATTTATTATTGAAGGTAGTATAAAATTAAATATTCTGTGAAAATTTCAAGCATCTACCTGGTACCATTATTAATATAGAGCGAAAAACGTCTAAAAATTGAGGTTTGTTGTATGGGAGCCCCCCTTAAATATTTATTTTATTTCATTTTTAGTATTTTAGTAGCTGCTGGCGGAGACGACATAACAGTCGAACAAATCAAACATTTGGGACCCTCCGCGGTATCATGGCTTCTTGCTCTCTTCAATAACTGCCTCCAACAAACACTCATCCCCAAGCACTGGCGAAGAGCTAAAGTGATTGCGCTGCTTAAGCCTGGAAAATGTCCCAAAGACCCTAAAAGTTACCGGCCTATATCTTTGCTATGTCATACTTTCAAACTGTTTGAAAGGATGCTCCTAAACCGTCTCACCCCTGTAATTGAACCTATTCTTACTCCGGATCAAGCAGGCTTCAGACCCGGCAAATCATGTACCACACAAACCCTAAAGCTCACCCAATTTATCGAGGACGGTTTCGAATCAAAAAACGTAACAGGTGTGATTTTTGTTGACTTGTCCGCAGCGTACGACACAGTCAACATCAAAAGACTACTCCTCAAAGTGCAAAATCTAACCAAAGATACCGGTTTCGTCAAAATTCTGCGAGAAATACTGAACAACCGCCGCTTTCAAGTCCATTTGCACCACGAAAAAAGCAGGTGGCGCTGCCAGAAGAACGGTCTTCCACAGGGAAGTGTGCTAGCGCCAGCACTTTTTAATATATATACGAACGATTTGCCCTACACCCCTCAAGCCCAACGTTTCATATATGCAGATGATCTCGCACTAGCAGCCCAATCACCACGCTTTGAGGAAGTGGAAGAACAACTCACAGTGGCATTAGAAACTATAGGAGCATTCTATGATGAAAATGCTCTCAGGCCTAACCCTTCCAAAACGCAGTCATGCGCTTTCCACCTCCGCAACCGTGATGCTGATCGCCCACTCCGAATCTCTTGGCGGGGTGAAAATATAAAACACTGTTCCCATCCACGTTACCTAGGCATCACGCTTGACAGATCCCTTACATACAAGTACCATTGCATAAATACCAAGCACAAAGTCAGCAGCAGAAACAACCTCATAAGGCGCCTGGTCTCATCATCTTGGGGAGCTTCACCAAAAGTCCTACGACTCACTGGTCTATCCCTCTCTTTTAGTGCCGGTGAATTCGCCTGTCCGGTTTGGTGTCGCTCCGCTCACACTAGGGAAGTTGATGCAGCCCTAAATGAAACCTGCAGGATTATAACCGGATGCCTTAAGCCTACACCATTAAATAAATTGTATCCTCTGGCTGGCATAGCGCCACCCAGTGTACGTAGGGACGTAGCCAGTTCTTTGGAAAAATTAAAGCAAGAGACAGACAGCAGACACTCCTTATACAACCACCCAACAACCAACTTCCGATTAAAAAGCCGTAAAAGCTTTCTTGGGTATACACAACCCATAAACTCACACCCACCCGAACAAAAATGCTACCTGTGGCAAGCTAGGCACCCACCGCCTTCTGATTTTATATCTCCAACAGAGAGCCTCCCACCAGGACATGAATTACCGTGGCCAACCTGGAAAACCCTTAATCGGCTCCGTGCCGGGGTTGGTCGCTGTAACGAGAACATGGCGAGGTGGGGTTTCTCAAATCAGGAACCGTGTGAGTGCGGTGCTGCCATCCAAACAATGGCACATCTCTTAGACTGCCCGCTGTGCCCAAAACACTGTACTCAAACTGACCTCAATCTGGCGACCGAGGACGCAGTCGAGGTTGCCAGGTATTGGTCTCTAAAACACATTTGATACCACATAGCTTTGTAAATATTGTAAATACATATATATAATATAATAAAATAAAATAAAAAATATATTAGCCATTGAAACGAAATGATGATGATGATTTTTAGTATTTGTTGTTATAGCGGCAACCAAAAACCATCATCTGTAAAAGTTTCAGCTGCCTAGCTATCATGGTTCATGAGATACAGCCCGGTGACAGATGGACAGACAGACGGACAGACGGACATCGAAGTCTTAGTAATAGGGTCCCATTTTTCCCTTTGAGTACGGAACCCTAAAAATTACATACACACGAACATAAAACCTCCTCCTTTTTGGAAGTCGGTTAAAAAGTACGAACAAGCTCGCTCTAACGCACTCCCGTACATTCCCCTCGTAAGCCTGACATATCGCCTTTCGTCTGCTCGCGTCATTTTTTACTTGTTAATCTGACAAGTTATTTCTCTTAGTTTGTGTTTATCTGAACATTTATACGGGGATGAAGTCGGATGCATTGTTGCCAGCTTAATGATGTTTTATAAGGCTTTAGCGCGGGTGGAATAACTCTACGGGGATTAATTGCTAGTAGGAGTTTTAGTCTTCGTTTTGAAGTCGCTTGGAGAATATGGTAGATAGTGCTTATAGAAACGTAGTACGGTGTTAAGACTGCAGAAACGCTCTGGACGTAAGCCGCTTCCGATTAGTGTTATTGGACATTTATCTAATCTTCTTCTTTTTTATTTCTGAAAATTTCGCGTCACGTTATTTGTCCGCGACGAACTTCTCTTCTACTGAACATAATTTTAACCAAATTTTGCTAACTGCGTTCAGTTTGATCCAACTTAAGAGATTAGTATAATCAATGTCTCAATGTATAATTAAATATTTTTGTATTGCAAATTATTGGTTTGCTATACTTATAGAATCTGCCAACTTCAGCCAGTCCTACCGGGGTGGAGCTCGTTGATCAGCGCCTTAACAATCTATGTATTACCTTAATAAGTCCCCGGTTGTTTTAACCGTTTAGCCATGTCAGAGGCCTTCAGGCGGCCTAAAAACTCTGACACCAGGGCTTGCCACCCGGCCTATACGAACTTACTTACTTACTTACCTTAATAAGACGGAAACACAATTTCAGCCAGGATCGCAAAGATAAGAAGATAAATAATCACATCCCAGCCTAAAATATATCAACTCAGTAAAAATAATTTCATTTCTTTATGAAAACATTCAGTGACACAAACACAAAGGAAAATTAAACACCATTTCATAAATACTTAACGAACACAATACAGCTCTTAAAACTTCCCATGTAAGTCGACTTATTGGACAGCCAACATTAGGGCCTAAAGTCCACCAAAACCGAGTGGAACGAAGCTGGGCGGAACAGCGTAGTTTGTGGGCTCATTCTTTAGTTTTTGCGTCAGCGATTCGATCAGAAACTTGATCGTTCATTGTAGCCTTAATAAAGCCGTGGTGGTCTAGTGGTAATGACACCCGCCTTACAATCGTGAGGTCGTGGGTTCAAACCCGGTCCCGTACCGATGAATTCTTTGGAATTTATGAACAGAATTTTGACACCACTGGATTTTCGGTGAAATAAAACATTGTGAGGCAACCTGCATATGTCCAAGGAAGAAATTCCATGGCGTATGTGAATCCACCAACCCGCACTGAGCCAGCATGGTGGATATGGCCCAAACACCCTTCGTGGGTAGGCCTACGTCCTGCAGTGGACTATTAAAAATGCTGGTACAGCCCTAATTAAACTGTTCGACATAGTAAAACATTGTGAGGCAATCTACTCGTATATTAGTTCGGGGAACAAATTCAATTGTATGTGAGTACACGAACCCATAACTGAGCCAACATATTGAATGTGACCCATACGCCGTTTGAGGGTAACTTGTGCGTAACAGTGGACCATTAAGATCTTACACAGCGCAATAAGAAAATTGGCATTTCCGCAGTGAACTCATGGAATAATGCTCTCATAGACTTTTCCATTTGGATGGAGGCAACCGCCCGACTACAATGACCAAATCGAATCGTATGAATATTATTCATATGAATACTGGTATTATCATAAATTCAATTCAATTCAAACTTAAATTAGCTTATTATTTTGTCCAGAGGATCAGCATTACCATCTAACGTGGTAATAGGGCCAGCATTTTAGAAACTGTGCCTGCTGACAGTGGGCTTATAGATTAGGGTTTCATTTCATCGTCATCTATACCTTATAATTTTTTTTAGTTAAAGTTTTTTATTAATTTGTTTTATTTGTAAAGTAGTAGTGGTAATGGTTTAGTTTATGAAATGTTATTTAAGTTTTGTCGCTATAAAACTCCGAAAAATTTGCTTCATTCCAATGAAATATGTACAAGGGGTTTCACAAAAATCCACCTAGCACTGTTTCACTTCACTTTGGTAGAGTCAAAACTAAAAATTCGGGCAAAAATGTCGACGTCGCCAAAAATTACGAAGGCACAAGTCTTGAAGCCATTAAAAGTTTTACAGCAATTTATAAACCGTCCTAGAAAATGTTAAGTGAAAATTACAAAAGGCTTTGAATGAGTCTTGAGAGTTGGGAAAGAAATAAGGAAGAATTTTCTGACTTCATTCAGAAAAGAATGTGTGCTATTTCTTAAAAATATGTGTTTAGTATAGGTATAACTAGTTACAACAAGTCGTAACGTGGAACGTACAAGGTCATGCAGAAATTAAGTTAAATACTAAGCCGAACGGGAGTGAAATTTTATGAACAACGTTTACTATTGTTACGAGATGGGTTCTTGGATAATCATTTAAAACGCCGATTGTTCACTTTGCACTTTATTGCACAAAATCACAGTACACACGACACAATTGGTTCGCAAAAACACGTCACACTGGCACTGAAATTCACACAACTAGTCACTTCACAATCACTGGTACCGCACTTGAACAAGAGATGTTTTCGCTCCGGTATAAAACGCGATAACTGGTACGATCGAAACCATCGCCCTATTTATATCGGAATAAGGGTTCTCCAGAAATCTGTAGAATATTCGGTGCCATTGTGACTGACAAAGTAAACAATTGTAAAGTTCGAGAATCCCTATTGTTCTCAACTATTACGAAAACACCAAAAAAATCACACAATAGACGCGACACAAAGGCCGGTGCCGCCTGAGTCATAAAACCATAAATCTCGCGATTAGGTGTAAACAACTCGCCGCCCGTAATTACCGCGCGCGGCTCGGCCTACTGCATAACACTATGACCTGGCAATTGAAAAAAAATTTGCTGTTACGGATATTTTGGATTTTAAGCTGATTTTTTTCTCGAATACCGAATTCGTCCTATAGTAAAAGTTGGGCATAATGATAATAATTTAAAGCATTGCTATTCGGCGTAGTAAGTACGAGTACGTCCTTTTGCAAAACTTTATAGAAATGCTATAGCTAGCCAAAAGTTATACCTTTTATTTATAATATAGTACGAATTTTGTCTACAAAATACAATTAAACTGTTATTTTGCCAGATCCGCAGATTTCCAGAGGTATGTATACTTATCATTAAGAACAACTTTTCCTATGGGGTCAACCTATGTTCCAACAAAAAGATCATTGAATCGCTACAAGAGATTCGTAACTTCAAAATCTCGCAGAGATTATACTAACAATGGTCTTACAGCTGATAACTCTGATGATCTCACATTATCTCAACTCATTTTAAAATCTCAAAATTTAACCAAGGTTGCGCGAACAGTGAACTTATTATTTAACCTGTAAATGACTTGAGCTATGGGAAGCGGCACCTGTATTGTCTTTTCATTGAACTTATAATAGCTAAAGTTTAGCCAAGTTTTCAAGTTGCGCGCCCGCTCTTACACGGTGTGTTAGAATGAAGCTTTAGAAAATAGAAAAGATCGTTCTTTGAAATATTTAACCTGCAATCCAAAAAGAGGGATGTTATAAGTTGACGTGTTTATCTGTGTGTTTGTACGAGTATAACTGTAGCATATTTTAATGCAAAACACTCTTTCACTATGAGCCTCATGATCTATTTTAAAAGAAGCCCTCCCTAGTTAGGGCCTCTGCTCAAACGAGTAAATTCTATAAGGTAATGACATGACATGACCGTAATAGAAAAGTGTCAGACTGTATAAATTATTAATAATCGGCCAAGTACGAGTCGGACTCGCGCACGGAGGGTTCCGTACTGTATGGGAGCCCCCCTTAAATATTTATTTAATTTTAATTTCATTATTTATTATTGAAGGAAATATAAAACTAAATATTCTGTGAAAATTTCAAGTATCTACCTGGTGCCATTATTAATATAGAGCGAAAAACATCTAAAAATTCAGTTTTGTTGTATGGGAGCCCCCCTTAAATATTTATTTTATTTTATTTTTAGTATTTGTTGTTATAGCGGCAACCGAAATACATCATCTGTGAAAATTTCAGCTGCCTAGCTATCATGGTTCATGAGATACAGCCCGGTGACAGACAGACAGACAGACAGTCGGACATCGAAGTCTTAGTAATAGGGTCCCATTTTTCCCTTTGGGTACGGAACCCTAAAAAGTGTGATACTATGGGTATTGCGGCGTTTCGCCTCGCAAGCGGTTCGGCCAGCGGGGCGAATCGCCCACGACTCTTTTTGAAGGGCCCCATCCGCCCCGCGGGGCGAAACGCCGAAAACGATGAAAGAAGAGGTCGTTTCGGTCCACGTTGATAGAGAACAATTTCCCGCATCAATATTACGTATTTCTTATGGTACAGCCACGCATAAAATTACATGAGCTAAAATAATACGAGTATCTATGCCCAATAGAACGTTCAGTCACCAACAAGTAGCGCGTACAAGTAGCTCGGTCATGGTCTAGTACATTATAGCAAGCAGACACCTTTAGACTTTAATTACCAAAGTTTTTACTTTAAATTACACTATCACGTTGAACAACTAGCTTTTGTAGTTTAAATAATGTGTTACCTGCCTAAAACTGTCTAAGTCTGAAAACTTTCCCGACCTACATCCTAGAAGACAGTTCTAAGTCAGCCCACCTGGGACTCTAAAGGTGGGCATACACGATGCGATGATTTGATCAAATTTTCGCTTCATGCCAACTGGGAGCTCATTCAGTTAATTCAAAGGTAGGAATTGGTAGATAACGATTTGTACTACTACCTGAAACTGGGCGCACAGAACGCGATGATCGCATCAGTTCATCAGATCAGTTCAGTGGAGGCCAAATATAGGTAGTTAACTATAGCTGGTTAGTAGTTATTGAGGACCTTTGAATTAATTGAATGAGCTCCCAGTTGGAATGAAGCGAAAATTTGATCAAATCATCGCATCGTGTATGCCCACTTTATGGCAAGAGGGATGTACTGAATTTACAGTGACGGGTTTCTCGTGGCTTTTATTACAAATTTAACCAATTAGAACTAGGTAGACTTTAACCATAATAATTATTTTTCCCAAAAAATAGCATGACCGACTTCTACGTGTACAGAATTCGCGAATGTTTCGCACGGATCGATGTTGCATTTTTCACAATATTGTTGATTTATCAATAATGGCTGAGTAGATTTCGATAAAATTAAAATCGGACCAATTACGAAGTATCTTACTATTCAAAAAAATCTATAAAAATCTGACCACTAGTCGGCACGGGTTGCCGTGATTCAATTTACGCGAAATTTTATTTGTAAAGTGTTTAGACATCATTCAAACAAAATGAGGGTATGCATTGAAAAAATTAAAAACTTTAATTTTTCTGGGACACCCTAGTGTATACCCTTTTGAAATTAAGAAGAACTTTTTGATACGGTTCACAATCGGCGAAATTATCGATGAACATAAACAAAAAAAATACATACATCGTCTGTATGTATTTTTTTTGTCCTTCTTTTTGGAAGTCAGTTAAAAATCATCGAACGTGAAATAAGAGTTATCGGCGGGAAAGTATAGTCATGGAAAATAAAAGACGATCGAGTTTGTATCGCTACATAGTATAAAACAAAGTCGCTTCCCGCTGTCCCCATGTCCCCATGTATGCTTATATCTTTAAAACTACGCAACGGATTTCAATGAGGTTTTTTTTAATAGATAGAGTGATTGAAGAGGAAGGTTTACATGTATAGTACACTTGTGTGAAGCCGAGGCGGGTCGCTAGTGATGGATAAACTATTGTAATAGAGCAAGAGCCCGTGAGCTAACAATGACTGATATACCTATGTGTATGCCACACAGATATACATTATGTTGTAAATAATGTCTTACAAAACTAATATTAAAGTTTTTACGATCGGTATTCCCTGAATCTAGTAATAAAAGCACTAGAGCCTACAATCGCTGGAAAACCTGAGTCACCTTCGGCCGTAAAACGTGACGTATGTCTGAAATATGAAACCGTAGGCGAAATTCCACGGCGTTACTCATACAATGTCTCGGCGCAGACTGGGTTGTCTCAGACTACGAATGTTGTCTATAATAACTACAATAAAATACAATACTACTTACGCTTAAACTACATACTTAAACTAATACAATATATACAGTTTAAAAAACTAAAAAACACGCTTTCATAGCATATCAAACTAAAATGTGTAAATAATTTTCAATGGCAGAAAACAATAATTAAAGAAAAATATTAAGACTATTGTAAAAGAGAGTGGGGCGCTTTGTGCCGTAATCTTTCGTAAACCAAGCACCCCACGCATTTTTCATCATAGTATTAATATTTTTCGTCCATTATTATTTTCTGCCTTTATTGAAAATTATTTTAAGTTTATATTTTAGTTTGATATGCTATGAAAGCGTGTTTTTTAGGTTTTTTTTTTTAAACTATATTTATTTTTCACTTTTTTAGCATAAAAAGTTGAGTTTGGATTACAGAGCACAGTGGAAGACTGAAGAACTATGGGGATGAAAAGTTCTCAAGTGGAGACCTTGTAACGGCAAGACGACCTCGAAGAGGTTGCAAAATCACACTGGCTGCAAGCCGCTTTCCACCGGTCTTATTGGAAATCTATATGGGAGGCCTGTGTCTAGCAGTGTACGCCCTATGACTGATAATAATGCTTACCGGTGCGTGGTCTCCATTCGAGATCTTTACAACCCCATCAGCTATTTGTCCTTTGTGTTGTGTCCTGCTTACTACTACTTTGGATCGTCTGTGGATTTACATTTTCAAGGCTTAACTCCATACATTTTAAGTAATCGTCTTTTTAAGGTTCCGTTCCCAAAAGGGTAAAAACGGGACCCTATTACTAAGACTCCGCTGTCCGTTTGTCTGTCACCAGCCTGTATCTCATGAACGGTGATAGCTAGAAAGCTGAAATTTTCATAGATGATGAATTTCTGTTGCCACGATAACAACAAATGCTAATAATAGGCCAAGTACGAGTCGGACTCGCGCACGGAGGGTTCCGTACTGTATGGGAGCCCTCCTTAAATATATATTTAATTTTAATTTTATTATTTATTATTGAAGTGAATATAAAACTAAATATTCTTTGAAAATTTCAAGCATATTTAAGGGGGGCTCCCATACAACAAATCTGAACTTTTAGCCGTTTTTTGCTTGATAATGATTAATAACGATGATAGGTAGATGCTTGAAATATTCATAAAACTTCAAAAATAAATAATTGAACTAAAATAAAATAAAACATTTAGAGAGGGCTCCCATACAAGAAAATCAATTATTTTGCTTGATATTAATAACGGCCACAGGAAGATGCTTGAAATATTCACTGAATATTTAGTTGTATATTCCCCATAAAAATAAATAATTAAAATATATTATTTAAAGGGGGCTTCCATACTGTACGGAACCCTTTGTGCGCGAGTCCGACTTGCACTTGGCCGATTATTTTTTAAAACACCCTTATTTCACTGGTTAAAAAGGGACAAGTATGTCTACATCTGTGGTTACAGCATTTATAGCCAAAGGAAGCTTCTAGTTATTTATACTTGCATCAGAGCCTTTTATGTGCACTAAATATTTTATTGACCAGATTTATGGCGTGCTATATACCCTTATCGGTTACAGTTATACTTATTGTGGTGACTGTACTTTTGTATGGTGTTGGGAAGTCACAAGGTGTACGGGGTGTTTTTTATACGACAAATATTTTTCTTGTTTTTCTCAGATATAGAAAGTTAACTGTTGGATAAACAGGGTTATCGAGAACTTGTGTACTAAGCCGAAAGGAGGTGATTCAGACCATCATTGCTTACAACTTTTACTATGGGGCCAAACCGAATAAACTTAGTCGATTCCGAGTGGCAGCTTTGTATGGAACAGCTGATGTTTTTTCTTGAATTTTGGGTGGGCCCCACAGAAAAAGTTGTTAATAACGGTGGCCTTTATCACATTCTTTTGGCTTAATACAGGGTAATCAGATGTAGGCCTGTACTATAGATAAATAAAATTGTTTGGATGTAGTTTGTATCCAACGCGATACTGGGGCCTTAATGGGGTCACCTGTCTACCTTGCAGGCAGACACCTTACGCTGCGCTTGGATTTGTGTTCTTCACTTGAGAACCTTGCGACCCCATAGGTCACCAGTCGTACTCGTACGTGCTATGAGCTCCGCCAATTGATTTTTAGGGTTCCGTTACCACAGGGTAAAATCTGGACCCTATTACTAAGACTCCGCTGTCCGCCTGTCTGTCTGTCACCAGGCCTGATCTCAAGAACCGTAATAGCTAGAACGTTGAAATGTTCACAAATGATGTATTTCTGTTGCCGCTATAACAACAAATACTAAAAAAAGAAATATTTTTGGGGGGCTTCCATACAACAAACAAGAATTTTTAGCCGTTTTTCGCTCGATATTAATAATGGTGACAGGTGGATGCTTGAAATCTTCACATAATATTTAGTTAAATTTTCACATTAAAAATGAATATTTAAAGTAAAATAAAATAAATATTTAGGGGGCTTCCATACATAAAAAACACGTTTTAACGCCTCTAGAATAATAACGGTAACAGGTAGAAGCTTGAAATATTCAAAAAATGTTTAGTTGAATATTCGCTTTAAAAATAAATAATTACATTAAAATAAAATAAATTAAGGGGCGCTTCCATACGGTACGGAACCCTTCGTGCGCGAGTCCGATTTGCACTTGGCCGATTATTCTAATCCGCCAGAACATGTCGGTAACTTTGGTTCTTTTACGGATCTCCTTATTTTAATTCGGTCTCGAAAAGATGCTCCGAGCATAGCCCTCCCCATAGCTTGTGGGGGTTGAGTTATCATTAGGTCCATAATAAATTACCACGTTCCAGTGCCTGATAACACACACTGGTTGAAAACTTTTTGACTTGAGACTAAGAATATTCATCCGTAGTTGATCATCCAATATCCCTCACTAGCCCACAAATTTATTTACCGTGTTACGTGAGATGCTCTGATATAACTTTAATACAACATTTTCGTACAGTTTCCGCTTTTCAGTGCCCATAATTCAGCTCAAGGCATTATTATGAAGCTATTTCAAATTTTAATAAACTTGTCTCACGAAACTTACGTTTTAGAGGCTACAGCTATTTCGTTGTAAAGCGGTCGGTGCATTATTTTAGACGAAATATTCCGCTTTTACTGCTATAATACTGCTTGCATAATTTATTTGTCCTTATCGCAAGGAATGGATTACAAACAAATTAGATTAGCTGACATTATTGTTAATGCATTAATAATAATATATTTTAAATGAGTTATGTGACTGAAATTGTAAACATTTACATAAAAATAACTTTAATACACTTTCTATACACAGGGTAACCGGTACCGAACTTAAACGGCAACAACCTCTTAAGGGCGAGTTTAGTACATTCAGAAGAATGACTTTTACCATGGGACGAGCCGAAATAAATTAGTTAAGAGATAATATTCTTGTAATTACGATTAAACTTATTAAGGTGAAACATCAAACCATCATTTACCTAGCTTCTGATGATTTAATAATAATATACCTAATTGAAAAACCCCCGACACAAAAAGATTTGACAACAAACTTTCAATTGACAACCATTTTGGGCACATTTGTAGAATTTTGGTTCTTCCATCCCCACTTTAACCCACCATAACTCTTAAACGGCTCAATCGATTTTTATAAAACATAGCTAAGAACACTCTCGATTAAGTCTCCTTTCATCCGAAAAAAACAAAACTGAAATCGGTACAGTGGTTCGGGCGCTATGATGCCACAGACAGACAGACAGACACACAGACAAACAGACACGTCAAACTTACTAGTAGTCCGCCCCGGACTTGGACCTCGCGCTATTCCTATTTCATATCATAAAAACTGTGATTTCAAAAAAATATATAATAATATTGGTATGAAAGTTTTGCAATGATGAGTGAAGTAAATGTATATATCATTCGGTAAAATATTTCAAATATATGAGTTTTTGCCGAAAATTGCTATTGTTATGCTACAATGTTTGGATTATGCTAAATCTGATCATACTGAATGGAATCTAACACTAGCAGAAGTCGCATAGCTTATAGGGATTCAAAGAACAAAGAGAGCGGTTATTCATTTAACATATAAAATATATAAACGGTTTTATTTAGAAGTTACTGTTAGAATGTACTAAAAGATAAAAAATAATTTTGGTAGTCCTAGGCACGGTATTAAATATCATTACCGTGTCCTAGTTACTAATTTTCTTATCACTCGAGCATTGATCAGACTCAAAAATAAATCGTGGGGCGTTCAGCGTGAACGTTACAATGTTAGTAGGTACCTATACACTGTTAGAAAGTCTATTAAGAAAAAATGTTAGAAACCTACTTTGGGATTCTTTACTTAGTTCGAGCGTAAATTATTTAAACCAACAAAATTCAGCATCTATATACAATTTTATTTAAAAGACGTAAAGTAAACGTTACATACAGTCCTCTAGCTATCATCAAACCTAAACGTAAACACTCTGCGAGCTACTCTAAGAAGAAAGTCCACGACGTTTTTGCAAAGGCCATTGAAATAGACCCTGTATACCACAGAAAGTTGGAAAGGCCGTTGCAAAAAGCCCCAGTGGTCGTAGATGTCTCGGAGAGCTAGGTTTCGATCACAAGACTGCCGTAGGAAAACACCCCATGGCAGTAGATACCACAGAGACCGGAAAAAGTCGTTACAGACGGCCCCGCAGTAGTAGAGGTCACGGAGAGCTGGCTAGTCGGTCACAGGAGAGCCTCTGGAGAACGCTCCATAGCAGCAGATACCACAGTGAGTTGGAAAATCCGTTGCAGCTAGCTCTGCAGTAGTAGGCGTTGCGAAGAGTTATCCTGTTGATAACAGGAGAGCCGACGGAGAATGCCCCGTAGCAGTCGATACCACAGGGAGGTGGAAAGGCCATCGCAGACGGCTCTAGTGGTAGTAAGTGTCACGGAGGCTTATTGAACGCTATGTTCTGATTAAGTAGCCACAGCCGGAAGTAGTGCCAATATTCAACAGTTTACTCATATGACGCCAATGAGGCAAAGATTCTCGTCATCACTTTTTTAGTGTCCTGTTTTATTTTAACAAAATATTCAAAAACTTTCACAAGAAACTGACAGTGACCATAAAAATTTGGATTTTTGACATAAGTACTGTCAGAATTTAAATAAGGATTTTAAATAAAAGTTCGTAAAGGTGCGCTTACACGGGCAACTAAAATTGCTCAATTCCAATCAATACTCGTCAACTATGACGTCACGACTACATCAAGCAATTTACGGAAACGGTAAAGAGCATCAATGCTGCGCAATACAATATTGAGCGATACAGCGCAACTTCATCAACTACTTCCACCCGACCTCTCGCTCTCCTCGCGGAAGCAAGACGGCAAGCCGCAAAACAAACAAGTGCGAATGAGATATATACAAAAATTGCTAGGAATTTCCAAGCCCATTGGGTATTCGTCAATTCGTATCTGTGACATTGAGCGATATGAAATATCTGGAGCAATTAGGAGCAATATCGCCGAAATAATTGCCACAATTTATTGAAATTGTTCCATTAATTGCTCCAGATCGGTCCATTCGTGTCCCGAGCAATTATTGCCCTCGTGTAAGCGCACCTTAAGAATGAGTACTTTTTTGAGCGCGACGAGCGTCCTCCAAAGAGTCAAAAGCAGAAAGCACCGAAAACTTCCCTCGAATAAATCTCTTAAACTCCAAGACCGATGGTTTATTTTGCCGTACCGAAAACGCAAAGATAACAAAATACATCAAATAGCTCACTAAATTTATTACAAAAGTCATTTGCGGGAATCAGGATTGTGTCGCTCGATGAATGGAGCCATCTATGATTTTAAAGATTGAACTAATGTGCTTAGTAACTAAGTATATGAATGGTACAAAAGGTAACTTTGCGTAAAGCGCTCCAACATATTTAATGTTGAAAAATATATAGAATTGTTTAAATATATAAAGTTATACAAAATATATAATAATTAATAATATTATATTATCATTGGAACTAAAGGTGTGTACCAAATATCAGATCAATCAGTCAACGGGAAGAGGGTCGAATTTCAATTACTAGATTTGACCCAAGCAACTCCCGCAGAAAGTGGCGCCGTTTTGCCTCTTTTTACCACCAGTCCTGGTATCTTCGACACCACTGAACAGAATATGTTCATATTCGAACTTAAAAATTCTATATATATATATATACTACGTGCATGCTTAATTTCATGGAGATCAGCTGAGCGGTACTTGAGTTATCGTCGAACAAAGAAACATACAAACATACATCTGACAGCTCAAATGCCGGCTCGTCCCATTAGACTCAGAGACCTCGCTAACGCTCGGTCAATAACACCCCTCTTTTTCGTCGGGGGTTAAAAACACATAATTATATACATTTGTACTAAACCTAGATGGCATGTCGTACAGGTAGGTGAAGACACTAGCAAAAGACAACGAGACGTGGAATATGCTTCACCGACAAGATCCTTGCTCTTAAGCTATGATGATGACTATACCTAGCTAATCAGGCATCAAAATTGCAAATATTTCAAAGGTTTGCCCCAAATTATCTTGTTTGTCCCAAAATTTGGCGGATACTCATACACTGCAAACTCATAAACAGTATTGTAGGAAGTAATTGTGCTCGTCTCAATGACCATATTTTGCTATAAAGCCATCTTTGAAATCGTGAAGAAAATATCAGCTGTTTCAATTTTGTCGACTTGTTTTTTTGCATGAAATAATTAACTTTTTATTTGCTATTTCTGGTTTGGCCCTATTGTGAAAGTTAGTGATGATGATTAGCTTGTGCGAATCCAAGGTAATTGGTTATTGATTTGCAGTCATGGTACGGTGGTTTTCTAATTCTGAAATAAATTCTGAAAATATGTAAGTATGGTTGGAACTAACCTATCTTTCTAACCAGTGATGGGCGCTTTTGTTTCTTAGGTTACTCAAAAATACCTAGGGTACAGTGCGACACAAAAGAGATGAAATTAATTATTCGGGAACTAAATTAACATTTTTGCTGGAACCACAATCTGAGCTGTCAATCATAGTTAACATCCTAGCATTTTCCTCGTTTTGTGTTATTTTGTGGATTGTGAAGAGGAAAACAGTATCATTATGCAAAAAATAATGCAAAATATGCCAACAAAGCGATAGTGGCGACCTCATTTATTTTCAAGTCTTTCATGTCGCACTGGAATTTAACATTTATGAACGATGAATCGGTGTTAACTAAAAATCTACTGTTTATTAAATTGAACAAGACGTTGGCCTACCTAGCATTTTAATTTACAAACACTGTTTGTGCAAAAAGAGAAGGATCGTAGGTAAAGTTGCCCGTGTGCCATTTTACTAATTTTGTTACGTTGACAACACTGCTCTGTCATTGCTAGTACAACTATAAGTGTTTGATACTTGGTAGACACCAATTCGGTTTTCATCAGTACTCGCGTCTACCAAGTAGTCGGTACCTTGGCTGCTGATTAAAATCGTATTGTAAGTTCACCGTAACGCCACGACGGTTCTTTTTTTGCACACAAATTCTATCGGAAAAATACTTTTGCTTCCGTATCACCAAGAAAGTTTGCAAAAACATTGTTATTGGCGAATGTTACACGCTAGATATTTATCATGATATTTGGATCGTAATCCAGGATCACGACATTTATCGAGTGTGTAGTATCGCGTATCGTTATACGGATCCCTGGATTTCTATAAATCCAAAATCCACGATCTGCATCAAGTATCGTTGATAAATATATCAAACGTCTAGTCTCTAAAGTCTAAACAATATTTATCGCGTCAGTATTATTTATCATTAGTGTATCTTTTTTAATCAAGTACGTTGTAAACAACTCCAGTGATGTTCAAAGCGAGTATTGGGCATGAGAAAATAATTTTTAGTCCTCCATTTCTTGGTATACCAAACCTGATTTTATAAATTCAGATGTGTATATTATTCTTTATCTTGAAACCAATGTTTCGCCTAATTTTTTCGCTTCATACGTATTTTCAATGCTATCGCTTATAATATAATTGTAACTCAAGCTTTATTTATATGTATTGTAACACGAAACGTACGAGTTTGCTCAGTGAAATTTACCTTCGTACTGACGCGATTCGTCTCGTACCTATGTGTAGTATACCAAAATAATACTAGATAAATATCACGTTAAAATATATCACGATAAATATCAAGCGTGTAGCATTCGCCATTCTCATTTTCGCGATAAGCTCCAAAATCATGCCAGAAATGTAGAAACTTCGCCACTTGTAGTATCTAGAAGTGAAACTTCCCGCTGTATTTGTTTTGTTCTTGCAATCAAGGATAAGACCTTGTATGTAAATAGAGGCGACTTTAGCTTGGCCTCGATTGAGCTCTTTGTGTACTTTGGCAAAACATTTTCAACTTCATTACTTGTTCTGGATTTACTTTGTACAAGCTAGTATAGTATAAGTATTCTATAGGCCGCGCCATACAAGTTGGCGGATGTGAAGTTAGCTACAAGCTGCGCAATTGCCAATCAATGTGCGGCTTTATGTGAGCTTCAGTCAGGATTTGATATTGCGCAGCTTATAGCTAACTTCACATCCGCCAACTTGTGTGGCGCGGCCTATAATATTATTGTATGTCTATGGTACTGACATAGCTATAATAAACACATCATTATCATCATCCGCAGCCTTCTTTGTCCCACTACTCTTTTGTGTCATTTGCCTCGATTCTATTTGCACATTGTGTCCAGGTTTGACCCGCAAAATTGACAAGATCGTCAACCCACTTTGTTGCTGAACGACTTAACTTTCAACCCATCATCAGATCAGCACCATATCATCACAATATTGCATTGTCACACGATGTACACATGTATGCAAAATTTCAGCTCAATCAGTAACCGGGAAGTGGATCAAATTTAACTTGCAAAATTTGATTACAGACAACGGGAAAGGTGAAAGTAAATAAAAGCTTGTAAAAAAAACACACAGACCAACATAGAAACTATTCCTATTTTGTAGTAGAATACAAATGCATGCAACATAAACGCTACATCGACGTACCGTCCCAAGCCGACGATAAAATGCATCTCGCTTCATCTCGCTCGCAAATCTCTCCGGGTATTTATTCGGAGGACAATTAAAGCAGAAAAATCGGAAAGAGCCGCCTCGGGTGCGATACGGTAAACAAAACGGATTTATTTCGGGGATGCCCCCGTATCTGCGGAGTCAGTGCTGAATGTTGCGTGACCTTGTTTCTTTCTTGACCTACATTTCGTTTTTAGGGTTTTGCACCCAAAGGGTAAAAACAGGACCCTATTACTGAGACTCCACTGTCTGTCTATCTGTCACCAGGCTGTATCTCATAAACTATGATAGCTTGACAATTGAAAGTTTCAAATACCTACGATGTATTTCTGTTGCCGCTTTAACAACAAATATTAAAAATAGAATAAAATATTAAAAAGGGGCTCTCATACAAAAAAGCTTGATTTTTTACTGTTTTTTTCTCGATATTAATAACGGCATCAGACAGATGCTTGAAACATTCACAGAATATTTCGTTGAAGGTATATTCACTTCAAAAAGATATAAGTAAAATATAATTATTACTAGCGACCCGCCCCGTCATCGCACAGGTGTGTGTACTTATAAACCTACCTATTGAATCACTCTATCTACTAAAAAACTGCATCAAAATCCCTTGTGTAGTTTTAAAGCATAAGTACATAGAGACAGACAGAGCGGGAAGCGACTTTATTTTATACTGTGTAGTGATTTGCGAAAAATGGCATAACCGACTTCAACTGTGTACAGAATTCCCGAATATTTAGCACTGATAAATGTAGAATTTTTAAAATTTTTGTTTATTAATCAAAAATAGCTCAGCTGATATCGATAAAATTTAAATGGGTCCAATTTCAAAGCATAGTCTTTCCAATAAATAAGAATTTTCGAAATCCAACGGCTATGTAAAAAGTTATGCGTGGTTATACATAAAACAATATTTGCGTCGAATTGGTAACCTCCTCCGTTTTGTCTGTCAAAAATAAACTAAGGGGGGCTCCTATACGGTATCAAACCCTTAGCGCACAAATATTTCCTGAAAAGACTCCCGATTACAAAATTTTGTATTTTTACCCGTTTATTTTACAACAGATTATCTACTGTTAGAGGCAAGCCCGGAGGCTGCCTCCATGTCAAGATGCTCGTACGGTTAGAAATGATACTATCGTATTACACTTAGAACTGTATTCACAATGTTATAGTAATATTATTAGAATCGTAAATAAATACACGACCGCGCCCTTGCACGGCACCCAAGCGTCTCTTGTTGTCTCGTTCTCGCGGCGACTAGGGTTGACAGGTTCGCGCCGCCACCACTCGATTCGGGGAATCGAGTGAGCCCGTAATACTACATACGATTATACCTACTACCAAAACATTTTTTTTTATGGGGACTAACAATCTGCCGTTGGTTTACTATTTTTACACAAAATAACCAAAATAGGCTACTACTGTAGACGCGCGAGTTGAATGCAGAGCTTAGGAATGCGAATGTCTCCCCCTGCTATCCGCACGCCCAACCCGCCCAGGCGCGTGAGGTGGGGCGTGCGGATAGCGGGGGGAGATGCTCCCGCTCTTTACCTCAGACCCCGACTGCATTCAACTCGCGCGCTATCTATAGGTACATTTATTTTTATCAAAATTTTTCAAAATTTAAAAATGTTAAGTTTCTTGTAGGTTCATAATTAGTAGACCTAAGCGCCGGCCGCATTGCTGCGCTGGCTAGCAATGGTTCTATATCCATTGCACCGGGTTATTATAATTCAGAGCTTCCTCATCGGAGCGGTTGGAATACTAAAATAACCAGAAACAAGATAATATTTAGTAAACCTCAGTCACTGCGTTGTTACTTGATATCCGCTGGACTGTGTGCGAGTTGTTGAACCGAAAGCGTCGAGCGTCGCTAGGGAGCGCTCACATACAAACTTTTGTTTTAGGAATGGTACTGTCCAAAATTATTTGGACGGAACCATTGAGCTTTTGCTGAATGATTCTAAACATAGGAGCTAGTGAGGAAATGTTTGAATTGTATTTTTTTCAAGCTTTTATTTAACTTGCAATGGATGTGTGTATTAGTAACAGGTGATATTTAAATTGCATATTTTTATTGTTATAATTTTATTGACGTTTACATGTTTGTACAAATAAATGAGTACTTATGATCATGTAAGTTGGGGTGGAATCTTGCAAGTTAAATTTGACCACCTTCCCGGTTTCCGATTGAGCTGAAATTTTGCACGCTTATGTATATCTCGTGACAATGCAATAATATGGTACCATGGAGCTGATCTAATGATGGAGTCGGAAGGTGGCCATAGGAACTCATGTACTACGTAAACAAGATAAACCGGTCGTGATTGGGCTCGTTTTACTTATCTTGGAAAGCCCTCTGCTGCTACATGATATCCAGGATCTCAAAAGCTTGTATTTTTAAATAGGTTTTTTTTAAATATTTTTTTACTTAAAATAAATAAATTTATTCAACCAAAACAATGTTTTCATATTGCATCTTAGTTAAGCTAGAATAATTGAACACAAAATTATAAAAGGTATCGGACCTGTGTTTCAGCTTACAGCGCCCTCCCCCTATTTGTACTGGTATTCCAGCTAAAACAATTTTCAAATAAAAAAATAGTAAACAAATTGTTATCTTGACTTTAACCCTTGCAATTTTTTTAGTAAAAAATTGGATGCATTGGCATCCTTTTAAAAATTATATGTGAGGGTAACCTATAATATCTCTCTCTATTTCGATTTCATATAAAATATTTACCTACATAAGTTAAATGCTAAGAATCCTCTAAACTGTAATTTTAAGACTCAATAGAGATATTTGTATAGCTCCATATCGATGCTTCAGCAAATTTAAATTCTTATGAAGCATTTTCTATTTGAAGCATATACTTAGTCACAACTATCACCAAAATAAGAACTAAACGAGATACGGTATAGGAATATACAACCTTTGTGGAACATTCTAGCAATGGAACAATTAAATTTAATCTCCGTTATAGCACTGCTTTACAACTTATAAAATAAATAAACCGGCTAAGCGCTCTAATTGTGATAATAATTCCAGTACTAAAGCACGGTTATGGTATCTATGCAGTACTGCGACTCCGCCCTGTCCTTGAATTAAATATCTGCAACCACGCGTGGCCACGTAGTAGGTACGTAACACGAGCTAGGGCTGCCCGCCTGTGAACTATGACTGTGAACGGACATGACAAATAACTGTGAACGGACTGTAGCAACAGTCCGTTATTTTCTATTACAGATAACAGTTATTTTTGCCTGTGATATTTTTCTCTGTCTCTCTTTAACCTGTGATGGTGTATGATGAATAGACAGAGATAGAAATGAATTTTGTTTGTCAAATTGACATTTAATGTCAGAGGTAAAATAACTGTGAACGGACTGTAGTTAAATTGCATGCTTACTTATTACAAACTCACACGTTCGTTCGTCACTAGGGTGCGCCCCTGTGACTGTTGTGTGCCGAACTCCGAGGCGCGTGAGTATGATACGTTTTCTCGTCGTTTGTGTGGAGACGGAATTGTGTAAAGATACCATTACCATGGCTAAAGCCTTCGGTAGACATAATTGTTCAAGTTTTTGGTCGAGTAAAGTGAGGATCAGGGCATGGAGGATCATGATGGAAGCCTTTCAAATGGAAATGACGACTAGGAATAACAGTTACAAACTCCTGCCTGTGATAAGCGAGTTTGATACTGAATTTAGGACAATGGGTGGTGCGCGTTGTGAGCAGAGAGCGGATTTTAATTTTATGATTCAGGCTCATGCTAATAAAACATCGCAAAACATTATTATATTTCGAAAAAAAATGGCACAACCGACTTCAGTCGTGTACAAAATTCGAATAGTTCGGTTGAATCGATGTTTGTGGTATTAACATTACTATTTATTTTTCAAAAACGGCTGTATTGATTTCAGTTAAATTTAAATGGCATACCTAGGGAGTATACTGTTCCAGTCTAAAAAATATTTTTAAATCAGTTCACAATTGGCGAAAATATCGATAAAAATCCACAAAAAATACACACAGACGAACGTCAGACCTCCTCATTAATTGAAAAAAAAATTGGTTGCCTGTAAAGTCGGTATACGGGCGAAAGTTTTACGTGACAACGACTTTGAGACGAATGAGACGAATGAGAGCGAGTGAGAGGCATAACGTGAGCGGAGCGTAACGCAGTTTCTTGAAGTGTCACCCGGCAAACCAATTTATAAGACGTTGTCACGTCAAAAGTTGAAAATAAAATTTAAACGCTTGAATCTTTTCAATCATACCACACCTTATTATCAAAAAGCGAGACGCGCAAGACACTTTGGAAGTAATGTTTCAAAAGACAATAAGAGATTTCGCGATGCTAAGAAAGATCGCTTAATCCCGCCTCGGTTTATTACAGGATCCTTAATCTCAGTTTCACTAAGTTTCGATTGCTCTTTTTAATCTTTGGAACTTCAGAATTGACTTCAACGCTTCATCGTAAAGCCAAATATTTGATGTTGAATTGAGTACGATTTAAGGTCGATCCGCACACAACAGTGCCGGCACGTGACCGACAGTTCCGTATCCATGAGTGTCAGTGAAAAATAATATTGTAGCATACATTTTGTATGACGCTATCCGTACTCGTCAGTGACAGTGACGTTCAGTGATATTATACTGTTTAGTACTGTTTAGTAGAACTGTCGGTCACGTGCCGGCACTGTTGTGTGCGGATTGGTCTTTAGACTTTTCTTATTCTATATGGGTGCCATAAGACCTGCACTGACGTCCCGCGTGGGGTGTTTTGTGCATTCCCCTCTCCAGCGTCTACTCGAGCCAGCAAAGCTTCCTGAAGTTATGGGGCGTGGCTCTAGGCCGCTGGCATAACGACCTCAGTGGCTTACACTTTAATATACGGGCAGTAAGAACTATAAAAAAAACTGCCACTTTTTGAAGTGGATAACGATTATTGCTAAATGCAAAATACCAAACTACAAAGCAAGAAATAAATAAGCAAATCGTTCTTTAACTTCTCCAAAAACAAATTTTTATTAACAACTATTGTAGCATATCAATTGCGTATTAAAGTTTGAAAGACAGTTACGAGTAGATAAATGAAATAAGGCATTGTATTCAAATATGTATTTTTGTTTTTGGTATATATTTATAAAATCTTGTCTATACCATAAATGACACCTGGCATACATACAACGTGTAGTGTAAGAAATGTGTATCGTAGCATTTCTTACTTACAACATTATCTTGCGGAAAGGCCTTTTTGACTTATACTTTATTTTACCTAATTAAAAATTTACTGAAATTAATAATAATTGTGTGCAAAACTAGGCGAATCAAAGTCTAGAATACGAGTATGTACATAGTATAAATATTTACTTTGATACAGTTCATATTTGCTTATAAAAGTCCATTGGCATACATACCTACTAAAGCTTAAACTAAATGAGAAAATCTTTGGTTTAGTTGTTATTGTCTTTTTTCACTTCAACTTTTTTCACTGTCCCTGTACTGGTTTCTGTATCATTTGATGAGCCAGAAGTTGAATGTTCCAACTTACTCGGGTCTCTTTTACTTTTATCACCACTTTTAGATTTCAAGCTGTAGGAACTAAGAATTGAAGGCTTCATACTTTTCCTTGGCTTTACTTTTACTGCTTTTTCAGGAGGTCTGTTTATGCTTTCAGTTCTATGCTGTAACTTGTTCAAGCTAAAGTTAGACTTTATTTTAGCCGTAGGTTCTAAAGCACATACATCTGGTAACTGCAAATCTGACGCGCATACATAATCGTCAGCATTTTTGGGCACTATACTCCCAGGGTTTATTTTGAAGGGAATTATTTCTAACTTCTTCTCAAAAGAATTATCTGGTCCTTTAGAGTCTAACACATCATCCATATTGGTTGGCGATTCTACACCTCCAACGAGTTCTTTTATTAATTTATCTTCAGCTAAATCATCCAAAAAGGCTTCGTCTAAATCGTCATCATCGTCATCATCTGAACAAAATGATGAAAATGTCGAGACTGAACTAGTCATTTGCGAATGAAAATCATCGGGTAGTCTTACTCTCGGAACATTTGTGGGTAGTTCTACTTGACTCGATGAAGATTTTATCACAATGGTTGGATCTGAGGACGGAGAACTAGACGCTATAATTACTTTAGGTATCTCTCTATCTTTGGAACTTCCCATGATCGATGGATCAGATCGGTCAGAACCTTTTGATGATTCAAATGATCTGTTCCAAAGACGAGTATCTGGAGAGAGAGTATTTATGTTTTCATAATTTTTAACCACCATTTCGGGAATTCTTCTACTAGAAGCATCGAACGATGACATAGGTTTTGTGTTTTTATAAGCGAGTCTGCGTTCCAAAGTAGTCGTTCTAGGTGGAGGTTGCGGCGGAACTTTTGACCGATCTGACTGACTTTCAATGCTAGTTGAGTAGTTTCGGAAAGTTTGCAAACTAGTCGGTTGCAAAGACAGACGTTTTTGAGCTTTGGGCAAGTCTGGAAGTACTTTGGGAAAGTTTCTTCTCTTTATAGTTACTAACGCTTCTTCTGCGCTAAGTGGTTGCTGCAACGAGCCATCTTCTCGCGAAGTTACATTGATATCATTTCTAAATGTAACTGGAGGTAAAATGTCAATTACAGGAATACCTGAATCCATTTTCTCTCTGAAAAGTTTGTCATAATTAACGTCACTCACTGGATCAGAAGTGGAATGCTTGTGAGATATAACCAATGGTTTATCTTGAGTAACAGATAATGTAACTGTATTTGTGAAGGTTTTGTTTTCACTCTCGTTTTGAACTTTTGGCTTTATTTCATCTTCAGTTTTCGATTTTTTCAATTGGTTTTTATTGGAATGTTTTTGATCACCACAGTCAAATGACTTAGACAATTCTATAGGCTCTTGTCTCAAGACAGCGCTAGTGCGTGCAGCTGGCGTCGCATCAATGGCGACTGAAACTTTTTTAGAATTCAAACTATCAGTAGCTTTGCTCTTCAATGAATCAGTAGATTTGCTTGCTTGTTTTATACTACTCATGGAATTTTTTTGACTGCCAATAGAAGAATGTGAATCTAGAGCAGACGTAGAAGTAGTTTTCTCTGAAGTCTTAGCTTTTCCACTGAAACTTTTTGAGGCCATCGTCTTTGGCGTTGTATTATCGATTTTCAAGTCGTCTTTATGCAACCTTTTCGTATCCGATAATAGTTCCTCCGATCTTGTAAAAGGTTTTGCGACGCTTATATGCTTGTCATTGTTGAGATCGGAATTTGATTTTCTCAGTATAGCCGGGGAGCATCTATGCATAACTTCGTTCGCGATCCAATCTCTCACTTTGGTATGCGCATCCAGTGTGCTCGTAGACAAATGCCGTCTAAGTTGAAACCTTTCACGAAAGCCACCCGAATCATCAGATTTTGGTGTCTTGCATCCTTCAGATTTCTTTTTAATCTTTTTCGTGCTCTTTTTCTTATTTATACTCATAGATTTAATGACGCTACAGCCGTTCTTGAGCGTCTGCAAGGCGCCCTTATCGTCTTTGCTCTTTTGTCCGATTAAATCCACTTCACCTATTTCGGCGCGCGATTGTCGAGAGTTTTCCAGTGTCTGTTCTCGCAATCTGAGTTTTCTCTTTTTGAAGTATAATATCGAGCAAATAGCGACATCGACAACGAGGAATAAAACGCCGAGTGATATAATCAGAGTAATGGTCGCGCTGGAGGTTTTAACGGGGATGTTTGGCTTCGGTTTTGCGGTGGTTGTGGTTTTATCCAATAAGCCGGATGGCACGGGTCGCGATGGAGTTTTTATTGACTGTATTTGGCGGTATATGGTGTCGGTGTCGGGTCGCGCGGGATGGCTGGCTGGCGGGGAATAAGGCCGATATTTGCCGTAAACGGACGGATTGTAATGCGGCGCGGGACCTACTTGCGGTTGCCAGATTTTCCTGACCGTATCTGAAAGCATTAAAAGTAAAATTTAAAACTTGTTATTACTGAAACTCGTTTAAAATTTTTATCAACTGATGCAGCTGGAAATATTTTTTTTAATAATTAACTAGCTTGCAATCATGGAACATAAATGAAGTGAACCTTTTCGTCGCTATTTTATAAGTAGGAAGTTTATTGTGATGTATAATTCTAGTTCCTTTAGATTAAGTTTTCAATATTACCAACTATTTAATGCAGAGTATAAGTGAATTTAATTAGGTAAATTTCAAAACAATTGAATTGTACAATAAAATTAACATTATGTGTCAACCGTAAGACATACACAGCAGGGCTCCACATAGGCTTCTCCTATAAATTTCCAATAAGCCCGGCAATCAGTAGTTTGCATCCAGTGTGATCCTGCGGTGGTTATGAAATCGATATAAACATAAATAAACTAATGCTTATTTTAGTTATATGTATGATTGTTATAGCAACGGCTTACAATGTATGTCGAATAACAACAGAGGCTCCACAAACAAAATCTAAGTTTTCTAGACTTTTACAGCCTTAAATAACTTTTTTGCCAGACAGAAATGTCTCTGAACTTTTTCAGCTAAAGTACCTACGAGTACTAAGACTTTGTGATGCCACATATTTTTCTTCTGAGGTGTTTTTCTTTAGATTTTTGACAAACTGTGCCCAGATTAAATTTTATTTTTGTGGTAAGTACTGTACTGTACCAGCCTTTTCAATAGTCCACTGTAGGACATAGGCCTACCCACAAAGATGGGCCATATCCACCACGCTGGCCCAGTGCGGGTTGGTGGATTCACATGCTCCATGGAATTTCTTCCTTGGACATATGCAGGTTGCCTCACGATGTTTTCCTTCACCGAAAAGCTAGTGGTGTGAAAATTCCGTTCATAAACTTCAAGGAATTCATTGGTACGGGACCGGGTTTGAACCCACGACCTCACGATTGTAAGGCGGATTTCATTACGACTAGACCACCACGGCTCTGCGGTAAGTAGATACGACAAATGCCAATATGACAGCACTTTGATATGATTATATATCGTTGCGTCATTTAAGAGGAAAGCTGAGCGCCAAGGAATTTGAGAAGTAGGTATTTGGCTAAACTATTGCTGTCGCGATGCGCCCAAGCCAGGGAGCTTCTATGTGTGGTGTGATGCAATTGTATTTGTGTGTGTGCTGCGCAACAACACCGCCCGCGCCCTTCCCGCGCCCGCCCGCGCTCCTAGCTCAGGCGGACGGCTGGTGTATTCTTTTGAATTGTAGCAAAATATGGTAGGTACATAAGCTCCGGTTTTTTGGGATAGCGCATAGCAAACGAAAACCTTTATACTGAATATTTTTAATCGAATTAGAAAGCTACATTATCTTTTTTTACACATATAGGCGAAGTAGGTATATTGATTTTAATTTTCTTTCGAATAATATTTTTTGAAAAAAACCTTATAAATAGCCAACTTTACACAATTGACCTCAATCCAAAAGCTGCAAACAAAAATAGCTATTTAACTAATCGATTTCTGTAGGCGCTGCATAATACATACTGAAAATTCTACCAAATACCTAACTTAAGATATACCAAATAACTTTTTTTAAGGAAAATACGCACATAACTCTTCAACAGACAATAAACAAAGTGTAAAATCTTATTAAAAACAAGCTTTTAATTAAATTAAATAGTCCAAAAAGAAGAATCTAAACTTGAAAATTAATTCAACCTTTAAATTTTCGAATATTACACAATTTTAGGGGTATAAAATCTTTCAAGTGATTTAGGTACGTAATAAATAACAGATAGCTTCAATATCTGCTTCAAAATTGCGTTGCATGGTTTAACCCAAAAAAATATATTATTTACATACATACATTGCAAGTTAAACATAAACTTGTAAAAATAAACTTGAGAATCGGCTCGGAAAAATCGAATATGTGAAGTAATTAGTACCTATTTTTAAGCCCTTGAATTATCTAACAGTTTTAAATATTGCTAATTTTATAATAGTTGTTTCTACCTAATTGATATTGTATTACTTAAGTTTTGTTTTTATTATTATTTTTGAATTTTATGCATTGTGATTATTTGTGATACAATTGTAAATTTGACTTGCCTAGTGTAACGTTTGTAGTTATAAGGCCAATAAATATATCTTATCTTATCTTATCATACACGAATTGCAAATCCCCTTCTTTTTGTAGGTCAGTCAAAATGAAAGGTTTCTCAATTCATCATCATCATTTCTGTCACGTGACGTCTACTGGTGCATACACGATACCTGTTTACAAGGTCGTGTTTTACAAAGTGAAGGAGGTTTCAGAGGTGTACCTACCTACACGTTCGTTATTATGAACAAAGTTTACTATGTTTACTATATTTTGTTACAAATTCATATTTGTTAATTTATTAACTATGCAATTTTTGTCATTTTAAGTTTTGATATTGTAGCATTGTTCAGATTTATATTGAATGATTATCGTTTTGTTTTTACAATTTAATATTTAATCATTTATTTAAATATAATTTAATTAATTTAACTATAGCTATTTTAAGTTATTGTAATTTTAAGATAATTATGCTTTGCTTTAGCTAAGCTGAAATTTTAAGGATATTATAATTATAACTACAATTGTAATTGATTTGGATTGACTTGTATCTTGTATTTTGATACCAATAAAATTATATGAATATATGAATATGGGTCCAGCTGCGGATTTCGTGAACTAAAAATCAGCTGTTCCATACAAAACTGCAACTTGGACTCGAAAAAATGTTTGACACGATTGGTTTTTTTCTCGAATTTCGGTTTGGCCACATATATTAAAAGTTGTTCATAATAATAGTCCGAATCACCTCCTTTCGGCTTAGTACACCAGTTCTGGATAACCCTGTATATCTGGACATATAAAACTTCTTGCCTTTTATATTGTTACTATTCCCGTATATTCATTGCGCGAGTAGTCCAGTAGTATAAAAAATAATTAAGAATTCAATTAAACAGATGCAATGCTTACTGTTTGGAGAACTGCTTGTCATACTTAGGTTCTACTTTGAATAAGTTTAAAAAAGTTGAAACTATTAGCAAATTAAAGCAGCAGTGGGTAGCACACACCATATAAATACAGGATAGAACATCCACAAATTACTACACACTTTTCAGCAAAACTCAGCGGATAGCCAAGTTAAAATGACAAAGGGCAAGGCACATAGTTCAATGAACGGATAGCCAATGGGGCTGTTTTCTCGAATGAATCTCACGTATAATTCGCGCCACACAAGTCAGCGGATGGAAAGTTAGGCGCAGAACGCTGCGCAATAGGCAAAATACTTATAGGTATGTGCAGGAGCCAGAGAGACAAGACGCTGCACGGACACAACCGCCCGCCAACCTCATGTCTCCCGCGCGCACGCCCGTGCTTACCACTACGCCACGCGGCGTCGGCATTGTGCGCACATGCGCAATAATTAGCGAATTACGGCGAAGTGTCATCTGCGTCTGGGCATTCATAGAATTATGCTTTCGTAGAATTGAGCATTCCCAGATTAGTTGGGCATTAAGAGAATTGGTTATTCTGCGCCTAACTCATTTAGATGTCTGCGGATACAGCACGATATTCTGTATAATCGCTGCAATATGTCGCAGCAACTAAACGCCTATATTCCATACATAAAATCTTTTCTTCAAAAGTAACAAACATACAACGGTCAAATCACAGGACTTGAAAAATAACTAATCTTTTTAATAAACATCGATATCGATGGACATCACTAGAGCATCGACAAAAATATCGACTATTACTACATCCCTAGTGCTTGTGTACGTATAGGTTTGAACCTCCCTCACCTCGACCCTACCCCCGCATCGTGCGATAGGGACAATTGCAGCTCAGAGCGATTTATACCTACAAAAAACATGGCGAGACAACGTTTCGTATTACGCTGTTTTCTTCTTCAAAAACAAGATCAATCAAGTGTTTTTTATGTCAAAATTTAAAAAAAACATGTGTTCATGATTCTGTCATTTTATATTTCGTTAGATATTATTTAGTCTCTTCTGGTAGGTCTCTAAAAACGTCAGTAATAATGGTGAATTTTTTTGTGATTTTGAAGGGTCATATTTTGCCTGATAATTAATTTATCAAGAAAAAGAAAAGACAGAGTAGTCTAAACAGCTAAATTTAATTTTATGACAAAAAATTGAGGCTCTAAAAGTGTTTTCCAGGAATAAAACAGCGTAATACGTTTGTATGGAAAATTACAGACCATCCTTCCTCTTAAAAGTTGAAAAAAATTTGCTGTTGTATACATTTTGTCGATTCGTAGTAGTAATTTTGTACTGTTTGGGATTTTTTCTCGGTTTGGTCCCATAGTAAAAATTGTCCATAATACTTTTTGAATCAACTCCTTTCGGCTCAGTACACTTTTTCTGAATCAAATCTAAAAATATATAAGCTCAATGGTATCCAGACTCAGTACATATGACCTAGAGTCTAACCAGTTAGTATAAGTATACGCACCGATGCTACTTCTGTGCGTAGTTTTAGGCTTCTGCGTAGAAGTGGGCGAGTAGTCGAGGAGCGGGTCGATCACGAACTTGCTCACTTTCTGCGGGAGCTCCTCGAGCCAGAAACTCGTGTAGTTTGACCGGTACAGGCTGCTGATTGACGGCGGTAAGTCTGGAAATGAGACAATCAAGCTCAAACATATTCAGTGGACATCAAACTAAAATGCTTCAAAAGTTTTGTAATCTCGATTTTGTGGGAATGAAATCTGTCCGGATTAAATAAAGCAGATTGTGAGCAAAAATCGACAACGTGCTTGTCCGACTCGCGCACGAAGGGTTCTGAATCGTATGGGAGCTTAGTTTCATTTCAAGCATCTACCAGTAGTCGTTATTAATATCGAGCAAACGGCAAGAATCATAATTATCATATTTAGCATAATCGTTAAAAATTTGAATTACAATGTTTTTAGCGGTAACAAAAATAAATCATCAGTCTGTGAAAATTTCAACTGTCTAGCTATCACGGTTCACGAGATACAACTTGGTGACAGACAAGCAGACGGACAATGGACTGTAAGTAACAGGGTCCCGTTTTTACCCTTTGGCTACGGAATCCTAAAAATATCGAAAAGCACACGTCAAAAATAAATCAAATAATTTAAAAGATCTTGTTTGAAATTCGACAAAAAAAACTACAATTTGACATAATCAGAGAAAATACGATATACTAAGTTGACTGAGATTTCTCAAAGAAAGTTCTAGAAACGAAGTTATAAGTAGGTTAGTTGTTTAGTACAAGAGTTTTGCTAATACCACCGCTTACTTTGCCAACTGGCTTAGTTCGGAAGCCATTCATCAATATCTAGCGTCTGATTCTGACTTACTGTCCTAGATTAGGAGTCTTAGTGAGTTCAGTGGACAACAGTACGTAAGTACAGTACAGTAAGTTTTTACAAGCTTTTATTTAGTTTCACCTGTCCCGTCGTCTGTCGGTCTGTAATCAAATCTTGCAAGTTAAATTTGATCCAGTTCCCGTTTACCGATTGAGCTGAAATTTTGTATACATACATATTGCATGACGATGCAATATTATGATTATATGGTGCTGATCTGATGATGGAACTGGAGGGTGGTCAAAGGAACTTAGCAATGAAACGACACAACCTCGTCGAGTTTAGGTTCTTTTGAACGGTCTTGGCGAGTAGTTTGTCTCTCAATGGTAACCGGGGTCTGATGATGGAGCTGGAAGGTGGTCTTAGGAACTCTGTAATGAAACGACGCAACCCTATCGAGTTTCGGCTCGTTTGAATCGTCTTGGATAGTACTTGTTCAGTAAAAACTCGTTTTTTTTTAAAGCTTTTATTTAATATTATTCTAATACTTCATTTTAAATAGCGGACTGGTAACTTGAAATGACACTGCGTAAGGCATATTGCACGGAAGGCGATAAACGATTTTCGACCGCGTATTATGTCCATCCATAAGGGTGACAGATAACAAGACCGCAGGATTGCGCTGGATGCAAGCCGCTTCCAATCAATCTTATTGAAGATCCAAATGGGATGCCTATGCCATGTAATGGACATCTTCAACCATTGATGGATTGATAGCTTTCGGTTCGCAAAAAATGTCTATCATAACAGACTTAACAAAGAAAGTTCAGAACTACAAATTATAAGGTAATAAACAAAACCTCAACATAAATTTCTAGTCCCTTGATACAAAAGCATGCACATTTATATACGCGCTCTTCGTCAATGACTTTTTTGGCTAAGGTAAAACATACACTTTTTTATTAGTACAGTCTCGGGATGGGTGATTGCGTTTTCACGGACCGCCGATAGGTATCAAAAACACATTTATTTTCTCTACATATTTTCGAAACATGAAATAAATATTGTCGTTATTTATATTCTTACCAAATCTCAAGTACGGCTGGTGGTCGACGTCATACTCGGGCCACTCCACGTTGTACTGGCTCCACTGCTTCTTGTCCAGGGTGTGGTACTTGTTCACGCTTTGGGTGTTTGGTGATCTGTAATGTCAAGATAGTGGGGTATTCAAAATAACTCCGTAACATTTTCTTGGAAGATTTAAATCCTACACCAAGACATGAATTGGAATATGGTTGGCTAGAAAAAGTAAATTAAAAAGTATAAAAAACAAAAACATTGATAACTACATTCGTGGTTTTGGCTGCATCCTTGTTTGCAACGTCAATAACAGCTCGGCCAGAGATAAGGCTGTAGTGGCAGCGGCAGCTGTGGCGGAATCTACGAGTGCTCAGAGCGCGGCATCACGAACAATTTACTACATGGGCTCTTAACCTACCACTTGCCGCCCCGCGTTATTACCGCTCATACCGACGAAGTCATGGCCAAGCGGAATTACTGCACACTGACAAATAATATGATGCCCCAAGCATTCATGCTCGCCATCGAAGCCACCTTCTCGCGGCGGCATCATGTGTCGGGTCGTTCTCCTCCCTCAAATATGGTCGAGGAGAGCGATGGCTGGCACATGTGTCACACTCGTGATCGGGTGCTGCTTGCGGGTCGCCGGTCTGCTCGTGGCGTTCACGCAGTGCATCGACTTAGGCTTTAGATTTAGATTAACTTAGGCTGAGATTTCAAGTACTAACTCTCTTTGTTGTTTGTTTGTTAGTATTTTTTTCAAAAAAATATATGATTTTAAGTATCAAAATACTCACCCAATCTTAACAAAATTAGTCCACAGTCGCATCACGACTTCACTGAGCAGCTTCTCCTGCGCCGTGTAATCCGCCGGCAGGTGGGTGGTGGCTCCCCCCAGAGGAACCCCTAGTATATAGGGAAGTTCCGCGCCGTGTACACTCTTGTTTAGCTGGAAACATTCAAATATTCCCATAAACCAATAATTAAATTCAATCTGCAGTCACACATTTGAATTTTTCAACAAACTCATAGCAAAATTAATTTGTTAGAAGGTAGTTATGAGACCATCCATCAATATATCAGTCATAAGACGCCCCCTGTTGTACACAGGCCTTCCCTATGGATATTTAATAAGACCGGTTGGAAGCGGCATGCATTCAGTGCAGTTACGATTGTCCGATCGAAAAGCCAAGTTTTAGAACTAGTTTTCGAGCTATTAGACTTCTTCTTTTTAGAATACGCATTCTCAATCGCTGCTCACGTACTCTTTTACAAGAATATTCACGAGAGTAAGGTATAACAAATAAAATCTTCGGTATCATACTGTATCAGTCAATTGTAGAACATTGACATTCCCATGAAAAATAAAGCTACTAAATGGGCCCATTCGTTTGGGAAATTACATATCACAAACACACATGAAATCATATTTCTATATCTCTATTTGGATCGGCAGTTTAAACAGTAATACAAACTATCAATTAACAATCATAAAATTTTCAGAAAAATCTCTTGTTAATTCAGTCAAAAAATAGTAGATTTTGTTCACGCCTCGCTCAGAGCACCTGTTGAAAGAACTTTGGAAACTGGCCTCGACACCCGATGTCCGGGTCCGCGCTTTTTGCGATTCGTTATGTTCATAGATTGGCAGGCACAAAGGAAAAACTTTCACGGTGAGGCTTTTGAGCTGTACTTTTAATTAGATTAAAGTTTGAAGTTCTTGAACGTGTATGACTTTTTTTAGTAGTTTAAATTGGTTTGGTGAAAAGTAAGTAAGTTTGTTTTGGACGGGTGCATGACTAGCCCTGATTTAAGGGTTTTTAATTCACCTAAAAACCTCTGATTCAACCGCGACTAACAATTTACCCTGTCGCTGGAGTCCTACATTCAATAGTGAATGTCACCTGTGATATACAACTTACTCTTAGTAGTTACCTTTGTTCTACTTCGTTGATCGCTTTGAAATGTTACTAAGCTAGCTGTTGCTATAAATGTTGCAATCTATGAATTTATAAGTCAAGAATATGAAGATCAGAATACGAAGATTGGACTAGGCGTGGTAGTTATATATAAGTAGATAGTGTTTTTCAAAAAGAGAACCGTCGTGGCGTTACGGTGAACTAACAATAAGATTTTATTCAGCAGCCAAGGTACCGACTACGTAGTAGACGCGAGAACTGATGAAAACCGAATTGGTGTCTACCAAGTATCAAACACTTTTAGTTGTACTAGCAATGACAGAACAATGTTGTGAGCGTAACAAAATTAGTAAATTGGCACACGGGCGATCTCACCTACGACGCTTCTCTTTTTGCACAAACGTTAGATAACAGTTTATTGTACACAAAATAATTGTAAAACGAAAAGTAATACAAATAAATTCAACTAGTGTAGCACTAGGCGGCCTTATCGCTGGAAGAAATCTCTTCTAGGCAAGTGGTAGTTAGCAAAGCGGATGTCCACACTGCTGATGACATCATAAGTTTTTACTGCGAGTTTAACTTCAATGAAGTAATAACTTACAGCGGCAAAGTCACTGCTAATGGAGTTATGGCCAAAGACGTAGAAGTAGGACTGTCAGTTGGCCTTGGCGAAGCAAATGACTAGATCACGTCACAAATAATACCTCTGGTATACCCTCAATTTAGAATATCAGTAACCACTTACAGCGGCAAAGTCACTGCTGATAGAGTTATGGCCAAAGACGTAAAAATAAGATTGTTCGTTGGCTTTGGCAAAGAAAATGAATAAATGACGTCACAAATAATTATGATCGCTTCGGGTACCTACGAAACCTTCAAATAATAATAATAGCAGTACATAACAACTTACTGCTGCAAAGTCACTGCTGATAGAGTTATGGGGAAGACGTAGAAGTAAGATTGTCGGTTGGCTTTGGTGAAGCAAATGACAACAGTCCGCTCAACTCCGTTCACAGTTATTTTATTTCTGACATTTCTAGCGGTCTTTTCGCTATCTTTGTCTAGTCATTACACAACATCACAGGTTAGACAGAAACAGCATTAAATATCAGAGGTTCGTACTGCCAGGGAATGGAACAGTTTTCCTGCTTCCCTGTTTCCTATGAAATATAATCTAAAGCTTTTCAAGGTCAAAGTGAATAAGTATCTAGGTCTGCGTGATTCATTTTCGACCACAACGTCACTTACCATCAGGCGAGTTGGTGGTCAAGAGCAGACTTATTCGCGATAAAAAAAGGTAAAATAACTGTAAACAGACTGTAGATTACATCTTTAATAATTGCTGCGGTATACCTCTGGTATACCTTCAATTTGGAATATCAGTAACAACTTACAGCGGCAAAGTCACTGCTGATGGAGTTATGGCCAAAGACGTAGAAGTAAGACTGCCGGTTGGCCTTGGCGTGGTAGTTTGCGAAGCGGATGGCGGGAGCGAGGGCGCGCGCGTCGCTGAATAAATTCAGGATGACGTCACGGTTGGTCTCCACGCTCCAGCGCTGTGGGTGGAGCTTCGACGGAGAATATCTGGAAGAATAAAGGTAATTTAAGAACTGCTACAAGAAAACACTTCATAACGTTCAGGGCTGCTTGACTACACAAAAACAGAAAGCAAACAGAAAACAGATCGAAAACCTTTGCAAGTTTTATATTAAAAAAACTTTTTAAACAAGTTTTTACTGAACAAGTACTCGCCAAGACGAATCAAACGAGCTGAAACTCGGGGGTAGGGTTGCGTTGTTTCATTATAGAGTTCCTATGACCACGTTCGAGCTCCATTATCAGACCCTGGTAACCATTAAAAGACAAACTACTTGCCAAGACCATTCAAATGAACCCAAACTCGATGAGGTTGTGTCGCTTTATTGCTAAGTTTCTTTGGCCATCTTGCAGCTCCATCATCAGATCAGCACCATGTTATCATAATATTGCATTGTCACGCGATTTACACATGTATGCAAAATTTCAGCTCAATTGGTAACCGGGAAGTGGATTAAATTTGATCCACTTCCCGGATCCACTTGCAAGATTTGATTACAGACCGACAGACAACGGGAAAGTAAATACCTAAAAGCTTGTAAAAAGATTGACATCAAAAGCTGGATAGATACATGTTGGTTGGCCACGGTTAATGGATAAAAGGTTATAAAAGGTAATAAAAATAATTGTATGAATTATTCAGTAGGTAATGGTTTTTACCAAACAGAAAAAGTCAAGTCGATGTTTTTACTATTGTTGACTCAAATCCAATTCACAAATATGACAACAATTATTTTTTTAGAAATGGCAGCTTCATCGCCAGTAACGATTTCTTTCAGGCAACATAACACGGATACAGCTAGAGACTGTGCAAAAAGAGAACCGTCGTGGCGTTACAGTGAACTAACAATGGGATTTTAATCAGGAGCCAAGGTACCGACTATACTTGATATACACGAGTACTGCTGAAAACCGAATTTGTGTCTTCCAGGTATCAAACACTTTTAGTTGTACTAGCAATGAGAGCAGTGTTGTCAAAGTTAGTAAAAAGGCACACGGGCGACCTCACCTACGACGCTTCTCTTTTTTGCACAAACTCTTGCCATCATATCAGCTGTAGGATGTAAATTTCTGAGCCTTTTCTATGAATGTTCAATAAGACCGGCTGCAACTTACATCCAGCATGTTTCAGGGGTTTTGATCACACCGTCTGTTCACCTCAGGTCAAAGACAGAGCATAATAGGTTTACTCGAAAGTCAACTGCCTGTTTTACTGCCTTCAATCTCTCTACCACGGTAATGGTATCTAACAGTATTGTGACTCGGCCCTGTCCTTGAAGTGTATACCTACAGCGCCACGTGGCCACGCAGAACGTATCCCGCGCTAGGGCTGCCCGCCTCCAGTATTATAATTTCATCTTAAGTAAAAGAAAATATCTTGAGTTTTTTTCTAGTTCCTACTCCTATGATGTAAAACGGCTCGCGTCGCCAATTCCTTTTTCTTTGAACTTGGCTGAACTCGCTGCCGCGTGTCAAGTTATTAATTACAATAAAGAAATTCGTTGTGAATGAAAAAGGAAACGTTCAATAAAACCATATACTGGGTTTTTTGATTTTCTTAGGGTTTCGTATTAAAACGAGGAACCCTAAAAGCATAAATCGAACACTTACTAGTTACAAATCCACACGTTAGTTCGTCACTACGGGGCGCCGCGACTGACTAGCATAACAAGAGCATACCAAACTCCGAGACGCGTAGGTATGATTCGCGTCCCGACTGTTTGTATGAAGACGGAATACTGTTAGGCGTCATTACCGTGTCTCTACTTTCTTAGTCAGACGACTAACTAGTTAATCATAATAAAAATATGTAGTTACTCTTTCAACAACGCAGCTAAAGCTTCCTTTTCCGCGCCTTCGAAGACGATTTTAGCATATTTTGTGATGAAGTCGTCTCTCTGGTTTTCAAGAATGCCGTGGTTTAGTTCGATCACTCCAAAGTCGTGGTAACTCTCCAGCTCCGTGACTCCGCTCAGCAGTTGATATCTGTAATGCATAAAAAAGTGTTGGGAAATACGTGTATATAGTAAAATCGGCCTCGTGCGAGTGGGACTCACGCACGAAAGGTTCCGTACTGCATGGAAGACTTTTAAGGCTCATTTCAAGCGACTACCTATTGACGTTATTAAATATTGAGCAAAAACGGCAAAAATCACGTTTTTTGTATGGAAGCCCCTCTTAAAAATCCCACAGCCTCGCGAATATCAGGTGAATGTTACTACCACTAGAGCACCACGGTTTTTATTGTGAAACCGTAATATTGTAAAAATCTCTTCGAAATAAAATTTACCTGTCTGTTTTTACCTGTTTATTTGCAAGATAAAAGTGGAGTCTTAACCACAGGAATAGATTTTTTTGTTCCGTATAGGTTTGCGTTTGACTACATACCTGATGTTAAGCAGATATGCGGTCTAAGGTGTAGCACGCTTACCAAGAAGATACCTATTTAATCAGGATTTGAAGAAACCCACGTTGTACTTTAGCGGGAAGACAGAGGCAGGGAAATCTAGATACCTAACTAAATCTTCTTTATTCCACTAAATTAAGTTTTGTTATTTTAGGTTTCATTTGGACTAAAATGGTCTGTATATATTTTCACTGTCTTATAAAACCCAAATTAATTGTTTTATTGAGTAGACATTGAATACAATTCAAAATCGTTTCCAAGTCTTCAATTCGTAGATAACCATCGTAATTATACACCCCAAGACTCTTAAATACCCGACAGATAGAAACTTGACCATCCATCAAAGTATTCCATAGATCTGTTTCAAACTTTTAATTTGAACGCGAAACTTGTTCAAACGTAATCGTCAAGGAAATGCAGAGCCGATCAAAATTTGAGCGGAACGGGATAGCCCGGGAGGTAAGCGCAAAAAAATGCAACTACTTTATAAAAGCTGAATTTTTGGTATTTATCATGGTGGTGTACAACAATATTCCGGAGTCAGCCAGCTGGTTTCCTTAGAGTTTGGTGATGGTCCACGTTTTAATATAAAAAAAAGAGTATGTTGTCACATCTTCTAACAGCTGAAGATTGATGCGAGGGTATAAAATTATTTAAAAAAAGATTAACTGCAGTTAATCACCTGAAAAATGTAACAGGGCCTGTCAGTCAGGCTTTAAAGTGGCACCAGTTTACAGCCTAACTGACAGGCCCTGTTACATGATTCAGATCATTGACTGTGGTTAAACTTTTTTGAATTATTTTTGAAATGAAATGAAATGAAATATCTTTATTCGACACAAGTACAAATAAATAAATAAAACTTATAAAATAGTGAAAAAACAAAAGTGCCGAAAGGGACTCACCTCAGCTATAAAATGCTGAGTGCTGGGAGGACCCAACACTCAACGCTGGTATTCTGGACAAAAGACATAGACAAAAAACAACGAAACCGTGACAAAGCGCTTAGATATCAAAAAACATCCACAGAAAATGCACAACAGCAAAAAACATAAAAGTAACAATAATATATAAAATTATTATAAATAATGATACATGATAACGTAATACCAAAAATGCAGCTTTATAAAGTAGTTGCATATTTTGCGTTTACCTCTCGAGCTAGAACGGAAGGGTGGAAATCGTTCAGCGACTTTACACGCTTCACTGAATGTGCCTAATCACACCAATCAGTGATTTCCGATTATGATTCGGCTCTTTGGAATTTGAAGTCTGTCTTTTGGAACTGATTTTATCACAGGAATACCTAAATATCCAGATTAACAAGGGTTGAGTGATTAGTCATGGCCGTCCAAAGACCTTTGTCATCTAGGAATTGGGTTTTCGTGATCCTTCGATTTAAATTTTAGTTTGGTAACAATATTCATAGTTTCTTAGCTTTATTTTGACCCAAATTGATCAATGTTTTAAAATATTACTAAATTTTTAACTCTATAATTATGGATGTCAATAGTTTGACTTGTATAACTGTGTGTTATGTGGCCTTTAATTTGAGAGAGAACCTACCTGTGTCGTTACTAATAGAGTCATCATTATTTTCATTAGCAGTATGGATCTGGTTAGAATCAGCCTGCATCTAGTGTGGTTTGATTCGATTATTATCGGTCTATCTTGGCAGCGAACGCCCTACTATACGCTTTCCGGTGTAACCGGTACAACTGGGAGTATTTTTAAACCTATTTTATAAAATTTCGTCGTCACAATTGTAAATTTATTAACTGTTGGATAAACAACCACGTACATTAAACTACCCTTAGTTTTTTGTTCGATTTGTTTCATTATTTCAATTGGTATGATAATAGTTTATCCCAAATTAGCGGTTTACACATCTCTAAGTCCTAATTGTCTTAATTTACCGACACGGACTAATTAATTAAGTCCCAAACGGATGTTTATCGTAGGCGTGAAGCCTGGGGCCAAAGTCACAACCATTCGCGACACGTGTATTGTCCCGTGTCGTAGGTATAAAAGCCGTCGTTAACCTTTGAAATGGAGTCAAAGAAAAGAAAATCGAAAAAATATAAAACATCCTTTCCTCACTGATATTATAAATCCGAAGGTGTGTTTGTTGGTTTATTGTTCTTTCACGCAGCAACGAAGCAACGGTTTGACTTGATTTTTAGCGTGGGCATAATTTGAAAGACGGAAAGTGACATAGGTTTTTTTAACCCTTAAAAATATGAATGAATAAACCGACTTGTGCTTACAATTTGATCTCACTACTTTTTACTGAAGAATTGTTGCTCGACTTGTTGTAATTTTTACATGCCATGTTTTTGTTGGGATCTCACTTCTTTTTGTTAGTAATGGTTTATCACCAACACCATGAGACTGCTCTACCCTGTCCCTACCCTGCCCTCTACGGCGCCCCCATCGCATCCCCACTGATTCCCCACCGAGACGCCGCTGCACCCCCACTGAGCCCCCATCAAGCCCCCACCACGCCCCTACCGTGTCCCTACTGTGTCCCTACCGCGCTGCCACCGCGGCCTCACTGATTCCACACTGAGGCCCTATCAAGCCCACACTGCGCCCCTATCAGGCCCCCACCGTGGCTCCATTGCGTCCCCACCGAACCTCCACCACACCCCCACCGTGCTCCCACAGCAGGCCCTCTGTATCCCCACCGAGCATCCACCACGCTTCCACCGCGGCTCCACAGAGTCCCCACCAAATCCCCACCGAGCTCCCACCACAGCCCTACAGAGTCCCTACCGAGCCTCCATCAAGCCACCACTGCGCCCCTATCACGCCCCCACCAAGGGTCCACTGAGTCCTCACTAAACCTTCGCCGCGCTCCCACCGCAGCCCCACTGATTTTGCACCGTGCTCTCACTGCGGCCCCAATGATTCCCCAACGAGCCCCCATTAAGCCCCCACCGAGTTCCCATCAAGCCCCCACTGCGCTCTCACCGTGGCCCCACTGCGTCCCCACCAAGCCTCCACTGCGCCCCCATCAAGCCCCCAGTGTAGCTCTACTGAGTCCCCACCATGCCCCCGCCGCACTCCCACTGAGTTCCCACCGAGCCCCCATCAAGCCCTCCCACTGCGGCCCCACTAAGTTTTCACCGTATCCCTACCGCCAAACCCCACCACGCCCGTACCATACCCGCACCACACCCGCACTACACTTCCACTACGCCCCCACCACGCCCGCACCACGCCGCCATGCGCCACCGTGCTCCCTACCCTATTACTAGCCTACCCCTTCCCTACCCTTGCCCTAGAGATTAAAAATTTGAATCTAGCAGGGACATAAACTGTAACCGAACTCAAAACCGCAAAGTTATCTTGGTAATCACCTATTTCACTTACTACAATTAGGATTACAAACTTATTTGTGTAGATACTAAAATAGGAAAACTAGACCAAAATTAAAGTATGTTTGATTTTTTCCTTGCTATTTAGGCTAAATTTTAACGGTCATCAAAATTACAAGCTTGTATGTCTGCTAGAAGTACCTTAGAATTATGATGATCGTTGAGTGAGTGAGTGTATAAATATGAGTGTATCAGTGACAAATCAAAGAATTTTTGACTAGCAATAATTCTTAAATGACTGGTTCGATTTTAATAAAATTTTGCAATATTCTTTGTTATATGACGTTCTCTTGATAGTAAAAAAATCAGACGTCTAGCTTTATCCAGACTAAAGTTACAGGGGGTTGAAAATGGCCTGAATGGCTTCGGGAAAAGTATGCTTACGTCTGTGCGCGACTTGTTTGGGTGCACTGCCGTGCACCCAGATTTACATTCTAACATGAATATGAACAGTGCTAATGCCGTAGTTTGCTGTTCTTTAGTAATCATAATCCTTATTCCTTACCAATAATCATAAAATAAAGGAGGTTGGTCTATGCTAATATTATCTATCCGAAAGTGTGTTTTATGGTTTGTTACTCTTTCACACAGCAGCAGAGAAATAAATGGACTTAATTTTTCACATGGAAACTTTCTTCTCACTTTCAGGAAATCCGTTAATGACAGAGGGAAATATACATTTCGGAGAACGTCAGAGCAGGATAGCTACATTTCTCCCAAAACGAATAAGAATAATAATAAATTATAATCGTACTTGCTCAAGAGATTTGGAAAGGCATCCATAGTGTTGGCAGGTTCGCTGGGCACGAAGGAACCGGCGACGATCGGCCCCAGGGGAGTCTCGAACTGCCGCGCCAGAATCTGGACCTTCTTGATCTCTGATAACCTGATGATAAGAAACAGAAAATATTAAGACACTCAATAACACTTAACCATTACAATAATTATGTGGCCATAGAACGTTCACGGCTGCATTTACAGCGTAGATACATCGTTTATTTACATAGATTCAAAACAACAAGAAACCACATTTTCTTGACAAAATGCACGGAGATAACTTACGATTACTCTACCAATTATGGACCGATTTTAATATATTTTTAGGGTTCCGTACCTAAAAGGTAAAAACGGGACCCTATTAGTAAGACTCCGCTGTTCGTCTGTCTGTCTCCAGCCTGTATCTCATGAACCGTTATAGCTAGAAAGCTAAAATTGTGAAAAAGGTGAAAAAAAGGTGCCGCTATAACAACAAATACTAAAAACAGAATAAAATTAATAATTATGGGGGGCTCTCATACAACAAACCTGAGGTAGATGCTTGAAATTTTCACAGAATAATGAGTACGTACTCGTACTTGGCCGATTATTGTTTATTTTTTACCGAAATCGCTTAAGTCGTTTTTGAAATATCAAAAACAATCTAAAAATTGCAAACATCAATAAATTGTAATTTTGGAGACAGGTTGCAATGTTACAAGTCCTTTGTGCCATTTTTTGGTGTAAAATAATAATTATGAATTTTATCTCAATGAAAAAGTCTATTATTTTCTTTTGGGTATTATTTTCTTGATGACTCAACTTTTTCAATACAAAATTACAGGGCTTAAAAGTTATTATCGCGGGTCATTGTGCGGCTCCAATTTATTTTTTAATCTTCCAGTGGTTGCAAATATTTATGCAAAGAAATATCAAGCTTAAAAATTTTAAGACTTTACAATATCATCGCCACACATCCACAGATGTGGAATGTAAAGAAATAGTTTAAGGCAAAAACATAACATGTAAAGAAATGTAGAAATAGAATAAGAAGAGACATGTATATGTATTGTAATCCTGGGAAAAGATCCGGGGAATAGAAGCCACAATAAAAATAATCATAGTATCATCGCCAGTATGATATATATGTATAGCAAGTGTTGGTAAAAATGCTTTGATATAGGCAATTACATACATAATTTTTCAAACACACTTTTCACAGATAAAAGCAATTGTATATAGATTTTTTCTGGACCTTAAGCCTCCAAAGTAGCATGTTTATCCCACAACACCAACACTCCAAATTGGCCCGCAAACTGGCACCCTTGATCCGACATCATCAAAGCTACAACTTTGACCAAATTTCACCAATTATCAAGTGATAAACCTTCCAACTTCAAAACGACTGTACACCCAAGTCCATAAACAGACTTCATGGAACCTTATCACAGTATTAATGCGCAACATTTTCACAGATAATATTCGAGCTTTGTGATAAAATGAATGCGACAAAGTTGTCCGAAATTAACGTGAGTTGTACAAACTTGAAAAGCGACGTCACAAAGGGCTAAACATTGAGATCTTTTATTTTAGGTACAGCATAAATATTGGAGATAAGATTGCAAGACGTTTATTGGCAATATAAGCCAATTATGAGTTGTAACCAGATTTTACAACTTTGGGAATGTCTGGAACATTATTTTGTAATATGTTAATTATGCTTTTGTCTTAGAATTTATGTTGTTTGCGTTCCTAAGTACCATTGTATACCTACGGTATATGCGGTCTGCAGCGTATATTGTGTTGGCTCTCGTGTCATCGCCCAGTCGCATAAAGCCGAGCCTGACATCAGGATTGCTCGGAGATACACCGGGGCTCAGATGGATGACCGCGGAAGGCGACAACTGAACGCTATCGTGGCTAAGATGACGTTAAATGGTGGGCTCTGGTTGTTTCAACCGTTTAACCGTGTCAGAAGCCTTCTTACGGCTTAAATATAATAAAATAAAAACTCTGACACCAGGACTAACCACTCAGCATAAACGAACTTACTTACTTTTTAGTAGAACCGTCTTGCACTCTGTGGAAAGATCTGGGCTCTGTGCAACACATCAGGGTTCGGCGCAGTAGTAGAGCAAGACCGAATTTCCTTTGGGCAGTTTATATTTTGCGAGGATCTATTTTATTTCCCTACGTGTAACCTCAACAAAATCTACGCTTTACATACAGTTCGAGTTCCATAAGATTAAAATTTTAGCGAGCCGGATTTGGCTCCACTGAGGAACCCTTTTTGCAAAATCTCAAAGGCGCGAAGCCGTGGGCAATCCAAGTCGCTCACACCTTGCGCTGTCATTGCTTTGGTAGAATAGTTTAAATTAAAGCTCACTCACGGTTTCTTCTGCAAACAGGACATCATATTCTTCGCACCAGGGTTACAACCGAGGCTCTGCGCGGTCTGCATCGTGTACTGCGTCGGTTCCCGCGTCATCGCCCAGTCGGATAGCGCCGAGCCTGACATCAGGATTGCTCGGTGGAATAGACCTGAAATTAATTAAAAACTCATTTATTATACATCATTACGAAAATAGTCACAACTAGGCTTCTTTCAAGGTTGGCCATATCATTATCTACTCATCAGGGTCAGGATTCTGTAGGTTTATCTTGCAGCGTATAAAACTGTTTACATATGTCTTCGATGTTATTCATGGCCCACTGCAGTGTATTAATCTAATTTAGAAGACTGTTGCTGTCAGTCTATCACAGTTGGATTCAGGAAACACCTCCTGTAATTGTTACAAACAGTATGAGGTAGCCGCGTGTGTCAACACACGCGGCGCCGATTTTATGCCTGACGGGATTGTAGCACTTGGTATTAGAAAACAACAGCGTTAACCGTCCAGATACCAGATAGAAAAATGTGGAAAATGAGTCCATGGCCAAAAATACTGATTTTACTGACTAAAACTCCCTAAAATACTGACCATTTACTAACCAAATTTGTATAATACTGTACCTTGGTCGGTCAATATAACACCATACGAATGTTAGTTGCTGTCAGTTAAGTATATTTGTTAATAGAGTATGGAGAATGATTGTAAATAATTGAGAAAAGTGTTTTTGTGTTTGGCCTCCACCATCCAAATAGTCAACCTGCACCGCATTTTAGTATTAAAACACAACTTAATATTAGAATATACATATTAATTTGAACAAAACATTTTGTATATTTAACACAAACTTTTTTAATAAAGAAAGAAGTTGTTAATTTATTTTTCTTATCATCAGCATATTTTTGAATCTTTTCTTCCTCTTCTCTTTCTTTCGTTAATGTACTAAGCATCACGTTGGCCATATTTACGGCGACCATGTCGTTATCCTTCAGACATTTTTTCAGACATTCTGTTGCTGGTTATTTTTAAGACACTCCCCACTCCAACTCCACTCCACGGCATTTTCGTCACCTTAACCTTAGCCCTTGATCCTCAAAATACTGACTTTAATGACCATTTTTCGAAAAAAACTGACTTTTACTGACCTTAGCCAAAAAAACTGACTTTTACTGACTTTACTGACCATTTTCCACCCCTGCAATAGTTGACAGCGTTAAAGTATAAGGCAGTTGATATTTGTTACGCCGCTCTCTTGTGTATCAGTTTATCATATTTGACTCTAAGAATCAACGGCACAATTTAGTTACCATTAGAAGTAGGCAACAGCATAAGGTAGCTCACATACGTGGCGGAAGCCCCTTGCTACATCAGTCTTTAAGTTTTGATTTTCAGAAAGAACAGCTCATAATTATATCATCTATCTACTATTAGAAATATGCAACAATAAGTTAGATCACATGCCTGGCGAGAATCCCTTGCTCCATCAGTCTTTAAGCCTTAATTTTCAGAAAGTACAGCTAAAATTATCTTTTTACCATTAGCAGTAGGTGATAGAATAAGGTAGCTTATATTTTTGATCCACTGCAGAGCGGCCAACTGGTCTAGAAGACCGTTGTTACCAGGCTGTAAAACTTAGCTTTAACAACACCTTGTTTTGTTACCATAAGGATTAGGTACGCGACATCAGAAGGTAGCTCACACATGTAGCCTGGGTCTTATGCCAGATCAGTCTGTTGCTAGTGGCGGCATGTAAGTCTAGCGCTGAGGGTACTGTGGAGGGGGTGGCTGCGCATGTTGACCGCCATACTTAACTCATGCGCAGCCACCCCCTCCACAGTACCCCCAGCGCTAGACTTTTTTTTTTTAAAAACAGCTTGTATCTGGTTAGAAATAGACGAATATACAAGGTAGTTCGTTGCAGAAGTATTTTGCTCCATCAGTATTTTTAGTAAAAATCATGTTTATTGTATAGAATAAACATGATTTTTACTTATATATTCATTTTGTTCTGTTTATAGGGTTCCGTACCCAAAAGGGAAAAACAGGACCCTATCACTAAGACTTCGATGTCCGTCTGTCTGTCTGTCTGTCTGTCACCGGGCTGTATCTCATGAACTTGTATGTATTTCTGTTGCCGCTATAACAACAAATACTAAAAAGAAAATAAAATAAATATTTAAGGGGGGCTCCCATACAACAAACCTGATTTTTCAGTCTTTTTTCGCTCTATATTAATAATGGTAACAGGTAGATGCTTGAAATTTTCACAGAATATTTAGTTTTATATTCAGTTTAATAATAAAAAATAATATTAAAATAAAATAAATAATTAAGAGGGGCTCCCATTCAGTACAGAACCCTCCGTGCGCGAGTCCGACTCGTACTTGGCCGATTATTAGTATTTGTTGTTGTAGCGGCAACAGAAATAGATCATCTGTGAAAATTTGAGCTGCCTAGCTATCATGGTTCATGAAATACAGCCCTGTGACAGACAGACAGACGGACATTGAAGTCTTAGTAATACGGTCCCGTTATTACCCTTTGGGTACGGAACCCTAAAACCACTCGGATGACACGTTAAATTGTAGGCCCCGGTTGTTTTAACCGTTTAGCCATGTCAGAGGCCTTCAGGCGGCCTAAAAACTCTAACACCAGGGCTAGCCACCCGGCCTATACGAACTTACTTACTTACCTTATAAACAGCTTATATCTAGTTACCATTAGAAATAGGTGACAGCATAAGGTAGTTGACACACGCTGCACCAGTCCCGTGGCCCATGAGCGTCACAGCGCCAGGATCCCCGTTCAGATCCTCGATATTGTCTTTGATCCACTGCAGCGCAGCCAGCTGGTCCAGAAGACCGTTGTTCCCGTAGTCGTGCTCTGTCAGACTTGGTTTCAGAAAACCTGGAAATTGAGCAAACGTTTCCTTTATTAACTGCAATTTAATAAGTACCTAGGGAACATTTCTAAGAAATCGAACTTTCTTAGGTACCACGAAAAATCCGTCACGTGTTAAACACTGATTGATAGAACATTTTGATAGGTTAAAAAATGTCTACAGCGTGTTTAATCTTTTGTGGTAAGACGACCGATGTTTTGGAATTCGAGTACAGATTTCACACCACTACTGGTTTTTCATTATGAAAGTATCGTGAAATACTTAGCTAGAAATACACTTACGTCTTGAGAAGGAATTCTATAGCTTAAGCTTTATTATTTACTGGCCTAATTGACTTTATCGAGCTGTAAGAGAACAAGGCCTACAGTGCATATTTATTTTATTCTGTTTTTAGTATTTGTTGATAATGCAGATGCTACAGAACTGCTACAGAAATGCATCATCTGTGAAGTTATCTAACTAGGTATCACGGTTCATGAGATACAGCCTGGTGAAAGACAGACGGACGGACAGACAGACAGACGGACATCAGAGTCTTAGTAATAGGGTTCCGTTTTTACATGATTAATACAAATGAATAACATATAGGGATTTGGCATGAAAATGAGTAATGTGCTGCGCGTGCTAATTACACCTACTCGTACTTAATATCCTGTCTGCCTGTTGGTACTAAGCCATAAAAGAGATTCGCATTTTTGCAGAGCGCATATTTTGCTATTTCCCACTTTTTAGAAATAAAATAATGAGCTTACTTCAACTCCGTCCGGTCACTGGTCGCAACTTGTCAAAAAAATTACAAATTACACTGAGAGATGGCGTTAGTAGGATCGTTGTAGTTTATAATGTGAACAAATGGATACAACCGTTCTAAATTGCATTCGTTGCGAGATTAATATCTATATATTTTTTCAAATTTTATGTGTACATAAATTTGTGTACGCTAGGTCTGAATAAGTTAAGACCATCATAATGAGTACATTTTACTATGGGGTGAACCCGAAATTCGAGAGAAAAAATCAGCTGTTTCATGCTACAGTAGATATTATTTTTTTCTTAAATTACAGGTTGGCTCCATTCTAAAAATTATTTACAATGATACTTATTCACCTCCTTTCAGCTGTTGACCGATTTGATAGACACTTAATCTGCAGAATGCTGTCATACATAACAAACATACTTATAACCTCAATAAAAAGTATCTTACCAAGTATTCCCAATCTGAAATTGATTGTGATAACCATGATGTTGCCATAAGACGCCAATATCCGGCCGTCGTACGGATTCCCAGAACTCCACTCGAAGGAATCCCCGTGGATAAACACCAGCACAGGAAATTTCTTTGATTTTTGTTCTGAAAATAAAGACAAACTTACTTTAGTATTGACGCCAACGTTTTCAGTTTTCGAAGTTTGATATAAGTAGCGACATCTGTGAGAAAGTTAAGAAACTACGTTCATGGGAACGTAGCTGAAATTCAGGGGTGGTTTTGCATTGCGTGGTGTTCAACAAAGATTGAAATGTTCAGCTGATCTGTTTGAAATGTATTTTCGTAGATGTCGCTTTTTTGTATTTTTTGAGTGTGATGAAAATAGTTTCTTTGAATGGCGCTTTCTTGAAAGGACTTGAACTTCGAATTTTTTCAAAACTTTAGAGGCAAGATTTTTTTATTTTTACCGACAGAATTTAGAGACGTTAGTGATTAGAAAGTTCTAATACTCATCTCTGTCTAACTTCGACTCAGCGTAAAATATATTTATTTTTGTTTTAACCTCCTGAGGTCCGCGGTATCACCGGTCATTACGAAAAAATAATAATATATAGATGGTCTCCAATAATGAGTAGCCCATATATGCTACAAAAATAAGTTTTTTCGAAGATTTGGTATGATGAAGAACACTATAAAACATACATCACGTTGTAATGTTGACACAATTCATAAAATGATAATGTTACGTTGAAAAATTGGATGAAAAAAGTCTTGACCGCGAATTTGCTTCTATTTCTTTTTTCTTTCATCGAAATGTCTTAGTGTTTGAAATCGTTATTTCATCTCAGTTTAAATTGGCCCATGATTTAAAATACGAAAATTAATATTCAATCTACACACAAAAACCAAAGTTAAGAAAAGAAAAATAAATATGATAAGTTGCTCCAGTGAAAGAAATGTCTATTCGAGTTTGCAAACTATATTTTGTAAACCTATATATTTTTGTGAAAAAAAACTAAAGTTTTTTTAGTTTTCATACTAATAGCTTCTAGTAGGTACTACACTAAAAGGATTCTAATTTGTTTCAGTAACTTTATTTCGAATTGTACCTCAAATGCTGTGATAAACCTTCAACCTCCTCAGTTTTTATTTTACTTATTGAGACTCTGATTTACATGTACCGTACCGTACCAGCCTTTTTAGGGTTCCGTACCCAAAGGGAAAAACGGGACCCTATTACTAAGACTTCGATGTCCGTCTGTCTGTCTGTCTGTTTGTCACCGGGCTGTATCTCATAAACCATGATAGCTAGGCAGCTGAAAATTTCACAGATGATGTATTTCGGTTGCCGCTATAATAACAAATACTAAAAACAAAATAAATATTTAAGGGGGGCTCCCATACAACAAACCTGAATTTTTAGACGTGTTTCGCTCTATATTAATAATGGTACCAGGTAGATGCTTGAAATTTTCACAGAATATTTAATTTATATTCCCTTCAATAATAAATAATAAAATTAAAATAAAATAAATATTTAAGAGGGGCTCCCATACAGTACGGAACCCTCCGTGCGCGAGTCCGACTCGTACTTGTCTGATTATTATAGGACGTAGGCCTACCCACGAAGGGTGATTGGGCCATATCCACCACGATGGCCCAGTGCGGGTTGGTGGATTCACATACGCCATCGAAAATCTTCTACGGATGTATGCAGATTGCCTCACGATGTTTTCCTTCACCGAAAAGCCAATGGTGTAATGTTCAGTACATAAATTTCAAGGAAAATATTGATACGGGATCGTGATTTGAACCCACGACCTTACGATTGTAAGGCGGGTGTCATTACCACTTGACCACCACGGCTTACCGTTAATTTACGTGTAAATGTTAAAATTGGACAGAATCCAGAATGCGCGTATATTTGCGAAGTGGGTCGAGTATCCCTTTGATGTAAGTAAGGGCGGAAACAACTACTTTGGTAAAATAAATAATGATCCAGTTAGCTAATGTTCAAATACTAATCAATCTATGACATTGTAATTTACTAACATAATACTTACACTAATCCTTGACATTGTAATCAATCTATTGTAATCAATTTAAAAATAATCTTAGACATTTATTTTTGTAATATTAATTCGATTTGATAATAATAAATTGAGCTGCCAGTAACGTTGCACGCCTTGAATAGGCAAGTTTGTATTGAGCCATGATTATATATTTATCTACACTAATGTTGTAACATTCTTCTTATGTTTCCAATACTTGACTTATAATGACTACTGTTATAGCGCAGACAACAAAACACTCAATTTAAGCAATTTCACATGATGTTATATTAATATCCACATCGATATCGTAAAATCTCATTATAACATCGCGCGCTCGCTCCTGATTGGCCCTGCGCGCGCAGCTGCGCTCTCATTGGTTAGACATTACACGTACGCGTGAATTTAATGTTTCGCAATATGTTTTTTTTATTTTTATTAGTGAAGATAAAGTAGTGTATGCAACTGCATATAACACGGGTATTAAAACACTCGTTACTATTATGAAATTCGCTGCGCTCGTTTCATAAACTCACACTCGTGTTTTAATACCCTTCATTATATGACAGTTGCATAAACTACTATTATACCACCAATGTAACATGCAAACTGCAATAAAAAAATTGATTTTGACTTTGAAAGAAAACAATAGTTCAATAATGTGACGGACAGTCGAGCAGTGGCGTAACTGTGTCATCGGAAGCCTGTGGCAAAATCTTTACGATGGGGCCCTCCCAGTAAAAATTGTTGCATTGTAATTTAATTTTAATAATCCACTTAAGTTGTTAAATACTTCGAGCAAATACCTACAGAGCCACAGTAAGACTCCGCTGTCCGTCTGTCTGTCTCCAGGCTGTATCTCATGAACCGTCATAGCTAGAATGCTGAAATTGTCACAGATGATGTATTTCTGTTGCCGCTATAACAACAAATACTAAAAGTAGGATAAAAATAATATTTAAGGGGGGCTCTCATACAACAAATCTGATTTTTTTTAGCCGTTTTTCACTCGATATTAATAATGGTAACAGGTGGATGCTTGAAATATTCACAGAATATTTAGCTGCATGCTTATTTTGAAAATTAATAATTTAATTAAAATAAATATGTATTTATTTTAATTTAATCTCATACAGTAAAGAACTCTTCGTGCGCGAGTCCGACTCGTACTTGGCAGATTATTACTCTAACTCCGGGTTGACCCCCTTATAAAAATTGCTCATATTTAATGGGCTATTTACCTATTTCTGGCTTAGTGTATACTATCTGAATAGATCCGATATGTATTAAAATTTTTGCTTAGGTTTAGATACGCGCAAATATGATTGTCACTCATGAGAGTGATTAATAAGTGTTAAAAATAAAGCCATTAGTCTTCTGGAGCAATTTTGATATCTGTCATGCTTATAATTATGATGGACATGGGAATGACAAGACCTTTAATAGGTGGTCCGACCACAAAAATAGCGGGACAATCATGATTTCAAACAGAAGTTATAATTTTACGTAGCTGCCACCGTGGCTCAGTGGCTCAGCCCCTGACTTCTGGGTCAAAGAGGCGTGGGTTCAATCTCTCAGGACAAAACATTTGTGTAATGAACATGAGGTGTTTGCTCTGTGTCTGGGTGTTATTTGTACTATCTATATATAAGTATGTACCTATTTAAAATATGTATATTAAATGTAGTACCTATATCAGCCTCTGGCAGCCATATCACAAGCTTTGCTTAGTTTGGGGTCAAAGACCCTGTGTAAGATGTCCGTGATGTTTATTTATTTTCATACCACCTGCTCGAAAATGACCCATTATATGTCATAGAATCTCAACGTAAAACGAGTCATTATTATCTTAACACAATCTCGAGGGCTATGACAGGTCAATAATGTTGTATGAAACTCCCTTAGGGGTTAAAGTGATTTAAATTTGGAACGTCTAATTCGTATGAAAATTTCTCAACTTAGAACATTTTAAGGACATCGTAAAGAGGCGTTACATTTTGCAAAATCGAATATTACCTCTTTATATTGCACGGCAACTGGCATTGTAAGAAGGTTCTACTCGACTTTACAGAATGAAACCTCTTTGGTGCCCATATTAATTCGATTTTTTAGAAAAATATCTCTTTGCAGTGCCCATGCTAGGCCACGATAATCGAGCTGACCATGGTCTTATTTTTTCATGTAGTAATTACATTCTCTGTTTTAATATAAATTGTGTGCAGTTAAAAATTCGTAGGCATATTCTAATTTATTTTAATACATTGTGAACAATACCTTGTTGCCTATTGAGTACCTACACTTAGTGAATGTATGACGTAAGTACTACTCATATTCTTGGGTTTATATTTTCTCGCAGGATGTATGAAAAGTAGAGTACGGACCTCTATAACCAAGTTTGTCTTCGTCTTGGGCGACTTGAACCCCTCGCTTCACTCAGGACTTTAGATAATTCTCTCGCTTCGCTCGGGTATTAACTCAAAACACCCTCGCTGCGCTCGGGAGTTAACTATAGAGTCCCTCGCTACGCTCAGGGCCCAATTGTCGCCCGTGACATAAGACACCACTTGGTTCTCTTGGTACATAATCTACTATTATGTATTTGTTTATTTAAAGTTGTTGATTGATAATATAATTATTAAGTCATATTTATAGCCATTATACCTACTCTAATTTGGTTAGTTAATCATCAGCTTTCGGGGAAAATATGAGATAATTAGTTACTTAACATTTTAGTTCTCGAAGGTGTTTAGGTGTTTGCAAAAAGGTTTACAATAAACAGCAAAATTCTGATTATCAAATCCACTTTAGAAGTGTTAAGTTTAAATGAGTCGTTTAGGCTGAAATTAACTAAATAACTAAAATTTGTTTGTATGACCAAAAAAACCTGCTTTGCTTCAACAATACCTTAAAATATGCTTATTTTTTCAGTAATAATAATGTAATAAGTAGGTATATCGCAGATTAAATGCAAAAGGATCATTATTCGCTTGTTTCCTTATATAGTGGATGTCTTTTTCTCCCGTCAAATAATTCCTACATATATACGAAAATTAGCAAACAACTCATAGTTTTTTGATTAGCAACCCCTTTGCATTTCAGTCAGCGATATGTACCTTCTTCATTTTTTTATCTAAGCTGTTAGCAGCAAAAGGCACCCAAACCAAACTTGTCCACTAAAAACTCCAAGCCGGAGAGAGGTAATTAAAGATTGTTTTCCCCAGTAAAAAGCCGGACTCGTACAATGGTATACGGCCTTGAATTGGCCGTCTGCTCTATTGTATATCCCTTCTTTGTTCAAATGCTTTGTTTGTCGGAAAATTACGTGAAATTTTCGCTCCGACAGTACTTTTCTGTTTTTCCTGGAAGGAGGAATCTATCAAAATAAAACCTTATTAGAGGGAGGTAGGGGTTAAAGTTGTTTTTAGTGGTACAAAAGTGCAGTCGACAACACAAGTGGGTTTCGTTATCCGATAAGTATCTTTGTCTTTTCTTTTAAATAAACATCTGGCGTGGTGGTTTGTTTTCTTGGTATTTTTCTGTCGTAAATTTTGAACAAATACGACCAAGCAAGACTTTTCGTTTCACGTATTCCAAGTACCTACCTAAGTTAATTTTAATTTTAGACCAAAAAAAATTGTCCTAAAACTCTAATATTATTTAAGATCTAGCGTATCTGAGAAACAGAGAGAGACAGGGTGGTAAAAGGAATATTTATAAATTAATTCAGAGTTCCTAGCCTTGATTATAATCAAAGCTGACGCTTTATCTTTCTGTCGTTCTTAGGTTCAAATTTCCTCATATATTAACTTCATACTATTAAATAAATAGAAATTTGAAATGTACCAAACGTAACTTTTAAACCTTTCACTTTCAACAATTTCTACAGAAGTACGAGATTTCCGTGCTATCAGCGCCACTTCTTCTATAGAAGTAATTCATTGTTTATAAAACATCATTACTAGACATCGTTATGATATTTTATAGTATATATAATGAATTACTTCTATAGAATTCGTAGGCGGAAGAAGTCGTACAATCATTAAATTAGAGGAAGGTATGTTTATGGTAAGTGACAATTATTAAGTAACAACTTCAAAGATAATGGTATCTTTAAGAAGAACTTTATTTTACTAGTTTAACTATACCTATAATAGTAGATCACGCGACACACAAAACAGAGATATTCGTTGTTGCTCGATCAATTACTTATTGGTTGCTAACAAAAATTTACAACTCATTTAGTTTTAACTAGTTCCAAAGTACCAGCGTTTATCAATGAATCTTAAAACTGGGGCTAATAAACCATTTCAACACCCTCAAAACACGAAAGCAATCTATTTTGGGTGCTTCCGTCCGTTTGTCGGGTCGGATTCTCTTGTCTCTACATGAAAAGAGAGTCTTTTTGTCTGTTATACGTTTTCGTCTTAAAGGAGAAATTTCAATTAGATATTGTTTACAATCCTTACTATAATCTGTATTATGTATATGACGGAGCGAAACGGCATCGTTGATTTTAGTTTAGAGCAATAATCATGATTTGTTGATTTTTAAAGTTGGTATCACCCGAATGGGGTCGTACGTTATTAGAGGGTACTGCATACTTCTGTCAGGATGAAATGACTTTGACAGGTGTGGCAATAAACGTCATTCCATTTCGAGCACAAGGCAGGATTGCACCCGTGCCAACCCATTAACTTTGAATCCGTTAACATCTGTAAAAATCATCGTCAAATTGATTATAAATTGATATCAAATCAATAAAACAATCCATTGTAGTGTTCGCTGTGTTTATTTTGGTGAGATCAACAATTAAAGACCGCCGGCGACCCGCATCGATGGATGTCCCATACGTAGCGATGGCGGGTGACTTAGGTAGTCATTGTCAGTCCCCGATATTTATATAAATGAATCGTTGTTGTTAGTCTCGCTAAAAATCGAGAACGGGTGAACCGATTTAGCAAATTATTATCTTGAGGTATTTGTAGAGGTTAAGGGAGGGTTTAAACGGTGATAATATTTATTAACGTCACGATAAAAATAATAAATACATTGATTGCATTTTCCCATACAAAATGTTCCTGCATGTAAAAGTTGTTGACAGACATTGACAGTTGACAGATGGTGAAATGAAGTTCACCGAGTCAGGTGGTAATATTATAAATCCGAATGTGAATTTGTTAATTTATTGGTTTGTCCCTCTTTCAAGGAGAATTTTTTGGCAAAGTCATAGTTTGAAAGACGGAAAGTGACACAGGCTACTTTTTATTCCAGAAAAATAAAAAGACAGCACAAAAATCAAACTATCAAGCGGGCGAAGTAGCGGGAAAAAGTTGGAGCTAGAAATAAATTTCGTTGAAGTTTTACATAAATGAATTTTTCACAAACATTGAACTTTTCACGTACATTGAAGAAATTTTCCTCACATGTTTTTACACTTTATGATGCAGTAGACATAGGTCATTGCTTCGCATCATCCATCCATTCATCAGCAGTAAAACGTCAATTGCTCGATAGAGGCTTCGAGGCGAAAAAGTTACTCATGACAAAATGTTGACCAATATTATGTACTCCCTGTATTAGCACCCTGTAATAAACAGGTAGGTAGGTACACCTATCCATGTACTCGTAGAGTGTTCCCATTATAATCTACATTGCGTAGGATAGAACAAGCTTTTTAACCGACTTCCAAAAAGGAGGAGGTTTTATGTTCGTCTGTATGTATTTTTTATCTATATTCATCGATATTTTCGCCAATTGTGAAGCGAATCAATAAAATCTTTTTAGTTCGAAAGGGTATACTCCCGAGGTAGTCTCATTTAAATTTTATCGAAATGGGCCGTTTTTGAATTCAATACGAAAAATTCAAACATTAATTCGATCGATTTTTTCGAATTTTGTACTCGATAAAAGTAGGTTTTGCTATTTTTTGCGAAAAATTATTATGGAGTTTTGACATGGAAACTTACTATTAAGTGGTATTTTCTAACATGAAGATGAGTACAATAGCTAAAGCTACTATGCTTTTCAGCAACATTTGAGCAAAATAAACAGGGTCATAACGACCCCTCCTCATCCACGCCGCGTTAACAAAATCATTAGCTACTAGCTCATACTCATTAATCAATTGAATCTTTACCACCACGACTTGGCCACTCCACAACAATTTCTAGAAATTGAAAACATTGCAAGTAAAGTCACGCTCGAGAATCTGTTGTAATGCCTGTAATAAACCTCCATTGAACGGAGTGAAGAACTGTGAACTACATTTATTTCGGTTTAGGAATGTCGCTCGCCTATAATTAGCTGTGGCAGTTTCGACTTATTTTTAAAATGGATAGAAATTCTGAAACAGGGACGGGAATATGTATTTTTGGGAAAACGGAGAAGTTTATTTTAAGTTGAGAAACTTAGTAGAAATAATTTTAGTGCAGGAATTTAAAGACTTTGTTTAATGCGTCAGATTTTAACTCCGGGTGAAATTAGTTTTTAGGGTTTCGTACCCAAAGGGTAAAAACGGGAACCTATTACTAAGACTCCGCTGTCCGTCTGTCTGTCTGTCTCCAGGCTGTATCTCATGAACCGTTATAGCTAGAAAGCTGACACACAGATGATGTATTTCTGTTTCCGCTATAACAACAAATACTAAAAACAGAATAAAATTAATAATTAAGGGGGGCTCCCATACAACAAACCTGATTTTTTAGACGTTTTTCGCTCTATATTAATAATGGTTACAGATAGATGCTTGAAATTTTCACAGAATGTTTAGTTGTAAATTCACTTTAATAATAAATTATAAAATTGAAATAAAATAAATATTTAAGGGGGGCTCCCATACAGTACGGAACCCTCCGTGCGCGAGTCCGACTCGTAATTGGCCGATTATTCAAATGTTTAACTAAATTGCAAAATTAAAGTTTGTCAATTGAGCTAAACGTTTTTTAGTTTTCATAAAATGTAGGCCTTGATTACATAGATTTTATTACTTATCACTTAAAAGTTAATAATCAAAAGTAAGTCCGTATTATTTACCGTTGAAAAATAAAGGTTACTACATCATACGTCTGAATACATTTGATCTCAACGCGTTTCTGTACAAAAGTCTTGACTTACAGACAGACCGACCGACCGACGGCTATACAATGCTCTCATAAGTACTATTTTTTTTCTTTTGACAAAAAAGCTAGATTTTATTTCATACGTATCCTTTTTCATACTCGTACGTTAGTTTTTTCACGAATTCCTAACATCGACTCCTTTCCCAAATAAGCACTAGAATGTACATGCGAGCACAGTATTATTGTTAAGTTAATTTTATAAGTTGCAATAATTAATTCATGTTTGAGTTTAGGTGTGTAAGTATCATATTAAATGTCTACTAAAAACTACATCTACATATAAATATATGAGTATAAATACCAGTAATAAGTTTAATACTAGACTAGTATTAAACTTATTACTGGTATTTGGTGTTCAGTTCGTCTCCCCATCTAGCAGGGGGTCTGCCACGTGGCCTCATCGAGCTGGGGCTTCAAAACACAAACTGAACACCTTTGATCCAAATTCGTAGGAATCAGCACAAGACTGGCAACATAGCAACTGCATATCTCGAGCAAAGGCCTCCGCCTATGCCCAACAATGGAACAATACAAGCTCATTAACCAATGAACAAACAAACTGGTATTTAAACCTACATAAATTAAAAACAAAGCACCAAACACTCCATCATCACTACCAAACTTGACACAAATAATACAAATACCTACTATTTCGAAGCGCCAGAAACGGGATACGCTTTCACAAAATACAAATACCGTCTCGCCAATATCAGTTCTCAATTAGCAACTATTCCTGTCCTTCGCATTCATTAGTGCGAACTAAAAAATGAAGGCTGATACTTGAATGGTCAGCAAATATCCTAGTATCGATTAGCCTGAGCCTTTAGTACAGTTTTTGTATAGTTTACTCAAGCTTGCTCATACATGTTTGTTAGTTTTTCGTCGTTTTCGCTAGGGGCGCTGTACATAGCCCTGTTGCCGGGGCACTACAATACGGCATCGGTATCCCCTGTCTGTAGTAAAAGCCTACATTACCCGTGGAACCCGTGGGATCTTGGGTAGTCAGAATTGGGGCTCTGGCCATCAACTCAAACGTGCCCGATGAGTACGACAGCGTGTGTGGCAACGCTGTCGTAAAAACATTACAACTAACCTAATAGTCACCCAGTCTATCATAAGCTGCTGACCAGTCATGTTAATAGCTAACCATTAAAAATGTTCCCCAAAAAGCTGGCAACGGCAACCTAAATCTCGAAGAGTAAATAAACGTCAATCAATCGTCGCTATATTCCGAGTATTCGGTAAAACACAGTTACTGAAATCAAAATATTACGAGGAAACAAACATTTCTTTCAAACTTTAAAGCTAAATTAATGATTGTAGAGCAAAATCTAGGTTTCAATGTTTTTTGCGATATCTTTTCTATAGGCTTGGCTCTTTTTAGAGTTCCGTAGTAAAACGAGGTACCCTTATAACTTCGTTGTGTTCGTCCGTCTGTCCGTCTGTCTGTCCGTCCGTCCGTTCTAATGTTTTGTTGTTGCATGGGGATTCCCATCCCCTTTAAATATTTATTTTATTCCGTTTTAGTATTTGTTGTAATTCATCATCTGTGAAAATTTCAACATTGTAGCTATCACGGTTCATGATATACAGCCTGTTGACAGACATACATACGGACAGACAGCGGAGTCTTAGTAATAGGGTGCCGTTTTTACCCTTTGGTTACGGAACCCTAAAAGAGTCTCCTAATTTTCTACTTTAATTACCTACTTGATAATTTTCGTTGTTAATAAACACCAGAGTTTGTCTCGTTTCATTCTAGAAGCAAATACTCACCAGAATGACTGACTTCTTACTGACCAGATAAGCAAATAAAAATTCGTATTATTACTAAATTCGAAAAAAATTACATAACACTGTGAATCACTGTAAAAGATAATTTACTACGTAACGTACTTCTTACGACAAGTATCAAGGGAAAACAGGGAATTTGTCAGTAAAACATAAGATGCCATCAAGATAGCGAAGCGTAGGTGCGTTTGTCGAGGGACTCGTAAGATTTACAACTTCCTTAGTTTAATCTTCCCCTGTAGAAAATAATCACGTTCTACATGCCATTATAATGGGGCTTGGTTTAAATGATCGGCAGAATAACTTAGGTTTAATATCTATTGATACCGACTTATCCTAGAAAAATTATTGTCAAGTAGAAATGGCAGTTGGCAGGTCATAAAGCACGGAGGACTGATTACTAAATACATAAATATTGGCAAACTAAGCAAAGCTTGAGATATGGCTGCCTAAGCCTAATATAATACATATACATATTTTAAATACATACTTATTTAAATAGTGCCCAAATAACACCCAGACACAGAGCAAACACCTACATATGTTCATCACATAAATGCTTGCCCTGTGTGGGGATCGAACCCACGCCTCTTTGAACCAGAAGTCAGTCAGGGTCGTTAACCACTGAGCCACCGAGGCAGTGAAATACCGATGGAGTCGAAAAGTTCTCGAATGAAGACCACATACCGGCAAGCGTAGCGTAGAACTTACACCTACAAGGTGGACGGATGACGTTATCAAGACCGCAAAATCCCGTTGGATGCAAGCCACTACAAAACGGTCTTATTAGAGATCTATACTTCTCTATCTATGCTTATATCCAGCAGTGGATATCCTGTGACTGAAACGACGACGAATAACTAATCTTTGCACTTAGTCAAAAAAATAAAACTGATCCGACACCAATGTCACAACCTTGTATTTTATAGATATTTAGACACGCGGAAGCGTGTCCAGCCAAAGTGTTCCAAGAAAACTGGCGACGCTTTTAATTTAGTTAAATAATCAGCCAAGTACGAGTCGGACTCGTGCATGAAAGGTTCCGTACTGTATGAAAACCCCCCTTAAATATTTATTTTATTTTCATGTAATTATTTATTATTGAAGTGAATATATGGACAATTAAACATTTTGTGAAAATTTCAAGCATCTACCTGTTATCATTATAAATATCGAGCAAAAAACTGCTAAAAAACAGGTTTATTGTATGGGAGCCCCACTTAAGTATTATTTTATTCTGTTTTTAGTATTTATTGTTATAGCGGCAACGGAAATACATCATCTGTGAAAATTTCAGCTTCCTAGCTATAACTATATGCTATTAGGTTCATGAGATACAGCCTGGTGACAGACAGACGGACAGCGTAATCTTAGTAATAGGGTCCCGTTTTTACCCTTTGGGTACGGAACCCTAAAAAATTCATATCTAATTTAAAAAAAATATTTGTCATAAATAGTTACAAAAAGTTTAATTTAAAGATGAACTTAAACTGAAAAATATAACAAATTGCTGATCAAAATACATTTACATCTATCTGCCTAAAGTGTTCCCATTATAATCTACATTGCGTAGGAGAGCAAAGAAAGAGCTTTTATTTAACCGTGCTTTGACATTATAATGTGGCTGGTTCCTTCGCAAAATGAGAAAAATATTTTTAAGATTAAACTTACGTATGATATCTAGTATTACTTACGTATATAATAAGCCCGATTACAGAGGCGCCAGCGTAAATTTATTAGCAACGTAAAAAGCGTTCCCTCTATCGAATGCCTAAAGTGAAAAAGAAGCAGAACCATGCTATTTAGCTAATATAATTACGACGGCGCCTCTGTAATTGGGCTTATTATCTCGTTTACATTGTTTATTCCGTTTAGAGCCACAGCGCTGCTTTGACAAAGCTATTTATTTAAGCTCGTATAGGCAAAGAATATATAATAATGTATAGGCCTGGCGACTAGCCCTGGTGTTACAGTTTTTGAGAAGTCCTCAAACATGGCTAAATGGGTAGAATAACCGGGACCTGCAATAGAACGTATCATCCATGCCAGCGAGCGGTAGCTCTTAGTTGTAAATGCCACTCGCGGTCACGCACCCAAAGACTGACAGTGCCGAACATTGCTGACCTTTGGCTTATTAATCTATTTAAATACATAAAATGTATACATAACAGATATCAATCAGTGTTTCTATTTGTGTTGATTTTTCCACACCATAACAGCTTATTTGATAGTAATTTATAATATTACTTGTTGAATTTCTATTAGCCTACACAATTTACGAAATCCTTATGGTTGTGATCTGCTATTGATTAATGTGTTGACCTTGGCAGTCTCATGCTGTCCATCGTTTTATATTAAAGAGAGGGTCCCCGCGTATTGATATGTGCTATTCACCTACCGTCTTACCACAAAAGTTTTACGCACGCTTTATACAATGTTCAATAGTACGAATTGCACAGCTAAACAGTGTTTAAAGCGTGTTTAAATCTTTTGTGGTAAGGCGGCTAGAGCTCAAATATAACGTGACTACGCAGTCTGTCTTTGAGATAAAATAGCATAGAATGATTTTTTCTCTCTAACTGGCGCTAACTGAAAGTACTTGTAGGTATTAAAAATAGGACATCGTTAACACGGATTACTACTCTTTTGAGCGAGTAATCGTTGTTTTAGGAGCATTAGTCATCACGAAAACAGGTTAAAGGAATGTTATACGGGTGATTGGTAGTGTATTTTACAAAGGTACTTTGGGATATAATTGTTATCTCTATAAATAAAAATGAATTGTTGTTCGTTAGTCTGATTAAAACTCGAGAACGGCTGAACGGATTTATCTTATCTTAGTCTTGAAATGTTCGTGGAGGTCTAGGGAAGGTTTAAAAGGCGAGAAGTGAAACGAAGTTCGCCGGGTCAACTAGTCATGAATATTATTTACCTACACTCTTATCAATTTCTTGAATGGTGGCCAGTTATTACGTATGGATTAGAATTGTGGGGCCGCGCCGCGGAGTACAAGAGAGCTTTTTCTATGCAAAAACGGGCTGTGCGGGCCATTTTCGGGGTTTCGGACGACGTGTCTTGTGTGGAGCTCTTTAGGGAACTGCGCGTACTGCCACTGCCGTGCGAACTAATCTATCAGGTGGCCCTTTTCACGCACTACCATTTAGAATTATTTGAGAGGAAAGGTACCTATATTAGATTAAATTTAAGAAGCAATGCTAGGAAAAACCAACTGGTGACTCCTTCTCATAAGCTGGCGAAATCGGAGAGGTCTGTATATATTGGTGGGCCCGCTATATACAACCGAATACACGTAAAAGTTTGGGATGCACCTTCCGCTGTGTCGTTTAGGAATTAATTAAAATGTTGGCTAAATGAGCAACTATTTTATGACGTAAATGACTTTTTAAAATTACCTGAATTGTATTAAGATTTAGTGACTGATTTGGTAATTGTCAAGTTATTATTATTATTTTGTGCTATATTGTATAGTGCCCTAATGTAATGTTTACTTTTTGACTTGTAAGAAATAATGTTATGAATAAATGACTATATGACTATATCTGCAAGACGTGTTAATAGGTATCTGGCATAATAAAGTTCATAAGATGGTAAAAATAACTCTAAAAGATTACTATAGAAAGATATCCATAGAGTGCGGATGACATTAAAAAACACATTGATTTTCCTGGATGCGTCTGGCATGACAGAGAAGTTTGAGGAAAGATGGAGAAAGCTACTTATGTTCTGCATTGAAATGAACTAGTGGATAAGCAAGTTAAAATTGCAGTGAACATGGCACAGATTTTGAAAATCGTATGGCTGATAGAGTCGTGAAATTCTCGAATGGATACAACGTACTGGCAAGTGTAGCGTAGGATGTCGTCCGCCGAGTACGTGGAATGAGGATATAATAGAAACCGCGCCTGATTTATGCTGTTTCCACGCATTCTTAAGAGGAAATTGAATCGACCACTGTTTTCGAGTTTTCTGTAAAACATCAAAAGACTTTTCGGTACATTTTTGATAAAATTTACGTTGCAAAAGAAAACTGTTTTCACCACCTAAATTGCAACAAAATGTAATGTTTTGGTGTCAATCGCTTGAGTATGCATATAAGAAATATCGCACGCTCGTATCACATCTTATTTTTCAGAAGAGTTTTTACGTTTTGTATAGGTACTTTTCAGCCAAGTTTTTGCGAATAAACATGACATTTTAGAGGCTTATCACTTTAAGGTTATTTAAAAAACTGTAAAACACTTAAACGCTAAGACGAAAAAATGCTGATTACACGAAAAAAACCTTACAAATCAGACAATATTTAGATGTAGATAACAGCTTATTGTTTTTGTACGGCCAAGTTCGTGGTTCAGCTTCAATAGAAATCTATATAGGGCAGGCCTATCTTGAGACGTTCTACGGTGGATGAATTGATTTAAACTAAGCTGTCAACGATGATGATTAAGAATCCGATAAATGGCCAGTTAATTGTTCAACACTGTACTGAGGAAAGCAATCTAAACCTCATAAATAATTCAGTCACCATGCCAGCAAGGTCGCTTAAAATTGATGTGGGAATGCAAAAAATCTGTTCATTAGTGCCAATTTATTTGATAGTAACGAAACAATTTCTCGCGAGTGCCAACTTGGAGTGCAGTGCCAAACTAGAGGCGCCGGAGAGGTTTCTCGGAAAACCGGGTCGCGAGTTGGTAAACTCTATCAGTTGGGTTGTCACAAGATTTACGCTAAGAAATAATTTACAGTAAAAGTAGTGGTTTTAGTGTTTTATAAAAAGTAGGTACTAAGTCGACGATTTTGCTTTCTGCTTGGATGTTGATTTTCCTCTACAAGTATTTTTATTCAACAAATCAGGACCAAATCTAATCGAGGTAACGTCGTCTTTTCTATATCTGAGGAAGCGAGACAAAAACCAACACGATCTATTTAAGGCCTATGCAAAATGTCTCATAGGTAAGGCTGTGGCCGTACAAAAATAAACTTACCTCTATATGGAACATAAATGTTCAAATACAAGCAGTCTTCGGACTCGTTGGCCAGGAACGGTCGGATCCTGTTGAGGTAGTTCTGCCGCCCCATAGAAGGGGGGTGATCTTTCTTTATAGGGGGTAGAGCTTGAGGGCACACGGGGGCGAAGTGGGTCGCCATCTTCAAGCCAGACCACGGGGGCGCGCTGACTAAAACAAAAATACAGATTTTTTATTTTATTTTATTTATTTAGGTTTCGCATTGATGACTGCATTATAATATTATTTACAATACACAACTAACAAAATAGAACTAAGCTAAATGCGTCACGTTTTAAATTGTTTTGCCGGTAAATATAGGTAACTACAGGTCTATGATACGAATAGAGAGTTTCAGTTTTAACTCGACAATTTTGATTTTAATTGTTCTGATGTTGATTCCTCTCAGCGGGGCAATTCTGTTGGCCGATCTCTTCACTGAAGTGATACGTTCTTGAACCTCTCTCGTTTTTCGGACAGTTCCGACAGCTCAAAACTGTCAGAAAAACGAGACAGGTTCAAGAATATGTCACCTTAGTAACGAGATCGGTTGACAGAATTGCCCCGCTGGTCTACTGTCTACAGGTCACATTTTTCAACAAACGTTGAGAACTCTACACACACATACTGGTTCTATTTATGAATTTTTGATTTTATTGCTGTTGGCGACTTTTGATTGGAGACAAAAAAGTACCTCAAATTTCAAATTTCCTTCAAGAAAAGGAAAATTGCTGCAGGGCAATGCGAAGCCTACTTTTCGGAGAGCTATTAATTCACTGTTAGATATACTCCGTTTTCCAATAATTATCATTGATGAAATACAAGTTTACAAAATAATAGTAAGAGCAATGGGACGACATGTTTTTTCGGCGTTCCCGCCAAAAAATCCACTATTCCGTTATAATGCTAATAATTAATTAGATTCTCTGCTAATAATTACTAGCATTATAACTAGTAATGACATTTGGTTTCAAAGCCCACTAGATTTATCAACTCTTGATGGCCACGGATTTTCAAGCAAGATGCACAAGCTCGTAACCTACAGAGTAATTATCAAGGAGGTGGCAATACTACTTGATTTGGAATTATCCACCGTAGATAAGAACACTTACTGCTAGACCTATAACCTAGAATCACCTGTTTGACCTAATTTATGTATACATTTTGGGAGAAGCCACCGGTTTCCGAAACACAGTTTCTAACTAGTTCGGAATTGGTGGATTCAATCAATTTGCATGTAAATCTTATGCACGAATAAACATTTTTGATTTTGATTTTTGATTTGATTAGACATCGATCTCCTTATCTCGCAAAAAAAAACTATAGCTGATTAATGTAAGCAGCTAAGAGCTCGCATTCAGAGTATTCCCAAGTTGCATGTCCACATTGTCGTTGGACGTACGTACGCAGCAGCTGCTGCACTCAATAATTATGATAAGGATATCATACAGTTAGAGATTATTCAAATACTGGAACCTCGCATTGCGATTCGGTGTTCGTGAACTTCAAACGACGTTGGTTGCATATTCTTGGTAGACTTGGTATACAACCAACACGAACACATCACAAGTCCCGCTGATTCTGTTAACCGATCTCGTTGCTGAGGTGACGTGTTCTTGAGCTTCTCTCGTTTTTAAGACAGCTTTGAGCTATCAAAACTGTCAGAAAAGCGAGAGGAGTTCGGGAGCGTATCACTTCGGTGAAGAGATTGGTTGACAGAACTGCCCCGCAGCTGGCGGATTCAAGAATTCGCGTAAACAGAGAGTTCAAAAATATAGAGTTCTCCTGAACTTATGTACTTATCTGAAAGGAAATGATTCAGACCATCATTATGAATAACTTAACTTTTACCCGGCCAACCCGGAATTCAAGAAAAGACTCATCTGTCTCATACTTTTTGTCGATTCCGAGTTGCATTTTTATAAAGAATTGCTGTTTTGTTCATAATGATTGCCGTTATTAACCCTATTTTTGTCTTAGTACAGGGTAATCACTGCAGATAACGCTGTATAACAAATATTCGATTGGTTAGTTCGAATAAGCAAATACGAACCACTTCACATTGTATTTAGGCAAATGAGACAACTACACAAACACGACCAGCCACCGAATTGCGATGTAAGGACCCAGTATTAAGACCATAAAATTGTTGGCACCTATTAAAATATCCCCGATGGTGCAGCTTTTTACGAGCCATTTCGTGCTACTCCAAATTGATAAGGCAGCCATTTTGTCCATCAATCAGAAACGGAGGAGATGCAAATTATGGGATCTAAAAAGTTAATTTCGATTTAAATAGTAATAAATTGTATTTTGTAGGTTATGATAAGCAAGGGGCGCGTATTAAAATACTTTTTTATGTACTTATAGCAAATTTGAGGAGAATCTTGAAAGCTTACTCGTATAATACTTTACTGGACGTTGGTTTCAGATGTAGGTTTTCCGATGAACCATTTATGTAGCGCTAAGGTATATAATTATATCCAGCAATATACATTCTACAGGGGATAATGATAATTAGTAATGTCCAGCGTTATACGTTATTATAAACACGTTATAACCCATGCCCACAAAACTCGTACATTATGTCACTTAAATTTTTTTATCTACACTAATGTTGTAACATTCTACTTATGTTTCCAATACTTGACTTATAATGACTACTGTTATAGCGCAGCAATTTCACATGATGTTATAATATCCACATCGATATCGTAAAATCTCATTATAACATCGCGCGCTCGCTCCTGATTGGCCCTGCGCGCGCAGCTGCGCTCTCATTGGTTAGATTTGAATGGCGCCAAGTTCACTGTGACAATACACGTACGCGTGAATTTAATGTTTCGCAATATGTTTTTTTTTTTTAATTTTTTTTATTAGTGAAGATAAAGTAGTGTATGCAACTGCATATAACACGGGTATTATTCTTCATTATATGACAGTTGCATAAACTACTATTTTCATTGTCATTTCGTACAATAGTACTTTTATTCGATTAGTATTTGTTTTTTTTTTGCATTTTATTAAAATTATCCAACGTTTATTGGTGTACATAAGCCTTCTCTATAGATCAGTTGGAAACCTTTTATATCAAATACTATTAAACCTGGCAAATTAAACCGAAACATCGTTATGGTTATGGCACAGTCAATGGTCATATATATCCTATATGCGTTGTAATTTTAGGATACCTACTAATGAGTAAATAGTCCCATAGTAATAGATCACTAATAATACAAATTTAAAATTCATAAAACCTCAATAGCAAAACGAATACCACAATAGTATATTTCAATTCAAAGTCAAAACGTCATTAGCTCGTCGTCTTCGTCGTTTCAGCCATTGGACTTCCACTGCTGCATGGACATAGGCCTCCCCTATAGATCTCTAATAAGACCGGTTATGAGCGGCTCGCATCCAGCGCGAACCTGCGGTCTTGATGAGGTCATCCGTCCACTTTGTGGGCGGACGTCTTACGCGACGCACGTAAATCTCCACTCGAGAACTTTTCGACCCCATCGGTCATCAGTTCTCCGTGCTATGTGCCCTGCTCACTGCCATTTCAACTTGCCAATCCGCTGGGCTATGTCGGTAATTATGGTTCTTCTACGGATCTCCTCATTTCTGATTCAATCTCGCAGAGAGACTCCGAGCATAGCCCTCTCCATAGCTCGTTGTGCTACTTGGAGCTTATTAATAACGTCCAAAGTGAGAGACCACGTTTCTGTACCATAAGTCATCACTGACAACAAACACTGTTCGAAAACTTTCGACTTTAGCTTGAAATAATCAAAAAACATCGACCTGTTTAATTGGCGGTTTGGATTTAAAACTGTAACTACAAAACAATAACTGAAGTATTCACCTGTTTATATCTTCACATCCTTCCTCTAGCAAATATGCATGAATCATAATAAACTCTTCGAAATTTTGTTTACAATTTACAATATTTGTATACAAAGATTAATTGTAATTAAAACGAAATATACCCCATAAATCTAATTTTATGACCCAACATCCTAACACTAACATCGTTTTAATGATTAATTGACGATTGAACGATGTTTAATGATATTTTCTTCGAGAAATACCGTAGCCCACGGAGCTACAATAAATCACATCGCCAGTCACTAATATGAAGAAAATGATCGGTACTTTAATTCGGTGACCGCGTGTGGCATTTATAACTGCGTTCTAGCTCTACTATGGCTAAGGTGACACTTTAAGTTGTAGTCCGTGTTATTTATCTTTTTAACTATTTAACCGGATTTCGGAGGGTGGCTGAACGACTTTCCAAGGCTAGCCAGGAATAGAATACCTTGGTACCTACTGAGAAGAAAATAAAACCTGACAAGTATGAGTCAGGTTCGCACACCGAGAGTTCCGTACAAATCTTTAAAATGAAGGATTTTTCCTTTGGTTTAGCTTGTGCTAATGAAGTACTTTTATATGATACCTCATATGATAGGATTAACTCACTTTGAAATTTTGATCCATATTTATTGAATTTAGGTCCTATTCTTTTGATTAAAATAAAAATGTTAAGCTTAGATATTTGTTTCTATATCTGTACTTTAAGACAATGATCCTTGCCAATTTTTATGGTTGACCTCAACGGGAAGAACTCTATGTGTTTTGATTCCTATGTGACTATCGAAATTTATGCGGTTTCTACGACATAAACGGCTCTAACTTTTTTTTACGATAACTGAGAAGTTAGTTTTTTTAACAAATGCAAAATGCCATAGATATACGTAGGTACTGTACTATACTGTACCAGCCTTTTTAATAGTCCACTGCAGGACTTAGGCCTACCCACGAAGGGTGATTGGGCTATTATCCACCATGCTGGCCCAGTGCGGGTCGGTATACGTATACGTAGGTATTTGGTTTTAATTTCAATTCGTTAACTTTACGTGTTCCCGAGATAAAAGGTCTTGACACAAGGACGAACGGACAGACTGTCTGTCCGTTCGTCCGTTTGCTGTATGTCCGTTCGTCCGTTTGCCAAGACCTTTTATCGATATTAGACGGACAACAAAGGGTTCGGTTTTCCTTTTCAGGTAACAAACTCAAAAAAAAAACTAAAATCGGCCAAGTGCGAGTTGGACTCGCGCACGAAGGGTTCCATATCGTCGTCAAAATTTATATTATTTTAATTATTTATTTTTAAATGAGAATACAGTTACATATTCTGTGATTATTTCAAACGTCTAAGTATGTACTTGTTCCCGTCATTAATAACGAGAAAAAAAAGGGAAAATAATCAGGATTGTTGTATGGGAGCCCCACTTAAATATTCATTTTATTTTGTTATTAATATATATTTTTTCTAGCTACAACAATAATAGGTGCATAATTAAGGACAATGAAGTTTCAGTAATATAGTCCCGTTGTTACCCTTTTGGTACGGAACTCTAAAAAGAATAAAATATTCGATATCAGGTACTAACCTGGAGGCATGAACCTTAAATGTCCCGTCGGAGGAGCAGCATAAGGAATCCCAAGGAACATCTCCACGAGCTGGAGATCATAATTCCGACTCGGCTTCACAATCAGACCCCTAAGAGCGCCTTGCCTTAGATGGTACTCTCTACTCAGTCTTCTGCCCCCATCATCATTGGGGAAGCTCCGAGCATCCTCGTAGATCCTCGTCGCACCTTCGCCGACCATCGGCAAAGCGAGCGAGACAACGACATAAATAAACAGATTGTGATTTATAAAAGGAGTCGCGTGCCGGTCTGTAGCCATTTTGTTTATGTGCTGTGCTCTCGGTTTATGTTCGCCGATCTCGAAATAGTCTGTAGTTTGTGTTTTATTGTTTGTTTGCACTTTGGTTTTATTAGACGCTACGTACTTAGTGAGTCAGGTTGAAGTTTTCTGTTTACTGTCTTGTTTTTGTTAAATTCTCGACTTGAGTCGTTTTCTTTTGAATCATCACAGAGATCTCAAATCCTTAACATTTCTGTTCCTAAATAAATCTCTTCCACAATAATTTCTAATTCAATATCTCACGAATCAATCACGTTTTCAACACTGTTATTACCACATTTATCAACAACATGATTTTCTTTCTCATCATCTACCTCATCACAATCACTCATCACTTCAAAATCATCAACAGTCTTTAGCGTTCGTTAAGTCACAAAAATAGCAGCTGTTATAAATAGCAGGTTATCTTCAGGATAACTTATAGCGATCGATAGCGTGTTCGCGCCAATACCGCGTGCGTGCTACTGGATGGAGTTCAAAGTTGTCGCAGCGATCTAATACCGAAATACTACGGCATGAGGCAGAGGGGAGAAGATTCTTGGGATAGTTTGGAGCTTGGTCATACGTGGACGGATTCTCTTTTATGCTGGTTTGCGTTTTGAAGTATTTAGAGAATTTGCGAGGGGATGTAGGATCGTGGAAGAAAGTTCTAGTTCTGTTTTTAGTTCTGTTTGATTATTGTAATTAGGTCTTATTGGAGATCTTTAGGGGAGGCCTTTGTCCAGCAGTGGACGTCCTATAGCTGAAACGAACGAACGATTGTAATTAGGTCCAGAAGAAATAAGGATGGCTTAGTATCTACTAAGTTATAAAAGTTATTGACCGACGAAACGGAGGAGGTACTCAATTCGACGCGTACCTAAATTTTTTTTTATGTGTAACCACGAGTAATTCTTTTTTTATTGGAAAGACTATGCTTCGAAGTTGGTTCCATTTAAAATTTCTTTTTCATATATCAACAATAATGTGAAAAATGCTACATCGATCCGTGCGAAATATTCGCGAATTCTGTACACGGTTGAAGTCGGTCATGCCATTTTTTGCGAAAAATAATTATTTCATTAAGTAAGTCAGTAACATCGTAATGGCCGGGTGGCTAGCCCTAGTGGTAGAGTTTTTAAGCTGCTTGAATGCTTTAAAATCTTCAAGTTAAATGCCCATAACAACCAGGACCCACAATTTATTGTGCTATCCGAGCTATGGCAGCTTTTGAAAATTTGATTTTACTGTAAATATGATAAACATTGATTTAATAGGAGTTTCAATATTAGTCACAGTTTTTTTTTACTTTACCGTAAGGTTTGAGCTTTTATTAGTTAGTGTCATCTAGGTTAGTCGTATCAGAGGTTTAACAAAAAACAATACAACAACAATACCTACAGTTACAAAGAAGGTTAAAGAACAAATCCCTACGAAAAGTACATTGAGTTTTGACAAAACGTACAGTTTTATTTTGAGATGCCATGGCTATTCCAATTGGAACTAACATTGCAAATAAAGCTTATAATTATGAGTGCAGTATTACGAGTATATCTTTCATTACATCTGTCGCATAAACAAACATCCAGAACAAATTTCTAGACATGCATCATTCTATATACATATTAGTATTTCGCAAAAAAAAAATGGCAAAAAAGACTTCCATCGTGAACTAAATTCTAAAATTTCAGCCGATTTCTGTAAAATTTAAATGAGACTAATACACGAATCCTTTTTCGAACTAAAACATATTTTTTCAATTCGATTCATTATTGGCGAAATTATCGAGGAACAAACACCTCCTCCTCTTTTTTGGAAGTCGCTTAAAAATATCACAAAACAATGTTGAATACCTAAGAATACAACTGGCTCTAATACAAATTTTGTATGAAACTGCAACACAATCTCAAGACGAATCCTCTGCATGTAACACCATGTGCACCGCTGCGAGCGCACCGCGGCCTACCCGAGTATACCTATTTCTGTAGCGGCACGCGCGGTATACATCCGGATAATGACCGGTGGAAGTCGGAAACGATGGTTGCCTGGTTAAAACTGTATTGGCAGATACATCTGGTTGAAAAGTGTGCATAAAAATAGAAGTAAAAGTAGGCGACGATGACAATGATTAGTGTTATAGACTTAACAACGTTAAAATGGATGTAGGGCAAGCAATCTTAATGGCATCGTAGGCGCAGGAACGTGCTAGTGCAGGCAATTTTCAGTCAGTCATATAGAACCGTGTGCAGTTCATAATAGACATCGATTATACTTATTATTTTCGCAATACATATTTCTAAGGCAGTTTTTTTGCAGCGGCATTTTAGAAAAAATCCTTATTTTAACTGACTTCCAAAAAGAAGGAGGTTCTATGTTCGTCTTCATGTATTTTTTTGTGTATGTTCATCGATAATTTGGGCAATCGTGAACCAAATCGGAAAATTCTTTTTTATTTCTAAAGGGTATACTCCCGAGGTGGTCCCATTTAAATTTTACAGAAATCGGCTGAGCCGTTTTTGCTAAATCAGTAATAATGTAAACAATTTGAATTTTGTACACAATGGAAGGCAGTTTTGCCATTTTTGCGAATAATATTTATTGGCAAGATTAAGAAAATTGTTGTCAATCTCTATTTATCCGTATTTTCGCGAAATTCCTAAGATTTTAGCGAAAATACTCTTTATCAAAATCATCATGACATATTATTATAGGTACAAGAATATAGTAAGCACTATAGAGTAGTTTAAAACTGTAATGACATAATACATCTGATTGTAAGAAAGAGTACAGTAAAAAAGAAACTAAAGTAAGTGCGAATGACAAGACGAATTGCCAGATAGGCAGGTGAACGGAAACATTAACCGTAGACTTTATGTTTTTTATTTACTCTATTCCGCTAATGTAAATTATCAAACATGTTTAGTTTCCGTTAACACAATTAAATAAAGAATAAGAAAAGCGTCGGTGGAGTCATTGGAACACTGGCCTAGCTTAATTGGATAAGTGACGGGATAGAAAGTTCAGTATCAGTTTATGCAAGTTCAAATCCTGAGCTATAACAACTTTAAATATTATTTTTTGTCAGAAAAGAACTCTTAAAGTACAAAAGTTAAAAAAATGCTACAAACCTTTTGAATCAAGCCGTAAAAATCAACATCGGCCCATCTGTTTGACATAATAAGACGCCCATGAGTAGTGAGATTGTAAAACTCGTACTTTACAATTATCGAGATACAGAGATAGGTCATCTCTTTACCTGGAGTGCAAGACATTTAAAAGAAGCAAATTTCATATACCTACCGCAAAATACATGTATACGAAACTTATGATGCTTCTTGCACTGTTTTGTGAAGGGTCGTTCCCGTAAGTTCTACTAGTAGAACTACCGAGACAAAATTGTGCCGGTAGTTCTTCTGTAAAACATTTGGCTCTCAGGACTCATTAAACACACAAATGATCAATAGTTGTAATTATAAGTAAAACAACACAATGGTTGTTAAGTAAGTTCGTATAGGCTAGTCTTGGTGTCAAAGTTTTTGAACCGTCTGAAGGCCCTGCGGTCACCCATGCATCCGAAGACTAACCGTGCTGAACGTTGCTTAACTTCGATGATTGCTAACAAACACCTAGTCAAACTACGCTATGAGTGATACAAAAAGAGAGTTTTGAAAGTGCTGGGATGGTTGTTGTTATAAACAAAGAGTTTCGTACGAAATTAAGTCCTTACTAGATCGAGAGATGTCACATCTCGTGAAGTCTGTGTTTAAACGACAACACTCGTAATATGATATTAATTTTTTGAAGTTTCAAGTTACAGGTTAAGTCTCCAAAGGGCATGAGTAAATTCAAGAATTTGGTTTATTTAAGGTACAACTGAAAAGTTCAGACGAAATTCTAAGATTAATTACCTAAGTAATGCATAACTTTATATTTTTTAATTCATTCAAGTTTCTCTGTCAAAAATACGTTATGGAACTAAAGGGCAAAAGTAGCAAAGTAACCTTTTTTTAACGGGCAAAAGCGCCTTTATTAACTACAACAAAATACAATACTACTTTATATGCTAAAACCACCTACACTACTACTACATAAAAGCATTGGATCATCCACGGACCCTTGAAGGTCTAAAGAAAGATAATCAAAGTAACCTAATTGTGTTTTTCATGTTTATCTCATACTTGAATCAGAAATTTTATTAATTTTGAAAATAAACCAAGTTATTTTACAAAATGTATTCATTAGATTTAATGAAATGCATGTATCTAGAAAAACTTAGTTTAATTATACGTTTGATATGAGTATTTGATCAAACTTAGGTACTGTTTAACTTGCATAAGGGCTCAAATAGTGGACGTCATGGGGCTGAAAAGAAAAATAATTACTTTTCGCACAAAATGGCAAAACCGACTTCTTGACTTTCGAACAAAATTCGAAAAGTTCGCTCGAATAGATGTATACAATTTTTCCATTACTGTTGTGTTTTTTCATAAGTTACATAAGTAAGTTCGTATAGGCTGGGTGGCTAAGCCACCCAGCCTATACGAGCCACCGTGGCTAGCCCTGGTGTTTTTAGGCCGCCTGAAGGCCTCTGACTAGGCTAAATAGTTAATACAACCGGGACCTACAATTTAACGAGTCACCCGAGCTACGGCAGTGCTCAGAAGAAAAGTGCCCGCGGGGGGCACTTTTCTTACGGCGGCACTTACTGACCGTGCGGAACGTTGCTTAATTTCGGTGATCGCTGAGAAACACCTAGTCAAACTACGGTACAAGCGCTACTCTATATTAATAACAATTTATTTTATTTTATTATGAACATGCTTCAAATTTTACCAAATCTACTTCTTGCATGAGTCACATGAGTCTGCTGTCGCCAATTTTGGTCATATGGGATGGTTTTCCTGGAATCCGAAGACGAATGCTCTAGACGTACGAGTCAGTTTATGGATCACCTAATTTTATACCATATGTGTTTTGATAACTCAAGGGATTTAATTTAATCTTGTATGTAAATTTAAATGATTATAATTTATGATAAACTACGTACTTATATCAAATTGTCGTAGACAAATAATTATTTTTCACAAAAAATAGCACGACCGACTTCACCCGTTTACAGAATTCGCGAATATTTCGCACGGATCGATGTTACATTTTTCACATTATTGTTGATTTATCAGAAAGGGCTAAGCCAATTTCAATAAAATTTTAATGGGACCAATTTCGAAGTAAGTATACTCTTTCCAATAAAAAATAATGATTGAAATCGGCCAACTACGAAAAAAGTTATGCGTGGTTACAGATAAACAGATAAACATTTTATTGATAATTTGTCAAAAATTATAAGTCACAAAATTGAAGTCTGAAACATGACTCAGATTAAAATAAGTTCATTTCATAATCTTATTGTGCCATAAAATATAATAGTATTATCATTCATATGATATATATATACGCGTCGAATTGAGTACCTCCTCCGGTTTGGTTCGTCGGTCAATAATGACATACTATATTTTCTGCTGTTCTGTGATCTTACTCCAAATTTTCACTAAAACGGAGGAGGTGTATGAGCGTTTACCTGTAAAAACGCTCATACATTTTTGACCGACGAAAAAACGGAGGAAGTAGGAGTTAGTAGAGCAACGGAGTTGTTATGTACTTATAACCACGCATATTTTTACAAAGTGGTACGATTTCGACTATTTTTTTTTTGGAAAGGATACCTTTGAAATTTAAACGGGATCACCCATTTAAATTTTACTGAAATCGGCTGAGCCATTTTTAATAAATCAACAATTATGTAAAAATTGCTATATCGATCCGTGCGAACTATTCGCGAATTCTGTACACGGTTGAAGACGGTCATGCCATTTTTTGCGAAAAATATTTATTTATGTATCCATCAGCCATACGAAGTCCACTGCTGGATATGAGCTTCCCCTATGGATCTCCGATAAGGCCGGTTGGAAGCGGCTTGCATCCAGTCCGATCATGCCGTCTTAGTGAGGTATGATCACGCTTAACTTTTTACAGGGATTTAAATTTTTTTACCGGAAAGGTTATACCCCATTTAACAAATCAAAATTGATTTGAATATCAAATATCAATATAATCTATAAAATAATCATCGATTTGAATTCGGATTTTCATAAAAATCGGTTGTGCTATTTCTGACGAAAAATAATATAATTATTCGAAAAATAACATCACGTTCACTCCCACTATTAAAAAAAATATATTATTTCTAAAATATTTTCGAGATCTTACAAAATACTGCTTTTATAAAAAACTTGGTTTTACATAATTCTGAATAATGTTGATTATATTTACGAGTAGCTGTGTCTATTCGAAGCACAGAAACATCTACGTCTCGGCCAAGTACGAGTCTGACTCGCGCACGGAGGGTTCCGTACTGTATGGGAGCCCACTACTGTATTAAATATTTATTTTATATAAATTTTATTATTTATTATTTTAGTGAATATACAAATAAATATTCTGTGAAAATTTCAAGCATCTATCTGTTACCATTATTCATATAGAGCGAGAAACGGCTAAAAAATCAGATGCGTTGTATGGGAGCCCCCCTTAATTATAAAATTGTATTCTGTTTTTAGTATTTGTTGTTATAGCGGCAACGAAATACATCATTTGTGAAATTTTCAGCTTTCTAGCTATAACGGTCCATGAGATACAGCTTGGAGACAGACAGACAGACGGACAGCGGAGTCTTAGTTATAGGATCCCGTTTTTACTCTTTGGGTACGGAACACTAAAGCCCTTATTTTTGTTGCAGTTAAAAACTCAATATACCTTTTATCATTTTCGAAAAAAAAATATGACAATATTAGATGGATTCGCAACTAGTTTAGACAATCTTAATTCTCAGTCAACAAAATAGAACAGTTATAATATCAGTTCCTGAAATAGTTCTGTGCGCTGCCATGTGTTGCAATTTTTTTGTTCGTCTAGCCATCACTGAGTCATACTTTATTACTCTGATTTATAACGTGGTTATTCTCCTGGTTCATCATTATAAGAATACATTCACTTACTCAGGCGCAGGCACTACTCGGCCGCGTGATGACATAGTCCTCTGCCCACCTGGCCGCGTTGTTGTCGAGCACGTCCCGATGGGCTCCTGCCGTTTCCCATGTGAGAAGAGGTTACAGGTGCCGCTGTTATTTGCTAGCTGATTTTTGATGCTCCTTGACGTTTTAACCAAATCATCGAGTTTATCACCGAAGAGGAATTTATCTCTATTTCTGCCTTTTCAGGCATTTCAAAATATTTTTTTTATAAAGCTGACATCGCTTTTTCAAGTGCGGACAGCGATCGACCGATTTGTTCTTGTCTGTCTAAAAAACGTTTGTCTCGATTTTTTTCATGGCGCAGACAAAATAGATTCGATTTTAGGATTTAAAATCGAAGCTTTCGAAAGAGGAGAATTTCTTGAGACAAGATACTTTTCACATATTCTTGTCTTTGCTCTTTTCTTAATCCATGGGCTAATATATGGTTAAATTGCAGAGCAATTTCAGGATTAATGTTTTTAGCCCATTCTTCCTCTTTTACTTGGCAATCTCCGAGTGCTTCCAAGATTTGAGGATCTAAGTTTTATGTTTCTGTAGACCCTGTTGTAGCAAGGTTATGCTCGTCTAAATTAGGTTCTATAGTCAAAGTTACACTTTTCCCATTCAGCGTCAGAGCAGGTGAAGTCGGCAACACACCCCGGTCCTGTGGCTTAGGCTCGTCGCTTGGGGCATCGGAATATTCAACGACGCAGTCGTCATTGTCGGCAAAAGCAACTTGGCGTACTGGGCTCTCTTCTACATCCAGATATTCTGGAAATATAATTATAAAATCACTTTTAGTGATAGCTGGTACTACTGGTTAATCTCGCGTATTGACTCGGAGCACAAAAAGTAACTATTTTAACTAATGTTATTGACTAATCCCACGTATTAGTTCGAAATAACAGATTGATTAGATTAGATTGATTCCAGCTGAAACTGTCGGTAGGTAGATATTATACAGAGAATAAAAAAAAATATTTCTGGCTACTGGTTAATATCGCGTATTAACTCGGAGTCGGAGTGGATTAACAACGCTATTGGCTAATCTCACGTATTAGCTCGAAGCGTAGATGAGATATACGTAGTAGATAGATAATCGAAGATTTAGAACCGATAGATGGCGGTATAACCATCCAATTTGGCGTAGCCTAAATGATACAGGCCAGTGTCGGGAAGCAGCGACACTGGTGCGAGGAGCTACGCCCTGCGATCGCACCACGTTTGCCCAGCGCGGCGATTTTGGACAATTTCCCCTCATGGATAATGTGGGCCTAATGAATAAGCTCAAGATAGCCTAATGTGCTATTGAGAGTGCTATGCTCGGTGTCTCTCTGCGGCCTGCGGGATCGAATCAGAAATGAGAAGATCCGCATACGAACGAAAGTTAAAGTGGCAATGGGCAGGACACATAGTTCGAGGAAACGGATGGCCGATGGAGCCGTAAAGCTCTCGAATGGAGACCACGGACCAGCAAGCGCAGCGTAGGACGTCCACCGACTAGGTGGACTGACGATATAATAAAAATCGCAGGAACGCACTGGATGCAGGCCGCTTCCAACCGGCTGGAAATCCATGGGGGAGGCCTATGTCTAGCAGTAGACGTCCTACGGCTGATAGATAGATAGATAGTCGATTCTGTAAGTTGCGCACGTCACTCCTTTTTATGGCTGCTGGTTAATCTCTCGTATTAACTAGGAGCCACAGTGCATTTACAACGCTATTGGCTAATCACAGGTAATCTCGATTTTTGAACTAACCTTCGGGTATGACATCAGCTTCCTCGTCACTCGAGTACAGAATTCGTCTGCGATTCTTGACTAGCTTATCTTGATACTTTTTAGGGTTCCGTACCCAAAGGGTAAAAACGGGACCCTATTAATAAAACTTCGATGTCCGTCTGTCCGTCTGTCTGTCTGTCTGTCTGTCACCGTGCTGTATCTCATGAACCATGATAGCTAGGCAGCTGAAATTTTCACAGATGATGTATTTCTGTTGCCGCTATAACAACAAATACTAAAAAGAAAACAAAATAAATATTTAAGGGACCTCCCATACAACAAACCTGATTTTTTTAAGACGTTTTTCGCTCCATTTTAATAATGATAACAGGTAGATGCTTGAAATTTTCACAGAATATTTAGTTTTATATTCACTTCAAAAATAAATAATAAAATTAAAATAAAATAAATATTTAAGGGGGGCTCCCATACAGTACGGAACCCTCCGTGCGCGAGTCCGACTCTTACTTGGCCGATTAGTCTTCTTTATTCTCATCGTATTTGCGCTTAGGAATTTTTCTTCTAAGCAAACCGCAAAGATTTTATGGGTGACAAGTCGTCGTGAAAATATAATTGTTTTAAACCGCGTGCGGATGCAGCGCGCTCACAGCACAGAATGAAGTAATGCGGGTACGAGACGGAGCGGATGGTACGAATTTATTTTTTCTTTCTAACAGCTCTAAACACTGTGTGCGGGTAGTTTTGCGCCAGGGGAATTATTTATTAATATAAATTCTTATATGCTTTCAAGTTTATTTTAACATATACATTACGTCATGTACATTATTTATAGTATTTAACGTTAGAAACTATAAATAAAAGCCGTGGTGGGCTAACTTACATGGTTATTATAAATCTCGGAGACGAAGATAAGATAGTTAATCATATTCTTATTAAGTTTATATACTCGTAAGCATACATTACATGTACTTACATTATTTACAGTATTTAACGTTAGAAACTATAAAAGAAAGCCGTGGTGGTCTGTCTGGTGGTAGAAACTGTCGCCTTAGAATCGTGTAGTCCTATGTTCAAATCCAGCTTCCGTACCTACTGAAGAATTATGTGATACTTATGTACGGAATTTCACACCACTGACTCTTCGGTGAAATAAAACATCACGAGGCAGCCCGCATACGTCCGTTGAAGAAAAAATCGATGGCGTATGTGAATCCACCAACCCGCACTGCCAGCGTAACGAATGCGGTCCTAATTCCTCTTCGTAGGTAGGCACAGAACAGTAATAATTGAATTGTGTCAGTTGCTCAGTCGGAAAAACAACCATTCAATTTTCAAGATAATGATCTCCCAATATTGCACAATGACCATCGTTACCAGTACCTACCGCCCGGCCTAAATATACACAAATATCTTCAAAGTTGGCAACACCGGTTCATTACTGACGGAACTGACGAAGACTGACACTCGACAGGCTGTCAGTATCCTGTTTTAGCGTCAGTAAATAAATGCTTTGTCCATGGTTCGTATTTTGACGTTCGTATTTTATGGTGTTCGGAAATTGGTTGAAGTTTAAAACGCTTTCACATTAAAGCTCTCGTCACACAGAGGCGGGAAAGTGCGGGAAAGCGACCGCGATCCGGGAAGGGATTTTTTTTAATATTCAAATTTTTATGCAACCTGACACATAACAAGCGGGCGCGACCCTTTGTACTGGATCGCTATCGGATCGCTTTCTCGCGGCTCCCGCCTCTGTGTGACCCGAGTTTAAGAAGTTTAACCGCGCGGTTGTCGCGGCTTAAGCTCGGTGCAGACGGGCCACCGACCATAGGCACCGGTGGCCAGCTCCCACAAGCAGTTCCCACGTTTATTCACATATTTTGTTAAAATTGCCACTCGCTACAGTAGTATCGGCAATACCTAAATACAGTTGTAGCGGTATCACGTGACCGCCACCGTTGGCTGTGGTCTGTGGCCCGTCTGTACTAAGTCTTAATTGCGCTATTAGAGATACAAAGCCAGTTACTGACTTCTGCAACATATCACTGGAGTTACAAATGTCAGTGCCTTTATGTAAATTTGATTAAATTGATTTCAAATGTGAAAATGCTATACATGCTAGTAGTAAGTGCCTATTTTCGCGTTTTGCTTCTCTCGCGGCCATTTATAATATTCATCAAAATTAGTTCTCTTGTAGACGACAGCAGGAATTTGAACGCTAAAAGCACTTAACATAGGCACAATAATTAGTTGTCAAATAATGTAAAGCACCCCATCGATGGTATCTAATTAGAATTTAGAAAAGATAGTAAAAATATTGTATTTATACCGTTTTATCCACAAAGCAGGGAAGTGAAGTTATAGATTGATTTTTTTAAAAATAGATAAACCTAGCAGATAAAAATGGAATTTCTTTTTACCATGCTTGAGGTCCTGAGTAGTGATCACTGACCACGGTAAAAGTGATTCAAGCAGAAGCGATACTTAATGTTGTTCTAATAATGGTACGAGTAATACCAGTATTTTTAAATACCTTGTATACTTTGTGACTGAATTATCCAATGTGAAAGCACCCCGAGAGAAACAGGCCTGCTCGCAGATACTCGGTTGAAATATTGTTTTGTTTTGCTTTGGAAACGCCTATTTCTCGTTCGTAAAATCTTGACTAAAATTTTCCAAATGTGAATGTATTTAAATAAGTAGATTAAATCATCTAGACAACTAATTAAAATATGGTTATTGGATCCCTGTGTCCCCTTGAAAAGTACAGGAATTCACAGATGTACCTATTCACTATTATGACATTAAAAAATATGGAACCAACCCTGAAATAAATAAAAAAACAGCAGTTCTGTACAAAAAGTTCATCGACTCTACACAACGCTATTAACACAGTTATGTTTTTTTACGATATCGTTTTGGTTGGTGTTCCATAGTAAAACTTTTTGATAAAACTATAAGTACATAATGTACAGGGTTATTCCTAATCAATTAGCATCCTTTTAGGAGCTTTTTCTGTACATCAAAACTAACAACTTTTGTTCTGCGCCAAGTACGAGTCGGACTCGCGCACGGAAGGTTCCGTACTGTATGGGAGCCCCCCTAAATATTTATTTTAATTTTATTTTAATATTATTATTTATCATTGAAGGGAATATAAAACTTAATATTCTGTGAATATTTCAAGCATCTACCAGGTACCATTATTAATATAGAGCGAAAAACGTCTAAAAATTCAGGTTTGTTGTATGGGAGCCCCCCTAAATATTTATTTTATTTTGTTTTTAGTATTAATTGTTATAGCGGCAACAGAAATACATCATTTGCGAAAATTTCAGCTTTCTAGCTATGAGATACATAGTGTTCATGAGATACAGCACGGTGACAGACAGACAGACAGACAGACAGACAGACGGACAGACGGACATCGCAGTCTTAGTAATAGGGTCCCGTATTTCCCTTTGGGTACGGAGCCCTAAAAAATCAGCTGTCCCATACATTTTGTCGCGGGTGAACGATTTTTTGTATGAAACAACAATTTTCTTTTTATTTAGGACAAAAGTCGCAGAACAAAGGTTGTTGGTTTTGATGTAAAGAATAAGCCCCTAAAAGGATGGTAATTGATTAGAAATAACCCTGCATATGTATTGTATACATAATACTTACAAGAAATCACTTTAAAAGTTTCCCTCTACCACAAGTTCCAAAATATTCCCTAGCCATTAGCACGTGCCGCCGATAAAATCTATCCACCTTTAATGAGCAACAAATCTAGCTGACGAGGATCGCCTCCAATCTCGATCTCGACAACTTAACAAGATTGAAGAATATTGGTTTTACTTGGAAGGAAATAAAAAATGTGGAAGTTAATTTTTAGGGTTCCGTACCCAAAGGTTAAAAACGGGACCCTATTACTAAGACTCCGCTGTCCGTCTGCCCGTATGTCCGTCTGTCTGTCTCCAGGCTGTATCTGATGAACCGATATAGCTAGAAAGCTGAAATTTTCACAGATCATGTATTTCTGTTGCCGCTATAACAACAAATACTAAAAATAGAATAAAATAATATTTAAGGGGGCTCCCATACCACTAATCTAAATTTTTAGCCGTTTTTCGCTCGATATGAGGTAGATGCCTGACATGTTCACAGAATATTTAGCTGCATGCTTACATACTTTCATAATAAATAATTAAATTAAAAATGTTAAAATATTTATTTAAGAGGGGGCTCCCATATAGTACGGAACCCTTCGTGCGCGAGTCCGACTCGTACTTGGCAGATTATTTGTAACAGTTTTGAGTATACTAACTCTAATACTCCAGCACCTGCATTCCATGAATTTCCATGTCACCCCGTCAGAACAATAAGCAACAATAATCTGCTTGGCTGACGAATATTGCTTCTAATCTCTTAGAAACAAGCATCGACACTATATCTTTACATTATGCTGGCATATTTTAACATGATTGAAGAATTTTGGAAAATATAATATAGGAACCTTATTTATATGTATATATATATTTTTTAATTTGGTTTTTTGTGATATTTTATAGAAGCCTCATATTTTTGCGGGATAAAAGTAGCATAATGTCACTCTCCAACATTTGGACTAAATCTATATTAAAAGTCAAGTCTATCTGTTGCTGTTTAAAAGAATAATAAACAAACCAACAAACATACTTTTAAAGAAACTTTACTTTATGTTTTTGTTTATCAGTGAACGCACGGTCTATACTGATCTAAGTACGCATTTCTGCACATTTTTATTCAGCTCCGCTTTGCTAGAGGCTAGAGTCGGGGTTTTACAAGAATCAACAAATAGATATAGTACAATCTCACAAAACAAACAAAACCACGAAGTACAATACCTCGAGGAAATTACACAACAACTTACCGAAATTTCATCAAACCATAAACAAGCGTCAAACGTGGATCTGCTGAATTTCAGTGGCCATTCCGAAAATATCACGAGGCGAGCCAAAAGGGGCAAAAAGTCGTCACGCTTGTCGCACATCGCGGCGAAGGCGGGGACTTGGTGTACAAGCGACTTTAGGAACTTATTTTTAGGCAACTTAATTTCTACAAGCTATAACAAGAATTATGTATATCTAAAATTACCTCTATTTTTTGACTGACGAAACGGAGGTACTCAATTCGACGCGTATATGTAATTACCTCTATTTTTTGACTGACGAAACGGAGGAGGTACTCAATTCGACGCGTATATTTATATTTTTTTTATGTATAACCACGCATAACTTTTTAGACATAGACAGCTTTTTATTGTGACAAAAATACAGTAACACGTAACATACAGTACAACATAATAAATATTAAAACTAAATAATTATGCCAAAGTAATTCAATCTATATTTCTAAATTTTACGTAGTGATCCGATTTTGATAATTCTTTTTTTATTGAAAAGTGTATACTTCGATTTTGGTCCCATTTAAATTTTATCGAAATCGGCTTACCCATTTACGATAAATCAACAATAATTTGAAAAATGTCACATCAATGAAATATTGCGAATTTTGTACACGGTTGAAGTCGGTCATGCTATTTTTCGTAAAAAAAAATTATTAATACAAGCTTTTACTGTACAAGTACTAGCCAAGACGAATCAAAAGAGCCGAAACTCGATGGGGTTGCGTCGTTTCATTACAAAGTCCCTGTGACTACCTTCCAGTTCCATCATCAGATCCTGGTTACCATTGAAAGACAATCTACTCGCCAAGACGATTCAAATGAGCTCAAACTCGATGACATTGTGTCGTTTCATTGCGAAGTTCGTTAGGCCACCTTCCAGCTTCGTCATCAGATCAGCACCATGTCATCATAATATTGCATTGTCAAGTGATTTACACATACTGTATGCAAAATTTCAGCTCAAGCGGTAACCGGGAAGTGGATCAAATTTAACTTGAAAGATAATTACAGACCGACAGACAGACAACGGGACAGGTGAAACTAAATACCTAAAAGCTTGTAAATAGTGGCGATGGCAGGTGGAGTAGCGGGAAGCGCGATCCCGGTAGACCCGTACCAACGGTGCCGCAAAAATAATTTAACTCCTTCCCTCATTCTGTATCCAAGCCCACAGCCTGAGACGGCACAGCTGCTATGTTCCCGAGATATCGATTGCAAAAAGTACAGACGGACGACGAGCTGACTAACGGTTTGTACACAACGTCGCTCCGAACCGGACCTTCCTGGTTTAAAAGTCAATGGAATGTTTGAGAGGTTTGGGCTTGGGGGATTTTGGTTGGCGAAATTGGCCTGATACACTATTGGAATAGGAATTCGAAGAAGGAACTAATGCAGCAATGCTTCGTTTACCAATTGATTAGAGTAACATAATAATATTTTGTAGCCTAGAAAACAAATTTTTAACTCAACGTAGGTATTGTAATAAAATTAAATCCACTCTAAGACTAGGACACGAACCCTGGAGTCTGTGGAACTTACTTTAGGCAATTCTTGTGTAATTAAATGAAAATAAAAATACAGTTAGACGTAAAAAAATTCCATGTTTAAATATAATATTAGTAAAGTAACATAATCATGAGTTTATGCATGAAAAGGATACAGAGACAAGGATAGGTACAATTACATTCAAAATGATCGATGCATTTACCTACGTACCTATGTTTCAAGATTAGTTAGTTTCTTAATCCATCATAATATTATGCTTGAAAGTTTTAAATACAATAATTAATTAACTACATTACCATTTCATCAAATATCTTTAAAACTATTTGCTAACAATTCTACAAAAAAGAAAACATATACCGCCTTACCACAAAAGACTTAAACACGCTTTAAATACTGTTTAACCGTGCAATTTGTACTGTGAAACATTGTCTAAAGCGTGCGAAAAACTTTTGTGGTAAGACAGTTTATGTTACTCCTCTGTATGATAAAAAGATACAAATCAACATTTTCTGAAAATTAAGCACTTTTGTTATCCTCTTCAGATCGTAATTGCCATGTTTCCCCTCAGCCTTCTAATCCAAACCTAGCCATTTCTAAACATCCTCGACGCCGCAAAAGAGGATAAACAACGGATAAATCCACTATAATTGTGCACCAAGCCTAACCGCAGTAAGGCAGGTTCACACGATGTCGAGAGTAAGAGTGACTTTTATACGTACTTCCAAAAAGAAGCAGGTTCTATGTTTGTACTTTTTTAAATGAAAACTTTTTAGCGGCGCTGTGCGCCTTTTGGGATGAGTGAAAAATTTTGAACTCCCGTCAGGAAAATTCGTAACCTGGTCGAAAAGTTGCAAAACGGTGCGCTTGTATTTTAAAGAGCTTTACCACACAAATGATAGGTAGTATTTTTATACTGATAAATAAAGCAATCAGTGTGAAATTACAACCTAACCATTCCAAAATATTCGAAAATGCACAACATTAATTGAATTTATGTCATTTGGTGTACAATAAAGATATTTGACTGCCTCGGTGGCTCAGTGGTTAGTGAACCTGACTTCTGGATCAAAGAGGCGTGGGTTCGATCCCCACTCAGGGCAAAAAAATTGTGTGATGAACATAGGTGTTTGCTCTGTGTCTGGGTGTTATTTAGGTACTATCTATATAAGTATGCATTTAAAATATATATGTGTAGTATATCAGTCTCTGGCAGCCATATAACAAGCTATGAACAAGTAACAAGTTTGGGGTCAGAGACCGTATGTAAGATGTCCCCTAATATTTACTTATTTATTTTATGTTCTTAATGTTCAAGTTTTCACTTCTCCCGGAGTGGAAGCCGTTGATTTTTGTCTATATTTATCGATATTTTCGGCAATTATGAATCGATTTACAAACTTACTAACCCCCGACAAAGAGAGGGGTGTTTAACCCCCGACAATGAGAGGGGTGTTACAAGTTAAACGTGTCTGTGTATCTGAGTATCTGTTTGTAGTATCGTAGCTCCCAAACGGATTAACTGATTTTCGTTTAGTTTTTTTGTGTCATAGATAATTTTATCCCGAGTGTTCTAAGACATGATTCATGAAAATCTGTTCAGCCGTTTGAAGATCATCAGCTCTTTTCTAGTTGATGATGGGATCTGATTACCTTCCATATGTCCTATCGATTCGAAATTTGGTACCGTATTACTTCAATGATATTAAAAGGACATAGAGTTTATTTTGTGTCTGGGAGATTTCAAAATTTTTAATTTCCAAACTCCAATAGGGTGTTTTCCCGAGATGGTCTCATTTAAATTTTTATCGAATTCATCTGAGCCATTTTTGATATATTAACATTAATCTACCCATGTCACATCAATTCATGATAACTATACGAATTTTATACAAGGTGGAATTCTGTGTTGCCATTTTTACGTGTTTGAATCTGTACTTCTTCTGTACCAGCCTTTTTAATAGATCATTGCAGGACGTGGACCTACCCACAAAGGGTGATGTGTCAGTGTATCAGTGGAGGTTGGTAGAATGGTGGATTCACATACGCGATCGAATTTCTTCAACGGACGTATGCAGGTTGCCTCACGATGTTTTCCTTCACCAAAAAGCAAGTAATTTACATAGTACATAGTCGACCTGCTCGTGCTAAGCGATTTGCTTCTTTCTTTATAATGCCACCATCGATTGGAATGCCCTGCCTCCGCCATTGTTTTTTGATAATTACAATTTGGATATCTTCAAGTCAAGAGTGAATAGGTATCTTCTAGACTTAATCCTCCGGTTACAACCTTGCTTTCCATCAGGCGAGTTGGTGGCCAAATGTGCCCTATTTTGCATTAAAAAATGGGTCCAGATTCGTGGCTACACCGCTTTGTTACACCAGTGTGACTACGAGTAAACTTTTTTACTCGTGGTTACACCGAGTGGTGTAACCACAAGTAAACTAATAAAAAGTAGGACTCGTGGTAACACTGCTAGTGTGGGGAAATAAAACAAATCTGTACTATGTATAAGATGACCTTGTAAACCCAGAGGTTAAATATATATTGCTCAGAATATTATATACTAGTACCATACTATATTTTCTTTGCTAGTACATACTACGTGTTAAACTAAATTCTAAGAATTTCCGATCCCTACTCAGCAATAAAAAAATTATGTCATTTTTTAAGTAACAAAAATAATAATTGTAGGTCTTTTAAGAAACAAAAATAAAACATTAATGAAATATTGCGAAATATGAATAACCCGTATCCACCTGTGCGCCGGCCATTTTCGTCATTATCATAAATTCTATAGAAAAGTAACTATAATAGGAATGCATTTAATTCTTTTTGTATAAATGTTAGAGTAACATATATATATTTTAATTATTAAAAACAAAACAAACAAAATTGTATTTTTTTTTTATTAAATTGAAATTAAAAAGACACCTTTCTGCAAAAAATAAAAACTTTACTACGTAACCGCGCGCTGCGTAAGGGATCGCCAATCAGCTGCGGATCGCCGAGTCGCCTCTCCCCCGCTTCATCGTTTTTTAAATGAATCGCTTATGTGTGTGTAGCTAAATAATGCAGATACATATTGAAACATACGCCGATAATTGCACAGCGTCGTGATTTTAACGAACGTTATGAAAGCGTTAATTTTATTGTAGTTTAAAAGAGCGCATTGTGAAAGAGCAGTGCACAAACCTACTATTCGGCGATGAAGTTTTGTCTTTATGCCTATAAATTTTGTTTTTCCCCACAAACTATTTGTGAAATGCTAGTGGCATTTTTTTTTTCGATGTTTAGGAAAATTATTTTGATAGCTTTGGAGATTGCTAGTTCAAAATCTAGATAGACCTTTTCCGGTTTCCATCCAAAATTTTTTGATTATTTTTACTACTTGTTGATTCACTTGGTTTTCTTTGAAAAGAAGCTAAAACACTAAAAACTCTATACTACAATGTTAGTCGATACATTTTATTTATCATGACATTACTAAACAGTTTGCAACAGCATAACATCTTGACCTTAAATAGATGTTCAACTATCAGGCACATCACTACCTACCTAATATATTGTTTAGTCAAGCGCGATCCTTTTAGAGTAGTGTAACCACGAGTAAAAAAGTTTACTCGTAGTCACACTGGTGTAACAAAGCGGTGTAACCACGAGTCTGGACCCTAAAAAATATATCTCACTGTCACAGTACTGCGGGACAATATGAATATGAGGTTTTTAATGGAAAACAGCCTCAACAGCACCAGGAATCCCGAATTAAACGATCACTTGTTTTATAACTTGCCGGTTTAGTTGTATAGAGACGACTGCACTGACAGATGAAACGCGCGAGAACCCAGCGCGTCTGACACTGACAGTTGCACGCCTGGTGACGACATGCAGTGTTGCCGCGTCAGGGCGAATATTACGCGAACACAATAAGTGCGGGAAAGGACAACCTAGTGTGAACAGTACCTAGAGAAGCATAAAGGGGAGAGAGGGACACAATAAATATTTGCACCCAGATTGGAGCAGATGCTTGGTGGGCGTCTTTGATATGAAATAAAGGGAATAAGGCGCGTTTGTTTCTTCAGCGGATTACCGGGAAATGGCCCTGTCCTCTGATGCGGTTTGATCTGGATCTTTCTCGGTAATGATATTGATCTTAGAAAGCTGTTTTAGAAAGCATTTTATAACAAAAATAGATTCAAACGGTGTACGATGATTTACAACTCGATTGGGCCGCAGTTGATGTTGAATGCACGTTGCTTCTATAGAGTTTCGTTGGAAATGTCAATCAATACGATAAAAAAAAAACTTGTCAACAAAGAGGCTGACTTTCATTTAAATTTATTTTTTTAATGATCACTGTTGGTTCTTATTAAGAACAATCATTAGCTTCACTAGGTATGTATTAATTATCGTCACTTTGGTAGCTACTTATTTAACACAACGTTTTGACCGTCACTATAGTCTTTTTCAAATAGCAAGTCACTTATGACAGGTCCATAGAACGTAAAATATTACGTAAATACATCATGTGACGTCACACCAATAGTTGAATATTTCTATTTATCAGTGAAAACATTAAGCAAACTTACAAGAAAAACTACTAAAATAAACAACAAAGGACGCAAGAAATAGAATAAAGGTTATTGATTCGCGTAAACATATTCGCATTCACTTTTCAATTTAATAAAATATTAAATTCGTTAAATTGTTATGTTACGTGCTATTGCCGATCGTGACGTCATGATAAGAGGGCTGGGAAATCGACTATTGTTGAAATCGAAGAATATCGTAAACAAAACATATTAATTAAACTTAACTTGATTTAAGCAAGGGTTATCGTTAATATGTACCCCTAGTACAAAAATTATAAAATATGGAGTGCATATTCGATACAAAAATATATGAAAAACTTAGTTTCCATTTACCTCCGAAGTTCACATAGACAATAAAACGGATAATCAAATGATTATAAATCTGGAAGATTCGTCAATGATAGCTCCGATGACGAAGTGACGAGGACATTATTTCCCAAATAAATCATTTTTTTCCCTGTCGCTTTTTTATTTCTTTTTGATTCCTTTAAACCTATCGTCTAAGTAAGTCCTACTGACTTGTAGATAAATTCACCAAAACAGTTTTAGGTATATTGTTCGATAATTTCGATAAGTACGTAAAATCGATAATAATCGGTAATTACAAATCGAATATAGGTGCGGTACATCATTAAAATTGTCAATGTATGTTTGACAGCTGACATTTCGGAAGTGTCTTAAGTGACTAGCTATTTGAAAAAGACTATAGGGCTTTTTTTACCTATTTTAAGCTACACTGTGTATCTGTATGTCTTACGATAGGCATCTACTGACCAGGGTTGGGTACATGGCTAGCTCTGGTGGTAGTATGAAATCACCCGGTAATCATAACGTATTTTTAACCGACTTCCAAAAAGGAGGAGGTTCTATATTTGTCTGTATGTATCTTTTTTTTGTGTATGTTCATCGATAATATCGCCAATTGTGAACCGAATCGAAAAATTATTTTTTAGTTCGAGAGGGTATACTCCCGAAGTGGTCCCATTTAAATTTTACAGAAATCGGCTAAGCCGTTTTTGAAAAAATCAACAATAATGTTAGCGATTCGAGCGAAATATCCGAATTACGTACACGATGAACATCGAAAATTTCGCCAATTGTGAACCGAATCGAAAAATTATTTTTTGTTGGAAAGGGTATAATCCCGAAATGGTTTCATTTAAATTTTACAGATATCGGCTGAGCAGTTTTTGAAAAATCAACAATATTCGAATTTTGTACACGATGGAAGGCGGTTTTGCCATTTGTTGCGAAAAAAAATTATTAGGCAGATATACGAATCATCTTACATCGTCGTTCGTTATTTTATCAGCCATAGTACATTCACTACTAGAGATAAGTCAATAAATAGCGGCTTGCATCTAGTGCAGTCTTGCGGTCTTCATAAGGCCATTTGTTCTCCTTTTGGATGGAGTTCCTGTACTGCGCTTGCTAGTACGTGGTCTCCGGTCGAGAACTTTTCGACCCCATCAGGTATCAATCAACTAGCCAATCCGTTGGGCTATGTCGGTCACTTCGGTATTCTATCTCCTTTATCATGGTTCTAATATCATGGTTGCCTGGAAGAAATCGCCATGAGTGATAAAGCCGCCAGTTTATAATCATATTTAGTCCTTAGTGTGTACATAGTGTTTAATTATTGTTTGCAATGTTGTTATAAATAAAGAGTTTTGTCTGTCTGTCTGTCTGTCTGTCTGTCTATCTACGGACAGATCAGTTTAGCTGCCTACAAAAAATCAATCAATGATTAATAATATTTATTTCCAATAAATTAAATTACATGTACATGTTCTGCAGCACCTACACTAAGTAATAGGTATTTGTGTCGTAGGTGACTGCATTCCCTTCAGAGTATCGTTTCATAAACATAGAAAAATTACATTTACATTCAATATTATTAATAAGTTAAAGTACACTTATAAATATTTAATATTAAACAAAATACAGTAAATATACTTAATATAAAAATGCTGACATGAAATAGAAAAATGGAATTGTACAGAATAATGACGTGATTAAATAATAAGGTAATTATCGCATTAAAAATAAATAAATATATCTTTTGTTTATTTAGTTATCGTAAGTAAATTTTCAGTTTCATCATAACCTAAGTTACATAGCCAGTTGTAGACAGCTAGTTTAGCCTCTCTGTTGTTGAGTTCTGGTAAATTGCAGATGACTCGACTAGCATTATTATACAGGTAAGGACCTAAAAAAGATTGATCATGTTGAGCTGATGTTGTTCTAGAATAAGGTATTTTGAAAACTTTGTCTTTCCGTCTTTTTGTACTGCTATTCTGTGTTTCGGGCAGTTTTGATACTTTGTGATGAGACAATATAAATGCCGATATATGCAATTGACGTACTGTTAGGACTCCGCATTCGTGATACAGTTCCTTGGTAGGAAAAAGAAAGGGTTTATTTAGTGCCACTTTTAATACGGCTCGCTGAGCCCGTTCCAGAACCATCATGTGTGTCTTGCATGCTCCTCCCCAAGATGTGTTACAGTACGTTATTATAGATCTACAAAATGTATTATAAACGTCTAATATCAGTTTTTTATCTGCCACGTCTCGTAAATGTTTGAAAACGTAAATTAATTTTCGTACTCTTTTACTGAGTGCCAGAATATGAGGTTGCCATGTTGTGTCGATCAATAAGTACCCCTAAGTATTTGATATTAGAGACTTCTACTAATTTTTGACATTTGCAGTTTGTATCCATACAATTTACGTGAATGGTTATATTGAAATTTGGAATTTTTCGTAGTGAATATGCAAAGTTAATATATTTAGTTTTCTCAACGTTTAGGGTCAGTGTGTTTGCTTCTTTATACGTCGCATACCTATCTGCAAAGTAGGTAGTCACTTACTAGTTTTCTTGTAGACATTTTTAAAAGCAATACTGAACAATATTGCTCTGTAGTTGCTATTTTATTCCCCTGAATAAAAATAAAAAAAAAGTTTCAAACAGCAAAAGCCAAGACGAAGTCTTTTAACGAAAGAAGACGTACAAAAGTACAATAAAGCGAACTTAGCACTTTAATAAAACGTTTAAACGTAAAATATTAAACACTGGGTGTCATCCAGGCCTCTGCCAGTTGAAATACGGCCAACTATTATTTATTATGTTTTATCATACTTAAACACGTTTCCGGGAGAAATGTCTGTCTCTAGGGAAGGGGAAAGCAGGACTGGTGAAAGACTTGCGAGCTGTTCCATTTTATTTCTTAAAGTTTACAGAAATATCCGACAAGGAACAAAATGCAGCTAGCAAAGGCAGCATAAAATATTAGTCTTTTTAGAATAATGCTGTAGTCTTGATAATATGGTTTGCGATACGTTTAAATGAAGTCATAACGCAAACGACACATTTCGGACCCAAATTGCGATTTTATAGGAATCTTGCTGCTGGTTTCCGAGCTAGCATTCCTTTATGTTATATATGTCTAATAATAATTTAAATATTGCGCCGCAATTTTACGTTACAAAGGTATTATCCACTCTACTTACATTTGTGTGACATAACGTGGTCAATTTAGTTACGAACCTAAGTCGGCTCCTCTTGTAAAGCCAAATATAAGCAAATCTTATTTAAAAAACATGTATATCTTAAAAAGCACAGACACCGGAGTATGTGGAGTGTAATAATTTAATAAAAAATCTAATTCGGCTAGGTTTGTTTTAAAACAATGAAATAGAACAATGAAATAATACTATGTGTGGTCCTTTCGTACTATGCTATATCTGTATAAAAATAGAATTTATACTACACCTGCTCGGAAAGTACCTTGATACTTTATCAAATTTACGGTAGAAAGTACGTCATTGCATATCGAACAAATATGCGGGGAGAAAACGCATCTGAGCGGGAGAGAAAAGTGTATGAAAATCCAATTCTTACGTGGTTTTTCTTTTTTAATTTTGGGTAAGACTATGCGCTGGTAACCAAAATATCAAAAGCCAAAAAGTTTTTACAGTGAGTTTTTATCTCCAAGTTCGCATAATGACACTGGCCACTAGCTGTGTGTTGGATGGTGTCAAACAATTTGAAAACAGAACATATGAAAATTGCAGACGCCATTGGCGCCATTTTCAAGTGTTACATTAAGCTTCACTAACTGCAACAATACAATAGGCCGTGGGGTGCCGGCAGAGTAGAATTGCACCCCTCTCTTGTACCAGGTGTCGTAAGAGCCGACTGAGGTACTACGGAACCGACAGATGACGGTATATCCATCCGAAACAGCGTAGCTCAAGTGCAACAGGGCGGGGATGGGCAGCAGCAACCCTGTCGCGAGAGCTACGCACTGCGATTGCCAACACGCCTGCCCAGCGCGGCAATTACGGGCAAAACCCCCAAAATGATAAACAAAAATAAGACCAGGCCCCCAGTCCCCGGCAGCTCCGCTATTCCTGGCTCCGGCAGCGGCCATGGTAACGGCGGAGCACGGGGTGCTAAGAATCGCCGGAAGAGATCCGGCTGCCACCCCACCCGACAACTGGCCCTGGCAACATATAACGTGCGCACTATGAGGACTGACGAGAAGATTGCGGAACTGGAAGAAGAGTTGAATAGGTTGCGATGGGATATTTTGGGGTTGTCTGAAGTCCGTAGAGAGGGCGAGGACACGATAACCCTGAAATCCGGCAACCTACTTTACTACCGGGAAGGTGACCAACAGTCCCAAGGTGGTGTCGGCTTTCTCGTTCACAAGTCTCTCGTTGTTGTAGCAGGGTTGTATACCTAATACTCAGAATATCTAAACGATATTCGTTGAAGGTCATTCAGGTATGCGCACCGACCTCGACACACCCAGATGATGAAGTGGAGGCTATGTATGAGGACGTAAGTCGGGCCATACATACGTCTAAGACCCGCTTCACGGTTGTCATGGGAGATTTCAACGCAAAGTTGGGCAAAAAAAGCGATGATGAGTTGAGAGTGGGGCAATTTGGATATGGGCAACGGAACCCCAGGGGCCAGAGGCTGGCAGATTTTCTGGAGAAAGAGGGACTCTTCATGATGAACTCTTTCTTTCAGAAGCCACCACACAGGAAATGGACCTGGATGAGCCCCGATGGTTCTACGAGAAATGAGATAGACTTCATCATGACTAGCGAGAAACGGATATTCAATGATGTCTCCGTGATCCACAGGATAAAAACCGGTAGTGATCACAGAATTGTGCGAGGCAAACTGAATATTAACGTTAAAGTCGAAAGGTCCCGCCTGATGAAGTCTACGCTCCGACCTACTCATGCTCATATACAAAACCCCGAGAACTTTCAGCTCGAGCTCTCAAATCGCTTTGCTTGCCTGGAGAACTTTGCGTCGGTGGACGAGATCAATAACGGGCTCGTAGAAACTGTCCAAACGGTGGGTTCTAAGTTCTTTAGACCCCGCCGTTCTGATAGACCTCAGAAATTTTCCGATCATACTCTAAATCTCATGGCCGAACGACGCTTGCTAAGACTGCAGTCTTCCGATGATGCAAAGTCATACAGGCGGCTCAATAGACAAATTTCAAAATCAGTGCGGTGCGACATTCGTCTCTTTAATACCAAACATATTAAGGAGACGATAGAGCGGAACAAAGGCTCCAAAGTGTTCGCAAGGCATTTGTCTATTGGGCAAAGCCAGCTGACAAAGCTGAAGAGAGAAGATGGCAGTACAGCGTCGACCAAGGCAGAGGTATTGGAGGAGATCGAAAAGTTCTACGGACAGCTATACGCCTCGGTAGCAAAGCCTGTAAACAGCGCGGCTAAAGACCCAAGAGCCAAACTGACCCGACACTTCACCGAAGACATCCCGGACATCAGCCTGTACGAGATTAGAATGGCCCTGAACCAACTTAAGAACAACAAGGCGCCGGGTGACGACGGAATCACTTCAGAGCTTCTGAAAGCGGGTGGTAAACCGGTACTTAAAGTCCTTCAGAAGCTTTTCAACACCGTCGTCCTCGAGGGCATAACGCCAGAAGCATGGAACAGAAGCGTGGTGGTGCTATTCTTTAAAAAAGGTGACAACACCTTATTGAAGAATTACAGACCCATCTCGCTTCTGAGCCATGTTTATAAGTTATTTTCAAGAGTCATTACGAATCGTCTCGAACGCAGGCTTGATGACTTCCAGCCTTCCGAACAAGCCGGATTCCGAAAAGGCTTTAGTACCATGGACCACATACATACGCTGCGGCAGGTTATACAGAATACTGAGGAGTATAACCAGCCACTCTGCTTAGCGTTTGTGGACTATGAGAAAGCCTTTGATTCGGTCGAGACATGGGCTGTGCTTGAGTCTCTTCAACGATGCCGTATTGACTATCGGTATATCGAAGTGTTGAAGTGTTTGTATAATAACGCCACTATGTCGGTCCGAGTACAGGAAGAGAGCTCCAAGGCGATCCCTTTGAAGAGAGGCGTAAGACAGGGAGATGTTATATCTCCGAAACTGTTTACTGCTACTCTGGAGAACGTCTTTAAGCTCCTGGAATGGAAAGGATTCGGCATCAACATCAATGGCGAATACCTCACTCACCTTCGGTTTGCCGACGATATCGTAGTCATGGCAAAGTCGATGGAGGAACTCAGTACGATGCTCGAAGGCCTCAATCGAGTATCTCAACAGGTGGGTCTTAAAATGAACATGGACAAGACAAAGGTCATGTGTAATTCTCATGTTGTACCCACCCCTATTTCAGTTGGGAACTCGGTTCTTGAAGTCGTCGACTCGTACGTCTACCTAGGACAAGTGGTCCAGTTAGGTAGGTCCGACTTCAAGAAAGAGGCCAATCGCCGAATCCAACTCGGCTGGGCAGCGTTCGGAAAATTGCGTAACGTTTTCTCGTCCGACATACCTCAGTGCCTCAAGTCGAAAGTTTTCGACCAGTGTGTGTTGCCAGTGATGACTTACGGCACAGAAACGTGGTCTCTCACTATGGGCCTTATTAGTAAGCTTCAAGTAGCTCAACGAGCCATGGAGAGGGCTATGCTTGGAGTTTCTCTGCGCGATCGAATCAGAAATGAGGAGATCCGTAGAAGAACCAAGGTTACCGACATAGCCCAGCGGATTGGCAGGTTGAAGTGGCAATGGGCAGGGCACATAGCGCGGAGGACTGGTGACCGATGGGGTCGAAAAGTCCTCGAGTGGAGACCACGTACCGGCAAGCGCAGCGTAGGACGTCCACCCACAAGGTGGACGGACGACCTCATTAAGACCGCAGGATCGCGCTGGATGCAAGCCGCTACCACCCGGTCTTATTGGAGATCTTTAGGGGAGGCCTATGTTCAGCAGTGGACGTCCTATGGCTGAAAGGAAGGAGGAAGGAACTGCAACAATTTCAATATAAATTTCAATTAGTAAAGATTTAGTTTTTTATTTTCCTCGTAGGTGTAGTATAAAGCACTAAGTCATAAGTCATAAGTCATAAGTCATAAGTCATAAGTTATTTATTGATAAAATGGCAATTTACACGTCAAATTCTATACTTATGTATACACAAACATTGAGTTAAACTTATGTATACACAAACACTATGTACTCGTATCACTCGAGAGAAAGTGCGATTCCTGATCTCGGGTGTTTTAAAGCCCTCGCCTACGGCTCGGGCTTCAAACGACACCCTCGACGGTAATCGGTCACTTTCTCCTCTCGGTGAACAATGTACTATAACTTAACATAATAGGGCAGATTAAAAAAAAAAAATAAGTAAGTAAAATAATGTGTTTGCATAGTAGTCCGACATAACTAATTGTTATATCTATTCAGCCTGTTCCACCTACTGCTGAGTATAGGCCTCCTTTCTTTCTCGCCATTTTTTCTGGTTCTATGCTAGCCATCCATTGCTTCCCGACAAGTTTGATGACATCATCTGATCATGGGGCTGGTGGTCTTCCTCTGTGTATATATCTCATTTAAAAATAATGAGTTATTTTCATACATTTAAACTTAAAGACGTATACAAACTCTAGTCTCACCAAACTCTCCCACAGTCCGCATCCTAGCCCCAGCCCAGACCCGAGTCGTCCATCACTACAAAATTTTGTATTCAAATAGCATTCAGCAAAAATGATAAGAGGGACCTCTGCAAAGAGGTGGCAACTGCTCCCAGATATTAAACCCCCATTAACGGTGGCCGCGATAAAACAACGACAGAATTCCAAATGTAAACGTTAAGACAATTTTTTTCTGTATTTATTCAAATTAATTGCTTTTTTATGGCGCCTGAAATCTCTAACGGTTATTATTTGGATAATTTTATTGGTGACCCGGATCCCGTGATAGGCGATACGAAAATTCGCGTGCAAATTTTTCCTTTATGGCCGTAAAAAATAATTAAAACAAGAGTAATTTGCAGGCGATCCTGTTAACTAAATGGGCAATGCAGTTCTCCTGAGTATTTCATTTGCAGTAACTGATGCAATGTGATTTTATTTACATATTATTTTATAAAATAGCCGAGTAATTCAGCAAACAAAGTGATGAGACTCAAACTCGATTACATTTCTGTAAACACGAAACGTAAAGGTATTATTTACAGAGGTTTTTATTGAAGGAATAATTTAATTAAATAAATGCTTTTATATTATTATTGCATAGTGTTTCACACACTAGGTTTATTTCAGAGAGTTGTTTGAACTCTTTGGAAAATTTATTTAGCCAATTTTGTAATTGAATCTCACAGAAGTTTTTTTGAAGGAAACATTACCTATATAATGAAATGCTTTTTGATTTTATAGTGCTTCGCAGACTAGGTTTACTACAAAGAGTTGTTTTTGTAACTTTTAGAAAAAAAATTAGTTGTGTTTAACATTTATGTATTTGGCCAATTTTGTAATTAAATCCTCTTCAAATGTTTTTGTGTATTGTAATACTCGTAATTAAAGACTGTATTATATGTAACATAAAAAAGCTTGTTATAATGAAACAAATATGACTGAAAATGCTTGAAATATGTACTGCGAAAATGGCAGAATACAAAATGATATGAGATGCCAAATTAAATAAATGGAAAAAGAAGAAACAATATAAGTTTTATATTTTATCAAAATCAGTATACAAACTGGAAGCTTGTCAATATATCAGTACAGTTACATTACACGTCATTAAAATTATTTTATATTTGTATACTTAAACGTAAAAGTTACAGTTTTGTTTCAAATTTTCAGTGCTAAAGTTGTGTTTTCGATCTTTAAAAAATCATTAAATTCAATTTTCTAGCTAGCAATTCAATTTAAAAATATCTTTATTTACACTTAACTAGGTATCTAATTACATTTGTATAAATACCAGTGTTCATTATTATCCTAGTATTACAAAAACATCCAATTTTTGTAGTTGTTTTGCAAACACTTGGTTCACCTTCGACTTTCGTCCGTTTGTCTGTCATCAGGCGGTATCTCAAGAACCGTAATAGCTAGATTACTAAAACTTTCACACACAATATATTCCTGTTGCTGCTATAACAAAAAATACAACAAACAAAAACACATAAATATAGAATTAAACAAATATTCAAGGGGCTCCCATAAAATTCTCGCCATTTTTTGCTTGTAATAACGGCAACAGGTAGACGCTTAAAATGGGGCTAAAGGGTATTTCATACGGAACCAACCCTTCGACAACAACCCTTCGTGCGTGAGTTCGACTCGCACTTGGCCGATTTTTTTTAGAATGTATCGCCTTTATCAAAAGAACGTATGTAATAGTTAATTAATTTCGGTGGTCTGATACAATTTTTTACTATACGGTCTATGACCAACGCAGATAGGTTACTCTTTACCATTTTGAATATCTGCAAGTGAAGTAATGCATTTCTGTCCAAAATATTCAACATAATACTGTCAGTAAGTGGTACAGCTGTTTTAATGAACTCTACGTTTGGACTATTCGAGAGAATAAATATGAAACTATCATACATCGACTTCAATACGAATGCATCGACATTAAAAATTAATTTCTTCAAATGGTTCAGAGGCAAAATTCTCCAAACTGTATTACAATTATTGTTTTCAAACCTTATATAACAGTTATTTATGCTCAAACGCTGCAAATTTGGACACATTTGACTAATATAAATCAATGCTTGAAAATCTAACTCATTAACGTTATTCAAATGCAAATACACCAATTTATACCCCCTTGCTTCTAATACTTCTTTTAAATTGTCTGAATAGAAATCAAAAGTATGTAACATCAATTCTTCTAAATCTTGTAAGGTGTTTAGTATCTCAAGGCTGCCGAGATGATGTTTGCTAAGCTCTATTTTACAAAGTTTAGGACACATTTGTATTACCAATTTCAATTGTTCGTATGACATTTCGGTAAGATAATTTGAATAATATTTTAAGTTAAACTGAATTTCAGTGTTTTTTTCCACGTGAGCAATATGTTCAAAAGCTTCAACTAACAAATTTGACTGAGAAACAATAATGACTTCAATATTTGAACAAGATTTGAGAAGTTGTGCCATCCCAAGACTAGACACAGAAGTGTTACTTAGATCTACTTTTTTTAAATGGGGTAATTGAGTCAGAATATTGATACTTTTATCATTTATAGCTTTAGAACACATTAAATGAAGTTCTTCAATTAGTTTACAGTGTTCTACTAAGCATTTTAATGTATCATCAGTGCAATAAAATAGAATTGTCAAACTTTTGAGATTTGGTAATAACTTTAGTACTTGAATGATATAATTTTCAGTATCAGTAATACGGGTATTTTTAGTAGTAAGGGTTTCATTAATAATACGGGTATTATTAATAATTGTAAATGTTGGTTGAACATACCCATTTAAAAACTCTAAACGTACTAAGCCTGAAAGTAAATGCGCGTTGGACAACAACGCTGTTTGCATTTTTGTCATAGTATCAAGGTTTAGCACCAAAGTAGTCAGGTACTTAGTTAATATTGTTTCAGGTATCCGCAAATATATTTTTTTTTCATATTCTTCTAATATATTTTTTTCATCTTTTTCTAACTCCCTTTTTACATATTTTTCTCTTCTGTTTATTAACTTTGATAACGCTTGCATAAGTTCAATTACTAGCTGATCGTGTAAAGTTGCAGGTAGTTTACGTTCAAGGAGGTTTCGAATTACTGCAATTTTATGAGGCAATTGTTCCATAATTATACTTGGGTCACTTTTTGGTCTGAACAAGTGAAGCAACAACTTTTTGGCTTGTATCGCGATCCATTCTCCAAGTTTGACCAACGCCAAACTTTTTAGGTTTCTTGGTTGCTGTACCAAGTTTTCGGATTGCATGTCTCGTTTTCTGTAAAATTTAAAACACTTTTTTAACTGACGATAAAAGGGAACTCAATTCGACTACTACTTTGTAAAATGTTATTCGTGGTCACACGTATAACTTTTTACAAAATAGTCCGAAATCAACAATTATTTTTAAATTTGGTAGATCATACTTCAAAGGTGGTCTAGTCTCTTAAATTTCATCGAAAACGGCTGAACCATTTTTGATAAATCAACAATAATGGGAAAATTACTACATCGATCCGTGCGAACAAGTCAAATTCTGAACACGGTAGAATTTATTTATTTTCTACGATACAACAATCAATATTCAGTTAAGCCAATTTTTTCGTAAAATTATTATAAGGCTATCATGCCATTTATTGGTTAGACAGTTTACTAAATTAAAAAATAGTAACTGTATAGTTTAAAAATTCTAGTCAATAAATTACAATATTTGATTTTATTAAATCAAAGTTACACTAAATCGCTTATTAACCATGGTTTCAATTTTCTACGTTTTAAAAAATCAGCGAGGTATATAATTAAGTTTTATTTTAGTTCTAAGATAGAACTTTTATTTTGAAGAAAAAAAAAATTAATATGTAAAATTACGCAGTGTGCAGTCAATCGCAAAACTATACGTGATAAAAAAAATACAATAATTATTTGATAATAATACAACACCAATTATTAACCTCAATCGCACTTTATGGGCATATTCTTTTTGTTTATTTATTTTTCAAAAGATAATAATGTTTTTAAATAAAGATGTACCAGAAAAACATCTAAGAGCATAATGTTACAAATCTACAATTTGATCCAAGTTGACAGCTGAGTCGTATTAATTCACACAATGGCTAGTTCTGATAGTTTACATTGTAAAGTACTATAAAATCTACTTACTATTCCACTGCCGGCTCAACTTTTGATAAAAGGTTTCACAAATGTTGGTTTCACTATGTATAGGTATACTTAAAGATAAATAATTATAACACACGAGGATTATAACAACAATAATAGAGTCAATCACGCTTCTCTGTCTTGTTTTGAAGTGAGTATTATCCATGTATTTTGAATAATTAATCTCAAACACAATACGAATAAATTAACAAAACCATTTCAATGAGTAGTTCTAACGCTAACATAGACATAATGTCATCCTTCTCTTACTCATAGCATAAAAATTAAGGCAAGCGAGACGACATGATTACGTTTATGTCACCAAACTTCTGTGATAAGACCTATATTTAACTCTATTAGTAGATAACGTTAGGTGTGTCTATTATTAACTACAGGAAATAAAACACAAGTAGCTTTATTCGTTACGACAAAATATTTATCGTCACTAATATTATAAATCGAAAAGTGTACTTGTTGGTTTGTTCCTCTTTTACGCAGCAACGGAGCAACTGCTTGACTTGTGATTTTAGGCATGGGCTTTGAAAGACGGAAAGTGACATAGGCAACTTTTTATACCGGCAAAAGCTAATAATTGATGATTAAACGAACGTAGTGACGTTCTATCAAAATTATCCGAAGCATCTCGTATGAAAAGATAAGTATCCTGAAAATGAATATTATTTACACATGTAGTATCGCTAATTGGCTGGCTACCGTTCTTCCACTATTGTTGAGAGTAAGTAAAATTAAATGGAATGTGTATGGTCACCCCACGTCCACCATCCTGCCTTCCCTGCCGTGTTCGTCATTTAGTTCGGAGTATAGTACATATTCATTTTGTGATATTGCCGAAGATTTGTTGGGGCAACATGGCTAGGCCTATGAGGGAAGGGCGGGTGATTGATACTTATCTTTTCATACGAGATGCTTCGGATAATTTTGATAGAACGTCACTACGTTCGTTTAATCATCAATTATCCTCGCATCTCGTATTTCAAGATAAGTATCCTGAAAATGAATATTATTTACACATGTAGAGGTTGAGAGTTATTTTCGGTAATATCACCGTAGTCATCGTTAGTAGGTATGAAGAGACAGACTGTTTCATAGTACATTCTGCCCACTGTTTATTGTACGGCTGTAGCTGCCGCTCGGGTTTCATTCTTAGTTATAAGAATCTTTAGTAGGAAGTCGCATAATGTTTTGATCTACCTATACTGAGTATAGGTATCTTAGCATTTTTTTTTTTTTAAATTCTAATGCTTAGGTTTAGTTTAGGTGTATTTGGTTAATCACGACCAAATACTGCTCTGGCTGGTGTAGTTTGTTCGTTATTCGAAATGATTGTACTATAGTACAAACGTGGCTGAGGCGGGCCACTCCACCCTGCCGTCTTTCTTATGACATCAATGTTGACACCCAGTTGGTGGGCTTTAGCCGTCGAGGCGTGAGCCGTGAATGTATTGATATCGATACCTCAAGTCAATTTGATCCAACGGCTAATAGTTTGAGTGGTTACTAAATTGTGTTGCGAGGTTTCTTGAAATCAATGAAAGCATTGTTAAATTTTGCGAAGAGTAGCTGTTCGATTTATGTATGTATAGTAATAGAGTTGGATCTGGAAATACTTGAGAATTTTTTATGCGGAGGCTGGTAGGCTGGTTAAAGCCTAGTTTTGACGTTTTAGCTAGTTCTGGTATCTTAATGTTAATTTGGGAAATATTGGAATCGACAATTAAATATCTATTTTGATTTTTTGTAGCGTCTGGACTTTATGAGCTGTTGCTAGATTTAGCAGTGTGCAGCATTTCTTTGTGACCCTATCTAAGGGCATTAATTCGTTAGTGTACTATGTCCCTAACAGATCCAGTACATTAGAAATGTCCCAGGTTATGTTATATTTGGGTAAAGGAGGTCGTGTCCTGAAGATTCCTTTAAAGGGTATTTTATTCTGTCGTCTTTCAATATAGGGGGGGCTATTAGGAAGGATAGCGCTCCTCTGTGACTATTGCACACCGGATTGAAAAAACTTGGGTCAAGACAAGAAATACATTACTGTACATTACAGTGCTGGAGTTTCGAGTACATTGCGACTCTTTCATGAACAGAAGTCGCGCCATAGTCTTAAGCAAACGTCGAACTGCTTAATCGGTGAGATTGTCGTGAATCTTGCCTTTGTTGGAATGCGAGTTGTCGACTTTTTCGTCAGGTTTGAACAGTATCAGATCAGAGATAAGAAGTTATCTGAATAGTGGATACCAAGCGCATGGTAGGCCACATCGGGACGACTACAGTGCATTTAGCTTGGTCTGCTATCGTTTTCGGAGGGGTTTTAGAATTACTGAGAACGGAGTAAATGCGCAGAAGAACCATGTTGATCAGTCTAAATATCTCGATAATAGTCTAAAACAGTACTGTTTTAAACGCGTCAATTGTGAACGCAACTGCGTCTTATTGCCTTCTAGCGAGTAAGTAAATTTGGGGTGGCCCAAATTGGGTTATAGTATTTTCGAACGCATTGCCCTTCAGTTTCCGTTTAATGTCGGGATGGATGGAGGCGTAGTGACGCCGTGTCTTCCTGAGTGTTTTCTGCTGATTTCACGTACGATGCGCTGCGATAAGATTTCGTTTTTCGCACCATTGCCAGAATTATTTCGTTATTTTGGTTAAGTAGAGGAATTGGATTTAATGGCGGTTGAATTATCTATTCTCATTTTCATGTATTTGGCAACTCGGTTGATTTTTGGCAAATATTTTTAGCGTTTTAAACGCAGCTTTGGGTTCGGGCTGGTTAATGTGAAGTTTTTGTTCCTCGTTTGACCATGCCCGCTGGCTGGCTGTACCCCCTACCCACCCCAATTTTGAGGCGTCAGGAAATAGCTTTATAATGTGAAATTGTCATCCCTTATTCTTTTTACTGAATGAGGGATAGTTTACAGCCACCGCTTAAGGTCCGAGTGCAATGAATCAGGGATTTGCATCCTTTATCATAGTTATCATGGCCGTGTAAATTTGGGAATTTACAACGTTATAATTGTTTTGTATAGAGCCACCCGTAGGTACTCGGTGGCAGGGCAAGCTGATACCAGTAGACCGACAAGCTGTGCAAATTGTCTAGTTTTGCATGAGTTTAGTTTTGAGAATTTTCGTATTTCTGGTGATATCCTATCTCGTTAAACGTATGTGTGTTGATTATATGGCCCAGATATTATCTACACGTGATAGATCGCATCAGGACGCTTTTACTGTAATTAGTTAAAAACCATAAGCTTAGAAGCAATTTTGTGGTAATTTCTGTGTTTACATGACTGAGATATCAGACATAAGTCATATACCTAAGTATATGCTGGATAAGTAGCTCGCTCGCTACTCGTAGTAGTTTTATGACTGGCTTCATTATTTTTGTAAAAACAAAGGGAGCTGTGTTCAAACCAAAAGGAAGTGCGTTAGTCACACAGTGTGTTATTGAAAGTAAATCATAGGTATTTTCTATATCGTTTATGGATTTTCAGAATAAAATAGGCGTCTTTGAGATCAAGGATTGCCGTAACCGAATTATTTGAGTTGAGTTTTACAACTACTACTTATAAGTAGGTAAGTCTTCCAATTTAGAAGATTTCAAGTTTAGAATGAAACGCGTCTTTCCGTTTGGATTTTTCCGAGAAGTATGCTAGGTACACATTGGTACAGCAGGGTTCGCATTCTGATATTGCTCTGATATCTATGAGATCAGATACGGTTTCTTTGAACTGTGATAGTTCTACATGGGTGTCGCTGGTGGGGCGGCTTGTGTTATAATGCTTGAAATTTAATTTTATAGCCTGATATCCAGGACATGATGTTTTTATAATTTGTTATTAGTTTGGTTGTAAAATAAGGATAGACGTCCTGCGTGTTTAACTTCGTCTATGTTCAGCGGTAGTCGCTGTTGGGTTTTTTCGCCTGCGATGGCGGCTTGGATTGTCTGGCATGCTGACTCTGGTGAGAGGCATGATGCCGACTATGTGTTGTCACCGGCCGGAGCCGCGGTTTCCTGTGATTATTTCAGCGCTCGACTTGGACAAGACTTTCGCTGATTTAAGTGCGTCGGGTAGGTTTTTACTGTACGGGAATTTTTCGACTTTTAATGCAAGTCTTAGGTACGCCTTTTTTGAGCACAGACGTGCTGAACATTCGTCTGGTTGTAGAACCTGAATGTTGAATATCGCACAAGATTTTGCAAGTATCCAAACTCGGTGTCTTTAGTATGGCTTTTATTTCTGTGTTCGACATAATGGGAGCATCTAAGAGAGTCCCATTAGTTAGATGCGAGTAAGTACCGTTTTTGGAACTCTTTTTAGCCTTGTTGCTGAGGCCGGCAGATGCAATGTGTTGTGATCGGGTAGCCCGTTCTTTGTGGATCTCGGGTCCATAAAAAATTTGGTTTATGGGGTCGTCCCCGATAATGACAATGACAAAGGCCCCGGTAGGTCTACAATCAATAATTTATTGCGATTCCTACTATAATTAGGTAATGTTTTTTAGACTATCACGGTCGAGCCGTGATGATATTTTATATACGGTGGAAAGACCCAAAGGCAGATCCGATCGTATTATTCTCGGAATGTGTTGAGACAGTCCAGAGAGCAGCTCGAGTGCATTCCTTTACAGGAGATATTTTGAACAATTGCGGTGAGGTGGCCCATAGGCCCGCTCGAGACGCATTTGTTTACATTGTTGCGGCACTTTGTATGTTGTCTACTACAGTTAGACTGCTGAAATGCGGTGAGACAGTCCCAAGATCAGCTCGAGTGCATTTTTGTACAAAAAAAATAAATAATAGGTGCTCCCGTAGGCGAATAAAAGTGCAGCGAGGCAGTCCAAAGATCAGCTCGAGTGCATTAAGTTTAAAATAGGTAGGTACTACCGCGGGCGATTGAAAATGCGGTGAAGCAGTCCAAAGATCAGCTCCAGTGCATTAAGTTTAAAATAGGTAGGTACTACCGCGGGCGATTGAAAATGCGGTGAAGCAGTCCAAAGATCAGCTTGAGTGCATTTTGTTGTACAAAAGGTTCAACATGGGTAGTTACTACCGCGGCCGATTGAAAAAAGCGGTGAGGCAGTCCAAAGATCAGCTCGAGTGCATTTTGTTGTACAGAAGGTTTAAAATATGTAGGTACTACCGCGGGCGATTGAGAAAAGCGGTGAGGCAGTCCAAAGATCAGCTCGAGTGCATTTTGTTGTACAGAAGGTTCAAAATAGGTAGGTAGTACCGCAGGCGATTAAAATGCGATGAGGCAGTCCAAAGATCAGCTCGAGTGCATTTTGTTGTACAGAAGGTTCGAAATAGGTAGGCAGTACCGCAGGCGATTAAAAATGCGATGAGGCAGTCCAAAGATCAGCTCGAGTGCATTTTGTTGTACAGAAGGTTTAGAATGGGTAGGTGGTACTACCGCAGGCGAGTAAAAATGCGGTGAGGCAGTCCAAAGATCAGCTCGATTGCATTTTGTTGTACAGAAGGTTTAAAATGGGTAGGTGGTACTAACGCAGGCGAGTAAAAATGCGGTGAGGCAGTCCAAAGATCAGCTCGATTGCATTTTGTTGCCCTGATGTTCAAATCAGGATAGTTTAAGTTATCGTTAGGAGTTGATTGAGACAAGTAAGTCTAAGCAAGTAAGTACAAGCATACCTTCGTAGTTGCTTTGGTTGTCCGTTCCGCTCGAGGATATTGAATCACTTCGCTTACGCGCACATTTTAACTTTTTAAATTTTTTGATTTGGTCACTTATGTGGTCTAAATGTTTCGTATTTGTACGTTTTGATATAATAAGTTTAGTGTGGGTTATATATAGTGAGAACGGCTCGCGCACTAAACTGCGAATGACGAACACGGCAGGGAAGGCAGGATGGTGGACGTGGGGTGACCATACACATTCCATTTAATTTTACTTACTCTCAACAATAGTGGAAGAACGGTAGCCAGCCAATTAGCGATACTACATGTGTAAATAATATTCATTTTCAGGATACTTATCTTGAAATACGAGATGCGAGGATAATCTATATGTACTAAGTAAACAGAAAAAAATTACATATTTTGACAATGAGGTCAACTTTGAAGGCATCTTGACAGCTCTAAACTTAACTTTAAAGTGTTGCTTTCCGTGTCTAACAGATTGCAAAGAAAAATACAGCTATACTCTTAATTAAGTTTAAATCTGTCATAACAAGCCTTTAAAATCAAGCCTAGTATTCATATATTAACTATGGTTAACTAGTTGGACCTGACCCCCTAATAATAATCTTGAGGTCATATTTTGAAACAAATCTCGACGAAACTTTACAAAGAGGTTCTATATTAATGTTTTTTTTTGCGTCGTTGGCAATTTTTGATTGGAAGAGTACTTCCCTCAAAAATAGGGGGAAATTCGCTGTAGCGCTGTTTATCAGCCAATTTCGATAATATTATTTAGCAAGATTGTTTATGTTTAGTATCTAAACCCTAACAAGAATGCGAGTATGAACGAAGTCGACCAAAACCGAGTCGAGATATGGGCTTATGGAGATTCAGTCAAACAGATGTGAGGTCTACTGATCGCAGAACTTCTTATTCGTTCTCTACATTTCTGAATGTCTTGGATTGCTTTGACGGAGTCAGTAATGACCTGCTTCCACGCCGCCCTGTCTTTGGCTTTCCTCAGAGCAGTGGAAATCGAAAGCCTGGCTATCAACTTGATTTGATCAGACTAACGAACGAGTAGTTGAGCGCCCACGTGGTCTTTTGCTATCTACTTTCCCCAACTACAACCAGTTTCTCGAAATTATTGTAGAACTACTAGTAGATAATATTAATATTGGTACGTCAACAATTTGGCTGTTGGCTCTAGCCTCTAAGCAAATCGTTGATGTTACTGTGTACGAAAGCTTTTATTTAGGTTCAGTTGAATGTTTGTAAAGTTACAAACACAAATATATTACACGAGTATGTGTGTTTCGGACAGTTAAAAGGAACATCTAAGAGCCACTTAGCAAAAACAAAAGAAGCCCACGCCAAAAGAAACCAATTACGAAACAATTGAAAAACACAAACTTGTTATTTCGCTCGTAGTATAATTTCGTAGTTAATTAAAGATTAAGAAAGTAATTATTCCAACTTTTCCATTTATTCCCGCTCGATGGCTCGCGAATTTTATGAGCGGGTTTATTGTCAATAAAGGAAAGTTATCGTTCGAAAATGAATTTCGTTTGTCAGCTACAGGGTTCCGTAGAAAATACAAGACAGGCATCTTGACACCTGTGAAGTTGTAGCGCTCATAGTAAAACTTTACTATGTAGGTACTGTTCTGTACCAGCCTTTTTAGGGTTCCGTACCCAAAGGGAAAAACGGGACCCTATTACTAAGACTTCGATGTCCGTCTGTCCGTCTGTCACCGGGCTGTATCTCATGAACCATGATAGCTAGGCAGCTGAAATTTTCACAGATGATGTATTTCTGTTGCTGCTATAACAACAAATACTAAAAAGAGAATTAAATAAATATTTTAGGGGGGCTTCCATACAACAAGCCTGAATTTTTAGACGTTTTTTGCTCTATATTAATAATAGTAACAGGTAGATGCTTGAAATATTCACAGAATACTTAGTTTTATATTCACTTCAATAATAATAAAATTAAAATAAAATAAACATTAAAGGGGGGCTCCCATACAGTACGGAACCCTCCGTGCGCGAGTCCGACTCGTACTTGGCCGGCCTACCCACGAAGGGTGATTGGGCCATATCCACCACGCTCGCCCAGTGCGGGTTGGCGGTTCACACGCCATCGAATTTCTTCTACGGACATATGCAGGTTGCCTCACTATGTTTTCTTTCACCGAAAAGCCAGTGATGTGAAATTCCGTACATAAGTTCCAAAGAAACTCATTGTTACGGGACTGGGATTGAACCCACGACCTTTAGAATGACAGACCAGCGTTACAACCACTAGACCACCACGGCTTTTCAGACCAAACTTCACTATAGCCAAATCAAACAACTTGGCGTCTGTTATTTTAGCTACATGCTGCGTGTAATCCAATACTGACTGAAGCTCACATAACAGCTGGGCGAGGATTAGGTATCCGCAGCTTGTAGCTAGCGTCACAGCTGCCAAATTGTTTATTCGGTCTACACCGTTAAAACAAATGTTAATGTTGGCATCGTACAGGTGTTTTTAATTGTCTACTGATGAACATAAGCTCACTCAGAAAGGGCACTTGGGCCATATCTACTACGCTGTTCCACGATGCTTTGCGATGGTTTCCCCGAAATTTCAGTGGTGTGTAAATCTGTACATGATATTTCAAAGGGATCATTGATACGGGACCGGGAACCCATTTTTATGTTGTTTGTATGCTTGTAATGCATTTCAATAGTGTTTGTTAGCAATCAATGCAGTTAGGAATGGTCAGTATGATCTGTCTTGGAATTGGGTGACCGCAAGTGACATTTACAACTGGGCGATATCATGGCTCAGAAGGCATTTTGAGTCGGTAATGGTAGGCAGGTCCTTGTTGTTTAGATTGTTTATCCATATGAGAGACCTTTACAGCCTGCGAGAGTTGAAAAAGTGCATCTAATTATTTTCCAAAATTCTATTACATTATATTGCGAAACTCTAGACAAAAAAGCGTGTTTGTTAACATATGGTCTTAAAAAATAATTAAGGTTCCGCTTTTTAGCTATTTTAAGTGTATAAGCAGCTTAAAAATTCTGACACCAGAGCTAGACTATAGTTACCCAGCATGTATGAAGATAACTTAGAAGCTGGTACGGTACTGTACTGTACCAGCCATTTTAATAGTCCACTGTAGGACGTAGGCCTACCCACGAAGGGTGATTGGGCCATATCCACTACGCTGGCCCAGTGCGTGTTGGTAGATTCACATACGACATCAAATTTCTACTACGGACGTATACAGGTTGCCTCACGATGTTTTTCTTCACCGAAAAGCCAGTGGTGTGAAATTCCCTACATAAATTTCAAAGAACTCATTGGTACGGGACCGGGGATTTGAACCCACGACCTCACGAGTGTAAGGTGGGTGTCACTACCTCTATACCACCATGGCTGTAGAAGCAGATAAGTTTTTAATAATTTCTATGTAAAATCAGACGATTAGTTGCCTTCCATCTGATTGGGTTTTCACCCAAACGACCTTGAACTTTCCCAACTATTTACTAAGGCTATTTCATTAATTGCATTCCGGCTCCCTCAGAAACTCGCGCCGTCACCTTTCACTAATTTTGACTCGTAGCAATCCATCTTTCGTCCCAGGAAGACATCGCGATAGCAAATTGGATCGCCAGAAACTTATCCCAATTAATACTGCATGAGAGGTGAATGAGGAAAAGGCGGGACTTAACGTCCTGCGTCTAAAACTTACAAGTTTACAAGTTGAGTTGCCTCTTCTGCACGGGAAGCATGGCAAAGGGACAAATTGTCTTTCCACCATTATATCCCCTCCAAGTGGAAATAAAATATGGATTGACAATGACAACTGACATTAAAAGTGGATGAAATGGTTTTCTTTCTTAGCCGTGCTACCCGGGCTGGTATTTTTATGAACTGAAAATATCCTACTTCCTACTTAATATTATAAACGTGACAGTTTGTAAGGATAGATGGATGGGAATGTATGGATGTTTGTTACTCTTTCACGCAAAAACTACTGAACGGATTGAGATGAAACTTTGCAATTATATAGCTTATATTTCAGAATAGCACACAGGCTATAAATTATAATGATATAGCGTAAATTTAGTTTAATAGTGTTAAGTAAGTAGGAAAAATTCTGCCAACTGCGAGCTATTCTAGCGTGCGCTCCAAGAAATGTCAAAAAAGAACTGTCGAATCGAACAAATGTCAAATCGTTTTTTTTTTGTTTTTTATTTTCCGCCTCCTTTAGGGTGGTAAGGTAGGGCCTCGAAATATCATGCGGGTGAAGCCGCGAGCAAAAGCTAGTTAAGTTATATTTGAAAATATTTGTATGAGAGATTGCATAAGATTTCAACACTGATACAAAGTTATCGAGATGATTTTTACGGTTCCGTACCCAAAGGGTAAAAACGGGACCCTATTACTAAGACTTCGATATCCGTCTGTCCGTTTGTCTGTCTGTCACCGGGCTATATCACATGAACCATGATATTAGGCAGCTGAAATTTTCACAGATGTTGTATTTCTCTTGCCGCTATAACAACAAATACTAAAAACAGAATAAAATAAATATTTGAGGGGGCTGTCATACAACAAACGTGATTTTTAGGAGTTTTTTTGCTCGCCATTAATAACGGCAAGAGGAATGGGGCTCCCATACGGCACGGAACCCTTCGTGTGCGAGTCCAACTCGCACTTGGCCGATTTTATTTTTTATTTTATTCACCACTCGTATCATCATCATCATCATCTTGCCCTTATCCCACTAGGTGGGGTCGGCACAGCACGTTTCCTTTCGCCACTTCACTCTATCATTCGTCATCTCATCATCAACTCCTTTCTCTCGCATGTCATCTTTCACACAATTCAGCCACACTTTTTTTGGTCTTCCCCTCGCGCTTTTTAGTCCAAAAATCCCCTGCGGCGTAGCGGAAGGGGATTTGTGGACAAAAAGGCCAAAAATCCCCTTCTCAAATACTGCAGGGGATTTATGGACAAACATTCCACTTATCCCCTGCGCAGGGGAACATCTAACGGGATTTGTGGAATAAGCCCACATTTTCTCCTTCAGCTGCACGTAAAAGACTAATTTCGCTTGATGTTTTAATGTTTAAGTTTTAAGAAACCAATAGTCAACTCACGCGTACAAGATGACTACACCATTTTAATTGTCTCCTCAGAGGATAGACTTCAATGCCACTGAATTTAGTTTTGAATATTTCAGAACTGGTTGCTTTGTTTTGTATATTTTATATAGGTAGAATCATTGCTTTGTACAATGGTAATTCTGTGTATAATTGTTAATTACGTTTTGTGAGACTTACGAAGCATGCCAAATGATACTGTTATCTTTATTTGTGGAAAGATTTCGGCTCATAATCGAATTTTAGTTACACAGATATAAAATAGTGTTTTTTTACATAACTTATATTATTAAAAATACCTATTAATATCAATATCTTTGATTTTTTCGAACTAAAATTAAAAGTTAAGTTTAGATTTATACATTTTAAACTATTACTAGTTGTATTCGTTTTTTATTTAAGTGAGTAAATTTAGCAAAGTCACAATTTTTTGTAATAAATGTTTGATGATTAAACGAACGTAGTGACGTTCTATCAAAATTATCCGAAGCATCTCGTATGAAAAGATAAGTATCCTGAAAATGAATATTATTTACACATGTAGTATCGCTAATTGGCTACCGTTCTTCCACTATTGTTGAGAGTAAGTAAAATTAAATGGAATGTGTATGGTCACCCCACGTCCGCCATCCTGCCTTCCCTGCCGTGTTCGTCATTTAGTTCGGAGTATAGTATTCATTTTGTGATATTGCCGAAGATTTGTTGGGGCAACACGGCTAGGCCTATGAGGGAAGGGCGGGTGATTGATACTTATCTTTTCATACGAGATGCTTCGGATAATTTTGATAGAACGTCACTACGTTCGTTTAATCATCAATTATCCTCGCATCTCGTATTTCAAGATAAGTATCCTGAAAATGAATATTATTTACACATGTAGAGGTTGAGAGTTATTTTCGGTAATATCACCGTAGTCATCGTTAGTAGGTATGAAGGGACAGACTGTTTCATAGTACATTCTGCCCACTGTTTATTGTACGGCTGTAGCTGCCGCTCGGGTTTCATTCTTAGTTATAAGAGTTATCTATAATTAGTAGGAAGTCGCATAATGTTTTGATTTACCTATACTAGGTATAGGTATCTTAGCATTTTTTTAAATTCTAATGCTTAGGTTTAGTTTAGGTGTATTTGGTTAGTCACGACCAAATACTACTCTGGCTGGTGTAGTTTGTTCGTTATTCGAAATGATTGTACTATAGTACAAACGTGGCTGAGGGGGCCACTCCACCCTGCCGTCTTTCTTATGGCATCAATGTTGACACCCAGTTGGTGGGCTTTAGCCGTCGAGGCGTGAGCCGTGAATGTATTGATATCGATACCTTAAGTCTTTTAAGTGTCAATTTGATCCAACGGCTAATAGTTTGAGTGGTTACTATATTGTGTTGCGAGGTTTCTTGAAATCAATGAAAGGATTGTTGAATTTTGCGAAGAGTAGCTGTTCGATTTATGTATAGTATTAGAGTTGGAGCTGGGCATACTTGAGGATTTTGTATGCGGAGGCTGGTAGGCTGGTTAACGCCTAGTTTTGACGTTTTAGCTAGTTCTGGTATCTTAATGTTAATTTGGGAAATATTGGAATCGACAATTGAATATCAATTTGGATTTTTTGTAGCGTCTGGACTTTATGAGCTGTTGCTAGATTTAGCAGTGTGCAGCATTTCTTTGTGACCCTATCTAAGGGCATTAATTCGTTAGTGTACTATGTCCCTAACAGATCCAGTACATTAGAAATGTCCCAGGTTATGTTACATTTGGGTAAAGGAGGTCGTGTCCTGAAGATTCCTTTAAAGGGTCTTTTTATTCTGTCGTCTTTCTAGGGGGGCCTATTAGGAAGGATAGCGCTCCTCTGTGACTATTGCACACCGGATTGAAAAAACTTGGGTCAAGACAAGAAATACATTACTGTACATTACAGTGCTGGAGTTTCGAGTACATTGCGACTCTTTCATGAACAGAAGTCGCGCCATAGTCTTAAGCATACGTCGAACTGCTTAATCGGTAAGATTGTCGTGAATCTTGCCTTTGTTGGAATGCGAGTTGTCGACTTTTTCGTCAGGTTTGAACAGTATCAGATCAGAGATAAGAAGTTATCTGAATAGTGGGTACCAAGCGCAGGGTAGGCCACATCGGGACGACTACAGTGCATTTAGCTTGGTCTGCTATCGTTTTCGGAGGGGTTTTAGAATTACTGAGAACGGAGTAAAAGCGCAGAAGAACCATGTTGATCAGTCTAAATATCTCGATAGTCTAAAACAGTACTGTTTTAAACGCGTCAATTGTGAACGCAACTGCGTCTTATTGCCTTCTAGCGAATAAGTAAATTTGGGGTGGCCCAAATTTTCGAACGCATTGCGAAACTGAGGGCAGTTTCCGTTCAATGTCGGGATGGAGGCGTAGTGACGCCGTGTCTTCCTGAGTGTTTTCAGCTGATTTCACGTACGATGCGCTGCGATAAGATTTCGTTTTTCGCACCATTGCCAGAATTATTTCGTTATTTTGGTTAAGTAGAGGAATTGGATTTAATGGCGGTTGAATTATCTATTTTCATTATCATGTATTTGGCAACTCGGTTTATTTCTGTCAAATATTTTTAGCGTTTTAAACGCAGCTTTGGGTTCGGGCTGGTTAATGTGAAGTTTTCGTTCCTCGTTTGACCATGCCCGCTGGCTGGCTGTACCCCCTACCCACCCCAATTTTGAGGCGTCAGGAAATAGCTTTATAATGTGAAATTGTCATCCCTTATTTTTTTTACTGAATGAGGGATAGTTACAGACACCGCTTAATGTGCAATGAATCAGGGATTTGCATCCTTTATCATAGTTATCATGGCCGTGTAAATTTGGGAATTTACAACGTTATAATTGTTTTGTATAGAGCCACCCGTAGGTACTCGGTGGCAGGGCAAGCTGATACCAGTAGACCGACAAGCTGTGCAAATTGTCTAGTTTTGCACGATTTTAGTTTTGTGAATTTTCGTATTTCTAGTGGTATCCTATCTCGTTAAACGTATGTGTGTTGATTACATGGCCCAGATATTCTCTACACGTGATAGATCGCATCAGGGCGCTTTTACTGTAATTAGTTAAAAACCATAAGCTTAGAAGCAATTTTGTGGTAATTTCTGTGTTTACATGACTGAGATATCAGACATAAGTCATATACCTAAGTATATGCTGGATAAGTAGCTCGCTCGCTACTCGTAGTAGTTTTATGACTGGCTTCATTATTTTTGTAAAAACAAAGGGAGCCGAGTTCAAACCAAAAGGAAGTGCGTTAGTCACACAGTGTGTTATTGAAAGTAAATCATAGGTATTTTCTATATCGTTTATGGATTTTCAGAATAAAATAGGCGTCTCTGAGATCAAGGATTGCCGTAACCGAATTATTTGAGTTGAGTTTTACAACTAGGTACTATACGTAGGTAGGTCTTCCAATTTAGAAGATTTCAAGTTTAGAATGAAACGCGTCTTTCCGTTTGGATTTTTCCGAGAAGTATGCTAGGTACACATTGGTACCTTGGTACAGCAGGGTTCTCATTCTGATATTGCTCTGATATCTATGAGATCAGATACGGCTTCTTTGAACTGTGATAGTTCTACATGGGTGTCGCTGGTGGGGCGGCTTGTGTTATAATGCTTGAAAATTTAATTTCATAGCCTGATATCCAGGACAGGATGTTTTTATAATTTGTGATTAGTTTGGTTGTAAAATAAGGATAGACGTCCTGCGTGTTTAACTTCGTCTATGTTCAGCGGTAGTCGCTGTTGGGTTTTTGCGCCTGCGATGGCGGCTTGGATTGTCTGGCATGCTGATACTTGGACAAGACTTTCGCTGATTTAAGTGCGTCGGGTAGGTTTTCACTGTACGGGAATTTTTCGACTTTTAATGCAAGTCTTACGCCTTTTTTGAGCACAGACGTGCTGAACATTCGTCTGGTTGTAGAACCTGAATGTTGAATATCGCACAAGATTTTGCAAGTATCCAAACTCGGTGTCTTTTAGTATGGCTTTTATTTCTGTGTTCGACATAATGGGAGCATCTAAGAGAGTCCCATTAGATGCGAGTAAATACCATTTTTGGAACTCTTTTTAGCCTTGTTGCTGAGGCCGGCAGATGCAATGTGTTGTTTGTGATCGGGTAGCCCGTTCTTTGTGGATCTCGGGTCCATAAAAAATTTGGTTTATGGGGTCGTCCCCGATAATGACAATGACAAAGGCCCCGGTAGGTCTGCAATAAATAATTTAATGCGATTCCTACTATAATTAGGTAATGTTTTTTAGACTATCACGGTCGAGCCGTGATGATATTTTATATACGGTGGAAAGACCCAAAGGCAGATCCGATCGTATTATTCTCGGAATGTGTTGAGACAGTCCAGAGATCAGCTCGAGTGCATTCCTTTACAGGAGATATTTTGAACAATTGCGGTGAGGTGGCACATAGGCCCGCTCGAAACGCATTTGTTTACATTGTTGCGGCACTTTGTATGTTGTCTACTACAGTTAGACTGCTGAAATGCGGTGAGACAGTCCAAAGATCAGCTCGAGTGCATTTTAGTACAAAAAAATAAATAATAGGTGCTCCCGTGGGCGAATAAAAGTGCAGCGAGGCAGTCAAAGATCAGCTCGAGTGCATTAAGTTTAAAATAGGTAGGTACTACCGCGGGCGATTGAAAATGCGGTGAAGCAGTCCAAAGATCAGCTCGAGTGCATTAAGTTTAAAATAGGTAGGTACTGCCGCGGGCGATTGAAAATGCGGTGAAGCAGTCTAAAGATCAGCTCGAGTGCATTAAGTTTAAAATAGGTAGGTACTACCGCGGGCGATTGAAAATGCGGTGAAGCAGTCCAAAGATCAGCTTGAGTGCATTTTGTTGTACAAAAGGTTCAACATGGGTAGTTACTACCGCGGCCGATTGAAAAAAGCGGTGAGGCAGTCCAAAGATCAGCTCGAGTGCATTTTGTTGTACAGAAGGTTTCAAATAGGTAGGTACTACCGCGGGCGATTGAAAAAAGCGGTGAGGCAGTCCAAAGATCAGCTCGAGTGCATTTTGTTGTACAGAAGGTTCAAAATAGGTAGGTAGTACCGCAGGCGATTAAAATGCGATGAGGCAGTCCAAAGATCAGCTCGAGTGCATTTTGTTGTACAGAAGGTTCGAAATAGGTAGGTAGTACCGCAGGCGATTAAAATGCGATGAGGCAGTCCAAAGATCAGCTCGAGTGCATTTTGTTGTACAGAAGGTTCGAAATAGGTAGGTAGTACCGCAGGCGATTAAAATGCGATGAGGCAGTCCAAAGATCAGCTCGAGTGCATTTTGTTGTACAGAAGGTTTAAAATGGGTAGGTGGTACTACCGCAGGCGAGTAAAAATGCGGTGAGGCAGTCCAAAGATCAGCTCGATTGCATTTTGTTGCCCTGATGTTCAAATCAGGATAGTTTAAGTTATCGTTAGGAGTTGATTGAGACAAGTAAGTCTAAGCAAGTAAGTACAAGCATACCTTCGTAGTTGCTTTGGTTGTCCGTTCCGCTCGAGGATATTGAATCACTTCGCTTACGCGCACATTTTAACTTTTTAAATTTTTTGATTTGGTCACTTATGTGGTCTAAATGTTTCGTATTTGTACGTTTTGATATAATAAGTTTAGTGTGGGTTATATATAGTGAGAACGGCTCGCGCACTAAACTGCGAATGACGAACACGGCAGGGAAGGCAGGATGGTGGACGTGGGGTGACCATACACATTCCATTTAATTTTACTTACTCTCAACAATAGTGGAAGAACGGTAGCCAGCCAATTAGCGATACTACATGTGTAAATAATATTCATTTTCAGGATACTTATCTTGAAATACGAGATGCGAGGATAATCTATATGTACTAAGTAAACAGAAAAAAATTACATATTTTGACAATGAGGTCAACTTTGAAGGCATCTTGACAGCTCTAAACTTAACTTTAAAGTGTTGCTTTCCGTGTCTAACAGATTGCAAAGAAAAATACAGCTATACTCTTAATTAAGTTTAAATCTGTCATAACAAGCCTTTAAAATCAAGCCTAGTATTCATATATTAACTATGGTTAACTAGTTGGACCTGACCCCCTAATAATAATCTTGAGGTCATATTTTGAAACAAATCTCGACGAAACTTTACAAAGAGGTTCTATATTAATGTTTTTTTTTGCGTCGTTGGCAATTTTTGATTGGAAGAGTACTTCCCTCAAAAATAGGGGGAAATTCGCTGTAGCGCTGTTTATCAGCCAATTTCGATAATATTATTTAGCAAGATTGTTTATGTTTAGTATCTAAACCCTAACAAGAATGCGAGTATGAACGAAGTCGGTGAAAACCGAGTCGAGATTTGGGCTTTTGACAATACAGTCAAACAGATGTGAGGTCTACTGATCGCAGAACTTCTTTCTATTCGTTCTCTTCATTGCTGAAGGTCTTGGATTGCTTTGACGGAGTCAGTAAATATCTGCTTCCACGCCGACCTGTCTTCGGCTTTCCTCAGAGCAGTGGAAACTGAAAGCCTGGCTATCAACTTGATTTGGTCAGACTAACGAACGAGTACTTGAGCACTAACGTGGTTTTTTAGGGTTCCGTACCCAAAGGAAAAAACGGGACCCTATTACTAAGACTTCGATGTCCGTCTGTCCGTTTGTCTGTCTGTCTGTCTGTCACCGGGCTGTATCTCATGAACCATGATAGCTAGGCAGCTGAAATTTTCACAGATGATGTATTTCTGTTGCCGCTATAACAACAAAACTAAAAAGAGAAGAATATAAATATTTAAGGGGGGCTCCCATACAACAAACCTGAATTTTTAGACGTTTTTCACTCTATATTAATAATAGTAACAGGTAGATGCTTAAAATTTTCACAGAATATTTATTTTTTCAACAATAAATAATAAAATTAAAATAAAATAAATATTTAAGGGGGGCTCCCATATAGTACGGAACCCTCCGTGCGAGAGTCCGACTCGTACTTGGCCGATTATTTTCTATATACTTTACCCAACTACAACCAGTTTCTCGAAATTATTGTAGAACTACTAGTAGATAATATTAACATTGGAACGTCCACAATTTGGCTGTTGGCTCTAGCCTCTAAGCAAATCGTTGATGTTACTGTGTACGAAAGCTTTTATTTAGGTTCAGTTGAATGTTTGTAAAGTTACAAACACAAATATATTAAACGAGTATGTGTGTTTCGGACAGTTAAAAGGAACATCTAAGAGCCACTTAGCAAAAACAAAAGAAGAAAAAGAAGAAAAGAAGAAAGAAGAAAGAAACCAATTACGAAACAATTGAAAACACAAACTTGTTATTTCGCTCGTAGTATAATTTCGTAGTTAATTAAAGATTAAGAAAGTAATTATTCCAACTTTTCCATTTATTCTCGCTCGATGGCTCGCGAATTTTATGAGCGGGTTTATTGTCAATAAAGGAAAGTTATCGTTCGAAAATGAATTTCGTTTGTCAGCTACAGGGTTCCGTAGAAAATACAAGACAGGCATCTTGACACCTGTGAAGTTGTAGCGCTCATAGTAAAACTTTACTATGTAGGTACTGTTCTGTACCAGCCTTTTTAGGGTTCCGTACCCAAAGGGAAAAACGGGACCCTATTACTAAGACTTCGATGTCCGTCTGTCCGTCTGTCACCGGGCTGTATCTCATGAACCATGATAGCTAGGCAGCTGAAATTTTCACAGATGATGTATTTCTGTTGCTGCTATAACAACAAATACTAAAAAGAGAATTAAATAAATATTTTAGGGGGGCTTCCATACAACAAGCCTGAATTTTTAGACGTTTTTCGCTCTATATTAATAATAGTAACAGGTAGATGCTTGAAATATTCACAGAATACTTAGTTTTATATTCACTTCAATAATAATAAAATTAAAATAAAATAAACATTAAAGGGGGGCTCCCATACAGTACGGAACCCTCCGTGCGCGAGTCCGACTCGTACTTGGCCGGCCTACCCACGAAGGGTGATTGGGCCATATCCACCACGCTCGCCCAGTGCGGGTTGGCGGTTCACACGCCATCGAATTTCTTCTACGGACATATGCAGGTTGCCTCACTATGTTTTCTTTCACCGAAAAGCCAGTGATGTGAAATTCCGTACATAAGTTCCAAAGAAACTCATTGTTACGGGACTGGGATTGAACCCACGACCTTTAGAATGACAGACCAGCGTTACAACCACTAGACCACCACGGCTTTTCAGACCAAACTTCACTATAGCCAAATCAAACAACTTGATGGCTGTTATGTTAGCTACAAGCTGCGGATAACCCAATCCTGACTGAAGCTCACTTAACAGCTGCGCGAGGATTGGATATGCGCAGCTTGTAGCTAGCATCACAGCTGCCAAGTTGTTTGATTCGGTCTACACCGTTAAGACAAATGGCTGGCCCTTTCTGAGTGGACTTTTTAATTCAAATGATTTTTATCGTGCTTCGCACACTAGGTTTATAGAAATGTTATTTTTGTGATAAACATTTCAAAAATTGACGAGCTCGCAGGATTTGAACCTGCATCCCTCTGGGATTCCGGCCCAGATGCTTTGTCCAATTAAGCTAGAACGCTGTACTACGAACTTATGTAGACAATTAAAAATGACTTTTTAATTATCTACATGATGAAAAAGTCCACTCAGATAGGGTACTTGGGCCATATCCACCACGCTGTTCCAGATGCCTCACGATGTTTTCCCGAAATTTTCAGTGGTGTGTAAATCTGTACATGATATTTCAAAGGGATCATTGATACGGGACCGGGAACCCATTTTTATGTTGTTTGTATGCTTGTAATGCATTTTAATATTGTTTGTTAGCAATCAATTCAGTTAGGAATGGTCAGTATGATCTGTCTTGGAATTGGGTGACCGCAAGTGACATTTACAACTGGGCGATATCATGGCTAGGAAGGCATTTTGAGGTATCGGTAGGCAGGTCCTTGTTGTTTAGATTGTTTATCCATATGAGAGACCTTTACAGCCTGCGAGAGTTGAAAAGTGCATCTACTATTTTCCAAAATTCTATTACATTATATTGCGAAACTCGAGACAAAAAAGCGTGTTTGTTAACACATGGTCTTAAAAAATAATTAAGGTTCCGCTTTTTAGCTATTTAAAGTGTTTAAGCAGCTTAAAAATTCTGACACCAGAGCTAGACTATAGTTACCCAGCATGTATGAAGATAACTTAGAAGCTGGTACGGTACTGTACTGTACCAGCCATTTTAATAGTCCACTGTAGGACGTAGGCCTACCCACGAAGGGTGATTGGGCCATATCCACCACGCTGGCCCAGTGCGTGTTGGTAGATTCACATACGCCATCAAATTTCTTCTACGGACGTATGCAGGTTGCCTCACGATGTTTTTCTTCACCGAAAAGCCAGTGGTGTGAAATTCCCTACATAATTTTCCACCTCCTTTAGGGTGGTAAGGTAGGTCCTCGAAATATCATGCGGGCGAAGCCGCGAGCAAAAGCTAGTTTTATTATATTTGGAAATATTTGTATGAGAGATTGCATAAGATATCAACACTGATACAAAATTATCGAAGATGAGTTTTAGGGTTCCGTACCCAAAGGGTAAAAACGGGACCCTATTACTAAGACTTCGATGTCCGTCTGTCTGTTTGTCACCGGGCTATATCACATGAACCATGATATCTAGGCAGCTGAAATTTTCACAGATGATGTATTTCTCTTGCCGCTATAACAACAAATACTAAAAACAGAATAAAATAAATATTTGAGGGGGCTGTCATACAACAAACGTGATTTTTAGGAGTTTTTTTGCTCGCCATTAATAACGGCAAGAGGAATGGGCCTCCCATACGGTACGGAACCCTTCGTGTGCGAGTCCAACTCGCACTTGGCCGATTTTTATTTTTATTTTATTCACCACTCGTATATTACGTACAAAAAAAAAAAATATTCGATTTTTACCTAACAAAGTTTTGGTATTTTATTTCAAGTGTGTAAATATTGATTAAGGGGATTTGTAGACCTTTAGTCCAAAAATCCCCTGCGGCGTAGCGGAAGGGGATTTGTGGACAAAAAGTCCAAAAATCCCCTTCCGCAATACCGCAGGGGATTTATGGACAAACATTCCACATATCCCCTGCGCAGGGGAACATCTAGCGGGATTTATGGAATAAGCCCACATTTTTCCATTCAGCTGCGCGTAAAAGACTAATTTCGCTTGATATTTAAGTTTTAAGAAACCAACAGTCAACTCATGCGTACAAGATGACTACACCATCTTAATTAGATTTAGATATTTTAGAGGATAGTCTTCAATGCCACTGAATTTAGTTATGACTATTTCAGAGCTCGTTACTTGGTTTTGTATGTTATATTGTGATATATTAATCGCCTTTCACATGATAGAGATAATTACTAGATTGCGGTAATGTATAGCAATATAGCTTTCAGCTTTTAATCATTGCTTTGTACAATGGTAATTCAGTGTATTTTATAATTGTTAATTATGTTTTGTGAGACTCTTATAATTTAAACTCTCTTACGAAGTATGCCAAATGATACTGTTATCTTTATTTGTGGAAAGATTTCAGCTCATAATCGAATTTTAGTTACACAGATATAAAATAGTGTTTTTTACATAACTAATATTATTATAAATACCTATTTATATCAATATCTTTGATTTTTTTCGAGTTAAAATTAAATGTTAAGTTCAGATTTATATATTTTAAACTATTACTAGTTGTATTAGTTTTTTATTTAAGTGAGTAAATTTAGCACAGTCACAATTTTTTGTAATAAATGTTTTTTTAAGAATGAAAAGTAAAATAAGTATCGTAGGTATTGGTGGAAACCGTAATGTAATTTACTAAGGAAAAAAAGAATTTGTGTTTACATTTTATGTAATTTCTTCTTCATCGGTAACTTTTACTGAGTGCTAAGTACAACAAAACAAGGTATCAACGTCTGCATAATCGATAATATTATTCAAGACTTCACAAGTTTGTATCGCCGACTTGTGATTTTTTCGTATCCCGCCCTACGTTGACCTATTTTCTCCTATTTTCATCTACGTTAATATGGTCCAACGTAATAGCAAACACATAAATCTGTGTTATGTCAGTGCACGAGTGAATGAGAACGAATAGCACTGATTACGAGTATTTTGGGTGTTTTTAAGTGAAGCAATGAAGTTTTCAGTGTGAAAATTGAAATATATGACAACAAATATACCGCAAATCTTTGCATCTCTAACTAATAAAGGGATTATACACGGCTCTTTCTATTCAATTAGCATCCTTTTAGGGGCTTATTCTGTACATCAAAACTAACAACTTTTGTTCTACGACTTTTGTCAAAACTCAATTTACCCTTTCGAACTAAAAATTATTTTTTTGATTCGGTTCATAATTGGCTAAATTATCGATGTTCGTCGTGTACAAAATTTAGATATTTCGCTCGAATTGCTTACATTATTGTTGGTTTTTACAAAAACGGCACAGCTGATTTCTGTAAAATTTAAATGGGACCACCTCGGGAGTATATCCTTTCGAATTAAAAAAGATTTTTTCGATTCGGTTCACAATTGGAGATATTATCGATGAACACACACAAAAAAAGTAAAGTAAGCCGTGGTGGTCTAGTGGTAATGACACTCGCCTTACAATCGTGAGGTCGTGGGTTCAAATCCCGGTCCCGTACTAATGAATTCCTTGGAATTTATGTACAGAATTTCACATCACTGGCTTTTCGGTGAAGGAAAACATCGTGAGGCCACCTGCATACGTCCGTAGATGAAATTCGATGGCGTATGTGCATCCACCAACCCGCATTGGGCCAGCGTAGTGGATACTAGCCCAATCGTGGGTAGGCTTACGTCCTGCAGTGGACTACCAAAAAGGCTGGTCCTGTACTGTACTGTGTACACAAAAAAAAAATTACATACACACGAACATAGAACCTCCTCCTTATTGGAAGTCGGTTAAAAAGAGGAACCAAACCAACAAACTCATTTTCGGATTACCAATATCAGTAAGAAAGTAAAGATAGAGTCTAATCCCCTTAATTTCGTTTTGGATAGAACCCCAAAAGACATCACTCTATTACTTAATTGAAATTGGAAGCTATTAAAAGCCCCACATTAGATTCTTCCAAAAGTTCTTTTGTATGATATAAAAACGTTTACTGAAAGTCCAATACAAATAAACACCTATTTCAGGAGATAAATTGCTTTTCCTCTCTATCAGGATAAAACCCACTTGATAAGACTCAAGGCTAGTAATATTATTAAATCAGACAGAAGATAGGTAAACACTCTTTCACAGATTACGAAATACTTCAAAAGTGTTTTCGCCACAGAATAATTACAAACTTCTAAAGAAATGGTTGATGCTTAATGGGTCAGCAGTAGGTACAAACATACGCCATCGAATTTCTTCTACGGACGTATGCAGGTTGCCTCATGATGTTTCCTTCACCGAAAAGCCAGTGGTGTTAATCCACCAACCCGCACTGGGCCAGCGTGGTGAATTTGACCCAATCACCCTTCGTGGGTAGGCCTACGTCCTGCAGTGGACTAAAAAAAGGCTGATACAGAACAGTACAGGTACAAACATTTAAGCTGGGTTGTATTTAAATAACTTGACAGCTTAATTTATACGTAGCCAAATATTCATCATTAATCAGTTTGGCCCAATTTTACAAGCGTCATCGTAATTTAAACAGCAACATAAAATGTTCTTGTTTCTTCTTCTCTATATGCATTTGAAAGAGAGAACAATATTTTAAGTTGCTAATAAATGTACGATGGCGCCTTTAAAATTAGCCACATTACGCCCAATTAAGAAAGCGCCATCGTAATTATAATATTCTTCAGTGGCTTAAAACTTTTGACTATAATGGTATTGAAAGTATGTTAGAAAGTTTTTATTTTTAATCAAAATTTATAATAGAGCAATTTTTGTTGTGAATTTGAGATCATACAAAAAAACACGAACACGAACACACACACACATACACTCTCTCTCTCTCTCTCTCTCTCTCTCTCTCTCTCTCTCTCTCTCACACACACACACACACACACATTCCGAAAACATACTTACGTTGTTATCAAATTGTAAAAAAAAAAACTTTGTTTTAAGAACTTTGGCTTTCATTTTATTAATTTTTTCTCAACTTTGTAAATTATAAATATTCTAAATTTTATTGTCTATAATGTGTAACTGGCGTAATTTTTATAAATTGTGTACCTATAGGAGAGTCCATCGGCTCCTAAAATACAGTTTCTAACTAGTTTAGGAGCCTTTGGGTAAATTATTCAGACTATTGTAAACTTATGCCCAAATAAACAATTTTATTTATTTAAATAGCAATTAGAATATTTCTGTTTCTTTCTCACTTTAGGCATTCGATAGAGATAACACTTTTTACGTTGCTAATAAATTTATGATGGCGCATTCATCATTGGGCCAAATACTCGTATGTACCTGAAATATTGTTTTAAGTAGTGACTTAAGTTGTGAGTTGTACCTAAATGAGATTTTGGCGGTCATAATAGCCGAAACAAATTTTGAAAATGCGTGCATCTTCTTTTTCTAGATCTTTAGTGACTGAACCATTGTCTACCATAAAATAACAGCGAACCGTTTAAATAGTTCCGAAAGAAATTAAGACTCTTTATCGCAGATTAAGTACCAGTTAGTACGTACATTTCCACAGATTGAGTAGCAGTTTCTAAGGATATTGTGTCGGTTCTTATCTGGCCATTGAGAAGTTATCAAGGCAATAAGGTTTGATTACATTGATCCAGCTAATGGAAACAGTGAATGGATTGGACTTAATTACGGTGTAAGCAGTTTTTGGATTGTATCTCGGAGAATGGGACTTTGGATTGATTTGAAAAGTTGGCCATGTTTGTAAACATTTCTGAGTATTTCTATTTTGTTTTGGATCATTACTCGTTAGATATTACTAAAAAAAACATTGATAAATGAGCGACGCGTGTGAAGCGTCTATGCTTAGCCTAATTAATAGTCATTTTTCGCAAAAAAATGGCAGAACTGCCTACCATCGTGTACGAAATTCGAACATTTCGCTCTAATTGTTTACATTATTGTTGATTTATCAAAAACGGCTCAGCCGATTTCTGTAAAATTTAAATGGGAGCACCTTGAAAGTATACCCTTTCGAACTAAAAAAGAGTTTTTCGATTCGGTTCACAATTGGCGAAATTATCGATGAACACACACAAAAAAAATACATACACACGAACATAGAACCTCCTCCTTTTTGGAAGTCGGTTAAAAAGATCTTATTTCATCTGCTTGGATATTTCTTATTTTAGATTTTGTTTCTCCTCTATAGGTAATTCTATTGTATATTACTGTAATTTTTGGTGTACAATAAAGATATATTTATTTATTTATTTATTTAGGTCGCATTTTTTCAACGAATCTTGACGAAATTTGGTGTTATTGAAGAATTTTAAGAACCAACTTCCCGATTTTTGGTAGTGCTGAAATAACAAAGTGATAATGACAGAGCTGCAAGGTGGCCATTAAAATTCCGAAATGAAATGTCAAAAAATCCCATATTTTTATCAATTAAGAGTAATAAGAGTTAGCTTTTCTTATTTTTTGTTATTTTTAGTAGGAATATGTCCTTAAGAAAACTTTTTTTTACTATTTTGCGTTACTTGATCACTTACTAATTTGCCAACTCAACCAAAACTAACCCACCAACCAGACGGAATTAAAGACTTTCCCAGACCTAAGTCCTAGACAATACGTAAGTCGTATCTAGAACTATCTAGCCTATTTATACCTAGTACACAGTCCAAATAAAACTTACGTGGGTGAAAGGAAATATCCATAGATAAGGATAGAGATAAGCTATTTGGTTCGTGCTAAGCCGTACTGAAAAAATCTCGGTAGGTATGGCGGTAGGCCTGGAAGAAATCGCTTTTAGCGATAAGGCCGCCGTTTCTTTTAGCTATGTTTTTCTATTTTCTGTTATTGGTGTGAAGCAATAAAGAATGATCTATCTGTCTATATTGTGGACTGCCGTATTTTTTTTACCTCGAAATCCGGGGCAAGTCAATTAATCATTACATTATGTATATCATTAATTTTTGAAATGTATTTTTAACATTGTATAAACTGTACTGTACCTACCTGCCTTTTAAAAGTCCACTGCAGGACGTAGGCCTACCCACTAAGACCACGTAGGCCTACCCACTAAGGGTGATTGGGCATCCACCACGCTGGCCTAGTGCGGGTTGGTGGATTCACATACGCCATCGATTTTTCAGCAAAAACCGCTAGAACTGAAGTTATTTTTTAAAATATGTTATCTACACTAATGTTGTAACATTCTACTTATGTTTCCAATACTTGACTTTTAATGACTACTGTTATAGCGCAGACAACAAAACACTCAATTTAAGCAATTTCACATGATGTTATAATATCCACATCGATATCGTAAAATCTAATTATAACATCGCGCGCTCGCTCCTGATTGTCCCTGCGCGCGCAGCTGCGCATTGGTTAAATTATAATGGCGCCAAGTTCACTGTGACAATACACGTACGCGTGAATTTAATGTTTCGCAATATGTTTATTTTTATTTTTATTAGTGAAGATAAAGTAGTGTATGCAACACTCGTTACTATTATGAAACTCGCTGCGCTCGTTTCATAAACTCACACTCGTGTTTTAATACCCGTGTTATATGCAGTTGCATAAACTACTATTACTGACCAATTTTCGGGTAATGATCACAGGATAGATTTTTTTTATTTTTAAAAACCTTTTGATATAAATCAAGTATTGACAGTGCAATAAATAAAATTTTGCAACATGCAAGTTTGAACAATTTAGTCAAGTTTTTGCAATGCATTAGGTATTCGTAAGTTGACTGTGCAGCCGTCTCTGTAGGTATTTCCTCTATGAAAACCCTTAACTTAGCCGTGTAGTATTACGTGGGTAGAGCTCCGTTGTACCTATTGTCAAGCTCGTTTCAAAAGTTGTTATTAATTTACTAGAGTTTATGTCAATAGCCGTAGGAAGTAGGTAAAGTCCATTTATCAATTTTGTTGCTTGAAATTTAAGCCCCTTCGCACACGAGGCGTAAGCGTAGTTGTATAATAAGCGTATCGCGTGGAGGGAAAATGACTGGAGAAGTTACTAGCGTATAGGGTGTTTGAAAAAAGATGTGCTATACATACACTTAGATAGCTATAAAAACGTTGTTATGATTTTATCATATTTAGACTTTAGATAATAGTAAAAACCTGCATAATCCTAATAGAAGTGATAGAAAATAGATAATAGTTCATAAATATGTTGATTTACTTAAGCATCTCATCAAAAATTCAACAGTAGTGTTTGGCGCGAAACATTTGTCTGACTATTACGTCTAGGCCGTGCGTAATAGTCAGGCAAAAAAACGTATACGCAGATAGAGACAAAAGAAATTAATTTCGTCCTGTTCTAATGTCACGTAAAGACAAACATTCAGTTTTAACACTACCTATACTGTTTCACACAACAGATTACCAACCAAACTAATTTATTTCAGGCAATGCGACTAATCGTATCAATTAGTATTAGAATACAAATCCCTAAACAAATTTCGCATCGCACAGAGTCGAACCCAAATCCTAAATTAGTATCCGATAATACTATGGAATCCCCGTTTTCAGCCGATCGCCGGCGAGCGCGCGTCCATTTGTAAATACATTAATTATTCTGTACGAGTGACGCCCGCCAATCTGACGGGCAGCCGCAATGTATACGGAAAGGATTTATTTATTCGCCACTGGGGACCGGGGAATTAGGACTAAGTACTTAAAAGGTGTGGAGGTTGAAAGTTGGTAAAAATAGGCCAAGTGCGAGTCGAACTCGCGCACGAAGGGTTCCGTAGCGTGTGGGAGCCCCTTAGCCCCATTTCAAGCAACTATACAATTTGCCAATGTTACCTAATATCGAGCAAAAACAGGTTTGTTGTGTGAGGGCCCACTTTAAATATTTATTTTATTCCGTTTTAGTATTTGTGATATAGCGGCAACAGAAATACACCATTTGTGATAATAAATAAATTTTAGCTTCCTAGCTATCACGGTTCATGAGATACAGCCTGGTGACAGACAGACAGAAGGACAGCGGAGTCTTAGTAATAGGATCTCGTTTTTACCCTTGGCGACGGAACTCTAAAAAATACGTTTTTTATAAAACAAAAAAGTTAAAAAGCTATGGGTAACGTTGACGTCTTCCAAGGTACACGTACGTGAATGTATGAAAACTTTGAATTTAGTAGATATATTATTTTTAACAAGAAGTAAAAAGCGGTATAATCAATTTTATAATAAATTCAAGGACTGCAGCAAGCTGAAACCCCAGAAACGCAAAATAATAACAAATGGTATTTACCAACTATTTATACATTTTCTCATTTCATGATTGTATAAAATTCCCTATACGTACGTAAGTAAGGTCATTATATTTGTGCTAGATAGAAATAACGTAAACTGCAATTTGAACCTTGAATGTGAGTTGCCCGATTAGCCAAATCTGGCCGTTCTAGCGCACTGTGAATTTCCGCATTTTCTTAGTACCACGGTGCTATTCTAAAATTTTACTTTTATTCACATTAACTCACAAGCAAAGCTTGGTCCTTTGGTAGGCATCAGTGGAGCCGAAGCCAACACTGAGAGGCCCTTTCAATCTCTTATTATAAAACATATAAAATGTTGTGTACAAAAAGTAGAATGAAACTATTGCTAGATGTGACTTACAGGATATCGGGCTATTGTGATGTAGTGATCGAAGACTTAAAAAAATGGTCTATGGAATGAGGTACGGCACCCGCCAAATAATGCCTCATTTCAAATATCCAGGCGGGTGGTGTCTTGCCATCCACTAAATGGGCCCCCCGTAATAGCTACCGTATATTGGTGGCGGAGGGGCAACATTGGTGTGGACGGCTTAGGGTGTCGAGAGGTGTGCTGCACTTTCACTAGACGCTACTCGCGGCGTTATGCCCTTTAACACTTCCACCCTGGAGCTTAGGTTGTTAGCTCTTGCGGTTTCCACTCCAAGCCGGCCAGTTAAGGCAAGAGAGGAGACAGAGGTCTCATTTAGCCCCAGGGAATCAGGGTTCGCGGTGTCGCCACTCACCGACGGCTCGCCACAAAGCCGCCCCTGCGTTAAAAAAATTTACTTTATTATTACGTCGTTCTGCTTTTCGAGACATTATCGAGGTTCTGTTAACTACGTTAATCACTTGTAGGCTTTTTAATAAGGAACGGCAAAAATACCAAGCATAATTAGTTTTCGTAAAAATAGCATGACCGACTTCAACCGTGTACAGAATTCGCTAATATTTCGCACGGATCGACGTAGCATTTTTCACAATATTGTTAATTTATCAAAAATGGCTTAGTCGATTTCAATAAAATTTAGACGGGACCAATTTAGACGTACTCTTTGCAATAAAAAAGAACTATTAAAATCGGACCACTACAGAAAAAGTTATGCGTGGTTACATATAAAAAATATAGATACGCGTCGAATTGAGTACCTCGTCCGTTTCGTTAGGCAAAAATGAAGAAGTTTTATCGCAATACGCCTTTTTTTATACATCTACCTTTTACCTCAGGTATGAAAGCTTAAGCTGTAGAAAATTCATTCCTCGTTCAAATTGAGATTAATGAACAAAACTTTTTCGCTCTTACTTAGAAAAATTAACACACTTTCCTGCCTAATCTGGGAAACCACTGCCGTAACTTCACCATCGAGTATTTTAATTATCTTAATCTGCTAGGAAACTCCGGGGCCTCTGACGGCTTAGAATTCTGATTAGTGGGCCAAGTTATGGGAGAAGAGAGTTTAACTAAAACAGATAAGTAAACAAATTTCTACTCACATAGATAGCGCTAGTTCTAGCCCGCGGATTCCCCCGCGTGGTATTTAAATTTTTCTGGTATATAAAAATTAGCCTATTGTAGTAAAACTCCATATCCTTGAAATCATTGGTTGATTGTTTCACTTCGTACAGTATTATTATTTCCTTTTTCTCGTCACTTATAAACCATATCTCACTTATATATAACTTATATGAATTTGGGCAGAGTAACAGTGTAAACTCTGGAGGTGCACATCGCACCGCTTCACCGAACAGATTGCCGACTTTCTTTCGCTCCTCTACGACCATGCTTTTTCCCCTTCCAATTTTAAGTGGGGTAGTCCTTCAACCGACTAGGCAGTCAAATCAAAGTATCCAAATAAAAACAAATAATCGATTAATATCAGAGTCAAATTAAATACTTATTTTTAAAAAACAAATACCATTAAAATACTTAAAACCTAACACTATGTCATTTTCCTTCTTTCAAACTATGTTCATGCCAAAAATCAAGAATCAATTGCTCCATTGTTGAGTGAAAGAGGAAGGGAAAACCTTGCCCAAGCTACGTAGTGGGTACACTTTTTAGTTAGTCGTAAGGCGGCGTAATCGTAAGGCGAGATTGAATGCCGACTACAACGCCGCGCGAAGCCAAAGTGCTCGGTTACAAGCACTAATTAGGTGAAATAACCTCGCGATTCGAGAAAATGAGTCATTGTGAATCATTTAATGTACATATATGTAGAAGGCAATAATCCCCTTTATCGTATGTGTCATTTATATAACCATCTAAGCACAGAGGTGTGCTGTGAACTCGATATTTTTTATCAAAACTTATTCAATTATTAAAGTGCACTCTATAAAATAAATTTTAACTAGTTTGGCGTTTGATATATTTGATTTAAATTATTTTTTTCTGAAAATGCTGCGTACAATATTTTGATTGGCAAATTCACAATGTTTTTGTGTATTAGTTTATTTAAGTTTTAAAGTTTGCTCGTCACTTTTGAACCGAACTTGTAAAAAATAAAAATTAAATAAAATAAAATATAAAAGTAGGTAAGTATGACGGCGCTCGGACACTTTTTTACTACTTTCACTTGAGATTGTGGCTCTGTAGTTATTTGCTCGAAGCCTGTGTAGTGTGTACCAAGTTTCGTCGAAATTTATTGAAAAATACGCATGGACAGACGAAAGCAAAATCGCCGTGCTAAAACAGAGATCTTCGCTGTCCCTCGATCAATTAATAGATTTTTTTATCCAAATCTGTATAGTAATGTTGGTACTTACATATTTAATTATCTACCTGAATCTACGCTTCGTATTATGTAGGTGTTTTCATATTCAAGGTAAATAACAAAATGTCTTCAAATACTACATTTGACTACACGTATTTTTTTAATCAATTTAATCAAAGCTTCATCAGCATAGTTAGTGTTAATATCTTGAAATTATTCATTTCGACGCTTTTTTCGTATGCCTTGGCCTGAACAATTTCCACAATTCCCGCTAATTTATAAGACAAAAACCGTCTCGGCTGCAGGAGTCGCGGAGACTTGTGACCGGCGATCAATTCCTGGGACTTGAGCTCAGGCCGCTGTTTTTATTTTACTTAGAAATAAGCTTTGCTTTTTGTTTGTGGACGTCCGAGTTTTTGGCAAAGAGGAGCAGCCTTGCAGTTTAGATCTAAAGTATTTCTCTATTGCTTGCTGTTTTAACCGACTTCCTAAAAGGAGGAGGTTCTATGTTCGTGTGTATGTTTTTTGAGCGAAATATCCAAATTTTGTACACGATGAACATCGATAATTTCGCCAATTGTGAACCGAATCGAAAAAATATTTTTTTGCTCAAAAGGGTATACTCCCGAGATGGTCCCATTTAAATCTTACAGAAATCGGCTGAGCCGTTTTTGATAAATCAAGAATAATGTAAACAATTCAAGCGAAATATTCGAATTTTGTACACGATGGAAGGCGGTTTTGCCATTTTTTGCGAAAATTAATTTTACTTAGAAATAAGCTTTGGTTTTTGTTTGTGGACGTCCGAGTTTTTGGCAAGGAGAAGCAGGCTTACAGTTTAGAGCTAAAGTATTTCTATAGCTTGCTGTTTTTGGTGCAGCGGTGCTCTCGACAGTAGCTACTCGTATATTTAAATAGGTTTACTTACTGAAATAACCGGCGTATCGACGTATGATTCGTAGTTGGACTTTATTGTAACCGTATATAGGCAATATTATTCATTCATTAGTAGGTATTTATATAGGCTTAGCCTAGTTTGGCCCACTGATAACTATTTCAATATGTGAATAATAATGCACGCATACATTCCTATCTACCATTATTAAGACGTGATAAATCCTTATCCTTACATAGTATAAAATAAAGTCGCTATTTTCGTTTGTTTGTTTGTTTGTCTGTATGCTTAAATCTTTAAAACTACGCAACGGATTTTGATGCGGTTTTTTTTTAATGGATAGAGTGATTCAAGAAGAAGGTTTATATGTATAAAAAATCCCGAAATTCCCACGGGAACGGACACAACGCGGGTAAAACCGCGGGGCACTGCTAGTAATTAATATGTTCGTAATGCACGCAATGTACATACTCGTATAAGATAAATTTTATGATGTTTTGTAAATTCTATCTTGGAAAGAAACGATTTATTTATTTATTTAATGTGATAAATGTTTTCGATATGACTAAAATAACATGATGTCAAAAATTTGTATTATTAATGGTTACTTAAGGTATATTGGCATTTTGTACATGTAATTTTCTGACGCGTTGGAAGACGTCAGTGCCCAGTAGTTTATCTTATTAATTTACCATCGAAAAGTCCTGTAAGTGTATTGAAATCAATATAGTATTATTTATATTGCATAGGTACTTTTGTGTATTCTTTTAACAGATTTCCAATAAGAAAATGTTCCCACGGGAATTGGAGATTCTAGGATTTTTTTCCACCAAAAAGGGTCAAAATAAATTGATTTTAAATTAGAATAAATTCTACGCGATTTCAACACTATTTTATAGAGAGATTCTTGTTGTTTTTTTAATCTGTTTGTAACAAACCTAGTCACGGACGCCGAAATTGTAACAATCCTAGCCTAGCCTGCCTAGTAAAACTCATTTATGAAACCTAGGAAGAGAAGAAACTATTTTAAGAAACCTGCCTAAATTAAAATGTCAGATAAAATGATTGAAGAACTTTGATTTACTTTCAATGAATCCTAGCTTTATGTCAAACTAGCTATGCGTCCTGATTCCACTTGAATTTGAACAAATTATAAATTGAACCTCATGAAGAAATATCCTAAAATATTAAAAATGCGTTAAATATTGATACAAACATTCAATGTGATCCCAGCTTACATTTCGTAATGATAAATAACAAGAAATACAAAAACGTAACTATGAACCTCGCAGGTTCAAGGTAGAATTATACTCCTTACGCCATCTGTTTGATAAAAGACAGTCTTCTTTTTGATACTATTATTCTGCAGTGTGATTCCTAATTTATTTACCTATTTATATGTTAGTTTGGCCAGTGATCGTGTAATGGTAGATCCTGCGTTATAGACCGCACAAACCCTAGGTAAAGGTGATTCGAAATACTAGCCTAATGGATTACCTAAGTTCAGAACGAAAACCCTATGTTTTACCTATTTTGAGCTTCTATGAACCTGAAAGTATATTACTAATCTCAGAGTGAAATGCAGTACCTAACTAATGTCTCAAGAGATATATAGAAATAGTGATTCTAGAGCTTCTCTGTTATATTTGGTGTTAATTTAGAATATTTGTGTTTAATGTATATAAGCTTCAATAAAGCTAGGTATAAAATATTAATTTAGTTGCTTAAGAAAATATTAGACATGAGATGAGAAGGAATTTCCATTAAATTAGTACTTTAGAACAAAGAAACTCTATTATTGAACTAATATTATTATCGAACTACGAATGTAATAAAAGATTGGAATGCCAGATAGAATAGTATTGATTTATTTCTGACAGTTAGTTAGTTTTAATATTTTAAATTTATTCAATTTTATTTATGTATCAGAGATTTATTTTATTTTATGTTTATCTCTGATTATTTAGTCATGGCGCTCGAGAGAGCTGAAAACCATGAAAATGACTCTACTCTGCTTTCGTAAATCTAACGCCATCCTGGAAAAAGAAAGCAGGAAAGAAAACCAGGAGTCGCGAGAGTCTGTCAGTTTATACTTAGTCAGTTATTTTGTCAACTTATCTACATTACTTCATAAAGTCAGGTAAATTATAAAACTTGCATAAAATCCAGAGTGTTCTCAAGAAAAGCTCCAGAATACTATAGAAAAAGGTTCGAGAATCGACTTCGCCTTGTAAAATAATATTAAAATCAATAAGCTATCAATAGCTTTATTTCAAAGTGATCAGAATTTACACTCTTAATACGGACACGGGATATCCCTCCATTTCGGAAATAAGAATCACTGGCCCAAGCTCTATCTGGCTTCAAGAGTTCTGCACACTAATGAAAATACAGCATTGATCGAGTAGCACTTACGGCTAGTATTTAAATAATGAGATGTTGCAATAATGTGGTATAACAACAGTCGACTCTGCGATCCTCATAATATAAATAAATGACATTTTATCTATGAACACTCTGTCCTTCGCAAATTGTACGAATAGGTAAAGCACGTCATGTCTGGAAATTTCTCAATTTCTGGAGATTCTCAATCCGCATAGAATATAATATCTTAAGATTTTATGTTCACAAATAGTCGAAGCTGAAAAAGACAAATAATTAAAACATTTGTAATTCATACATAGAAATCATAAAGGGCGAGTGTTAGAAGCTTCTATCTTCTACTCGTGAGTAAATACTCAATGTAAGATAGTTTCGACAGTAACATACTTCTATAGAGTAGGAAACATCGTAAGTCAACTTATGCAAGACCGCCATAGGAACCTGAAGATGTATGTGTATTTATTATCCCGCTACAGGTCAGGGTAGATAATATTGCCTTGTTTCTGTGGTGTAGCGTAGCATCGTAAGCAACTCGTTCATACTCATAAAAGAACAGATACGTGTGAGAATCCTCCATACCGCATCGTTTCAGTAAGGCGGATATAGGCCTATCTCCATATGATAGACCTCCTCTTTTCATCTGATGTCCATTTGTACATTAATACAACAGTAAATCATCCAAAAGTCCAATGCAGTACTGATCTGGCCGACTCGCAGGAACATCATCTGCTGAACAATTCTATACCTACTATGAAAAATGAAAAAATGAAAATATATTTATTTACATAAACATAGGTTAACAGTAAGTACATGACCAAGTTAATTAAGGTAAAACATATGTTTATGGGTGTTTTATATACACTACAGAAATAATGACGATTCCCGCACTAGGCTGGGCCTGTATCGCGGGAATCTGGTATGATTTAGCTTAATTAAATGTATAATTAATATACATTTAGCATTTACACCTCTGATTTTTATCTTAAAACAAAATCTATTTAAAAAATAATCGAAACATATATAAATATTGGAATACTACATAGTACTACTATGACATATCTATTTAAAAAGTGATACGATTATACGAAACCAAATCCTCTAGGAACATCCTCGTCCTTCGATCGAAAACAACTTTCTTCCAACTTCCACTTTTTAGACCAGGAACAAAATTCTCCTAGTTAGTAAACTCTTCTCTGCTCTTCCTTTCTCTGAATCTTGCGGTACAAAACTAAAAATATCCTAAAAAATGAAAATTCCAACATTTTCCCATAATTTTCTCAAGTGAAGTCCCTGTTGTCAGTCCCGTCAAATTCTCTGTTCTCTTTTTTTTTCTTATTTTAAATTCTCTAGTTATATGCAAGGCGTTCTGCAAAGAGTTTATATACCTTGATTTATTTACCTGCTTGTTTGAATATCATTTGAATGGAAAGTTTCTTTAGATAATATTAGAAAGAATTATATCCTCATGTGAGAGACTCCTGACCTACAAGAATGCCTTCTACCTATGTCTAGTTACTCAGATGTGGACGATCAAACCATCTGAGGTTTGTTACATGTTGATGATGTCACGACATCAATCACTACATAGTATAAAACAAAGTCGCTTCCCGCTGTCTGTTTGTCCCTTCGTATGCTTATATCTTTAAAACTACGCAACGGATTTTGATGCGGTTTTTTTTAATAGATTCAACAGGAAGGTTTATATGTATAAAATTATCTGTGCGAAGCCGGGGCGGGTCGCTAATTGTTATGTATATGAAATATGGTTAAGTACTTACTTTAAAACTTATCAAATAATTGACCAAAATAACGCCTGTTCAAAATATCTTATCAATATTCCACGAGAGTTATTTTTAAACTAAATCTGGATTGTATGAAGTTGGGAATTGATTTTTTTAAATGTAGTGATGTGTACAAGTAACTTTGTGTTGACCTCATCGAGATGCTGCGCGCTGGATATAAGCCGCTTCCAACCGGTCTTATTGGACGGAATCTATAGGGAGGCCTCTGTCAAGCAGTGGATGTGTTATGGCTGATGGATGGTGGAAGAAACTGTACCGGTATTTTAATAGTTCACTGCTAGACATAGATCTACTTATACAAGCAAAACCTGCTTTAAATTACGCAACAAAATAAAATTGTACCACAAAATCTCAACACAACTCAGAATCAACTTCATAAACATTCCATTTTGCTGCTTTCAAGCATTGAATAAGTTATTTGTTTAAAATTTAATAAGTGCCAGCCTGCAGTAGTTTGGGACAAACTGACGACACTGCAAACTTTGTTATTCATAGTTAACTAGTTATGAAAATTGCAGAACTGCGTCGTTTGTTACATGAAGTGGGGAAATTATTTACAGGTTTACCTCTTTATTGTTGCACTAGCGACCCGCCCCGGCTTCGCACAGGTGTATTATACATATAAACCTTCCTCTTGAATCACTCTATCCATAAAAAAAACCGCATCAAAATCCGTTGCGTAGTTTTAAAGATTTAAGCATACAGACAAACAAACAGACAAAATAGCGACTTTATTTTATACTATGTATTGATTATGGTAATGAAGACTTATTAGAGCCTTTTTTAACCTAAGACACAAAAACGACGGGGTGTTATAAGTTTAAGACATGTGGGTGTTTGTACGACGAGGTGTTTTAAGTTTGACGTGTGTCTGTGTATGTGTGTCTGGCTTCGTAGCTCCTGAATGGATGAACGGCTTTCGATTCTGTTTGTTTTTTTTTTGATGGTGAATTTGTTGGGAGTATTTTTAGACAGGTAATAAGGTTATATCAAAATTGATTCAGCCGTTTTAATGTTATCAGCTCTTTCCTTAGCTGCGGTAGGAATCTATTTTTTGGAGGGTTCCGTACCCAAAGGGAAAAAACGGGACCCTATTACTAAGACTCCGATGTCCGTCTGTCCGTCTGTCTGTCACCAGGCTGTATCTCATGAACTGTGATAGTTAGACAGCTGAAATTTCCACAGATGATTTATTTCTGTTGCCGCTATAATAACAAATACTAAAAGCAGAATAAAATATGAATATTTAAGGGGGGCTCCCATACAACAAACGTATTTTTTAAAGAATTTTTTGCTCGCTATTAATAACGGCAAGAGGAATGGGGCTAAGGGGGCTTCAACGCTGTACGGAACCCTACGTGCGTGAGTTCGACTCGCACTTGGGCGATTTCTAAAATTTTTAATTTAATTTTGTTGCTTTGTTTATTTTAAGTTTAAAAGTCTATACACTCAAAACAAATAACGACAAAATTGAACTACGGTAAGTAAGTAAGTCGTATAGGCCTGGTGGCTAGCCCTGGTGTCAGAGTTTTATTACTGTATTTATAGTTTTGCTCAGCCAATTCGGTGTCTAGACAGATACACAATCAAAGTATATAAATAGAAGATTAACATTATTTATATACTTTTATAATAATGAACATGAAAAATACATGATTTATAATTAAACCTGAACCGCAGAACAACTCGATCCCTGGTCGACTAATTTTCGTATCAAACTTTCTCTGGAGCAGAAATAACATCATAAGCGTTAATAAAGTCTTATTTAAATAAACATTTCTCGAGGCAGTGAAGTTTTATAGCTCTCTGCATAATACTGAACTCATTAATAATTACCTGTTCGAATAATTATGCGGTCGGTTTAACTTGAACTTTTATGTTTAGAGCGCTATAATTATTTGTGTAGGTATTTAGGCAGTTGAATGACTTTTTTTTAACGCAAATAAGTCCGCACTTGACCACCAACTCGCCTGATAGTAAGCGACGTTGTGGTCGATGATGAAGCACGCAGACCTAGAAGATATCTAATCACTCTGACCTTGAAAAGCTTTCGTTAGATTAGTTCCTTAGGAAACAGGAAAGCAGGAAGACTGTTCCATTCCCTGGCGGTACGAATCAGAAATGTTGAGTCAAACCGCTTCATACGTATCGAAGAAAAATTGACAGTGTAGGGGTGGTAATGTGGCGTCTTCCTACATGACTGGGGAAGATTTGGAACGACGGGCGTATAACCAAGAAAATAAAGATTCATGAATAGTGTCGTCTTTCTCTCTGGACCTCTCGACGATCTTTCTTTATGGAGCTGAAACGTGATCACTGAAGCTGCAGGTTTACCGTAAAATCGCGCTTGAGATATGGTGTTGGAGACAGCTGTTGAAAATACCATGGACAGCGTTTCGCACCATTAGTTCCATTCTCAAAGAACTTCACATACAAGATAGGTTATCGTCGATTGTTCAGTTTGATTTGTGAGTAGGTAAGCTTGTGGATAACTGAAACAACTATTCAGTGAGAGGACCTTGTTCACAAGTTTTGTGTTTCTGGATTCACTCGTAATTATTTGATTTATTTTATCACACATAGCTCATTTCATTTATTCAGAATTTAAGAGCGCGGCTCTTGTCGGTAGAACTTCCACGTGTCGCGGTGCGGTCCTCCGCTATAGTATTTACCTTCCTGTACGACATGTTGTCTTCCTTCTTCTTGATTTGACCTAAAAATGCCGCCTTTCTTCCTCTCTTTTCTTCTACTTTTTGACCGACGAACCAAACCGGAGGAGGTACTCAATCGACGCGTAGGTATATATTTTTTTTTATGTGTAACCACGCATAAGTTTTTTCGTAGTAGTTCGATTTCGATAATTCTTTTTTCATTGGAAAGAGAAATTCGAAATTGGTCCCATTAAAATTTTATTGAAATCGGCTGAGCCATTTTTGATAAATCAGCAATAATGTGAAAATTGTAACATCGATCCGTGCGAAATATTTGCGAATTCTGTACACGGGTGAAGTCGGTCATGCTATTTTTTGGGAAAAATAATTATCCTTTCTTTATGATTTTCATAGCTCATTGTCAATACATTTTTTTTCACTAAACGAATTTCACTTTGATTCAAACAACAACCGAAATATTGACGTTTCAATGCCTCTCTCGGTCACCAAGCAATATTAGTTCAAATTTCAAATACCTTCCTCCAAAGTTCCAAGAAGCCAGTCGTCAGGTAGATCTCCAATCAACTGCGGCCGAGTTAGTTCCTAACTCCGGAGTAGATAACAAGGCTCGTCTCGCGCTTGACAAGATAGCGGCTAAGTACTGAGAACTTAGTCTAGTTATAAGTTTCTATAGTAACTACACGAAAACTATTTTAGGCTTCATGATTATTGTAAAGCACCTCTAGCGGAAACGAAAAAGAATCAACAAAAGGAGCCATACGAAAAGGATAATAGCAAACCAGAGAAATGTTGAAATTAGTTATTCATATCCTGGATTAAATTTTTTTAATCAACCCATTTGCATTATATTTATTGGCATATTTAATTGAATGGAAAATAATTTTTAACTGACTTCCAAAAAGGAGAAAAGAGAATTCTATGTTCGTCTGTATGTAACTTTTTTGTGTATGTTCATAGATAATTGCGCCAATTGAGAACCGAATCGAAAAATCCTTTTTTAATTCGAAAGGGTATACTCCCGAGGTGGTCCCATTCAAAATTTAAAGAAATCGGCTGAGCCGTTTTTGAAAAAACCAACGATAATGTAAGCATTCCAAGCGAAATATCCGAATTTTGTACTCGGTGAAAATCGATAGTTTCGCCAATTGTGAACCGAATTGAAAAATTATTTTTTAATTTGAAAGGATATACTCCCGAGATGGTCTTATTTAAGTTTTACAAAAATCGGCTGAGCCGTTCTTGAAAAATCAACAAAAATGTAAATAGTTCTAGCGAAATATTCGAATTTTGTACATGGATGGATGGCGGTTTTGCCATTTTTTGTAAAAAATATTTATTATTCATTAACCAGCTTAGTAAAGGTCGTTCAGTAGCGAGATCTTAGGCTATGATGTCTTACGCCACCCTTGCTTGTACGTGGTTTAAATACGAAAACTTTACGGTCCCGTCGACTAGCTGTTAAACGAACCATATGCCTTGCCTATTGCCAGTTTAACTTTCATGTTAACACAACAGACAATTTAAACACCACGTTGAAACACCACCATCAACGCAACCGATGATAATAATTTGGGAAACAAAATGCCTTGATAAATTCACGTTGTAATTTTCACGTACGCGACCGGAACCGCATCGATGTTAGCTCAGTGGTACGTTTTAAGGGAAAATGCGGAAATTCCGATATTTTAAGTAATATATTGTAACACGTATGATGGATTATTCTAATCGAGTTTGTGGAGCTTATTTTGGAGCAACAATCTGTCTGATTAAACTTTTATTTGGATTGGTGGAGTAACTTGCCCTAACCCTTGCCAAATCACGAGCTAGGTAATTACAAAGTGATCTTAAATTTAACTTAATTGATAAAATGCATGCTTAATTAGCAAAACACTTTATCACTTAATAGAATAAATTTAATTAAAAGTATATTAGGATATAAAATATTCTTGTGTAGTTCCCGCAGTAGGATTCCCTGAATTTGCGGGAGCTAGTCCTCTTCTGTTATGCTTAATTTTTGTTAACATGTCTTTCTTGTCTCATGTTTGCTGGGCAGTTACACTTAGTTCCAACCTCGTTAGAGTTGGGTTCGTGCAAGTGCCCATAACCTACCTAAACATGAGCATTGAGTAACTTCAATGTAATGCGGTAATGAGAATTTAATCAAAAGTAGTAAATAATTTTGATAACGAATAATGTAAACTTCCGAACTTCTTCCAAAAGTTTTCGACTAAAGTCATGATGATAATTTAGGCTTACATAATTATTTACTGTCATAAGGTAAAATGAAAACCAAATACTTAAAATTTTACTCAGTATTTCATATACCAAAATCGCCTTAGCTAAAAACTTACACCACATCCGAACTCAAGCCTATGTACTCGTACCACTGACAAATGAACTGGCCTTGCTTGTTTATTAGCAAAAGCTACATTTTACGCGCTAGCATCCGCTTATTTTACTACACGTGTTCTGAACACGGTGAATAGGCCAACTTTGGCAAACGCGTCCGAAGACGACGCCGTGCCGTTGCCTCAGTAAACGCAAAGGTTGTCGTGCATCTGACGACCAAAACACCAATTTTGAACACATATTTTGGTTTTCATATTTAAAAGTTCGCAATTCCTTGTTTTGTTTATTTCCGCTCTATCCGACAGAACGGAAATACCCTAAATATTCAAAACAAGGATTTGAAGATGTACTTCAAGTAAAGTAACGCTTGTTTTAATAAACTATCTAAAGTACACAAGTTTGAATGTTTATTCATGCTTTACTTTAGTTAGTACCGATCCTTAAAAAATATCCACAATTTAATGATTGAATTTTCAACGCTAACGCCAAGACTTATTTTGGTTCGCTACACCAGAGAAGTAAGTTTTGGGCAATTTTGCTACGAGTATCTTGCTGATGTATGTAATTTTTCTAATTGATTTTTGATTTACAAGTGAACCTAATGATATTTTTGACCTATTAACCTTTATATTTAATTATTTTTAAATATGATTGTTTCCAATTGATTCTTTATGATTTATAATTCTAATGATATTATTTTTTGACAAAATACTGTTTTTATTTGATAAGTTTTTAATATGGTTGATATAATTGATACTTGTTAACATCCGAGTACAATCGCTTCCAAGCGGGCTTATTGAAAATTCATAGGAGAGGCCTATGTTCAGCAGTGGACGTTCTATGGCTGATAATGATGATGATGAGCCAAGTACATGTATTATGATATTTTTAAACTAATAATATTATTTGAATATTTTGTTTATATCCACCAACCCACACTGGGCCAGTGTGGTGGATACGGCCCAATCACCCTTCGTGGGTAGGCCTATGTCCTGCAGTGAACTATTAAAAAGGATGTTACAGTACAGTACAGTTTTGTTTTGACGATTCGTGGGTGTTGCTCGTAGTATATTTTGTAATGTAATTTCTTTACCGAAAATAAATGATATCTTGACTTGTAAACTTTCAGTTCTGCCTACATCGAAAGTTTTAACTGAAGGGTGAGCGTGCATTGGGCTATCTTAGAACTAAACCATAGTTTTTTAATGAAAAACGATGGTTTAGAACTATGCCATCGATTTTTATGAAAAACGATGGTTTGGTTGTAAGATAGAACAATGCACGCTCACCCCACAGTTACAACTTTCGATGTAGGCAGAACTGAAAGTTTACAAGTTCGGAGTTCTTATGAAGTTACTCTTTTTGAAACTCTTATAAATCTGACGCAGTTGAGTTAACATTTGAAAGAGGCCAAATTACGTTGTACTAACTTTATTTCTCTCTGTAGACACATTCTTGTAATACTATTTATTTGAGCAAAAGTTTGTGAAAAACTATGATACATTTTAGTAATTCTATTTCGAATTCTTAACAACTATGCGACTTTGATCTAAGTAATTAATTGTATTTTGTAGGTATTTTTTTGGAAACATTACAGAAACCCAAATAGTTCGCTAGTAAATCGATGAAATTTTTTCGATGTTTTTGTAGATTTTCTTTTTCAACTTTATTACAATAGAGGCAAAGAACCTCAAGTATATCATATAACTGTGACACAGATATCCATGCAAATAATAATTTTTCGCAAAAAATGGCACCACCTACTTCCAGCGTGTAAAGAATCTGAATAGGTTGGTACTTAGTTTCATGATTAGTTGTGACATCCATGTGCAATGTACATTATTATTGAAATTAAAATACCAAGGGAGCCACCGCGGGAGTGTATCCAATCGAAACAAAAAGTAATTTTCTAAATAGGTTCACAATTGGCGCAAATATCGATGAACTACGCAAAAAAAAAACATACAAACGACCGTGGTACCACCTCCCTTTTGTAAGTCGATAAAAATATACTAACAGTCCAAAACACAAAAAGAAAGCCGTATGAGCTTTAAAAATAAAAATGTTACACAACTACTTCTATTATAAATCTGGTAAAATTTTATTAGCGCCAATGCAACGCAGCTAACAGATTCAGATTCAGATCATTTATTGGCCATTTACAACATGTCAGTCATACAAGGCAAGTCAGTTTACAGAATTGAAATATACGTACTTAACTATAAAATTTAAACATTCTTAATCAAAATTAATAATACTCAATATAAATAAAATAATAACAATAAGTCAAATAATATGTCATCAATATGTCAAAGGAAATCATAAAATAAATTACATATTAGTCATAAAAATTGTCCTGTAGTGGAACCTTTCTAAATGTATAGAATTGCATGCAATTATGGAATTATCGAATCAATGTCAAATATTATTGTATTACTCATCAAATAGTATTATTGTATTAGTCATCAAAATAATTATCTTTTAATTTTATTGCTAAAAACTCACCCAATTTATAAAACACATTATTTGTTAAAAAACATTTAATTTTTCTTTTAAAATCAGGATAAGGTAGATCAGTAATAGATTTTGGTAATTTGTTGTACATAAAAATCTTATTATACACGCCATGCCTTTGAGTTTTAGTTTATTTAGTCGAGGGCAAGCATAGTCTTTCCTTAAATCTTGTGTTTTAATTGTGTGTGTCCGAAATTTTTAGGTACTTGTCCTTATCCATATGAATATCTAATAAAGATTTAAAAATGTATAATGATATTACTGTCATTATTCGGTTCTCTAAAAAGTATTTTTTGGCCGAAGTTCTTTTCCTGATCCCACTTATGATTCTTATAGACCGTTTTTGACATTTTAATAATTGCTCAACGTTTGCACCATTGCCCCAGGTAGTTATTGCGTAACTTATAACAGAATGAACATATGCGTAATATACTGATATCAATGATTTTTTGTCAAGTAGTGATTTTAACTTAAATAGAGCATAATTTGCGCTAGATACTTTTTTACATATACTATCAATGTGACAACGGTGTGTTAGAGTGTAATCTATGTTATACCCGAGAAATAAGTGTTCCGAATTCGTAACAGTGTCGTTTTTACTTTTTTTAGCGTGATATTTCATGACTACAGTTTTATCGGCATTTAATATTATTCCGTTAGCCTCAAACCATTCTCGCAAAATAGACATTATAGATTCTATTTTTTTGTCCAAGAGTTCCCTATCTTTATCTTTTAAGCCTACATGTGTATCGTCTGCAAACAAGTTGATTGAAGACCAATCTGGTAAACAACTAGCGAGATCATTGATATATATAAGGAATAAAAGGGGTCCCAGAACTGATCCTTGGGGTACCCCAATATCAACTTCACCTGCCATTGATTTCTTTTCATTAATGTAAACACATTGTGTTCTATTTGAAAGATATGACTTCATCATTTGAAATTCTTTGCCATCAAAGCCATAGTGCTCAAACTTTATCGTCAAAATATCGTGCCGCAGACAATCAAAAGCTTTGGACAAATCACAATATATACTGGCACATTTTTTTGATTCGTCCATCCCTTGTAGAATATAATACACAACTTCTTTAATGGCTAATTCGGTAGACCTGTTTTTTCGAAATCCAAATTGTGCTGGCGTAAATAATTTATTGTCTTCAAAATGTTTAATTATTTTTTTCTTTAAAATTGCTTCTAATATTTTAGATAAGGTAGGTAGTATACAAATTGGCCTGTAATTACTTAATTCACAATGTTTTCCTTTTTTGTATAGTGGAATCACACGGCCATTTTTAAGACAATCAGGAAAAACACCTTCGTCTAAGCATGCATTAAATGTTTCAAGGATTAATTCCAATAGCATGTCATTGTTAAGAATGAGTTGTTTAACTGTTTTCGCGCTCATTTCGTATATATCTAACGACTTTGTATCCTTCATTTCTTTTACTGTAATTTTTAATTCAGCTTTAGTTATAGGGTCAAATTTTATTTTATTATCTGAAGTTTTTACGTTTTTTAAATAATTTTTACATTTGTCCATATTAACATTTGTATTTTTAGTGAGTTTGTGTGCAACATTTAGGAAAAACTCATTAAACAAATTAGCTATAGTTTTCTCATCTTGAATTATAACATGCTGGGTACGCTGCTAAATGAATCAACTTGGCATCAGTGGGCTTGATAATTTGGATTATTTTTAGACCTTCAAGGGTCTGTTGATGATCCAACTACTTTTTATGTAGTAGTAGTGTTTGTAGTTTCAGCATATAAAGTAGTATTGTATTTTGTTGTAGTTAACAAATAAACTTTTGCCCGTTAAAAAAAGACACTAATTAATAGCTTTAAAAGGTATATTAAAGTAATAATAATATTAGCTCTCTAGCGTCCTTAATTAGAGAAACTTAGACAGTTAGTAAGGTTAAAGGTTAGCTCAGAAACAAGAAAAGGGTTTCTAAAACGAATTTTGTCTAGACGGAAAAGTTGGAAGTTATACTATTGCTCTAGAAATCGTTTTAATCGTTTAAAGAGATAAAACAATAAATTTAAACGGATTTAGAAATACGGGGAGTTTTACTTATACATAGAAGGATAATACTGGGAGTTTTATTTTGGATTTTTTCTGCCTAAAAGTATAATTTTAATTTTAGATCTTCTTTGCATCTGAGCACGAACTAACTTCACTCATGTGGCACGGAACACGGTTTTCAACTCACGTGCTGTTCTCATAACCTAATATAATATTTAGGTATATTTTAATACGTAAGTACTCATCGCAATTTATTAATAGCGTAGCCTAGGTAGCCAGTGTAATTGAAACCAATTCTATCGAAGCCTTAGATCTTCCAGCTTACTGCTAGTTCGGCACGGTCATCATACGGAAACACCCCAGTCTTCGGATGTGTGACCGCGGGTAGCATTTTCAACTAGTCGCTATTGTGTCTCGGATGACCCGGTTGTATCAATCGTTTTGACAAGGCCAAACCGTTTTGGTTTCGGATTTTAAGCAGCCTCCAGGCTTATTCAGTACTTTACTTCGAAATTGTTTAATAGCATAGCTTACCTAATGTAATTAAAACCACTTCTATCTCAGCCTTAGATCTAGCTTGCAACTGCACACGAACTAGCTTTACTCTGGCACGCAGTACGGCATTCAACTCACAATAATAATAATATGCTGTTCCAACACTTAACCTTAAATATTACGAGTGTTTCTAATTGAACCTTGTGTTCGTAAGTACGTATGTACCTACCGGGTCAAACCTGCGGGCTTAGCATAAGGACCATAAAATAACTCTAGCGACGTGTCAGAGCGTGACAGAGTTATGATAAAGTATATATCTGTCACCTTTGCACACGTCGGTAAACTCTTGTCGTGGTCTTGTATGCTAAGACTACTGGACACGATTGGGAAAGGACCGAGGCAGATGGCACTATAAGAGAGAGGCCTGTACGCAGCAGTGGGATAAAGAAGGCTGTGGATGATGATGATGATGAAGTACATACCAACAATCCGAATTTTTATTCATTGCTCTCTTAGCATAGTTTGATTAGATGTTATTAAATGATAACCGAAGTTAGGGAATGTTCGGCACGTTCAGTTTTCAGAGTTGTGACTGTGGGTAGAATTTACAACTGGGCGCTACCGTGGCTCGGATGACCCTATTTTATCAACCGTTTTGATAAGTCCAAACCGTTTTGGTTTCAGATTTTTCTGAGCAGCTTCAAGGGTTCAAAAAAATTAGTTTGTCTGCAAATCCAGTTTACGGATGATAATATAATTTTACGTGATAACGTCTTATGCGTACGAGCCGAACACTAAGAGGCCGATCCTACGTCTCTATCGCTCGTTCCACGCTCTCGCTTGCTCAGACTCAGGCGAAACATGACAACAAGTCATGCTTTTTCGTGCGTCCGGGGTTCATCGATTTATAAGACGATGTTACGTCAAAAATTTGGAGCCAGGCATACCAACTTACTTTGAAAGTGTATTGTAACTAGCTCGAAGCAAGATCTTCCAGCTTGCAACTGCGCACGTACTAGCTTCGCTGCACGGAGCACGGTATTCATCTCACGTGCAACACTCATAACCTAAAATATTATTTCTAATTGAATTAACTATGGAACTAGGTACTCTTAGAAATTGTCTAATAGGATAGCCTACCCAGTGTAATTGATACCAATTCTATCGAAGCTTTAAATCTTCTAGCTTGCAATCGCGCATGAACTATCGTCACTCTGGCACGGAGCAGCATTCAATTGAATTATTACTGTTCTCATTGCCTCCCTAAGATATATTTGTAATTTAATTAAGTGCGTAAATATAATGTTCAATTTTTTTTATAACATAACTTGTAACTTTAGTGCCTCGGTGGCTCAGTGGTTAGTGACATCGAACACACGCCTCTTTGACCCAGAAGTCCCCTGACTCCAGGGCAAACATTTGTGTAATGAACATAGGTGTTTGCTCTGTGTCTGGGTTTTAGTTAGGTACTATCTATTTAATTATGGATTTAAAATATACATGTAGTATATCAGTCTCTGGCAGCTATATCACAAGCTATGCTTAGTTTGGGGCCAGAGACCGTGTGTAAGATGTGCCCTAATATTTATTTTATTTTTAACTTATAACTTGAAAAAGCCTATATTCCTTATTGAATTCGATTCTATCAAAGCCATAGGCTTGCAACTACGCACCAACTAGCTTCACTCTGGCACGGCGCAACATTCAATTTAATTATTAATGTTCTCATTGCTCTGTTCTCATCCTGCCTAAAATATATTTTTAATTGAATTAAGTACTTAAATACCTATTTGTTAAAATTGATTTATAACATAACTTAATAATTATTTTTTTACAAAAAATGGCAAAACTGCCTGCCGTCGTATACAAAATTCGAAATTTTCGCTCGAATTGTTTACATTATTCTTGATTTATCAAAAACGGCTCAGCCGATTTCTGTAAAATTTAAATGGGACTGCTTCGAAAGTATACTCTTTCGAACTAAAAAAGATTTTTTCGATTCGGTTCACAATTGGCGAAATTATCGATGAACATACACAAAAAAAAATACATACACACGAACATAGAACCTCCTCCTTTTTGGAAGTCGGTTAAAATAGCCTATATTGTGTAATTGAAACCAATTCTATCAAAGCCATAGATCTTGGCTTGCAACTTTGCACGAACTAGCTTTACTATGGCACGGAGCACGGCATTCTACTCACGTGCTATTCTCGTTATCTGAAAGTTCAGGAGTTCCGAGAACTTTTACAATATCCTGTTGTACTATACTGTTGCTTTCGAGAAAATACATGATTGGTGCTTACGTCGAGTACTGAGCAATATTTTATTTGCAGTGATATTCGGTAAAAGAGATTTTTTATTGGTTTTCCTGAGTTTTATGAAGGATTTAAGTGGTTTGTCGTTGCAAAATAATAGTTTTAACATCATATAAAGCGAAGCGAAAAAGATTTTGTGGTTGGTATTTTTGGAAAAAATATTTCGTTTCCTGGTTTTAGTACCTATTTCTTTTCTGGAAATATTAACTTGAGCTTTTTAGGGTCCCGTATCCAAAGGGTAAAAACGGGACACTATTACTTAAGACTCCGATGTCCGTCTGTCCGTCTGTCTGTCTGTCACCAGGCTGTACCTCTTGAACTGTGATAGCTAGACAGCTGAAATTTTCACAGATTATGTATTTCTGTTGCCGCTGTAACAACTAATACTAAAAACAGAACAAAACAAATATTTGAGGGGGGCTCCTATACAACAAACGTGATTTTTCAGGAGTTTTTTGCTTGCTATTAATAACGGCAAGAGGAAAGAGGCTAAGGGGGCTCCACACGGTACGGAACCTTCGTGCGCGAGTCTGACTCGCACTTGGCCGATTTTTTTATTATTGAGCTAAAATTTGCCAGAATTTGATTTAAAAAATTCTATACATTTTTTTTAATCACAGAATATACACAATACATCCTGTATTGAATATGTTTCATAATTCCTATAATACGCATTAATACGTTCCGCACATGATTTTATATAAATATTGGTAAAATCAATCAAAAACGCTTTCGATTTTACGTAATTGTTAGTAAAATCTCACATCTCGCTCCACTTAAATTCATTTACCTACCTTCATAATTTTTAGTTGGTACTTTTATAAATTAAACTCGTAAGGTCACTTTCACATGTATATTATATTTCTAACTTGGTAAAATAAGTACATTTACTCGTACAGTATAATTCACTTAATAATATTCAGCAGGGCATTTGCCTCTATTGTCCGACCGCTAAACTCAGTCTTCGCCTGCGCGGGTACGGGGGCGCGGGGGTAGACGACAAAGAGGACTGAGACAGGTGCGGGCGCCGGGGACCCGCTGCCCGCAGCTGTCTCAGTCCCCTGTGTCGTCTCCCCCGGCGCCCCTGTACCGCGCAGGCGAGGACTAAGTTAAGCGGTAGGATTATAGCTAGATGCTTCCACTTTGGAGCGAGTTATTTGAATCCTGGCCTGAAGCCTCTTTCTTTACACATCGACTTGCTTCGTTACTGATAATGATGGGCCGACCGAACAGCACGCGGGAAACGATTTCATTGGCTAACCAAATGCGCGCCACTTCTTCCTGTTTTTAAATCGGCCAATCATATCAAGCCAGTGTTGCCTTCGAAAGAGCTACTTTATTTAAAAAATAGACAACCATAAACGATCAAATTAGAAAATCATAAAAGTACTTAGGCAAAATCCCGCTCAATTACTATAGTTACCTATATTCTTCCTCAAATGGAATGGCGTGTAAGTAAATAGCCAACACCTGGGTGTGATTGCATGAAAGTTTTTGAAGAAAAATTAGAAATAAGAAAGGGCGGGAAGATTGTACACAAAGAAAAAATTTGGTGTCGACGTATACACAGGAACTAAACTGAGACTGACCTGCAAATGACCGCCATCATCTCCTCTTAGTCGAGACCGGCTGGAGAAGTCTTCTGCCACTGATGCACGGCGCCTGCTGGTATCGTCCACTAAAGTCCTGTGTCGAGGCGAAATACGATTGTCCAAAAAAAAAAACTGCACTGCACACAATAAAAAGTTCTCGAAATGAACTTCAAACATATAAGTTTTTCGTCTTGGCGGATGAAAGTAAACTTGCGGCGGATGGAAGTACACTTCTCCGTATATACAGTACCTACTCTTTGAGTACACTGACGTCACTGACAGAATGATTTTTCGGCCATTCAAAATCACGGCGGTGACACGGCACGCGATGAATTTCGCGTCATTTTCGACCAATGGTAGCGGCTAGCGCCATCTCTAGGAAAACTTCGGGACGTCAACGGAACATTGACAGGATAGTCCCAGCGTTGCACCTGTTTTACCGACGATGCTAGAAAGCGGGGTAAATTTAAATTACAAAATGAAAAGATTAAAGAAATGCGGAATTATCAAATAAAAGATGTTAAAGCGCTCCACCAGTATGATTTTTTAGTTCCATTTTACTAAAAGCGCAATAATATTATTTGGTATAAAGTGATTAAAGGTTTTTCACATTTAAAAAACCAATAGTAAGACCAAATCCACGCCGCCACCGGATCGTATACTACGCAAAAACTTATAAATTTTCCTTCTTCGACACACGTTGTTCGTTTTGAACGTACCTAAAAGTGTTATAGAAGAATATACAAGCCCAAAATTACTTACTTTTATGTGATATCATCATCACAATTTCAGCTGTAGGATGTTCTCTACCTATATAAATATACTCGCTATTGAACATAGGTTTCTCCTATTGGTTCCCAATGAATAATTCTTCAGGTCGTCCATCTGAGTAGGCGGACGTCTTATTCTACAAAGTTACCTAGGTACTACAAAGTTGGTATTGGAATATTTTCCTCATCATATCAGCCGTAGAAAGTATTTTGCTATACAAAGGCGTCTATTAAAGGCGTATACATTACCTATTTGACCAGTTGGAAGCAGTGGCTTAAGATAAGATCGAATGAAAGCGGCTTTTGTGCTGCTTTAATTATACCGTCTGTACACCTTATAAACAGACGTCCTGCGCTACAAACTTTCTTTAAAGCTTGCGTGTGTTCAATCAGTATAAATAACTTCTGAGTAATAATATCGGCAACAAGAGTGCACTTACAGTAACAAAAAATCATTCGAATATTTCGCTCGAATTGTTTTTATTATTGTTGATTTGTCAAAAACGGCTCAGCCGATTTCTGTAAAATTTAAATGGGATTATTTTGGGAGTATACCCTTTCGAACTAAAAAAGAATTTTTCGATTCGGTTCACAATTGGTGAAACTATCGATGTTCATCATGTACAACATTCGGATATTTCGCTCGAATTGCTTACATTATAGTTGTTTTTTTTAAAAACGGCTCAGCCGATTTCTGTAAAATTTAAATGGGACCACCTCGGGAGTATATCCTTTGCAACCCAAAAGAATTTTTCGATTCGGTTCGCAATTGGCGAAATTATCGATGAACATACACAAAAAAAATACATGCACACGAACATAGAACCTCCTCTTTTTTGGAAGTCGGTTAAAAATGTGTAAAATCGGTTTCAGAGTAATACAAATAATATCGGTAACGTAAGTGCAGTAGCAGTAACAAACAAAATGCATTCAGCGTTTGAAAATTGCGGCGCCTCCCACAGGAAATGAGGGTAAGTGCGCCGCGCGGCTTTGTTACTGCGCATGGGTTCCGGAGGTGATATTGGAATATTTTAATATATTTCAATTCATACTGTTTATGATTGAACGGGCAGATTGGTTTGTAAAATATTATTTTTTGCAATACATTGCGATTTTTTAAGCTAATACAAAATTCTATTTAAGATTTTGAATAAGGTCGAATACTTTTGTAATAATTATTTTTCGCAAAAAATAGCATGACCGACTTCACCCGTGTATAGAATTCGCGAATATTTCGCACGAATCGATGTTACATTTTACACATTATTGTTGATGTATCAGAAATGGCTCAGCCGATTTCAATAAAATATTAATGGGACTAATTTCGAAGTATAATCTTTCCTGCCTCGGTGGCTCAGTGGTTAGTGACCCTGACTTCTGGGTCAAAGAGGCGTGGGTTCGATCCCCACCCAGGGCAAACATTTGTGTGATGAACATAAGTGTTTGCTCTGTGTCTGGGTGTTATTTAGGTACTATCTATATAAGTATGTTTTTAAAATATGTATATGTAGTATATCAGTCTCTGGCAGCCATATCACAAGTTTTGCTTAGTTTGGGGTCAGAGACCGTATGTAAGATGTCCCTAAAAAAATATTTATATTTAAAAAAAATGAAAAAGAATTATTGAAATCCGACTACTACGAAAAAAGTTATGCGTGGTTATACATAAAAAAAAAAAAAATACGCTTCGAATTGAGTACCTCTTCCGGTTTGGTTCGTCGGTCAAAAAGATCTTATTTTATTTCATTTTTTGTTTTTATTTTATAGAGCCGTACTTAATATTTAAAGCTTTTTTTTTTTGGTAGACCACCACAGTGGCATGTGGCTGCAATCAATGTTTGATAAATCAGACACCGGATGACTCTGTTATAATATTTATCATTTTTAGTTTAAAAATGTTCAAAAAATTAAACCTGGTATGTATTTACAAGTTGTTTTTGGGATCTTTTTGGAATACAAGAAGACTCATTCTACAAATTGATAAGGCAAAACACACCGTTATATTTTTAAGATGATGTTGCAGGAGAAAAATAATTCATTTTTAAAAACATCTGTAATGCAAACAAGCATAAAAATGCCCGCCTCTTCTCTCCAGTTCCCAACATTTAAGGTCACAGTATAAAAAATTCACTTGTAAATCACTTTTCTTCTGCAGTAAAACGAGACGATCGTTTAGAGAATGCGATGATGTTGCGACGACACGTGCCGTCCCTGGAGAAATAAATTCGAGTGCAGTGTAAACAGAGCGCTGAATCGCATTGAGGTAACTTGATATAGCTCAGACGGAATACAAGGGAGGAGAATGTATGTGATATCCGACTGCATAATTTTGCCCATGATACTCTTTGTACTGACACCGCAATTCAGACTTGTCTCGTTTGTGACTAAACAACAAGAAACAAGTTATAAAACAAACTTTAACAAATATATTGTTTTACGTCTGGCATGAATGCGCTAGTGGTGAGTACTTAAAACTCGTGAAACAGAAAGAAAACTGTGTATGCCTTACACAGCAATATAATTAAATACAATAGCAATGTTGTAAGTTTTGTTTTTTTTTGTTAATTTCTAAAATAAAATAAATTAAATAAAAAAAAATTTAATAAGAAAAAAAAAAAAATAAAAAAAAATAACTAAAATAAATTCCTTCTTAAATTATCTTTTCTTCTTTTGTATATAGATGGATTTGAAATAGTCTTATGCACGTTTTGCTGCTGACAATCTGTCAATTAACTTACGAAGGTATAATAAAATATATAAATTGAAAGCAAAAAAACCTTTAAAAAGAGCTTTTATTTCAATGCTCTAAGAAGAAAATTAAATTTTCCTTTATAATTTTAACTATCAACTTATAACTTCATTATACGCAATTTATATGATCATACAATCTTGTCGCGAGGCCGAGGTTTGCTTAAGTACCTACCTACAAGTATTTAATAAAACTGAAAAAAAAAACTTAGGTTAAATAAATAGGTATTGGTCTATTTACACTAGTAAATCACGCGACATGCTTTTATGATCAAATAAATTGTGTATAAATGTATAATTATAAGTTGATAGTTATAATTTGAGAGGAAAATTTTATTTTCATCTTTTTAGTGCATTTAAATAAAATATTTTTTTAAAAAGGTTTTTTGCGTCGAATTTATTTTACTTTTCATTTATTTAATCTGCGTTTTTATTCTCCGCGACCCCTTTCATTTAAAAAGCATAAAAAACTTAAAACTAAAAAAGAATGACGTCAGAATATTTTTCTAATTATTCTCGGCAAGCCCTTTCATTTAATACCCATATTGCAGAAGAGCATAAAAATAACTATTACGCTATTTTGGATGTTCCACCATATTGGATTTAGAATGACGTCACATTATTTTTCGAGTTACTCTCAACAAGCCCTTTCATTTGATACCCACATTGTAGAAATGCATTAAAAATAACTATTGCGCCATATTGGAAAGACCACCATATTGGATTTAGAATGGCGACACATAGCTTGTCGTGTATTGTTTTCTAAATTAAACGTGTATACAAAATTTAAGCTCAATCAGTTGCTTCAAAACTGCTTGAGTAGCAAGATTCCACCTGAACAAACCTACATACATTGCAAGTTAAATAAAAGCTTTTAACAACAAAATAAGCGTCTGAGAAAAGTTCGAATCATACTTGAGACACACTTGAATGAGTATCGTCGAAGAGTAGTCATAGAAAATCTGTTATTTCTTAGATAAATATAAAATTAAGTGTATTTTCTTATTCTTCCAATACCAGTACAATAAATTTCGAGAAGGCGTTCCGACAAATAGCGATAAACGTCTATCTGAAGCATAAATCGGTTGCAAGAAGCTTGGGCCGTCCCGCTCGCTGTTTCGGTACAACGCTTGTTGCTGACTGTACTTTTGGAAAACTCAAGTTTAAAAAATGCTTTTGTATTTAGTGTATTCAGATACAAATAATGCAGATGCATTATAAAGTCTATAAAAAGGCATTGTTCAATGTAATAAGTATAACTTAATTAAAAATCAGTATGTAAAGCATTTCTAAAGCATATTATAAGCGTTTTTGAAAAATAACCAATAATGTAAAAATAGTATACCTCCTATACCCTATTACTAGCCCACCTCTGCCCTAGCCTTGCCCTAGAGAATTCGAGCAAACTATTCGAATTTTGTACACGATGGACGTCGGTTTTGCCATTTTTTGCGAAAAATAACTATTACGAAGGCAAAATAAGAACAAAAAATTCAGATACAATGTAAGTCTAAACGAAAATTATTTAAAATGGCATTGTTCAATGCAAGAACAGGCTGGTTACATTACAAGCCGTGATGGTCTAGTGGTAGTAACACTCTTCCATTTTTTGTGGGGTTGTGAGTTCAAACCCCGGTCCCGTACCAATGAATTATTTGGAACTTATACACGGACATTCACACTACTGGTTTCTCTATGAAGACACCGTAAGGCAACCTGCATTCGTCCGTAGAAGAAATTAAATGGCGTGTGTGACTTCACCAACCCGCACTGGGCCAGTGTGATGGATATGGCCCAATCAACCTTCGTGAGTAGGCATGCTCGATAGTTGACTATCAAAACAAATAATCGGAAGAGTGTGGGTCAGACTCACGCACGAAGGGTTCCGTACCGTATGGAAAACCCCCTTAATATATTGTATTATTAATTATATTTTTGAAGGGAATACAACTTAATATTCTGTAAATATTTCAAAGACCTTTCTGTTGCCGTTAAAAAAACTCACATTTAGAAGACCGACTTAATAATTATTTTATTTCAATTTAATTGTTTATTTTTAAAGTGAATATTTCAGGCATCTACCTGTCACCATTATTGAAATCGAGCGAAGAATCAGGTCAGTTGTATGGGAATCCCCCTCAAATATTAATTTTTATTCTATTTTTAGTATTTGTTTTCATATCAGGAACAAAAATGCATAATCTGTGAAAAATTCAGTGTTCTAGCTGTAACGGTCTATGAGATACAGCCTGGTGACAGATAGACAGACGGACAGCGGAGTCTTAGTAAGATGGTCCCGTTTTTATCCTTTGGGTACGGAACCCTAAAAATACCGGTACAGTTCGTCATGATTTCCTTAGTCAAAAACCAAGGCTGATAATAAAAGCCATTTTTACAAAAGCTCCTAAAATACTGCAGCAAAATGGGGACAAAGCAGAAAATATTCATCATAATCATAACCGAAGTGTTCCGTGAGAGGCCCCAGATATTTAACCATGATATTTCACCAGCTCTCAGGAGAAATCAAAGTTTTCGCTGAAACGGACGGCGTATTGTTTCCTAGTTTCTTGCAGATTGAAGTGAAACAGATGTATAAATGTATGTTTTTGTTCGTTCGTTAGAACTGGTTTCGAACAATGACTTATTAATCATCTTTCGACTGCCTCGGTGGCTTATTTTAGGTTAGTGGATATAGTTCGGCCGTTCAGAGAATGCGTTCCTGATCTTGAAAAACGGTTCACGTCATCTTGAAAAAATGTTTTTGGCCGATATCTCGGAAACTATGTACTTAAGGGCAAAAAACATTCAGATCATTATTGTAGAAAATAAAATTTCGCATCTTTTATTTCCAAAAACTTTTTTGTAAAACTTACCGTTTACGATTTATGGACCATCTAATGTTTTAAGGTCCATTTAATGAAATTTCATTAAATGGGCCATAACTCGTAAACGGTAAGTTTTCCAAAAAAGTTTAGGTACTGGAAACAAAAGATTTTATTTTCTACAATTTTATTATAAATAAATAATAAATAAATAAATAAATATTAGGGGACATCTTACACACGGCCTCTGACCCCAAACTAAGCAAAGCTTGTGATATGGCTGCCAGAGACTGATATACTACTTATACATATTTTTAAATACATACTTATATAGATAGTAACTAAATAACACCCAGACACAGAGCAAACACCTATGTTCATCACATAAATACTTGCCCTGGGTGGGGATCGAACCCACGCCTCATTGACCCAGAAGTTAGGGTCACTAACCACTGAGCCACCGAGGCTGTATTATGATCTTAATGTTGTTTGCCCTTAAGTAGTAGTGTAATTATTTTGTATGCAGAATAGGGTGCATTTGGCCACCAACTCGCCTGATGGAAAGCGAAGTTGTAGCCGAAGATATTTAAACCTAGAAGATTTTACCTATTCACTCTTGACTTGAAGATATCCTAATTGTAATTTTGACCGTATTGGGAATCAGATAGAGTAAGAGAGCAAAGGAAACGAACGATCCTATGCCAAGCCAACCCCACATATTAGAATAAGGATGAGAAGATAACAATTATAGGCATAATGACTGGGTAAAAAAACATTATGGTAATATTAGTCCGTGAGTTAGATTATCAAATAATTATTTTTCGCAAAAATTGGCAAAACCGCCTTTCATCGTGTACAAAATTCGAATATTTCGCTCGAATTGTATACAATATTGTTGATTTATCAAAAACGGCTCAGCCGATTTCCGAAAAATTTAAATTGGACTACCTTGGAAGTATACCCTTTTGAAGAAAAAAATTACTTTTCGATTCTGTTCGATAATTGGCGAAATTATCGATGTTCATCGTGTATAAAATTCGGATATTTTGCTCGAACTGCTTACATTATTGTTGGTTTTTTTTCAAAAACGTCTCAGCTGATTTCTGTAAAATTTAAATGGGATTACCTCGGGAGTATACACTTTCGAATTGAATAAGATTTTTTTGATTTGGTTCACAATTGGCGAAATTATCGAGGAACATACACAAAAAAATACATACACACGAACCTCCTTTTTGGAAGTCGGTTAAAAATATTCGTCACGATTTTTTTCTTTTGTCAATGAAAATAACAAATGACATAGACAAATCTTGTCAAAGTTTGGAAGTAGGTGTCTTGGCGTCACTTCTCTGAGAGAAGTCTATACATTTGTATGTGACTTGTGTCGTCACGCAGAACTTACGCTGGCTATATCTTCACAAATTTTTGTTTAATTGAAAAAAGAAAATATATTGTGTCAAATATTTTTTGATAGTGTATCTGACGGACTTGTTATATTATTTTAGCATCATGCCTATTTTGCAATTTATTTTTAAAACTTCATAAAATACATTCTCCGTCAATTATGAAACAATTTTTATCATTCTTTTTTTGTTTGGTAGACCATACTTAAAAAGTGGCATCATTTAAATTTTTATCGAAATAGACCGAGCCGTTTTTGTCGTAAAAATATCAGTTATAATTTTAATCTCAAAAGCTTTCCTTCTGTAGTGATCTTCTTGTACTCCCTGACCGGATTCGCTCCTTGTTTACTATTTCAGTTTTACAAATAACTTGTTTGGGAAACCCTTTGGCTGTTGAAAATTAGAGAATTTCCGTCTGTTTATACGTATAAAGCCGTGGAAGGGGATGCTAATATTAATATCGTTGCTATGAACTTGAAATATTACTATGAAATATTTACTATGGAATATTTTTTTTATTGCGAATAAGTCCGCGCGTGACCACCAACTCGCCTGATGGTAAGCGACGTTGTGGTGGAAGATGAAGCACGCAGATCTAGAAGATACCTAATCACTCTGATCTTGAAAAGCTTTAGAATATATCTCCTAGGAAACAGGGAAGCAGGAAGACTGTTCCATTCCCTGACGGTACGAATCAGAAAAGTTGAGTCAAACCGCTTCGTACCTACGTATCGAAGGAAAATCGACAGTGTAGGGGTGGTAATGTGGCGTCCACCTACTTGTCTTGTAGTAAAAAGGGGATGGTAGGATAAGGTCGTGCAGCTCAGGTGGACAGACTCGCAACCCTATGGCGATGCTCCAGGCTATCAAGTTTTTTTTGCAACCAAGGCGATGCATGATTTAGGCGATGAAAACGCCTATAAGCCGAACAGCACGCCCCAGGCCTTGGCGTAGTATTATTTTATATTCTTTGCCTTGGCCCCGAGCTCGAGCTGATACATAGCCGAGCCTTCCCTAGAAGGCAGCAGTATTCCGTACACGATCGCATTATGTTTTGTAATAGATATTTTCTAACGGATTATGTCATAAAATTACTCTCAGTAGCTGGGTTATTAACCCCAATTTTAATAGTGCACTGCCTATCCACGAAGGGCGATTGGGCCATATCCACCACACTGGCCCAGTGCGGGTTGGTGGATTCATTCATTCACCAACATGGTTTCACTATATTTTACCCATAACTCTTGGGTATTTTTTTAGGGTTCCGTACCCAAAGGGTACAAACGGGACCCTATTACTAAGACTCCTGGGTCCCATACAACAAATCTGAATTTTTTGCCGTTTATCACTCGATATTAGGTAGAAACTTAAAATATTCACAGAAGATTTACTTAAATATGCATTCTTAAAAATAAATAATTAAATTAAAATAAATAGTTAAGGGGGCTCCCATACAATATCGTGATTTTTTGCTCGATATTCATAACGGCAACAGGCAGATGCTTGAAATATTCACAGAATATTAGGTTGTATGTTTCTTTAAAAATAAATAATTAAATCCATACGGTACAGAACCCTTGGTGCGCAAGCCCGACTCGCACTTGGTCGATTATTACTAAACTTATAGTGTTAATTTGCGCATTTATTTTTTTGTTTTACTAATGGTGTTAATTTGTGTGTTTATTAGTTTTGATCCGTGTAAGTAAGTCATAAGAGGCACAAGTCACAACATTTTGTTACAAATTGGATTACGATGTGAAAAATAGTTGTCCTGCTGAATAGTTTTTGAGCGGGTCGTTCCCGTCACGAGTTCTACTAGTAGAACTAATGATACAAAATTTACCCAGTAGTACTTCGTTTTCAGGGCTTATAAGGTTGAATTGGCTAAAATCTTTAATTTCGACATTGCTTGTAGTTTTCAAATAGATCACATATAATTTTCTTCGACTGATAATAATCATAACACTCTTATTTGAATTTGTTGAATTGCATTTCATATAAATGTTCATTTCATCATAATTTAATGTTCTAAGCATAAAAAGTCTAAATCTTAACAGATCGATACTAAAACAATATAATTTTCTCAAAGCACTTTGTTTAGGAAAAAATTCCGTTCACTGATTTTGCGTCTCAAATCTCCCCTTTAGGAAGAGAGTAAGAAACTCGTAATAAGGTTATTAACCTATTTATAGACATTTTTCCTTGCAAAGTAAGATGGAAGCAAGATGATAAATTATGACAGATCTTATTAGCCCATCAAAGTAAACACTCTCTCGTAATGAGGTGCACGTATTTGTGGCAAAAGCAGAACTTTTATGTTGATTGAACAAAGTGAAGGAATTAGGCTAGTTAGTAGCTAGAAAAATAGGCCAATTGCGAGTCAGACTCGCGCACGAAGGGTTCCGTACCGTATGGGAGCCCCATTCCTCTTGCCGTTATTAAGAGTTAGCAAAAAACTCCTAAAAATCACGTTTGTTGTATGGGAGCCCCCCTTAAATATTTATTTTATTCAAGTTTTAGTATTCGTTGTTATAGCGGCAACAGAAATACACCATCTGAAAATTTCAGCTGCCTAGCTATCACGGTTCATGAGATACAGCCCGGTGACAGACAGACAGACAGACGGACAGACGGACATCGAAGTCTTGGTAATTGGGTCCCGTTTTTACCATTTGGGTACGGAACCCTAAAAATGTTTAAGGAACTCTAGTAGCCGTAGGATTTCTAATAAGGCTGGTTGGAAGCGGCCTGCATCCAGCGCTTTCCTGTGACCTTAATTATATCGCCAGTATATCAGTCAGTCCGTCGTCTATTGTTGGTGGACTGACACCACCACCTAGACCACTAGTTCACTTAGTCTGCTGCTGGACATAGGCTTTTTTAATGGATTTGTATTAAGGGTGGTTGGAAGCTCTGCATATTTACATTTATTTTAATATTTATCAAAAAATATTGTAGGTACGTGTCTAATATTTTTGATAAACGTCATTTGTCAATTAAACAAAAATGATGAAAATACAGTTTGTAAAATTTCGCGTATTGTCATTTGTATGTGAAAAATACAGATCTTTTGTTATAGACGCCTAGACGTGACGTCACAGCCCCTACTCCCGAACTTTGACAATTAAGTTTAATCTTTGCCTCATTGTTTGATAGGTAAAAGAAAAAATACGTGTTTAATATTTTTTAATTGTCTATGTGACGGACTAATTATTATTATTATATTTATCTACTGTTAGGAGAACTACTAGTATTAAAAATCTTTACAGGTTATCTTAAACTTACCTGTATAAAACTACTAAAACCTACCCCAGTACCACACACCTGAGAGCGATACTTTCAATGTACAAGTTCTGATCTTCAATAAATAAATAGGTATTATACCTAACGCCTCAACAAAGAGCAAAGTGCAGGAGTTGTGCCCATTAATCATATTAGTTTCAAACAAACGCCAGCTGCTAAGACTTGGCACCAGCCGTATATTGGTTCACATACTTTGTACACAGCCTACAAAAATATCAATCAACATTCTGTCGTTCTGAGTCTATAGTGACATTCTTGTGAGGTGAATTTTTAGGCTGTGGCGTGGGGTATTGCATATACCACGTGTAGAGTGCACGCAAGAGAGCTATGCGCGCGAGTGGTGGCGCCACATACGTTATGTTGCTAGCATTTAAAATTCCATGGCAGCATAAAATTAGTTCCCGATGTTGACCATGCACAGAGTTATCTAGCGCGTACGCTAAGTTTTTCCGATATCTACCACAAACACAAAGACGCGTGTCTATGCAGTGATGGATAGTGACAGTTTTGTTCCCGATTTATTGTATTTTTAAGATTTTTTATAGAGTTGCGGTGAATCCGCTCGGTTGCTGCTTTGATGTATGACGCGGAGGAATTTCATGTTTATAAATTATTTTTATTTGTGCTATCAATCATTCATGTAGCATTTTTTGACAGCTTTTCATTATTGTTTTTACGATATTTTACATTATTATTTTCGAAATGTGATGTAAAATAATTATTAATGTTATTCTAAATATTCCACGCTCTTACCGGCGGATATATCAACCAAATGCATAATTATAAGTATACTATACCAGTAATTACTGGTCAACCACTAATTACTCGAGAAAATCAGCAAAAATATAATAGAACAATGTAAAACCCACCACTTATGAAGTGTCCTATTTCAACGACAGATTTGCTCTCCCCGCAGCCGTGTTCTCGCAAACCGGCGTGAAGTCACGTACTCGTATGCCGCGTCCGATTATTCGGCTTACGTGGAGATATTTTAAATGAAGGGTTTATTTTATAATATATTTTAAAATATAAACTATATTTTACTTTCCTTTTGCCTGCTGCTCTAAGAAAAATGTTATTTTTAAACTTTCGCCATTTGAGTACATTATCCTACTATGAAAATACGGGACTTATCGCGCAATAAAACTTGAGATATCGACTAGTACCTCTTTTTCTCCCGACGTTTCGGCCAAGTTACATTGGTCGTGGTCTCGGGCAGAAATTTGGCCGAAACGTCGGGAGAAGAGGTATTTATTTAGTCGATATCTCAAGTTTTATTGCGCGATAAGTCCCGTATATTCATAGTAGGATAATTCTCAGAAAAATGATTACAACAAATTATTTTTGTTCCGGTAGTTCGCATATTGCAAATTACAAATAAGTCAAGTTCATGAAAAATTTGTCGACATTGAATCGTTTTTTTTAATGGATGAATTATTTAATATGAGCTTTAACCCGCGGCTTCGTCCGTGTTTTTTTTTATTTTCATGCTATCCCACAGGAACCTTTTATTTTTTCAGAATAAAAAGTAGCTACCACTTTCCAGTTTCCAACCTTTGAACTATTATCCATTCCAAAAATAAAGTCTATCCGTTGCTCTGTTGCAGCGTGAAAGCGTAATAAACAAACTTACATTTAATTTTACATTTATAACATTGGTAGGGATGTCTGTATTATAAAAATCAATCTCGAAAAAAAAAATCTCCTCTAAAATAAGTTTTTAAATTGCCAGGATTAGAGATAAAACACAAAACCTTACTCATGTCTGTTGAACCCCTTATTTGTTTACTTTTTAAATCCACAAACACCATAATTTACAAAATCGTACCAAAATCTCAACTTTACCCGTTTCATTGTACTTCAGTAACATTTTTGAACGCCATTAAAAATTTCACGTAAACTTTCAATGCTGCCACGAGTGCGAGTGTAATGTTCTCGTAAAGCATTTATTCATTAAAAACTAGAATAGAACAGAATTACCGCGGTACAAAACTCATGTAATCATGTTACGCCACGTTTTTGCAGTAACTGAGCACAAATTTTTCGTGCAATGGATGTACCTAACTTTTTTATTTTTTTGGGGATCCGTGTGCTTATAAAATAACAGCTATTGTTTGCTTATTTAGTTATGAAACTGGAGAGCTGAGATATGAGATTTAAATGCTTGGAACTATGGTGAAATCTAATATACCATCTGTCACACTATCTGCAAAGGTTTTCCCCGGAAAACTTGCTTACATTCAAATTTTTTTTATTTTTTATTCTGAATAGGTTTGCGTTTGACTACATACTGCCTGTAGTTAAGCAGATAAGCGGTCTAGGTTGTAGCACGCTTACCTAGAAGATACCTATTTACTCGGGATTTGAAGACACCCACATTGTACTTTAGCGGAAAGACAGACCCAGGCAAAGCGTTCCACATTCTGGCTGTTCTTCATATATCTATGAAACAATGTAAATGCAAAACTTCATGAATACGTAATTAAACACATAGAGCATTACTAATCTCCTACTTTTGGGACTAAAATTGAATCAGGTAGGTATTTTGCTACACCTGTCAAATAACGCCCAAAACGTTCGCATTTATTTATTTCTTTACGCAGTTTCATAAATAAAGTCAGTGAATGAAACTTACTAGAGCAACATGAACAATGAACATGTCTAGAGAAAAATAATCGGCCAAGTACGAGTCGGACTCGCGCACGGAGGGTTCCGTACTCACGTAACCCTCCCCCCCGGGGAGCCCCCCTTAAATATTTATTTTATTTTAATTTTATTATTTATTTTTGAAGTGAATATAAAACTAAATATTCTGTGAAAATTTCAAGCATCTACCTGTTATCATTATTAAAATAGAGCGAAAAACGTCCAAAAAATCAGGTTTGTTGTATGGGAGCCCCCCTTAAATATTTATTTTATTTTCTTTTTAGTATTTGTTGTTATAGCGGCAACAGAAATACATCATCTGTGAAAATCTCAGCTGCCTAGCTATCATGGTTCATGAGATACAGCACGGTGACAGACGGACAGACAGACAGACAGACGGACATCGAAGTCTTAGTAATAGGGTCCCGTTTTTACCCATTGGGTACGGAACCCTAAAAAGTGGCAAAAGTGAATATACAATCTCACAACAGAGCCAAAGCACGGCAGTGGTGATGTCCTAATCAACTAATTAACCAACGTTTCCAGGGTAAGCTTCAATAAATTCTTTTATTGAAGCTTATTGAGCGAGGCTTCTCTTCCTATCCTCTGCATCCGTAGTGGAAGGCGCGGGGACACTTTAATTGACCCGTTGTATCGGGACCAGGGCTGTCGGATACGGGTGCTGTTCGACGCCCGTTGCTGGTTGGTCCTAGGTGGTGGATGGCGATGTGTCTGGTGTTCGACACATCGTCATTCTGGCGGGAGCGCGAGCCCCGTGGTGGGGCGCGAGTTGGGCCAGCGCTGTCAGGTGCCGCGGAGGAGTGTGGAAGCGTGCCTGTAGCCCCGACACCAGGCACAGTGGTGAAACACTCCCACATAACCACCCGCCTGCCCTCGAGGCGTGGTGGTATCAATAAAGGATTTCCGCCGGTAAAAATAAAAATAAGCTTCAATTAAATATTCTAGAGAACATTCTATGTTCTACAGAAAACTAATGAAGTCAATAAACGACCGATACCTACTTACAAACATGTATTAAATTTTTGAACATTTTGTACAGAACCCTCGCGTAACCGCCACTCACACCGCTTAATTTTTTGCAATGCCAGCTTCCGTGCACTTTAGCGTCCAACTTTTGTAGTTAGCGAGATTTGTGTTGGGTTGAACTTGGTTACTTTTACAGTTTTAAACTTGGAAAGCATGGTGTTCTGGTGTAATAAAGATTCATTTTTAAAAAAGATTGTCTTTCTTTGTTTTATAGTACAGCAAGTTAACATTACGCTGCAATTTTTTATGGGATTTACATCTGTCACGTACTATTTTAATGCTGTTGTGTCATTACTTAATAGTGCATTTTAGCGCTCATAGCTTTAACTAGGTGTCTCTTAGCAATTACCTAAGTAAAGCAACTTTTTTTTATTTTTTATTTAACTTCAATACCTACAATGTCACAATAATAAATAAACATATTGTACTAAGAAACTACTGTAGGTTAGTATAGGTACAAGATTCACCTCCGCGCTGATACATAAACACAATTAACATAAATTTAGAGATTTTATATTTATTTCTAATCAATAAGCATTCCTTTAGGGGCTTATTCTGTACGTCAAAACTTACAACTTTTGTTCAACAACTTCTGTCAAATCCCAAAAAAAGTTGTTAAGTATTCCATAAAAAAATGTCGCTTACCCTCGACAAAATGAATGGAACAGCTGTTTTTTTGTGTTTTGACAAGTCGCAGAAATACTTTTCACTATCACCTATTACTCCATATTTCTTATTCTTACTTATGCAGCTAGATATTTTAGTTGCTTTACGCTTCTTCAGTAGGCAAATGAAAATACAATGTCTAATCATTACTTTTTATTCATTTGAAATAAAAATCATGTATTGTAACTTAAAAATGAAGTTTTCTAATAATTTTGTCAAACATAACAAAGCTCAACCTCCAAAAAAATTATAGCGTATCTTGTAAAAGTATTTCCTTTTCACAAATTTCCAACTGCTTTAAAAGATTAGACACCCAACATTTCGATATTCGAACGGAATTGAGCTCTGGCTAAAATCGTATCTCAATCTGGAACCTTGAAGGATCCCTCCCATAATTTATGGCATCGTTATCAGTGCAGACGTCAATTCAGATTCGGTAAGACTTTAGGCACGTTTCCTGCCTCAAACGTTGATACCTACGCATATCATACGGGACTCAATTATTACAGTTCACGCACCGTGAAAAGTTATATTACTGCTCGGCGTCGAGCTCGGGCTTCACCGGACGGCGGTGGCGGCGTCGTGGCGTCATTCGAACATTTTTAGGGTTCCCAAAGGGTAAAGACGGGACCCTATTAGTAAGACTCCGCTGTCCGTCCGTCTGTCTGTCTGTCTGTGTGTCACCAGGTTGTATCTCATAAACCGTGATAGCTAGGCAGCTGAAATTTTAACAGATGATGTATTTCTGTTGCCGCTATGGCCACGACAACTAAAAATAGAATAAAATAAATATTTAAGACAACAACAAAGACGTATTTTTTGCAGTTTTTTGCTCCATATTAATAAGGTTGTACCAACAAGTAGACGCTTGAAATGGGGCTTTGTGCGCGAGTCCAAATCGCACTTGGCCACCTATTTTTAAACGGTTTTATTTAACTTCCTTTGCCCATTTTTTTGGGTCAAATCTAGTAATTGAAATTTTACCTTCATCTCGTGGACTGATTGATATGATATTTGATACTTTTTTGAGCTTTAGTTCTGATGAAAATACGATTTGTTTGCATTATTGAAGTAAATACAAGAAGGCCATCGCCACAACATGGAGGATTATATTTTTTTACACAACCCATATTATTTGTTACCCATATTGAAGGGGTTCAATATGGGTAACAAATAAAATTAATGTATTGTAGTAACAAAATAAAAACTAAAACTACAAAAATGCAATTTTTGAAAGACCGAGTTTTTATTTTTTAGATTTTAGTACAAACTTAAAACCGTTTAATTTAAAAAAGTGCTTTTCCCAGTTTTACACTACATTGGATCTTTACTGCTTGCCCCGCGCCCTGTTACTACTCTTAGCAGTGACGTGGCCGAACTGTTAGAAGTTTGTGAAGATGCCTAAGAAACTATTAGTGTAATTTACGTGTAATTTTACACCATAAGTTAAGCAATTTAGCCACTTTGTTTTTTTTGTCATTTATCTAAAAAAATCGGATTTTAAGACTGCATTAAGTATCGTAATCTATTTAGCCGTTATGGAGAAACGAAATTATGAAAAAGCTTACAAACATAGCTACATAATTACAAGATATGCTTGAAAACATTTTCTTGGCCGTTGGGTAAGAACTTTAATTATGGACACATTCATATAATCAAAGGGTAAGAATGAAGTTTTTAGAAACTTACAAAAACTTCACATTATAATGTTACTGAAACCTGTGCATTCATAAAACCTCCTCGTCAATGAATTTTTGAACAAATTTTAATGTTATATATTGTGAGTTATAATGTAATTGGCATGTCCGTTTTAATGGCTCAATAAATATAATTTAATTCGACCCGATCCGATCCGATCCGATTCGATTTGATTCAATTCGATTCGATTCAATTCAATTTAATTGAATTTACTGAAGCCGCTTTCAAAACGCCACTTTTATATAAGGATTGAGTTCCGTATGTTTTTTTCTCTCGCACCCTCCTAATATATCAGCCGTCGGTGATTGCGGACCGCAACGCAATGGATCTCGGAGCCGACGTACTTTTTCAAACATTTCTACGTTCAAACTGGTTCAAACAGAAATTTGACAAAACTGGAGAATGTTAAACAGACAAATTTTTCTGTACTGAGAATTACACTTTTTTCCACTTGGGTATATAAGTAATTGAAAGAAAATATAATAAATAAATATTAGGGGGCATCTTAACACGGTCTCTGACCCCAAACTAAGCAAAGCTTGTCATATGGCTGCCAGAGACTGATATTACTACAAATACTTATTTAAAATACATACTTATATAGATAGTACCTAAATAACACCCAGACACAGAGCAAACATCTATGTTCGTCACATAAATGCTTGCCCTGGGTGGGGTTGAACCGATGCCTTTGGTGGGGCCGAAACCAACACTTTAAGTTCGACCGTTCAGAGAATGCGTTCCTGACACGTCATCTTGAAAAAATGTTTTTGGCCGATATCTCGGAAACTATGTACTTAAGGGCAAAAATCATCAAGATCATAATTGTAATAAATCAAATTTCGCATCTTTTGTTGTCAGTGAACTTTTTTGTAAAACTTGCCGTTTACGATTTATGGCCCATTTAATGAAATTTCATTAAATGGACCTTAAAATATTAAATGGTAATTATAGTGTTGGTTTCGGCCCCACTAAATTCTTTCAAAGATCCAGGGCAACCTGTGAGTTGTTAAACGATTAAATAAATAAGAAAATTATTACTTTAACTACAATTTTTTGTGAATTTTGACATTTTTGAAAAAAAAAAAAAAAACTATTTCCGTACAAATTCGTTAAAACCCCGAAAATCTGAGATAAACTGGAAACTGCAGCGTTTACTGAAACGCTTACATTTTAAGGCTCTGATTTTTCCTTTTCTTTATCTATTTCCGTATACAAATTGTATCAATCGGTACTATCGGCGACGCCATCTTTGGGGCGCTCTCACACGGGAAACTTTTAAGGAAATTACTATAACAATAAGCCCGATTACAGAGGCGCCATCGTAATTATAATAGCTAAATAGCATAGTTCTATTTCTTTTTCACTTTAGGCATTCGATAGAGAGAACGTTTTTTACGTTGCTATTAAATTTACGCTGGCGCCTCTGTAATCGAGCTTACTATCTTGATGATGAATTACTGTAAACGCACACTTTTTCGTCTATTCATTTATTCTCTCAATAAGCAATTGTTTTTTTTTTTATTAAAGTGACCAAAGCGAAGCGCGGTCTGTGCTTCCACACGACGATTTTTCTTTAATCTGTCCGGATATTGCAATTTTGTCTACAGGTTGAATTTTGACGAAACTTGATACACAGGCTTTATATACTTATTAATGGATTTTTGATTGGGGTACGTTTTGTCCTCAAAAAGGATGAAATTTGCTGTTGCGCTATTTATCAGTCGATTTCAACAATATTTGGTAAGATTGTTTAGTATCTCAATTTGAACAAGATTTTTGAGTGCGAACTAAATCGGTCAAGAGTGAGTCGATAATTTAGGCCCATGAAGGTTCAGTTGAGTAAGGAGTAGTGTCGCGAGGGCAACTGTTCAGAGAACTGTTAGTAAATAAATAAAAGAAAACAAGCTTTTAGTAACGGAAAATCTGTAATTATTTGCATATTGTCAATATTCAAAATCTAATTCTGTTTGTTTATTTGCTATTTTTAGATCACTTTGTAACAGTCACAGTGCGTGGGAATAACAGTGACGTGACAAACTTACTGTAGCCTTACACATAATTGATTTGTTGTGATAACTGTGTATTTTAATAATAAATAAAAAAAATATATACTACTTTGTTTTCACGATCCTTTTCAATCTATCATGAAGTTCAACATTATGGTTGTGACGTCATAGTAGTCACGCATTACCCAGTCAAGACTGATCAGTGTCGATTACTCGTGTAAGCACATCACTACCGATCCGTCACGGGATCTATTTGTATCAATACCGAAGACTTACGACTGAATCCCCCAGATTTATGACACAAATACACAATGTAGTAAAATGTATGGCGCTATACACTGTTGTGAATGCGACACATGCAGGCATGTTGTTATAGAAACAACACACAACCAAAACAAGTTCTAAAAGATCGCGATGGTTCTCCCCGTAGTATGTACAAAAATAAATTTTATCTACACTAATGTTGTAACATTCTACTTATGTTTCCAATACTTGACTTATAATGACTACTGTTAAAGCGCAGACAACAAAACACTCAATTTAAGCAATTTCACATGATGTTATAATATCCACACCGATATCGTAAAATCTCATTATAACATCGCGCGCTCGCTCCTGATTGGCCCTGCGCGCGCAGCTGCGCTCTCATTGGTTAGATTTTAATGGCGCCAAGTTCACTGTGACAATACACGTACGCGTGAATTTAATGTTTCGCAATATGTTTTTTATTTTTATTAGTGAAGATAAAGTAGTGTATGCAACTGCATATAACACGGGTATTAAAACACTCGCTGCGCTCGTTTCATAAACTCACACTCGTGTTTTAATACCCTTCATTATATGACAGTTGCATAAACTACTAAGTATAAGCAAACAGAACATATGCTCACTAAAGCAGGAAAGTCGGTGTACGTGAAGGGTCCCGATATTTATAACAAACTGCCCGACGAAATAAGAATATACCCAAATTCAAATATTTAACAAAATTTTTAGTAATTATATTTCGCAAAAAATGGCAAAACCGCCTTCCATCGTGTACAAAATTCGAATATTTCGCTTGAATTGTTTACATTATTGTTGATTTATCAAAAACAGCTCAGCCGATTTCTGTAAAATTTAAATGTTACCACTTTAGGACCACTAGGACCACTTTAGGTACCACTTTAGGTACCACTTTAGGTACCACTTTAAAATTTAAATGGTACCTTTCGAACTAAAAAATAATTTATCGATTCGGTTCAAAATTGGTGAAATTATCGATGAATATCCACAAAAAAACAAACACACGAACATAGAACCTCCTCCTTTTTGGAAGTCGGTTAAAAAGCATTGTTATCACTATATATGTTAATGATTGCCAATTAAATTGTTGCTTAATTTTGACACTACATAACAAGTCCGATATGGTCTAGTGGCTAGGATACCTGGCTCTCACCCAGGAGGCTCGGGTTCGATTCCCGGTATCGGAATCAATTTTTTTTTCAATCCATATTTTACTATAAAATTTTAGAATTCGAATGGAATAGAAACGCTTTATTGTTCACACAATCAACAATCTATATATATAAAAATGAATTGCTGTTCGTTAGTCTCGCTAAAACTCGAGAACGGCTGGACCGATTGGGCTAATTTTGGTCTTAATATATCCGTGGATGCTAAGGAAAGGTTTAAACGGTGAGAAAATATAAAAATATAGTGAGTAAAATAATAAAGACATTCATTGAATTTTCCCATTCAAAATGTTCCTGCATGTAAAAGTTGTCATTGACAGTTGACAGATGGTGAGATGAAGTTCACCGGGGCAGCTAGTATAACAATAAAAGAGTATTATATAATTAAAATAGTGCGATAATCGGCGGCCTTAGAAATAGAAAAATCTTTATTGCTTAGCTGTGTACAAAATGATGTTACATCAAATCATTTCGAGCGTACAATATTAATACACTTATCTTTACAAAGAATCTTAAGCTAGCGTTATATAATAACATTTAAACAACTTTATAAATTGGGTAAACCGAAGGTAATTAATTTGTGGTTTTCAAAATATATGCTTTTGTAGAATAGAAGACCTTTGAAATTAGCCAGGACTTCAGAATTTTTAAAGCTATCTCCTTCTAATACTTTTATATGTATAGGTAAACAGTTATAGATTTTAATAGCCATAGCATATGCGCTACTTGAGAACATGGCCTTATCGCTTAGAGCGATTTCTTCCATAATTCCATGCTGTTCATAAAGAATAAGCCCTACAATTACCAAGTACAAGCCGAATCATACAACTTGGCGTCTGTAAAAATAGCTGCAGTCTGACGAAAGCCAAATCCTGGTTAAAGCTCACCTAACAGCATGGCCAGCGAATAATATTGTACAAAGGAGTGCAATATGTCTGCTATGGTATTTAAAAAGAAATTGAAATCACATATTTTTGACAAATTTTCAGTGTTTAGCGTTAGTGTATGGATAAACGTAGTTTATTGCAACTACCCTTTCTTTAAAAACTACATTTACGTAAATTTATATCAATTATTAGTTTCCGTTTTAGTATATTTATTTTTGTTGATTTCATTTTTTAGATTAATGTATTGTTTAATGGAATAATTTAAGTACTTATAATATACAAAGAGAGAAATGTTTTTAGTTGGCTAAAAATTTCGCTGAAAAATATGTGTGTACCCATAAATTGTCTAAACCACCTACTTAGCTATTTTAATCGTGCCTTCTGTTTGCATATTGTGTTGACGTTTTTGATTTACTTTTACTGGTTTATTTACGTTAAAATTGTCAATTGCTCATACAGAAGTTAAATAGCCCACTGACCTATATGTGCATGTTACTGTAATGTAGTATTTAAGATTATCACATATGTGAGAAAAATGTTTCTTGTGATACAACATTAAGGATCTTTGAACCTAAAGTAGGGACAAGATAATAGGTCACTTTTGACATTTCATTTATTCAAAGAAAAATATACCTTGTACTAAAGGAATAAAACTCCAAGCCGTATTCGAGAACACTTATCGGTCGTCGTCAATATTGTTTTCATGAGTTTTATTCCTTTAGGGTAAGGTATATTTTTCGTTGCATTCATGAACTGTCATAAGTGACCTATTATCTTGTCCCTACTTTAACAGCTGCTCGAAAATTAGGTTATCCACATCTTGTAGCTAACATCACAGCCGACAGACGTTTGATTCAGCATATACCTTAAGTACCCTATGTAAAAATCCAAAGTCTTCTCACGAATGTTTGCCGAAGACTCGGGTAGGAAAGCTTTCACGACACTTTTCCACCTTTTTGTTTGCCACACTGCAAGATCCCGTGATTTAAAATGCTATACTAAAACTCCACATGCACTTTACACGGTATTTTAAACTCTATCAACTTTAGCTACAGACGAGATTCGAGTGACGTAAAAATCTGCTTAGTAGATGTCAAATATTTATACAAATACTTGTTGGAGATTTTTCGTAGTATTTGATCAGGCGCGTGTAGTATGAGGAAGTGCTCATGGAAAATACATTTTACTGCTTCCTGAGAACGGAATATTTTTAACAGCCAACCTTCGAGCAAATATCTATAGAATCACAATCGTGTAAAAAAGTGTCCGAGCCAAAACACTGCCCAAGCTACGTAGTGGGCAGGCTTTTAAGTTAGTCGTAAGGTGATTGTAAGCCGACTACAACACCGCGCGATGCCAAAGTACTCGGTTACAATCACATAATTAGGTGACATAACGTTGAGATTCGAGAAAACGAGTTATTGTGAGTTAATGTAAATATCTACTCGTAAGTCAGCATGTATGACGGCGCTGGGACATTTTTTTATACTTTTACTTAGGGATTGTGGCTCTGTAGATATTTGCTCGAAGCAGCTAACGCAAAAAAAGTAAAAATCTTGTAATGAAAAAGAAAGAAAAGAATCATTACAAAAGCATACAATAAGTATATCTAATGTGAATAAATAAGAAAGGACAAGATTGGCACAGGACCGAGATGAGTGGCTTATGCCTAATAGTGAGCGATTATAGGTACAAGCTAAAATGATGGTGATAAATTACTGATGATCAATGAATGAGAATTTTACTGAAATTAAAGAATCATAGTTGTGATAAAATATATTGTGTATTTTTATCACTACGTGAACTTATGGAATCCGATTTCTAAGCATTTTTTTAGCTACTGAACTCGGTCGTTATTCAAATGACGAGAAGTGAGAGCTAGGACGTCACAGAAATAAGAAAATTAAAATAACACTGGTCTACGGCAAAAAAGCTGCTTGGATGTTTTCAACTGATTTTTAACCGACTTCCAAAAAGGAGGAGGTTCTATGTTCGTCTGTATGTAAATCTGTTTTTTGTGTACTTATGTTCATCGATAATTTCGCCAATTGTGAACCGAATCGAAAAATTCTTGTTTAGTTCGAAAGGGTATACTCCCATTTAAATTTCATAGTAATCAGCTGAGCCGCTTTTGAAAGTTCCAAAAATAATGTTAACAATTCGAGCGAAATACCTACTCGATTTTGTACACGATGGAAGGCAGTTATGCCATTTTTTGCGAAAAATTATTATTATGTAGTGTTTTGAACAGCCGAATCACCCTTCGTGGGTAGGCCTACGTCCTGCAGTGGACTATTAAAAAGGCTGATACAGTACAGTACAGTACAGTGTTTTGAAAATCGAACAAGAGTAGAAAAATAATTTACGATCTGTTCAAGTAGGTATCTAATACAGTAACTACAAAGAAACTTTGAGCTGAATAATGAAAAATAAAAAGAAATCATTCGAAATCACTAACTCAGCAACCGCGCCCGCAGCAGCTTTCTACGGACTTTTCTACAACAATGCATTTTGCAGTGTCTGTACTTACTGCTGCAGTACTGCTTCAGTCAGTACTGAATCTTCCGTGAATATGTTTCGACGTTTTGTATTTGAAAATTTGCAGCCAACGTTCGTCGATTTATGAGACTTTATCAAGTCAAAAACAAGAAATTGTAAAAAAAATGTGTTTTCGTAAATCGCCGCTACTAAATAGCTAAATTAACGACGCTACCGACGATTTTCATACGTATTTCATCTTAAGTTTTGGCATTACTATGCAAAATAGTGAGAACAGCATGAGGTTTTTTTCCTAAACTGTGGCATTATTACATATTAAAAAACAAATATATGTACTGATAAGTACCAGCATTTTTTAGTATTTTGTGATATTATTAGTTTGACGCAGTTCATGAAATATTCAATAACATCCCACATTTTACTGTAATATTGAAAATTTGACTCCTCTTCAAACTAAACGCAGCCTTAGACACTGAAACGTAGAAGTATGACCTATTTTTGCCTGTAATTCTAAAGTATTTTAAAATCTTGTTTTGTTACTTACTTTTATGGGCCAAAATACTGTTTATTTATTTTATTTCTTAAGGTTTGTGTTTGAGTAGTTACTGTTTGATGTTAAGCAGATATGCGGTCTAAGGTGTAGCACGCTTACCTATAAGATAGCTATTTATTGTACTCGGGATTTGAAAATACCTGCGTGGTACTTTAACAGGAAGACAGACTCAGGCAAAGCGTTCCACAATCCACATTCTGGCTGTTCGTATGAGGAATGTGAATTCCACTCATTCTTCTGAATTCTTCTGAATGCAACCTTAGTCACTGTAACGTATGACCCATTTACGCCACAGAAAAATGTGTGTGTGTGTGTGTCTACTCCCTTTGCTCTTTGGATGTAATTATCCGGCAAGAATGGTGTTGTGTGTCTTTTGAATAAGATTACTCTGTGTTTTCTTTTGTCCGGATTCGTTTAGATTTTAATCTTTGAAACTTGTTAACTGAGTCGGTGGATGTAGCAGTTTTATGGAAAAATGCATTGTTTTCTAACTAAACTAGGTACCTAGTTTGCTGACAATGTTTTTGTATAAGTTTGTTTTTGTTCCGTACTCAAAGGGTAAAATCGGTACCATATTACTGAGACTCCGCTGTCCGTCTGTCTGTCTCCAGGCTGTATCACATGAACCGTTATAGCTAGAATGCTGAAATTTTCACAGATGATGTTTTTCTGTTGCCGCTATAACAACAAATACTAAAAAACAGGATAAAATTAATAATTAAGGATCCCAAACGACAAACCTGATTTTTTAGCCATTTTTACCGACTTCCAAAAAGGAGGAGGTACTATGCTCGTCTGTATGTATGTTAATTTTTTTTGAGGTTCATCGATCTTTTTTTTTAAATGTTATTGTGAAAAGAATTAAAAATATCTTTTTAAGTTCGAAAGAGTATACTCCCAAAGTGGTCCCATTTAAATTTTATCGAAATAGGCTAAGCCATTTTTGATAAATCAACAATAACGTACATGGGTGTCACATCGATTCGTGCAAAATATTCGAATTCTGTACATGGTGGAAGTCAGTGTTGCGATTATTTGAGAAAAATAATTATTATAGGACATAATTATTACTTTAGGTTTGTTTGTCAACTGTTCACACACATACTCATAATACGATCAGACAGGAGACATGCTCTCGACGTAATGAATTCAACCTTCTAGAGATCTATTCTCAAATATCTCAACAAAACCGTTTCAAAAGCTACGAGAGCCTAAATTTTTCACAGAAAACTCTTCCTTACTTATCATGAAACAAAGTGCAATAATGCATGCATAATTAATGCAATACCAGTCGGTGCTAAGAGCCCCGCTTGACCGGGGCTGCGGTCGGCACTCGGGACGTACCGTAATGAACACTCGAAACCTTTAATCAGATAAACTGCTTCAGATAAATGATTTCTGCAAATGTTTCCAGTACAAAAGTTGCTTCTGATAGATTAATTTTTAAGCCACCTTCAAAAAATGATATGGTCCTCAGCAGTTTATTCAGCAGTGAATTTCTTGTCTTTGAGACTGTTACACGGATTTTTTGCGTATTAGAGCCAATTTGCATATATCTTTTTTTGATATGTATTTATTAAAATTTTGCAAAATACCTGAGTCCATAAAAAAAATATAAACTTTATTAGTAGTTTTGAAACAGTGAATGTTAATGAATCAGTGACTACTTTTTAAGCAGCTTGATTTTGTATCAAATAGTTGAGTTTTTAGCAGTGAAGCTTTCCATTATCAATTTATCAGGAATCAAAGTGCAATAATGCATAATTAACGCAATGCCGCCCGGTGCTAAGAGCCCCGCTTGACCGGGGCTGCGGTCGGCACTCGGGACATTCCGTAATGAACACTTGAAGGCTTTAATCAGATGAACTGCTTCAGATAAATGGTTTCAGCAAATGTTTCCTGAGCAAAGGTTGTTATTCTCAATTCAGCAGTATATTGTTTCCGTTGTAACTGTATTACGTATTGTTTCACTTTTTGTGAGAGATGTCTGGTGATTTTTTTTTAACATTTATGAGAATTTAGATAAGTAAGTAATTTGCGTAGGTTGGTAGGACACAGTGACAAAAAATTAAAATATCTGTAGTGCCTTCAAAAATTAAATATCTAGTACATACCTACTATTTTTAGACAGTTTAATTTTTTTGTCTTCTAGTAGAGGTTTTGGCAGAAAACTCTTTCTTAAATTAGCAACTTATCAGGGAAAAATGTGTGATTATGCATAATTAATGCAATACTGCCCGGTGCTAAGAGGTCGGCAATCGAGAAGTACCGTAATTAACACTTAATGGCATTAATCAGATGAACTGCTTTAGGTAAATGATTTCTGCAAATGTTTACTGTGCGAAGGTTGTTTCTACAAGGATACTTCTTTATCCGACTCCAAAAAAAGACGTAATTCTGAATTCAACAGTTCAGTAATTTTAAACATTATAATCAGATGAACTGCTTTAGGTAAATGATTTCAGCAAATGTTTCCTGTGCGAAGGTTGTTTCTACAAGGATACTTCTTTAGCCGACTCCAAAAAAAGACGTAATTCTGAATTCAACAGTTCAGTAATTTTAAAACAGCTCCTCAAAATTGTACCTACTAAAATTGATTATGTTTAAAAAAAAAACATGCATTTGGTTTAGTAATGTTGGTTAATTATGGGAGTTCTTCACAGTACACCATTAGTTATCTGGAATCAAAGTACAACAATGCATTTATTATGCAGTCAGCTTTTACCACATGCCAACTCGGAATTTGAGAGAAAAAAAAATTAGACGTTCACCTGAAAATCTACAAAATGACTAAAACAGCTGACTTTTTTCTCTAATTCCGAAATGGTCCCATAGTAAAAGTTATTCATAGTAATGTCCTGTCGCCTCCTTTCGGTTCCTCTACCAGTTTTGAATTATCCTGTATTTGCAAGATCGTAGATAAACTTTGAACTTACAAAAACATCACTGTTATAGCTTGAGGTGGCAAAAATACGTTACTAACACTAGCACAAAACTACGCAAAAATTTAACAACGCAAAAGTACTTTAACTTATTCAGACCAACAAAACAGAAATACTAAGTTTAGGTTCCCCGAGTATCAGTGGCACAAAAAACATGACAGAAACTTACTGAGTCCTATCATATCGCGCGAACAAAACAAAATATCTCTAAAATATGGACGAAAGGTATACAGAATCCTAAACGAGCAATACCTTTGGGATACAGAATACAAAATAAGCAAGGTCAACAAAAATAACAGTGGTATCACAAACCTTACACAATCGGAATACGATTTACTTTCGGATAGCAGTTCGTTATAATGTGCTTTGGCAAAAACGTTTAATAAAACAGTGCGATTTGCTAGTGTTGCTAATGTTATTTGAATTTATTTGAGTGTTGGGATTTATTTCCCTTTTATTTTGTAAGAGAACTAAACAATAAACTGTAGGTTGGAAGCTTTCCGATTGAGTCGTCCACTTTCTACTTGTTCAGTTTAAAAGTTGTCAACTTTCCAACTTGCATTTCCTTTCCTAGTATTGCTAGAAATAGTTGCTATTAATAGATGTTTCACGTTACAATGTTTTTAATTTACTTAATAAATAAATATAAATAAATATTTTTGGGGACATCTTACACACGGCCTCTAACCCCAAACTAAGCAAAGCTTGTGATATGGCTGCCAGAGACTGATATACTACATATACATATTTTTAAATACATACTTATATAGATAGTAACTAAATAACACCCAGACACAGAGCAAACACTTATGTTCATCACATAAATACTTGCCCTTGGTGGGGATCGAACCCACACCTCTTTGACCCAGAAGTTAGGGTCACTAACCACTGAGCCACCGAGGCTGTCAATACCAGTCAGAACTAAATCTTCATTGTGATTTCTTCATCAGAAAAAAAACCCGTAGATGGGTGTCACATACTGGCAAAAATATAAAGGTACATATATGATTAGTATGAGTACTTATAATGGCAATAGTTTAGTATTTATATCATGTTTTGTTCTCATCAACTCTGTTAACTATAGACGCGTCGACGATGAGGTAGTGGACTGTAAACACTATGTTGGATGGGTGTCCTAGTTAACAGTTATAAACAGTTCGTTTCGTACTTAATCACTTTATTCACACTGTACACACAAAGGTTCACAATGTTTCAGACTTAGGGTTAAAGCACTGTTTAAACTCTGGCTTTAGATCACTATTGAACCACTTGTTCAACACTGTTCAGACTTACGGTTCAAGCAATACTTAAATTCTGGCTTGAGATCACTTCGGAGAACTTGTTCCGATTGCGCGTACAATATTAGACTTAGTAAGATTGTACAATACTATACAATACTACAAGACTAACAAGACTGACTACTGCGCGCTTGCGCAGCCCTTTTATACTAAATCAACTACTTGGCGGTTCGTTCCCCTGACCAATCAGAGCTCTCCGAATGTTCGAGAACCTTCCCTTCTTTCTTCGGGGCCTGAGTAGGTAACGATGTAACGGGAAGGTTCTAGAACACATTTCTGGAAAGTTCTAAGAAACGAACATGATAAAACTCGAATGTTCGAGAACCTTCCCTTCTTTCCAAGTAGGTTACAATGTTTCGAGAAGGTTCTAGAACACCTTTCTGGAATGTTCTATGAATCGAAGTCGAATGTTCGAGAACCTTCCTTCCTTTCTAAGTAGGTCACGATGTATCGGGAAGGTTCTAGAACACCTTTCTGGAATGTTCTATGACTCGAATTTAATCGAACGAAAAGAAATAGCTGGAAAACTAAATCGATTCTACATACAAATTAATGTTGATTGCTTAGGTTTTTCTTGTATATCCGGCGCAACAATCCGTCGACTCGCCTGTCCCTAACAAACTCATTACATCACAGTATCTTTATACAAGCTTTTATTTACTTTCATCTGTCCCGTTGTCTGTTATCAAATCATGCAAGTTAAATTTGATCCACTTCCCGGTTACCGATTGAGCTAAAATTTTGCGTACATGTGTAAATCGCATGATAATGCAATATTATAATGACATGGTGCTGATCTCATGATGGAGCTGAGAGGTGACCAAAGGAAATTAGCAATGAAACGACACATCCTCATCGAGTTTGGGTTCATTTAAATAGTCTTGGCGAGTAGTTTATATTTCAATGGTAACCAGGGTCTGATTATGGAGTTGGAAGGTGGTCATAGGAACTCTGTAATAAAACGACACTTCCCTATCGAGTTTCGGCTCATTAGATTCGTCTTGGCCAGTACTTGTTTAGTGAAGGCTTGTTTTTAAAAAAATAGTTTTTTTTTTAAATATAATACTTGTTAACTACTACCAACTGACTGCCTCGGTGGCTCAGTGGTTAGTGACCCTAACTTCTGGGTCAAAGAGGCGTGGGTTCGATCCCCACCCAGGGCAAACATTTGTGTGATGAACATAGGTGTTTGCTCTGTGTCTGGGTGTTATTTAGGTACTATCTATATAAGTGTGTATTTAAAATATGTATATGTAGTATATCAGTCTCTGGCAGCCATATCACAAGCTATGCTTAGTTTGGGGTCAGAGACCGTGTGTAAGATGTCCCCTAATATTTATTTATTTATTTATTTATTTACCATAATTTAAAATTTAATTTTGAGTTATAAAGCTGCAATATAAAAAACTTAAAGTTATTCTATTAATATTGTGATGTTCTTTTTCAGGAGCATTTTTGAGCTAGTGAATCCCACTTAAAATTTCTCAAGTCACACTACATAACACTATATCCAACTCAACATTTACCTGTATCCAATAGCTAAGCTTGATAATTCATTAATAGCCCATGATTCAGTTCATCCCGGCGCCACTCTCATTTATTAACCCTAAAATCATACCCTTCCTGTCCTTGCAACGTACAACGTACGTGTAATTTTATTTGTAAGGTATTTTATGTGTGAAAGGTATCTGCGTGTAACCAGAAGGGTTACTTTACACAATTAACATTTTTTTACAAAACTCTAGCATTCTACACATTCTTAACACAAAGATTTGGTAAGATGGTGTAATTTGTGTTTACATTCGATTTCACATTTTTTAAAGAATGGTGTATGCAAAATGTATAATGTCATGTGTATAATGTATGTGTTAACGGAAATGTATGAAATCTAGGAATTGTATACAAATCCTAGGAAATGTAAACAATTCTGAAGCTATTTAGGAAATGTATAAAATTTTGTTTCAAAAACTATTTAATACATAGATATCCTGGGAAATGTGTACATTTCCTAGGAATTGTATGTAATTCCGATATCTTATTAGGAAATATATAAAAATAATGCTTTCTGTAATAAAACACATTGTTAAAATGAGAATAAAAAAGCAAAAGCTTTTTTCATCAATGCACAGCTAATAATCTTAATGCACATTATACCTGTTAAAGGCGATTCGCTTCTGGCACTTCGCCGGCCGCTGCCGCGGCACGCTCGCTTCGCTCGCTCGGCTCGTGCGTTGTTTTGTCATGTTCTGTAAGCTGCAATAGAGATAAGCGTCAAATGAAACGTAAAGACTTTTATACCGTCGAAGTCTGTTATACGTAGATCAGGCCCTATCTCAAATGTTTTACATTTCTGATTGCTATTTAGGAAATGTATAGAATTCCTAGGAAATGTGTCTAATACAATTTATTTCACACATTTCCGTGCGATTTTAGGAATTACATACATTTCCTAGGAATTGTATACAATAACGGATTACATACATTTCCGTTTACATATGCATAAATAAATAAAGAAAATGAAAAATAAAGATTTGTTGTAATTTTTACATGCTATGTTAATAAACGCATTAATCTATTGTCATTCTAGGCTATGCTCGGTGTAATTTAGTTACACTCGACTATAACTAGATGTCGCTAGCGTTTTTCCACCGCGGTGACGATAGTTTTCTAGCATTAAGCATGCTTTTTAGGGTTCCGAACCCAAAGGGAAAAACGGGACCCTATTAATAAGACTTCTATGCCCGTCTATCCGTCTGTCTGTCTGTCTGTCACCGGGCTGTATCTCATGAACCATGATAGCTAGGCAGCTGAAATGTTCACAGATGATGTATTTCTGTTGCCGCTATAACAACAAATACTAAAAATAGAATAAAATAAATATTAAAGGGGGGCTCCCATACAACAAACTTGATTTTTAGGAGTTTTTTGCTCGCTATTAATAACGGCAAGAGGAGTGAGGCTCCTATACGGTACGGAACCCTCGGTGCGCGAGTCCGGCTCGTACTTGGCCGATTATTTGTGATTTATCAATAAATTGAACCTACGCTGATGAAAGAGAAAACAAGTCATTTATTTCACCTTCACACACCCACCCTTAGGACTTGTTCACTCGGAGTTTCTGCGAGATCAAACCAGGTTTGAGGAGATCCGCAGACGAACCAAAATTACTGACACAGCCCATTAAATCAGCAAGTTGAAATGGCAGTGGTCTCACATAGTTCGGAGAAATAGTCTGTCTGTCCGTATGTCTGTCACCAGGCTGTATCTCAAGAACCGTTATAGCTAGAAAGCTAAAATTTTTACAGATGATGTATTTCTGTTGCCGCTATAACATCAAATACTAAAAACAGAATAAAATTAATATTTGAGGGTCTCCCATACAACAAACCTGAATTTTTAGGCGTTTATCGCTCGATATTAATAATGGTAACAGTATATTCACTTGAGCAATAAATAGGTAATTAAATAAATATTAAGGGGAGCTCCCATACAGTGCGGAACCTTTCGTGCACAAGTCTGACTCGTACTTGGCCGATTTTTTTATTTATTTTTACTCTCACTGCTGCAAAATTGAAACTCAGCGTACAAGCATTTAAAACAAATAAATAAATATTTTGGGACGTCTTACACACGGCCTGACCCCAAAGAAAGCAAAGCTTGTGATATGACTGCAAAAGACTGATACTTCTTATACTTACATATTTTTAAATCCATACTTATAGAGATGGTAACTAAATAACACCCAAACACAGAGTTATCCACCTACGTTGTCACATAAATACTTGCCCTGGGTGGGGATCGAACCCACGCATCTTTGACCCAGTAGTTAGGGTCACTAACCACTGAGCCACCAAGGCAGTCAAAGTCAAATACAGTTGTTCATGAATTGCATAATGTAGAAGTCTACATTTACTTGCACTACGTCCGCCACATACCGTTTACGAGTACCCAGTGACAAAGTAGCTCTAAAGCAGCTATTTGTTTGCTTTAGTACCCATAATTTACTCATGCCGTGTATTTGGGTCAGAAGGACGGATTCCAAAATTTGTGTATTGTCTTTGAAATGTGGGAGGTAAAAAGGATCCCGATTTTGATGTCCTTACCATTTATGGGGCAATCTGTTATCTATGGCGTATTAGAATTGGTAGGATTTAATTTTGTTGATGTGTTTGAGGATGTTGTAGTTTTTAGGGTTCCGTACCCAAAGGGTAAAAACGGGACCATATTACTAAGACTCCGCTGTTCGTCTGTCTGTCACCAGGCTGTTTCTCATAAACCGTCATAGCTAGAACGTTGAAATTTTCACAGACGGATGACCTCATTAAGACTGCAGGATCGCGCTGGATGCAAGGCGCTTCCAACCGGTCTTATTGGAGATCCATAGGCCTATGTCCAGCAGTGGACTTCTTATGGCTGATAGATGGATGGATAACAACAAATACTAAAAACAGAAAAAAATATTTAAGGGGGCAACAACAAACCTGAATTTTTAGCCTTTTTCGCTCGATTTTAAATACGGTGACAGGCTTGAAATATTCACACACTATTTATTTAAATACTCACTTTAAAAATAAATTATTAAGTTAAAACTAAATAAATATTTAAGGGGGGCTCCCATACAAGAAACGTTTAAATATTTAAAATGTTAACAGAAGATAGAGTTGTAAATTTCTTTCAAAAATAAAGAATTAAATTAAAATAAAATATAAAATGGGGCTTCCATACGGTACTGAACCCTTCGTGCGTGAGTCCGACTCGCACTTCACCGATTATTCTAATCTAATAATGACCAATATTTACATTTATTTGCTAGGTCTGATAACAGATCTTTGACTATTCGTTTCATATTATGTATCGTCTTCAAAAAATACAGTTAATAATTCGTCTGTATGTTTTATTTCGTGTTTATGTTACGCGACTACTCCGCCAATTATAGACCGATTTTTATGATATTTTGTTTGTTTGGTAGATCATACTTCTGAAATGGTCCCAGTTTCATTTAATTGAACTCGACTGAGCTGTTTTTGGTGGGTCTCAAAATGAACATGGATAAAACAAAAATCATGTGTAATGCCCATGTCGTACCCACCCCAATATCTGATGAGAGCTCGGTTCTTGAAGTTGTTGACTCGTACGTCTACCTAGGACAAGTACCTAGTCCAGCTAGGTAAGTCCAACTTCAAGAAAGAGGTCAATCGCCGAATCCAACTCGGTTGGGCAGCCTTCGGAAAACTGCGTGACGTCTTTTCATCTGATATACCTCAGTGCCTCAAGACGAGAGTTTTCGATAGTTGTGTGTTCCCAGTGATGACATATGGAACTGAAACGTGGTCTTTTACTGTGGGCCTTATGAATAAGCTCAGGATAGCCCAACGTGCTATGGAGAGGGCTATGCTCGGAGTCTCTCTGCGAGATCGAATCAGAAATGAGGAGATCCGCAGACGAACCAAAAGTACCGACATAGCCCAGCGGATTAGCAAATTAAAGTGGCAATGGGCAGGGCACATAGTCCGGAAAACGGATGGCCGATGGGGCAGTAAAGTTCTCGAATGGAGACCACGGACCAGCAAGCGCAGCGTGGGACGTCCACCGACTAGGTGGACTGACGGTATAATAAAGATCGCAGGAACGCGCTGGATGCAGGCCGCTTCCAACCGGCCTTATTGGAAATCTATGTGGGAGGCCTATGTCCAGCAGTGGACGTCTTACGGCTGATGGATGGAGCTGTTTTTGAAAAATTAACAATAAGTAATCAAAAAATGGGATACGTCGATTCGAGCGAACTATTCTAATTTTGTACACGATTGAAATCGTTTGTGCCATTTTTGACGATAAATAATTATTTTTAATACCCCTAGGTGAAAAGAAGCCCTATACAAATTGTTTATTGCGTAATGTTTGCCTTTTCAGCTGGTGAGATTTTGTAATTTTAACCCCCGACCTAATAAGAGAGACGTGTCATTATAAATAAAATTAAATAAAAAAATCGGCCAAGTACGAGTCGGACTCGCGCACGGAGGGTTCCGTGCTGTATGGGAGCCCCCTTAAATATTTATTTTATTTTAATTTTATTATTTAATATTGAAGTGAATATGAAACTAAATATTCTGTGAATATTTCAAGCATCTACCTGTTACCATTATTAATATAGAGCGAAAAAAGTCTAAAAATTCAGGTTTGTTGTATGGGAGCCCACTTAAATATTTATTTTATTTTGTTTTTAGTATTTGTTGAGCGGCAACAGAAATACATCATTTGTGAAAATTTCAGCTGCCTAGCTATCATGGTTCATGAGATACAGCCCGGTGACAGACAGACAGGCAGACGGACATCGAAGTCTTAGTAATAGCAAAGAATATATAATAATGTAATAGGGTCCCGTTTTTCCCTTTAGGTACGGAACCCTAAAAATAATAAAGAACACACATATATCCCTGAACTAGGTTAAACCTGTGTTTCAGGCTGAATGTATTGTGTTTGTTACTACAGTAGTAACGAATAAAATATGTACACTAGCCTTTGGAAAAAGATAAAAATTTGCTACTCTTTTGGTGTTTTGTGTGACACAGATAATGTTCCACGCTACCGAAAATAGGCGACCTCTTTCCAAATGTCGATGTTTATTATTTATTCGCGAGTACTGTATCTGTTGTTAGTCGTGGTGGTCTAGTGGTAACGAAACCCGCCTTACAATCGCGAGGTCGCGGTTTCCAATCCCAGTCCCATGCCAATGAATTCTTTCGAATTAATATACGGAATTTCACACCACTGCGGTTAGTGGTTACAAAACGTAGTTACATGGCGACCGAAAATGATTTTTGTTTGTAACTGGGTTACGAAAAAGTAGAAAATTTTCTTCTTTTGTAACGGGTTACAAAACACAGTTACATACGCGGCCGAAAGAACGAAAACATCGTGAGGCAGTTTTGCATACCTACTTCCGTAGAACAAATTTGATGGCGTATGTGAATCCATCAACCCGTACTGAGCCAGCGTGGTGGATATGGCCCAATCACCCTTCGGCCTACAGCCTGCAGAGGACTATTGTTAAGGCTGGTATAGTACTGTATCTGTTTGTGGTGTCATAGGTACCAAATAAATATAGGTACAGAGTTTGGAGCGGTTTTTTGCGACCTTGTCCGATTGATATAATTTTTAGCCATAAATTTTAATTTTGTTTGGGAACCTAAACCTATAAAGGTTTGCAGGAATTAATTTTAAACGGCTGCGTTATTAATGATTAGTCTCAACCCGTCACTGACTCGGAAGTATTTAACATAAGGATTAGCCGACTCAATTTGTGGAATGACGTGTAAATAGCCAACTCCTGGGTGTGATTGCTCACGAAAGTTTTTGAAGAAAATTTAAATTAAGAAAAAGGCGGGAAGATCATATCTGAAATCAATCGGCAGCAAACACTAATTATAGGCAGAACAGTTATCTGATAAGAGCAAGCCGGAGTTTCAACAAAGTGGCATCCATTTACGATGTTGACGTATGATGCACGTATGAAACGATTGCTACCGATTGAATGGCTGTGATTTCGTGGACGGCGGTCAGTCGTTTGTATCTGGACGTTTAAAGCTTTATGCTGGACGTGCATATAAGTACAGGTACCTACTAAGTTAAGACTAACCTGCAAATGACCACCTTCATCCCCTCGTAATCGAGATCGGCTGGAGAAGAATTGTCTGCCACTGATGCACGGCGCCTGCTGGTATCGTCCACTAAAGTCCTTTGTTTTGTCGAGGCGAAATACGATTGTCCAAACTGCACTACACAATAAAAGTTTCGAAGTTTACGACATAAAGATATAAAATAAGTTTCCTATTGGCGGTTAAAGGCGCATACTTGGCGGATGGAAGTACACTGCAGCGGATAGAAGTACACTGGCCGATGATTTTTCTGACATTCATAAAATAACGGCAGTGACGCGACACTCGATGGTTTCGAGCAATTTTTCAGTTTGGCGAATGCAATGGTCGAGGGCAATGGTTCGAGACGACTAGCGCCATCTCTCGAAAAACTCCGGGACGTCAATGGAACATCGACAGATTGTCCCAGCGTTGCGCCTGTTTTACCGACGACGCCAGAGAGCGGGGAAATTTAAATTGTAAAAAGAAAAGATTACAGAAATGCGGAATTATTAAATAAAAACATGTTAAGGCGCTCCACCAATTTGTTAAAATGAAAATGTCCCTTTACACAACGACGATTACACTTAATATTTTTTCCAAAATTTTCTTTAAAAAATTAAACAACATAAAACTTGTTAATCGTTTTATGTCTTAAGTATAATAGAATAAGGTTGCTAATGAGAAGTCGTACACGACGGTGGAATTTTGATAACATCTCGCCTTGTGCGTGGGGTGATGAGCCATAGAACGAATATGTGCAGAGGCGTCTTGGCAGTTACTTTAGTTTACTTTTCATGTCTTAAAAGAAAGATAATTAACTGACCAAGCCAACGAAGTGAGAGAGGTCTCCGTTTTAAGTTTTAAGTCGACGAATTTGCTTTTGTCTGCTATGTTTATTTTCCTCTGAAGGTCACATTTTTCAACGAATCTTAACAAAACACTAGGTAACTCAGTTTATATACATATAAGTATTGTGTGTTACGGTTTCGTACCCAACGGGTAAAAACGGGGCCCTATTATTAAGGCGGACCGTCCGTCCGTCTGTGTGTCTGGCACCAAGCTGTATCTCATGAACCGTAATATTGAATTGAACTTGAAATATCACAGAATATTTAGTTAAAATGCACTTTAAAAATAAAATAAAATAAATGTTTAAGGGGATTTCCCATACAAGTGCCGTTATTTTTTTGCTCGATATAATTAACGGCAACAGGAAGATGCTTGAAATATTAAGTGATTTATTCCTCTCAAAAAAATGAATTAGTTAATAATATATTAAGGGGGGCTTCCATAAGTGCGAAACACTTCGTGCGCGAGTCCAACTAGCACTTGGCCAATTATTTTTGTCGTCAGCAATTTTTTATTGGGAGGGTATTTTTCTCAAAATGGAAGGCAATTGCTGTTGTGCTGTTTATCTGGTTATTTCGGTAGCATTTAACATATCGTTAAGTAGGTATAGGAATCTAAATCCTGTGATTTAAATAAAGCTCTTGACTAATTTGGTTTATACTTTTAAACTAAGTATACTTAAACCAAATTGTTCAAGAGCGAGTCGAGATGTATGCTTTCAAAGATTTAGATAATGAGATGTGCCGTGAGGTCTACAGTTCGGAGAACTACTAGTTACAGACCAGATAACTATACCAATACTAGTTCACTAATCCACCACCTTTATATTTGACTTAGGTAAGACTTTTACTTCTCCTGCAAATTTTTAAAACTACTAGTTTTAAAGTAAATTATAAAAAAAAAACCTATTTAAAAAAAAACAATCTTTTATTGAACAAGTACTCGCCAAGCCGAATCCAACGAGCCGTGTATAATTCTTCAATAGCCGACACTCCATAGTGTTGCGTCGTTTCATTACAGAGTCTTATGACCACCTTCCAGCTCCATCATCAGACCCTGGTTACCATTCCATTGAAAGACAAAGTACTCGTCAAGGCTGTAGGCACCTTTCCTATTTCCTACATTATTTTATTATTTATTTATTTTCTTACCTAAAATTAATGTTTATATTATAAATGTACTACACTATGTAAATTATTATATATACATATTTAATATACTTCAACATTATACATAAATTAATAACATAAACATACGTAGATAAAAACGTTTACAATCATACATAATATTACTTATATTATTTAAATATTATTACAAGTTCATTACTTGCACCACACACTCAAGTATTAAAATGCATCGGCGGGAGGCACCGGCCCCGGCGCCGGCTGCCGGCCGCCCGGTTTTTGCGATGCGCGTGACCTTCCAGTCGTCTACTTGCACCGACCGATGTCTGTGAACTTGGCATATCATTGTCTAGCAGATCAGGAATAAATTAGAGTTCTATTCGCATGCAGCATAGTTCTGTAGTTCCTGATACTTTTTAGGAATAGTTCTGCTGATTTTCCTGAAAAAAAGTTAGTTGAAAAAATGATCTGCTAACTTCCGGCAGCAAATCATTTTTCAGATTTTCAAAAACAAATGCATGTCCTAGTCGCTTCCAAGTGTGTTCTATAGTTCCTGATACTTTTCAGGAATAGTTCTGCCGTTTTTCCTAAAAAAAAGTTACTTTGAAAAAATGATCTGCCAACTATCGGTAGCAGATCAATTTGCATCATTACTAAATTAAATGCAATCTTTTATTGCATACAAGTAAGTTTGACAGTTCTTGATACTTTTCAGGCGTAGTTCTGTCAATTTCAGCTGAAAATCAATGTCAGGCGACGGTGATAACTGATCACGGATAAAAAATAATAAAAAAATCAATTTTTTTACATCCTCAAATTCAACAAGGAGGCTGGAACTCCTTGGTTATGTATAGAAACAGATCTAATCTAGACTAACAATAACAACCTGGATACTAAAGTCACGCGACAATATCAGCAGATCAGGGGTCAAAGACTGAAAAATGAAAAATGCTAATATATTTTTTTGGAATCTTAAAATTGTACTAGGAGGCCGGAACTCCTTGGTTTTGTATAGAAACAGGTCTGGTCTAGACAATCAATACCAATCTGGATACATAAGTCACGCGACAATATCAGCAGATCATGGGTGAAAGTCTAGAAAATGAAAAATGCTAATATATTTTTTTGGTATTTTAAAATTGTACTAGGAGGCCGGAACTCCTTGGTTTTTAATAACAACCAATCTAGTCTAGACAATCAATATCAATCTGGATACAAAAGTCACGCGACAATATCAGCAGATCATGGGTGAAAGTCTAGAAAATGAAAAATGCTAATTTATTTTTTGGAATCTTAAACTTGTACTAGGATGCCGGAACTCCTTGGTTTTGAATAGAATCTGATTAGTTCTAGAATAATGACTGAAATCTAGACACAAAAGTCACGCGGCAATATCAGCAGATCAGGGGTCAAAGTCTGAAAATTGAAAAATGCTAATTTATTTTTTTAGAATCTTAAAACTGTACTAGGAGGCCGGAACTTCTTGGTTTTATATAGAAACAGGTCTGGTCTAGACAATCAATACCAATCTGGATACATAAGTCACGCGACAATATCAGCAGATCATGGGTGAAAGTCTAGAAAATAGAAAATGCTAATATATTTTTTTGGTATCTAAAACTTGTACTTGGAGGCCGGACCTCCTTGGTTTTCAATAGAAAATAATCTAGTCTAGACAATCAATATCAATCTGGATACATAAGTCACGCGACGATATCAGCAGATCATGGGTGAAAGTCTAGAAAATGAAAAATGCCAATTTATTTTTTTGGAATCTTAAACTTGTACTAGGAGGCCGGAACTCCTTGGTTTTGAATAGAATCTGATTAGTTCTAGAATAATGACTGAAATCTAGACACAAAAGTCACGCGGCAATATCAGCAGATCAGGGGTCAAAGTCTGAAAATTGAAAAATGCTAATTTATTTTTTTAGAATCTTAAAACTGTACAAGGAGGCCGGAACTCCTTGGTTTTGTATAGAAACAGGACTGGTCTAGACAACCAATACCAATATGGATACATAAGTCACGCGACAATATCAGCAGATCATGGGTGAAAGTCTAGAAAATGAAAAATGCTAATATATTTTTTTAGTATTTTAAAATTGTACTAGGAGGCCGGAACTCCTTGGTTTTTAATAACAACCAATCTAGTCTAGACAATCAATATCAATCTGGATACATAAGTCACGCGACGATATCAGCAGATCATGGGTGAAAGTCTAGAAAATGAGAAATGCTAACATATTTTTTCGGAATCCAAAAAATGTACTAGGAGACCGGAACTCCTTGGATTTGTATAGAAACAGGTCTGGTCTAGACAATCAATACCAATCTAGATAACTAAGTCACGCGGCAATATCAGCAGATCAGGGGTCAAAGTCTGAAAATTGAAAAATGCTAATTTATTTTTTTAGAATCTTTAAACTGTACTAGGAGGCCGGAACTCCTTGGTTTTGTATAGAAACAGGTCTGGTCTAGACAATCAATACCAATCTGGATACATAAGTCACGCGACAATATCAGCAGATCATGGGTGAAAGTCTAGAAAATGAAAAATGCTAATATATTTTTTTGGTATCTTAAAATTGTACTAGGAGGCCGGAACTCCTTGGTTTTGAATAGAATCTGATTAGTTCTAGAATAATTTCTAAAATGTAGTCACAAAAGTCACGCGACAATATCAGCAGATCAGGGGTCAAAGTCTGAAAAATTAAAAATGCTAATATATTTTTTTGGTATCCTAAAATTGTACTAGAAGGCCGGAACTCCTTGGTTTTTAATAGAAACTAATCTAGTCTAGACAAGTACAATTTTAAGATACCAAAAAAATATATTAGCATTTTCTATTTTCTAGACTTTCACCCATGATCTGCTGATATTGTCGCGTGACTTATGTATCCAGATTGGTATTGATTGTCTAGACCAGACCTGTTTCTATACAAAACCAAGGAGTTCCGGCCTCCTAGTACAGTTTTAAGATTCTAAAAAAATAAATTAGCATTTTTCAATTTTCAGATTTTGACCCCTGATCTGCTGATATTGCCGCGTGACTTTTGTGTCTAGATTTCAGTCATTATTCTAGAACTAATCAGATTCTATTCAAAACCAAGGAGTTCCGGCATCCTAGTACAAGTTTAAGATTCTAAAAAAATAAATTAGCATTTTTCATTTTCTAGACTTTCGCCCATGATCTGCTGATATTGTCGCGTGACTTTTGTATCCAGATTGATATTGATTGTCTAGACCAGACCTGTTTCTATACAAAACCAAGGAGTTCCGGCCTCCTAGTACAGTTTAAAAATTCTAAAAAAATAAATTAGCATTTTTCAATTTTCAGACATTGACCCCTGATCTGCTGATATTGTCGCGTGACTTATGTATCCAGATTGGTATTGATTGTCTAGACCAGACCTGTTTCTATACAAAACCAAGGAGTTCCAGCCTCCTAGTACATTTTTTGGATTCCGAAAAAATATGTTAGCATTTCTCATATTCTAGACTTTCACCCATGATCTGCTGATATCGTCGCGTGACTTATGTATCCAGATTGATATTGATTGTCTAGACTAGATTGGTTGTTATTGAAAACCAAGGAGTTCCGGCCTCCTAGTACAATTTTAAAATACTAAAAAAATATATTAGCATTTTTCATTTTCTAGACTTTCACCCATGATCTGCTGATATTGTCGCGTGACTTATGTATCCAGATTGGTATTGATTGTCTAGACCAGACCTGTTTCTATACAAAACCAAGGAGTTCCGGCCTCCTAGTACATTTTTTGGATTCCGAAAAAATATGTTTGCATTTCTCATTTTCTAGACTTTCACCCATGATCTGCTGATATTGTCGCGTGACTTATGTATCCAGATTGGTATTGATTGTCTAGACCAGACCTGTTTCTATACAAAACCAAGGAGTTCCGGCCTCCTTGTACATTTTTTGGATTCCGAAAAAATATGTTAGCATTTTTCATTTTCTAGACTTTCACCCATGATCTGCTGATATTGTCGCGTGACTTATGTATCCAGATTGGTATTGATTGTCTAGACCAGACCGGTTTCTATACAAAACCAAGGAGTTCCGGCCTCCTAGTACAGTTTTAAGATTCTAAAAAAATAAATTAGCATTTTTCAATTTTCAGACTTTGACCCTTGATCTGCTGATATTGCCGCGTGACTTTTGTGTCGTGTCTAGATTTCAGTCATTATTCTAGAACTAATCAGATTCTATTCAAAACCAAGGAGTTCCGGCATCCTAGTACAAGTTTAAGATTCCAAAAAATAAATTAGCATTTTTCATTTTCTAGACTTTCACCCATGATCTGCTGATATTGTCGCGTGACTTTTGTATCCAGATTGATATTGATTGTCTAGACTAGATTGGTTTTTATTAAAAACCAAGGAGTTCCGGCCTCCTAGTACAATTTTAAAATACCAAAAAAATATATTAGCATTTTTCATTTTCTAGACTTTCACCCATGATCTGCTGATATTGTCGCGTGACTTATGTATCCAGATTGGTATTGATTGTCTAGACGAGACCTGTTTCTATACAAAACCAAGGAGTTCCGGCCTCCTAGTACATTTTTTGGATTCCGAAAAAATATGTTAGCATTTCTCATTTTCTAGACTTTCACCCATGATCTGCTGATATCGTCGCGTGACTTATGTATCCAGATTGATATTGATTGTCTAGACTAGATTGGTTGTTATTAAAAACCAAGGAGTTCCAGCCTCCTTGTACAATTTTAAAATACTAAAAAAATATATTAGCATTTTTCATTTTCTAGACTTTCACCCATGATCTGCTGATATTGTCGCGTGACTTATGTATCCAGATTGGTATTGATTGTCTAGACCAGACCTGTTTCTATACAAAACCAAGGAGTTCCGGCCTCCTAGTACATTTTTTGGATTCCGAAAAAATATGGTAGCATTTCTCATTTTCTAGACTTTCACCCATGATCTGCTGATATTGTCGCGTGACTTATGTATCCAGATTGGTATTGATTGTCTAGACCAGACCTGTTTCTATACAAAACCAAGGAGTTCCGGCCTCCTTGTACATTTTTTGGATTCCGAAAAAATATGTTAGCATTTCTCATTTTCTAGACTTTCACCCATGATCTGCTGATATCGTCGCGTGACTTATGTATCCAGATTGATATTGATTGTCTAGAATAGATTGGTTGTTATTAAAAACCAAGGAGTTCCGGCCTCCTAGTACAATTTTAAAATACTAAAAAAATATATTAGCATTTTTTATTTTGTAGACTTTCACCCATGATCTGCTGATATTGTCGCGTGACTTATGTATCTAGATTGGTATTGGTTGTCTAGACCAGACCTGTTTCTAAACAAAACCAAGGAGTTCCGGCCTCCTAGTACAGTTTCAAGATTCTAAAAAAATAAATTAGCATTTTTCAATTTTCAGACTTTGACCCCTGATCTGCTGATATTGCCGCGTGACTTTTGTGTCTAAATTTCAGTCATTATTCTAGAACTAATCAGATTCTATTCAAAACCAAGGAGTTCCGGCCTCCTAGTACAAGTTTAAGATTCCAAAAAAATATATTAGCATTTTTCATTTTCTAGATTTTCACCCATGATCTGCTGATACTGTCGCGTGGCTTTTTTATCCAGATTGTTGTTGGTAGTCTCGATCAGTCCTGTTTCTATACAAAACCAAGGAGTTTCGGCCTCCTAGTACAATTTTAAGATACCAAAAAAATATATTAGCATTTTTCATTTTCTAGACTTTCACCCATGATCTGCTGATATTGTCGCGTGGCTTATGTATCCAGATTGATATTGATTGTCTAGACCAGACCTTTTTCTATACAAAACCAAGGAGTTCCGGCCTCCTAGTACAGTTTTAAGATTCTAAAAAAATATATTAGCATTTTTCAATTTTCAGACTTTGACCCCTGATCTGCTGATATTTCCGCGTGACTTTTGTGTCTAGATTTCAGTCATTATTCTAGAACTAATCAGATTATATTCAAAACCAAGGAGTTCCGGCATCCTAGTACAAGTTTAATATTCCAAAAAAATAAATTAGCATTTTTCATTTTCTAGACTTTCACCCATGATCTGCTGATATTGTCGCGTGGCTTTTTTATCCAGATTGTTGTTGGTAGTCTCGATCAGTCCTGTTTCTATACAAAACCAAGGAGTTCCGGCCTCCTAGTACAGTTTTAAGATTCTAAAAAAAAAAAATTAGCATTTTTCAATTTTCAGACTTTCACCCATGATCTGCTGATATCGTCGCGTGACTTATGTATCCAGATTGATATTGATTGTCTAGACTAGATAAGTTGTTATTAAAAACCAAGGAGTTCCGGCCTCCTAGTACAATTTTAAAATACTAAAAAAATAAATTAGCATTTTTCATTTTCTAGACTTTCACCCATGATCTTCTGATATTGTCGCGTGACTTATGTATCCAGATTGGTATTAGTTGTCTAGACCAGTCCTGTTTCTATACAAAACCAAGGAGTTCCGGCCTCCTAGTACAGTTTTAAGATTCTAAAAAAATAAATTAGCATTTTTCAATTTTCAGACTTTGACCCCTGATCTGCTGATATTGCCGCGTGAATTTTGTGTCTAGATTTCAGTCATTATTCTAGAACTAATCAGATTCTATTCAAAACCAAGGAGTTCCGGCCTCCTAGTACAAGTTTAAGATTCCAAAAAAATAAATTAGCATTTTTCATTTTCTAGACTTTTACCGATGATCTGCTGATATTGTCGCGTGACTTATGTATCCAGATTGATATTGATTGTCTAGACTAGATTACTTTCTATTGAAAACCAAGGAGTTCCGGCCTCAAAGTACAAGTTTTAGATACCAAAAAAATATATTAGCATTTTCTATTTTCTAGACTTTCACCCATGATCTGCTGATATTGTCGCGAGACTTATGTATCCAGATTGGTATTGATTGTCTAGACCAGACCTTTTTCTATACAAAACCAAGGAGTTCCGGCCTCCTAGTACATTTTTTGGATTCCGAAAAAATATGTTAGCATTTCTCATTTTCTAGACTTTCACCCATGATCTGCTGATATCGTCGCGTGACTTATGTATCCAGATTGATATTGATTGTCTAGACTAGATTGGTTGTTATCAAAAACCAAGGAGTTCCGGCCTCCTAGTACAATTTTAAAATACTAAAAAAATATATTAGCATTTTTCATTTTCTAGACTTTCACCCATGATCTGCTGATATTGTCGCGTGACTTATGTATCCAGATTGGTATTGATTGTCTAGAACAGACCTGTTTCTATACAAAACCAAGGAATTCCGGCCTCTTAGTACAGTTTTAAGATTCTAAAAAAATAAATTAGCATTTTTAAATTTTCAGACTTTGACCCCTGATCTGCTGATATTGCCGCGTGACTTTTGTGTCTAGATTTCAGTCATTATTCTAGAACTAATCAGATTCTATTCAAAACCAAGGAGTTCCGGCGTCCTAGTACAAGTTTAAAATTCCAAAAAATTAATTTGCATTTTGCATTTTCTAGACTTTCACCCATGATCTGCTGATATCGTCGCGTGACTTATGTATCCAAATTGATATTGATTGTCTAGACTAAATTGGTTGTTATTAAAAACCAAGGAGTTCCGGCCTCCTAGTACAATTTTAAAATACTAAAAAAATATATTAGCATTTTTCATTTTCTAGAATTTCACCCATGATCTGCTGATATTGTCGCGTGACTTATGTATCCAGATTGGTATTGTTTGTCTAGACCAGACCTGTTTCTAAACAAAACCAAGGAGTTCCGGCCTCCTAGTACAGTTTCAAGATTCTAAAAAAATAAATTAGCATTTTTCAATTTTCAGACTTTGACCCCTGATCTGCTGATATTGCCGCGTGACTTTTGTGTCTAGATTTCAGTCATTATTCTAGAACTAATCAGATTCTATTCAAAACCAAGGAGTTCCGGCCTCCTAGTACAAGTTTAAGATTCCAAAAAAATAAATAAGCATTTTTCATTTTCTAGACTTTCACCCATGATCTGCTGATATTGTCGCGTAACTTTTGTATCTAGATTTTAGTTATTATTCTAGAACCAATCAGATTCAATGCGAAACAAAGGAGTTCCGGCCTCCTAGTACATTTTTTGGATTCCGAAAAAATATGTTAGCATTTTTCATTGTCTAGACTTTCACCCATGATCTGCTGATATTGTCGCGTGACTTATGTATCCAGATAGATATTGATTGTCTAGACTAGATTGGTTTTTATTGAAAACCAAGGAGTTCCGGCCTCCTAGTACAATTTTAAAATACCAAAAAAATATATTAGCATTTTTCCTTTTGCTAGACTTTCACCCATGATCTGCTGATATTGTCTAGTGACTTATGTATCCAGATTGGTATTGCTTGTCTAGACCAGTCCTGTGTCTATACAAAACCAAGGAGTTCCGGCCTCCTAGTACAGTTTTAAGATTCTAAAAATATAAATTAGCATTTTTCAATTTTCAGACTTTGATTCCTGATCTGCTAATATTGCCGCGTGAATTTTGTGTCTAGATTTCAGTCATTATTCTAGAACTAATCAGATTCTATTCAAAACCAAGGAGTTCCGGCCTCCTAGTACAAGTTTAAGATTCCACAAAAATAAATTAGCATTTTTCATTTTCTAGACTTTAACCCATGATCTGCTGATATCGTCGCGTGACTTATGTATCCAGATTGATATTGTTTGTCTAGACTAGATTACTTTCTATTGAAAACCAAGGAGTTCCGGCCTCCAAGTACAATTTTAAGATACCAAAAAAATATATTAGCATTTTTCATTTTCTAGACTTACACCTATGATCTGCTGATATTGTCGCGTGACTTATGTATCCAGATTGGTATTGATTCTCTAGACCAGACCTGTTTCTATACATAACCAAGGAGTTCCGGCCTCCTAGTACAGTTTAAAGATTCTAAAAAAATAAATTAGCATTTTTCAATTTTCAGACTTTGACCCCTGATCTGCTGATATTGTCGCGTGACTTATGTGTCCAGATTGTGGTCATTATTATAGAACTGATCAGATTCTATACGAAACCAAGGAGTTCCGTTCTCCTAGTACAATTTTAAGGTTCCAAAAAAATATATTAGCATTTTTCATTATTCAGACTTTGACCCCTGATCTGCTGATATTTTCGCGTGACTTTTGTGTCTAGATTTTAGTCACTATTCTAGAACTAATCAAATTCTATTCAAAACCAAGGAGTTCTGGCCTCCTTACAAGTTTAAGATTCCAAAAAAATATATTAGCATTTTTTATTTTCTAGACTTTCACCCATGATCTGCTGATATTGTCGCGTGACTTATGTATCCAGATTGATATTGATTGTCTAGACTAGATTGGTTTCTATTAAAAACCAAGGAGTTCCGGCCTCCTAGTACAAGTTTAAGATTCCAAAAAAGTATATTAGCATTTTTCATTTTTCAGACTTTGACCCCTGATCTGCTGATATTGCCGCGTGACTTTTGTGTGTAGATTTTAATTATTATTCTAGAACTAATCAGATTCTATTCAAAACCAAGGAGTTTCGGCGTCCTAGTACAATTTTAAGATTCCAAAAAAATATATTAGCATTTTTCATTTTTCAGTCTTTGACCCCTGATCTGCTGATATTGTCGCGTGACTTTAGTATCCAGGTTGTTATTGTTAGTCTAGATTAGATCTGTTTCTATACAAAACCAAGGAGTTCCAGCCTCCTTGTTGAATTTGAGGATGTAAAAAAATTGATTTTATATTATTTTTTATTTTTTATCCGTGATCAGTTATCACCGTCGCCTGACATTGATTTTCAGCTGAAATTGACAGAACTACGCCTGAAAAGTATCAAGAACTGTCAAACTTACTTGTATGCAATAAAAGATTGCATTTAATTTAGTAATGATGCAAATTGATCTGCTACCGATAGTTGGCAGATCATTTTTTCAAAGTAACTTTTTTTTAGGAAAAACGGCAGAACTATTCCTGAAAAGTATCAGGAACTATAGAACACACTTGGAAGCGACTAGAACATGCATTTGTTTTTAAAAATCTGAAAAATGATTTGCTGCCGGAAGTTAGCAGATCATTTTTTCAACTAACTTTTTTTCAGGAAAATCAGCAGAACTATTCCTAAAAAGTATCAGGAACTACAGAACTATGCTGCATGCGAATAGAACTCTAATTTATTCCTGATCTGCTAGACAATGATATGCCAAGTTCACAGACATCACCGACCGCGCGTAGTACCTACGTACTTAGATAATAATCATTCATCGCGCTAATACTTGTGTACCTTGTTTTTATTTATCGAACGCAAGTAAAAACAGTTTAAAAGATTTCCTGGATTTTATTCATATCGCCAATAGTGACCTGTGCTACTACCAAACAATAGTGGACCTTGGATACCCATACATACACATATACCTTTAAGGCCATTAAAATGAACCCAAACTAGATGAGGTTGTGTCGTTTCATTGCTAAGATCTTTGGCCACTTTACAGCTCCATCATCAGATCAGCACACCATGTCATCATAATATTGCATTGTCACATGATTTACACATGTATCCAAAAGTTCAGCTCAATCGGTAACCGGGAAGTTGATCAAATTTAACTTGCAAGATTTGATTACAGACAACAGGACAGGTGAAACTAAATAAAAGCTTGTAAAACAGACTTACTTACCTTTCACAGAAGATTGTTTGAGAGCGCTAAATACAAGTTACTAATGGCGTGTCTATATCTATTGATATCTATGGAAAAGCCTTATTAAAACCATCACACGTCGCCGGGACGTAGAAAGGATGGAATTTTCTCGGAAAAATAGCTTGGACTTGTCATTTTGTATGTATTATAGTATAGTAATACTGTTGTAGTTGTAGCGCAGACTATCAAAAATCGCTAATACATGACATTGTACATACTTACTGTACCAGCTTTTTTAATAATCCACTGCAAGACGTAGGCCTATTCACGAAGGGCGATTGGGCCATGTCCACCACGCTGGCCCGGTGTGAGTTGGTGGATTCACATACGCTATCGTTTTTCTTCTACGGGCATATGCAGGTTTCCTCATGATGTTTTCTTTCACTGAAAATCCAATAGTGAAAAATACATGCATAAATTCCAGAGAAATCATTGGTACGGGACCGGGATTTAAACCCACAACCTCACGAATCACGATTGTAAGACGGCATTGTACATTATATTATTAGGCATAAGCTCTAACTCTTGTGATTATAAAAGTCATATATATTCGTAGAGCTCATAGCGCAGTTTGACTAGATGCTAGTTAGCGAACATCAAAGTTATTTATATTATAATGTCATTACGACAGGCGTAGCGTACTAGCGTAAAAAATTAACTGTTCATTGATTTCTTTAAAAATGTGACTGATTTAGTGTTTTTGTAATTTCGTACGACTTTTAATTTCAACATGACTGAAAAATTGATTGTATTCGTGAAACTGGTTCAAGCCTTCCCTTGAACCTATACATGATCATTTGTTAAGTAAATTTACAAGGAAAAATGTAACGGATAAATCTTGGGCAGAAATATCGTCTAAAATAATTAATAGTTTTAAAACACTAGAAAAACACGCTTAGTCCATTACATGACCTTTCTCACAAATGCAAAAACGACTATGATACGATATTCCATCATGGAAATGGCCATTGGCCAGTGCCTATCTACCGGCTCAATCTGGCGGACGAAAACGCGGTCGAGGTTGCCCGTTTTTTTGGTCTCTAAAGCAGATTTAATACCACACAGCTTGTAAATATTGTAAATATATAAATACCGATAAAAATAAACATAATCGGCCAAGTACGAGTCGGACTCGCGCACGGAGGGTTCCGTACTGTATGGGAGCCCCCCTTAAATATTTATTTTATTTTAATTTGATTATTTATTATTGAAGTGAATATAAAACTAAATAATCTGTGAAAATTTCAAGCATCTACCTGTTCCCATTATTAATATAGAGCGAAAAACGTCTAAAAATCAGGTTTGTTGTATGGGAGCCCCCCTTAAATATTTATTTTATTCTCTTTTTAGTACTTGTTGTTATAGCGGCAACAAAAATACATCATCTGTGAAAATTTCAGCTGCCTAGCTATCATGGTTCATGAGATACAGCCCGGTGACAGACAGACGGACAGACGGACATCGAAGTCTTATTAATAGGGTCCCGTTTTTCCCTTTGGGTACGGAACCCTAATAAAAACCACACAAAATAGACATTGAAACGAAATGATGATGATCTTCCGGTTTCATCACCAGACCTTAAACCCTAATCGTGGTCAAAGTTCTTTACAAGACTTTTCTAAGAAATCCAAAACAGCTAGATACGATTTTCCACCATGAAGTTCCAGATCATATTATCTTACGGCTCCATCATCAGATCAATTCGACAGTACCATATTATTGTACGGTCATCAGAACTACATACGGCTGCCAATTTTCATTACGCTACGACCTTTGGAAGATGGTTAAATTAGTTTTTTTAATCGGGCAAAAGTGTCTTTATTAACTACAACAAAACTACACTACTATTACACAAAAAGCATTGGATCATCCTCAGACCTTTGAAGGTCTAAAGATAATCCAAATGCTCAAGCCCACTGCCTGTTGGCAGCGTGCCCAGCATGCTGGCAGCATTGCCACGCTGAATGGCAATGCTTATGCGTTGAGCCAAATAAACACCAGCATTTTGGTCACGCGTCGCGTCCACCAGACGCCCAGAAAGACTTTTGAATTAGTTAGACCCATTAGACCTTAGACTCCATTACATGTTAGTTACATACACGTCAACCGAATATAAGCGTGTTAATAAACTGATTTCATAAAACGCCAATATAAAGTCACGATTTCAACTGAGATCTTACAAAACGATACGTCTACGCGACGATTTTTGTGTGAAACACTGCTCATTTCGTAAGTGTTGCGTCGTAACGATAGGACTACGCTTACGCCTCGTGTGCAAAGGGTAGGTATAGTAATTATCACTATCTCCAATTTCCAAAACACTATGAACTAGCATTGAAAGCAACACCAGCATAACATTAAACTATGTATGAAGCTCGCTTTTCACCTAACCAAACCCACGGTGACCGCACTAAATAAACTATGCAAATATCTACAAAACGTCTGCCGTCCGTGACGTCACGTACAGTGGGGTGTGAATCGACAATACATGGGCAGCCAACCATGGCTGTGCCATGGCTGTAGTTATAATATAAAAGTGCTAATAGTGTAAACAGCTTTAAGTCATATTGTGATTAGTTAAGATTAAAATTTTATTGTGTAATTTTGAACGTAAATATAATACCTAATTTGGTTCATTAAGGTGTAAGAAGGAGTTATAATAATAATAATAATAATAATAAGCCCCCCAAAATCCAACCTTACGCCCGAGTCGAACACCTGACTCAAGTGGGGGGCGGGCAACGTGTACAACAAATAGTCATCTACACGGCTAACAAGGCTATGGTAACCCATCAATATGGAGACACGACAGAGTAAGAAACGTATAGGGCCGCTGCCCGAGGTCCGTCGGGGCACGTCTGTTGCTGGTGTCGGGCGTGACAGCATGCTAGCCAGTGACTCCCGGCTGGTCGGCTGGGCGGGAGTCGGGGACGCGGGGGGTAGGAGACCGTCCTCAAGGACTACAGCCGCGAGTAGAGAAAGTAGGAGCAGTAGGGAGAGTAGGAGTAGTGGGGAGAGTAGGAGTAGTAGTAGGGCAGATACTCCAGCTACGGATGTTTCGCAGGCGGCTAGTGTCAACCAACCTGCGACCACCAAAGCTGGAAAACCCAGAGTGCGCATGAAGTGGGACGACGATATAAATATTTTCATCATGCGCACATACTTGGAAGTTACAAAATTAGAAACAGACCGGACAATGTATTGCAAAAAGCTATTTGATCGATTCAAACTTAAATATCCGCATCTAAATATTACCGCACAACGTGTCGCAGATCAAAGAAGAGTAATTGTCAGAAATAGACTTTTAACAGATAATCAAATAGAAAATCTTAAGAAAGAAGTATCACAACAACTAAATCAGGATGAAGTTTCTTTCATAGCTACACAAACACCTACCACTCAACCAATGATAACTTCTTATAGTACACTTATACCCCAAACTAATCATCATTCCACCCAAGCACCATCCACACTACCATTGACCGAAGAAATATTAGCAACGTTAACATCTGATGCATGCACACAAACTCAGACACCTACAAGCATACGCACCACAGCAATACAAACCCAAAATCAACCGTTGTCGGAGGCAACAACAGAAAATCTTGTACATCAGATGGAGACTAAACTTGCACTATATACAGGAACCGATCCCACAACAAGACCAAAACTTCCTAAACTTAAAGAAAACAAAAAATTGTATCAGTTCGTTGATACATTTAACAAAGATATACTAGGTAAATTTTACTCAGTTGACTCCGGTTTAACAGAATTACATACTTTAGTATATTGCGGTGCATCAGTTATATGCGAGAATTTAGGCTATAAAATCAAAGAAGAACATAACACCAACAATAGGCATAAAAATACACCAGATACCCCGGCATGGCAAATCAGAATTGAAAACGACATCAAATCACTAAGGGCAGATATTGGCAGATTATCACAATACATCAACAATAACAGATCTAAAAAAGTAGTAAAATACGTCGAAAAAATCTTTAGAGTTACAAAAGTTCATACTACATATGAAAAAGATAATATCAGACCGGAAGAATATTTAGATACACTAAAACAAAAATTAGCGCTCAAATCACAACGACTAGCTAGGTACAAAAAATCACTACAACGGAAAAACGATAACAAATTATTTTCAAACAACGAAAAAGGCTTCTATAGGTCTTTACGTGATGAGGTTACAAACAAAAACTACGATTTGCCTAACCCAGACGACCTCAAAAATTACTGGACTGATCTTTGGAAGAAACAAAAGGAACATAACGATAGTGCAGACTGGATCAAAAACGAAGAAAACAGATGGAACCACATAGAAGAAATGGAATTCACAGACATTACAGGGGAAGACATAGAAATAATAACAAGAAAAACAAAGAACTGGAAAGCTGCAGGAATAGATGGAGTTCACAATTTTTGGTACAAGAAATTTTTTACACTACATGATGCCCTAGCACGGATCATCTCAGACATTCTGAAAGGAATTACTGAACTGCCTAAGTTTGTGACCAAAGGATTAACATTTATGTTACCAAAAAGCAATGATACAACCAATCCGTCTCAATATAGGCCAATCACATGTCTACCAACTATTTACAAAATTATCACTTCATGCATAACCCACAAAATAAATAGCCACTTAACCCAACATGACATCATCTCTGAAGAACAGAAAGGGTGCAGACAACACCACAAAGGATGTAAGGAACAGCTAATAATTGATTCCACAATACTTAAGCATGCACAGACACACAACAGGAACGTGCATATCTCATATATAGACTACAAAAAAGCATTCGATAGTGTACCTCATTCTTGGCTGATTCGTATTTTACAGATTTATAAAATTAACCCAACAATCATAACATTCTTGGAAAATACCATGGCTGAGTGGAAGACTACACTTATATTATCAAACTCTACTCAATCCATTACCACTGATGAGATAGCGATCGAAAATGGTATTTTCCAAGGGGATTCTTTTAGTCCTTTGTGGTTTTGTCTTGCCATAAATCCTTTGTCTCATTTGCTCAATCGCGAAAACAATGGCTATAAACTTACAACAGAAGCAGAAATTAGTCATCTTATGTATATGGACGACATAAAACTATTCTCCAAATCTGAAAAGGCTTTAAATAAACTTATACTACAAACGACTCAATTCAGTAATGACATTAATATGTCCTTTGGCTTAGACAAATGCAGGATACTCCATATACAAAAGGGCAAAGTTATAAAAACAATCGATGAGAATGATAATAACGAAAGTAATTTCATGCAAATGGATACAACAGACACTTATAAATATTTAGGAATCCTGCAATCAAAAACAATAAACCACACACAGATTAAAAATAAACTTACACAAGAATACCTACGTAGACTAAACTTAATATGTAAAAAATCATTAGTTTCAAAAAATCTATTTAAAGCAATAAACACTTATGCGATACCTGTGCTAACTTATTCCTTTGGAATTATTAAATGGTCGAAAACAGACATAAACCAGTTAGAAATCAAGACCAGAACAACACTCACAAAACACAATAACTTACACCCGAAGTCAGCAATTGAACGAATATCTGTCAAGCGGATGAAAGGGGGTAGGGGGTTAATAGATCTGAAAGTGCTCTGGGAAGGACAGGTTAACAATTTACGTAAGTTCTTTCACGACAAAGCCAAGAGTAGTGATATTCATTTAGCTACAGTAGAAGCTGATAAAAATTTAACACCTCTGAACTTAAAATCTAGGGACGATCAATTTACATCACCAAAAACTGCGGAAACTGATAAAATCAATAACTGGCGTAGGAAAGAGCTACACGGACGCCATTTACACGATCTTGAACAGAATCATATCGATCTAGAAGCTTCCAATAAATGGCTAAAGCTGGGTTCTCTGTTTCCTGAAACAGAAGGCTTTATGATCGCCATTCAAGATCAGGTCATCAATACGAAAAATTACAGAAAATATATAATTAAAGACCCCAATGTACAGAACGACAGTTGTAGAAAATGCCACCGACAACCTGAAACCATACAACATATAACTAGCGCCTGTCCCACTCTGGCACCTACAGACTACACACATCGCCATAATCAGGTAACAAACATCATTCACCAGAAAATAGCTATTAAACACAAACTCATACCAGAAAAAAGCACACCGTATTATCAGTATAGCCCAAAACCCGTATTGGAGAGCACCAGGCACAAACTATATTACGACAGAGCCATATTAACCGACAAAACCATCCATAACAACAGACCTGACATTACATTGATTGATAAGCAAGAGAAAATAGTATTCATTATCGACATCGCTGTACCCAACACTCATAACCTCCACAAAACCATCACAGATAAAATCAATAAGTATACCGAACTAAAAGAAGAAATTTTAAGAATTTGGAAAATGAACAAAGTCTATATTATACCACTGGTGCTGTCCAGTACTGGCGTGATACCCAACCACTTACTCCAATCTCTTAAAACAATAGAAATACCTCAGAACACGTATATGACTATGCAAAAAGCCGTAATTTTGAACACTTGTCGCATTGTCCGGAAATTTTTGCAAGAAGACCTAAACAATCTTTCACTAGAAAATGAGGCTCACTTGGTTTAGGCCCGTGATCCTCATTATACCGAAATATCTTTATTTCGAGAAGTGTAACACGTGAAAAATGTAATAATAATAAAAGCCTTTATTCAACAATCTTACAAAACATATAAAAAACTTAACTATTTTACTTAATATTAGAATTAAACGTAATATAATTTTAAATTGAACAGTTTTAGACACCGGTTTTATGATTGTCTTGCTTTTCAGCATAGGCCTCCCCTAGCGCTTGCCATAATTTGCGATCTTGCGTCTTCCTCCTCCAAGTAATGCCAGCTATATTTTTAAAGTCGTCGTCCCATCTGCGTCGTTGTCTTCCTTTTCGTCTTTTGTGTTGTCTTGGGCACCATTCTGTCACGATCTTAGTCCATTTATTATTTGTGTTTCTCATCATATGCCCAGCCCATCTCCATTTTAATTTCTTAATACAATATGTCACGTCTCTAAGTTTGGTTTGATTTCTTATAGTTTCAAGTTTTATCTTGTCTTTTAACTTTAGACTGAGCATGCTTCGCTCCATACTATGTTGACAGGTTTCCAGTTTGTGTATATTTTGTTTAGTTAGACTCCACGTTTGGCAGCCATATGTGATAATGGGGAGAATACAAGAATCGTATATCTTTTTCTTGGCTTTTAGTGGCACTTGAGAGTTTTTCACAATTTCTTTAAGTGACCAGTATCTTTTACATGATAGACTTACTCTGTTTTCGATTTCTTTTGTTGTCAAATCTTTTGGTGATATTATTTGGCCAAGATATGTGTATTCATCCACGTATTCTATTATGGCACCATTCGCTACGATTGGGATCTTATCGAAGTTGGTCATCACTTTCGTTTTTTCAGTATTCATGGACAGTCCGACCTTATTACTTTCCTGAACAAGTTGTTCTAGCATTTCTTGTAGACTTCTTGGATCCTTTGAAATTAGTATTAGATCATCTGCAAATCTTAAGTGGTTCAATTGTGTTCCGTTGACATTTAATTCATAGTTATTCCACTCTACATTTCTGAATATATATTCTAGTACAGCTGAGAATATTTTTGGTGACATGGGATCACCTTGCCTTACTCCTCTTTTTATAGGAAAATATTCCCCTGCTCTCTCTGTTCTTATTTTGGCTTTCATATGCCTGTAAATATTTCGGATCAAGCACACATATTTTTTATCTACTCCTTGCGATGTCAGTGTTTCCCATATTATCGAGTGTTTCAAGGAGTCAAAAGCTTTATTATACGCTAAGGTACACTTCATTATAATTATTATACATACTCAACTAGCTTTTACACGCGTATTCAACCGCGTAATATTTTGGTTTTTGTGCACTTCAGATACAATCATTTTTCAGAGATAAAAAGTAGCCTGATACTCTCCGACCGACAGACCTCCATCCATCAGATTTCCAATAAGGCCGGTTGGAAGCAGCCGGCCTAGTCAGTGGACGTCCTACGCTGCGTTTCTTTGTCCGTGGTCTTCATTCGAGAACTTTACAGCCCCATCGACCGTCCGTCCTTCGGGACTGACCGACCTAACTAACATCCCTTATTTTGAAGCAGCTGTTTAAACTAGACCCAATAACAAAGAGTTATTTTTGTGATAAACATTTCAAAAATTCGTCGCGAATGCAGGACTCGAACCTTGCATCTTCGGATCACTAGCCCGACGCTCTCCCAACTGAGCTAATTCGCAGTCCTGACTTTGTGTCGTCTTTGAGATAAACCTATTGTGGGATGCACTATAAAATTTAAATCATTTCATAGGGCCAATAACATTGAAAATAAGCCAATTCCTACTTCAAAACGAAACCCCCTTAAATACGAAAACTCTCACCAAACCACTATCAGCTTTGTTCACCTCGCACTAGTAATAACTGTTCACTTTACGATAGAACACAACTTTTATATTGCACGAATAAAACTTTCTACAATCTGCAGCAGACAATATCGTGGTTACTTCTTTGTTACTGTTTTATTTGTCGAATTTGTTATTGCTTTTGGATGCAAGTGTGAAATTTTCGCCAGAGCTAAAATTGTCATGGTCACACAATATAAGAACTACATAATGTGTATAATCATTTGAACTAACACCAGACGAAATAATTATAATTCGCCAAAAATGGCACCACTTTATACACCAACTTTAACCGTGTACAGAATTCGAATAGTTTGCACGATTTGACGGTTATCAAAAATGGCTCAGTCGATTTAGATGGAATTTAAATTTAAATGGGATCACATTGAGAATACACCTATTCAAAAAAAAATTATGATTGGTGTACAATTGGCGAAAATTTCGATAAATTTACATGAAAAAATATACTTACAGACGAATAAAGTACCACCTCCTTTTGAATGTCGGTAAAATGAACTACATTATGTGTTTAATCATTTGAACTAACACCAGGCGGAAAAATGTGGCAGTAATACACCGCGCAGAAGCTACTATGCAGATTGGTCTTAAGTTACAAATGTGTATTGTATACACCAACCAGCTAAACCACCCTTCATGGGTAGGCCTATGTCCTGCAGCGGACTATTAAAATGGCCGGTATAAATAAGGTTTTTGCTTTTTTTATTATAATACTTGTTATTTCAAAGTGTTTGAAACGCATGTTTTCAGAATGGAGTTGATGATGAGATGACGTGTGAAGTGGCGAAAGGAAACGTGCTGTGCCGACCTTACCTAATGAGGTTACGGCAAGAAGATGATGATGACTGGTTATCTCAACGGCTATGCTACCCAAACAACACCAGCCTCCCCGTTTTAAAATTCCCATCCACCTAGCCAAAGCAACCTCACTTTCCTCCGCTAAATAATTCCAAGCACATTGCAGGCCCTACATAAATTAGTTGGTGGTCAGCCTTGCGAGCATAATTCTACTTAATTAATCAGTAGTGGTCGCGTAATTAAGGACCTGTTTTTTGTTGGGTCACAGAATAGAGTTAGGTGTACTTTGTGGTTTAGGTACTCTAGCAGCCTCAGCCCTGAGTTCGCCAACGCTTGTTTAAGTTAAACGTGTGATTACTGTATTTAACTAACGGTTTTTGCTTGCTGAACAGCAAAATTTCATTAAAAATCTGTTTAAGATTTAACCAACGGTTGATAAATTAAACATCTGTTGGTGAACTAAAGTCTAAAACCCGAGTTTAATCGTTTTTAGGGTTCCGTACCCAAAGGGTAAAAACGGGACCCTATTATATGCTAAGACTCCGATGTCCGTCTGTCCATCTGTCTGTCTCCAGGCTGTATCTTATGAACCGTGATAGCTAGACGGCTGAAATTTTCACAGATGATGTCAATTTCCTGGTACCGCTACAACAACAATACTAAAAACTGAATAAAATAAATATTTAAGGGGGGCCCATACAACAAACGTGATTTTAGGAGTTTTTTTGCTCGCTATCTATAGATGGCAAGAGGAATGGGACTCGGGGGGCTCCAACACGGTACGGAACCCTTTGTGCGCGAGTCCGACACTTGGCCGATTTTGTTAAAAATAGTAATCACACGTTTAACTTAATGAAGCGTTAGTGAACTTGGGTCTAAACTACCTAAACCAGCCATTAGGTTGGTTGACCGCGTGGGTAGGTAAAGAGAATTTTGACGATTTAGAAATAAAGTTAATAGAAGATATTGCTTGTAGTCTGACTGTGTGACCACAGGTAATTTGAAGTAAATTTTAATTAAACATGTAGTCCATGTAGTCATGCAATTAAGGATTTTTTTACTACGTCGGCGTCGGTTAAGTTTGTTGATCTCTTGGGTCAATGTGAAGAAAATTTCGACCAGTTTGAATTAAAGTTAACAGAAGAGATTGACGACTTAGTTTGTGTGATGTAAATTATTTTATCTACACTAATGTTGTAACATTCTACTTATGTTTCCAATACTTGACTTATAATGACTACTGTTATAGCGCAGACAACAAAACACTCAATTTAAGCAATTTCACATGATGTTATAATATCCACATCGATATCGTAAAATCTCATTATAACATCGCGCGCTCGCTGCTGATTGGCCCTGCGCGCGCAGCTGCGCTCTCATTGGTTAGATTTTAATGGCGCCAAGTTCACTGTGACAATACGTACGCGTGAATTTAATGTTTCGCAATATGTTTTTTCTTATTTTTATTAGTGAAGATAAAGTAGTGTATGCAACTGCATATAACACGGGTATTAAAACACGAGTGTGAGTTTATGAAACGAGCGCAGCGAGTTTCATAATAGTAACGAGTGTTTTAATACCCGTGCTATATGACATTTGCATAAACTACTACAATGAATCAGTAGACGTCGCGTAATTAAGGCCCTGTTTTTTTTGGTTCACAGTCCTCAAAATAGAGTTAGGTGTTCTAGGTGGTCTAGCTAGATTAGGCTACATTAAGTATACGCGGTCAACTAGCGTGGATGTAGACAGAGAAATTTTGACGAGTTTGAATGAAGGTTTTTTTATTGATTTAATTCACTTCACAGACTCCGGGGCCTATGCTCTTTATGACATACATTATTTCTTCACAAGGGATTATTATTTTTTTAACTTCAACTACGATTGTTGCATGTATACCGGGAGCAGTCCGGCCCCCACAAGCTGCGCCCGTCCATGAGTGTCACGTGTGTTCTAGCCGAATTTGAATGAAGGTTAACAGAAGATATTTCTTATGATTGCGATATTTAAATGTGAAGTATATAAAACGCAAAATTGTTTTTTTTTGTTGAGTTGGATGCAGTTAGTTGTACCTTAACTGCCTGGTTTACATACTTTAAACTAGATTGGTATAGTTGACCGCGTGGTAAATACACGAGATCAACTTAGAGGGTTTTAGTGAACTTTGACGAACTAAAATTCTGTCTATAGGGAGAGATTATGGTAATAATGATGGTGGATCCTTTAATTATATTTAATAGTGATGCGTAATAGGGTATTACAGTCATTTTTTGAAAAGTATCTCAGATTATTTTGGTCTAAGATACCATTAAAAAAATACAAAAAAAAACAATCGTTAAGTTTAAGCTTTGAAAATGCATTTTAATTGTGCAGTTTTAAAATTTCGCGCTTAATTTGCGAAAACGATGGATGTCATTATTTTACTCTGTGGTCATGAATGACGTCACTAGGCTATGTAAACAATGCGCGTAAATATTTTTCACGATAGTGTCTTTCGGTGATCGCTGACAATCACCTAGTCAAACTACGCTACGAGCGCTACCGAAATTAAGCAACGTTCCGCACGGTCAGTACTTGGATGGGTGACCGCGGGTGGCATTTTCCAACTGAGCGCTACCGTGGCTCGGATGATACGTTAAATTGTAGGCCTCGGTTGTTTCAACCGTTTAGCCATGTCAGAGGCCTTCAGGCGGCCTAAAAACTCTGACACCAGGGCTAGCCACCCGGCCTATACGAACTTACTTACTTACTTACTTCAAAAGTGGCGCACACACGTGTCCGGTGGCGAGCACTCGCTACAGTAGTGTCCGCGATACCTACTTACAGATGTAGCAGTAGCGCGCCTCCACCGATAGCTGTGTTCCTTGGCCCGTCTACGCCGAGCCTTACAGCTTTACTTCGAGTGCTACGAAACTGCGCTACGAAAGATAAGCTACAATAATTATTTATTTTTGGAAAACAATGAGTCTCTAGCCACCCCGCCTATACGAACTTACTTACTTACGATAGTGTCTTTGTTTGTAAGTTTGAGATTTAAGTTTAAAATAAGTTATTGTAAATGGTTAATAATTAGTTATCGTTGGTGTGGTGTTCCTGGAATACTAGTGTACAAACACCGGACAAACTTTTCAATGTATACATAGCCGTCTGACGTCTTAACATAGCGGCGACTATTTTAGTATTGATTTATAAAATTTATAAGTATTTGGATTTTATGATCTAAAACTAACTTTTTCCGATTGTTGTTTGCCTAAGCTATCTCAAAAATATTTTTTTTTCTCGTTCATTGTAAAATACCCTATTGCCTAAGAACCTGTTTTTAGTTAGATCACAGGATAGAGAGGTGTACTGAGTGGTTTAAGTAACAAAGTACATAATATTCTTAAAATTAGGTTAGCTTAAATAACAAAGTACATAATATTCTTAAAATTAGGTGGTACAAGGGCGGCCTTATCGCCTCGAGCGATTTCTTCCAGGCTACCTTTGGATGGACAGAAATTAGAGTACAAAAATGTGGTTGGCGATATGCTGGCATTTAACAGTTTCAGAGAATTTTGACGACTTCAAATACAGTTTATATTTTTTATGATGGTGTGACCTCAGGTTTTTGAAGTAAAGTTTCCTTTAAATTTGCTTTTTTAAGATTTTCAATAAAATTCAAAAATTAGGGTACAGAACAAAATTTCAAATCTTACAGTCTAAATTTATACGTAACAAAACGAATAACATTATAATTTCTATTCATTATTTGCATAGTGGTTAAAAATTCTGTTTAATTAGAGTGTCCTGTTTTTTGTTGGGTCACAGGATAGAGTTAGGTGTTCCATGTGGTTTAGCTAGATTAGACTACATTATCCACCAACCCGCACTGAGCCAGCGTGGTGTTTATGGCCCAATCACCCTTCGTCCTGCAGTGGACTATTTTTTTTTAGGCCTAATTTCCTCTGTGTGGGCAGCAGAGTCATTTTTAGGGTTCCGTACCTCAAAAGGAAAAAACGGAACCCTTATAGGATCACTTTGTTGTCCGTCTGTCCGTCTGTCAAGACCCTTTTTCTCAGGAACGCGTGGAGGTATGAAGCTGAAATTTATATCAATTACTCATGTCTACTGTCCCTTGAAGCTGTCAAAAAATCAAACTTCTAAGCCAACGCAATCAAAAGATACAGCAATTTAAGCTGCATATTTTGAAACTCGCAAGTACTCGCAAGGGAATCAAAACCTAAAGGGTACTTCCAGTCGACCTAGAATCTTGAAATTTGGCATGAAGCAACGTTTTATAGCACACATAAAGGAAAAATTCCGAAAACCTTAAATTTTTAGTTACATTACAAAATATATATTTTTTAATAAATATAAACTTATTACTTTTTTTGTCGTAATGAACAAACTTTGTAAACCTTGCAGGTTTGTACGGAACCCTCGGTGCGCGAGTCCGACTCGCACTTGGCCGGTTTTTACGTTTAATTTCGTTGCGTCTAATAGTTGTAACCACACTACTGAATTCACTGGGAAGTATAACCATAATGTATCATTACTTATTATATACGCAGTGATATCTAGGTTTTGTTCCTTCTTACAACTATTTTCGCTAATTTCTTGCAATATGCCAAAAATGTTTCTCTAATGCTTTTGTCTCTCATTATTTATTTAATATTATCTCTAGTTATCGCCATATCTATTTTATTTTCTAGTTCCATCCTATCTTTTCCAAATTGTGGACATTCAATGATAACGTGCAGTATACTCTCTTCCTTTTCAGGGTCACAAATACACGCCGGGTTCTCTTTGCACTTGAAACGGCTCAAGTACTCAGAGAACCCGCCGTGCCCCGTCAATGTTTGCACCACGACCGGATCCAACCGCATTTTTCTGATCACACTATACGCGGCAAGTGCATCAGGAAAGAAAACCTTGGTGACTGTACCAGTTGCCGTTTCCTTATAACGCCGGTTCCATTCGTCGAGCGCCCCCTGCCGTAATTGGCGCTTGACGAATGAAACCGGACATTTATTATAATCCGATTCCCCTTCCAATCCAAGTGCAGCACTTTTAGCGAGAGTGTCAGCTCTTTCGTTCTCCTCAACCCCTACGTGTGCCTATACCCAAAAAAGGTTCACCTTTTTTTTCCGAATTTCGGCCTTTTTCAAATTCGCCCTGACTTTGGTCGCTAAGGGGTGAAGGGAGACATTATTGACGACTGTCTCTAGAGCCGACCTCGAATCGCTGAAAATGCTGCACTCTTCCATGTCAACATTGGCGGCAATTTCTGTTGCTCTTTCGAGAGCCAGGAGCTCCGCCTGATAAACGGAGCAGAACGAGTCCAGCTTGAACATCCGGTGTTGGGTTTCAGCATCGCCCTCCCATACCGACAGCGCAGCTCCCACCTTCCCTTGAATTTTCGAGCCATCGGTAAATATTTTGAAACCTGTCTCAAGCTGGTCCCGCTCTGCTCCCTCCACCGTGTTCTCAAATTTGAGCTCGGAAGACTGTGCGGGATGAGGCGTGTCCGTGTAGGCTATCGGTCTCTCCACTACTCGGTCTCCTAATACTCGCCTAGTATAACCTCTCTTTATCTCATAAAGAGAAGCCACCTCTTGGATTCGCAGATCCAACGGGAGCAACCCGGCGAGTATTAGCGCCGAATTTAGAGCGACCGTTCTGTATGCCTTAACAATTTTCTGGGCAAACCCTCTTTGCACCGCATTCAGTTGTTTGCGTACGCAAATTTTTTGAGATGCCGGAGCCCATGCCGGGGCCGCATACAAAATGACCGGCTCTACCACGGCCAAATATATCGTTCTGATAACCTCCGGTCCCAGGCCCCAGTGGATCTTTGCAGCTCTAGCTAGTTGCTTGTATAGCCCTATTACTTTGCGGCAGACGTTCGACACATGGGTGTTGAACGTCAGCTTGTCATCCACTGTTAGACCCAGGATTTTTATCGCGTGGGACACCTCAATGTTCACCCCGCCCATGGTCAGGAGTGGCGAGTCAAATACAAGTTTATTGGTCACGACCATTGCCTGAGTTTTATGTGGTGCGAACCTCAGCTTATTCTTGACTCCCCACTCCCGCACATGCGCGAGGACTGCATTGGTTCGTCTCTGCACTTCTGCACCACTATCACCGGAGACTATCAGAACGATATCATCAGCGAACGCCTGGACGTGTTCGCCCATTCCTTCAACTTCTTTCAGTAGGGTCCAGCAGAAGATTCCAAAATGTTGGGCCCACTGAGCCCTGCACACACCCCTTGGTGGTGTTTCGGACACACTCTGCTCCAGCATATCGGACTCGCACCTGTCTTTTGTCCAGATAGCTGTCGGTGAGGCGCCTGAAGTTGGGTGGACATTCAGTTTTTGCGAGTTGACACACCATCGCGGGCCACCACGCGCTGTCGAAGGCTCCCTCTATGTCAAGTGATACCACGACGGTAAGTTTTTTGTCTCTTAGTTTTTCCTTTAGGTGCGTTATCATGACATAGAGGGAGTCCTCGGTACTGCGCTGCGGTGTAAATCCGTACTGTCGCCTCGCTCATGGCAGGTTGGATGTGCCACCGAATGCGCCTCATCATCATTTTTTCGAGTATTTTCCCAAGGACAGGCAAAAGCCCAATCGGCCTGTACGACTTGGGATGAGTGTAGTCCGAAGTAGGTCTAGGTTAGGTTAGGTTAGGCGAGAAGACCGCTGCCTGTCCGTCCTGCCAGCGGCCCTAACGGGTGCCGCCAACGTGTTGGCGGAGGCGGTGGGGCTGCAGGGGAAGAGGAGTGTCGGTATCACGACGGCCGTTCTCCCTATCCTCTGCAGCCGTAGTGGCAGGCGCGGGGCCACTTTAATTGACCCGTTGCATCGGGACCAGGGCTGTCGGACACGGGTGCTGTCTGACGCCCAGTGCTGGTTGGTCCCAGGTGGTGGGTGGCGATGTGCCTGGAGTTCGGCACATCGTCTTTCTGGTGGGAGCCGAAGCTCCGTGGTGGGGCCCAAGTTGGGCCAGCGCTGTCGGGTGCCGCGGAGGAGTGCGCAAGCGTGCCCGTAGCCCCGACACCAGGCGCAGTGGTGGAACACCCAGGGGTTTTGGTGGGTATACTGTCCAGTCGGCAGGACTCCCACATAACCACCCGCCTGCCCTCGAGGTGTGGTGGTATCTATAAAAGATTTCCCCTGGTAAAAAAAAAAAAAAAAACGTTAGTTTCCCCCCCACCCCGAGTGGGTTCCCGCCTTGTCGTGGCGGGGGGGCTTAGTAGCCAGGTCTCGCCAGCCTGATGAACGAAGAGGAACCCGAGGTGGGGCCGGCCTCTCCGGGTCTTGGGCCTAGACAAGCCCGTGCGGAGGCTGGCCAGTAGGTCGGCTCGCCGACTGAGGTGGACTGCCATCGAGGCGGGGGCGGCGACGGGATGGACGGGCGGCGAGAAGGCCGCTGCCTATCCGTCCTGCCAGCGGCCCTAATGGGTGCCGCCAACGTGTTGGCGGAGGCGGTGGGGCTGCAGGGGAAGAGGAGTGTCGGTATCGCTACGGCCGTTCTCCCTATCCTCTGCAGCCGTAGTGGCAGGCGCGGGGCCACTTTAATTGACCCGTTGCATCGGGACCAGGGCTGTCGGACACGGGTGCTGTTTGACGCCCAGTGCTGGTTGGTCCCAGGTGGTGGATGACGATGTGTCTGGTGTTCGACACGTCGTTATTCTGGCGGGAGCCGAAGCTCCGTGGTGGGGCCCGAGTTGGGCCAGCGCTGTCGGGTGCCGCGGAGGAGTGCGCAAGCGTGCCCGTAGCCCCGACACCAAGCGCCGTGGCGGAACACCCAGGGGTTTTGGTGGGTATACTGTCCAGTCGGCAGGACTTCCACATAACCACCCGCCTGCCCTCGAGGTGCGGTGGTATCTATAAAAGATTTCCCCTGGTAAAAAAAAAAAAAAAAAAAGGTTAGGTTAGGTTAGCTCTCCCCCCCCGAGTGTGTTCCCGCCTTGTCGTGGCGGGGGGGCTTAGTAGCCAGGTCTTCCCAGCCTGGTGAACGAAGAGGAACCCGAGGTGGGGCCCAAGTTGGGCCAGCGCTGTCGGGTGCCGCGGAGGAGTGCGCAAGCGTGCCCGTAGCCCCGACACCAGGCGCAGTGGTGGAACACCCAGGGGTTTTGGTGGGTATACTGTCCAGTCGGCAGGACTCCCACATAACCACCCGCCTGCTCTCGAGGTGTGGTGGTATCTTGTAGAGAAACTAACCTTTTTGTTAGCTTCTCTACATTCAGACTCTTTTAACGATAACACTGCCAACTAACAATTCTAATTGTGAAATTATTCAAATTTTTGAAATGTTTATCTCTGACAGGATCAGCGATCCTTGTTTGGTAAAATTCGGGCAGTCTTGAGTTGGAAGTGATCTGGAAGACACCTTTTTTTTTATAATAATGTAATGAGTGTGAATTTGAGTTTGCGTGGACGAGTCCTGTAAACGGCATGAGCGTCGAGTAACAGGCAGGGTGAGAGGCTCCGGTTCCTTTGACTTTGATTCCAGGAGGATCTCTTGTTTTGGGGCCACTGACCCCTTACCCTGGAGCACTGGGCTGGCGCTGACTTCGAACCCTGTCGGCCAGTTTGGGCCGGCGCCTGTCGGCCGGTTTGGGCCGGCGCCTCCACCTCAGTCGACAGATGTCTCCACGCTAGCGCTCGCCTAGCGCTACCTTGCTGGCGCCACACTATTGGCGGGTCCAGCTCAGGCTATTGAAAATCCTCGGCCAGCCTCCAGCGTGGTTCTAAGAGTACTACCCTCTCCCTTTTTGGCTAACTTTCCAAGGACTCCTTCAAAATTCTCTCTCTCTCTCTCCGTTTCTTCAAGATTTAATAGACTATAAGTGCAGTGTGTGTTAGTGTAAATAAATGTGTAAATACTAAGGTTAGTTTTCTGTTTTAATCTCCGAACCGTTAGGAATCCTATCCACTAGGTAGGACTCTTAGGTTGGTTAGGTTTCTCTGAAGTCTCGTAACTTGTGGTGTGGCAACCGGCTCCCCCGCTTGCCACATTACGGGTTCTCTAATCCTTTTTTAACTTGTGGTGCTGCAAACGGCTTCCCCGTTTGCAACATTACAATCTATAAAGATTTCCCCTGCTAAAAAAAAAAAAAGGTTAGGTTAGCTCTAGGTAGCCTAGGTCTCTCTACCTAGACCCTAGTAGGTCTAGGTTTTTGACGAGTTTTCATTATGTTACCATATGAGATTTCTTGTGGTTTAACTTATTTAAGTGTGTAGTCACACTTTAATTGTTCAAATGCGTTTCGGCTTCAAAACTCTGAAGGTACTCATCCAATAAAACCCTCCTAAATATATTCTAGAACAATCCAGACCACAGCCGAGTTGAATCCTGTATAATTTATCATAACTGGGTTACACCGCATGCGATTTCCCTGCGGCACGGCTAACAACCTGCAAATATTTGTATTGGTGTTTGCTATCTCGGTCTGTTTGCTGTATTGATATTTATTCAGCGAAATATTTAGCGAAACACCTACTGACTTTCTTAATTTAGATTGCAGTACGTTGCCTTCTTCTATTTTATTTTGTACTAGACGACCCGCCCCGGCTTCGCACAGGTGTATTATAAATATAAACCTTCCTCTTGAATCACTCTATCCATTAAAAAAAACCGCATCAAAATCCGTTGCGTAGTTTTAAAGATTTAAGCATACAGACAAACAAACAGACAAAAATAGCGACTTTATTTTATACTATGTAAGGATTCTCAATAGATTATCTAATCTATCAATAGACTATCGTATCTAAAATAATAGATAATCAAATAGTTTTATTTGTTTTCAGGAGTCTTTTAAGTCACATAGGAGTTAGCTAACTCCATGACCCGTCATCCATCCATCCATTTAATTGATTTTAGGACGTTCACTTCTGAAAATTGGTCTCCCATATCAGAATAGACCTTTACACCAAATTATTATAACTAAATCTATAGAAAGACAGGTTGTTGTTAGAATCAAAAGCTTGTACTTTCTTACGCTTTGTTATAAAAGTTTATAAAATAAAAGTTTCGAATTTCAAATAACACCGTTTTACCCGCTGCATCGTTCACATGATTTTTGGTGTTTGTAACATCATAAATAAATATAGTACCTAATATTTATTTCGGTATAAATGTGTTAGAAAAACGCTTTAGCTAGTTCATTTAGAGTTTCCCTTATTTTTCAAGGAAACCCTATTAATTTCAGTCTCCTTATCCAACTTTCACACTACTTGATGCATGGTACGCCAACTACATCACATCTGACATACCACCCGCCAGGGAAATCCACCATACATAATCAACTCGAAAATTGAATTCTAAGCAACCTTGTGTTTTCGCTGTATTATTTTCTGGTAAGCGTGTGTCAATATGATAATTTCGATGCGGAAAATTTGACGGTTCGTGAGGTTTGGAACGTATTATATTGCTGCTTTATGATGTGATAAATGACGTAGGAATGTCTTTAAATTCATCTGAAATATAAATATTTGGAAGAATAAAATACTGTTAAATGATTGATACATAGTATGCAATATCGAAATTTGTTTTAATAGTAGATAAACAAATGTTTGTATGGATCTAACTAATTCTGTTGGTAGAGATTGTAGAGCCGTCTTTGTAAGGCCTTTGGTAAGACTAAACGGCTAAACCCACCATAACCTGTAATTTCACGTGTCATAAAAGCCACTTAGTTGTAAATACCAGTGTCCAATGGCACTTATTCACAGACTCTTTTGTACTTTTGTACCGTCTCTCTCCATCCTAAGGTTGCCTGGAAGAAATCACTTTCAGTGATAAGGCCGCCGGTTGCTTCACATATTGTAGCATCTAATTTTCTCTATTTTTCTGTTTTATGTGTGTGTGAATCAATAAAGAGTTTATCTATCTATCTACTAAACATGTTTTTATTTATTTTAATCGCATTCGATTGAACGACGTGCCGTGCGGCTAATCGGGGACAATAAGCTTGTCGCGTCCAAACTGAAAAGCCTGAAACACAGGAGTGAGGTAGCGTGTTTGGCGACTTTCGCAGTTTTCTATAGGCTCTATTTCGGCGACTGTGTGCTCAAACTCTACGACCTAATTCCTCCGTCTCTTTTCCACAACAAAACAAGCTGGAATACAATCTGGATAGCTTTGAGACAAGAGTGAATATGTATTTTCTAGGTCTACATGCTCCATTTTCGGCTACAACATCGCTTTCTATCAGGCGAGTTTTTGGTCAAATGTTGCGAAAGCGCTATTGTGAACAAAAAAAAGGGATAATTGCTAATATTGACTCTGTGGATACTCTATAAGTTACTTAGAATTAAATATTAAATCCAACAATAACTGACAATAAATTTTATGAGCTTATTCTGTGTTTTAAATTATGTCAGTCCAGTTCGGTCAAAACATTCACGTTCAAACTACAACAATTATTTATCGCAAAAAATGGCAAAACCGCCTTCCATCGTGTACAAAATTCGAATGTTTCGCTCGAATTGTTTACGTTATTGTTGATTTATCAAAAACTGCTCTGCCGATTTCTGTAAAATTGAAATGGGACCACCCCGGGAGTATACCCTTTCGAACTAAAAAATATTTTTTTTATTCGGTTCACAATTGGCGAAATTATCGATGAAAAAAAAAACATAGACACGAACACAGAACCTCCTCCTTTTTGGAAGTAGGTTAAAAATTGCATCAAAGCCATACTACTTTTGGTGCAACCTTTACTTTAGATTTAAACAATAACATTACATAAGCGCAACATTATTGTGACAGCTTCAAGACTTTTTCTATTTCTTTCACCAGGAAACGCGAAAGTAAAGCATTAACGACTTAATTTGCATTTCTTTTCAGTCCATTTTTATGCAACACGAGTGCACTTCACATAATTTTACGTAGTGAACCCTGAAAGCTTACCGCGTTGTTACAGTATCATGGAGTAGCTGAGAAAATATTAAAATTAAGTAATTTTTTTTATGTTATTTAACAATTTATGAAAAAAAAATATAAATTGGAACTAGCGTAATGTCCACATTGTTGAGAACTTGTCAATCATTTACTAAATTACATTATTTTTTTATGAAAATACTCGACCTCGAAAAAAAAAGAAAACGCTTTATATTTTCCACTCCTATATACACGAAACTTATCATCATAACAATAAGTTGAGTGAAATTTTCGCAAGGTGTTACCTAGGGTACTTAAAGTCTTAGCTACGAGTAGGTTATGTAGGATTGTACTTACTAAAACTGTATGAGTGGTGGAGATGCATTGCACGGGAATATCTACACCACATTTCTATAAAGTTACTAAATTTAGTATTTTCTCAAATGTATTAACTAACGAGTACCATTGACTGTATTAACATTATAGTAATCGTTATTATATTAAATTATGTAATAAGAGATTTACTTGATGACAATAAATATTATCTTATCTTATCTTATTGGAGATTTCAGCACTGTGTTTGTGACTTGTGTGCCTAAACTCACTCAAATAAATTAATGGCAAAAAAGTTGAACAACTTTGACTACTCCACAGTTTCCTTGTCGCAATCTTTCCTGCTGCCGTCGCTTGCAGCTTGCACGGCGGACATTTAATTTTCATACGCCCATTCAGCGCACAATGACTCGAAACCGCTCACAGGCTCGACGCTGGAACAACGTCGGTTACTCGCCTGGAGACGACAAGCTTACACTTGGACTTGCAAAGTCTGAGACTTAATAGATTATGGAAAATAAGATTCTAAGAGTCATGATCTTTAACAAAGTATAAATCTTGTTAATTTCTACTATGACAGGTCTGGTAAGGTAACACTGAATATAAGTCGAAGGTTAGTTTATTCAATACGTATACTGATATATGGTGTGGTAGTAGATAAACTTAGTGTCACATCTTTCATTCTTCAACTGTGAGACTTATTTTTTCCCTTTTCAATTTTTTAATGGAATTTCGTTTGATTTTGCGCGTATTTCTTTTTTATTAGTTTATCTACATTAACTAATATTGAATTAGTTAACATTATTCGGATTAGTGAATTCTGCTGTTAACTATCTGGATCGTAAACAGAAAAAAAATCCAAATTGGCAAATCAAGTTCAGAGATATACGCTTGTAAAGTTTTGGGAGGGGGCTGCGTTTCCACCAGAGATGTGCGAGGATGCATAGCGAGGGATGTGTTTGTAAAGAACCAATAGGATCGCTTCATTTACCTTGCCTCGGTCAGCACAGCTCTGGTGGAAACGGCTCAGCGGAGCTAGATTTTTGCGCATACAAAACAAGCGCGGGATGTGTGCGAGGGATGTGTGCGAGGGATGTGTGCGAGGGATGTGTACGAGGGAAGTGTGCGAGGAATGTGTGTTGAGAAAGATGTGTTGCGAGGTTTGCGCATACTGTACCAGCCAGTCCATAGACGGAGTTTGTTGGAAGTAGAAGTGCGCAAAATAGATAATAATATGGATAATTGGAAAAAGAAAATACTTTTATATTTAACAATTTGTGATGAAGAAATGGAAGCAGAAGATACGGAGTTTATTAGTTCTATAATTTTGAGCAATACAAGAACACACAGGTTTTGGATACGTAACCATATTAAATATCATCGATTACATGGAGAATTCTTTACCTTTTTTCATACGGCTGATGATGAAATATTCGAAAATTCTTATCGAGTATCTAGAAGTAACTTTTATGAGTTACACAATTTGATTGAGAACATTATCAAGAAAGAAGACACTCACTACAGAGAATGCATCAGCACCAAGGAAAAATTGGCGGTATGTTTAAAGTAAGTAAAATAGTTTGAATCAATTTTGTCTTTATTAAACATATTAATTGAAAAGTAATCATAATCTGCAAAATAAGTAGACAACAAGTTCCTCTTTTTCATGGCAAATTAGGCTCTGTTCCTACTTTGTTTGAAGTATTTGGCGTTTGTAGGTCTGAATGTTGTGTTCCCGGAGATGCTGGTTGTACAGCTTCCAGTTGGAAAGATGAATCCATCTGGCCCACTGTTTTATTTGTATTTCTACCAGAGCTTGAAGAATAACCAAGTTGTTCAGGATCCAGCTGAGGCGGCAAATCCATCTGGCCTGCTATATTACTACCTACTGCTATACTGCTACCAGAGCTTGAAGAATAACCAAGTTGTTCAGGATCCAGCTGAGGCGGCAAATCCATCTGGCCTGCTATATTACTACCTACTGCTATACTGCTACCAGAGCTTGAAGAATAACCAATATTTTGATTATACCACGTCAGCACGTAAGATTCTTCGGCTTCGCTAATCATATTAAAAAGTTTCCTTTTTAAAGGAACTTGCATGTAATCTGGTAATTTTTTAAATGTTTTCGCCATTGAAAGAAAAAAATGATCAGTATCATCGCAGTCCGTTGGTTTTAAAAGTTCTCTTAATTCTTGCCTTTCTTTTCGAAAATCTTCTTGATTTTTCATATGTTTTTGTATTAAAATTGATAATTCATCGCCTTTTTTCTTCTTTGATGATGACGGGGTGACCGAATCTGTTGAAATGCCTGAAGTTGAGGCTATTTCGTAAAGATTGTTGGGATTGTCAGCTTGATTTGGTGTATGTTCAGTGCTCTGCGAAGAGTCATCTTGGTTTAATGAATATTGAGTGCTCTGCGAAGAGTCATCTTGGTTTAATGAATATTGAGTGCTTTGCGAAGAGTCATTTTCATTATTTGGTGACGAAATATCCTCTTTATAACTTGACTCTCTATCTCTGTTGGCCATGTACGGTAAAAGAAATTCCATCAATTTTTGGTATTTCCATTCACGTGTTTTGGTTGTAGCCTGTCCGCTTTTTTTAGATTTCTGCCTCTTTAGCGCGTCCCGATGGCTATCCCGTAGTTGTTTCCAACGATACTTAGCGCTTTTCACTGAAATAATAGAAAATTATGATTAGGAATATAACATTTTTATACCAAGCATGTTGTCTTACAGATCGCAAAAAATCAGTAACAGGTAAAGAGTACTTTTTTATTTGTTAATTATTTTTCTTACTATTATTATAAACATTCCTTTTTTTGCAGGTATTTATCCACGGGCTCGTCGTTCACACGATTGGCAGAAAATTTTAGGATTGGAGTAGCAAGTGTGTCGAGAATTGTGGCAGAAGTTTGTAATGCTCTTTGGCTTGTTTTACAACCTCTTGTTATTCCAAAACCTACCAAAGACGACTGGAAGCGAATAGCAAAGGATTTTCAAGAGCTATGGCAGTTTAAAAATTGTTTGGGGGCTCTAGACGGTAAACATGTTTATATAATGTGTCCTGCAAACACTGGGTCCTCTTTTTTTAATTACAAACAAAGATTTTCTATAGTGCTTATGTGCTTAGCTGACGCTAGGAGAAAGATTATAATGGTTGATGTGGGATCCATGGGAAGATTTAGTGATGCTGGAATATTTGATGATAGTGTTTTTGGAAAATATTTGAAAGAAAAAAGATTGAATCTTCCAGAACCTGAACCATTATATGAAGGAGGTGAACCAGTACCATTTGTATTCATTGGAGATGAGGCTTTTCCTTTGATGGAAAATTTCATGCGCCCATATCCGCGGGACCAGTTAGACCAACAGAAACGTATATTTAACTATAGACTTTCGAGGGCACGTCGCATTGTAGAAGCTACATTCGGTGTATTGGCACGAAAGTGGTATGTGTATCGTAAAGACTTTGAATGCAGAGTGGAAACGGTTGACAAAATCGTAAAAGCCACATGTGTAATGCATAATTTTTTAATTGAAAGACAAAGTAATTATTTGGATTGCATTGATAACACAAATACAAGTACTCTTGTATCGGTTCCTAGCATTTCCGTCGTCGTGTCAAGTGATAGTTATGATGTAAGAGAGAAATACTGCTCTTATTTCAATAATCAAGGAAAAGTGTCATGGCAAGATACTCGTATTTCGTCACGAATTCATCGCACACAATAAATACCCAAATATTGTAACTTGTATTTTAATATACCTGATTTTAATACATGATTATTACTTACCATCTTTATATTGTATTTCTTTGACTATTTCCTCCCACGCAGCGTCCTTAGTTTCATTACATTTGTAAAATGGGAAAGAAGTGTTCCACAAACACGGAAACTTTTGAACGGCATCAATTAATTTTTCGTCCATTATGCCACGCAACCGTACGACATGCGTACGACTACAAGCGCTTACGACAGCAAAGTGAGACGTGAGCGCAGCGCGGTGAGCGGCAGGCAGGCGTTCGCGTTACTCCGCTCCCACTACACCGCACCCCCGTCGACACATTTCACAGCTTCGCAACGCATCCTCGCGCCACACATTAATGCGCATTTTCACAGCTCCGCTACACATCCTCGTAGGCACATTATCATCGCACAGCTTTGGTGGAAACACCCACACATTTTCACAGCACAGCTAGACATCCTCGCACGACACATTTCCATCGCACATCTCTGGTGGAAACGCAGCCTAAGATGGGATGCCTTGTCCATTTCCCACAAAGCAAAACATAGTATGGCGAATGTATGACAATCGTGTGACGTCATAGTCTGCTATAGTGCGCTCTTTGTCTAGCAAGAAAATAAATATGCTTGTAACTTCTTTATTTCTAACTTAATTTTATTTTTGGTTTTATGAATCAGCTCTGTTTATGGTTGTGTTACAAGAGGACATTATAGCCAATTGCTTAATCTATGAATATTTTAGGTAAAATTATTATTTTCATACGCTCATTGAGCGCACAGTGATTCGAAACTGCTCAAGCTTGACGCTGGAACAACGTCGGTTACTCGCCTGGAGACGACAACCTTAGACTTGGACTTGTAAAGTCTGAGACTTGAAAGAACTCAATGGATTTTAGAAAATATGATTCCGTCAAACATCACCGTACAAAAAAATAAGTATGAGTCTCGATTGTACTGCAATAACTGGTGAGATTCCAATTTAAGACCAACAGGGTGCAACGGTAAAAATATCTAAGAAAACACGCACGTTATGTGCCCAAGTTAACTTTAGCTTTCCAAAATTTCGAGTAAAATATACTTGTGATATTTAATTCTCCCCTGGATAGAAGTTTGTTTTAACTGTTTCAATGAAAATAAATTATTACGTTCTATCAGCCATATTGATATCAAACCGCAGTTTCACATTGTTCAATATGAATATTTTATCAATGTTTCATTAAAGTACCTTGTTATTACAGTTACGGACTTACAAACAAAACCACGCGCACCGCAATTGAGTTCACAACGTTGCTGTGATTAAAAATTAGAGACAAGGAGGTAGCGATATTAAAATTACGCTGGAAAAGGTGAAATAGTTTATTTAAAACATGTTTAGAAATCAAAGTAATACTTACGTAATACTTTGATAACCTTCTTCGAGATAAATCGAAATTGCGGTAAGTACTGGCTAAATACATGCGAGCAGCGGCCGGCAAAGTTGTATGAAAATCCATATCTGTCGTGTTTTGCGGCCGTGTAAATTAACAATCATTCATATTATTTATCTGTTGTATCATTTAAAAACAGAACGCTATTTTAGTCCAGCTACAATATAATAGTATAATTTAAATATTTTTCGCCAAAAATGGCTCAACCGACTATAATCGCGTACAAAACTCGAATGGTTCGCTGGCATTGGTGCATACAATTTAGAACTATTGTTTATTTTTCGCTCAGCTGTTTTCGATAAATTTTAAATGGGACTACCTTTGAAGTAAAAATCAAGTCACATTCAAAATAGGCTTACATTTAAAAAATAAAAGAGACATATCAGACTAAAGTACCAGGCGCCCAGAACAAAACAGAGGTTACCTACATTTTCAATAGTGTAGGCTATGTTGTCATCTAGGTCCTGAGTTTCCTCGATGAAGTAAATTTCCTCGCATTGTTTGTGAAAAGTACTATACAAGCCTTGGCCACAACTGGGTATTGTTGGACTAACGGAGTACTTCCACTCTGCCCCACCAAAGCGCCCCTCTGGTGGGGCAGATTGCACTCCTTCATTTTTTAGACCAGTGGATTCTGCCCCACCAGAGGTGTCGCGCGATTTCTAATTAAATTTGGAGAGCCATGAAGTGTGAAATTTGACTGCAAAATTTTAATCATTATAACGCCCCACCAAAAGAACAGATAAGTGAAGACATCGAATGCTTTGGTGGGGCAGAGTGGAAGTACTCGATTTACGTACGCACGTCCATCAGTGCCTCGGTTGCTGGGAAATGCAGTAATGTACTATTATTGCAACTAGAGGGAAAGTTGTTGGATAAAAATTCTATTTAAATACGGCATTATTTAAAAAAAAAAAAAATTAATGTTTTTTTTATTTACAATAGACTTGTATGAATATTATTGTTACAAGGCGCTCGCAGTGTAAGACGGGCAAAATGAGTTTGGTATAATTTTGTGTACAAGAAATTTATAAACTAACTTGTACTATTATTTTTTTTAACATTTTATTCCATCAATGAATTTATGAGCATGCGTCTAAGCGAATCTTCATTCTTGTGTAATAACTCTGAAATTAAGTAGAACAAAAACTAACTTGTAATAATAATAATAGATAATTGACATGAAAATGAAATTTGACTTTTCAAACTTGATTGATATGTACTGGACATTTTTTTTTATTATTCGATCGTTTTTATTATTAATTGACATTGACATTTATTTTCTTGTCCATAGGTTTAACGTTTATTTTTTTTAGTTATCTTTATATTTTTTAACATTGACATTATTATTTGTTTATATTATCAGTTTTGGATTAAATTATCATTATCGTTTATATTTTAGTCAGACTGCTAAGATTTATATAATTTTGGTTTTCTTTTGTTTGTAAATTTGACGTACCTAATGTAACACACGTAGTTATAAGGTCAAAAAAAAAAATCTAATTCTAAATCTAATTCTTATAAAATGCATACAAATAATATCTTTATAAACCATCGCTTGCTCTCGATCTATAAATACAAACCCATTGCTACTTGCGGTTACATTCGTGCATTAAATATTTCCTTTCACCGTAATGTTAATTGGTTCTATTGTACTAAACAACAATTAATTGTTTATTGGCGGAAGTACGAGGGACAATGGAATTAGATACGTCCGTAGCGAGGTCTCTTTCACAAGAGAACAAATAAAAACAAACTGAACAGTAAGTAAACAAAATTTGAAACAGGTAAGAGGAAAAATTTAGTGAGAACAAGGGAAAACGGCGGTCGAAAAGGTTTAAAAGTCGCTTTAAATTGGATGCAAAAATACACCATATCATGGTCCCTTTAACTTTTAAGAGGCAAAAAATAATCCTTTCAGATTAAAAACTAATATCTTTCTAATGACTTATATCCAGTATATTTGGAAAAAGTTAGAAGAGAAGTTTCGAAGAGGTTAGATAGAGGTGACGTAACGTGGATCTTCAATGGGATATATCTTCATATTTTTTGTCTTTTTTTTTTTGTGTATGTTCATCAATAATTTGGCCAATTGTGAACCGAATCGAAAAATTCTTTTTTAGATGTAATGGGTACACTCCCGAGGTGGTCCCATCGAAATTTTACAGAAATCGGCTGCGCCGTTTTTGAAAAATCACGATGTCACATCGATTCGTGCAAATTATTCTAATTCTGTACACGGTGGAAGTCGGTGTTGAAAAATAGTAATCAGTCATTTCTAGCATATTATTACTCATAGTATGCCTCTCCAAACCATCACGAAAACTCAAAGCAAAATACAAAAACATCCCTAACACGGGCTCGGTCGAACATCACATTCATGTAATTCATCTTTGGGAAAAAAGTTTGGCACGTCTTCCATCAAACCAAGGGCCTGGTTTATTTTAGACACTCCGTGCTTGCCCGTTATTTATTAAAGGTCCATAAATGTGCCGAAGAAATAAGTAGAAAAATGTTGTATGGGAGAGCGTTGTGTTCATAAGAAGGTAGAATTCTGAGAGGCATGAACAAAGTAAGTTTGTTTATTTTATCTTTTTTGTGTTTTATTATGGAAAATAACGTGATTTTCACACATTTTAATATTTAAATCACGGGATTGTACTCACGTTTATTTTTTTAAAGTCATTATTTATAGTCGGACTATAGTTTCGATCGCATTTGGCGATCTTTCTCAAGTCGAGTGCTAGCACGCAGAGCTGTTTCGCGCAAGGCACTTTTTTGTGTTTTAATTTTTAGCTTATCTAGGTCCCTATTTTAATAGTAACTGGGCGAATTTTATTGAATTAGTCTGTGATTAAATTAGAAATAAAATTGAAAGCATTTGATGCATAAAAATTTTATCAGCCAAGTTTAAATACGTTTAAAAACTTTTTTTTTTTAGTTTAATAACTAGATAAAGCTAGTAATGTGATTTTGTTACTTAATTTTACTTTTTTAGTGTTTCACTTCAATTTGGTCTTTGAATGTAAAACGGTGCTTAGTTTCTGTACCTTTGTTTATTTCAGAAAAAATAAACAAAGATGTGGAAACAAGTTACTAATAAGCTCAAAGGTAGCATACCAGGTGAGTTAATAAAATGTTTGATTACAAAGTGTTTTCAAAGCAAATGAAAATAAATAAGCTAGAATTTAACAACGAACAAAGAATTCTCAAAATATAAATATTGCATGAAAATAAAACTTGTTCATAAGCGCTTGTACGGTTTTAGCTTTCTGTTAACCGATTTAACTATTCGATTTGAACTTCTTCTATTTCCAAGCTAACACATCGTTGGCCAATTATCCATGCAAATCGGATCAAATCGGATAAAACTGGCGTTCTACTAATTTTATTGAAATAGAACGTATTCAATATTCAACGTGTGAATACCAAACGTTTGATCGGTAGGATAATAATCAGAATTCAAAATTCTGCCAGTTAAGAAATACAGAAATACAGAAAATTTTATTCGGGACAAAACAATTAGGTACACACAAGCAAAACACGGAAACAACTAAAAACAGTTAGTATCATGTTACTTAGTTGTATAAAGTCAACTGCTGGACACAGGTCTCTCATGTATCGGAATCGCGCTTTGTCTATCACGTTGTCCCAATGTAAGAAGGTAAATTTACATACGTCATCGACTTTTTTCTATAGATGTATACAGGGTTATATGCTTGCCCTGTAGTAAGCCGAAAGAAAATTAAGACCATCAGTATGATTATGACCAACTTTCATTATGTCTACTCCATACAAAAATGCAACTCGGAATCGACAAAATGTATGAATCATTTGTTTATTTTTTCAAATTCCGGGTTGGCACCACAGATAAAGTTGTTCTTAATGATGGTCTAAATCTAAATGAACTCATTTCGCCTTAGTACACCAGTTCTGGATAACCCTGTATTTTGATATAGCCTCACGATGTTTTTCATTACTAAAATATCAGTATTGTGAAAATCCGTACGTAAATTTCAAAAATCTCATATGGAGCCAGAATTTGAAACTTAGCTTTTAATATGATTTATCATAATAATTTATATACTTACAGGGTCATAGGTATTAAACGCAAAACCTTTTAAGGGCGGGTCTAGTACATCTAGACAAACAACTTTTGTACTACGACTTTTGAAAATTCGCTTCTCCATACATTTTGCCGCGCGATAACAAACTTTTGTACGAAAAAGTTGATTTTTTCTTCGTGATTTTCCAAAAGTCCTAGAACTAAATGTGGTTATCTAGATGAACTAGACCCGCCTTTAAAAGGTTTTGCGTTTAATACCTATCTATGATCCAGTATAAATTAATGAAATAAGTTAATTAATATTTTTAATTTTTTTATTGGCTTATGAGCATTTGGATTATCTTTAGACGTAACGTTCAAAGGTCTGTGGATGATCCAATTGTCTATATGTAGTATTCGTGTATTTATTTTTAGCCTATGTGAGTAGTATTTATTGTATTATGTTGCAGTTAATAAAGGCACTTGCCAGTTAAAAAAAAAAAACATAAAGATACTAAGGAAACACTGCTACAAGACCGTTATAAAACTCAAAACTGGCGTAAATTGTAGTACGCTTTAACATATTTACAATCCATACAGTTCGATATCTTCACAGAACATTAAGTGATTTTCAATATTACTAGAAAATAAAACATTTTCTTTTCTCCGTCGAGAAAAATTCCTCCTTCCTCGAAGATGGAATTTTTTCTTTCATAATATTTTAGCTACAAAGAAGACACATGTTTCATCTGTAATTTGAAATATTTTGATATGACTTGACAGCTGAAATTATTCAGGCGATAGATTCTTGTTTAAAATTGGTAGTTTTATTTTCGTCAAAAATGATAGATATGTATTTATCAAGAGTATCAAATGATACATTTTAAAAATGTTCAGTCTCAATTACTATTTCAATGTATGTAGTTAAAACAATCCACTAAATAATCCACGAAATTTAATTAGGTACACTTTCATATGAAGAAGAACTTGTGAATTGTGATGCTAAACAACTGTAAACTCATATCTTTATCTAGTATTAAACTAAAACTTACTAGTATTGTCGTATTTCATAACTATTGAAATAGATAAATTTTACGTATAAGATTTTTAAAATTATCTTGCAAACTTACAAAAATAGTTGTATTTGTAAGTAACTTGTATTAGTTATTAGTTTTGTTGTGCATTACGTTAATATTTGATTGTATTTTATGAACTAACAAGCTTAGATAGATTTACATAAGTGCATGGGTTGATCAGGAAAAATTGGAACAAAAACATATTTTCTCATCAAGAGTTTTGTCAGCCTTCTGTTATCTAACTAGAAATACAAAACAAGAAATTGAGAACTTTTTGGAAACCAGTTTAGTAATAAATAATTATAAAATATAACTTTTTAAACACAAGCTTTTGAGATCCTGGATTAGTATAGCAGCAGAGTGCTAGCCAAGACAAGTAAAACGAGCACAAACACGACAGGTCTATTGTTTAGTACAGGAGTTCCTATGGCCACCTTCTGATTCCATCATCAGATCAGCTCCATGGTACCATATTATTGCATTGTCACGCGATATACATAATTATGCGTGCATAATTTTAGCTCTGTCGGAAACTGGGACATTGGTCAAATTTAACTTGCAAGATTCTACCCTAACTTACATAGGTACTTATGTAGGTACCATTGCAAGTTAAATAAAAGCTTGCAATAATATACCTAATTAAAAAACCCCCGACACAAAAATATTTGACAACAAACTTTCAATTGACAACCATTTTGGGCACATTTGTAGAATTTTGGTTCTTCCATCCCCACTTTAACCCACCATAACTCTTAAACGGCTCAATCGATTTTTATAAAACATAGCTAAGAACACTCTCGATTAAGTCTCCTTTCATCCAAAAAAAACTCAACTGAAATCGGTTCAGTGGTTCGGGCGCTATGATGCCACAGACAGACAGACAGACAGACAGACAGACAGACAGACAGACAGACAGACAGACAGACAGACAGACAGACAGACACGTCAAACTTATAACACCCCTCCATTTCGTCGGGGGTTAAAAAATTCAATTCACTGCAGACAGCGTACGTACTCGTACCTAACATAATTTATTCCGTAAGTTTTCAATAAGCCAGTAAAGCCTGAAAATTGCCAATGACCTCGGCAGACTATATTGGATCAAGACCTTACTCGATCCCAGTTTTTACATAAACCATTACGTCAAAGGGTCCGTAATAAGGACACGATCAGATACGGAGGGCGCCCGTAAATCATCACACTATCACACTCGTATTGTGATATGGAAGTCTGTAAGAATGTCTGTCCTGTTCCAGATTAACTTTTTTTGGAATGAGCTTTAAATGTGTCATTCATTTTTGGTATGAACTTGAAATAGGACTAAATTAACGTTATCTTCATACTAAGCCTTTGAGCAAATAGCTACAGAGCCACAGTCCCTAAGTGAAAATAATAAAAAAAAATCCGAGCGCCGTCATACATACTGACTTAGTATTCAATGGCCTGTTTTCTCGAACCTCTACGTTATGCCACCTAATTATTGCTTGTAACCGAGCACTTTGGCATCTCGCGGCGTTGTAGTTGGCTTGCAATCGCCTAACGACTAACTAAAAAGCCTGCCTACGAGTACTACAGCTAGCTTGGGCAGAGTTTCGACTCGGACACTTCTTTTGCACGATTGTGTCTCTATAGATATTTGCTTGAAGTACTGAGCGCATATTTAGACCACTTAATATTATCTAGACATTGTACATACTTGCTGTGATAACTTGTACAATAAAATTACCTTGAAATTTGAAAAAGAAAGTAGCTTCGCAGAACGGAACAGCAGATTTTGAGTAGTAATATTCTTTTTTACCGACTTCCAAAAAGGAGGAGGTACTATGTTTGTGTGTATGTATTTTTTTGTGTATTTTCATCGATATTTTCGCCAATTGTGAACAGATTCAAAATTTTTTTTTAGTTTGAATGTGTATAACTGAATAGGTACTTTCGATGTGGTTCGACTTAAATTTTATCGATATCCATCCATCCATCCATCAGCCATAAGAAGTCCACTGCTGGACATAGGCCTCCCCTATGGATCCCCAATAAGACCGGTTGGAAGCGGCATGCATCCAGCGCGTTCCTGCGGTCTTAATGAGGTCATCCGTCCACCTTGTGGGTGGACGTCCTACGCTGCGCTTGCCGGTACTTGGTCTCCACTCGAGAACTTTTCGACCTATCGATATCATCTGAGCTGTTTTCGATAAATCATCATAAATGTACATGGATGTTACAGCGATTCGTGCAAATTTTTGGAATTCTGTACACGGTGGAAGTCGGTGTTGCAATTTTTTACGATAACTAATTATTGTCAAAGGAAAAAAAATTGACTATGTAATGTAATCTTTTTGTACAATTATTCATGTAATCTACTAACATAATATTGACACTAATCCTTGACATTGTAATTGACTAACTAATCTTGACATTGTAATCATTTTAAACATAATTTTAGACATGAATTCGATTTTATAATAATAAATAGAGCTGCCAGTAACTTTGCACGCCTTTAACAGGCAAGTTTGTATTTATTTATTTATTTATTCACATAAGAAACACCAACAGTATATACATTAAATATTATCTAGAATTAACACTTTCACAAAAAACAGTATAGTTCTGATATATATACCCCTTATAGGTGTTTACAGCATTCTTTAAGAATAGGTAGAACAATGATAATGATATTGTCACAGTGATAAAAATTTGAAATAACAAAATGAGATGTTTTAAGTTTGATACTTAAACAGATAAACAACATTATTTTGGTTACAATAGAAAATAGAAAATAACAGAACACTATCCATTAGTGTTGTGTTTACTTAAATAATTAAACAATTTGTTCTTAAACACATTTAAAGAATCGTGAAAGATGTCAAGATCATTCACGGAACCATTAAAGTCATTGTAGGTACGACACATTCTTGGTAATGGGGAGTTATAAGCTAAGTTTGTCTTCGCATGAGCAACATTAAGAATTTTAGAAATTCTACGACGTGGGTAATGGCCAGGAGTATTAAGGGAGATGTCTTTTAAGATTGTGGGAGAGTCGGTTACATTATGAATCAGTTTATATAGAAATGCAAGGTCTCTGATTTTTCTTCTGTTGCGCAAATTATTTATTTTGAAGAAGGACAAGCGGTTTGAGTATGGACTTCTATGCGAGATACCTGGACATGAAAAAGCCAAAGATCTAGTGAAGGCTCTCTGGATACTCTCGATGCGTTGCGAGTGTACCGCGTAGAAGGGGTTCCACACAACGCTCGAAAACTCCAGACAGCTGCGAACCATTGAGTTATACAGCAAGATTTTGGTACGACATGATTTGAATTTTTTTGTATTTCGCCGTACAAAGCCAAGTTGTTGTGCTGCCTTTTTAACTATCGAATCAATATGAGCTCTAAATGATAAATGGCTATCCATCAGTACTCCCAGATCTCGTATTTCTTGCACCTCCTGTAACAACTCATCATTAAGTGCATAGGTCGAATTTGTAGGGTTTTTTTTGCGGGTATATTTTATATAAAAACATTTTTTAACATTCAGATGCATTTGGTTTTTGTTACACCATTCACTTATATTATTAATGTCACTTTGTACAAGATTAACATCAGTGTGACTGTTTATTGGCTTATAAATTTTTAGGTCATCCGCGAATAATTTGTATTGGCAGTGCTTTATACAAGTAGTAATATCATTTAAGAAGATAGAAAAGAGAATAGGACCAAGGTGGGAACCCTGAGGAACACCGGAGTCCGCAATATACCTCTCCGATTCGAACCCATTGACAAAAACTACTAGTTCTCTTTTTGTAAGGTATGACCAAAACCATTTTAAAAAAGATCCATAAAAACCTATGCGTTCTAGCTTCTTTAGTAGTAGTATGTGGCTAACTTTGTCGAATGCACTGCTAAAATCAGTATACACTGCGTCTATTTGACCACCCTTGTCTACTTCCTGAGTTAGTTCTGAAATAAATCCTACTAGATTAGTTTCTACAGAGCGACCTTTTACAAAACCGTGCTGATGTTGTGACAGGAGGCGAGAAGTATATTGAGTTACTATGGGACACACTAGCGCTTCGAATAATTTGGAAAAACATGATAAAATTGAAATAGGTCTGTAGTTCTGCACGTTATTTATGTTGCCTTTCTTGTGAATAGGGACAATTTTCGCTTTTTTCCATTCGTCGGGAAATTCTCCCAAAGACAAGGAGCGATTAAATATAAGTAAAAGAGGAAGCGCCAGTGCAGGACCACAACGCTTGACTAATAGAGGTGGGATCCCATCTGGACCCGGTCCCTTATGAGTGTCTAGTTGCTTGATTTGTTTTAAGACTTCACGTTCCGTTAGGTTAACTTTGCCTATGCAATTGTGTGGTATATTACAATTTGGTGTACTATCATTAGACTGAGTCTCCGAGGCGTTGGAAGTGAAAGCATTTGAAAAATTTTTTGCTAGCAAATTTGCTATTTCTTTCCCTGTACTAGCTACGCTATCACCCAAGTGCATTTCTGCGGGAAGTGATGACCTAGTCTTTTGTTTGTCCTTTACATAGCGCCAAAATTCTCTCGGATTTCTCGCAATGCTTTTTTCTGTTTTTTGAATATAATTTTTGTACAAGATGTCAAACAGCTTATGACTTCGCTCCCTTAAAATATTAAATTCAATTAAGTCACGAGGGTTTTTATATTTACGATATCTAGTTCTTATCTTTTCTTTTTCAGCAAGTAATTTTACCAATGATTTATTGAACCAAGGCGGATACAACTTTCTATTAAACTTATGCTTGGGAACGAAATTTTCAATACATTTTTTAATAATAGTGTAAAAAGAAGAGGTCATTTCATTTACTGTAGTACAGTCATCGAAAATTGCACACCAATCTATATCTCTTAGGTGTTCTGAAATACTACTAAAATCTGCTTTATAGAAATTGAATTCAGTGGTCGACTTAGGGCGTAAGAATTCAATTTCTTTGTTCGGAATAGTAAGTAAAATCGGGGGATGTTTGACATCAAGTTTGCTTAAATAGTCAGGGGGTGACACTAGAGAAATGTCAGGTATTGTACTCATAGCAAGATCCAATGTTCTGTCATCCTCGTTGCAGATGCTATTAAATTGATACATGTTGGATAGAGAAATGAAGTCAACCAGAGCATTGCCTAACAAGTTACCATAGTTCGACGGAGTTGTAAAATTGTTGCATTTGGACCATTTTATAAACGGTAGGTTAAAATCTCCAAGTATCACAACTTCATCTACCTGACCAACAAAATTATTTGCATTATCAAGAAAAACATTTAAAGTATCCAGTTTTACAGGAGGAGGTATGTAGACAGCACAGATAGCCACTTTTTTTACAGTTTTGCCCGTTCGCATTTCCACTAATACCCAAATATCTTCACAGCTTGATTCCCAGACTTGTATGCGGGTAGAAGCATAATTTCGAGAGACAGCTATTAACACGCCCCCTCCATCTTTCTTTACATTAGGACTAGAATCGGAACACACACGATCGCGCCGATACACTTCATATCGGGAGTCTATAATTTCGCTACTGTAAATGCTTGAATTTAACCAAGTTTCTGTGAATGCCAAAATGTCGTAAGAATTTAATAATACATTTTTTAAAATGTCATTTGTTTTTGTTCTCATGCCGCGAACATTTTGATAATATATAGAAGCCATTTTTATAGATTTAATACACAAATAATAAAGCTAATAAATAAAAAACAATCCTAACTTAGTTTTTGAACGAAAAGAAATTACTGTCCAATGAGCGTATTTGAATCGCAGCGCTAGTTTCATCTTTTCTTACATAGATCCGGCCGTCACGAACCCAGACAAACTTGTAACCCAACTCCTTCTTCTTTTTTCTAGCAGCGGCATGGATTGCCTTGTTGGTGGGACTTAAATGCTCGGAGACGAAAACGGGAACACTGTCACCACCAATTCCTAGGTGTTCCGAGCATAACTTGTCGCGAGAGTTGTTCTTATTGAACGTGTGAACTGCTGCGAGCACATTATCGCGCATAAGCCGGGACCGAAGCTTAAGAATTATCGTACGCGGTCTAGTGCTTTCCTTATTTAACTTGGCTACTCTCGAAGCATGGACGATGTCATTCTCGGAAATGCGGCACTCAATCTTTTTCGCAAGTTTGTCTATAATTTTGAGAACATTCTCGGAGCGGCTTTCAGGTATCCCATTTATCTCCACGTTGCACTCGCGCTGGTGCTGCTCCATCTGATTCAGTCGACCGGTGACACCCTTTTCCAGTTCAATGACCTTAGCAGTAAGCTCTTCATTACTTTTCTTAAGTTGGTCTATGATAGTGGTTTTCTCTTCCAGAGATTTTTTCAAATCTTCGTAACATGCGTTAAAAAACAACAGCGACTGTTCGAAAGAAGAAACCTTTCCACCAACATTCTGCATTTCCTTCGTTAGGCCTCTCATTGCTAGGGATATCTCTTCGCGTATGATGGTGCGGATATCTTTATCGCTTTTACTACTGTCCGGGTCGGGAATCTCGCAAGGAGCGTCACCAGAAGACGCGCGACGAATTTTAGACTTAGAGGCGTTGCGCTTCGTAACATTCTCCGAACCGCTCGGTGGGGCCGCGGATCTGACGGGCGTGTTGGTGTTATCCGTTTTCGGTCGTTTGCTCGAACAACCACAGCAGTTCCAATTTGTCTTCTTTTCCGGGGAAAATGTGTTAAAACGCTTCACAGTAATGTTGCAACATTCCAAATCAAACTTCATGTTGCAACTTGAGCAAACCATGAACTCTTTGGATTTTATTTTATTCTGACAACCTCCGCAAATCGACGACATCTTGCCTCTTTATATCTGTGGTGCAGCGATTTGCTCCAGAATACGTAGCAGTAGTTATAGATCGCCACAGAATACGTATCAGTAGTTGTAAGACAGGCCGCCGGCACTCGAAGCTGCGACCAGACCCAGAATACGTAATAGTAGTTGTAACTCGCCACAGCATACGTATCAGTAGTCGCAGGATTTGCGTTTTGTGCGAAGACACAGTGCGACACGGATCCCGATGCTTTCCAACGTTCCAACTAAAAACTGTGTCGACACAGTGCACGTCCACGGCAGCAAAACACCCTCAGATGAACTAATATTATGGGGAATATTTCTTACAGAAAGCGATTCCACGTTGATTAAATATTATTAATTGGTCACTTGTAATGTCCTTGTAATTTTTCAGCACTTTTGAAATATCAACTCACACTTTAAACAATAATTTAGAATTATTTTCGTTGTATAGAAATAATAACGTCTACCTTGCGTCGCAGCCAGTTAGCCTATATATTGTATATATATATATTGTATATATTGTATTGTATTGAGCCATATACGAGTATATATTTATAAATTAACACCTATGTAACATGCAAACTGCAATAAACGTTTTTGAATTTTGAATTTGAATTTGAAAATCCTTTATAGATCACCTCTGGGGCTAGCATCGGTTGTCATGTGGGTATCGCGCAACTGGTCAGTATCGGCCAAATCATACAAGTCGGCGGATGTGAAGTTAGCTACAAGCTGCGCAATATCCAATCCAGACTGTAGCTGACATAAAGCTGCGCGTTGATTGGGTTTCACTTGTAGCTAACTTCACATCCGTCGACTTGTATGATTCAGCTTAAACACCCACTAAAACTCTTGGAGCGCTTAGTTCTAGGACTACAGGCACAATTTTTAGGGTTCCGTACCCAAAGGGTAAAAACGGGACCCTATTACTAAGACTCTGCTGTCCGTATGTCCGTCTGTCTGTCTGTCTCCAAGCTGTATCTCATGAACCGTTACAGCTATAAAGCTGAAATTTTTACAGATGATGTATTTCTGTTGCCGCTATGACACTAAATTAACTAAAAACAGAATAAAATTAACAATTAAGGCTCCCATACAACAAATCTGATTTTTTTTGCTGTTTTTCGCTCTATATTAATAATGGTAACAGGTAGATGCTTGAAATTTTCACAGAATATTTATTTTTATATTTACTTGAACAATAAAAATATAACAAAATTAAAATAAATATTTAATGGGGGCTCCCATACAGTACGGAACCCTCCGTGCGCGAGTCCGACTCGTACTTGGCCGATTATTCACTCATCCGCGGCTCTGATAGCACCAGACCCAGTCAAGTTCCGCCTCGCAGCTGGCCCTCCACTTTGCCACTATGATTATGTGTCGGAACACCAGATACTACGGATTTCTATATTACTACATTTGCTCTTCTAGAAATCAAACTCTGAAATAATAGTAACATTTAATCCAAATCCAGGAAAATCCAGGGCAACTTGCTAGTGCCTCAACGTTCAGCTTTAAAATATGGTTGGTGTGATAGTGCGCGGTGACCCGAGGTCATTTTGGGACACCACGCTGATATATTGTTTGCATAAGTTTAACTGGCGAGTAAAAAAGGGATTGTGGTGTATCTGGGTAGCGATGTAAATATATCTCTCCTATCTGGGTCAAACTGAGGCAAAGAATAATAGGCTCTATATTTTGCGCGATAGGAACTATAAGATTATTATCGTAGCGAAAATTTAGCGTTGTTTGTGCCTTATCGATGAAGGAAGTGAAGCAACGATCACTGGGGCCAGTCTTAGGATGGGTGACCACTGACCACAAATGGCATTTACAAAAGTAATTATTTTCCGCAAAAAATCGCAACACCGACTTCCACAGAGTACAGAATTCGAATAGTTTGCACGAATTGATGTGACATCCATGTAAATTATTGTTTATCAAAAACGGTTAAGCCGATTTCGATAAAATTTAAATGAGACCATCTCAGAAGCATACCCTTTTGAACTAAAGAAAATTTTTAAATCTGTTCACAATTGACATACACAAAAAATATACCTACATACAGACGTATTCGTCGTACCTCCTCCTTTTTGGAAGTCGGTAAAAAAATATTGTATGGAAGAAAATAAATACGAAGTTTTAGAAGTAGCAGAACATTTGAGCTCTTGGACGGACACACACTCTTAAAGCCGATTCACACAGAGGCGGGAAGTGCGGGAAAGCGATCGCGATCCGGGACGGGAATTTTTTGTGCAACCTGACACATAACAAGCGGGCGCGATCCGGCGCTATTGCTTTGCACTGGACCGGTATCGGATCGCTTTCCCGCGGCTCCCGCCTCTGTGTGATCCGGACTTTATTGAGGTAATAGCGCTGGCGCAGCCGCGATACTATAGCTGTATATGTGGTTAATGAAATTGAAACACGACACAAAGCAGTAAATTAAGCACCTCGATAGCGTCCGCTGATTTTAATTCGATGTTCGCCACAGTTGGCGCGGTTTAGGCCATAATTGGCGTTTGAGCGTCAAGTTTTAGTTTCCGCGCGGCTTGCTGCGGTCGAGAACCGGATTGTGGTCCGTGTGGTTTGTACTTCATCATGAAGTGCCTAAAAATGTCTCATGAACGTACTCGCCGATGCTCATGACACTTTTTCAGGCACTTCTATTTTAGGTTCAGATAATTTATTGGCCTTTTATAACATGTGAGTAATACAAGGATACAAGGCAAGGCACTTATTAAGCTAAGCACAGCCGCTTGGTGCCCAGATGTTTTTGTATGCATCGTCACTCTAGTAAAATACACAAGTTTGGCCTAAAAAGTATACATGTAGGAAGACGCGTTATAAGTTTCTATGAAATACAAAAACTATTACCGTTTACGTGTAACATTTTCTTTAGTTCTTTCGCTTTTCCGTAAGGGGTGTTTTACAAATTTATATCCTACCTAGAGCTATACGAAAACTATAGGCCGAATGATACAAGTTGGTGGATGTGAAGTTAGCTAAAAGCTGCGCAATATCCCATCCTGACTAAAGCTCACATAAAGCTGCGATGGGGTTTCGCGTATCTTGTAGCTAACTTCACATCCGTTGACTTGTACGTTTCGGCATATAGGTACAATAATTGCTCCACCTGTCCCTTTCTTCTATTGTACGGCTAGACAGACGCCACCAAAGCACCACCTTTTTATGGTGGACATCCCGCGCGTTAGAACCAAGCGTTTCGAGTCCACATTACTTATACGAACCGCCAGATTGAAGAACGCTTTGCCTGAGTCTGTCTTTCCGCCAAAGATACAATGTGGGTGTCTTCAAATCCCGAGTACATAGGTATCTTCTAGGTAAGCGTGTTACACCCTAGACCACATATTATCTGCTTAGCATTAGGTAGTGTGTAGTCAAACGCAAATTTATATGAAATAAAAAAATTGCTAAGGCACGTGTAAACTCATACTAAGGCATCTGAATAGCCTTCGAGAAAAAACTATTTTAAAGTTTCGGTAAAGAAACAGATGCTTCGAAAACCAAACCAACAAAACACGGCACATTTTGTATCAAACTATCTACGTTTATCGTCCATAACTCAGAAGCAGTACGAAACTTCAACGCAATATGCAACTTTCTCACGCCCTACACATGTGCGGGGAACTTCAAAAGATAAAATTTGTTCTAACTTCGTCCTATCATTTTATGAAAATTCTCCATTTGTCTAGCTACCGAACAGTGATGTTCCTGGTACGGCTTTTGCCGTATTATACGGTTTTTGGGGCTTCTAGACACGTCCACCCTTCTAAAGCCATATTTTCATACAAATATTTTTTATGAAGTATTTTGCATTTTCATACATACGAGTACGAGTATATTTCGTATGAAAATTACGTATTTTGAAGAGACGGCCCTATTATTAAACTTTACTTATCCGTTTACACTAAAATATTGCTTTTTTAACCGACGAAATGGAGGAGGTTTACAAATCGTCTCGTATTTTTTTATGTTTGATTGACCACGCATAACTTTTTATAGTGGTCCGATTTTGATATTTTTTTTATCGAAACGGCTGAGACTTTTTCGATAAAAAATATAGGGCAAGTGCCTTTATTAACTACCACTAAATACAAGACAAACATAATCTAAAACTACATAAACTACCACTACATAATAAGGAAATGGATCATCCACAGACGACAGACCCTTGAAAGTCTAAAGATAATCCAAAAGCCACTGCCTGTTGGCAGCGTGCCCAGCATGCTGGCAGCATTGCCACGCTGAATGGCAATACATTTATATGTTGAGCCAAATAAATACCAGCATTTTGATAAATTAACAATAGAAAATTACTACACAGATACGTGCGAATTATTCGAATTCCGTACACGGTTGAAGCCGCTTATGCCGTTTTTTGGAAAAAATAATGATTTGAGGTTCACATATGGCCATTCTAAATTGGACTTGGAACAACACTGCTGCCGAGTCTGAACTTTTGAGGAGAACTCTGTCTGAAATTTTTAGAGGAATATCTTTACGTCTGTCGCAGCTGTGATAAAACTCGGGGTTCTTATCGCTCGTGGACGCGAATAAATGATGTTACACAGAATTGTGACAAGTCGAGCAATAATAAACGTATCTTTGAGATGAAAGAGAAGCGTTAAATGTGATTACAAACGAAATTGTATATTTTAGGTTTGTTTATCGCGATGAGAAATTTCTTCGTTATTTGAAACTCCGATACGAGTGTAATAATTTGATGTTGAATCTAAAATAACGTAGAAAAAAATCCATAAGTACGTTTTCCTCGTTTACTAATATTGATGTACTCGTATGTGTCTGTTATGCAGAAATTATATGGCAGTGAAACTTGGGCTGCCACTCAAAGGAAACGTCCATGCCATCCAAGTTGCCGAAATGAAGATGCTGAGGTGGATGTGCGGCGTCACCAAACTCGACAAAATCCGCAACGAGTACGTGCGAGGCAGTCTGGGCGTACGCGACATTGACGACAAGATGCAGGAGAGTAGGCTGAGATGGTATGGCCACGTTAAGAGAAGACCACTGGACTACGTAGGCAACTTGGTTTTCCAACTTTCTATCCAGGGTCAAAGCACCAGAGGCAGACCTATGACAACATGGAGGAATGTAGTGCTGAGGCACATGAGAGAGTGTTTCCGAAGACGATGTCGAAGATCGAAGACGATGTCGAAGTGGAGCAGGAAAAATAAGCAGCCAATTGCGAGTCAAACCCGCGCACGAGGGTTCCGCACTGCAAAGGGAACCCCTTATATTTTAGTTTATTTAGTATTTGTTGTTATAGCGGCAACAGAAATACGTCATCTGTGAAAATTGCAACGTTCTAGCTATCAGAGTTCATGAGCTTCAGCCTGGTGACAGACTGACAGACAGACGAACAGACAGACGAACAGACAGACGAACAGACAGACGGACAGACAGACGAACAGCGGAGTTTTAGTAATAGGGTCCTATTTTAACCCTTTGGGTACGGAACCCTAAAAATCATAGGATAGGCCTATGTGCAGAACTAGACATCCTAAGACTAACGCATGGATTATATTAGAGGTATATAGTTTCAGCATTACTTGTACACATTTTGTAAACACATAGTATACGTTGTATTATTTCAAAAGCGTCCTTAGCTTTTTGCTAAAATTCAGTCTCTACCAGAACAGGAAATAAATTTAACTGTATCAGTTCATATGCAGACCAGTTCTCCATAAGTCAGACTAAATTAGCCTAATTCCCTGAAAATATAAGCTGCTGCGTGTCTAGCAATAAATTTCAGTTTTAGCTAGCGTTGCCAGTGCCCTTGTCTTTTATTTTTCAAAAACCGAAGGCGAATTATTCCAATCAGGGAAAATTACCTCACAAATTCCCTACCATAGCTTTTTTTAAATTCAAGCTACAGTTCCACAGACTACAGGGTCCGTGCCCATGTTAAGTTTGCATTTGTTTGAATGCGACTGTAGGCACAATTGAGATGTGTTAGTTACGAGTAAAATTGTTTAGTTCACTATAGCTTTTATGACTGAAACAGGTAATTTTATGCATATTTTACGAACGTTTTGGTTTTTGCGTCACGAAAATAGCAATTTTAGGGGTGGGGAGAGGTTGGCTTGGTCCCAGCGCGGAGCCTGGCTTTACTAAATGTATCTTGCCAAATTGCAATCCTTCTCAACGCTGAGGCCTGGCTGCACCAAAAATACCTCGGCAAATCGCAATCTAACGACTTTAGGAGGATTTTTGTAGATGTAGTTTGACTAGGTGTTCGTTAGCAATCATCGAAGTTAAGCAAAGTTCAGCACGGTCAGTCTTCGGGTGGATGACTGCGGGTGGCATTTAGAACTGAGCACTACCGAGGCTCGATTGACACGTTGAATTGTAGGTCTAGTTTTAACCGTTTAGCCATGTGAGAGGCCTTCAGGCACGGCAGCTTAAAAACTCTTGACATATACGAACTTACTTGTTTTTCATTGGATTCTTGGGTTTTTCCATGTTTCCCGCTTATTTTCCGTATACAATCAATCCCCACACCAATCCCCACTGAAGGTAGAATAAGCATAATGACTAAAAATATATAATAAGTCCGTCAAATAGATTTATTACAAAAAGTATTAGACACGTATGTTTTCTTTTGTCAAATAAACAAAAATTTATGAAGATGTAGACCGTTAAAGTTCCTCGTGACGTCACGAGTAGGCTACAAATGTCTAGCCTTATGTCAGAGAAGTCACGACCCTCACCCTCGAAGTATGAAAATGTTTATCTTTGTCATTTACGAGTATTGTTTCATAGACAACAGAAAAAAAATGTGTCAATTTTTTTTGATAATCTGGCTTACGGAAAAAAACAAATGACTGCCTCAGTGGCTCAGTGGTAAGTGATTCTAACTTCTGGGTCAAAGAGGCGTGGGTTCTATCCCCACCCAGGGCAAGTATTTATGTGATGAAAATAGGTGTTTGCTCTGTGTCTGGAGGTTATTTAGTTACTCTCTATATAAGTGTATTTAAAAAAATTGTATATGTAGTATGTCAGTCTCTGGCAGCTATATTACAAGCTTTGCTTAGTTTGGGGTCAGAGACCGTGTGTAAGACGTCAAAAAATAATTTAAAAAAAAGTTATAACAATGATGTTTTCACGTGTCTATTCCCTGCAACTTGGGGAATTCCTCACAAATCGGCAACTCTAGTTTTAGCTGCAGCGGCGTATAAATACTAAGCAATAGTATAGGGTCGCAGGAAATACACCATCGAATTTTATGCCCGCTGTAAATTGTTTACTGCTTATTATTCTACGTTAAGATGTGTGCAGTTAACACGAGCATACAGGATTAGGTTTGCTGAACTAGTTTAGGTTTAATTTTCCTTCAAAAAATAGGTTAGGTTAGGTTAAAATTAGTACATTTTTATTCGACGAGTGGTGACGTGGTTAGATTAAATCTTAATATCATCAGCACCAGCTGCAACCTGCAACATAGGTCATAGGGACCCTATGAGCTATGTCTATGTCCAACGCGGGGTGCCTTTGCCGAACTATCGAGTCGCATTATAGGCATTCTATTGTCTAGTCTCCATAGGCATCTGTGAAAGTACGTAAGTATTGTTTAGTTGTTTGCCTAAGCCTGTCTTTTGACTAAGGTACGAGTACAACGGACGTTTCTTTAAATCCACCCCTATAATACCTGTATTTCATGTCCGTTATTTGGGTAAACTGTTAGATCTAAAATTTAATGTAACACCTAAATATTGTACACAGTTCAAGTAACAAATGTTATTCTGATTCCGAAAAAAAAAAGATATAAGCGTTCTACCTATACACCCTTGACCACATCCATCCATCCATCAGCCATAGTACGACCACTGCTGGATATAGACCTCCCCAATAGATCTCCAATAAGACCAGATGGTAGCGGTCTGCATCCAGCGCGATCCTGCGGTCTCAATGAGGTCATTCGTCCACCTTGTGAGTGGACGTCCTACGCCGCACTTGCCGGTACGTGATCTTAACTTGAGAACTTTCAACCCCTACAGTCATTAGTCCTCCGTGCTATGTGCCCTGCCCACTGCTACTTCAACTTGCCAATCCGCTGGGTTATGTCGGTAACTTTGGTTCTTCGACGGATCTCCTTATTCCTGATTCGATCTCGCAACCATAGCCCTCTCCATAGCTCGTAGGGCTACTTGGAGCTTATTAATAAAGCCCATAGTAAGAGACCACGTTTCAGTGCTATAAGTCATCACTAGCAACACACACTGGTCAAAAACTTTCGAATTGAGGCACTGAGGTATGTCGGACGAGAAGACCACGTATCTGCATACTTTTTAGCTGAAAATTTTATGATCAAAAATAAACTATGTATATAAAAACAAAAATGTATCCTGTTTTGTAAATCTAAGCACCATTACTAACTTAGAACACACTTTTAGTTGTATTCGTAAGTATAAGCTAAATATTACATAGGTATATTAGACATACCTAAACAACGCTACTTTCCCAACCACTCTAAGACATGCACTTTGCCCAGCCAATTACCCGACCTGTCTAAAGTGCAACAGGCGAGCCCACCGTACACCGCTGAACACAAGAACTGAATACTCAAAGGGAATTTCGCTCAGAACATGCTCGCACTCTCTGGGGCCATAACGTGCATTTGATCCCGACAAATCTCGGAAGACAGTTGCACCATAAATCAAGTTAACCGCGGGAGTATTCCTTTGAAAAACTCTAAGAGTTTCCGGTTTCATGTGGAACGGGACAGAAAGGTATCAAGGATTTCTATCAGGGCCAGCTATGCACTAAATACTAGGGAGTTGTTTCACATTGCTAGTATAATAATCTTTATTTATTTCAATTTGCTCTATAATTAATATGTTTATTGCAATAATACAACAATTGTTTCGTGCCCAATTTGAATATTGATGAAGAAAAACACATCATGCTAACAAAAATACGAGTATAACATGCAAAAAATAAGCCACGCGGGAGTATAATGGTATGTATAAGTTGTGGGCAGTGCGATATGTGGAATGCAAACAAATACTTAGTTTAGTTACTTAGTTAGAATAAAAAGAGACATGCCAACAATCTAATCCTAGAAAGAAGATCTGGGGATAGGAGCCACAATATAAAAAAAAAACATGCAAAAAGTATACAACTCAAGGAACAGTTTTTCCGCAGCAGAAAGTCGCGATAATAAAATTTATATAAAAATCGCTTAACTTATTCATTACTTATCAATGAGAGCATCAAAGTTATATATATGCACCCAGATGATGCCCTCATACATAAGTATGAGTACTGATAAATAAACCGACATTTGATCTGACGATTTTCTACTGTAGAAGGATTTTTATCGAAAAGAAACTAACAAAATACTAGATTTAAGATTACAATGTCTGTCAGTACAACAGTTATGTGTCATTACATTATACAAAGACGACTGAACTACGCTCCCTGTTCTCTGTCTAAATACAGCTATGGACGGAGTCTTTGTACCTTGATAACGTTTTTCTTGTCTTGCAAGCGAGAGCGATATATAGTTTCCCGAAATGCTTATGGTGGACCTTTGGGTGTGAACTCCATGTAAATTGAAGGTAGTGTATCGAAAAACTTGGTCATGTCCATCGAAAAACTTGATTATATCCACTACTAATACAACGATGTGTATCACTAAACTTCATTTTATATTTATTTAATGTGGCCACGAAACATGACTGAACACAGCTGCCCCACTGTCTTCCTGCCTCAGTACACCTCTGGACGAAGTCTTTGTACCTTGATGACGTTTCCCTTGTCTCGGAAGCGAGTGCGATCGATAGCTTCCCGGAATGCTAATGGTGGACCTTTGGGTGTGGACTCCATGCAAATTGAGGGTAGTATTAAAAGCTTTCTTGAATGAGTTTCTTGAACGGACTTTCGGCGCGATTGTTTACTAAAAAAAATTATAGACCAGACAAATAAACTCAAGTAAATTTATACAAGGTGATATTTTGCAAAGTGAAGCGCTTTTAGAGGTGGTGATAATCGTCTTTATTGAACAACTTTTTCTGTGGCTAGTGGTGATGTCGCAGTTGGTCCCCAAAAGTTGTTCAAAAAGGAGTATGTTGGTTTACAAAGTGTATGAATTTATTTGTAGAGTTGCAACTCATCATAAAAAACCATTTTTAATAAGGGGCCAATTCTAAAAATCGTAAAAAACGCTTTTCCAAACCGACATTTTATCAAGGGTCAATGTACTATTTGAATCAGTTAATTTTCGCGATTTTGGATTTGGTTTTGCGGACCCCTTTAAATGTATTTTGCAGAGCAACACCTTATATGATGTTAAGTATATACACTGGAGAGGAAATAAATATTATTCATAAAACTAATTTCAACCAAGAAGGATTTGATTTAGAACACGATTCATCAAATTTAAGCTACCGTTTCATACAATGTATCGTTTCTGAGTTGCAATTTTGTATGGGGCAGCTGATTATTTTTGTCTAACTCCAAATTGGCCCCTTGGTAAAGGTAACACTGGTCTAAATCACCCTCTATCGGCTTAGTACACCCTTTTTGAATAACCTTGTATAAACAGAAAAGCGCTTATGTATCTGAAACTACCCGAAACAATAGCCCATGTACCCGTTTTATCGCCAGAAACCATTCCTTTGTGTGGAACATCTGTGAAAAACTACCCAAACGGATTCGTCAGAGCTCGGATTGAAAAGCTAACTAAACCAACATGGCTGGCGTTTATCTCTGTACTTCGTGGAATACAGTGAAGTATCCTACAACTATCCTTATACAGGTTAAATAAATTATTATTAAAATATAACTTTTTAAAAATACAAGCTTTTAGGATCCTGGAAATAATGTTGCAGCAGAGTGCTTGCCAAGACGAGTAAAATTAGCCCAAACACGACGGATCTATCTTGTTTAGTACAGTAGTTCCTACAGCCACCTTCAGATTCCATCATCAGATCAGCTCCGTGATACCATATTATTGCATTGTCATGCGATATACATAAGCGTGCAAAATTTCAGCTCAATCGGAACCCGGGAAGTTGGTCAAATTTAACTTGCAAGATTCCACTCGAACTTACACACATACAATAGGTATATCCATTGCAAATTAAACAAAAGCTTGTAAAAAATTAAATTTTTACGGGATGGATTTAAATAGATAATTATGTTTCACCATTTGTTTTTATAAAAATACAAATACATATCATACAAATACATACGTGTGTTTTTTTTGTTTTCGGTATATTTTAGATCTAGTTTTGGTTAATTATGTCATTCAACCAATTTTAAAATTGTTACTTTTTAGGGTTCCGTACCCAAAGGATAAAAACGGGATCCTATTACTAAGACTCCGATGTCCGTCTGTCTGTCACCAGTCTGCATCTCATGAAACGTGAACTAGACAGCTGGAATTTTCACAAATGATGTATTTCTGCAGCCGCTACGACAACAAATACATACTATTAATTGAATAAAATAAATATTTAACGGGGGCTCCCATACAACAAACGTGATTTTTAGGAGTTTTCTTGCTTGCTATTAATAATGGCAAGAGGAATGGGGCTAAAGGGGCTCCAACACGGTACGGAACCCTTCGTGCGTGAGTTCGACTCGTACTTGGTCGATTTTTAAACTAAGTACAAAAAACAAGCACTTAAATTTGTAAACGAAAATACTTATATCGGTTTTTATTAAATATAAATTTTAGTTTATGTAAGTTTAGAATGTGAGTCAAAAAATGATTTTTAAGTTTTTTTTTTTTATATTCTTAGTATTTAACTACTCATTCATTACAGCAAAATTAATTTTCGTGAGTGGTTAAACCGTAAAAATGCTATAAATGTTATTAAGTGCACGAACACGATATCTAATTTAAACATTAAAATAATACAGGAATGATTTTTAGGGTTCCGTAGTAAAACAAGGAACCCTTATAACTTCGTTGTGTCTGCCCGTCTCTCCGTCCGTCCGTCCCAATAATGCAAAGCCTTATAACTTCCACATTTATCAACCAAATTGCATTGGAATTCTGTACATGGTGGAAGTCAGTGGTGCCATTTTTTGCGAAAAATAAAATTTTATCACCATTTTGTTTTGTCCAATTTTCTACATAGACAGCTAAAGCTGTTTCATTTCCACTGCGTCACAAGTCCATCACTAGCTTCCTGAAAAAGCAAAAGTTATGTGTTTACTCTGAAAGGCAGCGATGCCTCACTTTTTGTATATGGAAATTGGGCCTAATCCACGTTTTCTCAGTACCCCACCTACAACTCTTTTGAACACGCTACAAAGAAAAAAGATACGTTAGATTTTTAATAATTTTGACGTCATAACGTGATAAATTGATGAACGACGAATGCACGCACAAAATTGTGTCACATTCCGCCTGAGCCATGGATGTAGTAGTATGTCTATTGTCTATGGCCTGAGTCGAAAATTCAAGCGAGAGCGCGGAACAAGCGATAGAGATGCATGATCAGCCTAAGCGTTTAGCTTGTTCCAGTTGTTGATTCAATAATGTTTTCATACGACGTAATCACGTAGGTAAAATTATCTGCCAAGTCCACACACGTGATGGGCCCGTCAATTTATAATAAACTACCAAAGCACATCAGGGAGGCACTGATCTTGGGAAGCTTTAAATCAAAGCTGAAACATTGGCTTCTCGAGCAGACGTTCTACAGCTATAATGAATTTATTACATTCAAATCATAGATTTTACTTATCTACCTACCTATTGACATTGATTAGATTATTGACTATTTATTTTATAATTTTATTGTGATTATTTTTTGGAGAATTATGTATATACAGAAATGATATTTTTATGTAATGACCAATAAGATAATTATTACAGGTACAATACCGTACCGTTTATTTTTGTGTTTAATAATGTATTAACTCCATATTTTTGATCCGTAACATTGTTATCAATAAATTGATTATGATTATCGTCCATAACGATTTTACAGCAACCAAGTTTCAAATGAAATAAAATGCTTGTGTTGTGTAAACTCTGTGTATTCACTTAGCGAAGCTAAGCTGTGTAACTAGGTACGAGTATATACGTGCGTTAGGAAATGCACCATTGATTATTTTTTTAACTCATCTTAACTCTCCTGTATACTTTAGTTCTTAGCAGGCTAAGTGGAAAACCACCTTTATATAGAGCTGGGTGGACGACATAATATTTGCAACATAATAGCATCTTTGCCTTGGTTGCCTGGAATAAATCGCTTAAAGCGATAAGGTCGCCAATTAGAAACCTATTGCTTGTTTTGTCCTTACAATCTGTTTTTTATGTAATGTGGTTGTTTACTAAAGTGTAATGTTTGCTTGTTTGATTATGAAAAAAATAATTATTGTCTGTATAGTCGGTTTACGGACGACAATTTTACGTGATAACGTCATAAGAATAGATTAATTGTGACGCTTACACCGATCGTGCCTCTCTATTGCTTGTTCTGCGCTCTCGCTTGCACGCTCAGCTCAGACAGAACGTGACACTTTTTCTTGCGTGCAGCCGGCGTCCATAGATTTAAAAGACGTTAACACGTCAAAAATACATTAACCATTACTGAATATTTCTTATTTACCTAGACCCTAAGTAAATAACCCTATAAAAACACAAACACAACCGTCTCAGAATTCTAAAGGCGTCCAAACTGACAACGCATCAAAGAGAAACGGAAGGTATGTAAATACACTTATGAATGTGAAAAAGTGTCCATTTGCAAAAGGTCCCTAAAGGGTGGGCCAATGTAATTCTATATGCGATGATGGACAAAGGATGGCGAGATAGGACCAAATTTACTGCAGACACGTTGCTCTGCCATTTATTGGGGTTACTAGTTTTGGCTACAAGGTGGACATTATTTTGTTAAGAAGCAGCCCAAATAATAAAATGAAAAACCGGACCAGTGCGAGTCAGGCTTGCACACCGAGGGTTCCGTGCAAATCCTGAAAATTGTAAAAAATGGGATCTAAGTTGTGAAAATTTTAGAGCGTAACTGAAATTATCGAAAAATATTTTTTTTACTTTTATCGTCGTACCAAAATAATAAAATAAAACCGGACAAGTGCGAGTCAGGCTTGCACACCGAGGGTTCCGTGCAAATCCTAAAAATTGCAAAAAAAAATGGGATCTAAGTTGTAGAAATTTCAGAGCGTAACTAAAATTATCGAAAAAAAAAAACATTTTTACTTTTATCGTCGTACAATCGAAACATCGAAAATTACACATCATAAAAATAATTAATAACCTGTTTTGCTTGTGCTAATGAAGCTCTTTTATATGATATCCCATATGATACGGTTACCTCACTTTGAAATTTGAGCCCATATTTAGGATCTATTTTTTGTGAAATTAAAAACGTTCAGTTTTCAGATTTATTCCTGTATATGTGTACTCTAAAACATTGCTATTTGCCAATTTTTTAGTTCTAAGTCTACGGGAAGTACTCTATAGGTTTTGATTCCCTTGTGGGTGTCGAAATATGCAGTTTTTTATGATATAAATGGCTCTTACATTTTTCTACGATACTCATAACTGAGAATTAAGAATAAAGTTTAAAGTAATGATTGATTGTTTAGCTGCAATTAATGTTTATCGTAAGTATTTAGTTTCTTGCTAAGTTTTTGCATTTTATTTAGATTGTTGACTATTCAAAAGTGTGTCTCTGACACCCATTTGTCGAATAAATGAACTATGAAGTGAACTATAGATATACGCTATATATAATAGTTTTTATTTTAACTTGTTAACTTTAGAACTTGTTAATTTTTCTCGAGATACAAGGTCTTGATACACGGACGGACTACAAAGTGATCATGTAAGGGTTCCGCTCTTTGATTTTGAGGTACGGAACCCTAAAAAACATAAACCAATCTTGTCACTTGTTTAGCTAAACATAATTATTTAAAGCAGTTCTCTCATAGAGATCACGTGCCGACAAGTGCAGCGTAGGACATCCAACTACGAGGTGGACAGATGATCTCATTAAGACCACAGAATCGCCCTGGATGCGAGCTACTTCCAATCGGTTTTATTAGAGATACATAGGGGAGGCTTATGTCCAGCAAAGGACGTCATATGGCTGATGGATTATGAAACAAAGCTATTTTGTGACTCCGCCTGCGTATTTGCTTAGATATTCAAAACTTCATAAAAATTGCAACGCGGCATTCTCTATCTTTTTCCCGAAAATTTGTCTTTAGCTATAAATAAACTATTTATAGCCGGGCAAAGCTGAAAAGGGCGGCTAGTGTATTAAATGAAATATCTAAAAGTAAGTCAGTTCTTATAATGCGGGTGGCTAAACCTGCGTGCTTAGCATAAGTCCACGAAAAGCCACGAAAATAGTTTTGTCGACGAGTGAAAAAGTAACAGATATAAATCCCATAACTCTGTCTGGTTCTGACAAGTCGATATAATTATTTCGGGGTGCGTATCCTAGCCTGGCTTAAGTCAGAAAATTTGAAACTGCCTGCTGTTTTACAGTGTAGTGACTAACTTCGCTACATGTGGCGCCACCACACGCACCTCGAGGAACTAACGCCAGCCAATCACATGCCGAGGGCTGCATCGCGCAAACGAAATTTACAGCGGCGGCCGAACCATACCAAGACCTAAGATTACACTGTCAGATAGCTATTTCCGGGCACAACACCTCGCCCGGTAGAGTACTCCTTTGCGAGATGTTATCCCATCATCATCATCGCGACATGGACCAACCAACCTAGTCCAAAACAGGCTAAGGCCATGTAAACGGTTAAAACAATCGGGACCGCGCAGTTTAATATCTCATCCGAGCCACGGCGGCGCAGCGCTCAGTTGTAAATGCCACCCTCGGTCACCCAACTAAAGACAGAATGTACTAAACATTGCGTGGCTCAATTTTGACCAAATTGTAAGGTCCACAGTAAAAGCCTTTCTGTGCAGGGAAGAAGGTAACTAAAACCGCTTGAAAAGACAAAACTACTCATACATAATTCCCATGCCTTATGTCAAGGGTTATTTGTCCAAGGATAAGATAGACAAAGGGCGATAGTCCGGTAGTTTGACCTGTTGTTTGATGTGGAAGAAATGGACGAATTTCCGCAGATTTGAAGGTTTTCCCTTTTTGTATCGGCCATTTTTGCTTGATTTGCGGATTACGTAACATAAAGACAAAATTGAAGTTGAATTTTATTATAGAAACCAGTGAATAGGATACTAATAGACGTCGTTATGGCAATTTTGTGTAAATTCTGATGCAACATGACAAAGTCAAATCAAAGTCATCATTTATTGCAACATATGAAATTTACATGTGGTTCTTAACTAACATGTTTTGTATAGTTATACATAATTATGACCTTGTTAAGGGTATGGCAACTTAATTATTCGTATATGATTCGTATTGGAACGATTTATTATTATGTTTTCTAGATTATCGTTAAATGTTGCTTGATGTTGATTGTTTTCTACACTTTTCAATGAATCTCAACGAAAATTAGCACTCAGGTTTGACATATCAATGGATTTTTTACATCGTCAGCTATTTTTACAAGCTTTTATTTACTTTCACCTGTCCCGTTGTCTGTCTGTCGGTCTGTAATCAAATCTTCAAAGTTAAATTTGATCCACTTCCCGGTTTCCGATTGTGCTGAAATTTTGCATACATGTGTAAATTGCGTGACAATACAAATTATGATGACATGTGCTGAACTGGTGATGGAGCTGGTAGGTGGCCAAAGGAACGACAAAACCTGATCAAGTTTCGGCTCGTTTGATTCGTTTTGGCGAGTACTAGTTCAGTAAAAAAAGGTTGTTTCTTAAAAATAATACTTGTTGATTTTGGTATTTCCTTTAACAAAATGCTGGGATTAATAAACAAATAAATATAACAAATAACTAAGTACTTGTGAATTGGCTGCCAGAGACTGATATACTACATAATTATACATATACGGACTTTTAAAACTTTGTGTAGTACAATATGCCCGCAAAACAAGTACATACTTAATTAGGTTGCACGCGCCATCTTGTATTATCAGTTTGTGCTAAAAGAGAAGCGTCGTAGGTGAGGTCTCCCGTGTGCCATTTTACTAGTTTTGTTACGTTGACAACACTGCTCTGTCATTGGTAGTACAACTAATGGGCCCCATTCACCATCAGTCCAAATGTATGACATTTAAATGAATGTGGCGAATGTTACCAATTTAGTTTTAGTTTAGACTTCATTTTTTTACAGAAATATTGTTTGAAGATATAGGTAGCCAGAAATACTATGTACATATAGATAAATCCACAAATAATTTAGTTTGATGGTAATCAGACAAGTTGATAAACTATTTTTGACGCTGAAGCGCTCGCTATACTAATGAAAAGTCGCCATTTCTAACGATGAAGTCGCAAACACGTAACATCGAATGGATGTCATCCATTTGGACTGATGGTGAATGGGGGCCTAAGTGTTTGATAATCGGTAGACACCAATTCGGTTATCATCAGTAGACTCGCGTCTACCAAGTAGTCAGTATTTTTGCTGCTGATTAAAATGCTATTGTTAGTTCACCGTAACGCCTCGAAGGTTCTCTTTTTGCGCTATCTCGTGAGTACCGTTGGCTTCGTGAGTGGAATTTTATGTCTGCATCCGAGAGACAATGTGTTCTATCGATTCTGCTGAACATATTGGAAAATAAAGAAGATAAGATAAGATTACAACGCTGTATGTAAGCGATACTGTAAAACCTTTGTTAGTGAACATCCTACGTTTGATATAATAATGTTGAAATTACAAGTAATGTTATAAACATTTTTGTACTATATAACATATAACGGGGCTGAACTCACGTGCACGGATAGTCATCACGACTATAGTTTCAATTGCATTTCGGCGATCGTTTTCAAGTTAACGAGTGCTAAGGCGGTGAGCCGCCGTATTGGGATGCACTCATAGACGAAGTATAAGTAGTTGACCGGTTGCTAAAATAATAATTATTATAAACTAGCGACCCGCCCCGGCTTCACACAGGTTTATTATACATGTCGGGGACTGAGACTAATCGTGTAAATCGCCCGCAATCGTTATTTGTGGGTCATCCATTAGAATGGCTCGCTGGCGGTCTCCAGTTGTCCATCTCACCAAAATAAACACTCTGTACTACTACAACGGGTGGTTTTGTTGACCTAGTATCACTTGGTAATCAATTTAACAAGAATTTTCGAAGATGAAAACGGATTTTAAAGTCAATAGGTTGGCACGGGTGCAATGCCGCCTTGCGCTTGGAATAGAATGAAGTTTCTCGCCCATCTGTCATTTCATTCCCACAAGCATGCAGTGTTGCCACGTGCGACCCCATTCAGGTGATACCCACTTTAAAATCATCACTATTGCTATCAACTAAATGCAACTGTGCTGTCTCGCTCCGTCATACATATAAACCTTCCTCTTGAATCACTCTATCTAATAAAAAAACCGCATCAAAATCCGTTGTGTAGTTTTAAAGATATAAGCATATATGGGGACATCGGAATAGTGATATATAGTGAAGTAAGAAGGCGCAATTTGCAATTAAGAAAGTGTGAACAAGACGAAACTAATATCTTTTGTCTCTGTTTGCGTATACGTTTTTTGTTGTCTGGCACCGACGTACTTAGTGTGTACCTATAGTTATGGTGAAGTACAGTAGGTACGAGTATCATTGGCTGTAAAAGCCGTACTAAGCGAAAACAGCCAAATATAACCTTACATCGGTACGTTGAATTTTTCATGAAGCAATTTAGTAAATCAACAGATTATTTGTTTTCTATCATTATACGAGTATTATGCAGAATTTGACTACAATTTAAAGTCTAAATCTGATAAAATCATAACAACGTTTACAGCAATCTATGTAGGTATTATATAGCACATTTTTCTCACACCCTATACACAATTGACCTCTCGTACCTATCTTTCCTCTACGGATGCACTGAAGGTGAAACCCACGCTTGTTTCTACTGTTATAGAAGTCAAGTGAAATTTTCAAATCAAATCGAATCTATAATGGCGTCGGTGTACACAAGGCAAGTGGCTCCTCAGAAATTAGTAGTTTATGCAACTGTCATATTTATAATACCTGTGTTATATGCAGTTGCATACACTACTTTATCTACACTCTTTTAATTTGTATTTTAAAAACAAAACGCATTGCGAAACATTAAATTCACGCGTACGTGTATTGTCACAGTGAACTTGCCGCCATTAAAATCTAACCAATGAGAGTGCAGCTGCGTGCGCAGGGCCAATCAGGAGCGACCGCGCGCTGTTGTTCTTCTTTTATTTCATTGGCACAAGATCTTACCAAAGAGTTTTGTGTATGTAAGTTTAGTAGTTTCGACGAAGTTTTCACGTATAACCCAACTGTTTTCAAAAGCCAGCCTAATATCAAAATTTTATACAACTTGTATGAGGATTTTGACATAAGGCTCGCCAGGTTAATTGGTCGCGTTTTATCGATGTTATAATGAGATTTTACGATACCGATGTGGATATTATAACATCATTTGAAATTGCTTAAATTGAGTGTTTTGTTGTCTGTGCTATAACAGTAGTCATTATAAGTCAAATATTGGAAACATAAGTAGAATGTTACAACATTGGTGTAGGTAAAATTTATTATGTGTCTTATGTCGGCGACGGAAGGAAAAAAGATTAGTGCACCTTGCAGCTAACTTTACAAATGCCATTATGTTGGATTTGGTCAATAATAGCGGTGAGTAGCGTTTGTGTGCAAACGTAAACGGAAAAAAATGGTAGTTTCAGTACGTCCTCATAGGCGGAAAGGAAGAAGCACTAATTTAATGCACAGCAGAATCGCAATGGATGCAAGCCGCTTCCAACCGGACTATCGCACATCTATAGAAGAGGGCTATATTCAGTATCATCATCATCATCATCCGCCGCCTTCTCTATCCCACTGCTTGGTATAGGCTCTCTTCTTCTTCTCTCTTACGGTGCCATTTGTCTCGGTCCTGTGCTAAATGTGTCCAATTTCGACCCGCGATTTTTAGGGTTCCGTACCCAAAGGGAAAAACGGGACCCTAATACTAAGACTTCGATGTCCGTCTGTCCGTCAGTCTGTCTGTCTGTCTGTCACCGGGCTGTATCTCATGAACCATGATAGCTAGGCAGCTGAAATTTTTACAGATGATGTATTTCGGTTGCCGCTATAACACCAAATACCAAATACTAAAAACAAAATAAAATAAATATTTAAGGGAGGCTCCCATACAACAAACCGGAATTTTTTAGACGTTTTTCGCTCTATATTTATAATGGAACCAGGTAGATGCTTGAATTTTAACAGAAAATTAGGTTTTATATTCCCTTTAATAATAAATAATAAAATTAAAATGAAATAAATATTTAAGGGGGGCTCCCATACAGTACGGAACCCTCCGTGCGCGAGTCCGACTCGTACTTGGCCGATTATTTTACATTATCGACGACCCATTTTTAGCAAAGGACGTATTATACCTTAACTGACGATAACGACTGTCTCAACAATAGAAACTATTCAAATATAATATTTTGCAAAACATGTAGCACAAAAATAGTTTTCCGTCGACCCTTTCCATACAAATGATGGTATCAAACTATGTCACGTTTACATAACCAGCCACTCAGGTGAAAATGACTATTTTGTGTTGCCATGAATACGTGGAACTTTCAGTAAATGGTACTTTTTAGATATCATGCTTTTTTAGATTTTTCTATCATAATAATTTTTGTTTGTTATGTCTTACGACATATTTAAATACCTAGTTGTTAAAATATATATATATATATATATATATCAGTAGTAACCGTGTAGTATTGGGAGGCCGCGGGTGGCATTTACAGCTGAGCGCTACCGTGGTTCGAACAACACGTTAAATTGTAGGCTCCGGTAACTTTGACCGCTTAGCCATGTCAGAGGCCTTCAGGCGGCAGTTAATACTTACTAGTATTAACTAACGCTATATACTAGCGTGTGACCCGTGTGACCAGCGCCATTACAGGATGTTATTTGTAGCGGGATCTTGAAAATCTATTCTTAACACTGATTTTCGTTGTTAATACAGTAGATCTCTCGGAAATATAAATGTATTATGTACTAAAGAATAATTTAAAACGCGTGACCAAAATGCTGGTGTTTATTTGGCTCAACGCATAAGCATTGCCATTCAGCGTGGCAATGCAGCCAGCATGCTGGGCACGCTGCCAACTGGCAGTGGGCTTGAGCATTTGGATTATCTTTAGACCTTCAAAGGTCTGAGGGTGATCCAATGCTTTTTGTGTAATAGTAGTGTAGTTTTGTTGTAGTTAATAAAGGCACTTTTGCCCGATAAAAAAATATTTTAAAACGATTTCCTTTTATTTTTCACAAAAAAATGGCAAAACCGCCTTCCATCGTGTACAAAATTCGAATATTTCGCTCGAATCGTTTACATTATTGTTGATTTATGAAAAACGGCTCAGCCAATTTCTGTAAAATTTAAATGGGACTACTTTAGAAGTATACCTTTTCGAACTAAAAAATAATTTTTCGATTCGGTTAACAATTGGCGAATTTACAATTAACATTTGTTAATTTTGTGCAAAATTCGGAAATTTCGCTCGAATTGCTTACATTATTGTTGGTTTTTTTTCAAAAACGGCTCAGCCGATTTCCGTAAAATTTAAAAGGTACCACCTCGGGAGTATACCCTTTGGAACGAAAAAAAAATTTTTCAATTGACGAAATTATCGACGAAAATACACAAAAAATAAATAAAAAATACATACACACGAACATAGAACCTCCTCCTTTTTGGTAGTCGGTTAAAAAGTAGTCAAATAGCCTAGCGAAAAGCAAACTTTACTAAATTACTACCACTAGGAATCTTTAATTTCCGCAACTACCTACATGGAAATCCTGGTAACCCCAGAGCAACCTTATTTCAAACTCTGACCTGTCCCAGCGATTTATTTGAGAAATGGTCTCACACCTGCCTGTGTTTTATCTGTCCCTTCAAATGGGTGTTTCGATGAAACAGGAACGGTTTCTGATGGGTCCCAATTTCCGAGATGAAATTGTGATTGCAATTTTAAATAATAGATAAGTCACGCCTTGGGAAATGAATGCCGTTAAATAAGACAGGGCTATTTTATGATGATCGGGATTCGTAATCATTAGGAACGATTATTTTAATAATCGGTTAAGTGCGAGTCGGACTCGCGCACGAAGGGTTCCGTACCGTACGGAACCCCCCCTTATTATAATTTATTTTAATTTGATTATTTATTAATGAAAATAATGTTTAACTGAATATTTTGTGAATATTTTAAGGATCTTCCTGTTGCCGTTATTAATATCGAGCAAAAAAATCACGTTTCTTGTATGTATAAATTGTGTATGTGTGTGTAAAGGGGGGCTTCCTTAAAAATGTATTTAAATTACTTACTTTTAAAGTAAATATTTAACGAACAGTGGAGTCTTAGTAATAAGCCCGTTTTTACCCTTTGGTTACGGAACCCTAAAAAGTGGAGACATAATTTATGACGGCATTGGTGCTGTATTTGTTGAATAAATAAAAAAAAAACGTTGCATTTTATGTCAGAAAAAAATAGTTTAGTGGCGTGTAACACACACACACAGATTGTAACTAACCTTACCTTACCTAATGGAAGTTATGTGCAGAACGCTGCGCAAAAGGCAAAATATAGGTATGCTCGGGATCCAGAGAGACGAGACGCCGGGGCACATCCGCCCGCTAACCTCATGCCTCCCACGCGCTCCCTACGCCCGTGTTCACTATTTCGCCACTTGAGTAGGCATTGTGGCATGCGCAATAATTAGCGAATCACAGCGAAGTGTCATCTGCGGCTAACTTCTCATCCGCTGACTTGTTTGGCGATATCTATATGTATCGGGTTTTAGCTATTGTGCTTTGTCCCGTTGTTTATTAGAAAAACAAACGGCAGCTGTCTGCAAAAATGAAAGTTCTATTTTCTAATAGTAGATTAGGTTTAAAGATATTTATTCTCATTATAAGATTTACATCGCTTCTATGAGAACACTACTAATTATAAACTTATAAATAACAGTTCGTCGTCACTGAGAAACAATATTTAAAATATGAGATTTGTCCGTGCATCTGTTTAGTACAGTTGCATTTCGCAAGTTTCCGTCTCGGAAGTATTTGCGCTAATTACTGAGAGCGCCTCCTTGCATGCCTTGAAACTTTGATGTGTGTTGCAATTTACACAAAGGATTTGGTGCTATTTTTTTGACTAAAAAAGGAAAAAATTAGTTTGATGGCTTGCATAGATTGAAACTAGCCTTTCCTATGTGGAATATGCCTACAAATTAGCTACGTGTAGTTGCAATATTTGAAACAATTAATTATTATACTCGTAGGTATCGCGGGTCAGAAAACTACAGCAATATGTAGATAGTCAGACGTCAGATAGTGTATCACAAAAAGTAATAATTATTTTTCGCAAAAATATGGCAAAACCGCCTTCCATCGTTTACTTAATGCGAATATTTCACTAGAATTGTTTACATTATTGTTGATTTTTCTAAAACGGTTCAGCCGATTTCGATAAAATTTAAATATGACCACAACCACGGGATTTTATCTATCTATCAGCCGTAGGACGTCCACTGCTGGACAAAGGCCTCCCCCATGGATTTCCAATAAGGACGGTTGGAAGCGGCCTGCATCCAGCGCGTTCCTGCGATTTTTATTATATCGTCAGTCCACCTAGTCGGTGGACGTCCTACGCTGCGCTTGCTGGTCCGTGGTCTCCATTCGAGAACTTTACGGCCCCATCGGCCATCCGTTCTTCGAACTATGTGTCCTACCCATTGCCACTTTAATTGGCTAATCCGCTGGGCTATGTCGGTAACTTTGGTTCGTCTGCGGATCTCCTCACGGGACCACGGGAGTATACCCTTTCAAACCAAACAAAAAAATAATAATATGGTCCACAATTGACGAAAAAATCGATGGAAATACACAAAAAAATACCTAAAGACGAACATAATACCTCCTCCTTTTTGGAAGTCGGTAAAAAAACAGTAGGTATGTTAGTCTGCATTGATGAAAGTTAACTATTTATATTTGTACATTCGTCCTTGCATCGGTTAAGTGCAGTCCCATTTCCCAAGTTTCCGTCTCGGAAGCATTTGCGCTAATTAGTGAGAGCACCGAGAGGCGTGTAAGGAGCGTGCCTTGAAACATTGATGTGTGTTGCCATTTATACTAAACTACTAGCTGATTTTGAGCTGAAAATTAGTTTAGGTGACTTGCCCTGATATCGGGGCACGAGAATACGGCATCGGTATTCCCTGCCTGTAGTAAGAGCCTACTAAAAGGGGACCCCTGGGCTCGTGGGTGGTCAGAGTTGGGGCTCCGGCCACCCACCCAAGCGGGCCCGAGGAGAACGACAGCGTGTGTGGCAACGCTGTCGTAGAGGACCGCACAAGCCTGGCTCTTGCTAGGCGAGTAGGCACACAAAGTGCTGGGAGCACCGGTGCGTTCCTTTTGCAGATCCCGGAGCTCCTAAGAAGGCACAAAGGCTGGCCACCGAGGGGGTTTTAGTGGGTACAATCCCACATAACCCTACTGCACCCCAATGCAGAAGATCTTCAGCATCTTCAGAAGTTTTCCCGCTCGAAAAAAAAAAAGAGGTGACTGCAAATATAAAGCCATATGGCCGTGGTGGTCTAGTTTATCTATATGTGTGGTGGTCTAGTGGTAATGACACCCGCGATACAATCGTGAGGTCGTGGGTCCTAATCCCGTACCAATGAATTCCTTGGAATTTATGCACGGAATTTCACACCACTGGCTTTTCTGTGAAGGAAAAACATCGTGAGGCAATCTGCATTATGTTCGTAAAAAATTCGATGGCGTATGTGAATAGACCAACCCGCACTGGGCCAGCGTGGTGGATACGGCCCAATCACCTTTCGTGGGTAGGCCTACGTCCTGCAGTGGACTCTTAAAAAAGCTGGTACAGTACATACAGCCTGCAAAGGTAGATTAAAATTTAAGACCCACAATTTTAATTGGAGATACTCGTATGTCAATAAATCGGATATGACTGTGTAATGACATGCTTTGAACGAATGATGTTGACTATTATTTCATTGTAACTTACATATTATTTATCAAGGTCACTACATGTAAGTATCTATTCTTTGAAAGCTGTCAACTAAAAGAAAAGCAGTCAAAATCATCTTTTTAATTAACTTCCAAGGAGGAGGTTCTATGTTCGTGTGCATGTATTTTTTTGTGTATGTTAATCGATAATTTCGCCAATTGTGAACCGAATCGAAAAATTATCTCCCCAAGGTGGTCCCATTTAAATTTTACAGAAATCGGCTGAGCCGTTTTTGATAAATCAACAATAATGTAAACATTTTTGAGCGAAATATTCGAATTTTGTACACGATGGAAAGCGGTTTTGCCATTTTTTGCGAAAAAAATATTTTTTTAAAATGATCTGTGATCAGCTTAGCTCGCAATGCCTAGATGAACTGATGATCCTCATTAAGTTAATTGCATGTTTTGCTTGCATGGTAATGTGGGAACATTTGGCACGTGACTTGGCAAACACCAGTGTTATCACGGTTCTATGAACTGGTCGCTGCAATGGTTATTATTTTGGATTCAGTTATCTGTTCGTGTTTATTGTGCAACTGGGACTAGCCTACTAACGTTACAAACGCGAAAGTTTGTGAGTATGTATGGATGTTTGTTACTCTTTTAAGCACAAACGGATGAACCGATTTGGATGAAATTCGATATGAAGGTAGCCTACATATTGGATTAACATATAGGCTACTTTTTATTTCAGACTAACGCGGGTAACACCGCGGGGCGCAGCTAGTCATAAATATTTTAATATATTCTAGTTCCACAAAAACTGGCTGAGAAACAATGTAGATTTTTCTATTCTATTGAACGAACTTTGGAGATTTGACAATCCAATAAGAGTTTTTAATTTCAATGCGATTTTTTATGTTAGGCGATTATTCTGCTAATTTTATGAAACCGCCAAATTAATTAGTTTACCTTTATTTTTTTGGTGACTATGTAGAATGCAAACCAATGCAACAAAAAAGGAACTATACTTATCCTAAAATATCTCACATGTGGGTGCTATTTTTTTTTAATACTGGCAAAAGTGCCTTTATGAACTACAACAAAACTACACTACTATTACACAAAAAGCATTAGATCATCCTCAGACCTTTGAAGGTCTAAAGATGATCCAAATGCTCAAGCCCACTGCCAGTTGGCAGCGTGCCCAGCATGCTGGCTGCATTGCCACGCTGAATGGCAATGCTTATGCGTTGAGCCAAATAAACACCAGCATTTTGGTCACGCGTCGCGTCCACCAGACGCCCAGAAAGACTTTTGAAAATGATATGAGCTCCAGGCCCCCACGGACCCAACGTCTCAACTCCAAATGGCTCAAATATGTAACCACTACCGAGGTTAGCATATTTGCGCCGCTTGTGCTGCTCCGCCGAATTGGCCGCAGCTCCAGCCCTACTCTGAGTCTCAGAAAGATGTGACGGTGCCAAAGTATCGACACAAGTTGCGTCCCATACTAAAGGCCGACCACACTTCCATGGGACCAGCGTCATGCCGTCAGGCCTTTTGCCATCACCACGCGCGAGCCCACTCGGTTCGAGTACGGCTGCGATATTGGCGGTGGCAAAAGCCCTGCGAATGACATCGTTAAGGCTGGCGTGGCGACCAATCCGACCAGCGCTTCTTGAGCAAGAGAGACCGTGGTGACCGAGCTGGTCAACTGCAGTACCACACTGACAGCGATGGGCCTCACAACACCTTGCACCCAAGCGTAAGCTGACAGCTAGACGAAATGCAGTTGGGTCTAAAAGGTTACCAGTATTGAAAGAGGGCAAAGCTTGCAACCAAAGACCGGACTCCCATACAGAGACCGCAAGGATACGAGCGCGATCCGCGACGCAAGAACACGTGTCTAGAAGAGATTTCCGTGCTAGTTCGCAGATCGGCCGATCCCACAGTCTCTGCGACGACAAAGTCTTTTGAAGCTCGGTATTTGGGCTAGCGACCCTCCAAGCATTCGTTGCCTCATTCTGGTGCTAAATTAAACGACATTGTATTTCAAACACTTGAAGGATCGCGCATATTGTGTCAGTTTGCATCGCAGCGCAAATTCAAATCGCTTGTAATATTATGTTTTTTATATGAACTTAACGCACACTGTGCCGAAGCGCATCGGGCCGCTTAATCCGCATTTTAATAGTCATATCGTATTGCGCTGGGCGGACTGCTCCGTCCCTCTGCGACCCGACTTAATGTGCGCGAATCTTAAATCGATACATTGATAAATGATATAGGTACTAAATAAATGGCGTCTTTCCACAAGAATTTATTTTCCAACCTCTTCCGCATAACATAACGCAACAGCGTACGGAGAATGCCAATAAGTTAATTCCAAAATACTTGAAATCAACATGTTGTGTTCTCAACATGCCACACACACTACATGCTAAACACTTGCCATGAAATGATTAATCATAATCAATTTATTGATAATATAAGTTACAGTCCATAGTCGGTCCATATCGTAGGTTTACATCAGAAACTTCGAATAAAATTAGATGAAATGCCGTGGCCTTAGAGCACTTTTGATGACGACCACATAGGCGACATGCTCGCATTATGTTTCACTCTTTCACAAGACGTGAGAACAACAACACGTCTATGAACATAACTATACATAGGCAAACCATTTAACTCGCGGAACGCCCGCGGGTTAAGAAGGGAGCGGGGGGAGATGTTATCGGGTGGGTAAGAGGGCTGAGACGTGCGCTCTCTGCTCCGCGTACCCCTGTCACCCACCCGGTAACCTCTCCCCCCGCTCCCTTCTTACCCCGCGGGCGTTCCGCGAGTTAAATGGTTTGCCTATAATAATAACTAAGAACGCAAAATTTTACCATTGAGAGCTTTATTTTTTGTAAAAAAAATGTACCTAAATGTATATGTGGATGATCTGTACAAACCTCGAGATCACTATGGTCAAATATTGAGAAAATATTAATACTAACTAATTTTAACCGCCGACGCAAAAAAGAAACAAGATTAATAAACACATTAAAAAAAACCCAACGCCATAAGATTCCTAAATAGTGCTAACGAAAGAGTTGATAACTTTAAAACAGTTGAACCGATTTTGATGAAACATAGGTACCTATGTATTTTAGAACACTTGCGATTAATAAATAAATAAATAAAAATAAATATTATGGGACATCTTACACACGGCCCCTGACCCCAAACTAAGCAAAGCCTGTTATTATGCTGCCAGAGACTTATAAACTACTTATACATATTTTTAAATACATACTTATATAGATAGTAACTAAATAACAGCCAGACACAGAGCAAACACCTATGTTCATCACATAAATACTTGCCCTGGGTGGGGATCGAACCCACGCCTCATTGACCCAGTAGTTAGGGTCACTAACCACTAGGCCACCGAGGCAGTCAAAAATTAATTCACCTTTCAAACAAAAAATAGACACAAAAGTGGTATGACCGTTCGGGAGCTACCATGCCACAGACAGACACTCTCTGTGTGTGTGTGTCTAGGTACATCCACTAAAACTTATTACGCCCTGTTGTTCTTATGTCGGGGGTTAGAATTTTATTTGTGATCGTTTTTACTCAATTTAATTGAACAAGACCAATGGCTTATTTCCGTAAGCTCCGTCAGTCCATTTTGTTTTTCTCTTAGTATCACGCCACAACCATAAACGCGAAGTATAAACACTTTAATATCGCCGTGCACTATAAGCGGTCTCACAAGCTTACGGTTATAAATTTCGTCGCGAGCGGGAAACGCGCTTGATGAGACATTTCTCGCCGAAATTAAAATGTAACACAATAATTTACGACGCAGCGAGTATGGCGGTTTACATCATGGATGTGAGAAAGGACGATCCTCAGATCGGACGTAAGGTGAAACCTTCGAGCAAATATCAATAGAGTCACAATCATACAAAAAAAGTGTCCGAGCGACAACTCTGCCCAAGTGGGTAGGCTTTTTAATTAGTCGCGAGGCGACTGCAAGCCGACTACAAATGCCAAAGTGCTCGTTAACAAGCACTAATTAGGTGACATAACGTCAAGATTCGAGAAAACGGGTTATTCAGAATTATTTAATATAAATATCTAAGTCGGTATGAATGACGGCGCTCGGACATTTTTTTACTACTTTCACGTAGTGACTGTGGCTCTGTAGATATTTGCTCGAAAGGTGAAACTCATAAAGAGGTAAACACATGGATGTATATCCAAATCAAATCAGTCAAGAGCAAGTGGAGAAGCTTATAGTAAACAATAATTGTGAATTTGCTTTAGAAGTCTACGAGCTTTAAAAATTAAGGTGGCATTTTATGACTTTATTAATTATACTAGGATATGCTTTGTATAGTGAGTCATATGAGTGGCTTGTTATTACGGTATCTTGATGCTATTTGTATAGCAACCACAAATACAACAACAAACAACGTCGAAAAATAAACGGGAAGGACCGAAAATACGCTGAAAGGTAAAATCACGTGAGCTCAAGCCTAAAATGGCGGTAGTCTTTTCCCAAAATGAATTAAAAACAAAAGTGATATTTAACAGAACTGTCATCTATTCTCCAAATGTCACAATAATATGTTTGTAGATATCTGTGTCAGTAACAGACTATTGAGACATTTGGAAAATAATTATTTTGATGACAGTTTTATATTTATAAATAAATAAATATTATGGGGACATCTTACACATGGTCTCTGACCCCAAACTGAGCAAAGCTTGTGATATGGCTGCCAGAGACTGATATACTACATATACAATTGTGAGAAAAGACATCTCTGTGGTTACTGAACATGGAGATAGCTTTAAGACAACAACAGTAACATTAGTACCGATCAATTTATTTAACTATACCACATCCATGGTTTTCCACGGTTCCCCTGCGGCGATACAGCATGATGTTTCGGTTACTGAATTGGTTTTGATACTATGAGAGGTAATAAATGGAAAAGTAAATTAATAAAGATCAATCAATGTGTGTTGTTATACATTTTATAGAAAGTACCTATATCTGGATAAGAAAATTTTTGAAAATATAAGAAAATAAGCAATGAAAAATAGCTGGCGTTAATATGCATAGTTTTATCTCTATTACATTCTCTACTCCTTAAACGTTATAATAAATGAGCTTTTACCCGTCTCTTATCCCGGGTAATTTTAGAAAAAAAAATAGTCACGATATTTTCCAAGCTTTAAACTATAACCGTGCAAAAAATAAAAGTGATCTGTCACTTTGTTGTAGCGTGAAAAAGTAAGAAATAAACTAACAAGCATACATCATCGTTTAGCAACGTTCCGCACGGTCAGTATTAGGATGGGTGACCGCGGGTGGCATTTTCCAACTGAGCGCTACCGTGGCTCAGATGACACGTCAAATTGTAGATCCCGGTTGTAAAGCATACATACAACATAAGTACCATTAAGCCATGTCAGACGCCTTCAGACGGCTTAAAAACTCTGACACCAGCTGGGCTAGTATGCGCGCCACGAATTATTTCGTTCGTAGTGTCAGAACGAGACAGCGTTATGGCAAAGTATACTTCACTTCTCACTTTTTCACACGTCGAAATGAGTTCTTTTCGTCGCTTTTCGTGGTCGCACGCTTTATAGTCAGGGCTGGCCACCCGGCCTATACGAACTTACTTACTCTTATCATTATTTCGTCACTGACCAAGCAATTGCACTGAAAGATCGCAGTCTATCCTATCAGTATGTCTATCAGTTTGTCATTTTTCTCTACAAGCCGCATATTCAAACTAATCTTGACGAAACGTGGAAACGTTTGAAAAATTAACGCTTATTTTTGTGGTTCGCGATTTTTGATTGGGTATTTGCCTCAAAAAGAGTGAGGGGTGGAGTTGAGGGGTCGTTATTTATTAGCCGCCTTCGATAATATTTGGCAATATCGTATAGTATTTAAATCCCAATAAGATTTGTGAGTATGAACCAAATCGATCAAAATCATTAGACTTATGAAGAAGAAAATTCAGGTGCTGCGAGGTCCACTGTTCGCAGAATACCTGGGCTATAAGTCGAATGTCGTAAAGCAAACTAAAAATTCGAAGTCACATTAACTCTGAATTCTTACTATGTGACTTGCTGCTTGTAGAAAACAAGCTCTAGCTCTTGCGAAGTTACAGCCGTGCTATTATTTAGCTTGGAAACTGACTTGAAAACTTTAACTGAGTCTCATTGTCGCAGTTAGTGCTTCGGAATTCTTATGTTATAATGTGATATTTCTCCAGGTTGTATTACTAGACGACGGACGCTTATGATCTTATTAATAAACGGAGAGTTACTTTGAAGTAGTTGGTCCGCGTTTTGTCTTATTATGTATTTGATAATTTGTCAAATTTCAAAAACAACTTCGATTTTGCCTTCGACACGTACGAAGCGGTTTGACTCAACATTTCTGATTCGTACCGCCAGGGAATGGAACAGTCTTCCTGCTTTCCTGTTTCCTAAGAGATATAATCTAAAGCTTTTCAAGGTCAGAGTGATAAGGTATCTTCTAGGATTGCGTGCTTCATCTTCGACCACAACGTAGTGACGTTCAGGCGAGTTGGTGGTCAAGCGCGGACTTATGCGCGATAAAAAAAATAGCTTGTGAGAGACAGAAGACGTACTAACTGCTCCGAAGTAACTCTAAGGCGGTTATTTGTCTATGATTATCATTGTACCAACTCCATCTATCCATATATCAGCCATAGAACATTCACTGCTAGACTTAGGCTTATCTGATGAATCTCAAATGCCATTGGTTGGATTGGCTTATATCCGGCGCGATACTTACTGAGGTGATAACCTCAGTAAGCTGCCCACCACCTATGGCTGGAAATCTTATGTTGCGTTGGTGGATACGTGAACCATTGAGAGGTGGTTCTATTGGCCATCCGTTCTTTAAACTATATGCCCTTTTTTTAGATACCTCCACACCTCGAGGGCAGGTGGGTGGTTGTATAGGAGTCCTGCCAACTGGACAGTATACCCACCAAAACCCCTGGGTGTTCCTTCACTGCGCCTGGTGTCGGGTCTACGGGCACGCTTCCGCACTCCTCCGCGGCACCCAATAGCGCTGGCCCAACTCGGGCCCCACCACTGAGCTTTCGCTCCCGCTAGAATGACGATGTGTCGAACACCAGACACATCGCCACCCACCACCTGGGACCAACCAGCACTGGGCGTCGGACAGCACCCGTATCCGACAGCCCTGGTCCCGATGCAACGGGTCAATTAAAGTGACCCCGTGCCTACCACTACTGCTGCAGAGGATAGGGAGAGCAGCCATCGCGAAACCGACACTCTTCCTCCCCTGCAGCCCCACCGCCTCCGCCAACACGTTGAAGGCGCCTGTTAGGACCGCTGGCAGGTAGGACAGGCAGCGGCTTCGTCACCGCCCGTCCCACTAGCTGCCGCCCCGCCTCGGTGGGCTCGGCCGCGGCATCGCGACAAGCGCGACACCGCAGTCACGGTAATAATATCTATCATTACCGTGCCGCAGTCCACCTCAGTCGGCGAACCAACATACTGACCATCCTCCACACGGGTTTGGGGAAAAATACCAGGAGATGCGGCCTCACCTCGGCTTCCTCTTGGTTCACCAGGCTCCAGAGCACCTAGCTACTAAGGGCCCCCGCCACGACAAGGCGAGAACCCACTCGGGGGGACTTATATGCCCTGCCCAGTGCCATTTCAACTTGCTAATCTGCTGGGCTACCTCCAATAACTTTACTTCGTGTGGATCCCCTCATTGAGTAATTTAGGAACTAAGCAATATTTTTTATCATGATAGACATGAGTCTCACAGCTAAAAATATTGTTGTACCTAGCTTCAAAACAAAACCCGCAAAATTGATTAACACACAAACGAGTTTTATCCACTTTCAATAAAAGCGGACGCCATTCATACAAACAGAATAAAACTAATTCTAAGTCAATTATAACTTTAGCAATCCTCATAAACACATGGAACAATGGAAGAATCGAACAATGCACGATAATACGAACGTTACTTTTATTGGTTCCGTATAGGTATTATTATCTGACTCCATTCTAGCTTTTGTACAGATATTTCTGGTGAGTGGGGTGTTGATACTAATTTTCCTGATATTAAATATATGATGCTGCTTTGTAAAGAGCGGGAAATTTTAGAACAATATACCTATTTTCATAACTATTAACTTTTTTTCTAAGTGAAAACTTTTTTAACGGCGTTGTGGACTTTTTGGGATGGGTATTTCCCCGCGTGGACGTTTTGTGCCAGATTTCGAGCAGCGGGGAAACAAGATAGGTTCATATTTCATATGCAAACTATATCAGTCCATCCATCCATCAGCCATAGGACGTCCACTGCTGGACATAGGCCTCCCCTATGAATCTCCAATAAGACCGGTTGGTAGCGGCTTGCATCCAGCGCGGAGTCGAAAAGTTCTCGAGTGAAGACCACGTACCGGCAAGCGCAGCGTAGGATGTCCACCCACAAGGTGGACGGATGACCTCATTAAGACCGCAGGATCAAACTATATCAGTATAGGCTAAATAAAACTACTTGATGGCTGTGACATGACTGAGTGAAGCTCACATAAAAGCATACGCGGATATTGGGATTTGTGCTGCTTGCAACTGATTTCACAGTTACCAAAAGTTAAATTTGGTCTATAGGTACTGTGAATTATAAACCAAATCATTTCACAGTTAGGCTGATTAGCTAGGTACATTACAAGGGGTCTATTCAAGGTCTAAGAAAGTTACATTCATATTTATGTCCCCTGAAGTAGTCAAGGTGAACAGTGGGTAAGTAAGGCTGTATAAAACCTGATACCAACTCCCAAAGTAACATCAAAAGTTTGCACGACTTGTTTATTTTGTAGATTAGATCTTATTTGTTTTTAAGGCCCATAAAGTTTAGGAGTTTCATGAAATCTTGTAAGTTATTATCTTCTTTCATGTTATCATAGATAAAAACTTTTATATCGTGTGATCAAAAACGTTAATTTAACTTTATTATGTTCTGTTTTTCAGCTATGTTTTTCGCGAAAGCAATATTTTTTGAGGGTTGATGAAATATTTTTTATGAGTTTTTTTAGAATGAAAATTTACATGACTCAGCATGCTCTTAAGGATCAAATTTTATATATTTTAATCAGGTTACTTATATTGTCTAGTCGTACAATTATGGAGTAAAAACCCTTTTAAATATAATAACAACGGGAAAGATATAAAAAATATTTTAGTAACCTGCTTATGGATTCTTAAAAAGGTAACAACATATTAGAATTAATCATTCCGTTAGACTTCTTTAAGCTTAAAATAGAAGATGCAAACTTAATGTGGAAAAGTAATCCAATTAAATTTAATTTCTTAACTTTTATAGGTAAGTAATTAATATGGCTTAGAAAATCATTTAAGCAATTATTGACATTGGCAATGGTAATCTGTTTTTACATGGTCTCGTGACGATTAAATTTTAATTATACGTCCTAGCCAACTATCGATTTAATAAATTATTATAAAATGTACCTTTTAAAAAATACTAGCTTTTGAGATACTGGTTATCATGTAGCAGCAGAGTGCTAGCCAAGACAAGTAAAACTAACCCAAACACGAGGGGTCTATCTTAATTAGTTCCTATGGCCACCTTCCGACTCCATCATCAGATCAGCTCCATGGTACCATATTATTGCATTGTCACGCGATATACATTTGTGTGCATCAGCTCAATCGGAAACCGGAAAGTTGGTCAAAGGAGGCTGACAAGCCTCGACCTCATTCATGATGAAATTCAACCAATTGTCAGATTTCGCTAAAATAAACGAATTGATTTGTGGCCATTGTCGCAAAAACCATTTTCGTATATTAAATGTGAGTAGTCCAGCAATAAATTGCTAAAAACTCCAAAAAAATAATTATTTTTCACAAAAAAAGACAAAACCGCCTTCCATCGTGTACAAAATTCGAATATTTCGCTCGATATGTTTACATTATTCTTGATTTATCAAAAACGGCTCAGCCGATTTCTGTAAAATTTCAATGGAACCATCTCAGGAGTGTATACCCTTTCGAATTAAAAAAAAAATTTCGTTTCGGTTCACATTTGGCGAAATTATCGATGAACATACACAAAAAAATATAAAAAAATACATACACACGAACATAGAACCTCCTCCTTTTTGGAAGTCGGTTAAAAATAGATTTCGCGCGCTGCCTCTAGCGCTTCACCTTAAATGCTAGACTTAAACCGTCTTACCACAAAAGTTTTACTCTGATTCAAGCGTGTTTAAATAGTTAGTGGTAAAGTGTGTTCAAATTTTCCCGCCAAAAAACTTTCCAGCACACTGACCGTTCTTGATTTTTATCCCGCTATTTGAAACAATGTGATATCCATTTCGGCGCGATCGCTTTGTGCGGTTCACAAAGTGGCAATTACAATTTCTGCCACGTAACATGGGCGTTCTGAGAATATGCGAGCTAGGATATTCATAGTCGACCCGAATGGCTTTCAAAGGGATCCCGAATACGTAATGCGAGTAGAGTTAGGCGATTGGCCGAAAAAATACAATCGAGTCCTGAACGACTCTTGCAACTCGATTTTTTATTCTAAATAGTGTTGAATAATTATCTTTGAGCTTTATCAGTCATCATTTAAATCATATCAGTGCCTCAAGTCGAAAGTTTTCGACCAGTGTGTGTTGCCAGTGATGACTTATGGCACAGAAACGTGGTCTCTCACTATGGGCCTTATTAGTAAGCTCCAAGTAGCCCAACGAGCTATGGAGAGGGCTATGCTCGGAGTCTCTCTGCGAGATCGAATCAGAAATAAGGAGATCCGTAGAAGAACCAAAGTTACTGACATAGCCCAACGGATTGGCAAGTTGAAATGGCAATGGGCAGGGCACATAGCGCGGAGGACTGATGACCGATGGGGTCGGAAAGTTCTCGAGTGGAGACCACGTACCGGCAAGCGCAGCGTAGGACGTCCACCCACAAGGTGGACGGGTGACCTCATTAAGACTGCAGGATCGCGCTGGATGCAAGCCGCTTCCAACCGGTCTTATTGGAGATCCATAGGGGAGGCCTATGTCCAGCAGTGGACTTCTTATGGCTGATGGATGGATGGATGGATTTATATCATACAAGTAATTTATCATCAGAACGCTTTTCGGAAGTTAATTTATATTTGGAACAGTTTTGTATGATTACTATCAGCTTTAATTTTTTTTTTGTCGAAATTGTTTTGTTTTTATCCAACTCGTGGGGTAAATAAATTAAGTAAATGAAATGAAAATCATGCACAAATAATACAGTGTAATCTATTAATTAAAAGTTTTCAACATCGTTATACATGTACAAAAAGTTTTTTTTTAGAAAACACATTTTTTACGTTAGACTTACTTAATGGCACCTTGCTTGTATAAATGTATCACTCTTGGCGATAAGACCGCTACTTATGGCACTTGTATTTGTAGTTATTTATTGATATTTCAGTTTACATAATAAAGAATTTATGCCTATCTTACTCTCGGGTAAATAACTTTGATTCAAGAGTATATTTGTAGTAAACATTATGTCTGCCCTAAAAATATCCCGTGAGTAACACCTGTTACCTCCTAAATATAATCTGCCAAGTACGAGTCGGACTCGCGCGTGAAGGGATCCGTACTGTATGGGAGCTATAAATATTTAATAGCCCTAAAACATTTATTTTATTTTTATTTGATTATTTATTATTAAAGCAGGTATGCGGCTAAATATTTTGTGAATATTTCAAGCAACTAGCTGTTACCATTATTGATATCGAGCGAAAAACGGCTAAAAATTTAGACTTTTTGTATGGGAGCTCCCCATCAAAATTATTTTTGTTCTATTTTAGTCTGTTATAGCAGAAACAATAATACATCATCTGTGAAAATTTCAGCTTTCTAGCTATAGCGGTTCATAAGATACAGCCTAGAGACAGACAGACAGATGGACAGCGGAGTCTTAGTAATAGGGTCCCGCTTTTACCTTTTAGGTACGGAACCCTAAAAAAGTTCTAAATCCACTCTCGTTTCTATAATCTAACAGAATATATAGGTACCTACCAATCATTCGAATTAATTTTCTCATCTCTAGTCGATGCCCCAGCCCCGTATTTCATTCATTATGATGGGTGGAAAGTTGCAGAATGGCGATGAGATTAATTTCTAGTTTGGGATAACGATTTTAACAGATGTTCGATTTCGAACCTAAATTATAGCATAAAATGAATTTAATACCTTAACAGTAATATTTTACACGCGTCTACACTTTATTAAGGTACTAGCAACCCGCCCCGGCTTCGCACAGGTGTATAATTATACATATAAACCTTCCCCTTGAATCACTCTATCTATTTAAAAAACCGCATAAAAATCCTTTGCGTAGTTTTAAAGATACAAGCATACATGGGGACATGGGGACAGCGGAAACGACTTTGTTTTATACTATGACAATGTAGTGATATTCAAATTCAAAATATTTAATGACTGATCGTTTATATTTTGTTGGAAATAAGCTATTGAAAACTAAAAAAAATAATTTGAACAGCTCAAAAGACCATATACAGGATTATTTCTAATCAATTAGCATCCTTTTAGGGGCTTATTCTGTACATCAAAACTAAAAACTTTTGTTCTATGACTTTTATTAATTCTCAAAAAAGAAGTTGTTTTTCTATAGAAAAATATCGTTCACCCTCGACAAAATGTATGGGACAGCTGTTTTTTTTTTTGAGTTTTGACAAAAGTCGCAGAACAAAAGTTGTTAGTTTTGATGTACAGAATAAGCCCCTAAAAGGATGCTAATTGATAAGAACTAACTCTGTATATGCCAATTTATACCAACTTTGATAAATAGCACAGAAAAATTAGAGTTTTCAAAGAGTTTGAACTTGCTTCAGTGATAAAGTGAAATAAGTGGACTCAACAGCTGGGATCACATTTCTAATAAGAAACATCGAACGCGGCTTATAGGCTGAATCATACAATTAGGCGGATGTGAAGTTAGCATTAAGCTGCGCAATATCCAATCCTGACTGAAGCTTCCCTAGTATTTTTATACCGCCATATTAAATTAAAATTAAATTTTATTTATTTGACTTTTCTTAAGGCTATGTACAGAAATAGGTACAGTTATACAATTTTATAGTATACAAAATAACTGATAGTTAGACTTATTATGCTACATACATTGAGTCCGTGGACTGTACATATGTACTTGTAGGTGAACCCTAGATCCCACACTAGGAACATTCCTGTGTCGTGGGATTCAGTGCCTTCCGTATTAATAGTGATTAAACATAATGGTGACGTTTAGTCTAAATTAACCGTATACGTTTCGTAAATAAGTTAATGTAAGCGAAGAAAACACAAAAAAAAGAATATACTTATTAAATTTACTTCGAGGGTAGGCAAGATATATAATATTGTTGTAAATTATACAGTGATCCCAGGCCTAGTCCAATAATAATTGCGAACTATGAATGAAAAGTTTATGACCAGTGTTACTACCAATATTGCTACCATTAGTAAGAACGGTAAATGGATTACCGTTGTTACTACTGCAGTCGAAAGTTGTTAGAACAGCAATAAAATACATGTGTGCATAAAAATGTACATATATAGATAATGCAAATGAATAATGTAATGAGTTATATGAATACTGTAATATAGCGGCCGTAATATTAATAAAGCGTTGAATGGCACAGTTTTCTAAAGAGCCGTAATTGACACCGTGAAGTGACAGAGTACTTATAACGTCAGTAGATGATATGACAGCAATAGGCATGAGGACTAAAAAAATATAGTTAGTCCGTCAGATAGACTATCAAAAAATATTAGACACGTGTTTTTTCTTTTGTTAATTAAAAAATTGATGAAGATATAGTCCGTCAAAGTTCCCCGTGACGTCACAAGTGCCATGCAAATGTGTGTTTTGTAAGAGAGGTGGCGTCATGACCCCCGATCCCAAACATTGACAAGGTTTATCTTTGTCATTTGTTGTTTAGTTAACAAAAGAAAACATGTGTAAGGTTATCAGTTTTTGGTTGATTGGATCTTCTAGAACGGGCAACACCAGACATGACATTTCGCTATCGACGAGTTTGTTTTTCGGGCAGAAAAAAAAGGATTATTACTATTGAGGAGTAGGATGTTTAAATTGTACTAATGAAGAATAATATAACATCTATTGAAGAGAAATAGCCTTGTTTTAATGGTTGCAATGCCTACCACGCCACACTTGCGGAGATATTGGAATTGAGGTCTATGTTTTTACACATGCGTGTCCATTATTTTTGAATAATCTAACTCACGGACTAATAATAATTATGATTTTTTTACCCAGTCATCTTGGCTATTATATGACGGTACCCGTATCCTAAGAAACCAGAGTTAAAGTGTTTCAATAATTATGTTTTAACTAGATTTTGCCCGCGGCTTCGCCCGCATGATATTTCGAGGCCCTACCTTACCACCCTTAATAAAGGAGGTGGACAATAAAAAACGATTTGACAATGCAATGCAATGCAATGACAAAACAAAATGTCAAATCGAACAAATGTTTGATTTGACATTTCTTTGAGCGCACGCTAGAATAGCTCGCAGATGGCAGAATTTTTCCAACTTACTTAACACTTATTCTTATAATATGGAAAATTTACGCAATATCATTATAATTTACTAGCTGACCCGGTGAACTTCATATCACCTTAGTGCCACCGGCGACCAAATACTGTAAACATTCACAGGTAGGAAAATTTTCTATTGGAAAATTAATTTCAATTTTTTATTATTTTTCACGCTACTTTTTAAAATTTCCTCATCGTTTAAACCTTCCCTTAGTTTCCAAGGATATTTCAAAATCTAAATTAGCCATATCGGTCCCGCCGTTCTCGAGTTTTAGCGAGACTAACAACCACGATTCATTTTTATATATAAGATAGCCTATGTGTTATTCTGATGTATAAGCTATACAATTGCAAAGTTTCATCTCAATCTGTTTAGTAGTTTTTGCGTGAAAGAATAACAAACATCCATACATCCATCCATCCTTACAAACTTTCACGTTTATAATATTAGTGGGATAATTCTTATTCGATCAGTCAACCTGATTGTACAAGCCACACAGTGTGCAATAAGCTTAAGTTCAGCTCGGGCAAAGGCCAGGCAAGTTTGTGACTTAACAGTTAGCTTAGCTAAGTTATCTCGTTAGCTGCACTAAACTGTACAAGTTAGTACTTTGTCAAAGGATACGTAATTTATTCATTAAGAATCCAAGCGGACTCAGTAATTGACATACGTAAGTGAAAATGTCCGGAAATTTGGATGTTGCAGTACCTATGATTTAATATTTTACTTTAACTGTTATTATTACAAGAGCAAGAGTAGCGTCATTCTGGCAGCGCTTGAGCCGTTCCGGCAACAAGATACTTGTGGCTGTCTCTGACGATGTTAGAAGTCCAATGTATCGACATTGGATATCTGTACATATGGACCGGAACAGAAAATGACCCGGCACTACTGTGCCTATGCATGTGGCACTTTTTTGTGACAACACCCCTTTACAGTGTGCATATATAGTTTTTATTTAGACAAACACCTCTTTACAGTGTACTGTTTTTAATTTAGGTTAAGTTTAATATGGGTCTGTGCCTGCAATAAATGGTTTTTATTTTTTATTTATTTATTTGTTACAATTTTCATAAATAGTTTTATAATTTTCATAATATTTATTTTCATAACATGCATTTACAATTTAACTTTTTTTTTTTACAAAAACTTACACTAATGTACCAATACTAAAAAAAATTTTTGTTCTTTAAAACATTAGAATACATCATGATTCTGGTGTACAATTTAAAACCACTACATACTCGTAATTATTATGATGGGACGAAAATTGTTCTACATTTTAAATGTTAGAAAACATCGACAGACAATGGTATTTAAGTGCTGTCAATATCAGTAACTTATTATTTTGCTACCAAAATCTAGTGAAACATTTCTAAAACTGTTAAAAACACGTGTTACGTAAACAATAAATGGTTAAAAATAAATACGAGTAGTAGTAGTAAATCCTGGTTGTTTCACTAGGTCACCGAAATCTATACGCACGGAGTGTTTGACATTAATCCTTCCTGCGCGAGTCCAACTCGCACTTAGCCGATTATTTTAGTCAGATGTGTTAGTCAATTAATTCCTTGCTTTTTATTCAAGAGATGTCACAAAAACCTTCCAGTAATAAAACGGTAACTTTCCACAAACCTCTCGATTAAAGTTCCCTAGAAAAATTCGAAAACCGTTTGCTAAGTAGAATCGTCAATACGGACTTAGGGAGTTTTATCTGGACCATCCAAAGTTCATAATTAGTCTCCGGGGACGGACTCATCGACGTTGATTTAGTTTTAAAACAATTGGACCTGAGCGTTCTTCGATAAATTTTCAGGAAGGAAGAAAATGTGGAACTAATAAACGAACTGTAAGTAATTTGGTGACATAAAAATATTAGCATTTCATGAAATTTTTGTATTTACAGAGTATTGCTTTACAATGTGCAACATTATTATGAACAAATTTTACTCTGGTAAATTTTAATCTATAGTTTGTTGTGCAAGATAACGCTTGTTAGTTATAGTTACCAAAACTAAATATTGCATGTCCGCTGGGATAAGCTGTTGCGTCTTAATATTATAGAACGTCTAATTGTACACAGTTCAGAGCAATAAAGAATATCTTTATCTTTACCTGGGATTAACTGCAAAATTCATCCTGAATAAATTCGTATATACAGGGTTATTAGTAATCAATTAGCATCCTTTAAGGGGCCTATTCTGTACATCAGAACTAAAAACTTTTGTTTCGACTTTTGTCAAAACAAAAAAAAAACAGCTGTTCCATAGTTCATTAGCATTTTGTCGAGGGTGAAAGATATCTTTCTATGGAACAGCAATATTTTTTTGAGATTTGATAAAAGTTGTTAGTTTTGGTAAACAGAATAAGCCTCCAAAAAGGATGCTAATTGATTACTAATAACCCTGTATATACGATTTTATTCAGGATGAATTTTGCAGTTGATCTCAGACAAAGATAAAGATATTCTTTATTGCTCTGAATTGTGTACAATTAGATGTTCAATTATATTAAGACGCAACAGCTTATCCTAGCGGACATGCATTATTTAGTTTTGGTAACTATAACTAACAAGCGTTGTACGTTATCTTGCACAACAAACTAAAGATTAAAATTTACCACAGCAAAATTTGTTCATAATAATGTTGTACATTGCAAAGCAATACTCTGTAAATACAAAAATTACAGGAAATAACCCTGTATGTTAAATGTCCCACAGTAAAAGTAGTTCATCTTTATGGACTAAAGCCACTCTGAGCGTAAACCATTAACCCAGTATCCGGCTGATAAATGACTAGCTATAATCAAATTCCACATTTATTGCCGACTTCCAAAAAAAGAAGGAGGAACTATGTTCGTCTGTATGTATTTTTTTTTTGAGTATTTTCATAGATACTTTCGCCAGTTGTGAACCGACTTAGAAAGATTTTTTTAAGTTAGAAAGGATATTATACTTCCGAGGCGGTCCCATTTAAATATTGAAATCGGCTGAGCCGTTTTTGACAAATCATCAACAATGTACATGGATGTCATATCGATTCGTGCAAACTAATCGAATTCGGTACACGCAATAAAACGATTTTTTGCGAAAAATAATAATTTATCTGAAACATTCCCTAAGCAGAAGTTTTCAATTAAAATAGGTTTTATTATCTCCTAACTTTACAATTGCTTTGTCGAACGACAAACAAAATATGAAAGATCACAGGAACACGCTTAATGCAACGAGTCGCCCTATATATTCTAAGAATATTTCAAGAGTCTACCTGTTACCGCTATTAATATCTACCGAAAAACGGCTAAAATTCAGGTTTGTTGTTTGGAAGCCCCCCTTAAGTTTTAATTTTTTTATGTATTTGTTGTTATATGTTTCAATTCAGTACAATTTAATTATTTGCTACTAAGCAAAGATGTTATATAAGTGATATTATTATTTTAATAATAACAAATGTAATTATTATAATTTTTGACGTGTATCTTTTATATTTGTGATACCAATAAATAATATGAATATGAATATAGCGGCAACAGAAATACATCATCTGTCAACATTTTAACTTTTTAGATATCGCGATTCTCGAGTTACGGCTTCATCTCGAGAATCGAAGGAGAAGGCGACAGACAGACAGACAGATAGACGGACAGACGGACGGACACCGGAGTCTTAGTCCCGTTTTTACCCTTTGGGTACGGAACTCTAAAAGTGCCAAGTCCACGCCATACCTACTGTACTGGCCTTTTGAATATTCTGCTGCTGAAAATAGGCCTACCCAGTTATTGGGCTAAAACCACCATGATGGCACAGTGCTGGTAAGTGGATTTTCTTCTAGTAAGTAAATTCGTATAGGCCGGGTGGCTAGCCCTGGTGTCAGAGTTTTCAGGCCGCCTGAAGGCCTCTGACATGGCTAAACGGTTGAAACAACCGGGGCCTACAATTTAACGTGTCATCCGAGCCACGGTAGCGCTCAGTTGGAAAATGCCACCCGCGGTCACCCATCCAAGTACTGACCGTGCGGAACGTTGCTTAATTTCGGTGATCGCTGACAATCACCTAGTCAAACTACGCTACGAGCGCTACTAGTGAAATTCCGTTCATAAGTTCCAAAGAAATCATTTAGTATTGGTATCTCATGATTGTAAGGCAGGTAGTAATGACCAATGGTCCCACGTATAAATAAGTTGCTGTAATCAGCCCCACTATTTTTAGGGTTCCGTACCCAAAGGGCAAAAACGATACCCTATTACTAAGACTCCGCTGTCCGTCTGTCAGTCTGTCATCAGGCTGTATCTTATGAACCGTAATAGCTAGATAGTTGAAATTTTCATAGCTGATGTATTTTGATTGCCGCTATAACAAAAATACTTACTAAAAACAGAATATTCATTTCATTTCGGAGAGTGTGCATCTGAGCTGCACTACCTTATCCAACCATCCCCTTTTTACTACAAGACAAGTAGGAGGACGCCACATTACCCCCCCTACACTGTCGATTTTCCTTCGATATGTACGAAGCGGTTTGACTCAACTTTTCTGATTCGTACTGCCAGGGAATGGAACAGTCTTCCTGCTTTCCTGTTTCCTAAGAGATATAATCTAAAGCTTTTCAAGGTCAGAGTGAATAGGTATCTTCTAGGTCTGCGTGCTTCATCTTCGACCACAACGTCGCTTACCATCAGGCGAGATTGTGGTCAAGCGTGGACTTATTCGCGTTAAAAAAAGTATAAATATTTAAGGGGGGCTCCTATACAACAAACGTATTTTTTTGCCTAGGGGCTCCCATACGGTACGGAACCCTTCATGCGCGAGTCCAACTCGCACTTGGCCGATTTTTTTACTTAAACACTCGCTAAGCAGTAGTTTTCAAGTAAAGTAGGTTGTTTATCTCGCCTCTTCACCCGCACCATCAATCCCCCTAATGCACTGCCTCAGTGCGGGAATCTCGCACTTAGTTGGATCGCTTTGTAACCTCTATCTTCTTCCCTGCTCTGTAATTGCTCTTTAGAGTAGAACTTAATGATGTTAAATCGATCAACGCATCAAGGTTCTCTTTGTTTAGGCATTCAATTTAAGGAATTACGTTACTTTTTAAATGTAGCTTAATCTTTTTTGAGACCAACCTCTAGGTTTTTGTCTGATGTAAGTAGGTACCTAAAAGATTTAGTCATCTTCTAATTGTCGATGGTTTTGATGCAATTAATTTAGTCGCTGAATAGATTACTGTTCAAAATCAAAATTTGCTTGATTCTTTAGACATATTGAAATGCGCTTAGAAACGTCTTTTTATAAAGGTTTTCGACTTTTCGATAACATAATATAATTATAACAGTTTTTCGTAGGTAAACCATCAAAAAAATTTAAGATGTAAACCTTCAAACAATTTTGACGTGACAACGTCTTATAAATTGGTTTGCCGGGTGACACTTCAAGAAACTGCGTTACGCTCCGCTCACACTTTTCTCGAACTACCCCCTACTTAAGATTTTATCAGTTATTGTCAATAATAATTACTAACACCTAATAATTACAAACAACGAGACACTTACGTGCCTCTCACTCGCTCTCATTCGTCTCATTCGTCTGAAAGTCGTTGTCACGTAAAACTTTCGCCCGTATACCGACTTTACAGGAAACAGTTTTTTTTGGATGTAAACCTTCATAAAAATTTTCAAGAAGCCAACAAGCTTTTATGATCATATAAATTTTGTATAATGAGGTTATAAATTGATAGTTAAATTTCAAATTATTACTTTTATTATTTTTTTAGAGCATTTAAATAAAAATTGCTCTTAATTTTTACCCCATCCATCGTTCATCAGTCTTCCGCGCTATGTGCCCTGCCCACAGCTATTTCAACTTACCAATCCGTTGGGCTATGTCGGTAACTTTGGTTCTTCTACTGATATCCCCATTTCTGATTTCTGAGATTCTGAGCATAGCCCTCTCCATAGATCGTTGGGCTACTTAGAGCTTATTAATGAGGGCTATAGTAAGAGACCACGTTTCAGTGCCATAATAATTAAGTTATCACTGGTAACACACACTATTAACGCTGGTATCTAACTTCAATTCAAAATTAAACACGCGTTACCGTATTTTCAATTCAGTTTCATTCGAAGCGAAAAACTTCGCTACATTCGCCACATGATGGCGCTAGCTGCGCTACGTGCCCGTCCGCCCGCCAATTACATGGCGTATCGCCGCGCCTCAGTCAATTAGAAAGCGGAGTCTATACATATCGCGCAAACGATATTGACAGCGACGGCCGAACCATACCAAGATCAAATGTAACACTATCGGATATCTATCCCCGGGCACAACACCTCGCCCGGTGGAGTACTCCTTTGCGAGATGTTGTCCTATTATCATCATCTCGACATGGACGACCTTACATTCATTGGCACACAAAATAGCATCTGACCTGTTCAAATGAAAACAGTAGTTTCAAGAAATTTTATTCGCAACAAAGACCGAAATATTATATCTCATAACCAGATAGAAAGCTGGCACAATAGCAGAGCGTCCAAGAATCATAGTTCCTCAGGCTTTGGCTGCTTTACAAAGGAATTTTAATCCATTACGGGCTTTTATTGTAGAGAAACTAACCTTTTTGTTAGCTTCTCTACATTCAGACTCTTCCAATGATAACACTGCCAACTTATAATTCTAGTTATGAAATTCAAATTTTTGAAATGTTTTTCTTTGACAGGATCAGCGATCCTTGTTTTGAAAATTGGGCAGTCTTGAGTTGGAAGTGATCTGGAAGACACCTTTTTTCCTCTATAATGTAATGAGTGTGAATTTGAGTTTGCGTGGACGAGCCCTGCAAACCGCATGAGCGTCGCGTGACAGTCAGGGTGAGAGGCTCCGGTCCCTTTGACTTTGATTACAGGTGGATCTCTTGTTTTGGGGCCACTGACCCCTTACCCCTGGAGCACTGGGCTGGCGCTGACTTAGAACCCTGTCGGCCAGTTTGGGCCGGCGCCTGTCGGCCGGTTTGGGCCGGCGCCTCCACCTCAGTCGACAGATGTCTTCACGCTAGCGCTCACCTAGCGCTACCTGGCTGGCGCCACACTATCGGCGGGTCCAGCTCAGGCTCTAGAAAATCCTCGGCCAGCCTCCAGCGTGGTTCTACGAGTGCTACCCTCTCCCTTTTGGCTAACTTTCCAAGGACACCTTCAAAATTCTCTCTCCCTCTCTCCGTTTCTTGAAGATTTAATTGACTATAAGTGCAGTGCGTGTTAGTGTAAATAAATGTGTAAATACTAAGGTTAGTCTTCTGTTTTAATCTCCGAACCGTTAGGAATCCTATCCACTAGGTAGGACTCTTAGGTTGGTTAGGTTTCTCTGAAGTCTCTTAACCTGTGGTGCTGCAACCGGCTTCCCCGCTTGCAACATTACGGGTTCCTCTCCAATTCTCTTTTAACTTGTGGTGCTGCAAACGGCTTCCCCGTTTGCAACATTACAGTTTAGAGGAACCCGTAATGTTGCAAGCGGGGAAGCCGGTTGCAGCACCACAGGTTAAGAGACTTCAGAGAAACCTAACCAACCTAAGAGTCCTACCTAGTGGATAGGATTCCTAACGGTTCGGAGATTAAAACAGAAGACTAACCTTAGTATTTACACATTTATTTACACTAACACGCACTGCACTTATAGTCAATTAAATCTTCAAGAAACGGAGAGAGGGAGAGAGAATTTTGAAGGTGTCCTTGGAAAGTTAGCCAAAAGGGAGAGGGTAGCACTCGTAGAACCACGCTGGAGGCTGGCCGAGGATTTTCTAGAGCCTGAGCTGGACCCGCCGATAGTGTGGCGCCAGCCAGGTAGCGCTAGGTGAGCGCTAGCGTGAAGACATCTGTCGACTGAGGTGGAGGCGCCGGCCCAAACCGGCCGACAGGCGCCGGCCCAAACTGGCCGACAGGGTTCTAAGTCAGCGCCAGCCCAGTGCTCCAGGGGTAAGGGGTCAGTGGCCCCAAAACAAGAGATCCACCTGTAATCAAAGTCAAAGGGACCGGAGCCTCTCACCCTGACTGTCACGCGACGCTCATGCGGTTTGCAGGGCTCGTCCACGCAAACTCAAATTCACACTCATTACATTATAGAGGAAAAAAGGTGTCTTCCAGATCACTTCCAACTCAAGACTGCCCAATTTTCAAAACAAGGATCGCTGATCCTGTCAAAGAAAAACATTTCAAAAATTTGAATTTCATAACTAGAATTATAAGTTGGCAGTGTTATCATTGGAAGAGTCTGAATGTAGAGAAGCTAACAAAAAGGTTAGTTTCTCTACATTATAAAGCCTCATAATATTGAAGAACCAAATTAATAACATTTCTCTTTGAAATCTAGTTTTTGTGAAATTCTGTTCCAGTTCTTTGTTATGTTGTGTGGTGGAGAAAATGTTAGCTGTTTTCAGTCTGCGAAAGTAATGAGTGTAGGTAATCACAAGTTTAAATTAATCATCATCATCATCATTTTGTTTCAATGGCTAAGTTGTGTAGTTTTTAGGGTTCCGTACCTCAAAAGGAAAAAACGGAACCCTTATAGGATCACTTTGTTGTCCGTCTGTCCGTCCGTCCGTCTGTCAAGACCCTTTTTCTCAGGAACGCGTGGAGGTATGAAGCTGAAATTTATATCAATTACTCAGGTCTACTGTCCCTTGAAGCTGTGAAAAAATCAAACTTCTAAGCCAACGCAATCAAAAGATACAGCCGTTTATGCCGCAAATTTTCGACACTTGCAAGGGAATCAAAATCTACAGGGTGCTTCCCGTGAACTCAGAATCTTGAAATTTGGTACGAAGCAACGTATTATAGCATAGATAAAGGAAAAATTACGAAAACCATTAATTTTTAGTTACATCACATAATATATTTTTTTTTTAATAATTTTAACCTTACTACCCATTTCCTCATAAACGCGTAGAGGTATTAAATTGAAATTCATACCAAATACTCAGGTCTATAATACCTTTAAGCTGTAACAAAATCAAACTTCTATGTCAACGCAATCAAAAGAAACAGCAATTTAAGCTGCATATTTTGAAACTCGCAAGTACTCGCAAGGGAATCAAAACCTAAAGCGTACTTCCAGTCGACCTAGAATCTTGAAATTTGGCATGAAGCAACGTTTTATAGCACACATAAAAGAAAAATTCCGAAAACCTTAAATTTTTAGTTACATTACAAAATATATATTTTTTAATAAATATAAACTTATTACTTTTTTTGTCGTAATGAACGAACTTTGTAAACCTTGCAGGTTTGTACGGAACCCTCGGTGCGCGAGTCCGACTCGCACTTGGCCGGTTTTTTTTGCTTTGAATTATTCGAGTAGTAATTCCATAAATTCGAATGGCAACACAGTGTGAACGCAAGAGTTTGTGGACTTTTTGGCGGGAAGTCGAAAGAAGCGGGCGTTTTTAATATTCAATTATTCATAAATTTTAATTTTGCAATTCTCTGAGATTTGTGTTGGGTGTTGCGGTGCAACAATAACGTCATGAGCGTTGCTAGTGACGGGGAGGACCCCGTCATTACAGCAGAGAGAAAGAAGAGAAAACTTGCAAAATCCTCAACGAACAATGATGGCTACAAAGTATTTCAGAAGCCCCTCTACAAGAGGCTATTCCCCGAAAATCACAGTGGGGACTGCGTGGTTTACGTTGAATCCACAGAAGAAGAAAAGGTTGGTAATAAAAACCCCATAATATTGACAAATCTTTTCATTGAAAATGTTAAAGGCATTGTAGGTGTCCACCGAATAAATGCTTATAAGGTTGGCGTCACTTTCAAAAAGCCAGCTCCAGCTAACAATTTTTTAAAGATGGATAGCTTCCTGAACAGATATAAGCTGAAAGCTTTCATTCCTGCTTACATGACTGAAGTTATAGGAGTCATCAGGCATATTCCGCTGACAATGTCTAATGAAGAAATTTACAAAAATATTACTTGTGATGCTGATGTTGTCTCAATCAAACGCTTTATGCGAAAAGTAGACGGAAATTTGACTCCTCTTGGAACAGTGGCTGTCACTTTTGCAGCCACCACATTACCTCAGTATGTATACATCAAGCTATTCAGATACCAGGTTCATAAATACTTTCCACCACTCATGCAATGCTACCGTTGCCTCCGATTCAACCACTCAGCTAAGAACTGCAGAGCAGAGCAGATGTGTTCATCCTGTGCAGGACGGCATTCCTACAAGGAATGTGATGTGGAAGAAATAATGTGTGTCAATTGTTCTGGCCCTCACCTTGCCGTGTCGAAAGACTGCCCTGTTAAGCAGAAAAAAATAGAAGAGAAGAAAATTAAACAACAACAAAAAATGTCTTATGCCAATGCGGTAAGTCTGCCACAAATCTCTGATAGAACATCCTTCCCAGCTCTAACACCAAAACCGAGACAAAAAACCTTCCAAGATCTCAATGCCAAAGAAATTGTTGATAACGATGTAATTATAAATGCCCTTGTGAAGTCCGTTGTTGCCCTTGCAAATAGCAAGAATGAACCCATTACAAATAAAAGAATTAAAGAAATTTTGTTGTCAAATTTAATTTAATTTAATTATATGGACACATATATTCGTATAGCACAATTCAATATTCAAAGTTTACATAGTAAAAAAACGCTATTGTTAAAGTTTTTAACTGAACAAAATGTAGATATATGTTTACTAAATGAAACGTGGCTTAAGAAAAACAGTAAAATTCCAAATTTTCCATCCTATAATTTGATTCACAAACTGTCTGTAAACGAACATAATGGGGTAGCTATATTAATTAAACAAAATTTTAAATATGAAGTTGTTCATACCTCATATTACGAATCAATTCAGAACATTTGCATTGCACTTGATACATCATTAGGTAAATTACATGTGTTGTGTATTTATTGTCCCCCAAACAGCGAATTTACTAAATTTAATACTAATAAATTAAAAAAAGTATTCACTGAAACTCCTAAGCCATGTCTCATAATGGGAGATTTCAATGCCCATCACATTTTATTTGGTTGTCTAAAAAATAATAGTAGAGGTAATTCGTTGTACAATCTCATAGATGAGTTTGACTTCTGTGTTTTAAATGATGGTAATCATACTACAATTAAATATCCAAACAAGAATTCTTCAGCAATTGATTTAGCCTTAGTAAGTTGCTCGTTAGCTCCTCTCTGTGAATGGCAAGTCCATGATGATGCAATGGGTAGTTATCATTTTCCGACTCTACTGGATGTAAATGTGAAGCCATCGGTGTATGATGTTCGTCCTGTAGAAGAAAAATATTTGTACAACAAATCAGACTGGTCTAAATTTAAAACTTTATCTGAAACCTGCTTTTCGCAATTAGATTTGGAAAATACAGATCTAGATGAATTATACAATAGTTTTATAAATATCTTGTATCAAATCAGAGATGAATGTATTCCTAAGCAGAAATCTAATCACACTCCAAAAATTCTGAGAAAACCAGCTCCATGGTGGAACACACTATGTGAGGATGCAGTTCAAAAGTCGAAAGAAGCTCTTAAGACATATCATCACTCTCCAACAATTTCCAATTTTATTAATTACAAGCGTCTTGATGCTAAAAAGAAAAAGATATTAATTGAGGAACGGGGAAAATCATGGCATGAATTGTGTACTTCTTTCAACAGAATGACACCAGTTACTAGAATATGGAATTATGTTAAAAAATTTAAAAGGATTAACAGTAATTGTAGTAACAAAACTCTAAATGACGAATGGGTACCAAGTTTTCTAGAAAAATTAGCAGATTCAACATCAACCGATTTTACCACTTTAAATATTTTAGACAGGTCTGACAATAGCGTTTCCTTCTTAAATGAGCCTTATACACTGAATGAGCTTCGCATTTCTTTAGATAGTCGTAGAGATACTACACCACGTATGGATAACATTCCATATAAACTTATTAAAAATTTACATTCAAATGCTCTGAACATTTTATTGGCAATTTATAACAGACTTTGGAATGCATCAGTTATTCCTGAATCTTGGAAGACTCAATGTGTAATACCAATTTTAAAACCTAATAAGCCTGCAAATAATCCGTCATCGTACAGACCCATATCTTTGTCATCCTGTCTGGGTAAACTTTTTGAAAACATGTTAAAATTACGTTTAGATTATTTTGTTGAAACCAACTCTAAAATACCTAACACTCAATTTGGATTCAGAAAGGGTAAAAGTTGCTCTGAAAGTTTTGTATCATTAATCTCAACATTAAAAAAAGCAAAGCTCAGCCACTCTAATGTAATCTGCGTCTTTCTTGATGTAAAAGGTGCTTTCGATAATGTCAACATTAAGAGCCTTCTTCTAGTTTTGAATGAGTTAGGTCTGCCAACAAAATTATTGAAATGGATATTTAATTTTCTGAATAACAGAACCTTGTATGTTAAATTTAATAATAAGCTACATGGACCAAAATCCGTCAGTAAAGGAACTATGCAAGGAGCTATCTTATCTTCTCTCTTGTATATTCTATATACATCTCAAATTTTAAAGTATGTTAACACATCACATGTTAAAATTTTACAATTTGCTGATGACTTACTTTTATACTCTGAAAGTCAAAATTTAAATATGGCTGTAAATCACTTGAATTCTGCACTGCTGCAGCTACACCATTATTACAACAATGTATTAAAATTAGATATTAGTTCTGATAAAAGTTCTGTTATTGTTTTTAGTAAAGATCCTTTTGCACAATCTTTTGTTAAAATTAAATACAATAATGAAATCATTCCTGTAAGTAATCAACATAAATTTTTAGGAGTAATAATAGATAACAAGTTAAAATTTGAAGAGCATATTAAGTATATCTGCAGCAATGCAATGAAAAGTATTAATGTTTTAAGATGTTTAGCTGGTACTTTTTGGGGCTCTGATCCTAAAACCTTGATCATGCTGTATAAAAGTATAGTAAGAAGTCATTTTGATTATAGTAGTTTAGCTTATATGAATGCAAGTAGCACCTTATTACGAAAACTCGATGTAATACAAAATATGGCTTTAAGAATTATTAGCGGAGCTATGCGTTCCACTCCTATTAATTCTATGGAAATTGAAAACTGTATACCTCCATTAATCCTGAGACGTTTACTTTTGGCTGATAGATTCTGTTTGAAAGAGTTGACTTCCAATAATGTTATAGTGCTGAATAATGTTTTATGTCATCCACAGATATCACAATCAGTTCAAACATCTAGCTTATCAGCCACATCTCTTGTTTCGGGAGTTTTGCCTGAAATCACAACAATAATGTCATTTTTAAAAAATATCAGTAAAAACATTTGTTCTCATGATATCTGGCCAACATATAAATGTCCATATAATGCCTTGATTAATTGCTTAAGTATAGATTGTCATTTAGATGTAATAAATAACAAATTTGATTTTCTAGAATTTATAGAGAATAAACCAGACTTTTATATTTTATATACAGATGGTTCTAAAAGTGATGAAGGGGTTAAAGCCGCATATTATGATCCACAAATGAATAAAACCCACTGTATAAAGTTAGATAATAATTGCAGTGTGTTTACTGCAGAAGCGTATGCAATTTTAACCGCTTTAACATTTGTAAATAACTCTGTAAAAAATGTAAATATACTAATAGTAAGTGATTCTAAAAGTGTTCTGTCTGTTTTGAACAACAGTAATTTCTCATATAAGTTAAATTATATTATATATAGTATTAGAGAACTTATAGAAATGATTAGTAAATCAAAACATGTAGAATTGGTATGGGTTCCTTCACATTGTGGCATCCATGGCAATGAAACAGTAGATTTGGCTACTCGGCAAGAGCATGATCTAGATCACACAGATATATTAAAAGTACCTTTCACAGATTACTATTGTGCAATTAATAAGGATTTACTCAGAATTTGGAAAGAATATTGGCACGTTACAACAGAATATAAGGGAAGGTGGTATGCAGAAATACAGAAAGACTTACCTACTACTCCTTGGTACAACAAATTTGAATATTGTGGCAGAAAGTTTATAACAGTTATAAATCGCCTGAGATTTGGACATTGCTTGGTTCCAGCTCATTTACACAAAATTAATATAGTCCCAGAAGATAACTGTACGTATTGTTCCCGACCGCATGCTGATATAAACCATATAATTTTTCAATGTCCCCAATTCCATTTACAACGATTAATTTTAGCCAGTGACATTAGTGACATAGCAGCTCGTAACTCAATTAGTGTTCCCCGCCGTATTGAGGATTTACTGAAAAGTGAAGTTTTTTACAAACCTATTTATAAGTATATTTTAAATACTGTTGAAAAGATTTAGTTAAGTTTAATTTTTTATTTCTCTTCTGTTTGTAAATTTTTATTATTTAAGACTTCGACTGAAGGACTCTGTATCCATGGTCATGAATAAATTATTTAAAAAAAAAAAAAAAAGCAAGAGTTTGTTTTCTGTGTTGATTGAATGAATGATCGAATGAAGTTGTCTCTTATCGGTCAGTAGTGCGTTCATTCGAGGTCTGACTTGAATTCACTTCAATCTTTCTTAAGACAGCGCCTGCACTGCATGTGCGCACTGACAACTGATAAAATCGGCAATGGCGGACAACGACGACTACCTTTGGATTCAAATCCGCTTGAATCCGCGACATAAATATAAGTTGTGTTTATTTTTTGTACAATTTTGTGATAAGGCGACCAAAATACTTTGACTGATCACACGTTAGGTATGATCATAACGAATTAGCGTCATCCTGATAACATTTAATTTTTAGGGTTCCGTACCCAAAGGGTAAAAACGGGACCCTATTACTAAGACTCTGCTGTCTGTCTGTCTGTCCGTCTGCCTGTCACCGGGCTGTATCTCATGAACCGCTATAGCTAGAATGCTGAAATTTTCACAGACGATGTATTTCTGTTGCCGATATAACAACAAATACTAAAGAAACCAGCATAAAATTAATATTTCAGGGGGGGCTCCCATACAACAACCTGAATTTTTGTCCGTTTTTTGCTCGATATTAATAATGAAAACAGGTAGATGCTTCAAATATTCACAGAATATTAATTTGTTGACAAAATGACGTTGAAAATGCAAAGACATAGTCTAATATATAGGCTAGGAAAAAATCCAATGGGATATCCTTAATATAATCATAAACAGTTGTCTTCTGATTACAGCCTAATCCAAAACCACTTACCAAAACTTCACCAAAGTTCCAAAAAGTGCCTGCAAATTTACATCAGCAATCTAACTCACGAGAGACAGACAGGTCCCATTGTACTACCTGTGTAATTCTAATTCGCTACGACCACTTAAACTGGTCTCTTCTTGGCAAATTTTTCTTTGTAGAGGCAGGTCAAGAAATAGTGGGTTTTGAAGTAAATGAAGTCGCTCCACGGACAAAAGCGGGCAAGTGATGACGTGCAGTGATTTATTGCGGTTGCGCCGTTTAGACCTCTTTTGTGATGTTGTCATGGGATCCAATGAAAAGAGCCGGGAATTTAGTGGGGGGTGTCGCCCGTGCTTTAAGTTTAACGTGTTTTGGGCTTGTAAAAAGATTTTATTAGGCAAAAAGTACCTACCCTACGAAATTACTCTTGATTTAGGCTTGATTTGTTGATTATATTTTCTTGCCAAAATTATGAAACAAAATACTTAACTTAAGAATATTATTAGTATTACACATGCAAGATTTCAGACAATTTTCAGTTATCCTCGTTTCTATCAGTCTAAGAATTAAACTCCTATATAAGTAAGTTCGGGAGCCACGAACTAACTAGCCCCGATGTCGAAAATTCTTAAACTGCCTGGAATGGCTCTGACCTGACTAAATAGAACAACCAGGACCTTTCTGCAAAAACCTCGGGTACTCAAAATCTTTGAAGCTGTAATTCATTAAATGAATAAAAATACTCATACGATACGATAATAGAGGTACCTTTGTCTTACCTGTTAGATGTCTTAGAATAGCTGTCCTTCGTATAAAATCGTATGTGTAACAAAACAAGATACGTTGTCTAAATTCTGCGACCAAAGCGTCGTAATTCCAACATTTTCACTCAAATAATTCCCCAATGTAAATAAAAACTGTTCTAAAGACTCCGATATTTTAATCAAGAAACCAATTGATACCTCGAAGATCAAAGGCGCACCTCGTAAAGGTTCTTCCGAGTATTTTGTATTAGGAGAGGAATTGTGTCATAGAAATGTATAATGTAAGTAGATACTGCTTTCAAATAGGCTTGAATTTTTGGCAGATCAATAAACAGGTTTTATTTATTTCGTTTTTATTTTGTTGTTTAATTAATATTTGTTTTGTAAACATAGGGATCATGTTCGTAGAACAACTCAGGCAACGTTTTGAACCAAATTTTTTCTTTTGAACTTCTTATCCGTACGGCCAAAGAATAAAACAATAATCGGTCTAATACGAGTTGGACTCGCGCACGGAGGATTTCGTACTGTATGGGAGCACCTCTTATTTTTTTTTTTTTTTTTTTTTGAAGTGAATTTACAACTAAACATTCTGTGAAATTTTCAAGCATCTACCTGTTACCGTTATAAATATCGAGCCAAATACGGTTAAAAAAACCGGCCAAGTGCGAGTCGGACTCGCGCACCGAGGGTTCCGTACAAACCTGCAAGGTTTACAAAGTTCGTTCATTACGACAAAAAAAGTAATAAGTTTATATTTATTAAAAAATATATATTTTGTAATGTAACTAAAAATTTAAGGTTTTCGGAATTTTTCCTTTATGTGTGCTATAAAACGTTGCTTCATGCCAAATTTCAAGATTCTAGGTCGACTGGAAGTACCCCCCCGAGTGGGTTCCCGCCTTGTCGTGGCGGGGGGGCTTAGTAGCCGTGGCTTGTGGGCGGCCACGGTGAAGCTAAGAGGAACCCGAGGTGGGGCCGGCCTCTCCGGGTCTTGGCCGGAGACAAGCCCGTGCGGAGGCTGGCCACAGTAGGTCGGCTTGCCGACTGAGGTCGACTGCGGTGTCGCGCTCGTCGCGATACCGCGGCCGAGCCCATCGAGGCGGGGGCGGCGACGGGATGGACAGGCGCTGCCTGTCCGTCCTGCCAGCGGCCCTAACGGGTGCCGCCAACGTGTTGGCGGAGGCGGTGGGGCTGCAGGGGAAGAGGAGTGTCGGTATCGCGACGGCCGTTCTCCCTATCCTCTGCAGCCGTAGTGGCAGGCGCGGGGCCACTTTAATTGACCCGTTGCATCGGGACCAGGGCTGTCGGACACGGGTGCTGTCTGACGCCCAGTGCTGGTTGGTCCCAGGTGGTGGGTGGCGATGTGCCTGGTGTTCGGCACATCGTCATTCTGGCGGGAGCCAAAGCTCCGTGGTGGGGCCCGAGTTGGGCCAGCGCTGTCAAGGGACAGTAGACTTGAGTAATTGATATAAATTTCAGCTTCATACCTCCACGCGTTCCTGAGAAAAAGGGTCTTGACAGACGGACGGACGGACAGACGGACAACAAAGTGATCCTATAAGGGTTCCGTTTTTTCCTTTTGAGGTACGGAACCCTAAAAACAGGTTTGTTGTATGGGAGCTGCCCTTAAATATTAATTTTATTCTGTTTTTCGTATTTGTTGTTATTTCGGCAACAGAAATACATCATCTGTGAAAATTTCAGCTGTCTAGCTATAACGGTCCGTTGACCGGTGAAACAAATTACCGTGAGCAAGAGCTCTTACCATCAGACAAATTGGTATAGTCAGTCAAACGCAGACTTAATCGCAATGAAATCATAAAATCTGTAATCAGTCGGAGTTCAGATATAGTTTATATATTCGACAAATGGGTGTCAGAGACATACTTTTGAATAATAATAATAATAATAATAATAAGTTTTTATTTCTGTAACAGTACAGTGTACAGCTAAACATTCAATCATTCTTTTAAACTTAATTCCCATCAATAAATCACAATAATTACATTACATTAGATACAAAATCAATACAAGTAAACACAACAAGGTGCCAGATTTTCAGTCAGTACTAAATCAAATAGAATGTCAAATTGTAAAAATAAAATGTTAAAAATGTTAAAATGTAAAATCTGATTCACTTAAATAAGAATTATTGAATATATAGGTACATATGTATTTGGCACGTACCTACATGCAAGTACAAAATGAATCCTGGCTTTCCTAAATAAAATAATCATTAACAAATAAATCAAATCACTTTATTTAGCCCGTGGGCCTAGGTTAACAAAGTTGGTAAATACTTATACAAATGTCTTCTAGGTCCCGCTTTGGTAAGCGTACAATCGATTGTATAATACATAATTATGCTAATAGGTCGGCGAATATTATTACAATTAACAAACATAAAAAAAAAATTAAAATTAATTCATAGTAGATCTTATTTAAGAATCACAGCAAAATCTAGCTGCACTACCACATAATTTATGATCAAAGAGAGTTCGGATGGCCGACGAGAAAACCCTCGCATACATACGACAGGAATATTAATCGCGCGCCCGACAAAAACAAACAAAAAGCAAAACGAGCAAAACACCACGAACAGGCCTAGTAATAATAACTGGTTCACACCAGATATATCGATAACAAAGTTTCGCTTTGAACGCTCTGGACAGAATCGATGGAATTGGAAAATATTTCATTTTACCTACAGATGTGCGTTCGTTTGATGACACCACAAAATTGATGGACCAGTTTTAGAATTTCAATGTCCTTTGATAAAATAGATATGTGCCGAATTGAATATTTTCAAAAATAGTTTGGAGTTATTGACCATAGAATAAGAACAAAGTAGGTACTAGAAACAGTACTAAAATAGCAAGAGACAACATCACTTTGTCCCATTTTAAATATGAAATTTACAAGGTGTTCGATAAAGATGCACATACACCCGAAGTTACGTAATTTCGAAGGGTTTCACAAACTAGCATTGAGCTATATCGGGTGTCCAAATTCAGAAATGTAAGTAGGAAAGTAAAATGATCAGAGATTTGAACCTTCTTACTGGAACTAGAGGGTTAAATTTCCGAAAAAGACATAAGACCTAATCTAACCAAACTTTAACCATTTTGACATTCCAACTGGGGATTTTCCACGTATGCGACGGACATTGCATTTTTTTTTTGTTCCACTCACTCTCGCGTATGCTGTATTACTAGATATGAATAAGACAGCTGTAACGTAGTTTTATTTGAGTTAAATTTAGCAATACTTCTATTACTTGTAATACTTCTGAGTTATTGACATTCATGGACCTTATTAATAAGCTTCAAGTTGTCCAACTAGCTATGGGTGGACTGAGCTATAAACTGGTAACTTACTCTGTAAAATGTGTCCTAATACTGTATCAATATCATTAGTCTGTTGGTGGAAATAGGTCTTCTTTCAAAGAGAGATTGAGCCTGTGATGCTACATTGACCCAGTTCACGCTTTGGTTGATCTCCTGGCGGTACATATTGTAAGAAAACTAACATTTACCCACGTTTTCGTAAAAACCTCGTTTTATCATCATATCATTCATTGTAATACAAATCTCACTCTTTCAGTTTGTAATAGCTTTTATTTAACTTGCAATGTATCTGTCTGTTCGGGTGGAATCTTTGAACTCAATTTTTTAAATTCTATTTTTTCTGATTGACACAGTCAGTCTAGAGCCATATTTAGTCGAAAATGGATTTTTTTTTAATTGATTTTGGGTTTTCTTATTTTGGAAAAATGCCTACGCAGCCTTCTTAAGTCTGGATAGTCCGCAAAAAACGATCCTGTGTAAGCCGCCTGAATTTTCTTCCAAAATATTTTTTTTTCAGATTTTTTGTCGCGCCGTCTTCGCGGCCCGCAAGACTACCTACTGCTCTAGAAAGCGCTTGCGGAATTTATGGACTGCGCGGGGGCCTCCACATGCCTCTGCTGAGGTCTCCGCCCGCCCGCCGTGAGAAGCTCTCCCTCGCGTTATATACAAGGTACTAAGAACTTTAAACCTATGAACCTTCTATAGAGTAAGTCTAGTGTCCCTATATCTTGTTTTGTCCCTTTGGGTTTATAATGTGTTTGTGCAATAAAGGAAGAAATAAAGAAATGTACCCCTATAAATAGTTTTCCTTGTTAACGGCTAGTCTGGAAGGTCTAAGACAAGCATTTCATTACAATATGTGTGAGCATGTACCAAATAGGTACAAAACTTTCAAAAACCTCCTCGGTACGAAGTCGGATTTTGAGTGGCTAACAATACCTAGAAAGCATTCTACAGAATGCTTCCTACAGAATACCTTTCTACAGAATACCTAGAAAGCATATTACAGAATGCTTTCTAGGTATATAACCCTAGTAGCATTCTACAATGCTACTACGGTTTCACCGTCTCTCTAAGTCGAGACAACATTTAATGTAATAGTGTTTATAAATATTAATCTTCAGATTTGGCGATGACGACTATGAAAATAATAGTATTTAAAATATAACATCAATAAGAGCTAAAATCGCACTTCAATCAAATACTAACCGAATGTGAGGAATGGTAACCGATATCGCGGATCGGAATAAAAACGTACAATTCGCCATCGTTCGAATTTCGCTGCTCCGCCAATCGTGATATTCGGCTCGCATTTATTATGCACGTGCCTACTGGGGAATCTAGTTTTGGGGTCATAGTAAGTTGACAAACATAGCGATTTTAGTTTTTAACCGACTTCCAAAAAGGAGAAGGTTCTATGTTCATTTGTATGTATTTTTTTTGTGTATGTTCATCGACATTTTCGCCAATTGTGAACCAAATCGAAAAATCCTTTTTTGGTTCAAAAGGGTATACTCCCGAGGTAGTCCCATTTAAATTTTACAGAAATCGACTGAGCCGTTTTGAAGAAAACCACAATAATGTAAACAATTCGACCGAAATATCCTAATTTTGTACACGATGAACATCGATAATTTCGCCAAATGTGAACTGAATCGAAAAATTATTTTTTATTTCGAAAGGGTATATTTCCAAGGTGGTCCTTTTTAAATTTTACAGAAATCGGCTTAGCCATTTTTGATAAATCAACAACTATATCAACAATTCGAGCGTTAAATTCGAATTTTGTATTCGATGGAAGGCGGTTTTGCCATTTTTTGCAAAAATTAATTATTATTACTGTACAACTTACTACTATTGTGTCAAGTTATAACACAGGGGTTTTTGCGATCACCGAAGTTCATTAAACGGCTAGTCTTTAGTTGGGTGACCACGGGTGAAGATTACAACTAAGTGCTGCTGTAGACTGTGTTAACTGACTTAACTGTTTACCCATGCCATAAGCATTCAGACGACTTAAGAACTCTGACACCAGTGCTAGCCATTACCGTTTCGGTCCGCAAAATGCTAATATTTTGTCTTGTCTATCATTAGTTTTACTAATGCATTAACCTTTTTTGAATTTTTACCGTAGTTTTATGTTTAACTTCAAATGTTGCTCCTTTTTTGAAAATTTGGGTCAAATCTAGTTGATGTCAATTGAAATTTTACCCCCTTCCCATAGACGGATATGAAAGATACACAACTTTAGTTTCGATGACGATACACTTTTTTTTGTACACAGTATTGACGTAAAATACAAGATGGCCACCGCCACAACATGTCGGATTACATTTTCTACACAACCCTCTCAACATGGGTTTCAAATTAAAGCGCTTTTCATGCAGAACACAGGTTTTAGTAACAAAATAAAACCTAAAAACACAATAATAAAATCAGTAAAAAACTTAAAAAATTAAACGGTTTTGTGTACATAGGCAGCGGGTTAGTTTTACGGGGTGCAACGTACATAATGAAATCTTCCAGGCGATTTTATTTTAGAGTTATTATTTTTTAGCCTTTAGTACATGATACGGTTTAATTTAAAAACATTTTCACCAATTTTATTTGTTGATACACTTTAGTAGGTATATAAACTGACAGCTATATTGGTCTGTTGGTGTATCCACCCACTAATCTTATCAGCCTTAGGATGTTAACTGCTGGACATGGGCCTTCACTTGGAATAATTATTCAATAACACCGGTAGGAAGCGACTTGCATATAATTGCGGTCTTGCACCTGTCTACCTTGTGGGTTAACGTCCTACGCTGCTATTGCCTGTATGTGGTCTCCACTAGAGAACTTTTCGTGTATTTTGTGCACTGCTATTTGAATTTGTGAATTCTGGGCATTCAACAATGGGCTATGTTTTTGGTTATTTTACGGAGCTCTTGATAAAATTATCTGATTCGATCTCGCAGAACTACTCCGAGCATAGCCCTTTCCATAGCTCATTAGGTTACTTGGTGTATTTAATTTGTTAATATTACCTGTTCATTGACGTTGTTTCTCGTGTTAAATACTTATGCACAAGAAAATACACTATTTTACGCATATAAAAAGCGGCAAAGTCAACAAAAGCTACCGCTATTCTTTATTACTGTCTTCTTACCACAAAATAGAGATAGACAGATCCCTGTAAAAGCAATTTTCTATCTGTCTGGTATCTGCGTTTACCTCATAGTAATATTATACCGTATTATTAGGTGATTTTTCTTTGAACACAATACTCGTTTTCCCTGTATGAGTGATCGGTAATGAAATAATGTGATATCTTATTTGATGGGATTATCCATTTTCTTTTCATAGAGGGTTGAGTTGACTATAAAATAAGCTTGTTACTCTGTCTCGTTTGTGAACCATTTTTCCTATAAGGGCGATGTCAAAAGGTTGTGTGTGTTGCTTTTTGCGGCAGGTTGGTTGGTAATTGGTTGCGGTAAAGGTTGTAAATATGTATAAGCAAGGTAGTAAAATTTAGCATCGGCAGTGCTTACATATTTGAGCCGTTTGGAGTTGAGACATTGGGTCCGTGGGGGCCGGGAGCTCATCTTGTTTTAAAAATCTTTCTGAGCGTCTGGTGGACGCGACGCGTGACCAAAATGCTGGTGTTTATTAAGCTCAACGTATAAGCATTACTATTCAGCGTGACAATGCAGCCAGCATGCTGGGCACGCTGCCAACTAGCAGTGGACTTGAGCATTTGGTTTATTTTTAGACCTTCAAGGGTCTGTGGATGATCCAATTGCTTGTATGTAGTAGTAGTTTATGTAGTTTTAAATTATGTAAGTCTTGTAGGTATTTAGAGGTAGTTAATAAAGGCATTTGCCCTAAAGAAAAATAAATTAGGATCTATTTAGAAATATGAATGATCCACCAGTAAGCCATAGGACGTCCACTGCTAGAAATTTGGCCCCCGAATCTCCTATAAGATTGCATCCAGCATAATTCTGTGGATTTGACGAATAACTTGGTTAACCTCATGAGAAACTTCCTAAGCTGCGCTGCCATTATCTCCACTCGACAACTATTAATAATAGATTTTGTGAAAATTAAATTAGGTGTCAGGTTTTTCCTTTCTTATTGTAACATTTACCTACGTCAAGTGTGACAAATGATTCCTTCAGAACTTTCAAAGATTAGAAATTAACTGAATGTATTTAAAGAAACAATTAACGTGATTAAGATAAGATAATTAAATCCAGAAGTTTTTCCTTTCTTTTTGCAACGCTTAACAAAACAGTAGGTAAACAAAACAAACAAAATAAAATCGCCCCGAAGTTAGCCACAAACAAAGCGGAACGTGACAAGTATGACAAATTACTTCCGTGGTTCAAGATTCGATTACCGGCGGCTTTCCTCAAACATTATACTTTATGAATTCAATTCAGACTCATCAGGGTTTTAAATGGAGTGCAATGATTTGAGTCTTCTTCTTTGTAGCTCCCGTTTTAGCAAATTCGACCTGAATGAATGAGTCCTGAAAGCGAAATGTTATACAGTAAAACTACCGCCACCATTAGTTACCGGTAGTCCTACGATAGATCTAACGGTACGGTACAGGCGGTTTTTTAAAACTGATAATTGAATTGCACAAATGTACTTACTATAATCTGACTTGTAATTTTTTATTTTTATTGATGAAGAACCTGTATTTGTGACAATTCAACTACCGTTAGTTTTACTAGTAAAACTGGACCGACTTGACGCAAAAACACCGGGGTGTTATAAATTTGAAGTGTATCTCTCTTTCTCTGTGTGTGTTTATGTGACATCGTAGCTCCCGAACGGATGAACAGATTTTTTTTTTTTTTAAAGGGTGATGGATTCGGAGTGTTTTTAGCTATGTTTCATCAAAATGGCTTAAGAACCTTGCTCTCAGATAATATTTATAAGATATCCACTACACCGGTATCGCTAATACGAGTAAGACATGGAGTCATGGACGGGGAGAGAGTCATGTCACGAATACAACCCTAAACATGATGGTAAGCGGCAGAAATGGGAGGGGACGACCAAAATAAGTGTGGATGAATTGTGTGAAAGATGATATTATTATGCGAGAGAAAGGAGTTGATGATGAGATGACGTATGATAGAATGACGTGGCGAAAAGAAACGTGCTGTGCCGTCCCTGCCTAGTGGGAAAAGGGCAGGATGATGATGATTCGTTCACATCTAGCATGGACTACATTGCGCTTGCCTATCGCATCAGTCCTCACACCATATGTCCTGCACATTGCCACTTCAAATTGCCAATTCGCTTAACTATGTCGGTAACTTCGGTTCTTCTATGGATCTCTTTATTTCTGATTTCATCTTGCAGCATCTCCAAGCACCGCGCGCGGCACGCGCCATACTTGGCACTTATTCATAAGGATCATAAGATGATAGGAAACCACGTTTATGTGCTGGAAGTATCTTGAGCAGTCTTTCTTTTGAACAGTCTTACCATTAGAATTGTTTGCTTATGATGATGATGGTAGATAACTTTAATACTAACATAATTTATTCAACTTAATATAATGTCATTTCGTTTAAAACAAAGCAATGTTTTCAACCTACTATTTTAACTTTTTTTTTGCTGATATTGATACATAATTTTGTTATATTTCTTTTTTGTTTGTTTATTTAAAATTTCTAAAATTCATTTGTTTTTTGTCTTTTCTCAAAGTTGTCAAAATGTATAATAATTTCAAAAATATATATTTAGTCCAGGAAAGCGCAAATTCTTCTCTTGGTAATCAATTTGAAAAGGGCCACCAAGAGACCGGCCTAGCCGAGTTTGGGACCCGCTGTTAATCCAACTAGTTATATTAAAATTCTCACGTTAATCATAAGTATTCTGCAAACAATCTGTAACAAATTCATTGCTTTGTAAATAAATGTTTTCTTTCTTTCTTACCCGTTCAAACATACTAGGTATAAGTTGAAGAGAAATCACAATCATTCAAAATCATATGATTCGCAACAAACTCACAATAATACTTAAGTAATTTAGATGTTATCTACATTTATATTAAATAAATTACATTTGATATCAGTGTCTGATTTATTTTTGTGTATTGTTGTCCACTATTTTCAAAAGCCCCTTTCATTAATATTCAGAATCTTCTAGATATATTTCTGTAAAGATTTAATAAAGCGAAAGGGAGTTATATAAACTAACATTAGTCTGTGGTGGTCTGGTGGTAGTGACACCCTCCTAACAATCGTAAGGTCGTGGGATCAAATTCCTGCCCGTAACAATGAGTTCTTTAGAATTAATGTACTGATTTTTACACCACTTACTTTCCGGTGTAGGAAAAAATCGTCAGGAAAACTGCATACCTATGTCCGTAGAAAATATTCGATGGCGTATGTGTACCCACCAACCCACACTGGGCCAGCGTGGTGGACCACGGCCAAGGCCCTACCACCCATTGTTGCAGTGGACTAATAAAAAGTCTGATACAGTACAGTACTACTATATAATTACGTACTGTACTGTACCAGCCTTTTTTATAGTCCACTGCAGGACGTAGGCCTACCCAAGAAGGGTGATAGGGCCATTTCCACCACGCTGGCCCAGTGCGGGTTGGTGGATTCACATACGCCATCGAATTTCTTCTACGGACGTATGCAGGTTGCCTCACGAAGTTTTTCTTCATCGAAAAGCCAGTGGTGTGAAATTCCGTACATAAATTCCAAGGAATTCATTGGTACGGGACCGGGATTTAAATCCACGACCTCACGATTGTAAGGCGGGTGTCATTACCACTAGACCACCACAGCTCGGTAATTACGTACTACTTAAGGATAATATATTGGCAACCTGCCATCTCGAAGTGGCAGTCGCTAACCACTTGGCAAAACTTGAGTGATTAGTAACATTAGAACCATCGACACGAACAACAAGAAGGTTTTCGGTTTTCACTATGGGGCAAATATGGACAGCGATAAAAACACAGTTGTTTAATAAATGCAATACTAATTAAGGTAAGTATGAAACGCGAAATTGGCCATACAAAAACAATAAGCTGTTATGTACCCCTAAATTATCCGATTTAAGTGATTTTTACTCATGTAATCAAAGTTCCATAGCTAGGTTTAAACGTCTTAGTTTTTACAGTTTCTTAAATAATTTTTAAGTTGATTTAAGTTTCTAAAACCATATTTTTATGCAAAAACTTGGCTGAAAAGTATATGAAAATAAAAACTTTTCTGAAAAAAAAAAGACGTTCAGAAAGGTGCAATATTTTTATTCAAGCGCACTCGCTTGAAAAAAACGAGTGCGCTTGCTACTAAAAACATAACATGTTCATTATCATGTATCAGAATACAACTTAAGGGGTGAAAAGAGTTATTTCCCGGAACGTTAATTTTATCAAAAATGTACCTAAAGTTTCCTCGATGTTCTACAGAAAACGAGTAAACATTGGTCGACTCACACTCCTCCTAAGCGGACTGTCTGTGTGTCTGTCTGTGTGTCTGTCTGTCTGTCTGTCTGTCTGTGGCATCATAGCGCCCGAACCACTGAACCAATTTCAGTTTAGTTTTTTTTTGGATGAAAGGAGACTTATTAAATTAAAAGAGTGTTCTTAGCTATGTTTTATAAAAATCGATTGAGCCGTTTAAGAGTTATGGTGGGTTAAAGTGGGGATGGAAGAACCAAAATTCTACAAATGTGCCCAAAATGGTTGTCAATTGAAAGTTTGTTGTCAAATATTTTTGTGTCGGGGGTTTTTTAAATTTTAAATTTATAATTATTTTAAACAAAACCTAGAGTTTTATCACCATCATATAAATTAGAACTCAAAACACATACCAATTGGGTTATTTCACCAAAATTTTAATTTCAAACATGTACCTATTGTGAGTAGATAAAAATTTTTAGCAAATTTTTCTTTAACACTAGAATTTTCCGTTTGCTAGAGTGGGAGCGAACAGAGATATCGGTTTCTAATACTTACAAAGAACTCTACACTTCTCGTGAATTAATGACGCCTATTCTTCTCCCATAGAGCGCCGTCTAGAGCTCTGCAGCGCAATTAGATTTGTTCCGCGGTAAAGATATTTATTTTTGCTGTGGTTTAAAACTTAGAAAAATGTAGATAGATAAATATACATCAAATAGTTTTCAAAAAGTTCTCGAGTGGAGACCACGTACCGGCAAGCGCAGCGTAGGACGTCCACCCACAAGGTGGACGGATGACCTCCGTCACCCTGGATGGGTGACAGCGGGTGGCATTTTCCAACTGGGCGCTACCGTGGCTCGGATGACACGTTAAATTGTAGGTCCCGGGTGTTTTAACTGTTTAACCATGTCAGAAACCTTCAAGCGGTCTAAAAACTCTGACACCAGGGCTAGCCACCCGGCCTACACGAACTTACTTACCGAGCACTTTAGCATCGCGCGGCGTTGTAGTCGGCTTGCAATCGTCTTACGACTAACTAAAAAGCCTGCCCACTACGTAGCTTGGGCAGAGTTTTGTTACGGACACTTTTTTTGCACGATTGTGACTCTAATAGATATTTGCTCTAAGACAGCACCGTATATACGATGGTAGACACCAAACAAATTGCATGCAGTGGTCCAAACTTTTTCACTAAAGAGTAGAGTGATGGCATCATTTTTAACGTTTAAATATGTGCGGTTACCAACTATCCTGGCGGAGAGTGGATGCCGGTGGAAGTGGAAACGATTTGGGTAATTTATTAGAGTAAGGCTAAAAATGTTCCAGGAAATGGTTTGGCACAATTCGGACTAATTTTGATTGGTACTTTTGCTATGTTTACATAGAATGAGCGAAACTGTGAGAGAATGGTTCTGACTGTATTTTAAAGGAGATAATGTAAAATTATGTAGAGCTTAGGTAGTTACGTTGTACAGTATTTAATTATTAGTTTTATTTGTTTTAGAAAATGATTATACTATTATTTTCTTACTTACAGTGTACAGTCTCCATTTAAAGTAATTTCATAAATTTGGATCTTATTATTATGACATTTCTTGGAAAATATAGCGGCGCGCGGTGTGACAATTACAAAATAATAAAGCATTGAATATCGTTGTGTATTTGCAATTTATTTTTATTACTGTACAAATTCTAGGCTGACTTTGCACGATCTTGTTTGGGTTACTTTTTAATATAAATTTCCAGACATTAACTATTTTAACAAGCTATCAAGCTCAAAATTCTAAATACAGATACTTCAAGATATATTCAGACCTTCAAGGGTCTGTGGATGATCCAATGCTTTTTGTGTAGTAGTAGTGTTGGTAGTTTTAGCATATAATTTGTATTGTTTTTAGTTGTAGGAACATAATAAAGTAACTGTAACAAATCTAAGGTACTCTCAAAATAATCCAACAATCTATTATAGACATCGACCCACCAACAGGGATGATCTACTCAAGACCACAGGAACACTCTGGATGTAAGCCGCTTTCAATCGGTCTTAAAATCGGTCTGAAAATTCATAAAAAAAGCCTATGTTCAGTAGTGGACGTCCTACAGATGATACAATCATAAAATTAATGAAATGACGAGAAATTTCTCAAAAGTACCTTATATGGTTGACATTTTCTTTTTATAATTTCCATTATTGTAAAGAATCATTATTGTGTAAGAGCATAATGAACTGATAAATTGTTATGCTCTGTTAGTAATAAAAAAATGCAAGTGAAGTCCCTCTGCGTGGAAGAAGTGTAACTTCGACGCAACAGTGCTTTCATACCCCTCCATGGTAGTGTTAAATGTTTAACGCAACCTTGTTGGAAGTCGCATTAGAAGTTTCACTTCAATTACCTGTGTATAATATCGACTATACATTCTAATTTAAAGCAAAACATTTTGTGCGAATTTAACTTTTAAAAAAATGACACGATTTTTTAAGTTACAATTTACAGTTGTAAAACGCAAAAGACAGCAAGATTTTTTTCTAAAGCGTAAGATCCATATATTATTTATCTCTTAACAACTCTCTTGTGACATTCATAATTTTGTAGTCATGTGGTCAAATCTCACTCTAACAAAATTCAATATTCAATATTTATTTTATAACAAAGGGTTTAAGGTGCCTATCCACTTTAACGTAGGTACCATTTTACACAACCATACCGTGTCCGTACTAGAAACGTGTCAGGCAAAAAATACTATTAGTAATGAAAAGTCTGAAGCTATGCCCACTAGATTGTTCTGTCACCAACTAGAACCAACGCGTGCCATCAATAATTTCGATACGGTGATGGTATGGTACGTTTTATTGTGCAGCCACCTTTAGCTTCGAAAGAGGTATGGAGGACTTGACTACTACATTAGAAAATAAAAGATCAGTTTGAGCTTGAATTGGAGAATGAATTTATTAAGGTTCTACTGCTATATTTATGTAAAAATGATCTGTCTTCTCTCTCATATAATACTGCTCGCGCTGCTCGCACACTATAAAAAAACGCGCGTGGGTCGTAGTGCAGGCATTCAACGGCGAAGGGCGCGCCTGCGACGATGCGACGGCATGACGATGCGCGATGCTGCATGGGTGAGCGTAAAGGACGGCACAAGCCTGGTTTAATCACCAGGCGAGTAGTCGTGTAAAGTGCTGGGAGCACCGGTGTGTTCCTTTGGAGATCCCGGAGCTCCAAAGGCTGGCCACCGAGGGGGTTTTAGTGGGTACAATCCCACATAACCTTTCTGCACCCCAATGCAGTTAAAGCATCTTTAGAAGATTTCCCCCTAGTAAAAAAAAAAAAAAGGGTGAGCGTGGAAAATTTATCCCCTTTTTGTCGTTTCCAAGTTAGTATCGAGTCTGACAGCCGATTGTCTGCTGACCATTTGAGATGAGATTAAAAAAACCCGGACAAGTGCAAGTCATGCTCACTAGCCGAGGCTTCCGTACAAATCCCTTAATTACATGCAGGCTTCATGACTTATTCATTCATTCAGAACTATGTCGTTAAAACCTTAGAGCGAAGGTCATCAATAAAAGGGAAATAGTAGATTATGCACCTAAAGATGGTGCTGGTGATGGTATGGTACGTTGTATTGTGCAGACCATCGAGGATGAGCAGTCGAGCGAGACTGACTCTCGAGCGTCAGGCAGACGGCTCAAATAAAGCGAGTGCGTCGCACGTTGTGTGCGTTGTCGGCATCAAAATCCGTTGCGTAGTTTTAAAGAAATAAGCATACATAGAGACAGACAGACAGGGAAGCGACTTTGTTTTATACTATGTAGTGATACACCTGTGCGAATCCGGGGCGGGTCGCTAGAACATTAATAAAAAAATAGATTCGGCTTTAAGGTAGTAGTGGGCATGGTAGTGCGTACCGTGTAGTTTTCCGTGCCGGAAACGTCCCTAGCACGGTTTTGGTATGGTACGTTGTATTGTGCAGGCATCTTTAGCCTCGAAAGGGGTGAGCGTGGAAGATTGATCGCCTTTCTGTCGTTTCCAAGTCAGTATCAAGTCTGACAGCCGATTGTCTGCTGGAAATTAGAGCGACCATTCCAGATAAGATTTAAAGGTTGAGATGTTTTAGGGAATAACGGCCTAAATGTTGGGATGTTTATATTTGAGACTGTCTATGTAGATTTATTAACAAGGAATACTGACAAACATTATTACTATTTTTTTAACTAATTCCTTTCTGCCTAAAAACTTAATATTTAGGCTAAAAATTAACGAATACCTAAGGCCTATTTCTATCCAAATAACATGTTATGCTATTCTTATATTACAGGACTAATTGCGATAAATAAATAGTTACATTACTATGCCGACGTTTCGATCGAGTTGCATCGATTGTACTCGTAGTTACGTATGAGTAGGTAAGCGAAGCTGCAGGACATGCCAATTCAACTTTTTTTCAGTGTGTGATTAGTCCCGTAGTTTAAGTGATTATTCAAATCAAATCAAATCATTTATTTTTGACATAATAAACGTGTTACAATAATACATGATCCATAGGCTCCTGAACTAGTCTAAGACTGTGTCTCAGGAGCCAGTGGCTTCTCCATATTAATATAAAAAAAGGCATGCCAAAATAAAAATAAAAAGTAGACTTAACTAATTCGGAAAAAATCGTAATCTTAAAAACTTAAATGAAAAAAAAAATTGAATTTAGATATAAATTGTAGTGTAATTGTAGTGTAAGCATAATGTGCTCAAATCATGAAAATTTCATAATTATCCTTCGCCAAAAATGGCGAAACCAACTTAAACCGTGTGCAGGATTGGAATACTTAGTTCGCACGAATCGATGTATCATCCATGTAGTAATTTTTACATAATTGCTGATTTTTCAAAAACAGATAAGCCGATTTTGATAAAATATAAATGGAACTACTTCGAGAGTGTTCTCTTTTGAAATAAAAAAAAAAAACTTTTTAAATCGATTCTTTATTGTAGAAAATATCTATGAACATTCATATTATAAATAATCGGCCAAGTACGAGTCGGACTCGCGCACGGAGGGTTCCGTACTGTATGGGAGCCCCCCTTTTATATTTATTTTATTTTAATTTTCCTATTTATTATTAAAGGAAATATTAAACTAAATATTCTGTGAAAATTTCAAGCATCTACCTGGTACCATTACTAATATAGAGCGAAAAACGTCTAAAAATTCAGGTTTGTTGTATGGGAGCCCCGTTAAATATTTGTTTTATTTTGTTTTTAGTATTTGTTGTTATAGCGGCAACCGAAGTACATCATCTGTAAAAATTTCAGCTGCCTAGCTATCATGGTTCATAAGATACAGCCCGGTGACAGACAGCCAGACAGACAGACAGACAGACGGACATCAAGTCTTAGTAATAGGGTCCAGTTTTTCCCTTTGGGTACGGAACCCTAAAAATAAAGTGCAAGTGGAGTCCCTCCGAGCGGAAGAAGTGAAACTTCGACGCAACAGTGCTTTCATACCCCCTCCTTGGTAGCGTTAAACGTTTAACGCAACCTTGTTGGAAGTCGCATTAAAAGTTTTACTTCAATAAATAAATACAGACTAGACAGTACCTTCTTTTTGGAAGTCGGTGAAAATAGCTTGTTCCTATTAATAATGCGTGAAAACTACAATACCAGTCTAAATTTCCCTAAAGTCATCACTTTCAAGCGCAAAGTCGATTTGGGCATCTGGATACAAACTCACGGTAATCCATCCATTTTGCACTCCACTACGCGACAGGATCATTTTCGAACCGAAGCCAGCCTATGGGGCGCCAATGTATACTGGCAACCCTTCTCTATCACAGAACTACACAATTTTCAACCATATAACTTAAGCATTAGAGTTAGATTGAAACGCAAAGGAATCATGGCAATCTTCATTGACTCAATTTCTTGTGCAAACGAATTGTCTCAAAGTTCGTATGTGATTTCTGTATCGACAAACGCGGTTTGTGTGATTTGATTACTGGATTTTTTCTATTTATTTATGGAAATGCTTGCGAGTAATTTGTAGGGAATTGGAGGAGGATACAATTCGGAACGGAATTGGCAAACTTAAATCAATCGCGGAAACCAATTTACGAGTTCATAACTTCTTGGCAAAAACATGGACTTATTTAGAGTGTTTCTTTCAACGACTTACATATTTTAGGATATTATTGTAGGTACACATCACTATGAACAATGTTTACTATGGGGTTAGCCAGGAATTAAGGAAAGAATCAACTGTTTACAAGTTGCAGTTATTATTTTTTAAGTTGCAGCTTTGTATGGACAGTTGACACAGCTGTTTATTTTTTTGAATTCTATATTAGCCATGTAGTAAAAGTAGTTCATAATGATGGTCTGGATTGTCTCCTTTGAAACCACTTACTTGAATAATCATGTATATTGTTAGTAAGTATTATTAGCGTGAAGTTAGCTAGAAAGTTTTAAAAACAATGAATGAAAGTCTGCGAATAAGTGACTTTTATTTCACTATCACTGTCACAGTTGTTTCGGCAGCATTTTACAAAGCTAAGATTAGTCAACAGTAGAACATAATTATTTTTCACAAAAAATGGCAAATGCGCCTTCCATCGTGTACAAAATATCGAAAATATCGCAAGAATTGTTTACATTATTGTTGATTTTTCAAAAACGGCTCAGCCGGTTTCTGTAAAATTTAAATGGGACCACCTCGGGAGTACGAGTATACCCTTTCGAACTATAAAATAATTTTTGGGTTCAGTTCACGATTGGCGGAATTATCGAAGAATATACACAAAAAAATATATATATACAGACGAACATAGAACCTCCTCCTTTTTGGAAGTCAGTTAAAAATACACTTTGTTCAATTCAATAAAGAGCGGGCTCATAATGCTGTCAAAGTCTTTCATGTTATTTTAAGTGTTTTTAGGGTTCCGTAGTAAAACGAGGAACCCCTATAACTTCGTTGTGTCCGTCCGTCCGTTCTCATGATACAAAGCCTTATAAATTCCACATTTATGAACCAAATTGCATGAAATTTGACATTATATTATTTAAGTATAGATCTCATTTATAAAATCTTAAAAATTTCAAAATTGTGTATTTGAGAGGTAGCTCCCATACAACTTGCATACTAAATAGCTCAGAGGTCGTTGAGTCAAATCATATTTCTTAGCCAATTAAGTATGTTTTTTTCTAGTAGTCAACCATCTAATGAAATCATAAAGATTGTTTTTTATCATCATCATACTCGTAATCATCGTCACCATCTACGGAAGCCTATCATACCCGTATCTCGACACGCACTTGGCAACTTGACTTGACTTAATTACAGTTATAACTTGAATGCAATCATCACACACACGCATACACTCTCACACACACACCCTCACACTCACACACACAAACACACACACACCCTCACACACACACACACACAACCACGTACACACAATTAAAACGGCTATTGTTGTCTAAATTATGTAATTTTGATTAAAATATTGTATTTTATGATAATTTTCTGTTATCCAAATTCATAATGTTGTCTAAATTCTTTTGCCGGAGGTGGGCGATGCTGCCCGCGACACAGTCTTTCTGACTACTGCAGGTAGTATCGTTCCTTTGTTTAGAACTAAGTTTTTGTGCCAAATAAAGAATTTTATTATTTATTATTATTAAATTCTTGTTTTGAATAAATATTTAGTGTATTTCCGCTCTGTCGTAGTCATATAAGTTAAGGGTACTATTCAAAATCCAAATTAAATCACAAACAAAATAAGTAATTAATCATCAAACTGTATCATGGTTCGACTATGGTTAGGTCAGGTTAGAAAAGCTAGGCTTAGGTATGTTTACAAAATATGAATGAACCTGAAACAAAATTTTTAATTAATCCGTTTAAAATAATAAAAAATAATTAAACCTGTAACAAAAATAGTGATTAGTAATCTATTTAAAAAATGTAGTAAACCTGAAAATAATATTTAATTAATATGTTAAAATTACAAATATAATTTATTTATAAAAAAATGGTATAAAATAATTGAAAAAATACTTAGTCAATAAATAGCACCCCTATTCTTACTGTACTCTATTCGACACGTGTTTCGCCTCTAAACGAGGCATCTTCAGGACGTGTTGACTCTTCGAGCTCACTCGCAAGAATGACGGCTCGCCGCGCCGGCGCTTCTTATATACTCGTCGTGACGCACCGAAGTAAAGGCGATGTGACGGTAGTTTGATCGTTCAGCAACTCGTTGTGTGTGTTTTGATGTTTCATTATTTCTAAATGCTCCAAAACATTTAAGCGAAAACCTTTTTCACATACATGTAGAATTTCAAAAGTGTTGTTGTTATCCAAATCGTGTCCAGTTTCTAATAAATGTTTCGCAAAATTCGACTTCTCTGGGTGATTGTTTCTAGATGCAGCTAAGTGTTCTTTGTAGCGGGTTTGAAAACTCCTTCCAGTTTGTCCCACATAAACTGCGTTACATGTGTCGCAGGTTAACTTGTATACCCCCGATTTCTTGCTTTTTTCTAAATTAATTAAAAATTTTGTTTCAGGTTCATTCATATTTTGTAAACATACCTAAGCCTAGCTTTTCTAACCTGACCTAACCATAGTCGAACCATGATACAGTTTGATGATTAATTACTAATTTTGTTTGTGATTTAATTTGGATTTTGAATAGTACCCTTAACTTATATGACTACGACAGAGCGGAAATACACTAAATATTTATTCAAAACAAGAATTTGAAGATGAACTTCCGCAAAGTAACGCCTGATTCAATAAACTATATTATTATTAACTTATTTTTATCTTATACCAATACTTTGATCAAGAAATCAGCCTAACAACATCATAAAAGCCTTTTTTATGTAAAGTTAGTTTATGGTCTATTGTGAAAATGCCATCTCTCAGTTCTTGAAATGTAATAGTCCTAGTAAATAGTGTAGTCGATCAAATAATTTATTTTTACTGATCACAAGCTGCAGTGCTGGTCCATTGGTACTGACACTCGCCTTACAATCGTGAGGTCGTGGGTTCAAATCACGGTCCCGTACCAATGAGTTCTTAACTTTAGAATTTATGTACGGAATTCTACATCACTGGCTTTTCGGTGAAGGAAAACATCGTGAAGCAACCTGCATACGTCCGTAGAAGAAATTCGATGGCGTATGTGAATCCACCAACCCGCACTGGGTCAGCGTGGTGGATATGGCCCAATCACCCTTCATGGGTAGGCCTACGTCCTGCAGTGGACTATTAAAAAGGCTGGTACAGTACAAGCTGCTGACCACAATAAAAGACAGTGAAATTTTTAATAAATCCCCGTTTTATAATAGCTTTGGAGACGCGCCAAGAATGAAAATGAGCGGTTATTTTTAGACTAACGCGTAACCGGCTTACTCGCTTGGAGAAACCCATTATTTAGTGCATATCACATCTCTCTGGTGTATGGGTCGAACTTGCTCACTAACTGACTTCCAAAAAGGAGGAGGTTCTATGTTCGTCTGTATGTTTTTTTTGTGTGCGTTCATTGATAATTTCGCCAATTGTGAACCAAATCGAAAAAATATTTTTTATTTCGAAAGGGTACTCCCGAGGTAGTCCTATTTAAATTTTATAGAAATCGGCTGCGCCGTTTTTAAAATTAAATTGAAATCAAAAATAATGCAAACAATTTGAGCGAAATTTTCGAATTTTGTTCATGATGGAAGGCCGTTTTGCCATTTTTTGCGAAAAATAATGATTTTATGTTTGTAACAATAAACATGTAAAATTATACATTGTTGACGAAAAAAAATTGGTTTTAAATATGTACCTACGTTAAATCGGGCCAGTAGGGGGCCTTAAGAGGACTGTGAATCCACCACTGTTTTCGCATTTTCTGTTGCAGCTCGAGAGAATTGTGGTACATTTTATGAAAGAATTTACTTTCCCGGAGAAAACAATTTTCACGTCTTAAATTGCAACGAAATGTAACGTTTTTGTTGTTAATTGCTTGAATCGGTCAAGTGCGAGTCGGACTCAAGCACGAAGGGTTCTGTGCCGTATAGAAGTCCCCTTAATGAATCAATGAATGAATGAATCAATGAATGAATGAACACTTTATTGTTAACACAAATTACAGAAAAATACACAGAAAGGACAAATAAAGTAACTTAAACCTAGTGCAACAAAGGGCGGCCTTATTGCTTACAGCAATCTCTTCCAGGCAACCCTTACATCTAGAGAGGAAATAACAATGATAGAAAAAAAAACGGGGTGAGTAGTAAAGGAGAAAGGAACAAAAAAAAAATGTATTAAATTTATTATATAAGTGAATGTAAAACTTAATTTACATCTTCCTGTAGTCATTATTAATATCGAGCAAAAATATCACGTTTCTTGTATGGGAGCTCCCTTTGAATATTATATTAAACGTTTTCATCAGCAAAGATACGGAAAAACTCGATAAATCAACTAAAATTAGCAAAATATGCAGAGGTCCATAGCGATGGTGAGCAGGACCTACCCGCTTACCTAACTCAAAATAGGTATTATGATAATTTGTTATTTCCTCTTCTCGACACGATTTACCTCCGGGTCCAGATAGTGAAAATACTTATAACTAAATCACTTTTATGTAATCACTACATAGTATAAAACAAAGTCGCTTGCGGCTGTCTGTCCCCATGTATGCTTATATCTTTAAAACTACGCAACGGATTTTGATGCAATTTTTTTTTGACCGAGCGTAAGCGAGGTCTCTGAGTCTACTGGGACGAATTTTCACAGAATATTAGGTGTTATATTCACAACAATAATAAATCATAAAATTGAAATAAAATAAACATTTAAGGGGGGCTCCCATACAGTACGGAACCCTCCGTTCGCGAGTCTGACTCGTACTTGGCCGATTTTTTTATGAAATCACAGTTTTTATTAAATGAAATAGGAATAGCGCGAGGTCCAAGTCCGGGGCGGACTACTAGTTTAATAGATAGAGTGAATCAAGGGGAAGGTTTATATGTATAATACACTACCTGTGCGAAGCCGGGTCGAGTCGCTGGTACTAACTAAACACAACTTTTTTACAGCTAGGTTTATGTGACCAAAGATCCTCGTTTACGTATTTTATAGTCAGTAACAATACCTCCTTGTTTTACTAGTAAAAAAACAACGGGGCACTGTCCGGAAGAGTGGGCAGAAGTAAAAACTTGAACATGTAAAGTACTATCATTTAAGTGGAATAATACAATATCACACACGCCCTACCCTGAAAAGCAGGCATACGCAGGCATGCGCGAAAAAAAGAGATAGCGGGAATATTACTTCCTCTCTACTCTCGCTCCGTCCTACGAATTTTCGATCAGCTTACGCGTCTGTCCATTTTTAGGGTTCCGTACCCAAAGGGTAAAAACGGGACCCTATTACTAAGACTACGCCGTCTGTCTGTCCGTCTATCTGTCACCGGGCTGTATTTCATGAACGATGATAGCTAGAACGTTGAAATTTTCACAGATGATGTATTTCTGTTGCCGCTATAATAACAAATACTCAAAAACAGAAAATATAAATATTTAAGGGGGGCTCCCATACAACAAACCTGAATTTTTAGCAATTTTTCGCTCGATATTAATAACGGTGACAAGCAGATGCTTGAAATATTCACAGAATATTTAAATAAATATTCACTTTAAAACTAAATAGTTAAATGAAAATAAATAAATATTTAAGGGGGGCTTCCAACAACAACAAGGAAACGTGATTTTTTTGCTCGATATAAATGACGGCAACAGGAAAATGCTTGAAATATTGACAAATTATTTAGTTGTGAAGGAAATATTCCTTCATAAATAAATAATTAAATTAAAAAATAAAAAGGGGGTTTCCATACGGTACGGAACCCTTCGCGCGCGAGTCCAACTCGTACTTGGCCGATTATTACCTATCCCAAAAAGTGCACAAAGCCGCTATAAAAGTTTGCACTCCAAAAAAATGTCTGTAAAGTTGGTTTACATACGAAAATATTTCGTGATACCGTCATAAGAAAACATTGTTGAATCAACAACTGCAGGAAACAAGCCGATTGTGCCTCTCTATCGCCTGTTTGGCGCTCTCGCTGGCATGCTCGGCGCAGGCGGAACGTGACAATTTTTCGTACGTGCAGCCGGCGTTTATCAATTTATAAAACGTTTTCACACAAAAAACATTTTCAGAAAGAACGATTATCGAGTTTGACGAAATGAAATCAACACAAAATTAAGAAGATTTAAATCAACCGGCGTTTATCGATTTATAAGACGCTGTCACATCAAAAACATTTGCAGAAAGAAATGTTATCGAATTTGACGAAATGAAGTCAACACAAAATGAAGAAGATTTAAATCTCGTTTGTTTTTATGAAATCTCTAGTTTATTTTTTAAAAGCCTAACGCATTAAGTACTCAATGAGATTACTTATCTGTAATAGATATTTTGGAAATAAAACACGGGATTTTAAAATATTTTACGAGTTTTCAGTGGAAATTCAAAATCTCATTTTCATGTGAATGCATTAAGAAGGTTGATAGGTAAGTAGACAAATGTTTTATCGTTCGCACCAAAATATGAGGAAGTTACATGACAATAACCATTACAATTATTTTTTGCAAAAAAATGGCAAAACCACCTTCCATCGTGTACAAAATTCGAATATTTAAAAATCAAATATAATACTGCTGATTTTTCAAAAACAGGTCAGCCACACAACTAAAAAAAATTTTCGTTTCGGTTCACAATCGGTGAAATTGTCGATGAACATACACAAAAAATACATACAGACGAACATAGAACCTCCTTCTTTATAGAAGTCGGTTAAAAACTGATGTAGGTAATAATAGGTGGCCTTATCGCTACTAAATATTTAAAAAAACATTAGTTTATAAAACTAGTGTACCAAGTCTCGTCAAAATTGGTTGAAATGCGGCCTACAGAGGAAAATTAACACTATGACAGACGAAAGCAAAATCATCGAGTTAAAACGGAGACCCCTCTCACTTCGTTCACTCGGTCTAAGAACTTCAGCATCACAGCCATTGGTGATATAAATCAGGCCACAGTTGTCAACCCGGACACTGTAATGGTAACTATACAGTATTGCGACTCGGTCCTATCCTTGAAATAAATACTCGTACCTACACTACCAACAGCCCCACGTGGCCACGAAGTACATTGCGTGCCACCAAAGATGAGACTTGACGAGCGTCAGTGAGATACGTAGAAGAACCAAAGTTACCGACATAGCTCAGCGGATTGGCCAGTTGAAGTGGCAATGGGCAGGGCACATAGCGCGGAGGACTGATGACCGATGGGATCAAAAAGTTCTCGATTGGAGACCACGTACCGGCAAGCGCAGCGTAGGGCGTCCACCCACAAGGTGGACGGATGACCTCATTAAGACCGCAGGATCGCGCTGGATGCAAGTCGCTACCAACCGGCCTTATTGGAGATCTATAGGGGAAGCCTATGTCCATCAGTGGACGTCCTATGGCTAATGGATGGATGAAATAATAATAATTATGCTGAACATAGTATTTTAGTCTAAACAAAAGTGACATAACAATAACAATTTATAATAGATCCAACCGTTTATTTTCTTTTTGACAGCACCAATAGAACGTACTCGTAACTGCGTAATGTTACGCAAAAGTTCACTTTTAAATGCGAGGTTTTAAAAATATGACAACTGCCTAAGTTTGCTCCTTGATCCCGTATAATAATCATCTGTGACAAATTGAGTCCATATGTAAGTGCAGTTGTTTTTTTATAAATTACATAAAATAACTAACGTTTTTAAAAATTTACGTTCTATGGCTATGTCTGACAGCCATGAAACGTATTTTTTTTTTAATTTGTTCTATTGGTGCTGTCAAAAAGAAAATAAACGGTTGGATCTATTATAAGATATTGAATAATATTGAACTTGATTGATTGATTTTACAATTTTGACATAGATGTTAAAATACTATTTAATACCTACTATAGTCTTCGCTGTGGGATCCCCTGTGTTGCGATGACTAGTCTAGGGGATAAAGAAACAATGGTTTAAGAGGCGATCGAGTAAAATCAATCAAAACTGTATTCACGGTTATAACGATACCATCAGTACTACTAAACTAGTTGACATATAAAAAATATGACAAATACAACAAAGAATCAGTTTACCGTTTCTATGTAACAGAAATAAATAATGATGTTCCACTTTATTTTAAAAAAATCGTAAATTTACACCAAAAAGCGTAAAATGGCATACGTGCGTTTAACTGAATTTGTATTATAAACAATCGAACTTCTTTGCAAACTTGAATTAATATTAATCTCTAATATTGAAAGTTTTAAATGTATTTATTACATTTGTAAAATAACGTCTGATAATTTAACTATGAATTTCCAAACATCTCGTCTCAAATTCTCCATACATTATTTCTATGGACGCGCGATGTTGAATATATACGCGACGTATGCGCTCGGAAAATCAGTCCACCACCGGAGCTCAGAGCGAGGTCACGTCGATTTGCGGAGCGACGCGCTGAGAACACTCGACCGCGATCTATTGTGTACGAATATTCAGCTGCAAACAAGTAAATGAGGTAAGTTCAGTTTTGTGATTTTTACTTTTTTCGTGTAAGTTGTTTATATTTCTTGTGTTAAAATTATACTTATTTTTCCTTCATTTATGTTTTAGTGACAATGGGAAAACGTAAGGAAAATTATTACAAAAAGAAAGGCGGCGTTTTTTTTCGAAATCAAAATCGAAAAAATAAACAAAACCCGTGAGTATTTGAATTTTGAGTTATAAATAAATACTCCTTATCTAATATGGTGGAATTCTAAAGGTGGCGGACTACAGTACATACTAAACAATTTTTTTTAATAACACTATGCCGGCTGACCGAAACTGTTTGTACAGGGTTATTCATATAATTATATCATGTAGGTATGAAACTTTTTTTAGAAAAATATGAAATTAATTTTCTGATGCTTTTTCTATTCGTTCTGAATTGGTACCTACCATTTTCTCGGTCGATAATTAGCAAGCATTTTATTTCAATGAAGAAGAATATCTTTACCTATATTTTCTAGGATTTAATGCCGGCTACCCGCGTTTTATCACTCAGACTAATTCACGTATAAAAATTCAAATACCAAAATTTTATACAGGGTTAATTATACAATATACATACAAGTATTAATAATTTGAAAATGGTCGATAAAAATATTTTATATTATATTCCAGAAACGATTCTATAGAAGACAAAGGAAAGGTACTTCCCGATTCTTCCGCCAGTGTTACTGAAACCCTCCCTGTCGTATCACCAGAACCAGAACACTTTGAAGACCACTCATGTGAAAGAAGATCTTGCTGCATTGATGTATGTGTAAATGAACTTGATTTATCTGAAATCCTCGTTAATGTTTAATAATGACAACATTGTTTTTTTTATAATTGTAAAGATAATTTATTTAAACAAACTAACATCTGAACAGATGAAAGAAAAAAATGCCAAACTGAAATAGCTGAAGCTTTACTCCGTCAAATAATATAATTTATTGTTTTTAATATTTTTTTTTTCAGGAACCACAAAAAAGTATCGATGACATCGACTTCGTTATAGAAGAAGAAGTTGAAGAAGACGAACAAGAACTCATATTAGAAGGAAATCGTATAGTAGATTTTACATACATTTACAAACAACTCCAAGAAATTTCAAATCACAACTCGCCTCTTGGTTGCAATCTAAGTTGTCTTAAACTTACAAAAGAAATTAAAAAAGGTTTTCTTTCAAAATTTATTTTTACTTGTCGAATGTGCAAAGTAAAAATAGAGTTGAAGAATTGTAAAGAACCAGATAGCCCTAAAGATCTTAACCTCAACGATAATGCTGTAAGCAGCTTTATGTCAATAGGCTCGGGTTACTCAGGATTAGAACAAGTTTCATCTTCTCTTAACATCCCTTGTATGTCCGATAAGTTGTATGCGAAGTGTCATACTAAAGTTTGTGGACTATGGGAGTTAGCCAAAGAAATAAGCATGGAAGAAGCGGGTAAAGAAGAATATAATTTAGCTGTGCTTAATGGCGAGGTTGATGCAAATGGTACACCTATGATTGCTGTAGTAGCTGATGGCTGCTGGTCAAAAAGATCGTACAGGAAAAATTACAATGCACTCTCGGGTGCTGCAGTAATTATAGGCTACAGAACAAAGAAAGTATTATATATGGCTGTTAAAAACAAATATTGTATGGTTTGTGCACGTGCAGAAAATAGAAAAGACACCATTCCAGATCACATTTGTTTTAAGAATTACACGGGTTCTTCTAGTGGCATGGAATCAGCAGCATTAGTTGAAGGCTTTAAGACTTCAATGGAAACGCACAAACTGATTTATTCTAAATTAATAGCTGACGGCGATGCAAGTACACACAAAAATATAGAACAGGCCAAACCATATGGTAAGTTATTAATTGAAAAAATAGAATGTTCCAATCATTTATTAAGAAATTATTGCAACAAATTAGACGAACTTAGTAAAAATACCAACTTCCCGTTAAAATATCGCAAAGCCCTCCAAAGTAATATATTGCGCTTAAGGCGATCAGTTACTGGTGCAGTTAAGTATATTAGTGCTCAAGATAATATTAATTTTGCACAAAAAGTGTTAGAACTCAAGCAAGATTTGCTAAATGCACCCCATCATGTTTTTGGGAACCACAGCTCCTGTAAATTATACTATTGTAAACAAACAGATAAAAATAAGACAGAAGAAAAAAATCTGGTCCCTGAAATGAGAGGTAATGAAGGAAACTTCATATTCTCGGCAATCCTAAAAATAAATTCAAGATTAGTAAACAATGCAACTAGTCTAATGCACAATGTAAACAGCAATATAGCTGAAGTTTTCAATAGTGTGATAGCGAAATTCATTGGTGGTAAACGAATCAACTACTCAGGCAGACAATCTTATGCAGGACGATGTGCTGCGTCAGTAGTTTCTTTTAATTCATGTCAACCGCATTCATATCTAATGAAAAAATGTTTATTAAAAAGTCCAAATAAGTTAATAAAGAGACTTGAAATGAAAAAGAAACTGAAAAGATTGTCGGCAAAACGCAGAATTTATAAGCCTTTTATAGGTAAATCAAACAAACCTGGTACAAACGACAAAAACTATGGTGAGTCGTGTGAAAAGCCCGATATATGTAAAGCTGACTTTGAATTCGCAAAGAATGAGCACCTGAAAAATATAACGCTAACAGAAGAAAGTCGTAACTTACTCGAAAGAAGAACTATTTTACAATCAGAGTCAATAGAATGGCGTCAAGAGCGAAAACTGCGGCTCACGGCTTCTGTTTTTGGAAAAGTGTGTAAAAGAGGCTTAATAAAATGTGGACCTTTGGTCAAAAATATATTGACAGAAAAAAATATAGGTCACGTGAAATCAATTCGACATGGACAAACACATGAAAACCATGCACGGGATCTACTCAAAGATTTACTGAAACAGGATATAATACCCTGTGGTCTATTTATTGACGAAAATTTGCCCTTTTTGGGAGCAAGCCCGGATGGTCTTGTAGAAGACAAAATTATCGAAATAAAGTGCCCTTATTCGGCAAGAGAAATGAGAATAGACGAGGGAATTAAAGAAAAAAAAATCACATTTTGGAAAATGAAAAAAAATGGCGAAATTAACCTCGATAAAAATCATGATTGGTATTATCAGGTTCAAGGTCAATTACATATAACCAAAAAAAAAATGTGTGTATTCGCTGTTTGGACAGAAAAAGATATAAAAATAGAATTGATAGAGAAAGACGACGAATTTTGGCAGAAAAAAATGGAAGAAAAGCTACGAAACTTTTATTTTGATTGTTTGCTGCCAGAAATTATTGACTCACGACTCGATAGGAACATGGAAATAAGAGAACCTCAGTACATACTTGACTCCATAGAAAAAAAAACAAAAAAGCGCCCATCAAATACTGAAACTGAAGTAAAAATAAAAATTCAGAAAGCGTAAAATGTGTTTCTCTTTATATTTATAGTTCAAATTTCCATTATTTTATAAATAGTTGTTCCATTATTTTATTACTAGTTGTATCAATGGCATTCCGTTAAATCTAGTTCTGACTAGGGAAAACGCCTTCTCAAAATAGGGTATTAACCGAGACTGTATACATACATAATTTTATTATAGCATTATTTATGCTCAATACAGTTTATACTTATCAAATTCTAGGTTGGTCTCATAGTGGAAGTGGTTTATAATGATGGTCTCAATCACCCCCCTTTCGGCTTAGCACAAGGCAATCACATAACCCTGTACAAACATTACAATAAATATTAGTATAAACATTCTACACGTAAACGTATGTTAGTTAGGTACACTGAAAGTGTTTGATGTTTATAAAAATAACCCTGTATAAAACTAAAAAACAACTTTTACACAAAAGTATACATATTAATTTGCTTGCCTTGTTCTAAACTGAAAAGGGTAGAGGTCAAAAGTCATCTTTATGGACAACATTTAATATGGAGCCAACTCAGAATTCGAGAAAAGTGTGAAAAATAATATTAGCTGTCCCATGTAAAGTCGGAACCAAAAAAAAAAATCAATCTATTTTTTATTTTCGATTCCGACTTTATATGGGACAGCTGATTTATTTGCTCAAATTCCGGGTTAACCCCATATTAAAAGTTGTTCATTACGATGGTCTTAATTAATTCCTTTTGGCTTAGTATAGGGCGAGCAAATAGCCCTGCAAACATTTAAATCATACTCAAAAGTTTAAATTCTTGAAATAGAATATTATTATTAAAAATATTGCAATTACGGAATTCGCAGTTTTGCTTGGATTGGATCACGACACGGTGTGACTGCCGCGCGCCACGCGAACTTGTCAATGTGTGCGTGTGACGCACACACCGTTAGCGGGCCGCTCGATCGCGGTAAATACCTAATTTGCGCCGGCATCTTTCGTTCGGTACAGTCTTAATAGTATTTGTATGAAGACGGATTACTGTATAGATACCAGTACCGTGCCCCGGGTCATAACTTGTGAGTTATGTGCGTGTCGCTGCCTGAGATACGAATTTATACGTTACAGTTCGGTAACTGAGTGACTTGTTGATTGCAATTTGGAATTTTGACTACCATTAAGTCAAATAAATTTAGTTATAATGTCTAAAAAAACTTCACAGACATTAACAATATATATAATATGGCGAGAATTATTTGAAAATGAAATTACTAATACCAAAATCGGATCCATTCAATCACCCATTTAGACGTAAAACTGGCATTGTTATCTTTCTGCTTACTGTCAATCAACTGTCTTAAAATAACAAATTTTTACTTAATTTAGGTAAAAGAGATACCAGAGGTATAATGTGGTCGATCGAGAAAAGAAAGAAAGAGATGCAATGATTTAATATAGCATAAGTAAGAAAGAGACATGAAAAATTTCTCGATTCAGTGGATAGTTGTCGTGTTTTTCTCTCAGTAGTGTCACATTACAATTCAAATTCGACTGTTTTGACAGCTCTGGGTAAGATTTTCCATACATTTTTCTGGTTGAGAATTGCCTCAACCGACAGCGATCTCTCTAGTAGTAATAAATAGCGCTGTGATTTAGGCAAATAACAAGTATAATTAAATTAAAAATTTAAAAAACCCCCGACACACAACCATTTTGGGCACATTTGTAGAATTTTGGTTCTTCCATCCCCACTTAAACCCCACCATAACTCTTAAACGGCTCAATCGATTTTTATAAAAAAATAGCTAAGAACACTCTCGATTAAGTCTCCTTTCATCCAAAAAAAACTAAACTGAAAACGGTTCCGTGGTTCGGGCGCTATGATGCCACAGACAGACACACAGACACACAGACAAACAGACACGTCAAACTTATAACACCCCCCGACGGTGAAAACTATAATCGGGCTCTCGGAGTACTATATGAAGATGTTGAATAGATAACAAAATATAAATCAAATAAAATATTTTTTTAATCGAACATTTTACACATTTAATATCAAATTAATCATCACCATTGTAGTATTCTAAATGTGTTTTTTGGAATCTAGTCATCTATTTATTTTTATTTTAGTCTACTCATATATATAGTAGGTTATTTCAGTTTAGGAACACTATTTTTTTTTATAATATTAAGTATTTTACCAATAAAATTCCTTGGTCTTATCCAAAAGATTCCATTACACAAAAAATATATGCTACGAAAATCAGTAATAAAAGAAACTGTACTGTACCAGCCTTTTTAATAGTCCACTGTAGGACGTAGGCTTTCCTACAAAGGGTGATTGGGCCATATTCTGGTCCAATGCGGGTTGGTAGATTCACACACGCCATCGAATTTCTTACAGACATATACAGGTTGCCTCACGATGTTTTCCTTCACCGAAAAGCCAGTGCTTCGAATTAGCTTCGAAAAGAGACATACTTGTTTATGAAAAAGATGTAATTTTTTAACGTTGGAAGAAAAGTATTATTAAAAGGCAGGCTCATTATCAAATTTCAACAAAATATTTAATAAATTAGTAAGTATTTAAAAAACAAGCAAGCAAGCGCAGCGTAGGACAACTAGAGGTGGACTGACGATATAATAAAGATAGCAGGAACACGCTGGATGCAGGCCGCTTCCAACCAGCCTTTATGGAAATAAATGGGGGAGGCTTCACTTTTTGCGAAAAATAATTAGAATCATTATTAATTTCCATCTAGGTAAATACCATGCAATTCATCCAAGGTTTCTTCAAAGCCACCTCCGTAGTCAGAAGGCAGTACTTCTTTTGGGATATGCTTATACATTTGTTTAACATTTTTTAGTATACATGGATTCTCCTAGCTATCTTCTCACTAACAATTCGTTTCAAAATTTTTACAACGAGATCAATTGATTTTGATGATGTAATGAAGAAAACGTGGGTGACTCTTGTAGCATATCCATCCTTACAAAGATTGAATGATTAGGTTATTTTTAAACTAAAACTCATCTTTTTATGTATTAGCAAATTAGTTAGAACTTTAGACCATTCTCCAATGTTCATATTAGTTTGGTTTTAAGCGGCAAAATAGAATTAAAAATTTAGTTGATTTCAAAATATTTGTTCAGTAGCGCTCATAGCGTAGATTAACTAAGTGTTCGTTAGTAATCATCGAAGTTAAGCAGCGTTTAGCACGGTCCGTCTTCGGATGGGTGACCGTATTTATAACTGAGCGCTAGCGTGGCAGAGGCCTTCAGGCGGCTTAATAACTCTGACAATATTGTATAAACTTGCTTCAGCTCAAGTAACTGTACACCAGGAAATATTTCTGCAATATCCACATCGCGTATATCAAACAGTACAAGAGTGTAACAAGCGACGTAGTCATTTGCTTTTGCGTATTCAGCTGACTGAAACGATAAAATAATGAAATAAGTTTTATTCCAGGCAACTAAATAACAAGTCCCGTATACTATAACATATCCTTAAAAACTAAACATATACTGTATGTACATACTGTACTGTACTGTACCAGCCTTTTTAATAGTCCACTGCAGGACGTAGGCCTACACTCGAAGGGTGATTATGCCATATCCACCACGCTGGCCCAGTGCGGGTTGGTGGATTTACACACGCCATCGAATCTCTTCTACGGACGTATGCAGGTTGCCTCACGATGTTTTTCTTTACCGAAAAGCCAGTGGTGTGAAATTCCGTACATAAGTTCCAAAGAAACTCATTGGTACGGGACCGGGATTGAATCCATGACCTCAAGAATGACAGGCCAGCGTTACAACCACTAGCCACATGTATATACATGTTTGGTTCATACTCACAAATCTAGTTAAAATTAAGATAGGTACTATTATCAATATCGGCAGATACATAGCGCGACAGAAGTATTCCCCTCTTTTATATTAAAGGAAATAACCAAAAAACGCCGACGGAAAAAAACTGTAATTAATTGTAGAACCTGTGTACCAAGTTGTCCAAGTTTCGTTGAGATTAGTTGAAAAATGTAATCTTTATGACAAAAATCCACATCCAGACAGAAGAAAGCAAAATCTTCGTGTCGAAGCACAGACCTTGCTTCGCTTCGGTCAATTACAATTCGAATTTTGAACACAAATTGCAATGCGACTTTATTACTTTATTACATCATCAGATAGACATGCTTCTATGTTCAGAAAGTTAGGCTGATCACTGTCTACCAGTCAGTTCATGAAAGAAGCTTTATAAATCGTATTCAGCTATTTTAACTGTTCAATATTCTAAATCGCAGTTCACGCCATCTATCGATAATTCGATACGTTTAGTGATGTAGTTCGTACGAAGCCCGATAGATGGCGTTGAACCTTCTTAAAACGCGGTATCGATGCGTTTTAAGTTTTTTGTACAAGATTTAGATAATATATTTTACTTTCAGGTGATTCTGATTTGTGCTTCTACTGAATCTTGATCTTGTAATCTATCGCGATCCAATAAAAGTTTCAAAGTATATATTGTTACAATGTTTTTGCTAGGTCCGTACATTAACAGGTTTCTTCTAGGTAAGCGTGCTACATCCTAGACCGCATATCTGCTCAACATCAGGCAGTATGTAGTCAAACGCAAACCTATATGGAATTAAAAAAAAAAAAAAAAAAAATTAACAGACTTTCTAAAAGGAAGAGGTTCTATGTTCGTGAGTATGTATTTTTTTTTTGTTTTGAGTATGTGTTCATCGATAATTTTGCCAATCGTGAACCAAATCGAAAAAAAGCATTTTTTAGTTCTTATACTTTCCAGGTGGTCACATATAAATTTTACAGAAATTGGTTGAGCCGTTTTTGAAAAATCAACAATAATGTAAACAATCCGAGCGAAATATTCGATTTTTGTACACGATGGAAAAAGGTTTTACCATTTTTTGCGAAAAATAATTATGTTGTGAACAATTTCTACGATGGGTTCAGCCCTGATAATTATCACGAAAGATAATTCAATTCAAATATAACTATATATAACTTACCAATATACTATGGACATATTCATATAAGAAAAATTATCTTAAGTCTCTCAATTTTTAAGTTTGATCTGAAAAATATCCTGACATTTTCTTTGGTAAGTTTGGGTAACAGGACAAAGCAACTAAAATGGTTCAAAGTTAAAATATAAAAGACTTATGGAATTTAAAAACAAACAAGAATTCCTGATATAATACGAGTAATTATGTACTTACGAAAAATCTTTCCATATCATTTTGTTATTCCTTGCATAACATTCTTCAAAAAATTGAGGTAGAAGTGTTCGGAGAGTACAAATATTTTATAGCTGTGCCTTTGCCCGCTCCACCGACCCTTTCATCAATAGTATTATCACTCTTTCCCTCCAAGTATTCTCTCGCTGTGTAGTGTGTACGGACCCAGCAAAATATTCAAACATTTGAAACAAAATATACACCTACTACACCTAGAAACTTTTATTGATCGCAGTAATAAATCATACTACATATATACATACTAATTTGATAATGTGTGATTTGTAATTCTACTGAATATATGATCTTTTGATTCGTTAAATGATTAAAATCAAAAGATCAAACAATCAGTAGCATTACAAATCACATTTAGAAGAAAATGTCTAAATCTTAGTACAAAAAACTTAAAACGCATAGATACCGCGTTTTAAGGAGGTTCAACGCCATCTATTGGGCTTCGTACAAACTACATTACTAAACGTATCGATAGATGGCGTGAACTGCGATTTAGAATATTGAACACGCTGAAAAAAACTTATATGCTTACAAAGACCTTTAAAATTTTATTGTATCTCTCCAAATTTTTTGTCATCTTCCCTAGTATCAACTTCAATCAAGCGTTATTACATCGGTAAAACCACGAAAGTATTCATTCTAATGCGTGTCCATACGAGTTTTTAATATTATTAATTCTTTTGGAGACCACGTACGGGCAAGCGCAACGTAGGACTCCCACCTACAAGGTGACTTCATCAAGACCACAGGATCGCGCTGGATGCGCGCCGCTTCCAACCGGTTTTTTGGAGAACTGTAGAGGAAGCCTATGTCCAGCAGTGGACGTTCAGAGTCTGAAACGACGACGATGAAATATGGGTAAATAAATACTTACAAGTCTTTTCTTACAAAATGAATTTGTTTTTTCACCCAAGCATCTAAAAGGTCAACAGCTGTGTTCATTTGACCAGGTTTATCTAAATTAAACCTTTTCCGTGCAGATACTAAGGAATCTGGATTAAATTTCAAATGACTGTTATCAGGTAAATTATCCATGGTCTCAGAATACAAGGAAACACTCTTCTCTAATAGGTACAAAAGTGTTATGACGTTTTTAGTGTAGACAACTGGCTACGCGAAATATATTATGTCATGAGAAAATATACAGTTATTAATATTCATAATGCTAGTTGAAGCAATTGTTTTTTTATATTTTTGAATAAATTTATTCACATGTAAGATGTATTGACTTGATATAACAATGAATAATATAGCTACAAGAAATATTGAAAAATTGTACTTATCTCAAATTTCTTTAGCCCGACACTTGAGCGCTATTTGGCGACAGTGTGGAACCAAAACTTAATACCTGTACTGTTATAGTTTTTCTTCATTACAATAATTATTTTTCGCAAATAAGGCAAAACTTTCCATCGTGCACAAAATTCGAATATTTCACTCGAATTGTTTGTATTATTGCTGATTTTTCAAAAACGGCTTAGCCAATTTCTGTAAAATTTAAATGGGACAACCTAGGAACCCTTTCGAACTAAAAAATAGTTTTTCGATTTGGTTCACAATTGGCGAATAGGCAAAATTATCGGTGAACATACACAAAAATAAACGTACAGACGAACATAGAACCTCCTTCTTTTTGAAAGTCGGTTAAAAAGGGAGAACACTAACATCAAGCTCTTGCATAACGCTTGTGGTATATTTTGGTAGGGTTTTACTAAAAAAAAAAATATCATTCAAGTAAAAGTAAGCCTTTCTCTTGCCTTTGTCCAGCTGTGTGACAGTACAGGTTAAATAAAAATGAATAAGACGATGTTTTATTTTATTGACCACCACCAAAGCAGTATATTTAATTCATTTTTTAATTTACTTATACCAAACAAAATAGAATTGATTGAAATAATGCTTTAAAAATACAGTAATAAATAAAACAGATTTTTGAGTAATTTTAATCCACATTTAGAGATCTAAAAGTTCCAGCTAGATCTGAAAAATGTTCATTATAATATTTAGTTGATATTCTCAAAGATTCCACAATCTTGCACCTACTCATCTCTTTGAAGTATTTAATGTTGTTTTCCGAACTCAACTCTTCTATAAATGCACCTGAAAATGTTTTATTTTTTTACATATGCAGGGTTACTTGTAAAACACCAACAACCTCGCAGAACTAGATAGCTAATATCAACCATCAGATAACAGCACCATTTGTTCTACGATTTCTGACATACAACATGTTTTTTTTTTAATTTTTTTATTGTACTATCGTGACATCTGCAGATCTATGAAAACTTTTGTTATTATCAGTGATAATTAGTGAAAAATTGTGGTATTTCGTTGATTGTGAGCTGATTTACGTGCATGAGTGTAGGCAAGTGATACAATGTAACGTATCATGTTGTTCCGTGTTGTTACCAATACTCCAAAGACGCCACTAGTAAAGTCTCCACTGCTTTACTGAAGTATTAATAGGACTATGTTTGGACTTGACTGCGACTTTATTGGACTATGATGTGACTACGACTGTTCTGATAAAATATTTATTAAAAATACTTGACACTGGCAAAAGCACAATAATTCGACGCCAAATCATAAAAGAAGAAGAAGGCGTCAGTATTACACACCGCCTTGTCTCTAACCCGGCGACTCGCATACGATACGCGTAGAATTAATAATAATATTAAAGCAAAAAAAAATTTTACAATTTGTTTTTAGAAATACTATCTAACAATTTATCGAAAGTCGTAGAATAACCGTTTGTGATGTTACTGTCGAAAACAATACATACCTTCCTCATTTTTGGAAGTCAATTAAAAATATTGTAATAAGAGCATAAACTGGATCATTATGATATCAGGACATGATGCGATCATGATTTTTTATAATTTTTATCCACATACCATGTAATGTATGCATAGTATCTTCAAGGTCACCTCCGTAGTCCGATGGCAACACTTCTTTTGGGATATGCTCTTGTAGCTCTTCAACATTTTTGAGTACAAGGATTCTCCTTGCGATCTTCTCACTAACAATTTGTTTCGTCATTTTGACTAAAATATCAATTGCTTTTGATGACGTTATGAAGATAACGTTGGTGACTCTCGCAGCGTATCCGTCCTTTGAAAAGTTTTAAAGTTAATTTTATTTTAGGACTAAAAAGTACCTTTCTGTGTAGACCGACTGCCTCGGTGGCTCAGTGGTTAGTGACCCTGACTTCTGGGTCAAAGAGGCGTGGGTTCGATCCCCATCCAGGGCAAACATTTGTGTGATGAACATAGGTGTTTGCTCTGTGTCTGGGTTTTATTTATGTACTATCTGTATAAGTATGTATTTAAAATATGTATATGTAGTATATCAGTCTCTGGCAGCCATATCACAAGCTATGCTTAGTTTGGGGTCAGAGACAGTGTGTAAGATTTCCCCTAATATTTATTTATTTATTCGCAAATGAGTAAAACTTATAAACCATCTCCGACTTTGAGAATTACGTACATTTATTTTATCAAGCTTTTATTTAGTTTCACCTGTCCCGTTATCTGTCTGTTGGTCTGTACTCAAATCTTGCAAGTTAAATTTGATCCACCTCCCGGTTACCGATTGAGCTGAAATTTTGCATACATGTGTAAATTGCGTGACAATGCAATATTATGATGACATGGTGCTGATCTAATGATGGAGCTGAAAGGTGGCCAAAAGAACTAAGCAATGAAACGACACAACCTCATCGAGCTTGGGTTCATTTGAACGGTCTTGGCGAGTAGTCTTTCAATGTTAACCAGGGTCTGATGATGGAGCTGGAAGGTGGTCATAGGAACTCTGTAATGAAACGACGCAACCCTATCAAGTTTCGACTCGTTTGATATTCGTCTTGGCGAGTACTTGTTCAGTAAATGGTTGTTTTTTTAAAAACGAGTTTTTTTTATAGAGTAGAGTAATTTTAGAGTTGAGTCAATTGCATTAATTTTCATCCATCAGACCTAGGACGTCCCTTGCTAGACATAGACCTCCCCTATAGATTTCCAAAGACCGGTTGGTAGCGGGTTTTGTTGAGCGCGATTGTGCAGGTCCATTTTATGGGTGGACGTCCCGCTGCGCTACGCCGCATTAATTTTAATTTCTAAATTTACGTTGAATTGATAAGTACGTTGTTTACTTACAAATACTATTGTACAGTATTGCTTCAGCTCAAGTAAATGTACACCAGGTATCATATCTGCTATATTCACGTCGCGTAAATCAAGTACAAAAGTGTAACAGACGGAATAGTCATTTGCTTGTGCATATTCGGCTAGCTGGAATGATAAAATAATAATTGGCAAAATTAATCAACTGTTTTTTTCTATCTCGGCCGATAACTCTTTGATAGATTGATAAAACGGTTCATTACATGGGCCATAAATCGTAAACGCTATGTTTTAAAAAAAAAATACAGGAAAACAAAAGATGCAATATGTTATTCTCTACCATAATGGTCTCGATAACTTTTGCTCTGAAGTGCACAGTTTAAAAAACATTTTCTCAAGATGGCGCTTAAAGTTCGTTTTAGAATCTGTCAGCATTTTGTGATCTTAAGCTCAGTAAGTTACCACAAACCTTATTAAATAATCGGGTAATTTTGTGCGTGGTTAAATTTTATTTTTACTGGCCTAAAGCAGAAGGTACCTACTGTTGAGAGAGGCCTACACCCAGCAGTGCGATGATAATGGCCAAACCACATCTGCAGTACGGAACCCTAGTAAAGCTAAGGCTAAAGGCTGAGGCTTTTCTTTTTCTTTACCGTTTTTTTATAATGTTTAATGAATAGGGCTCTTGAACTTACTTGCCTACAACAACATAGCGGAAATACAATAAATCATTTCAAAAATCTGAAGCGAACGCAGGATTTGAACCTGGGGCAGGTTCGTAACTTCGTAAAACATAACTTACCAAGATGGAGTGGTAATATACGTGTAACAAATACTGCCTCAAATTTCCCAACTTTTGATTAGTACTTAAGTTTATTCTGAAAAAAATTGTTCTGACATTTTCTTTGCTCAGTTTGGGTAACAGGGCAAGGTAACTGAAAAAGATTTTTTAGGATTATTGAAATGTAATAAAACTTAGTAAAGGATTTAACAAGCATAATGTGCATAATTTACGAATAGGTACGAGTACATTTCTATTGGAACAATGTTCAGTATTCAGTAGCTTAAAATTTAGAACTTTTGTATTTCACTAGCTGCCCCGGTGAACTTTATCTCACCATCTGTCAACTGTCAATGACAACTTTTACTTGCAGGAACATTTTGTATGGGAAAATTCAATGAATGTCTTTATTATTTTACTCACTAGATTTTTATATTTTCTCACCGTTTAAACCTTCCCTTAGCTTCCACGGATATTTCAAGACCAAAATTAGTCCAATCGGTCCAGCCGTTCTCGAGTTTTAGCGAGACTAACGAACAGCAATTCATTTTTATATAAATAGATAGATAGATAGATTTGTCGCCAAAAATGGCACAATGGACTTCAATCGTGTACAGAATTAGATTTTTTTGCATTTCTTGCATTACTATTCATATATCAAAAACGATTCAGTCTATTCCGATTAAACTTTAAAGGGATCACCTCGAAAAGAATGATCTATCAAAAAAAAAAGAAACGCCATAGTAGTCGCGTCACATACATAAAAATTAAATGATAAAATCTTCCTTTTTTGAGGTCGGTGTAGCGAAATATGCCATAGGACCTCCACTGCTAGACTTATGCGTCCCCTAAAGATCTCCAATAAGACCGGTTGGTAGCGGTTTGCATCCAGCGCTATCCTGTGGTCTTAATGAGGTCATCCGTTCACCTTGCGGGTGGACGTCTTACGTTGCGCTTGCCGGTACGTGGTCTCCACAAAAAACTCTTATTTTGTAGATTGTAGGTATTATATTATAATGTACATACGAACTGTACTGTACTAGCCTTTAATAGTCCACTGCAGGACGTAGGCCTACCCAAGAAGGGTAATTAGGCCATATCCAGCACGCTGGCCCAGTGCAGGTTGGTGAATCCACATACGCCTTTAAATGCCTTCTTCGGACTTACGCAGGTTGCCTCACGATGTTTTCTTTCACAGAAAAGCCAGTGGTTTAAGGTTCCGTACATAAATTCCAAGGAACTCATTGGTACGGGACTGGGATTTGAAGTCACAACCTCACTATTGGAAGGCGGGTGTCATTACCACTAGACCCCCACGGCTTCCTTTTCGTACTTACAAAGAATCTCTCCATATCATGTTGTTAGTTTTAGCATTAAAATCCTCAAAAAAATGCGGCAGCAGCGTTCTGAGAGTACAAATATTTTCTATCTGTACTTTTGCCCGCTCCACTGAACCTTTTAAAAGTATTATCAATCTCTCCAAGTATTCCCTAGCTGAAAAAAAAAAAACTTATCAGCTTATATTCAGTACACACTATTGTATAATAATTAATTATTATATTAATAACTACTTGTATAATTATTAATTTATAATATGACTATTACGACATGTAATTCTTTGTTACTGATGTATTTTTTTGATGATAATATATAACATTAATTCAGTACATCCTATCCTACTAATATTATAAACGCGAAAGTTTGTAAGTATGGATGGTTGGATGGATGTTTGTTACTCTTTCATGCAAAAACTACTGAATGGATTGAGATGAAACTTTGCAATAATATAGATTATATATTAGAATAACACATAGGCTATAAATTATAATGATATTGCGTTCCATAATATCACGGTAAATGTTAAGTAGGAAAAATTCTGCCATCTGCGAATGTTAATAAATGTAAAGGGATGTATGGGGATTTGAGCATTTGGATTATCTTAAGACCTTTATCTACACTAATGTTATAACATTTTACTTATGTTTCCAATACTTGACTTATAATGACTACTGTTATAGCGCAGACAACATTTAAGCAATTTCACATGATGTTATAATATCCACATCGATATCGTAAAATCTCATTATAACATCGCGCACTCGCTCCTGATTGGCCCTGCGCGCGCAGCTGCGCTCTCTTTGGTTAGATTTTAATGGCGCCAAGTTCACTGTGACAATACACGTACGCGTGAATTTAATGTTTCGCAATATGTTTTTTTTTTATTTTTTATTTTTATTTTTGAAGATAAAGTAGTGTATGCAACTGCATATAACACGGGTATTAAAACACTCGTTACTATTATGAATCTCGCTGCGCTCGTTTCATAAACTCACACTTGTGTTTTAATACCCTTCATTATATGACAGTTGCATAAACTACTATTAAGGGTCTGTAGATTAATCAATTGCTTTCTGTGTAGTAGTAGTTTATATTGTAGTTTTAGCCTATGTAAGTATGGTTGTATTTTGTTGTAGTTAATAAAAGCACTTGCCTATGCTAAAAATATAAAAAAGTAAGGAAGTAAGAATAAATACTTACAATAGTCATTTCTTACAAAATGATTTTGTTTTTTCACCCAATCGTCTAATAAATCGACAGCTTCTTCTATTTGACCAGGTTTATCTAAATTTAACTTTTTTCGAACAGTATTTAAAGTATCTGGATTAAATTTTAAATATATGTTATTAGGTAAATTATCCATGTTTTTTAGAAGTTGATTAAAATCTGAGACTTATACAAAACACTCTTTTAAAAACGTAACGTACATGAGTGATATGATGAATAGTCTTTGTGTAGACAACTGGTTCGAAATAAATTACTTAATACAATATACAATTATAAATATTCATTAGTATTGAGTTTAAATTGTAATATTTAGTTAAATTTATTTTAATTTACCTTGGAAATATTGACGTGGATGAGTACATCCAGAGGTAAATTGCTGTATGTACCTATATTGAAATAAATCATGCGAGTTTATTTTTAGGGTTCCTCACCCAAAAGGTAAAAACGGGACCCTATTACTAAGACTCCGTTGTCCGTCCGTCGGTCTGTCTGTCTGTCACCAGGCTGTATCTTATGAACCGTGACAGATAGAAAGTTGAAATTTTCACACAAATTGTATTTCTGTTGCCGCTATAATAACAAATTCTAAAAACAGAATAAAATAAATACCAAACCTGAATTTGTAAACGTTTATAGCTCGATATTAATAACGGTTACAGGTATACGCTTAATATTTACAGAATTAATTTAATTACATTCAATGGTATATTTACTTTTACAACAAAAAATTAAAATAATATAAATATTTAAAAGGGGGCTCTCATAAGAGAAACGTGTTTTTTGCTCGATATTAATAACGGCATCAGATAGACATTTGAAATATTCACAGATTATTAAACATTCGTTTGAAAAATCAATAACTAAATTAAAATTAAAATATTAAGGGGAGCTCCCTTAAAGTACGGAACCCTGCGTGCGCGAGTCCGATTCGCACATGGCTGATTATTTTATTTCGAATAGATTTTTTTACTCAACTACGTAATAAGGAGGCTTATTAGTATGGAATGTGTTTGTAGTTTATTGATTAGTGTTTAATTTTTTTTGTATTAAAAAAATAATGCTCAAAACTTTTTTTAATATTTTATCTCATAAACAACGCAAGAGAGCATATAAATTGCAGAAACACGCTGGCCGCTTCGAACTGGCCTTGTTGGAACGGTGGGGGAGGCCTATGTCCAGCATTGGACGTCCTACAGCTGATAGATGAATGATCTCATCACTACATAGTATAAAGCAAAACCGCTGTTTTTGTGTGTCTGTCTGTGTGTCCGCTTATATCTTCCAAACTAGACAACAGATTGCAATGCGGTTTTCACTATCTTTTCGAATATAGTTTTCTGGAAGGTTCATAGCTATAACTAATCCGTAACAAGGAGAAGTGTTTATAAAACCATGTTTTGCTCGACTTATACCTTATTAAATTTGCATAAATCGCAAGATGATGTAATAGTGTTTGTTGCTAACGTCTCCGACTTGTGTTGGAGGAGAAGTCTGACGAACATACAAAAAAAAAAAGGAGAAACCAGGCGAGCTAGTATGCGCGCCACGAATTATTTCGTTCGTAGTGTCAGAACGAGACAGCGTTATGGCAAAGTATATATCAGTCACTTTTTCACACGTCGAAATGAGTTCTTTTCGTGGCTATTCGTGGTCGCATGCTTGACTAGCTGGACGGGCAGCTAGTAGAATTATATGGCGACTGACCAACTTGGTGGAGGCACAGAATTTCCCGCTAGGACCGTTTACGGAACTAGTCGTTAGCACAAAGACTGGAAGGCGTCTCTATTCTATGCATTGGAGATTAGGAACGATATACGGTAACAGGGTCGGACTCACTGTGTTGGGGCCATTGGATAAAATAAGTCTCGGGGCCCTCCTGATGAATAAAAAGTATGATGATCATGTACGTGTGTTAGAATAATTATGGTATTATAATATTTAATAACGATTACAAGATGTATTAAGTAATATAAAACTTATTAGTAGCTAAATGGAACTGAGAAATATCATGAAGTCCGAATGTCGGCCATTGTTGTTTACGTACACCATTTATTTAATACTGTGATTTCATAATGTTATAGATGACTTGAAACGTATCAATAATTGTTCTAAAAATTCTAATAAGTATGAAATACAGTTTAAAATGATTTTATGTTCAACAATATTGTGTAAAATGGAGGCTACCACCGTGCCCGCCATCTTGCTCGTTCCCTATTGGTTGTTGGGAATGTTTACATCGAGCAGTGGTGGTAAGGCATGGTGGGAGCTTGTGAAATCAGTATAAAACAGTCTGTTGGCGCGGCTTCGTCTCCTAATATCTCTTAGTATCTTTGAATCTCTCTTGGTGTTCTCCCGGTATTCTGATAATAACGTTGAAGTCTTGCTTAGCTAGTTATGCTGAGTGTCGGTACCTTTTATATTCGAAGCCAAGCCGAGTGGACGTCGCCATGTTGCTAAAGTTAAGTACTTTGTGTAATATCTAAATTAAGGAGACTGATAATTGTACATTGTATCAAAAGATTATACTGATGGCGTCTTGAGTTTCTTGCCACTTCTTCTCAAAACGTCTAGGGCCTTGCGAACGTGGCATAATTATTGCAATACATGGTGGTACCCTCGAGGGACCCATGAAGTATAAAAAATATACAAAGTATACTTACTTACTTGTTTCCTTTACTAATTTAGAAACCTCAAGTTAGGTAACTACCCTCACAAACATTTAAAGGATCAGATTGAAGAGTAACTTTGTTATTAAGTTAGAATCAGGGTTGCTGCATTAGTTAGAAGTAAGATTTCCATCCTAACAGTAACATTTTGGTAGAAATAGACAAAGTAACCGCCTCTTTTAACCCTGATCTAACACGTGCATTATAATTTAACCGAATGACTCAAAAGACCTTATCACGCGGTTTATTTTCTGTTTTTCTTTAAAGGCTTTTTTCTGAGAGACGCCGTAAGATATTATATTAATGTTTATGATTTATTTAAACTGTTAAAATAAATATTTAATTACAATCTTGGTAATGTTGAATTTCTATAAAAAGTGTATTCGAAATTTTAGCCCAAAACCATATTTGACAAGAAATAATCGGCCAAGTACGAGTCGGACTTGCGCACGGAGGGTTTCGTACTGTATGGGAGCCCCCCTTAAATATTTAATTTAATTATTTATTATTGAAGGGAATGTAAAACTAAATATCCTGTGAAAATGTCAAGCATCTACCTGGTACTATTATTAATATAGAGCGAAAAACGTCTATAAATTCAGGTTTGTTGTATGGGAGCCCCCCTTAAGTATTTATTTTATTTTGTTTCTAGTATTTGTTGTTATAGCGGCAACCAAGATACATCATTTGTGAAAATTTTAGCTGCCTAGCTATCATGGTTCATGAGATATAGCCCGGTGACAGACAGACGGACAGACGGACATCGAAGTCTTAGTAATAGGGTCCCGTTTTTCCCTTTGGGTACGGAACCCTACAATACCTATTGTAGCCTAAATACCTACTAAATTAGTCATGAATGTTTTGTTATTTTATTTACATAAAAACCTCCTTATGGGTTTTTGCATTATCTATGTTTAGAGTAGTGACTGTGTGTGGAGCAAGCAGGTATTTTAGAGTTATTTTAGTTTTGATTTAGAGTTATTTTAGTTTTAAAGTTGATTCAAATGTTTAAAACAGCCTTAGTGAAGAAGTTTATACATTTTATTGGTAAAAAAGTTATTTGTACCTAGGCGGAATCTTACATGTCAGCAGATGTACTCGTAATTTTAGGCTGCTTGTAGCCTGCGTCAAACCCAATTGACGATCGGATATTGCGAAGCTTGTAGCTTACTTCACATCCGCCGACTTGTATGATTCGGCCTATACCTTGAGTAATTAGTAAGTAGGTAGGTATACTTACTATTTGAATAAACTTACGGGCGCGCCGCCGCCTCGCTCTTTAGGTATTACGCCGCGAGCCGCGTGACTGACCTTCTACATACGTCTCGTGGCGATATGTAGGGTGACAATGATTACCATGTTTATCTGGTTACTTTCAATTGAAATTGTTTCAATATTTTTATACTAAAGTGAGTGAATCTAATTTACAGGTTTAATTGCTTTATTTTTAAACTTTCCGTATACAAAATTTGTGCACTGAATAGGATGTCACCCCATATATATACACGTCGATATGAGTCCTCCTCCGTTTTGTCGGTCAAAAATCTTTCCGCTGGTCTATTTCATGTGAGGCCCCAGTCATTGTTGGGAAATCCGACCCTGCATAGAATACTGGTGGAACCGAGCCAGCCATTTGGAATTCGATTGACACAGGCTAGAATGAGTAGCCTTTGTGTTGTGTGGGCTCTTACGTAACGAAAAGCCGGAGTATTTCGGCTGAAAGATAATGTTTCACTAAAATAAGTGCAGCCCGATGCAAAGGTAGCAGCCATTTGATAAAGACAAGTAGTTTTAGAAAATTGTAGATCATGTCTACTGCACCTACTGCTATTTTAATAGTTTAAGACTGCTTAGGTGGCTCAGTGGTTTTTGACCCTGACTTCTGGATCAAAGAGGCATGGGTTCAATCCCATACAAACATTTATGTGATGAACATAGGTGTTTGCTCTGTGTCTGGGTGTTACTTAGGTAGGTACTATCTATATTTTTTATATTTTTTTATATTCTGAATAGGTTTGCGTTTGACCACATACTGCCTGATGTTAAGCAGATATGCGGTCTAGGTTGTAGCACGCTTATATAAGTGTGTATTTAAAATATGTATAAGTAGTTAATCAGTCTCTGGCAGCCATATCACAAGCTTTGCTTAGTTTGGGGTCAGAGACCGTGTGTATGATGTCCCCTAATATTAAAAAAAAATGTTTTAACAGTAGGTACTAATAGCTTTTGCTATTGCATAGTATTTTAACCATGTCCAATTTTTTTTAATAATAACCAACAATAACTGTTCAACATGCTAATGATCAAAAGCAAGTCTATTTCCAATATTAAAATTCTTTATTGTGCAGTATACACAACTGCAAAAACAAATTTCTGAGCCTGTGTAAGTATAAATATGTGTATTGCTTAGAAAATGCTTTAGAACACCAGCACATTTTAGTAAACTTTTCAAGTTAATGCATTCAAAAGTCTCTTAGCTTCAGAAAAGGTATAAAATTCCTTACTCAATGACCTGCCACAGTAGGTTTGTAAACAGACCGCGTTGCAGCTTTGAAATTTTACCCGAAACCAAATCTCTTTGCGTATGAAAATTTCATGTGTCGCTTTTTGCACATCTTATTAATAAATAAATATTAGGGGACATCTTACACACGGTCTCTGGCCCCAAACTAAGCACAGCTTGTGATATGGCTGTCAGAGACTGATATACTACATATGCATATTTTAAATACATACTTATATAGATAGTAACTCAAAAACACCCAGACACAGAGCAAACACCTATGTTCATCACACAAATGTTTGCCCTGGGTGGGGATCGAATTCACGCCTCTTTGACCCAGAAGTCAGGGTCACTAACCACTGAGCCACCGAGGCAATCAATACATACTTATATAGATAGTAAAATGTATACCTCAGGAAAAAAAGAATTTACCTTTGAACTAAATTTCCGATTCAAATTTGTTTATAAGGTCTAGGAATACATACTGAGTAAAAAATCACAAAATGCAGACAAATAAAGGGGCGCTTCAAGCGCCATCTTGAAAAATTATTTTGGCCGATATCTCAGAAACTATGCGCTTTGGAGCAAAAGTGATTCACACTGTTATTGTATAGAATACAATTTTGCATCTTTTGTTGCTTGTAAACTCTTTTGTAAAACTCACCGTTTACTATTTATGGCCCATTTAATGAACCGGTTTTTCATCGTTTTATTGATTAATTTAACATTTCAAAAGTTTCCGGCCGCGATAGAAACAAAAGATGCGAAATGTTATTCTCTACAATAATGGTCTCCGTGACTTTTGCCCTAAAGTGCATAGTTTCCGAGATATAGGCCCAAAACGATTTTTTTTCAAAATGGCGCTTGAACTCCACCTTGACCTGTTAGCATTTTGTGATTTTATGCTCAGTAAGTGATCCTAAACCTTAAATGAAAAAAAAAATTGGATTGGAAATTTAGTGCAATGTTGACCAAAAAAACGTATATTTTTCCTGAGGTATTATTAGACTATGTATTTGAAACAAGCTTTTTGTCCTAGTATTGCCCAGTTGTAAACAAATTATATCTTACTGAAAACTTCATAACTTACCGAAAGAAATGTTCTAAAAGACAGAAAAAACAGCATTGCAATCTGTTGTATACGTAGCGGTCACACAAACAGACACACAAAAAGTGACTGTTTCACAATATGTAGTGATGATAGACTCGGATTTCCTTACATTTGGCCCTTCGTAACGTAATATACTGAAAGATATACTTACTCAAGCATAGCAGCGCTAATTTATTAGGTAGGTACCATTTCTTGTGATTATCTTAACAAGCAAATAGATAGATAAATTATATAAACATACGAAGTAGCCCAGTAGTATGTTAGTAGTATTTATGCCTAATCAATTTACTAAGTACCCGCAATTTTATGTTAATGAGTAGTCTAATTCCTAACAACAATTGTTAGCTTAAAGTTTTAAAAAGGCGTCACTAGCCTATAAAGCAATGAAACTTATTAAGTTAAATGTTATTTAAGCCATGTAATGCTAAATACACATTATATCATTTATTATTGTCAATAAAGAATTTTCAAAATCAATATCAAATAGAATCTTCGTCGCTGAAATATTCTGGTTAAGATTAGTACATTCGAAGAGTAACATCTCAATAAAATCTTCAACATTATGCTTTCAATAGTCCCACATCGCCACAAAAGAAATAAATTCTCTGTCCAATAGGCTGTCATGGCAATTTTGCATACGAAGCCATTGCAATCGCGTGCAAGCCTCCATAACTGTACAGCTGTATGAAAACGAATGTGGAAAGAAAATGAACTCATGAAGTAATCAGAAATGTAGGTTGATTTTTTTTTGCTCAATGGGCTTAATAAGTATGCAAGGATATTTTTAAATTGTGTGACAGAGCTTTGTGACGTGGAAAAGAAAGCAATTGAAAGGTGGCACATTTACAAACCTTTAAGTAGGTATATTTAAACATAGAAGGATAATTTACAAACCTCTTAATGCATTCAAATGCCTTTATTTTAAAATGATTCTTGTTTTATTTTACTTCGAATTTGAATTACCTAATATACTGGCCCAGTAATTTAGCTTAAATTAGGTAAGAATCTCCGAATTCGAGATACCCAGCTGTAAGTCTGTAAATACCTACTTGTATATTGACACCCTAAATAAAAGTGGTCTCAAAACCTACATATGGTAGGGTGTGCGCAATTTTCACTACTTACAAGGTGATGTGTTGCAAAGTGTAAGTATTTAAAGAGGTGTATTGGATCATCATTATGAACAACTTTTAATATAAGCAAAAGAAAAATCGCAAAAAAATTAACTGCTCCATATAAAAAAGTTCATTGACTCACCACAAAATGTGTGAATGTCTGTAAAAATGTACAAAATAGATTTTTTGTGAATTTGCAATTGATTTCACACTCATAAAGTTCTCGAGTGGAGACCACGTACCGGCAAGCGCAAAGTAGGATGTCCACTCACAAGGTGTATGGATGACCTCATTAAGACCGCAGGATCGCGCTGAATGCAAGCCGCTTCCAACCGGTCTGATTGGAGATCCATAGATAGCCCTATGTCCAGCAGTGGGCTTCTTATGGCTGATGGGTGGAATAGATTTCATACTAAAGTTTGTTGTTAAAATGATGATGAACATAAACTTACTCCTCTGAAAGTCTGCATTTTGCGAAACAATGCTTTGTAGGTATAGTTGGAATCTACTGTAAAACATTATTAAACGAAGAACGAAGGCACCTGTGGCGTCTTCTTAGGTGCCCTTGCGCTAGTCACCATATAACCCAATCTTAAGGCTCAGCCACCTTCTGCGCTCGCCCATGCCTGGTAAGCTGTAGAGGCCTCAGAGGCCAACAGCTTTAAAATCATTTGACTGCCTCGGTGGCTCAGTGGTTAGTGACCCTAACTACTTGGTCAAAGAGGCGTGGGTTCGATCCCCACCCAGGGCAAGTATTTATGTGATGAACATAGGTGTTTGCTCTGTGTCTGGGTGTAATTTAGGTACTATCTATATAAGTATGTATTTAAAAATATGTGTATGTAGTATATCAGTCTCTGGCAGCCATATCACAAGCTTTGCTTAGTTTGGGATTAGAGACCGTGTGTAAGATGTCCTCTAATATATTATATCTAATATATTTAAAAAAGGCACCTGTGGCGTAGAAATATAAATAATAAGTAATAAAATACTTCAAAATTTTATTGGTCCTAAATATACGACTTAATTACACGGAAGATTTTTTGGCTTGGGTACTTTACTTTATGTACAGTGATCTTTTTGATAAAGTAGACATAAAGTACCCAAGCCGATTTTTTCCTTATTCCGTTATTGCTAACCTAAACCGTTCTTTTATAAAAGTCGTAATTGTCACGCAACCATTTTGCACATTACGGTGACCTTGGCATAAAACGTTACCACATATTCGCGATAATACCGTATTACATTTGCCAAACTGAAATGAATATTTCACTACTAGTTCCAACATAGGCTTTACTATACTTTGCCTATTTTGCCAACTTTGGCAATGCTTTAAATAAGAAAAATGGCTACCAAGATTACTTTAGACATTATAAACCTAAAAGAACTTGTCTACAAACAAGCACAAGTATTAAAAGAAAATATCTACCGTCATCATTAACCCGGCGAGGATGTGGATGGCTCAAAAGTTGATATTTCGTAGAAAATCTATGTAATGAAAATAATAAAAACATAGTAGGCCGAGTTATGAAGGCGGCATCGTATTTATATTAGGAATTTAGAATATATTTTCTGTTTCGTTTTCACTTTAGGCATTCCATAGAGAAAATACTTTTTACGTTGCTATTAAATTTACGATGGCGCCTTCATAATTGGGCTTATTATATTCATTAAAAAGGTACTTTGTACGGTTCCGTACCCAAAGGGTAAAAACGGGACCCTATTACTAAGACTTCGATGTCCGTCTGTCTGTCTGTCTGTCCGTCTGTCACCGGGCCGTATCTCATGAACCATGATAGCTAGGCAGCTGATATTTTTACAGATGATGTATTTCTGTTGCCGCTATAACAACAAATACTAAAAAGAGAATTAAATAAAAATTTAAGGGGGGCTCCCATACAACAAACCTGATTTTTCAGACGTTTTTCGCTCTATATTAATAATGGTAACAGGTGGATGCTTGAAATTTTCACAGAATATTTAGTTTTATATTCACTGCAATAGTAAATAATAAAATTAAAATTAAATAAATATTTAAGGGGGCTCCCATCCAGTACGGAACCATCCGTGCGCGAGTCCGACTCGTACTTGGCCGATTATTACAATTAATCTAGTAAAACAATAGTCAAATAACATATAGTCTTGCTCTACAATGTCAAAAATATCTCAATGATTTAATATGATTTTTTATATAGTAGGGTTATTATGACCCCCCTCATCCTCGGCGTTACTTTTTGTACAACATCCACGCTGAGTTAATAGTACATATTAAATCGTATTGGTAGAAACACTATTGCTGCACTATCGTGTAATTACAATACTGGTAGTGAAGTTTCAAGTTTTTGACGCAACAGTGCCCCAAGGTTTTGTTTTAGTCTTTTCTATTTAATTCACCTGTGCAGATTTTTGTCGCCTAACTGTTACCTACGCTGAGATAATAACTACAATCTAAGAAGCATTGTATCACTACATAGTATAAAACAAAGTCGCTTCCCGCTGTCTGTCCCCATGTATGCATTGCTTATTTCTTTAAAACTAAACAACGGATTTTGATGCGGTTTTTTTTAATAGATAGAGTGATTCAAGAGGAAGGTTCAAATACACTTGTGCGAAGCCGGGGCGAGCCGCTAGTAGTAAAATAAATCATACCTAAACTTTGGTCTAGTTAGGGTTCAAAGAGTGAAAACGGGACCCTATTACCTAGATTTCGCTGTCCGTCCGTCGGTCTGTCACCAGGATGTATCTCATGAACGGTGATAGCTAGAATGTTGAAATTTTCACAAATGACGTATTTCTGTTGCCACTATAACAAAAAAAAATTAAAAGGGGTTCCCATACAAGAATCGTGTATTTTTTTTGCTTGATATTAATAACGGCAACAGGAAGATGCTTGAAATATGCACAGAATATTAAGTTGTAATATTTCCTTAAAAATTAAATAAATTAAGGGGGCGAGTACCTATTCAGTATAAGCTGGTTAAGAAAAACGATTTTGTTTTTTTAATTCTTGTTTAAAACCTACACAAATAACGTTGTAATCCTATTAGTTGTGTATTACTACTAAGTAAAACAAACAGTGTTTTCTTCACGTTTAGAGCGGTATTCATTTTAATATTGGTTAATATTAAAATTAATCTGGTAAACTGTACCCGTTAAACAAGTAAATTTTGTAAGTTATGTCTTTCAAAACTCTAACAGGGAAAAACTTGAATAACATTTGATGCTACATTTATGTCGCAAGATTTCTTTTTCGTAAACAAACGTTCAACAGATTGTGTTTTCACAATACCTCCCTATTTAGATACGAAAATCAAGATTTCTATGAGAAAATCTGGGCATTTTTACAAATACGTAGGAAGAAAATCCCCGTACATGAAGATGAGCTCGGACAATCCTGAATAAGAATAAGCTAAAACCTTGTTACACGGATAAATATTCATTAGATATTTTATCTGGGAAATATGACATTTACTGGAATTTCCTTACACAGATTTTCATATTTTAGTCAGTTCTGAAAGAATTAATTTGGTGGGGTCTTAACTTTCATAATATTTATCATATGTGTCTACATTGAAGTGAAAAGCTATTTATAAATCATAAAAACAATATCTTAGAATTTATCGCCAATGATGTAACGACTACACAAAATCTAAACCACAGTCTGAACAAAATCAATTCGAGTACAGTCAATCGGGGTAACATTGACAGATCATCACTATATGTTTTCAGCTAATTTTTTTTTATTCCATATAGGTTTGCGTTTGACTACATACTGCCTGATGTTGAGCAGATATGCGGTCTAGGATGTAGCACGCTTACCTAAAAGATATCTATTTACTCGGGATTTGAAGGCACCCACGTCGTACTTTATAACGTAGCTAACTTTTGCTATCTTAATTATTAGACCAAAGGGTTTACAAAATCTGTGCTCTCAGGTTGGTTTAACACTTTCAAATTATTAAAAGTCTTTAAGAATCATACATTATTTAAAAAAAATGGCAAAGTTGTTGTGTGTCAAAGTTATAACCCTAATATGGGTAACTTTGACACAGATGAGATTTGTTGAATAAATCATAGCATAAAACCGTTTTAAAGCATCAGGTACTTTCTTTATCGATTAATTAGTAACGAAAGGTCGTATTTACAAGTGAATTTAATGTTACTGCGTTAGGTAAATAAATTTAGTACATAAAATTATCAATTTAAGACATCATCATTAAGTCGTTTCAATTCGCCACTTCACTCTGTCTTACGTCATTTCATCTTCTTCATCAACTTCTTTTTCTCAGATATAATTATATCTTTCTCTTTATTTATCCACACTTTTTAGGGTTTTGTACCCAAACGGTAAAAACGGGACCCTATTACAAAGACTCTGATGTCCGTCTGTACGTCTTTGTGTCTGTCACCAGGCTTTACCTCATGAACCGTGATAGCTACACAGCTGAAATTTTCACAGATGATGCATTTCTGTTGCCGCCATAACATCAAATACTAAAAACAGAATAAAGTTAATATTTTAGGGGGGCTCCCATACAACAAACATGATTTTTATGAGTATTTTGCTCGCTGTTAATAACGACAAGAAGAATAGGGCTAAGAGAGCTCCAACACGGTGCGGAACCTTACGTGCGCGAGTCCGACTCGCACTTGGCCGATTTTTAAGTCTTCCTTCTTATTTTTACCGCAGGCTATTATAAAACGTAGATAATTAAATTATCCCGAAATAGACAAAACACTTGCCAACAAAATCAACAAGGTGAAATGGGATCAATCCTCTTTATCACACGCGGTACAAAAATGTCATCCATCAAATCCAATATAAAATATGGTGGCAGATAAAGGGTAATCTTTTCTGAGCCGGAAGGAATCAAGTACTGATGTTCTCTCGACTGACCTTTCTGAATTCTGATGTTGAACGGTAGTTCACTAGACGCATGAACAAAATACCGATCTTTATTTCATTTGACTGCCTCGATGGCCCAGTGGTTAGTGCGCCTGACTCCTAGAGCCAAAGTGGCATGGGCGTGGGTTAGATTCCCGCCCAGGGCAAAGAAGATATAATAATACTACGCCCAGGGTAAGCATTCATAGCATAACGATAACCATAGTTGTTTGCTCTGGCTCTGGATATTATTATCTATCTATATACATTGAAATTAAATTGGAGTGTCTGTTTGTAACATTGAAATAACCGTTTTTTTACTTCATGTATATGAATATATAGGTGTATACGGTGCATACACCATAATAACATTTTTTACAATTTTTGTCTGTCTGTCTGTCTGTCTGTTTGTTCAGGCTAATCTCTGAAACGGCTGGACCGATTTTGACGGGACTTTTGTTGGTAGGTAGCTGATCTGATAAGGAGTATCTTAGGCAACGATTATTTTAGAAAAAATCTTTTATAAATGAAATAATTATGAAAAAATCGACTGTTAGGCGAATGTATAAATCTGAATGTGTGTTGCTTTGTTACTCTTTTACAGTTCATACACGACACAGTATACTGCATAGGTAATATTCCTATTATTTTTGCAAAAAAATGCCAAACCGACTTCCATCGCGTACAAAAATCGGATACTCGAATTGAAGTAAGAATATATTTTTTACATTATTGTTGATTTTTCAAAAATGACTGAGCCTATTTCAATAAAATTTAACTGAAACCACTTCGGGAGGATAGATTTTCGAAGTAAAAAAGTTTTTTTGCTTCGGTTCATAATTGGCGAAAATATCGATGAACATGCACAAAAAATACATTCACATGAACATATAACCTCCTCCTTTTTGAAGTCGTTTAAAAATATCGTTCCGGTAAATTATGACATTCCGTTTTGTCTTCGAGTACTGCATTGACGGACACTGAAAATACCTACATACATAATTATATGGATCCGTACAATTTTACCGGATTCATACTGTGTGCGGGGTAATACGAGTAGAATACAATGCCAGAACGACACGTTAGCGTCTACTCTTTTATAGCAGCGATGGTATACTGCGAATTTGTCGTGTGAATAACGTATCCAATAACGACGGATACCGGATTCGTTAAGCGATATGTGTGAACAAAGGATACGTTTTTGTAGTATACGTTAAAACGTGTACTGTAAATACATACGGCGTGTGTGTACGGGCATTGATATAGTTCGAAGGCTGGAGCTTGATAGGTTACTTTTTATTGAGGACAAATAAAAGGTAGCTGACAGCTGTTTCAGACCCACCGTACCCCTCGCCATACCATTATTGGTACGGTGGGACTTTTAAAGTTAAACGGTACCACCGAAAGAGTGACCCTAGTGTTGTGCTGACATTTGTATCTCTTGCTCGATTACTCACAGGCAAATAATAATAAAATCGGCCAAATGCGAGTCGGACTCGCGCACGAAGGGTTCCGTACCGTGTGGCAGCTACATTCTTCTTTCCGTTATTAATATCGAGCAAAAAACTCCTAAAAATCACGTTTGTTGTATGGGAGCCCCCCTTAAATATTTATTGTATTCTGCTTTTAGTATTTGTAGTTATAGCGGCAACAGAAATACATCATCTGTGAAAATTTCAGCTGCCTAGCCATCACGGTTCATTAGATACAACCCGGTGACAGACAGACGGACAGACGGACATCGGGGTCTTAGTAATAGGGTCCCGTTTTTACCCTTTGGGTACGGAACCCTAAAAATGCATATCAATTATCATTCGATACGGTGAAATGTTTTGCGATTGAATAGTGAAACCTTTTTTGTTTCATTTTTAATACGTTGAGTAACCTGTTCCGTTTTTGAAACATCAACCTATTTTTGCCATATCACAAGCATTGATTTGTTTGGGGTCAGAGACCGTGTGCAAAATGTTTTCTAATATTTAAAATGGCGGATTACAATATTTATTCACCCTTAAAATGAAAGAATGGACTTTTCCAATACAAGGCAACATTTTTCAAAGTGCAGGCATTTTTAGAGGTTTCTCATTATTATGAACAACTAGTTGATTGAATCTTACGTTACGAGTACTTTGCGGAAGTTCATCTTCAAATCTTTGTTTTGAATATTTTAGTGTATTTCCGCTCTGTTGTGTTGTAGGCCAATAATTTCAGGGCCCTATTCAATAAATATAAGTAAATATCTAAAACAAAACTAGTTTACAATAATGTAATATAAATAAACAAAAAAATGTTAAAATAATTTAACAAAATAGTGAAAATAAATAATTAATAAATTTCTCTCTTATTTTCACTGCACTCTGTTAGAACAACTATGAACTACTATGATTTATTTTTGTATTGTAACAGTGGTTTTAATGATGAGTATATAGATGAGAAAAAAACCCTGCACTTTGCAATGCAACACCCTCCAAAATAAAAAGCTATTCTTTTAAAAACAGTGTAACTTTCACAGTTTTCAAACTCGAGTTTTCTTTTGAAAGATAAAGGATTTCCTTCACGTAAAGAACAATTTACAAGTGATATATCCTCAAAGCCGAACGAGAACGAGTGAAGCATACCGTCCAGCCTTTCAAGGTTTTTATTTATTTCTACATCAAATTATTATTTATATCCATCCCATAAACCCGATTACAGAGGCGCCATCGTAATTATATTAGCTAAATAGCATAGTTCTGTTTCTTTTCCACTTTAGGCATTCGATAGAGAGAACGCTTTTTACGTTGCTATTAAATTTACGCTGGCGCCTCTGTAATCGGGCTTTAAACAGTTATAAAAACGCATAATAATAGTCTAGACAAACACACTTTAAATTGATTCGATGTAGGTATGACGAAATCAAAATTTTTATTTGGTTTGCTGTCTAAGACCCGTGTTCACCAACGTTTCTTTAAGTTAAACGTGTGATAACTGTACTGTGCACAGTGTTGGTGAGGTTTATTAATAAAATAAAAATAAAATTAAAAAAAAAACCGTTGGTTAAATACAGTAATTACATGTTAAAGTTAAACAAGCGTTGGTGAACTCGGGGTTAAGTGTGACGCTTTTAACACCTATTGTTTAGTTACCAAACAGTTATAATATGCAAGTATAATAATTACATGTTAGAAATTTCTGTATAAATTCCTTCAATGTATATTGTAAATTTGAACAGATAGATTTTGCTGAAGGGCAATTGCCTAATTTTTTTTTCCAAAAAATTGCAAATATAGCTCGATGGATAGTTTGTTTTGCAAAACGATTAATGTTTTTGATGGTCATTAAATATATTCCAGCTTGTAAGGCTTTAAACAGATTTTGAAACCGCCTGAAAAGTGTTCAGCGGCTGAAAGGTGTCCCGAAGACCGGAAATTAAAGTGTTGTGAAAGTGTTTAGCATTTTGAATAGACGGTGTTGGTATGAGATGGAAATTTAAGAAATTCAACATTGTTAGAGTCTGAACGGTTTTGTGTAATTTTAGGGAGAGTAAAGTTTTAAAAAGTTTTTTTATGATAAACATTTCAAAAATTCGTCGCGGATGCAGGACTCGGACCGTGCATCTTCGGATAAAGTTTTGTTCTCTTAAAAAAGAAAAAATAAACCTTTTTTCGGGCCATAGACCAACAAAGTTTTGTTCTCTTAAAAAAGAAAAAATAAACCTTTTTTCGGGCCATAGACCAACAAAGTTTTGTTCTATTAAAAAAGAAAAAAAGAAACTTTTTTCGGGCCATAGACTAACTGACATTTTGGCCTCTGAGTTAAATGAGGAGTGTTATACAGGGTTATTTCTCATCAATTAGCATCATTTTAGGGGCTTCTTCCGCCCCCCCCCCGAGTGGGTTCCCGCCTTGTCGTGGCGGGGGGGCTCAGTAACCCTAATGTAGGGAGTCTACCTCTAGGTCGTTCTGGAGGTAGACTAGGGTGAAGCTAAGAGGAATCCGTGGTGGGGCCGCTTCTCCGGGCTTTTCTACCAAGCCCGTGATGAAGCTGGCCAATGTAGGTTAAGTGCCTTATGGGGGGCACCGCAACTGAGGCGGGTTGCAGTGTCGTATGGGCGGCACTGCATCTGAGGATTGGAGGCCGCGGCGGGAGAGGACTGCTGGTGTATCGTTGCCACTTTCCCTGCCTTCCGCGGCCTCGATGAGGTCGCCACCGTTTTGATGGCGGACGCGGTGGGGCTGCAGGGGAAGAGGAGTGTCGGTATCGCGATGGCCGCTCTCCCTATCCTCTGCAGCCGTAGTGGCAGGCGCGGGGCCACTTTAATTGACCCGTTGCATCGGGACCAGGGCTGTCGGACACGGGTGCTGTCTGACGCCCAGTGCTGGTTGGTCCCAGGTGGTGGATGACGATGTGTCTAGTGTTCGGCACATCGTCATTCTGGCGGGAGCCGAAGCTCCGTGGTGGGGCCCGAGTTGGGCCAGCGCTGTCGGGTGCCGCGGAGGAGTGCGCAAGCGTGCCCGTAGCCCCGACACCAAGCGCAGTGGCGGAACACCCAGGGGTTTTGGTGGGTATACTGTCCAGTCGGCAGGACTCCCACATAACCACCCGCCTGCCCTCGAGGTGCGGTGGTATCTATAAAAGATTTCCCCTGGTAAAAAAAAAAAAAGGGGCTTCTTCCGCACATCAAAACTAACAACTTTTAACAACCATAAATACATACAACTTTTTAAATGGGATCAACACAGAATTAGGAAAAACATCAGCTGATACAAAAAACTCAAACTCAACTCAAAATAAAAAAATAATTGTTAGATATTTTTGTAGTCACACAGGAATTTTATTTATTAAATATTGTATTATTGACTAAACAGCAGATATTTGTATTCATGTGTACAATTTATCCTCATTCTTGTGTTACAATAATCAAGAAACGACTCAAACGGGAGAAATATAACAGTGAAACAAAAAACAATAAATTAGGCCCAATTGCGAGACGGAAACTCCGTTCCGTACATTTCAATAAACATTTTTGTTTACAACTTTCCGAACATAGTCCTAAAATAAAATTACTTATTTTGCGCAATTTAACAAAATAATATATTGAAGCTGGTGCAATACATTCGGTACATGAATGTAAGAAAAGTAGCTCCCCTCCATCCGTAACAAATTGAAAAAATAGAAGTCAGTTTTTAAACAACTTTAAAATAAATGGTTCTCAATTTGACTGTAAGTTTTTTTTGCATGTAGGTACATAGGTATGTACGCGATTATAGAGGTGCCAGACGGCGACCAGTGTTGCCGTTAGCGACTTAGACAGTAGGTCTAGTGTTCTATGAATCGTTAGCGGAAAAAAAGGTTTTAGCAATAACCGTTCAATCTCAAACAAAAATGACTAAAATCCTTCATACACATTTCGATTTTGTTGAAGGCAACTTCGAAATCGGATCGTGTCAATGTGTGCTGCCAATCATGAACCGATTTTGAATTTTGAAGGTTTTTTTTGATAGATCATATTTTTTACGAAACTGGCAGTCTTTTTTGGAATATCAACACTAATGTAAAAACTCCTTACTAATTTGATGTCATTGATCCATGCAAACTATTCGAATTCTGTTCACGGTTGAAGTTGGCTTTATTCCACTCATCTATCGATCAGACGCAGGACGTTATAGGCTTTATTATTTTTGGTGAAATATAATTATCTTACTTACTTAATTTTCAGGCGAGATAGTGTTTTTGTTAAAGGCGGACTTAATGGCGATGAAAAAAAAAACAAAAAGACAAATAACATCTGTTCAGCAATAAGACGTCCAAATATGACATTCCTATAAAACTACACTAAGACTGGTTGGCAACTGTTTGCATCCAGCGTGATCCTACGGTCTTCATAAGGTCATTAGTCCACCTTGAGGGTGGATGTCTAACGCTGTGGTTGCCGGTACATAGACTCCACTTGAGAACTTTTGGACCTCAACGGCGGTCACCTGTCCTCCCTGCTATGACTCTGCCCACTGCCATGTCAGTTTTCTAATTCGGTGGTCTATGTTTAAATCAGTTACTTTGGTTCTTCTACGAATATTCTCATATATAATGATTCAATCTCGCAAAGAGATTCAGCGTAGCCTTCTTAATAATTCGCTGGGCTACTTAAAGAAGAAAGTATTAATAACTAATATAAAATAAAAATTAAAAAAACCCCCGACACATTGACAACCATTTTGGGCACATTTGTAGAATTTTGGTTCTTCCATCCCCACTTTAACCCACCATAAGTTACTCTTAAACGGCTCAATCGATTTTTATAAAACATAGCTAAGAACACTCTCGATTAAGTCTCCTTTCATCGAAAAAAAAGCTAAACTGAAATCGGTTCAGTGGTTCGGGCGCTATGATGCCACAGACAGACAAACAGACACGTCAAACTTATAACACCCCTCTTTTGCGTCGGGGGTTAAAAAAGAAGTCCAGAGAGTAAGTTTATTTTTAAAATGTCAGTCAACTTAGTAAATAAAATATACCACTACTAACTAATAAAAATATATGTAACTTAAATGTATTACTTGGATTTTAACGTACACTAGTGCATAATATCGTTATTTTATATTGCTAAATAAAGAATATATAAAATTGAGTCAACTAAATAGAGTGTCCTTACGCCCAATCTTTTCTTTTTCTTTCATCCATGGACATAACTCATAAAACAGTACAGTTCTATTACGAGGGAGGAAATAAAACTCTATCGTAAAGGTATTGAGTGCAATATCCATAGATTTCTAGAATTGCCTCGGTCTGCCCGGAAGTGTACGTAAGATTCTAGTTATCGAGGAAATAACTTTACAAAATAAATATATTCTGTAGAAGAATTTTTCTAATACATATAGTTTTCAGTACTTCACTTTTAAAATCTTCATATTGAAAGCTGTAAAACGGCTGAGCTGATTTAGATAAAATTGAAATTGGACCACCTCGGGAGTATACTATTAGAAACTATTTTTTTTTTCGGTCTACAGTTGGCGAAAAATCGATTAACATGCACAAAAAAATACATACAGACAAACATAGAACCTCCTTTTCGAAATACGAATAAAAATAATGAAACAAGCTTTTAACGAACAAGTACTCGCCAAGAGGAATCAAACGAGCCGAAACTCGATAGGGTTGCGTCGTGCACCCCTGGGCTCGTGGGTGGACAGAGTTGGGGCTCTGGCCATCCACTCAAGCGGGCCCGAGGAGGACGGCAGCGTGTGTGGCAACGCTGTCGTAAAGGACGGTACAAGCCTGGTTTAAATACCAGGCGAGTAGTCGTGTAAAGTGCTGGGAGCACAGGTGTGTTCCCTTGGAGATCCCGGAGCTCCCAAGAAGGCACAAAGGCTGGCCACCGAGGGGGTTTTAGTGGGTACAATCCCTGCACCCCAATGCAGTTAGGGCATCTTTAGAAGATTTCCCCCTCGTAAAAAAAAAGGATTGCGTCGTTTCATTACAATGTTCCTATGACCACCTTCCAGCTCCTTCATCAGACCCTGGTTACCATTGAAAGACAACCTACTCGCCAAGACTATTCAAATGAACCCACACTCGATGAGGTTGTGTCGTTTCATTGCTAAGTTCCTTTGGCCACCTTCCAGCTCCATCATCAGATCAGCACCATGTTATCATAATATTGCATTGTCACGCAATTTACACATGAGTGCGAAATTTCAGCTCAATCGGTAACCGGAAAGTGGATCAAATTTAACTTGCAAGATTTGATTACAGACAGACAACGGAACAAGTGAAACTACCTATATATAAAAGCTTGTAAAAAATAAACATTGGTATATTATTTGATGTAATTATAAATGACATGTACTAAAATGTATCAATAAATGAGTATGAGTTTAAATTCATCTCGGTCATATATATGTATACAGAATCCTCTTTTTCAATTTTGTACGTCCACAATATAGAGCACTTTTTACAACACTCGATGGTTCCCAACGTTCACTGATTGGCATCACTACTGCTAGAAATAATATCAGTGCTCAGTTATCGAACTCTTGTTCTGAAACACTTTTCAAACACTTCAGTGTGATGGGAATTATTTCAATAAATTTCTATCATTTGAGACGATAATTTCAGACGTCGTGATAACGTTAATTAGACTGTTGAATTGGAATGAAGAAATTTATGATAATGATAAAGACATTATAGTAACATGATTAGAAATAGATTTATATGTACGGAGAGGGCTATGCTTGCTATGGAGAGATAAATACGACTTTAAGAAATCCGTAGAAGAACAGTGGCCCACCATCATACTCGTAATACAATGGATTGACAAGTTGAAATGGCAGTCAATAGAGAGTATAGCGCGGTAGACCTGACTGAGTGGAAAAGCTCTCGAGTGGAGTCCACGCACCGTACCGGCAAGTGCAGACTGCATGATTTTGCCAACTAGTCTTATTTTGATCATTGAAACTAGCTAGGCTTTTGCACATTATGTTTTTTAGGGTTCCGTACCCAAAGGGTAAAAACGGGACCCTATTAATAAGACTCCGCTGGCCGTCTGTCCGTCTGTCTGTCACCAGGCTGTATCTCATGAACCGTTACAGCTAGAAAGCTGAAATTTTCGCAAATGATGTATTTCTGTTGCCGCTATAAGAACAATACTAAAAACAGAATAAAATTAAGATTAAAGGGGGGCTCCCATACAACAAACCTGATTTTTTTTGCCTTTTTTCGCGAGATATTTATAATGGTAGGTAGATGCTTGAAATTTTCACAGACTATTTAGTTGTTTATTTACTTTAATAATAAATAATAAAATTAAAATAAAAAAATATTTAAGGGGGGCTCCCATATAGTACGGAACCCTTCGTGCGCGAGTCCGACTCGTGATTAGCCAATTATTTTATTTGTTTTTTATAGGTTTGCATTTGACGACGTACTGCCTGAAGTTGAGCAGATATGTGTAGCCTACCAAGAATATACCTATTTACTCGGGTTTTACGCTGTATTTTAGCAGGAACACAGACACACATTCTGGCTGTTATTATGAGGAAAAGAGGAAAATTAGTAAAAATATATATCGCAAGTGATACGCGTGATTTTTCTGGCAATAACTAGAATAAAATGTTCGACAGCATTATGGCAATCGCTTTAATATTGGAGTACAGTATAATCTAACTCATCCGGCACTATTCAAAACCATAGGGTGCCGGATTATAAGAATGTTTGGATTACTGGATTATAGAGAAATTAAAATGGCCAATTGCGAGTTCGACTCGCGCACGAAGGGTTCCGTAACCCCCTTAGCCCCATTTCAAGCGTCTACATGTTGCTGTTATTAATATGAAGCAAAAATCTGCAAAAAATAATTAAATTTGTTGTGTGGGAGCCCCCCTTAAATATTTATTTTATTCTGTTTTTAGTATTTGTTGTTATAGCGGCAACAGAAATACATTATCTGTGAAAATTTCAGCTGCCCAGCTGTCGTGGTTCATGAGATACAGCCTGGTGACAGACAGACAGACAGACGGACAGCGGAGTCTTAGTAATAGGGTCCACGCACCGTGCACCGCTTTTACCCTTTGGGTACGGGACCCTAAAAATTATTTTAAATAAAATAAAGCATTTCATAAAGAGAATTTAACGTATGTATCTACCTTCACATAAAAAAATAGGTAAATACGTAAATAAGTACTGCTAGACGACTACGCAGCGACGGAGCGCATAAGCGTAGAGGAGCGACAGAGGCACGGGTAGAGGATGCCGGATTATTGGACGCATCGGTCTGATGAAGTGCCAGATTAGTGGATTTATACCTAGCACGTGGGTACGTATCGCGTAGCAAAAAAAAATGTCTTATAAAATTAGGAACTTCGAATGGCCCAATCATTTCATTTGTACAACGATTATTTTCATTAAACATTGTACCCCAGAAGTTAATCCACTGTCTCGGCCGATACAATTGCAACAATAGCGTCAATTCCACAGTAATCAGTACTCGATACGGCTCTATTGTTTGCCTTTTCATTTTTCCACGCGTCGCTTGGTCCATTCAAATCGAACATTTTCATATCGAGTATCGCCATTCTGCAGGTGAAAGTTTCATCTTGATATTCTTTTTTAATTGGACATCGTATTGGTAATATTTCGAGTTTCGAAATGTTAATTAAAAATGGCACCTTGTAACGAGTGGATATGAAATTCAGAGCGTTGCAAATCAATCAGAGATACAATAAGAATTCACGTTAAAATTGCAACGTGCATTTTTTGAGTTAACGAATGGCAATAAAAATTAGATCACTGTTGGTACCTATCTCTGTCGAGTGTTTACGTTTCGGGTTGGCAAAATTTTCTTTTACATGTTTGTATAATAATTCTGATGTTGTTTTCATTCACTGCCGCGGTGGCTCAATGTTTGGTGACCCTAACTTCTGGGTCAAAGAGGCGTGGGTTCGATCCCCACCCAGGCCAAATATTTATGTGATGAACATAAGTGTTTGCTCTGTGTCTGGGTGTTGCTTAGTTACTATCTACCTCTATATAAGTATGTATTTAAAAATATGTATATGTAGTATATCAGTCTCTGGCAGCCATATCACAAGCTTTGCTTAGTTTGGGGTCAGAGACCGTGTGTAAGATGTCCCCTAATAGCAATAAAAAAAATCCGACATGAAAACATTATTTTATCGACACATCACATTTTAAAAGAATCTTGTTGAAACTTGGTACAGAGGTCCTAAATATTTTTTGAATATTTCAGTCATCGGCGATTTTTTATTGGTATATTACCTTCAAAAATCGGCCAAGTGCGAGTCAAACTTGCGATTGAAGGGTTCCGTACTGTACCCCTTAAATATTTATTTTATTTTATGTTAATAATTAATTATTGAATAAAACATAGAATTAAATGTTCTGTGAATATTTAAAGCGTCTACCTGTTACCGTTATCGAGCGAAAAACGGCTAAAAATTCAGGTGTGTTGCATGGGAGCCCCCTTTATATATTTATTTTATTTTGTGTTTAGTATTTGTTGTTATAGCGGCACCAGAAATACAGCATCTGTGAAAATTTAAACTGTCTAGCTGTCACGGTTCATGAGATATAGCCTAGTGACAGACAGAGAGACAGACGGACCGACGGGCGGACAGCGGAGACTCAGTAATAGGGTGTCGTTTTTACCCTTTGAGTACGGAACCCTAAAAAGGAAGTTAGACGTGGCACTATTTTCACGCGATTTTGATAAATATTTAGCTAAATTTCTTAGTATCTACATCTATTATATAAAAGGCTTCGCTGAGTGACTGACTGACAGACAGCCTACAGCCCAAACCGCTAAAGATACGAACATGAAATTTGGAACAAAGATACATTGGACCACGTAATGGAGCACTAAGAACGGAATTTTGAAAAATCGACCTCTAAAGGGGTAAAACGGGCCCTTTTCGTTTGTATGTAACTTTTTATTCCGTTTACCGATTGACTTGAAACTTTGTATACATGCTACTCAAACAAAATAAAAGTTACGTTTGTTCCTGTTTTTCCGAATATTCCTTATCTAAGGGGTCAAATTGGGTCCCAAAGTTGGTGAAAAAAGCGTCTATTACATCCAACGAGCTGAACGGTTATGGATGAAATCTGGTATGGCGGAAGCACACAACATGTTTCAACACATGAACTATTATTATCCCGGAAATTCTATGGGGATCCTTAGGGATAGCCAAAATTAATCAGTTTCGGCTGCCGCCCAAACCGCTAAAGATATAAACTTGAAATATGGAATATAGGTACATTGTATGACGTAATGGAGCACTAAAGACGAAAACTTTGAACTTTTGACCTTTGACGGGGTAAAACGGGCTCTTTTCGTTTGTAAGTATATTTTGTATTCCTGTACCGATTGACTTAAAACTTTGTTAATATGCTACTCAGACAAAATGAAAAATACGTTTGTTCCTGTTTTTCTGAATTTTCTTTATCTAAGAGGTCGAATAGGGTCCCAAAGTTGGTGAAAAAAACATAAATTACATCCAACGAGCGGAACGGTTATGAATGAAATCTGGTATGTAGGAAGCACATGACATGTTTCAATACAGTAACTATTTTTATCCCGGAAAATCTATAGGGTCTCTTAGGGATAGCCAAAATTATCAGATAAAGCTAAGATAAAACGGGTAAATGAATTCTAACAAAATTTGGTACGATGCTAGACAATAACACAAATTACCACTTGGGGTACCTACTGCTATCCAGGAAAATTTCAGTGGGTCACGATAACAATTTCTTGAAAAAATGCTAAAAATCTATTCGTAAATCGATGCAATATTGTTTAAAAATAGCCCACCCTTTTAACTAATAGATGACTATATTGACGTTTTGGGAAAAGTCCCGGATTCCTTGTCGAAATCTAGACCAAACGTCCTATAAAAGCATGAAAAATAACTTGAACGCATTTTTTTAGTAATATAGTGAAGTATCTAGAATAAAATTTAGATATTGACTCATCCGTCAAAGGGGCAAAATGGGCCCCTAATAGTTTACGAAATATTTTATTTTGTGAGCCAATAGATTTGAACTTAGGATACATACGGATAAATAAACTATGGGTTCTACCTGAAAAAGCGAAAATTACCTATTCTTTACATTTTGCCGCGGGTCGATGAACTTTTTATGTTGAACAGCAGATTTTATTTACGTGATTTCGGGGTTGGTACCATAGTAAAAGTAAGTCAAATGATGAGTATAATAGAATCCTAGAACATGCCTGTCGTCTAGATATAGGTACAATATGTATTTCTCAAATAAAATATACCTACTTGTGTGCTACTTTTTCATCTGTACAGGGTCAGAGAATGCCTGAAAGTCCTACAAGTGTCTCGGCCACTTTTGACTGGGTGAACGGTTTTGGGCAAGATTGTCATTGAGTTCAGGATAATCAAAATTAAATTTCTAATAATTTAATGAAACATGTTGAATACCTGTACCGAGCTTTTTTAATAGTCCACTACTGAACGTAGGCCTACCCACGAAGGGTGATTGAGCCATATCCATCACGCTGGCCGAGCGCGGGTTGCTGAATTCATATACATCGATTTTTCTCTATGGACGTGCCTTTGCAGGTTGCTTCAATGTTTTCCATCAATAAATTATTGTAAATTTCATTTAAATCATTTCATTTAAATCATTAGTGTAAATTTCGTACATAAGTTTCAAAGCTCAGTGGTCAGACCAGGATTAGGACCTTACGATTGTGATGTGGACCATGACATGCGAATGGAGTTGGATATAATTTGGTATGCGAGTGGGAAACTACATGGTTCATGAGTGAGCAATGTACCGAAAAATATTCTTTTTACCACATAAAGAATGAGTAGGTATTTTAACATATAACTTTATTAAGTATTTATCTTCTGACAAGTTATAAGGCAACGCGGGCCAAACCGTAGGCTATTAAAGTCAAAGAACATATTTACTGTTGAACTGTGTTACATTGAGATCTTAATACTAAGAACAAAAATATTGAATTAACCGTTAAATCCAATGCGGCCATAAAATAATTATTTGAACATGAATAAATCATACAATTATTATTTAATTAATTTCAAATATTTTGCAAATCAATTTCATCTAAAAATTGTCGTAGGTACTCCGTAATAAGCTTTAGACACAAGCGAATTTAAGCAAATACTGAGACAAAGCAGGCTAATCTTATCTTTGCAAGTAATACGAAAACCCGAGCTAAACCATGAGCTATTATTTTAAGCAAGAAAGTACTAAAACAACGCGGGTCAAACTGTGGGGAAATACCATTTAAAGTAAGTACTCATTATCATTTTGAGAAAATACTAAAACAACGCGGGCCAGACTATTATCATGGGCTACCTATTATCATTGCAAGTAATACGACAACGCAAGCCAAACGGCAGGCTATTATAATTTGGGATAATATAAATTGCATATCAAATAAATAATCGCCTATCAATACATACTCATCATTTATATTCTTTTTTACATCAAATAACTTACTTCACTACAAATAAACTAAATGTTTAACAAAACTCAAACTGCAGAAAATTCGAAATTTTACATCAATATGACATTACTTTTTTCCTCATAATGTAATACAGTTAAATTTATTTTTGTACAAAAATACTACATACATAGCATAAATACTGACTGCACAGCAAATTTTTCATATTTCATAGCAAAATAACTATCCCAGTCGCATAATCCCTAAGTTGACCCTCGCTTCCTAGGGAATGCTCTGTTATCAGGGGTTAGATCAATGGATGGTTTCTTTAGGGTAAATTAGTGAAGAAATTAGATTAGGTGTGATACAAAAAATAGGTTAGGTTATGTTAGAACATGACAAAACAACGCACGAGCCGAGCGAGCGAAGCGAGCGTGCCGCGGCAGCGGCCGGCGAAGTGCCAGAAGCGAATCGCCTTTATAGATTAGGTGTGAAACAAAAAATAGGTTAGGTTAAGTTAGTTTAGGTTAGGTTAGGTTAGTTTAGGTTAAATATTAAGACGACTGTGATTAATAAAATGCTGTTTTATTTAGAAAAACTGCTGTAAATAATATAAAAATAGAAGCTATATTTAAAAGAAAAAGAGTTAACAGGTATAATGTGCATTAAGATTATTAGCTGTGCATTGATGAAAAAGCTTTTGCTTTAGGAAAAATCGCTGTACGCTGCGAAAATAAATTGTAGTGTGTTTAGTGATATTTTGAGTTGAATATTATGCTGTGCAATCAGTAATTTTGATGGGAATTTGGAATCTTATTGCATAGAATAAGGATATTTTTTGATTTGCGTTTAAATACTACCCTTATAATTTTAAGCAAGTACTACGACAACGCGGGCCAAGCTACGTGCTATAAATTACCATTATAAGCAAGTACTGAGAATGTGCAGGCCAAACCACGACCTGTTATTATTCTAGCCAAATACTGGGATAATTTAGGCCAAACCGTAGACATTATCCCTTCAAGTAATACGTTATACGATAATGCGGACGAAACCACAAACTATTATTATTTTAAGCAAGTGCCTAGACGACGTGGGCCAAACTGTGGTTTATTTTCATTTTAAGCAATTACTAAAACAACGCGGGCCAGCCCGTGGGCTATTATCATTACAAATAATACGACAACACAGGCCAAACGGTAAGCTATTATAATTTTAAGCAAGTATTAAGACAACGCGGGCTAAGCTGCGTAATTTATATACCATCTTAAGCAAGTACTAAGAATACGCAGGCCAAACCGTAACCTATTATCATCATCATCCTGCCCTTAGATTTACTTGATGACAATAAATATTATCTTATCTTATCCCACTAGGTGGGGTCGGCACAGCACGTTTCTTTTCGCCACTTCACTCTATCATACGCCATCTCATCATCAACTCATTTCTCTCGCATATTATCTTGCACACAATTCATCCACACTTTTTTTGGTCGTCACCTCCTATTTCTGCCGCTTACCATCATATTTAGGGTTCTTTTCGTGACATTACTCTCTTCCCGTCTCATGCCCTTACCAAGATAGCCTGCCACTCTTTAATTTCTCAGTCACTGGCGCTACTTTCAGACTTCTTCTAACATACTCATTTTTAATCTTATCCATTCTTGTCTCTCCGCACATCCATCTCAGCATTCGTATCTCCGCTGCATGCAATTTCCTTTCATTCTCCCTATGGTGGCCGAACACTCTGACCCATACAATACGTTTTTTATCCAGCCAAATACTAAGACGATTCAGGCCAAACCGTAGGCATTATCCTTGCAAGTAATACGTTATACGACAATGCTGGGCTACACAAGCTATTATTATTTTAAGCAAGTGCCAAGACAACGCGGGCCAAACTGTGGGTTTTTATTATTTTGAGCAATTACTAAAACAACGCGAGCCAGACCGTGGGCCATTATCATTGCAAGTAATATGACAACACAGGCCATCAGACAGCCTTTTTTAATTTTAAGCAAGTACCAATACAACGCGGGTCTAACCGCGGGCTATTTTCATTTTAAGCAAGTACCTATGTACTAAGACCACGCGGGCGAAGCCGCGGGTTTTAAGCTAGTCCTAAAAAAGATTTGGTATGAGCCAAATCAGTTAAAGGCGAGCATAAATAAAATAGACAAATGAAGATTATCTTAAACATATTTGCCGTAAATTGGAACCAAGTACTTGCTCTAATTGAGCATATTTCTGCTTGTAAAAATTGTGAATTTTTGAGATTAGTTTTACTCGCAAATGCTCCAAATTTATAATCGCAAGTTCTACTATTTGGAGAACTAAGTACTAATCATATTCATTTTGTTCCGAAAGGTCAGTTAAACCAAAACTTCCATATTATAATAATAATTGATAATATGATTTCATTATAAACCTGCGTATATTTTGCATACCCTGTGGTGGCTGCGTTGTTTTCGCTCAACCCTCTCTGTAACAATATTTTGTTTTCATTTGCTACCGGCTCCCGGAGATTAACAAAATAAATACTGAATGTACACGTGGACTCGTTTCGTAGAATCCCGTCGTGGTAATGGAAAACGCAGTACGCAAGATTAGCAATTCAGTATTGTCTCGTATGTTTTCAACTGCCTTCCGAATAATCATTTTCGCAAAAAATGGCAAAACCGCCTTCCGTCGTGTACGAAATTCGAATATTTCACTGGAATTGTTTACTTTATTGTTTATTTTTCAAATGCCACCCGCGGTCACCCATCCGAAGACTGACCGAGCTGAAGTCCGTCCTAATGGTTGAATTGAACTTTAAAATTGAACACAAGAACTAAGAACTTTTAAAAACGTTCGGGTTCACCTACTGCCGAGACAAGTAAAGCGCTCTACTGTAAAGTTGTTTGCTGAGTTCTGGGTAAATAGGAACGTAATTTGGTAAATGGAAAACAACAGGAGTTACTACTTTTGTCTGGGTCCTATTTATAGAGTTAAAGATGCTCAATTGTCAAGCTGGACAAAGATACTTTTCTCACATCATCCGATTCGAAAAACGGAAAAAGTATTTTTTATTTTTCTAGTACGTAGTACAGCTTATTATAATTATGACCGACTAGAATTTTTAGAATTTTCCCTTGGCTTCACAGGCGTAGTATTTTATTGTAACGCGTAGTTTAATTTTTGTGCTATAGTTTGTACTTATAATAATGCCTGACTAGATATCGCCCTCGGCTTTGCACTCGTAGTATTTTAATTTTTGTGCTAGAGTTTGTACAAAAAGAAAAGCGTCATAAGTGAGGTAGCCCATGTGCCATTTTACTTATTTTGTTACGTTGACAACACTGTTCTGTCATTGCTAGTACAACTAAAAGTGTTTGATACTTGGTAGACACCAATTTGGTTTTCATCAGTACTCGCGTCTCAAGTACAGTCGGTACCTTGGCTGCCGATTGAAATCTTATTGTTAGTCCACCGTAACACCACGATGGTTCTTTTTTTGCACATACTCTATCCCTGGATGAGAACAACTGAATTTTTTCGGGATAAAAAGTAGCCTATGTCACTTTCCTTCTTTCAAACTATGCTCATGACAATAATAATAATTATTTTTCGCAAATAATGGCAAAACCGCCTTCTATCGTGTACAAAATTCGAACATTTCGCTCGAATTGTTTACATTATTGTTGATTCTCCAAAAACGGCTGAAACGATTCGAGCAAAATATCCGAATTTGAAATGATCGGTTGGGCTATTCTTAGCGAAAAATAAATTGTTTCAACAGCATCTTTAGCAGTGACAAGAATTCTGTTTATCACTACTAAAATCCAGCAACATGCTCCAACAAGCATCGATCGAATGGTAATAAACTGTCTGTAACAGAAAACTATTTAGAACTTTCCTAACTCTACCCACGCGGCTGTTTCATTTGTTCGCGAAGTAATAAAATCCGATCGAATCCATACATACTCGTATACCTATGGCATACCTACAAAATGCCAAACTGTTAGGCAAATAATATCTATCTCTGAAAAGTTTGATTTAAATGACAGATAAATATAAACTTGCAGATATATTATTTTAAAGTCATACTCGTCATTATAATCAACTTTTGGTAAAAGATCAACCCGGGAATGAAGAAAAACAATTGGACCATTCTATGTACCTAATACCAAACAAAGCGACAAAAAACAATATTACAGACTACCTAAAACCTAAAAATAAAATATTTGTAAACATCTACACACGACCCCTGACGCCAAAACTAAGCTAAGCTTGTGATATGTCTGCCAGAGACTGATAAGATACTTATACATATTTTTAAATACATACTTATATAGATAGTAACTAAATAACACCCAGACACAGAGCAAACACCTATGTTCATCACATAATTACTTGCCCTGGGTGGGGTCGAACCCACACCTCTTTGACCCAAGTAGTTAGGGTCACTAACCACTGAGCCACCGAGGCAGTCAATAAAAAAAAGCTATTTAAAAAGTTCTAAAGCGTAAAGAAACACATTGTTTCGTTTGTTATTTCATAACACGGTTCCTTATCTAATTAACCATTTCGTCTGCACCTATACAAAGTTATATGTATTTATAAATATGGTCAAAAAATCGTTAAATAAAGGAAAAAGGTAAACAATTGACATTGCTATCCTCCCCCAGCATCTATCTTCAGCAGATGACCCGGCGAAGTTTTTAGTCCTTAGTTTCGCCTATGATGTCGGGTTCACCAACCAAATCTCAAATTTAAATATTTAGCTTGCTATAACATAAACAATTTAACACCCCATATGCCTATCTACTCGAACAACTTTCCTTTATACCTAAGTATCTTATTAATACGTCGTAGGCCATAAAACGTGTCCCCTACCCGTCTATCTTGTATTCGAACGAGCAATAAAATAGCCAAACCGGATAAAACGAAAATAACAGAATTTTTCGACTGTTTGAAAAGTATCTATTAAAAATAGTGATTTAAGTGAATTGAAATGAGAATTCAGACAATCCTCAGTGGTAGTTTTATTGAAAACTTTTACCCGCAGCATCGCCCGCGTTGTATTTTAATTTTCGTGCTAACATTGGAACATTTTATTTTTCTAGGATATAAAGTAGCTTAAGTCACTTTCAGTCTCAAACTATGTCCATGCCGAAAAACAAGTCAATCCGTTGTTCCGTTTCTGTGAGAGGAACAAACCAAGAAACACACTTTCAGTTTTACAATATTAGTCAATCCGTTGTTCCGTTTCTGTGAAAGGAACAAACCAAAAAACCAAGAAACACACTTTCAGTTTTACAATATTAGTCAATCCGTTGTTCCGTTTCTGTGAGAGGAACAAACCAAAAAACCAAGAAACACACTTTCAATTTTACAACATTAGTTGGTAAGGACACTTAGGATAGGTAAACTTAACTCGATTACATCAAACCTGCATCAAATTCTATGTATAAAGGAAACTTATGTCCATCAGTGGACTTCCTGCGCTGACAAGAAGAAAAAATGCAAGTTGAGTCCCTCCGCGTGGTAGAAGTGAAACTTTGACGCAACAGTACTTTCAACCCCCTCCATGGTAGCGTTAAACGTTTAACGCAACCTTGTTGGATATCGCATTAGAAGTTTCACTTCAAAATATAGTAAATCCTCGTAGACGACATTCTCAGACAAACCAATGTCACTTTAAACTGTGTATAGCAATATGGCAGTGGGCAGGCGACATAGTTCGAAGAAATGATAGCCAATATGGCCGTTAAATTCACAAATCGAGTAAGTAAATAGCCTGTTCGAGAAAACGTAACTCCTGTATCCAGCAGGAGTCATCAGTTTGTCGATATTGGAGGTCAAACCTATACTAAGTAGATTGTATCATAACTTAGGAAAACACTCATTGACCTACATATCCAAAACATCAACTTCCCGTCCTCATATCACAAATTTCTCCAACCTTTTCTTACATTACCTATGTAACTCGTAAAACAATGTCGTCGGTCCGTCTGTCCGACCCGATATATGGCTACCTAATATAAATCTATGTAATCCTTTACCTGTTCTATTTTATCAGATATATTGCTCCCCGACGCACATCGGGTCGGATTTTATGCTATACAGATGGATTTATACAAAGATTTACATTCAAGAAGGTACCGTATTGCTTGAATCTTTTTCGGTTAAGAAATTGTGAGGATTGTTTGATTGAGCGTGACAGTATGGTAGGTAACACTCAGGACATTGTAAACAAATAAACTAGTAGTAATCCGAACATCTTGCATCTGTTTAGCTGAATATTCGCCTATGTTTCGACTCACTCTTGACAAATTTGGTTCATGTTAGGATTTTAAAAACGATCTTACCTTGGTTTTGAAGTTGTTTATAAACCGGATGTTTGATAGATGAACGAAGAAAGAGGGATGAAAATAAAAGTTTTGATATGAAGAAAAATACGTAAAAGGAAAAAAAATGATTATTTTTCGCAAAAAATGGCATGACCGACTTCACCCGTGTACAGGATTCGCGCATATTTCGCACGGATCGATGTTAAATTTGTCACATTATTGTTGATTTATCAAAAATGGCTCAGCCGATTTCAATAAAATTTTAATGGGACCGATAACAAAGTATACTTGCTTTCCAATAAAAAAATAATTATTAAAATCGGACTACTATGAAAAAAGTTATGCGTGGTTATACATAAAAAAATATAAACGCGTCGAATTGAGTACTTTCTCTGGTTTGGTTCGTCGGTCAAAAATTCCTTATAATTTTGACATTGTTAAATAAATCTTGTTATAACTCCAATTCATCAGGCGAACATAAGAAAAGCACCAAATGCCTAACAGAAAATAAGATCTCATTCAGACTTATGTTCTCGGATTACCTACCTACTATCTAAATGAAAATAACTCGGAACACATATCACAAACTGAACAATTCGAGGGTAAGAAATCGCCCGACTAGCTCCGAACGACCATAAACCTTGACATTTAAGGCCAATCTCACACGAGGAAACCTAAAATCATAAAATAAATTTGGTTTTAACGCCAATACTAACAACTATTTGCGTCAAAAAAGTAGGTTCATGTCTGTAGGCCGCGTGGCTAGCCTGGTGTAATAGTTTTTAAGCCGCCTGAAGGCCTCTGACATGGCTAAATGGTTAAAACAACCAGGACCTACAATTTAATGTGCCATCTTAGCTAAGGTAGTGCTCAGTTGTGAATGCCACCCGCAGTTACCAAACCGAAGACTGACCGTGTTGAACGTTGCTTAACTTCGATGATCGCTAACGAACACCTAGTCAAACTATGCTATGAGCGCTACAAACCGTATTGAATTATTAAATACTATATATGCTCACAGTTCAACATAAATTATTAGATAAAAATTAATAATTAATAGAAACTTCGCTGTATAAGGGCTTCGGAATGTAAATACGGGCCGAAAGTCTTCATAAAAGGTATCTTAATAAAACTAGTTTTATAAAGGCGACATAACTTATTTTCGACAAAACTTATTTTTTGTTTTCGAGCTTAGGTAGATGTGCAGATTACTCAAGCTATAATATATTATAGTTTGTGTTGTATTGTCGTTGCTTTTTGCAATAAGACAAAACACGTTTACAACTCTGACGTAACCGATTAAAATGCTATTAATTTTCAACGACAACACTATCGAACTTGTTATCACATTTAATTTTATGAGATATCTAACATACGCTACTATTTTTCAACGTGCGTAGGTTGTACAAACCAATCAAGTGAGTATAGTAAACGCCAACCAGTTTAGTATGCATGATTCTTATATTATGGGACTAATCGCATTGTCAATGCGCGATTTATCCCGCAGAATAGTGTGCTCAAATCACACAATTTTAAAGAAACGGTTCAGCTTGCTTCCGTAGTTTTGTGTGAGATTGTCCCAAGAGGCCCCTTGGAAAACTAATAACAGAGACAATACAAGTGTAACAATCTATTAGCTGCGCTGCCATTGCTGCCAACATTCCGATAAACATCCCGCGCACCAACCTACCGGATCCGCATCGCTACCGGAAGTGGGAAACGATAAATTCGTACCAAGTAAAATAAAACCTTCGGACGCTGTTTCAGTGTCTGCGTTTATGAAATACAGTTTTCACGGGTTATGGACGTTCTGAAAATGCTTGGGAGTTTTAAAAGTTTTAGTGAAACAGGCGTTACTTTGCGGAAGTTAATTTTCGAATCCTTGTTTTGAATAAATATTTAGTGTGTTTCCGCTCTGTCGTAGGCATATAAGTTAAGGGTACACTCAACCAACCAACAACAAGAAGTTTGATGATTAGTAAGTTCGGGTAGAAATCTTGCAATTTATATGTATTTGTCTAACATTCCGGTTTATTTTATTTTATACGAGCATTGGCTCTTATTTTTCATTTACTGTCCTTACACTGTTACTGCTAAAATTAACTTGGTAGGTATATCAGTTATGTGAGGATTCATTGGGGTTACCGATGGTGGTGGTTCGGCTTAGATTTTTTTATACCTGAGTAACCCACCCAGAGAAATTTGGAAAATACATCTATAAAATAATCAATTCTTAGGTCTCTACAGACGCTTAAATTAGCACAAATATTAGTTCTCAAGCTTATTGAAAATAAAATGACTGCTATTTTATAAACACATAGAAGCCAACAAAATAACCTTTCACTTTTTAGTATAAAAAGAGAGTATAAAATAGAATAGTTTACTCAAAAGTTCAATTATAAGGTCGCTGAATTTAAGACAAGTACGAAAAAGGTCAATACTACAATATAAACTCGATTAGATTTAAAATAAAATCTCACAAACAAGATAGATTCAATAAAGTTGAACAAAACGACTTTTGAAATAAAAGTTTAAGGGCATTAATACGCCAAATTCCTAAAAATTAGCATTTTTAATCTTAATATTATTTTTGACGGTGCAGATCGAAAACAAACAAAAACTACTGATTTGTTTCATCTTTTCCGTTAAATTCAAACCAAATTTTCTTCAGTTTTGAAAAACTCAAAAACTTTATTATGTGTTGTTCAAAAATTTACAATTATGATATTTGCACAAATGTAATTTATTGCTGCTGTAGCCGGTCGAAAGGCCATTAAGACTGTAACTATTCTAGAAAAGGCTTATCTTAATGCGGGTCGCTTGAAAAACAAAACTAAACGAAGCATAAATATATTAATGAGATGAATTCTAGAAGTTCTTGGAATTTTTCACTTTCTTAGCGTAGATTCTAAGAAAATAATGAATAGCTCGACTATTTCTAACAAGTAAATTTTAGCAAGTCTTTATTTATTTTCGTGAGACTTGAAACAAAGACTACTATTTTTAACACGTATTTTCTGTTAAAATTATTGCCATTTATAATCGTTCTTTTTCCGAAATGGCCTTGACAGAACTAGCACTATACCTCGTTAAATAAACATAAAATAATCGGCGTGCGAGCCGGACTCGCGCACGAAGGATTCCGTACAGTATGAAAGCCCTTCATATACCTATTTTATTATATTTTAATTATTTATATTTTTGTAGGAAATATACAACTGAATATTCTGTGCATATTTCAAGCATCTTCCTGTTGTAAACTCCAAGTAGCCCAACGAGCTATGGAGAGGGCTATCCTCGGAGTTTCTCTACGGAATGAGGAGATCCGTAGATGAACCAAGGTTACCGACATAGCCCAACGGATTAGCAAGTTAAAATGGCAATGGGCAGGGCACATAGCGCGGAGGACTGATGACCGGTGGAGTCGAAAAGTTCTCGAGTGGAGACCACGTACCGGCAAGCGCAGCGTAGGACGTCCACCCACAAGGTGGACGGATGACCTCATTAAGACCGCAGGATCGCGCTGGATGCAAGCCGCTTTCAACCTGTCTTATTGGAGATCCATAGGGGAGGCCTATGTCCAGCAGTGGACGTCTTTGGCTGATGGATGGATGATGGATAATTATTAATTTTAAGGTGACGCATTGATAAACTATAATGTTTCAAAAATTGAGTACCGCGCCCCTTCACTCGGACAAATTTTACGTGATCGCGCTCGACAGGATCGCGCCAGAGCGGCGGGCGGCAGTGAGTTTTTAATTAATTGCTCAAAATGTACACATTAAAAAACATAACTTCTCGGTCTATAAAATAGAAAAATGATCAGGCTATTTTATTCGTAAAAAATAATGGGATGTTGTCGCTGAAAATTTTTAGCATTCGAATTATTTTTCTTTTTATTATTCGAATTATTTTTCGAATTATAAAATTTTTAGCAGTCTTAGTAATAGGGACCCTATTACTAAGACTCCGCTGTTCATCTGTCCGTTTCAACCCTTTGGGTACGGAACCCTAAAAATTGGGTCTAGTAATTATTTTCCGCCAAAAATGACACAATTAACTTCTATTGTGAACAGAATTCAAATAGTACGCTCCAAACGCTGTGTTCTCATTACATATATTGATGATTGTATTTTTTGCCCACTGCTGGGCAAAGGTCTCTTCCAATTCCTTCCATTCCTTTCTATTCTGTGCTGACTCCGTCCAATCCTTATATTGCTTATTTTTTCAAAAAACTGGTCTGTCATTTTTGTCAAAATTTAAATAAGATCACTCTTAAAGTATCATCTACCAACAAAAAAAAACATCAAAATTAGATTATAATTGACGGATTAATCGCGTACATAGACATAAAAATACACAGTCGAATTGAGATTTTTTTTCAGAACAATAATTTTTAATTAAAATGTCATACATCGGTTAAAAATAATCCTTTCTAATCCCATACACATATTCGTAAAATCATAATACTACATAATGTAAGAGGAGCGTCTCCCAAGCGTCGTCTCGTCGACCCTTGCGTCCAAAGAGGTGTTGAGAATAATCTTAACAACGTTCCAGTAAATCGCACACTGGAATTAAATTATAAACGTCATCGTAAGGGTTCCTTTATCGTGCTTTATTTGAAAGTGACAGGTGATGGTTTAGTTAAAAGGCTAGATGGAATTATGTGGGACGCATAGAAGATGGCCCACCCACAAGGTGGACGGATGACCCAATTATGACCGCAGGATCGCGCTGGATGCAAGCCGCTACCAAAAGGTCTTATTGGAGATCTTTAGGGGAGGCCCATGTCCAGCAGCGGACGTCCAATGACTGAAACGATGAAAGAAAATGAAGGTATAAAAAAAGATTTTATTGTGATTGATGGATCATAATTTTCGAAATATTTTTCAATAAAAAAAAACGAACTTAATTCAATTTTAAGTGACCTCGTTTTGTCCTTGTCATTTTTGTTAAATGTCAATGTCAATCTAACATATTAAGTTGACTCATTTGACGTCCACTTAGTTAGCTTTAGTTAGGGAGTTCGCAACTTGATATGACCTAAAAACCTGAAAAGATGCCTAAATGCCTGAGTCTGTATTCCCGCTAAAGTACAATATTGGTGTCTTCAAATCCCGAGTAAATAGGTATCTTCTAGGTAAGCGTGTTACATCCTACACCCCACATCTTGTTTAACATCAGGCAGTGTGTAGACAACCGCAAAACTATACGAAATAAAATAAAAAACACGTAAGAGATGTAATTTTGCAATTAGATTTTCAAACAACTTGATTATTCAAGTAACTTACCCAAAGTAAGCGACTCATAAGGTTAATATTAACTCAAGCTAATCCAATTGGCCCATACTTAAATCCTTTACGCTCGGGTCCTGCTCAAATTAGCTTAGAACCTGAATGGATAGGGATGATTACTTTTACATACTTGATGTTGTGACTATGGAATGAGACTTACGTAGATTGTAAGTTATTTTAAAGTTACGATATAAATTATAAATAATCTGCCAAGTACGAGTCGGACTCGTGCACGAAGGGATCCATACTGTATGGGAGCCCCTTAAATATTTATTTTATTTTAATTATTTATTTTTAAAGTAAGCATGCAGTTAAACATTCTGTGAATATTTCAAGCATCTACCTAAAAACGACTAAAAAATTAGGTTTGTTGTATGGGAGCCTCCCATAAGTATAATTAAGTAAAGTATAATTTTTATTCTATTTTTAGCATTTGTTTTTATAGCAGCAACAAAAATACATTATCTGTGAAAATTTCAGCTTTCTAGCTATAACGGTTCTTGAGATACAGCCTGGTGACAGACAGACCGACAGCGGAGTCTTAGTTATAGGGTCCCGTTTTTACCATTTGGGGACGAAACTACTATTTTATGTGATGTGATTTGTGATGAAAGTGATACGTTTGACCAGTTTGAGCGTTAAAACTTTTGATCTAAAATATTCTTGTATATCGCTTTGTTATTTGTTGAGTACGTAGTGCGAAATAAGTAGTTTTGTGAAGCTAAGAATTTAAAATAACCTTTTAGGTAGTGCAGACCTATCTGTCATGTCACTGATAAAAACTTAACTTAGCTTTTCTCGTCACTCAATCGCATACGAAAATGAACTGACTCAAATTTAATTGTAAAGCTGACAGACAGATTACTGTATTCCAGATTGAAAAGCAAAGAGTTTTTGACAATCAGGTGACCGATTTGTTCATCACATTTCTATACTCTACTATATTTGATTATGGAAACTAGCGTGGTTTATGCACATTTTAATTAAAGTATGGCACAGGTGTTACTCACGCTTTATTTTAGTAGATAACTGCTGCTATAGTTTCGATCGCATTTGGCGATCTTTTTCAAGGTTAGAGTACTAACACGCGCACGCGCACGATCGAAACTATATTAGCAGCTGTCTACTAAAATAAAGCATGAGTAACACCTGTGCTATACTTTTATTAAAATCTACTATGTTTTTAAAAAATCGTATAAATTATAAAAGAAAACCTCTTGGATAATACATATATTAAATCTTAGAAAAAAAAGTTTAGTCTAAAACATAAAAGAAATCCAATAATCATAATATCTTGACCTTTCAAAGCACCACTTCTCTTGATCTCGAAATCTCCATTTTAATTACAAAGGAATGAAGAGCACAAACACTCGGAAAAAATCCTAATCGCTAAAACCTTACCGGATTTGATCTCATTATAATTTAAAGAAAGATATCCCGGCTCGAGCAGAATAACGGAAGAACCGCAAAAAGTTGTAACATTAAATAATTTAGGAGGCCTGCACGGCACGAAAAAATAGAAACCAATCTCTTTGCGGTCCAAAAACTCTACTTTAACACAATTTAAAACACAGCCCACTTAAAATAGAGTATAGAGTTCAGTTTTTGGTAGGTAAAGATAAAGTTGTGAAGGTGTATGGAACTATGAAATTTAAGGTAACGAAGTATACGAGGATGAGTGGTGTGGTTTTTGTTCCTTCTTTATTATTATTATACTGTATAACTGAATACGTTAGTCGGTTTTATATCTGGCTGAGGTTTAAACTTGTTGGGATTTTTACAAAAAGCCAGTACTTTTCAACTACTTTCTTAGAACTTTTATCCTTGTTACAAAGTTAGGCTTGTTTATGATTTGAATCGAAAATAGTTGGTTTGATGAATATTTTTGTTGATAGTTTTGTGTAAATTAGTGTCTTACTTTGGTATTTATTTACTACAGGCAATTTTTTTTATTTTGATTCATGAAGGCATTATTTCAGTTCCTTTATTATTAAAAAAAAATAAAATAACGAAAGATGATTGCATAGTTAGTGCATAAACAATAAATCATCAATTTTTGAGAAACAGGTAAAGCAATAAGTGCAAGCATTGCTTCAAGTGTTTTTACTAAACTTTAAGACTTCTAGATTTTTCCAGAATCCATTTTCGAATCTTGTAATGATAATTTACCTATGAATTATTGTAGGCTCTGATTGGATCAAATGTTAAGCTGTGTTAGAAGTTTTAAAGCAGCTTCAAAACTCTGACATCATGGCTAAGTTGATATACTCAGCCTATACCAACTTACTTGCTGGATTATCAACAGATCAGCGTACATAGTAACAAACTGTGTAGTTGGAATTATAATTACTGAAAAATTTGTAAGTGTAATTTACAGACTTATGAAAAATACTGCTTCTCGCTGAGCTCCAAATTGTTCCTTGAAAATATAATTGTAAATGGAAATTACTGTTCGCTGTTCATTGCTACAAAAAGTTTTTATCAGACGTTACATTAATTTCACGGAAAGTTAGATAATGTTCAAAGAATATCAAAATAATAAATGTTATACCGGTATCTCGATTCAAAAACATAGTGAAATATAAAGACTGGATTACATTTTAAACGATATTAAACGGGACTCACTCACGTGTTCGTATAGTCATAACACGACTATAGTTTCGATCGCGTTCGGCGACCTTTCTCAAGTTGGCGAGTGCTAACACGCGGAGCCGTCTCGCAATGCACATGCACAATGTGTGTGAAAACCACGTAAATTTCCATAGTAAAAAAGACTGGATTACACTAGATACTCATCGATTAATTATAAACATCTAGTAAAACACAGTGTAATCTGCTTGCTCTGTCGTACAGCAATTAAAGTTGATGAAGATCATCATTATGTACAACTTTTACAATGGGGCCAATCCGGAATTCGAGAAAAAAACAGCTGTTTCGTACAAAATTGCCACTTGGAGTCGAATACATGTGTGTAACTTTTTTTTTTAACCTATACTGTCCCTGTCTGTCCTATTTCCTTCCAGGAGTCGCGATCCATCGCAACTTCTTGCCAACCCCTCTCGAATGAGTCACGTCACGCCAGCGCTTCTTGGGCCTTCCCTGGCTGCGTCGTCCGTCAGGCACCCACTCCGTGACGATCCTGGCCCATCGATCGGGGTGCATCCGCGTCACATGTCCCGCCCAATCCCACTTTAGTTTGGCGGCTTTTCGGCCGACATCAACTACCCCTGTCATAGAACGCAGTGTGCTGTTGCGGACTCCATCAATTCTTTTGAAACCAAGCACGCTGCGTTCCATTGCTCTTTGGCAGACCCCAAATTTGGACCTTTGTAAATCGGTCAATGACCAAGTCTGGGCACCAAAGGTTAGGAAGGGCAAGATGCACACGTCGATCAATTTGCGTTTTAGTGATATAGGCAAAGTATGAAACTAGTGTTTTTTTTTTTCGAAAGCCAGGTTGATCCCTTAGTGAAACTTGTGCATAATGGTAACCCGAATCACCTTTTTCGGTTAAATATAGGTTGAATAACCTCTTTTCGTTCTATTCGGCTAGTGTAGTATCGTATAGCCAGTTCTAGACAACCATATATTTACACCATCCTTACTAACGCCTGCAAATAGACATATCCTAGAATCTAGCAACACCACAGAGCAATTTCAATAAGGCACAAGATGTAATATAATACAAAACCTTCAATCCAAATAGGTAATAGGCACTTAACCCTTATCACAGATAGGTCAACTTTAACTTCGAACTTGCTAAACCAAAATCGCCCACTCTCTATCGATCCCGGTCAATATCAGCATAAATCTGACAAAGCCTTCCGACACCTAAACTGCCGAACTATACTATAAAACCATTCTGTGGTCGAGTTATGGATGAATAAATATCTGCAGTAAAGCCACTTCACGTCTTCGAAAATATTCAGTATAGTTTTAGTTATAACAAAAATAAGTTACACTAGATAGACAGATCAACAACTCTTTATAAGACATTGCAATTCAAAAATAAGTAGATGCAAATTCAAATTAAGGTTTCTTAGCACTTAAAGCACCTTTTCGAGGCAGCTATGAACGGATCGAGATTGTAAGTAAAACAATGGCCTTAATTAAATCTAAAAGTACTAAAACTAAGCTCTGTAATGAGTGTCCACTATATTAGGAAGACATTTAAAAAGAAGTCCAAATGTTACTTGTTATAGTTCGGCCGTTCAGAGAATGCGTTCCTGACACGTCATCTTGAAAAAATGTTTTTGACCGAAATCTCGGAAACTATGTACTTAAGGGCAAAAAAAACATTAACATTATTATTGTAGAAAATAAAATTTCGCATCTTTTGTTTCCAGTTAATTTTTTTTGTAAAACTTACCGTTTACGGTTTATGGCCCATTTAATTAAATTTCATTAAATGGACCTTAAAACATTAAACGTTCCATAAATCGTAAACGTTGAAAAGTGTTCATTTAAAGTGTGGCTTTTCGTGGTCGCATGCTGGACTAGCAGATGTTGGGTTATGATCTGCAGGTTGCATAATTAGGTATTTTAACATTTTTAACTGTTTTTGACAGAAGTACACAGGATCTATTAAATTAACAGAATTTTTTTGTCAGCTATTTTTGATTGGGATTTCTTTAAAAAAGAGGGGAATTTGCTGCCACTCTATTTATTATCCGATTTCGATAATATTTGGCAAGATTGTCAAGTATCTAAGTCCTACCAAGATTTGCGAGTATAAATCAAATCGGTCGAGAGCACCCCGAGATACAGGCTTATGAAGATTCTGTTAAAGAGGTGTCGCGAGATCTTCAGAGAATTACTACGGTTAATATTTAGTAATAGCTTCTATGTTGCGGGTGAGCTGACGTCATTTTTGGAAACATTTTGACTTCAGATTTCTAACATTGCGTATCCACTTTTTCTCTCATCAATGGGTCGATCTAATCAAAGATTCCCGGGCGAAGATTAAGCGACTTAAACGGATCAAAAGTTTTAACTTCTCTGTACAGGCAGTTACACCACTCAATGGACCCCCATTTATTTTGACGATAATATAAATCTGCCACATTTTGTTTACAGTTATTGTGGACCTTGTTATTGAAGAGTTAGGTTTTAGAATTGCGTTTTGATGTTCAGGGATATTTTGGTCGAGTTTTAGGCCCGGTGTACAACGTTTGTGGTTGATCTATATGGATTAGTTTAGTTTAGATTTTAGTATTCAAAGAGACGTAAAATGTATCGGCTGTTTTGTTTTATCCTGGATGGCAAAACATGTATTGAACTAAGCGTTGCAAGATATATAAAAATAGTCCTCACAGATTTATGTTTAAGCAAGATCATTATTTTGGTTTATAATAACTTATACTTGGCAAGAGTACATCGATCGATCAAAGATTTTTTTTAAACTCAAAAGAACTTTTTTATTTATACAGCTTTCATGATTTTAAAGAAGAACCAAGAATGCTTTTCCTTATTTTCACGTAATGTCAAATTAAATTTAGTTAATTAGGTATTGGGCCCAAATATGCAGGCGCGATCGTAAATTTAATAGCAACGTAAAAAGTGTTCTCTTTATCGAATGCCTAAAGTGAAAAAGAAACAGAAATAGTCTAAATAGCTATATAATAAAAATTATAATTACGATGGCGCTTTTTTATTTCACGACTAGCTGACCCGGTGAATTTCATCTCACCATTTGTCAACTGTCAATAACAACTTTTACATGCAGGAACATTTTGTATGGGAAAATAAAATTAATGTTTTTATTATTTTTCTCGGAATTTTTACTAATTTTCTCTTAACTTGGACAAATATTTCAACATCAAAATTAGCCAAATCGGTTCAGCCGTTCTCGAGTTTTAGCGAGACTAACAACCACGATTCATTTTTATATTATACTAGCTGCCCCGGTGAACTTCATCTGTCAACTGTCAATGACAACTTTTACATGCAGGAACATTTTGTATGGGAAAATTAAATGAATGTCTTTATTATTTTACTCACTATGTTTTTATATTTTCTCACCGTTTAAACCTTCTCTTAGCTTCCACGGATATTTCAAGACCAAAATTAGCCCAATCGGTCCAGCCGTTCTCGAGTTTTAGCGAGACTAACAACCACGATTCATTTTTATATAATAGAAGATATAGAAGAAAGAAGATGATCGATGGTCGATGGGGCCGTAAAATACTCGAATAGTAAGTAGTAGAATAGTATCGTATACCTACAAGTCAAAATGAGGGTCTCATCAACCGGTGTATTGACAATCTAGGGACAGAGACTTCTTTTGTCGATTTGAAAATAAATGTATCTAAATGCAAATCGGAAAATACTTTTGTGACCTTTCGAAAATGTTACTGAAATGATTTAGAGACCTTTTAACTTGAAATACAAAATAAATTGCTTTCTTGAAATACAATCCTGTTAATTTAAAAAGTGTGATTAGGTATAAATATAACTGAGAAATTGCCGTGGGTTTGATGTGAATAAAAATCAATTGGTTAAATTAACAGTGTGTTTTGTATTCAGTTTTTTCTTGTGCACCTAGAAACTGAGTTTTTATTAGAGTTTCGACACAAAAAAGGAGCCTTTATCATTTTTTATGTGCAAAAGTGCCTTTATTAACTACAACAATACTACAACACTACTACATAAAAGCATTGGATCATCCACATACCTTTGAAGGTCTAAAGAATAAATTGAATATTGTACTACCTATGGAAGCTGTCTCTAGCTTCCATATACGTATAGTGATGGAGAACCCATTTAGGGTTCCGTACCCAAAGGGTAAAAACGGGACCCTATTACTAAGACTCTGATGTCCACCTGTATGCCTGTCACCAGGCTGTATCTCATGAACCGTGATAGCTAGACAGCTGAAATTTTCACAGATGATGTATTTCTGTTACTTTTTTTTTGCTCGCTATTACTAACGGTAAAAGGAATGGGGCCAAGGGGGCTCCAACACGGTATGGAACCCTTCGTGCGCGAGTCCTACTCGTACTTGGCCGTTTTTTTTGCCGTGGACGTTCTACAGCCTATAAATGGATGGATCGAAAGATCTACAACAGTACCTACTGCTTGAAAAGATCTTGCATCAAGCACGATGTCGCGGTTTTATAATCTCACCAGTTTTTTTGCAATCTTTTTGAGGTGTCAAGTCGTACCGGAAGTCGGTTGTTATTAAAGCTATTAAAATTTTATAAGCTGCTGCGCGCAACAGTGTTCTTTTGCTCAGATTGAACCATTTTTTCCCTGACAAAAATAGGTCAGGAATTTATTTTTAACGCGAATAAGTCCTCGCTTGACTACCAAATCGCCTGATGGTAAACAACGTTGTGGTCGAAGATGAAGCACGCAGACCTAGAAGATACATATTCACTCTGACCTTAAAAAGCTTTAGATTATATCTCATAGGAAACAGGAAAGCAGGACTACTGTTTGTCAGTCTTAACAATTACTATTCCATAACAGGTTGACAGATTGAACCATGTCTAAAAAATTTTGAGCCACGATGTTTATTTGGCTCTTTCGTGGTTTCGCCCCGCGGGCCAAACAGCTTGCGGGGCGAAACCACGAAAGAGCCGCTTATTTCCGGTCGGTTGCTTACCCTGAGTTTTTCCTTGCTTGATTAGAAAACACATACACTGAAACATAACATATTTGCCATTATGTATTATTTACCCAAGATACTACACAACACTACACAAGGCAGCTACAGTCCACTTTGTATGCTCCTATTAAATTAAGTGTTAAAAAATGCACTATAATTTAGTTGAAAACTCGCTACGTTGCGAACAAACGGCGAATAATTAACAATTAGGTAATTTTAGCTCTCAAAGCGACGAATGAGGCTGTCGCTGGCAACCCTTTGAGCGCTGACATTCCGGGAGCTTGCTTGTGACATATTTTTAGTCGACGTTCTTGGTTACGTTGATATTGTGTGTAGAAAATTAGCTCAGTTAAATGAATACGGATACAATTATGATTCGCCATAAATGGCATATAACCGACTTCCACCGCGTACAGTATTCTAATAGTTCGTACTGATCGAAGTCATCAATGTGGTATTTTTTACATTACTGTTGATTTTTCAATAACGGGTCTGCCGATTTCGATAAAATTTAAATGGGAGCACCTCGGGAGTATCCTTTATTGTACTTTTTTTAAACAGGTTCCCAATTTACGATAATATCAATGAACAGCCATAAAAATACATACAATCTCACAGAGTACCTCTTTCTTCTTAGAAGTCTGTAAAAAGAAGACGGGTAAAAACAATCAAAGTAGTTGTGTAAATAAAGTTATATTTTTGTTAATTGAGTGTTAAATGCTCTCAATGTATTAGTAAAAAGAAGGTTTATTTCTAGATATTTTGTTAAAAAGGTTAATTTTTTTAAATGGGAACCACGTACCTTCCTCTCAGCAAGCGCAGCGTAGGACGACTACGCTGCGCTTGCTGAGAGTCCTCTTACATGATGCCCTAACAACCTCATTAAGATTGCCGGATCGCATTAAATGCAAAACGCATCCACCTTGTTTTATTAGCGATCTTTAAGGGAGTGCCGCAGCAGCCATTACGAAAGTGTCTTGTTTTGCACCGGGGAATTCACGGCGCTACGAGCGCTACGTTGTGCTACGACAAGCGCTACAAAGCTACGAGACCTCTACATTAAGTTAAAGCTACGGTATACTCGTAAATTATGGTAAATTTGAAGGTGCCAGAAATAATTTATTTCTACTGAATATTATGTGACTTTACTTATTTTCTGTCATTGTCAAGAACTAATAAATAATATCTATACTTGTAAAACAACTTACAATTTTTCACTATTTTTGCCACTTGTAGCTGGCAACATAATGTGAAGTTAAAAACAATGAATAAAAGAATTTGAGAATATTTTTGTTTGGTATCGCACTAAAGTTAAGTGAGTAAAAAGTAAAGTTAAGTTAATGTCGGATTCAGGGCGTCGAGTTTAGAGAATAATATCACCTAAATTGGTTTAACTGACCAGTGGTTGGCAACGCTCCCGGAATTCGACCACTAGCTATTGCCATTTAAGACCACATTTTTAGGAATATTTCTGATAGCCTTTCCGTTTTTACTGTACAGAATATTTTATTTCACCATGGAAACTAGTGTGGTTTTCGTACATTTTAATTAAGTAAAGCACATGTGTTACTCACGTTTGATTTTAGTATCCGTGCTATGCGAGACGAGCCCACGTGCTTGTACTCCAACCTTGAGAAAGATCGCAACTATAGTAGCAGTTTCCTGCTAAAATCAAACATGGGTAACACCTGTGCTTTACTTAAATATTTTATTTGTACGCAAAAACAAACGGATAATGATTTTTTGCCAAAAATAGTAAGACGGACTTAAATCGCGTACAGAATTCTAATAGGTAGCACAAATTTATGTACAATTGATTTAGATTTTTATATATTATTGTTGATTTTCCAAAAACAATTTAGCTGATCTCAGTAAATTTGAAATTGGACTACCCCTAAAAAATGATCTACCAAACAAAATAAATAATCGCGAAAATTGGTTCTAAATAGGCTTATAATAATCGCTTAACATACCTACGTATGAAGAAAAAAAATAAGTCGAATTGAGAACCACCAAAATTTGGAAAAATAATATAATAAAGTTAATTTTTGCTTACGGCTATGTCCGCATAACATTTTATGTTTGTGCTATCAAATGGGAACATTTATTTTTGGATAAAAAGTAACCAATGACACTTTACGTTTTTAACTATATGTCCAAGCCAAAAATCAAGTCAATCCGTTGCTCCGTTAAAAAGAAACAAACCTACAAACACACTTTTTGAGATTAATAATTTGACATTTTATAAAATTACTAAGGAAGTAAGGATAACGATAGTAAGGATTTACCTAAGCTGTTACTAAGGGCAACCTACTCTTATAGGCATCCTACGATATCCTAAAAGCTCCGGTAAGATCTACTTAGCCTAAACAAACTCTTCTCCTGTCATACACGCCGAGTGGCTAATCCTAATTCTAAAGGCTTAGGACAGGGAGAAACTTTGTCAAGGCCTAAAGAAACAACCGGAGTAGTGAAATATCGGATGATTTCAAATGTACTATGCATATGTATCCATAGGCAACTAAATTGATATAAACATCGATTTGTAACGGCCTGAACAGTCGCACTACTACATAGATAACTAAATGTAATAATTATTTTTCGCAAAAATTGGCAGAACCGACTTCCATCGTGTACAAAATTCGAATAGGTCGTACAATTTTTACATTATTGTTGATTTTTCAAAATTGGCAAAGCCGATTTCGTTAAAATTGAAATGAGACCACCTCGGGAGTATAACCTTTTTGAACTAAATAAGAATTTTTTGTTCGATTCTCAATTGGCGAAAATATCGATGAAAAACAAAAAAACATACAATGCAATACAACAACACTTTATTGACATCAACACAAAGGAAAACATAACAGAAGAAACAAAGATAGAAAAGGCACAAAAAGCGGTCTTATCGCTAAAAGCGATTTCTTCTAGACAACCTCCTTTGGATGTAAGGAAACGTATAGATGACAAGGACGGTGGTGTAAACGTAAAAAAAAAACAAATAAAAATAAATAATACTACAAATTCCAATAAAAAAAAATTACAAACGGATGAACATAAAACCTCCCCCTTTTTGTAAGTCGGTTAAAATTTTTAATCAGTCCATCGACATCACCTTACCAGTAGTTCTCCGAACAGTAGGCCTCGCGTCACATATAATTAAATTAATCTTCGTATGCCTATATCTCGACTCGCTCTTGACCCATTTGGTTCATACTCGCAAATTGCAAAAATAATCGGGACCTATAACTTCAGGTGATATTTGCGCCACGGCAATACTTTAATTTTGGTCTAGTTTTCCTATTTTAGTATCTACACAAATAAGTTTGTAATCCTTCCTAATTGTAGTACATGAAATACAATACAAAATAAAAATACAAAATACAAAAAGATTTATTTACCAAAAAAGATTACATTAAACCTTAGCACATATTGGTAATTAAATGTAGATTATTTCTAGTTAGATATTAATGATATAATAATTACTACTACTGTTTACTAATGTAAAAGGTTTGCAGGTTGAATTGCGGGCCCTGCACTAGGAGTAATCCTGTATCGCGAGACCCAGAACAAATAGTTTGCCAAGTTTTAGAGTTTGTGCGGCTTTAGTGCTTAACAACATTTATTCAAGGTTGTGAACAGAAAAAGAAACGCCATTATGCAAAATTGTGTGTGCAGCGTGTGTGTGTGTGTGTGTGTGTGTGTGCGCGCGCCAAAATGAATTACAGTCAAGTGATAATTTTTAATAATTTCTCCGTATCTTCGTACGATAGATTAGATAAGTAGTTTGTAACAGCAATTTTGCATTCTCTTTTTGTTTTAGAATAAATATAAAGCTGTTTATTCATCTTATTGTAGATATAAGGGGACCTGAAAAGTGGAAGTCGCTGTGCAAATGCGGATTTCGTGGGAGGTTCATTGGCTCGGGGGAGTCGCCTCTTTGATGCGATGGAATCAGGTTTAGGGGTCATTTAAATGAATGGAAATGGGTGATAACTTTGCGGTTTTGACTTCGGTTTTAGTTTATGTCCATGCTAGATTCAAATTTTGAATCTCTAGGGTAAGGGTAGGGCAGGGGTAGACTAGTAATAGGGTAGGGAGCGCGGTGGCGCATGGCGGCGTGGTGCTGGCGTGGTGGGGACGTGGTGGATACGTAGTGCGGGCGTGGTGCGGGTATGGTACGGGCATCGTGGGGGCTTGGCGAGAGGGATACGGTGAAGACTCAGTGGGGCCGCGGTGGGGGCGCAGTGGGGGCTTGATGGGGGCTCGGTGGGAACTCAGTGTGAGTGCGGTGGAGGCATAGTGGGGACTCAGTGGAGCTACAGTGGGAGCGTGATGGGGGCGCAGTGGGGCCACGGTGAGAGTACAGTGGGGGCTTGATGGGAACTCGGTGGGGGCTTAGTGGGGGCTCGTTGGGGAATCATTGGGGCCGCAGTGGGAGCGCGGTGAAGAATAAGTGGGGCTGCGGTGGGAGCGCGGCGAGGGTTTGGTGGGGACTCAGTAGACCCTTGGTGGGGGAGTGATAGGGGCACTGTGGTGGCTTGATGGGGGCTCGGTAGGGACTCAGTGGCGCCGTGGTGGGAGCTCGGCGGGGATTTGGTGGGGACTCAGTGGAGCTGCGGCGGGGGCGTAGTGGGGACTCAGTAGGTCCGCGGTGGGAACACGGTGGGGGTGTGGTGGAGGTTTGGTAGGGAGGGACTCAGTGGAGCCAGGGTGGGAGCCTGATGGGGGCGCAGTGTGGGATTGATAGGGCCTCAGTGTGGAATCAGTGGGGCCGCGGTGGCAGCGCGGTATGTACTCAGTGGGGCCGCGGTAGGGGCGTGGTAGGGGCTTGATGAGGCTTAGTGGGGGCGTGGTGAGGGCGCAGCGGGGGCTTTATAGGGGCTCGGTGGGGAATCAGTAGGGCCGCGGCGGGGGCGCCGTAGAGGGCAGATTAGGGACAGGGTAGAGCAACGTTACGGTATGGTGATAAACCATCACTAACAAAAAGAAGTGAGTTCCCAACAAAAACATGTAAAAAGTACAACAAGTCGAGCAATAAACCGACTTGTGCTTACATTTTGATCTCACTACTTTTTACTGAAGAATTGTTGCTCGACTTATTGTACTTTTTACATGCCATGTTTTTGTTGGGATCATTTTTTGACCGACGAACCGGAGGAGGTACTCAATTCAAGGCGTATATTTTTTACGCATTATTTTTTCATAGTAGTCCGATTTGAATAATTATTTTTTATTGGACAGAATATCCCTACTTCGAAATTGGTCCCATTTAAATTTTATTGAAATCGGCTGAGCCATTTTTGATAAATCAACAATAATGTGAAAAATGCTACATCGATCCGTGCGAAATATTCGCGAATTCTGTACACGGTTGAAGTCGGTCATGCTATATTTTGCAAAAAAAATAATTATCATGTAGATACAAGCTTCTCCTGTGGATAGATCCTTCAAGAACTAAACTGATTACATTACACTTAACACTTGCTTACTAGTCAATGTTTGCGATACGCGGTAATCGTTACGAGTACGGTGAAGATATCAGCTGCTCAATTAGCATACGTTGTTTGGCCAAACTCCGGCCAAACAGATTGTTTGCGCTATCTCCAGAACAAACACGAAGCTCTTGAGACTGTGTAGCTTGTAGCTTGTTACTCGGTTACGTTGTCTTGGCTTGACAATGTGGATGCCTTAAAGTTTGAAGGAGTTATAGCGGGCTGAAATATTTGAGTCACAGTACATTTTGTAGTTAAAATATGTTATTATATACCTACGGTATTATACAGAGAACGTGGACCTTTTATGCCGAGAGCAGAAAAAAAGTGAACAATATTTACTCTGGAACCAACTCTATAACAACATCAAGCAGTATGTAGTCAAACGCAAAACTTTAAGGAATAATAAACCCGCAATTATTTAAATAAGTCAGCTGTCTCATACGAAATTGAAACTTGGAATAATACATAATATACTCGTACGGATAAAGTCGCCACTACGTTCTTATAGTGTACCTACTTGTGAGAACACAGTAAGCGTACAGCGTAGCTTGTCTATTTGTTTGTTAGCGATCATGAAGTAAAAAATATTGTTATGACCTAAATCTTACCAGTATTCTGATAAAATAATAATTAGTATTAGGGGACATCTAACTTTTAAGGTCTCTGACATCAAGCTAAGCTAAGCTTGTGATATGGCTGCCAGAGACTGATATACTACATGTACATATTTTCAAACACATACTTATATAGATCTACTTATCTACTTAAAACAAAATAAAATTCGAAAGTGTATTCGTTGGTTTATTTTTTTCTTCCTCTTTCACCCAGCAACGGAGCAACGGAGCAAACAGATTGACTTGATTTTTGGCATGAACATAGTTTGAAAGACCGAATGTGTTATAGGCTAACTTACTTTTTAACCCGATAAAACAAAAGATTGCTATGGGATAGCACAAAAATCAAAACATCACGCGGGCAAAGCCGCGGGAAAAACCTAGTACAAGATAAATAAATACCTCACTGTCCCGACGTTTTAACTGAATCGCACCGCAGAAAATATTTAATTTTTAGCTTCTGGATAAAAGGGGCGTGGGTTCGATCCCCACCCACGGCAAACATTTATGTGATGAACATAGGTGTTTGCTCTGTGTCTGGGTGTTATTTAGTTACTATCTATATAAGTATGTATTTAAAAATAAGTATATGTAGTATATCAGTCTCTGGCAGCCATTTCACAAGCTTTGCATAGTTTGGGGTCAGAGACCGTGTGTAAGATGTCCCGTAATATTTATTTATTATTTATTAATTTAACTAAAAATTATTAAAAATTCCAATTAAACTAACCTAATATAAATTCAAATAAGTTCACTACCACCGAAATGTTGGCAGAAACAGCCATTTCCTACGAGTATACTGATAATATTTATTCAGAAAATCCTTCATAACATCTCAAAGTTCAGTGTCGCAAATTAGTTTTAATGCCCCGACGGGGCTGGAGGTTTTAATTGATGCAGTTTGTTATAACGACACGGTTCTACGGTTCAACTCCCAGTAATCTTGTAGGGATTACATTTAAAATACTAAAACTTTGAGAAGTTTTGTTGAACGTTGAAAAACGTTGAAGTTGGCTGGTTAAATGTTTTAATGAGTTTTTGTAGTTTAATTTCACTTTTGAAAGAGTTATACTTAAACGCAATGTCGCAAATTTTGAATAAACTTAGAATACACTGTGCCGTAGTGACAAAATTGCACTGTAAATAACTACTCATTATAGTAATATTTATGTAGCAGGTAGGAGCTTAATAATGTAGTTATAATAGACAGTAATAAGCAATTTATTCATTGAGACAAATATAAAATTAAACAAAACAAACAGCACAGCAAAACAAAATAATTGCCTAGTAATAAGATTAGGTAATAAAATTAAGTACATAATCAGATTAAATGGTTCGTATTTAGTATAAAATATTGTTGCTGTTTTTAGGATTCTGTACCCAAGGGGTACCTACGAAAGGGGGGCTCCCATACAACAAACCTGATTATTAGCCGTTTTTTGTTCGATATTAATAACGGTGACAGGTAGATGTTTGAAATATTCACAGAATAATTAGTTAAATATTCACTTTAAAAACATAATTAGAGGTATATTAAAATAAAATAATTATTTAAGGGAGACTTCCATACGGTATGAAACCAATTATGCGAGAGTCTGACTCGCACATGGCCGATTATTTAATTTATTTAATTTTCTATTCTTCTCTTCTTCTTCTTCTTTGCGAGTCGATGTAGCGTGCTAAAAAATTATATTCCGGCTTTGACCAGAAATTAGCCACCCGTGCTAATTTTCTATTGAAAATTAACAACACCATACTATCGGACTAAGCATTCGGTATACAAAATACTACCTACCAAAAGCATAACAAACTTTGCAAAAAGGACATTACTAAAACGCCTCCTAGTCCTTATGTGGGTGTAAAAATATCTGGAGCATTTTTCGCAGTTTAATCTCGCCGGACATCCTCTAAGGAAGAGGGATTACTACGAGGGCCAAGGATCGTAAAAAAACCTCCTTCGTCGTAATACTTTAAATTGTGACTCTGATGGCTTTGTCGTCTCACATTTGACCTCGCTGAGGTTCTGACAATTAAATTATGACCATCATCATCATAAAATTCTTAAATTAAAAGTAGGTACTTGTCCATGGTATTTTTAAACCCCTTTCACTCTACATAGGTAGGCCTATATTCAGCAGTGGACTGTTAAAGGCTGGTATATCGAATCGCTCGAATTGTTTATATAATTGTTGGTTTTTTCAAAAACGGCTCAGCCGATTTCTGTAAAATTTGAATGGGACCACTTCGGAAGCATACCGATTTCGATGAGTTTACTGCTGGAAAAGGGACAGTAGAATTTAAATTAAATAATGGAGTATCTAGAGACATTAGTTATGTTTATTTGGTGCCAAAATTAACAACTAATTTGTTGTCAGTCAGCGCGATGACAAAAAAAGGGTATAAAGTTGTATTTGACATCTCGAAATGTGCTGTGCTAGATCAACAAACAGTAATTGCAAAAGCTACCATGGTCGATGGGGTTTATAGGTTAGACTCATCGACACCATTGTGTGACACTAATCTTTTGCAGAATTCTGTGGCAAATACAGCAGCTGTTGGAAGCAGTACCACGCCTGCTTTAGCTGAAAAGGTATGGCATCGTCGCCTCGGCCACTTGAACAAGAGAAGTAAGCTGTTGAAAAAAAGTATGGCTTCTGGAATGTCCTATGATGATAAATCTTACGAACTTTGTGTTGCATGTGTGTCAGGAAAGCAGAGTAGGTTACCGTTTCCAAAGAAAACTGGAAACAGGGCCACAGATGTATTCGAATTGATTCACAGTGATGTGTGTGGACCGTTTCCCTGTCCATCGCTTAGCGGTGCTAGATATTTTTTACTTTTCATAGATGATTACACAAGAAAAACATTTGTGTATTTTTTGAAAAACAAAAAGGAAGTGTTCAGTAAATTTAAAGATTTTAAAGTTTTAGCAGAGAAACAAACAGGCAAAGTGATCAAAATATTGAGAACTGACCACGGTGGTGAATATGTTAATTCTCAGTTCCAGGCGTTCCTGAGAGAGAACGGGATCAAACATCAAACATCAGACATCAGACGACTGTTCCAAACTCACCGCAGCAAAATGGCGTCTCGGAACGCGCCAACAGGACCGTCATGGAGTCGGCACGTGCCATGCTACAGGATGCGGGTCTGCCACAGCAGTATTGGGCAGAGGCTGTCAACACGGCTGTCTACCTGAAAAATCACTGTCCGACCAAAGCAGTCCTGGGTTACACTCCGGAGGAGAAGTGGAGCAATAAAAAGGTATTGATTGCTCACTTGCGTAAATGTTTGTTTTTTTTTTATCTTTATTAAAGTGCTTTTTCGCACAGCGAAAATGGCGCACTAGTAGAAAAAACAATTAGATCTTAAATATTTACAAAACATTGGTCCTATTAGCTAGACCTGCTTTCACCATGGCTAGCATCTACTTTGTGTCATCAGATGTAGGTTGAGCTAAATACGAATTACATAAACCAATGGAACTGTCACTTGCGTATATTTGGTTCTAAATCCTATGCACTGAATTCAAAACGAGCTAAATTGGATTCGAAGTGCAAACAGTACATATTTGTCGGCTATTGTGATGAAACAAAGGGCTATAGACTATTGGACCCTTCGTGCCCGACTAATCTAGACACGCGGCAGCGTGTCCAGCCAAAGTGTTCTACAGAAAACTGGCGACGCAGCGGCCGTGTGTAATATTACACGAACCATTTGGAGCTACTTTTGACCCCCTCCTATCCTATCCTATTCAAAAAGGACTAAATATAAGCAATTTTACTATAATTAGTATAATGGTACACTCGAACAAAAAATATTTGTTATTTATTTTATTTTCTGTTCCTTAAAAACTCAATGAAGGAAAATCTTGCCTAATTTTATTTTTAGTATTATTTATAGTTTATTTATAGTAGTAACAAGTTTTTTTACTAAATGTATTCAGGGCGGAAGCGTGCTCGCTCTAGCTCGCTCATTTCCTCTTTTATCGCTTACTCGCTCGCTCGTTTCCGCCCATCATGAATATGATAATGGTCTAGAATATTCTAGAATAAGTTTACAGTTGTTGAGTTAAATGCACTGTGTTTTTAGTAAAACTGTTAAAACTTTACAGTTGAAACTACTTCGCGTTTCTGTTTGCGGAAAACGAAACATTCACATTCAGTGTATCACGTTTTTTGTATTCTTTCTCCTGATTATCAGTTTGTAAGTTTTAACTTCGTAAGTTTGGTGGTCTTTTACTGTGGGCTTTATGAATGCTAGGAAGAGTGCTATGCTCCGAGTCTCTCTGCGAGATCGAATCAGATGTGAAGAGATCCGCAATTTAGAACTAAAGTTACCGACATAGCCCAACGGATGAATAAGTTAAAATGGCAGTGGGCAGGGCACATAGTTCGAAGAATTGATGGTCAATGCCGTAAAATTCTCGAATAGAGACCACGCCAGCAAGCGCAGCGTAGAACGTCCACCGACTTGGTAGACTGACGAGATAATTAAGATCGCAGGAACGTTTTGGATGCAAGCCGCTTCCATCCGGCCTTTTTGAAAATCCATACGATAGGCTTATGTGTCCAGCAATGGACGTCCTACGGCTGATGTAAGGATGGATAAAATTTTCTAACCGTTATAAGTTAATGTTTTTATACATTTTATTTACATACATTAGTTTAAACCATGCAGAGAAAAAAATAGTACCCAAAAAACTTACATCCCATCATCATATCAGCCGGAAGACTGACAACTTGACAAGTGGCCCTAGGCCTCATCGGTACAATTTCCAGTAAGATCAGAAGACATCGACTTGATTAACTACCTAGTTCTTGTGTAGATAGGTACATGAGGGCTGCCTTGACTGCCTCGGTGGATCAGTGGTTAGTGATCCAGACTACGAGAGCAAAGAGACGTGGGTTTGATTCCCACCCAGGACAAGTATCTATGTGATGAACGTAGGTGTTTGCTCTATGTCTTGGTGTTATTTAGGTATTCTCTATATAAGTATGTATTTAAAATATTTATATGTAGTATATCAGTCTCTGGCAGCCATATGACAAGCTTTGCTTAGTTTGGTGTCAGAAACTATGTGTAAGTTGTCCCGTAACATATATTTATTTATATCTGTCCAAATTTTCTGTAACGCTGCAATTACTAATTATAAAAATGTACATGGTATTTAATTCTAAATCTTTGTTGGTCATAATTTATTCCTTTATCCATCCTCCCATCAGCCATAGGACGTCCACTGCTAGACATAGGCTTCTCCTATCGATCTCCAATAAGACCGATTGTAAGTGGCTTGCATCCAGCCTGATCCTTCATCGTTGATGAGGTTATCCTTTACCTTTTAGGTGGACGTACTACCCTGCGCTGACCGGTAAATGATCTCCCTTCGAGAACTTTTCGACCCCATCGGTCACCAGGCCTTCGGGCTATGTGCTCTGCCCACTGCCGTTTCACGTTTCAGCTTACCACTCCACTGGGCTATCGCGGTTACTGGTTATACTGAGAATATAAATCCTTTTTATCCTAAACATACAAAAAACCCCCAAGCGTCTTCCTATTTCTTACCAAAACAATAAACTCAAATTTCGTTCAAAATTAGCACCCCATCCCTTCCATCCCACCTCCATTATGAGCAGATCATCAGTCATTCAGAATTACAACGCGAAAAATAACACGCTTCTTTATCGTATGAAAATGATGAATCAACTGGCGGCGACATAAATCACGGCCCTTTGATGTGCCGCTTATTTTATTTCATGTTGCGCTTTACTAGCAGAAAACCGTGAGTTTACCTGTATACAACTCACGAAACATAAAAAGATTGTTTGTCTGAAAAGTCGGCTTATTGATGATAATTTTACGTTATAAGGTTTTAAGAAAACATTGTTTAATCAACTACTAAACAACGTCTCCGGCTCTAGGCCGTGGGGTGCCGGCAGAGTAGAATAGCACCCCCCTCTAGTACCAGGTGTCGTAAGAGCCGACTGAGGTACAGCGGAACCGACTAATGGCGGTATAACCATTCGACTAAAACGTAGCTAAAATGGCACAGGGCAGGGATGAGGAGCAGCATCCCTGTCGCGAAGCTACGTTTCTGCGATCGCCACCACGCCTGCCCAGCGCGGCGATTATGGGCAAAAACCCCAATATGGAAAAAACAAATAGACCAGGCCCCCAGTCCCCAGCAGCTCCGCTAGTCCGGGGCTACGGTAGCGGCCCCGGTAACGGCGGAGAAGGGGGTGCTAAGAATCGCTGGCAGACGCCCGGCTACCACTCCTGTAAACGACGACTGGCCCTGGTAACACACAACGTGCGCACGTTGAGGACTGACGAGAGGATTGCTGAGTTGGAAGAAGAGTTGAGTAGGTTGCGTTGGGATATTGTGGGGTTGTCTGAAGTCCGTAGAGAGGGGGAGGACACGATAACCTTAAACTCCGGCAACCTGCTTTACTACCGGGAAGGTGACCAACGGTCCCAAGGTGGTGTTGGTTTTCTCGTTCACAAGTCCCTCACCAACAACATTATTACCATCGAAAGTGTGTCAAGCAGGGTGGTATACCTAATACTCAGAATATCCAAGAGGTATTCGCTGAAGGTCATTCAGGTATACGCACCGACATCGTCACACCCAGATGATGAAGTGGAGACTATGTATGAGGACGTAAGTCGGGCCATTCATATGTCTAAGACCCACTTCACTGTTGTTATGGGGGACTTCAACGCAAAGTTGGGCAGAAAAAACGATGATGAGCTGAGGGTGGGGCAATTTGGATATGGGCAACGGAACCCGAGGGGCCAGAGGCTGGCTGACTTTCTAGAGAGAGAGGAACTCTTTATGATGAACTCTTTCTTCCAGAAGCCGCCTCACAGGAAATGGACCTGGATGAGCCCTGATGGTTCCACGAAAAACGAGATAGACTTCATCATGACCACCGAGAGACGAATATTTAATGATGTCTCCGTGATCCACAGGGTGAAAACCGGCAGCGATCACAGAATTGTACGAGGCACATTAGATATTAATGTTAAGCTCGAAAGGTCCCGCCTGATGAAGTCCACGCTCCGACCTACTCGTGAACATATCCAAAACCCCGAGGACTTTCAGCTCGAGCTCTCGAATCGTTTTGCTTGCCTAGAGAACCTTGCGTCGGTGGACGAGATCAACAACGGGCTCGTAGAAACTGTCCAATCGGTGGGTGCTAAGTTCTTTAGACCCCGCCGTTCAAATAAACCGCAGAAATTTTCCGATCACACTGTAAATCTCATGGCCGAACGACGCTCACTAAGATTGCAGTCTTCCGATGATGCAAAGTCATATAGGCGTCTCAATAGACAAATTTCGAAATCCTTGCGGCACGACATCCGTCTTTTTAATACTGAACACATTAAAAAGACAATAGAGCGAAACAAAGGCTCCAAAGTGTTCGCAAGAGATTTGTCTATTGGGCAAAGCCAATTGACAAAGCTGAAGAGAGAAGATGGAAGTATAGCGTCGACCAAGGCAGAGGTATTAGAGGAGATTGAAAGGTTCTATGGACAGTTATACGCTTCGGTCGCTAAGCCTGTTATCAGCGCGGCCAAAGATCCAAGAGCCAAGCTGACCCGACACTTCACCGAAGATATCCCGGACATCAGCCTGTACGAGATTAGAATGGCCCTGAATCAGCTTAAGAACAACAAGGCGCCGGGTGATGACGGTATCACATCAGAGCTTCTGAGAGCGGGTGGAACACCGGTACTAAAAGTCCTCCAGAAGCTTTTCAACACCGTCGTCCTCGAGGGCATCACGCCAGAAGCATGGAACAGAAGCGTGGTGGTGTTGTTTTTCAAGAAAGGTGACAACACCTTATTGAAGAACTACAGACCCATCTCGCTTCTGAGCCATGTTTATAAGCTGTTTTCAAGGGTCATTACGAACCGTCTCGAGCGCAGGCTTGATGACTTCCAGCCTTCCGAACAAGCCGGTTTCCGAAAGGGCTTTAGCACCATGGACCACATTCATACGCTGCGGCAGGTTATACAGAAGACCGAAGAGTATAACTTGCCACTTTGCTTAGCGTTTGTGGACTATGAGAAAGCCTTTGATTCGGTCGAGACTTGGGCTGTGCTCGAGTCTCTCCAACGATGCCGTATTGACTATCGGTACATAGAAGTGTTGAAGTGCTTGTATAATAACGCCACTATGTCGGTCCGAGTACAGGAAGAGAGCTCCAAGGCGATCCCTTTAAAAAGAGGCGTAAGACAGGGAGACGTAATTTCTCCGAAACTGTTTACGGCTACTTTGGAGAACGCCTTCAAGCTCCTGGAATGGAAAGGATTCGGCATCAATGTCAATGGCGAATACCTCACTCACCTTCGGTTTGCCGACGATATAGTAGTCATGGCAAAATCGATGGAAGAGCTCAGCACGATGCTCGAAGGCCTCAATCGGGTTTCCCAACAGGTGGGTCTTAAGATGAACATGGACAAGACGAAAGTCATGTGTAATTCCCATGTTGTACCCACCCAGATCTCTGTTGGAAACTCGGTTCTTGAAGTCGTTGACTCGTACGTCTACCTTGGACAAGTAGTCCAGTTAGGTAGGTCCGACTTCAAGAAAGAGGCCAATCGCCGAATCCAACTCGGCTGGGCAGCGTTCGGAAAATTGCGTAGCGTCTTCTCGTCCGACATACCTCAGTGCCTCAAGTCGAAAGTGTTCGACCAGTGTGTGTTGCCAGTGATGACTTATGGCACAGAAACGTGGTCTCTCACTATGGGCCTTATTAGTAAGCTCCAAGTAGCCCAACGAGCTATGGAGAGGGCTATGCTCGGAGTCTCTCTGCGAGATCGAATCAGAAATGAGGAGATCCGTAGAAGAACCAAAGTTACCGACATAGCCCAACGGATTGGCAAGTTGAAATGGCAATGGGCAGGGCACATAGCGCGGAGGACTGATGACCGATGGGGTCGGAAAGTTCTCGAGTGGAGACCACGTACCGGCAAGCGCAGCGTAGGACGACCACCCACAAGGTGGACGGATGACCTCATTAAGACCGCAGGATCGCGCTGGATGCAAGCCGCTTGCAACCGGTCTTATTGGAGATCCTTAGGGGAGGCCTATGTCCAGCAGTGGACTTCCTATGGCTGATGGATGGATGGAAACAACGTCTCACGCTTAGGCTGATCGTGGCTCTGTATCACCCGTGGTATCACTTATTCCGCGTTCTCGTTCAGGCGGAACGTGACACTTTTTCGTGCGTGCAGCCGGCGTTCATCATTTTTAAGACGTTATTACGTCAAAAATCCTGAGCAAAAGTTTATTTCAAAAACGTTTTTGATATATTTTCAGTTTTGTAGTAATCATTGACTCTTTCTGTAGTTTTCCAAAAACTAAGATAATGCTTTTTTCATGTGTAGTAAGTATCTAATGTTGTAGGCTATTTTAAAATTTTCTGTTTTATTATTATGTTAGGTTGGTTTGCGTTTAACTATATTCTACCTGATTTTAAGCAGATATGTGATTTAGTGCGTACCGCTTTATTTAGAAGATACTCGTACCTTATTACTTTTGATTTGAAGATCGCCAATTTGTACTTGGATGGAAATTTTCAAGTAATCCTCAAATAAATAGAACAAAAAATATACCCTTTTGCTTATTTAACTCCAAAAAGATACAAAAACACTGACATATTTTGTTTTCCGTTAAAAATAAAACGATATTTTTCTCGTCCTTCAGATATGCGTACATTTTCCCTCTCATTTTAATATTCATACGTTTTCGTGATTTCAAACTGAGCAAAAAATAAAGCTACAAGCACGTATCTCTTCAACTAAAATCTTTTTTTAGCAAACTCCGCTTGCCGTAACGAAACCCGTTAGCGACCGTTATAACGCCTGCGGGACCGAACCGTTACGTTTTCCGTTAAACGGTACACGCGTAGAGGGACGCGGCACGGAAAAGCCTCTGATGTGTTCTGTACTTAGTGTTTTCAAGCGGGGTTTTTACAAAAACGCGTGTAGGTGTGTAAGATAGCTATTTACCATTTAAGGTTATTTTGGGTTCTGCTGTTATCTTAGTAATTAAAGTTATCAAAGATATGTGAGAATGTTATGAAGATTTTTTCCGCAAGTTTTAAGCTTGTCATTTCCATTATCCACATTCGGTGGAAACTGCCTCATAGGAAGACTGATCACTTTAAAAGATCATACGACTGGACAGGACCTTACCTTTACAGCAAAATCAATAGCTTACTTAACATCCTTCCTTTCACCAGGAATATATGTAAAAGAATGCTCTTTAAGTGGCTTTTTGGCATGTCCAATGTTGAGACGAAAAAATCCTTCATGTAATTAGATAGGTAGTAATTCAGTTTATTATAAATAACATAGGTACTCCTAATTAATACGAAAGTAAAATCACTTGAATTATACCAAAATTCAGCCTATCATTCTCTCACACATTCATACATAGGTACTGGTCGTCATTGCTGCAAACCTTGGCTCGCTCGAGACCTCGCGTATTGCGGTAATGACTCATGTCGCGTTCTTAAAATCTAAATGTGTCATAATTTCGTTACAATTCTAATATTTCTATATGTTGAACTACCTTATGTATTGTAAGTATAAATGTATGTATTATCGTATTCTATCTTTCATTCACTTCATAAAATTAACTTTTTATTTAGTCGTTTCTTTTTTTTTCTTAACTGATTACTGTACCATCGATTAAATAAATTAGTACAATCTTGACAGTAGACTTCACTGATCTCCACGGCACAGGGTATCCTAGTGTGGAGATCAGAGCCCATGTTAATCTATTATGTACCTGTCTATTGCTAATATTATGTTATATCACGTAACGCTTGGTTGGCACTAGTATAAGCATTATAATATTATAGGAATGTGTTACTAATAATTATCTTTTCTCTAAATGTTTTACTTATCAATAAGTTAGATAAGACCTACAGCTCTTGTTTCTATCCTGACTTAACAAGGCAAATTTTGTTCAGCTGAATTCATTATTACAAGAGATTGTACCCTTGTTTTAAAAATTAACTTTTAATTGTACCTTCAAACTATCAAAGACAAAGTGTTTGCGAAGTATGTAAATAGTGCCTTGTAACTATGTTTCTCCAAATTAACCGAGTTAGAATTATAACTGTACAAATAACGCTCTTTAGATTAATTTATCTTCATTCCTATTCTATTGAAACATTCATAATTTTGTTCTTTTTTTTTTTTTTTTTTTTTCTGATTACTGCTGTAACTTGCAATAGACTAATTTAGCATAACTTATTCCATTCTCCATTGTGTAATGTATAGTACATAAGCTTTTGTGTAATAAACGAATTTTATTATTATTATTATTTATTATTATTATAGTAGGTAATATTAACTTTTGATACATTATTACAATTAAAATGTAAATCATACATTTCTAATAATAAACATCGATATCATTTTTCTGTGAAATATTTTTAATAAATAGGTATAATATCTTTATTATCTCTTCCAAAACGAAGGGCATTATTTTGAATTTCTTTCGAAATAATAATAAAAATGATATCTCTAGTGATGAAAGCAGTGCGCTTCCCAGAATTTATTACTATTACGATTTGAGTTCAAAATTCTGTATGAGGCTGACTTGCTATGAGCAAACATAATGACGTCACTCGTTCGTCTCATATATATGTCGGATCCATAAAAAGGCACCGCATCAGTTATGTTTCTTCAATGTGGTAATGTTTTATACCACTGACCCAACAATGCTTCAGTGTGGCGTGGCGTGGGTTTAGCGGGCGAGGAGATAAAGGCGACGTCACGAACAATCAGTTTATTTCACAGAAGATTACGTATGATTACAATTATAGAGAACTTTAAGCGAAGGACATGGCGTTCCGCAGCGTAACGCACGCTGCTACCATTCTATCAAGAATTACCAGACTTGAACCGTTCTAATCTCAGTTTTCCACAACCTCTTCCGAACCAGCTCTCTTTACAACTTACAACTCACTGACATCCACAATTGACATCTGACATGTCACCTCGCATTTTCCCGCCCATCGGCCGATCATGCGATGTCAGTGTCACTTGAAACCTTAGAATCAATCAGCAGCGTTTGTTACAAGCGTTACCCCAGGAATGTTGCCACTTCCATTCCTAGTCCTTCGAAATTATACTAAGTGGCACTATTTAAAATTAAACTTAAAGCTATTGTCCCGTTACGGCCATCTTGACATTCGCACGTCCTCGGGCGATTATCATCAGTATCTGTAACAAAAGAGCAATGTGAATGTTTGTTTATCCACCAACCCGCACTGGGCTAGCGTGGCGAGGCGTATGTTCAACATTGGACTATTCAAAAATGTCGGTATCGAATATTCGTTTACCGCTCGTCCATTCCTGACATAATGTTACTTTTAGACGTGTTCGAAATGATAACTAACTATGAAGGTAAATAAGAGATAACTAGACAAGGTTTCTTTACATTAGCATAGGGTCTGAAAAACAGCGCTCATTAAGAATATTATTCGCCAAAACCACCAAATCCCATACCCGAGACCGGACAACAGCGTCCCTCCAAACCGCACTCAACTCACCACCCAGTAAATGCGCGAATCGGACAACTGCGTCCCTTCGACTCGAGTCTCACTAAACCACCACACATCAAACCTGAGCCCGGACAACAGTGTCTCTCATAATCACAATCACCACCCACATTCAGTGACTGCGCGAATCTGACACCTGCGTCCCTTCCACTCAAGCCTATCTGGTATGAGACCGGATAACAGCGTCCCTTCGATCTTCGCAAGAACCGGACAACTGCATCCCTTCGACTCATCCTAGATGCAGTTTTCGAACTACCAGATCGAGGCATGAGACCGGATAACAGCGTCCCTTCGATCTCCGCAGAGAACCGGACAACTGCATCCCTTCGACTCAGCCTAGATGCAGTTTTCGTTTTACCCACCAACAAAAATTAAATGAGTTCAGTTTTTCTTACCCTCGCTTTTCTTATTACAGAGAATTTAAGAATCACATAAAATATTTCCTTGACCTACCTCCGAAAGTAAAATCTGTGGCAGCATTGTACCAAGAAGTTTGTTGAGTCAACAATAAACTTCTTGCATGGTACTGCCACCTCCTTGAGGAAACTGAAAGTAGACTGACCGAATGTTGAAAAAGCCAATCATAGATCTAGGGTCGCCATGACAACAGGCTATCATTAAATTTAACAACGGTTCGCATTATTCTAAAGTATGTACGAAAGGACTTTGTCTACTTCATTATTGTGTAAGGTTCTTTATATTCTCTTAAAAATGACCAATATTTCCGATCTGATCTAACAAGCGTGATCCGGGCGACGCGACGCGAGGTTCACTTTAAATCCAATCATTGCGCGTGGTAGTACTAGGAAACTTAACACAACTAAGTCAAATTTAGTCAAAAACATGCAGAACTACTTTCTAACTAAAATTGGACGAGCTCACCCGGGGTTTTGTCAGACAGCTTCTCGCAGATTAGAAGCTCAGGTGACCCTTCCCAGCTTCCCTGGAACCCGGACCCGCCTCTCTAAACAGGCCGCATCGACATGTTCCGGCCAACAGCACACGAAGCAAGTAATATTCCTTTTCCTCCCCCGGTGCAGACTGTCTTGTAGCATAGTGGTCTTCTATGTTATCATTCGCCATTTTCTTTTGTGATTTGCTTGATAATATTGCTCTGATTCATAGGCGACAATGATTGATGCAGTCAAAGGATTTTTCTTGTAATCCTGCATCTCCTCAGGATCTAGCCCTTCGATCCCACCTTCTGATGTCGGATCCATAAAAAGGCACCGCATCAGTTATGTTTCTTCAATGTGGTAATGTTTTATACCACTGACCCAACAATGCTTCAGTGTGGCGTGGCGTGGGTTTAGCGGGCGAGGAGATAAAGGCGACGTCACGAACAATCAGTTTATTTCAGAGAAGATTACGTATGATTACAATTATAGAGAACTTTAAGCGAAGGACATGGCGTTCCGCAGCGTAACGCACGCTGCTACCATTCTATCAAGAATCACCAGACTTGAACCGTTCTAATCTCAGTTTTCCACAACCTCTTCCGAACCAGCTCTCTTTACAACTTACAACTCACTGACATCCACAATTGACATCTGACATGTCACCTCGCATTTTCCCGCCCATCGGCCGATCATGCGATGTCAGTGTCACTTGAAACCTTAGAATCAATCAGCAGCGTTTGTTACAAGCGTTACCCCAGGAATGTTGCCACTTCCATTCCTAGTCCTTCGAAATTATACTAAGTGGCACTATTTAAAATTAAACTTAAAGCTATTGTCCCGTTATATATTTCATGTCTCAATTTTAAGGTTCCGTACCCAAAGGGTAAAAACGGGACCCTATTACTAAGACTCCGCTGTCCGTCTGTCTGTCTGTCCGTCTCCAGGCTGTATCTCATGAACCGTTATAGCTAGAAAGCTGAAATTTTCACAGATTATGTACTCGTATTTCTGTTGCCGCTATAACTACAAATACTAAAAACAGAATAAAATGAATAATTAAGGGGGGCTCCCATTAAACAAACCTGGTTTTTGAGCCATTTTTCTCTCTATTTCAATATTGGCAACAAGTAGATGCTTGAAATGGGGCTAAAATGGCTCCCATATGGTACGGAACCCTTCGTGTGCGAACCCAACTCGCATTTGACCGATTTTATTTGTTTTAAAACGTTCTCGAAAACTCTAAAATAAGCAGCCCTATTTCCATTAAAAGTCACATAAATAAAATCCAACTTCCACCACACGTTAATGAAAAACATCAACCGCACTCAAGCTAGCTCTCACTACTATTAAATAAACTGTTTGCACTTAATATAAAGGTAGAGTAAAGCTAAATAAATCCGGTGCTCAGCAAAATGCAACCAAAACACACGGGCTTAACCAAACAGTCTCGACAGGATGGCTTTCTCGGGACTTCTTTGTGCAGGGCCCCACTATACAGAATGCGCTATCATAGTTCAGAACCGGACTTGCAATGTGGCCCCTGGGAATTAAGGGCCCTTTTGATGGTATTGATGAAGTCTGCTTAGTGACATTTTTACCATAGTTGAGTTTTCTTTAAAATACTACGATTTGACCACTAATATATGGTTTCTCAAAATCCAACCAAATACGGGTCTTAAAAAAGCAGTCTAGACAACACTGCTTTTTCGGGACTTCTTTGTGCAGGGACTTAACAGAATGTGCTATCATAGTTCAGGAGCGGGTTTGCGATGGGGCCCCTGAGAATTGAAGCCCTTATGATGTTTGTCCTTATGTGATGAAGAACGATTTGACAACTAAGCAATATATGGGATTTTAAAAGAACGTGGATGGGTTCTCAAAATGCAAATTTTAGTTTATTTTTAAATACAGTAATTTGACAACTAATTTATGGTTTCACAAAATGCAACCAAAATACTACCGGTCTTAACCAAATAGCAACCAACTTTGAGCAGAGCTCCACTACATAGATTGAGATTTTGTCATACTACAGGACCAAATTTATTGCGGTGTATGATAGTTTTTTGGAGCTCTCTGTTTGATGGGGCACCATATCGTTTGTTAGGTCCCTATCATTTCCCTTTCTCATTAGAACGTCCCACTATAAGCTGAATGTGCGATGTGACGCGCCAAAATAAGACGCCGCAGTCTCGTATTATTGTGGGCGTATACTATACAAGAGAATACTTTTGTGTAAGTGCTAACCTAACCATACCAGTCTACACAGAGTGCCTTTTTCAGAACTTCATTGCGCAGGGCCCCACTCTTCCAAATTAACAATCACAATTCGAGACCAGATTTATTGCAGTGAATGATACTTTTTTGGGACTCTCTGCTTGATGGGCCCCATATGGTTTGTTGGGGCCCAATCCGTTTGTTGGGGCCCCATTATTTTCTTTGTCGCCTTAGTACGTCCCAGTACAAGCTGAATGCGCCATGTGACGCGCAGAATGAGACGCCGCGGGCGGCAGCCTCGTATTATTGTGGGCGTATACTATACAAGAAAATACTTTTCTGTAAACAAGTGCTCGGAAGAACTGCGCAAATTATGTTTTTAGAAACAACTGTGGATGTAGATACTTGAGCAAAGCTGAATTTCAAAAAAAGAACCTGATTTAGCGAGGTAGTCAGTAATTGAGTGAGGTTCCTTAGACGTATAAAATAGTGAGTAAAATATCGAAACATTAATCGGTCAAGTACGAGTCGCACTCGCGCACGGAGGGTTCCGTACTGTATGGGAGCCACCCTTAAATATTTATTTTATTTTAATTTTCGTAGCTATCATGGTTCATGAGATACAGCCCGGTGACAGACAGACAGACAGACAGACGGACATCGAAGTCTTAGTAATAGGGTCCCGTTTTTTCCCTTTGGGTACGGAACCCTAACTACACAAGAGATTTTTTTGTTTTATATGTTACTAGACGACCCGCCCCGGCTTCGCACAAGTGTATTATACATATAAACCTTCCTCTTGAATCACTCTATCCATTAAAAAAAACCGCATCAAAATCCGTTGCGTAGTTTTAAAGATTTAAGCATACAGACAAACAAACAGGCAAAAATAGCGACTTTATTTTATACTATGTAAGGACTCGCTTGCTATTTCCTGTCAAATATAATTTGAAGCTTTACGTAAGTGTGAATAGGTATTTTCTAAGCCTGCGTGCTTTATCTTTGATCACAACGTCAATTACCATCACCCGAATTGGTGATCCAGCGTGTATTTCTTCGCGATAAAATAAAATATAATAATAATAAAAAAAAAAGGTTTTATTTTCTCCATACAAATATACATTACAAATGAGTAGAAAGTGTTAAATATTAAAATGTAGTTTAAAAATTTATTTTGTATACAATTTTGTTAATTTTCTTCATGTATGGATCCCTTTTGGGTAAAAGCCTCCTCCATCCCGTTCCAGCTCTCTCTGAAAATAAAATAAACATGATTATTATTTTAACACCGCGGGCGTTCAGTAGTCCATCTACTGTTGGGAAATTTCATGAAAACCCGAAGAACGAATGGACACAAAGTACAAAGCATCAATAGAGTAATTGTTATGGTTTCAAAATACTTAGCATATTTTTTTATTCGACGTAATAGCTCATGAAGGGTGCCAACATTAACAAATTGCCTTTTATATCAATGACTTGAAAAAGATTCTTGAATAATTTAAGAACGTAATAAATCAACCATTAAAAATTAGAAACCTTTATTACTTCTAAGAATTCAACATTTTTTCTCTGAATTACACTATTAATCTTCAAGACTAAAACTTTGATGATTAGAATGACGCGACATTTGTAGTAGTCAGAAAATGGGCTAAAAATTGTAATAAGTTCTAAACGACTGAAAATGTGAAATTTTCGTATTTTAGGACTAAAACTTGGCTATTTGACAAAAGGAGCGTAATTTTCGCTAATGACGATAAATTTTTAAGCATGAGAGCATTTGAAATCTGGCTCTGTACCAAATTTTATAAAGTAGATGTGAATATGACGAGTACTTCTTTGTCACGAAACATGGTCGTGTCTCGTGATTTGTGAACCTTCACTTACTTTCTGAAAATAAAAGAAAGATTTGTGTAGCTTTTCTACATATACCTAACGGTTCAATCAACACATAATATACTTTTTAAGATAATATAATCAAGATCTCTATTTTTAACTGACTCCAAAAAAGGAGGTTCTCAATTCGACTACGTTTTTAGGGTTCCGTACCCAAAGGGAAAAACGGGACCCTATTACTAAGACTTCGATGTCCGTCTGTCTGTCTGTCACCGGGCTGTATCTCAAGAACCATGATAGCTAGGCAGCTGAAATTTTCACAGATGATGTATTTCTGTTGCCGCTATTACAACAAATACTATAAATAAAATAAATATTTAAGGGGGGCTCCCATACAACAAACCTGCATTTTTAGACGTTTTTCGCTCTATTTTAATAATAGTAACAGCCTGTTACCATTATTAATATAGAGCGAAACTAAGCTAAAAACTAAACTAAAAACTAACGAAGCTAACAGGTAGATGCATGAAATTTTCACAGAATATTTAGTTTTATATTCACTTCAATAATAAATAATAAATTAAACATTTAAGGGGGGCTCCCAGTCTATACGGTGAACATCCTACGCTATCCTGTTACGTGGTTTCCATTTAATAGAACACCACCTGCTGGACATCCAATGATAATAGTTGGAATGGGATATTACAGATCATTGATCAAACAAACGCGTAGATATACAATGTTTCTCATACAAAATAAATGGGGAATAAGATCTCTCTTCTCTACCTATATTCTAGTCTGCCTACAACTGTACACCACTGAGGTCAAGCACCACTATCGGAGATCGATACAACTTTAGAGTGTCACAGTTAAAAAACAGGACCAACACTACTCTCAATAATTTTTTTTTTTTGCATTTCAAGTTTGAAAGTGTGTAATATTTAGAAATAGGCATTGCGTGCAGGCTGAGCATTCATGCTCTCCATCGAAGGCTCCTCCTTGCGGCGGCGTTATGAGTCGGGTTGTTCTCCTCCCTCCGTAGACAGAGAATCATCTTGGTATTATCTTGGTAGTCTGTGTCCTCCCTCAAATATGGTCAAGGAGAGCGATAGCTGGCACATGCGTCAAACGAATTATCTAGTGCTGCTGGCAGGTCGCCGGTTTGCTCGCGGATTTCACGCAATGCAACGAAACTATAAGTACTACCTAATGATAAGATAAAAATTATCTCTCTTCTGCTATAGTATTTAATTACCAATTAAAAAACTAAACATAACGAAGGATACAGACCCTTGAACCTGTGGAGTAGTAATGAAAAAAAAAAGTGTAAAGTTGTAAAGAAAAACGAGTGCTGCAGAGTAATTGATGATTTGTTTCGAAATACTTGGCATGGGATAATTAATTGTATCTAAATTTTTGTTCACGATAAGCATCTACGTAACTATAGAGGGCTATTTAAAATGAGTATTTTTTTTTTGGACTAAATTTGCATAAATAGGACAAGAACAGAACAAAATTTGGTATGAAAGTTACACACAAAGTCATACTTGAAAGTGGTACTGTTCTTACTCCTAATTACCGATGCACTGTGTCTCAACACCAGTAGAGCTTGATTGATAACCGTGGCCTAAGTTCAGATCGTAAATTAACCGATCCACCGATTGCCAGGATTACGACGCTGCTTTGTAGCGTCTAAACAAGCCTTTATCTCGACAAGCTTCGCTTGAGAGATGCAGCTTATTCAGTTTACGGAGAAAAGTTGTAGATATATTTTCGCAGTAACGAAACCTTTCAAACCTAGATGAAAAGACCAAGATGACATTACGATTTTGGGCTAAATGTTCTCTTATAAACTACCAAAGACGATGTCGAAGATCAAGCGAAGTGGGGGAGGAAAGTGAGGAAAGCTGACCACATCACCAGGGGCTAGCCAACCGGCCTATACGAACTTATTTACTTTTACCAAACGGGATATATAATCAGGAAGAGAGAGAGAGAACGAACGTTCTCTCTTAAACTACCAAGGCCTAAGGCACGTCCACTTCTATCCATCATCATAGAATGTCCACTGCTGGACATAGGCCTCCCATATGGATCTCCAATAAGACCGGTTGGCAGCGGCTTGCATCCAGCGTGATCCTGTGGTCTTAATGAGGTCATCCGTCCACCTTGTGGGTGGACGTCCTACACTGCGCTTGCCGGTACGTGGTCTCCACTCGAAAACTTTTCGACCCCATCGGTCATCAGTCCTCCGCATATGTGCTCTGTCCACCGCCATTTCAACTGGCCAATCAATCTCGGTAACTTTGGTTCTTGTACGGATCTCCTTATTCCTGATTCGATCTCGCATAAAAACTCCGAGCATAGTCCTCTCCATAGCTCGTTGTGCTACTTGGAGCTACGTCCACTGTGTTTATTTCATGGTAAGCAAATAACTGTTATCAAAAAAAACAATTCAAACATAGAGGAATAGATATTTTTACCACAAAAACACTCACAGAAAATCGAAACTAACTAAAAAGTATCAAAACTGTTACAAACGAGGCAGTTTCGAATTTTTGAACGAAAGCCTAGGGATTAACTTTTGCAAACATTGCATTCCATTAGATTTTGTTCATTGAAAGAAAAGTTTCAACTGTATAATATTCTTAACCGACTTCCAAAAAGGAGAAGGTTCTATGTTTGTCTGTATGTATTGTATGCGATAATTTCGCCAATTGTGAACCGAATCGAAAAATTGTTTTTTAGTTCAAAAGGGTATGCTTCGGAGGTGGTCCCATTTAAATTTTACAGAAAACGGCTTAGCTATTTTTGAAAAATCAACAATGATTTTAAAAATTCGAGCGAAATATTCGAATTTCGTACATGATGGTAGGCGGATTTGCCATTTTTGGGGAAAATTATTACTTATTCGAGGATAAGCCCGCATTTGACCACAAAGTTGCATAGTTGGTGAGCAATTTAATGCCAAAGATGCATAATGAAGATAAAGCATGCAGATTTAAAACATGTAGGTACTATAGCTTTCTTAATTCATGAGACATACAGTAGTACGTCTCAGGAATTAAGAAAGCTATCCGGTAGTCTAGTACCTATTAAAGTTTCAACAAACGTCGAAAACGAGAAAATTGCACGCACTGCGTAGTGCACATTTACAACTAAGAACATACTTCCGTTCTCTCTTATAAATCAAAAATCTGTCAGAGTGTACGATTCGTTATATGTTGCGCATGATAAAAATAATATTTTACACTCATTCTACGAGTATCTTGCATAGAAATTGCAACAGAAAAACAACGAAGCAAACGAAAACGATATTGTCAATACAATTATGCAACACCAACAACACTGAATATTTCTTGTGTTTTCCGTGGCGTTGGAAAGATTTTTTAGTTTCAGAACGGATTCAATCGAGCTCTTGTATTTTATATCGGAGCATGATCCGATTACTAAACTAAAACCATCGCTGTGAAAGCTACATAGACATTAAATGGCATGGAAATATTTAAAAATCGGCCAAGTACGAGTCAGACTCGCGCACGGAGGGTTCCGTACTGTATGGGAGCCCCCCTTAAATATTTATTTTATTTTAATTTTATTATTTATTATTGAAGTGGATATAAAACTAAATATTCTGTGAAAATTTCAAGCATCTATCTGATGCCATTATTAATATAGAGCGAAAAACGTCAAAAAATTCAGGTTTGTTGTATGAGAGCCCCCCTTACATATTTATTTTATTTCGTTTTTAGTATTTGTTGTTATAGCGGCCACCAAAATACATCATTTGTGAAAATTTCAGCTGCCTAGCTATCATGGTTCATGAGATACAGTCCGGTGACAGACTGACAGACAGACAGACGGACATCGAAGTCTTAGTAATAGGGTCCCGTTTTTCCCTTTGGGTACGGAACCCTTAAAAGCATTTCAGGTATAAAAGTACATACTTATTCTTGTGCTACAGGACTGTCCGCGCACAGAAATATCGAAAGCTTCTGAAATAGCGATTCCAAAAGAAAACATTGTTTAAGGTATTTTTTTGGACTAATAGTTTCTTAATTTTTCGATATTTTGTTATGTATTACTTAGTGAGATATTTAGCATAGCAAAAATTTTCAGAAACGCATGTAAACAATAATCATGTTAATAACCTAAAACTGTAGCATTTCAAATACAGCATGAAATTTTTGTCCTAAATGTGGAAAGCCTCATGAAAACTGCAAGAACAGACGAAATTCAACTCAATTTAAAGATTATTTTACTGTTATTTGAAATTAAAAACGATGTACACTAAACAACAAATTTTCACAACGTATTTTTTTTTTGAATTTGTTCATTTAACTATAGCAATATGTATTGTGACGAGTGCTGTCGAATGACAGTTACCTATGTCAATTACAATAAAATAATTGTTTTTCGCAATAAATGGCAAAACCGCCTTCCATCGTGTACAAAATTCGAATATTTCGCTCGAATTGTTAACATTATTGTTAAATTATCAAAAACGGTTAAGCCGATTTCTGTAAAATTTAAATGGGGCGACTTTGGTAGTATACCCTTTCGAACAAAAAAAATCGGTTCGGTTTACGATTGGCGAAATTATAGATGAACATACACAAAAAAAAAACATACACGCGCTCATAGAACCTCCTCCTTTTTGGAAGTCGGTTAATATTACTGCCATGGGCCGTATTGAGTGCGCGTCAGACATTCGGCTTTGTTTTTTTTCTCCTGCTCGTGCCAGCTACTCGCGCCACTAGAAGGAGCGGGTGGAAAAGGGAAGCCGAACGTCAGAACGCGTGTTCACAATACGGGGGCAGGTCTTTTAGGCTAGTTTTAGTGTCACGCGGACGTATCGTTCCGCACAGACCGATCTGTAAGCGTTTTAGAGTAATGCGGACGAGTCCGTACGGACGACTGTCCGCGCGGACGGCTCCGCAGCCGTCCGCATGGCGCGTCCGTGCTTTCCGCGCGGACCGCTGCTCGCAGCTTAGCAAAATAAATATTTCTCCTCCATCGATAAGCTATCGTCGCCTGAACTCTGATTCCATTTTACAAGTAGTAATGATTTATTCATTAGCGACGCTGTCGAGCCGTGGAGGCACTAAAATCTAGATTTATTGCTCTGGCTGTAATTTAATTAGTTGAAATTCAACATTCGAACTGAACAACTTTAGTTTCAACATTAGTTTGCTTTAAGAGAAATCAAATTTATATCAAAAATCAAAAATAATCAAAAATAATATGAAATTTTATGACTATTATTTTGTTTTATTAAATCGTCAAATCATTTTCTTTTCATCACTGTAAACATTTCCATATAGACGTTGTTTCACAGAAATCATTTGATAGCAGCTAGTTTCTAGTTAAAAAAATCTTGACAATACCTACACTCACATTTTTAGTAGGTTTAATGACGGGGCGAATCGTCCAAATTTTTTTTTTGAATGGCACTTGTCGCCCCGCTCTAAATGCGGGTCGAATGGGTACTTTAAAAAAGAGTCTTGCGCGATTAGCCCCGCGGTTCGAACCGCTTGCGAGTAGTTGCGAGGCGGAACGCCCCAGTACTCATTGGAAAATTGTATTATTTTCCAAGATTGATTGAAAAAAACAGAGTAGATGTAATATGAATTACCTTTATCTCAACGATTTCTTAATGTAATACATCCATGATATATCTATACCAATATTATAAAGAGGAAAGATTTTTTTTATTTTTGTTTGCATTGAATAGGCTCCGAAACTACTGAACCGATTTGAAAAAATCTTTCACTGTTGGCTACACTATCCCCGGGTGTCATAGGCTATATTATATTTTCAAAAAAATTAGGGAGGCTGCTAGTCTGTTTTAATACAGGTTTGGTAAAATTATTTTCTATTCTGAGACATAATTATTAATATGGTTAAGTAAATTTCTCGAAATTCAAGATTCAAATGCAATTAGTGGTTAAATTAAAACCTTTACCATTCTCCATCCACAAATGATAAATTAAGTCAGAGTCAAGTTTTGGATTCCAACACAATAGATATCCGAGACAGTAGTTTATCTCAGATTTTTTTACTGATAAATTCAAGGAATCGTTCGCAAATTATAACAGTTTATACCTTTTTTAACCGACTTCAAAAAAGGAAGTCCTCATTTCGGCTTTGTATTTATTGAATGTTACGCAATTACTTCGCGAAATATGTATAAACCGGTTTGGATGTATTTTTTGTTTGGTAGATCATATTTCATAGGTTTTCAATTGAAATTTTATCGAAATCGATTGAGTAATTACTGAAATTTCAACAATAATGTGAATATTACCACGTCGATGATACTAACATCGATTCGTACGAACTATTAAGATTTCAAAGTTTAAAGTCAGTTGTGCTATTTTGGGCGAAAAAGAATTATTTCAATTTTTGGTTTGAGTGGTACAAAAACTGATTTATCTTTCATTACAAAAGCTGTTTGAACTCATACTTTTCGAGAATCGAGCTACCAAAATTGGCCATCGATATACACAAAGAGAATTTTTTAGAGAATATTAAATGTAAAAAAATATGTATAAATCTATCGATGTTTCGTTGGAATTACTTCAATTGCACTTGATTGCGGTCTTTATGGCAAGAATGAATAGGTGTCTATTAGGTTGACATACTTGTATGTAGCCCTATTAAGTAAAAAAAATCAGCTGTCTAGCTATCACGGTTCATGAGATACAGCCTGGTGACAGCCAGACAGACGGAGTCTGAGTATAGGGTCCCGTTTTTACCCTTTGGGTACGGACACCTAAAAATTGTATTCTTCTGATTATGTAAATATCTGTTACATCGATATACCTAAGTGCCTCAAGTCGAGAGTTTTTAACAGTTATGTGTTACCAGTGATGCCATATTTATGGAACTGAAACGTGGTATTTTACTGTGGGCCTTATGAAGAAGCTCAAGGTAGCCTAACGTGCTATGGAGAGGGCTATGCTCGGAATTTCTCTGCGAAATCGAATCAGGAATGAGGAGATTCGCAAACAAACAAAAGCATAGCAGAGCGGATTGTTAAGTTGAAATGGCAGTGGACAGGACACATAGTTCGAATAACCAGTCGCCGATAGAGTTGTAAAGTTCACGAATGAAAACCACGGATCAGCAAGCACAGATCAATTTTTTTAGAAATCCTTCCTAAAAAAATAGGGGTTCCTTCCTTATTTTTTTAATATGGCTTATGTTCACTGGGGATAGTATAGCTTCGCATTAGTGAATTTTACAAATCGGTTTACTAGTTTCGGAGCCTATTAAATGCAAACAAACAAACAATCAAATCTTTCCTCTTAAAATCACTACTACACTACATTGTATAAAACAAAGTCGCTTCCCGCTGTCTGTCCCCATGTATGCTTATGTCTTTAAAACTACGCAACGGATTTTGATGCGTTTTTTTTTTTAATAGATAGAGTGATTCAAGAGGAAGGTTTGTATGCATAATACACCTGTGCGAAGCCGAGGCGGGTCGCTAGTATTGGTATACTCGTAAATTCATAGAAGAGCCGTAATGTCCTGTTGACTAGATGGATATTATAACGTTCAATACTGACTCATATCTACACTGTGCCTTCAAACTGAAACTCAGTCACTGCTATCTCATCTGCGGCGAGTTCACGGGTAGCTACTTTGATGATCACTGAGAAACTTCGCAATCTTGTTACCACTTGTCAAATTTAACCTTGGTTTGTCTTTGTAACGATTTGAGGCTCAAATAATAATTCTGTTCATTCATTACTCCGGGAGAGTGAACAATAGAGTGATCGTTCATTCGCAGCAGTTAGGTCAGGCCATAAATATTGTGACTCGTTTAAACTTTGAGAAAGTGTTTCTTTAGAAAGTGCTTTTGAGCTTATTCAATGAGTTTAATGAACTTTGAAATGTGTTAGGCTTAGGATTGAAAGGTTTGAAATCCTACCCGTTGTACCTGTACCTGCACCAGCCTTTTTAATAATCCACTGCAGAACATAGGCCTTACCACGAAGGATGATAGGGCCATATCCACCACGCAGGCCCAGTGCGGGTTGGTGGATTCACATACACCATCGAATTTCTTCTACGGACGTATACAGGTTGCCTCACGATGTTTTTCCTTCACCGAAAAATGAAGTGTGTGAAATTCCGTAGATAAATTCCGAAGAACTCATTGGTACGGGAATGAGATTTGAACCAACGACCTCACGATTGTAGGGCGGATGTTACTATCACTAGACCACCACGGCTCCGTTGTACTAGAGTTTAAATTTTGTCTAAATTAAACAGGTGTTTTTTATGTGTGCGCGGATGCTACCTGCCAGATATGCCCGTAGATTAGTTACATTTTATCATTTTGTGACGTCCCGTAACGTTGAGCACGGCCAGGCTTCGGATGGGTGACCGCTAGTGGTATTTACAACTGAGCGCCGCCGTGGCTCAGATGACACGTTAAATTGTAGGCCCGGTTGTTTTAATCGTTGAGCCATGTCAGAGACCTTCAGGCAGCTTCAAAACTCTGACACCAGGCTATAAAGCATGCGACCACGAAAAGCGACGAAAAGAACTCATTTCGACGTGTGAAAAAGTAACAGGTATATACTTTGCCATAACGCTGTCTCGTTCTGACTCTACGAACGAAATAATTCGTGGCGCGCATACTAGCCCGGCTGGGCTAGTTACCCGGCTTATACGTACTTACTTGTTTTATGGCGAACTAATATCCACCCACCCGCACTGTGTCAGCATGTACCTAAGCTTGGTGGAAATATCCAAACCACCCCTCGTATATAGGCTTGTATTCAATAAAAAAATCGGCCAAGTACGAGTCGGACTCGCGCACGGAGGGTTCTGTACTGTATAGGAGCCCCCCTTAAATATTTATTTTATTTTAATTTTATTATTTATTATTGAAGTGAAGAAAATATTTAATATTCTGTGAAAATTTCAAGCATCTACATACCTGTTACCATTATTAATATAGAGCAAACAACGTCTAAAAATTCAGGTTTATTGTATGGGAGCCCCCTTAAATATTTATTTTATTTAGTTTTTTGTTATAGCGGAATCAGAAATACATCATCTCTGAAAATTTCAGCTGCCTAACTATCATGGTTCATAAGATACAGCCCGGTGACAGACAGACAGACAGACAGACGGACATCGAAGTCTTAGTAATAGGGTCTCGTTTTTCCCTTTGGGTACGGAACCCTAAAAAGGTTTTAATATATTAGAACGGTTACTACCTTTTAGAAATTCCTACCCAACGAGTGAACAAAGAAACCTACCTTCTATGTTTATGTCGTCTGTCTGTTTGACTGCAAATCATAGGGCTAATAGCCTCTTAGCTTTATTAGGTGGAGTTTTAACAAAATTTAGACTAATCGTTAAAACAAATAATAAGGAACGAATTAAAAAAACCTACAAAGTTGCCATAAATAACGCCACAATCAAATAAATGGTATACAAAAAATGTGTGTGCACCTTCTGAATCAAAAAGAGTGGGTCATAAGCTGTATTACTCCTCCAAACCAATGAAAAATGTAGCCAAGCACAAAGCACATTTATGTGTACCCTGTTCAAAAGTACTACATTACACACATTTTTACGACCACAACACCAAATAATTATTTTTCGTACGGGAAAACCACCTTCCATCGTGTACAAAATTCGAATATTTCGCTCGGATTGTTTACATTTTTGTTGGTTTATCAAAAACGGCTCAGCCAACTTCTACCTTGGGAGTATACTCTTTCAAACTAAAAAAGAATTTTCAGATTCGGTTCACAATTGGCGAAATTATCGATATTCATCGTGTGCAAAATTCGGATATTTCGCTCGAATTGCTTACATTATTGTTGGTTTTTTTCAAAAACGGCTTAGTCAATTTCTGTCAAATTTAAATGGGACCACCTCGGGAGTATACCCTTTCGAACTAAAAAAATATTTTTCGATTCGGTTCACAATTGGCCAAAAATTATCGATGAACATACACAAAAAAATACATACATATGAACATAGAACTTCCTCCTTTTTGGAAGTCGGTTAAAATGTATGTAGGTCCTAAATTGTATCACTCCTCCAAACCAATGAAAAATGTGGCTAAGCACAAAGCACATTTATGTGTACCCGGTTCAGAATTAATACATTACACACATTTTTACGACCACAACACAAAAAAATCATTTTCTTATGCAACGGTAATTTAAAACGCGTGTCTCGGAATTCCTCCGTCAACCATATTTCATCTGCAAGCATCCAGAGCCATCTCGAGAAAAATAAAAGCAGGGACATAAACAATTCATGTTCTCATCTTGTTTATTCTCGGGAGAGGATTCTCGCAAACTCGTTAGTTATCTATTGCATAGAGTTATAATACGAATTACAAACATTTACTGCGAGGATTTTATTGTTTGGGTGACAGGAGGTGGTGGTTGGTTTGGGTAAGGAGCTTTGAGAGTGAAAAATAAATATAATAATTGATAATCTTGAAAAAAATAAAGTAAATATTGCAATTAAACTGAAATATTAATTAAAAATTTGGAATAAAATATAGAAAACGTATGCAAATATATTTTGGTTTTGTTTTTTTTACTTTAATCTGTAGGCATTTATAGTTATTACGTAAATTAAAGAGTTTGCTATTTACAGAAATAGGTTTCTTTTCACGTACATGATATTAATAAACATAGGACATAATTTACACGCATCAATTTGATAAATGTTTACTCTGGGACCAACCCCGAAATCGCAATATGCTATTAAATAGATTCTGGCAAATGTCTTCAATGAACTTCTGTAATTAAAAATAAAATGAAAAATAAAAGTTTCAAATCAATGGAGCAGGTGATATCGGAATAATTGAAATATCTGTATTTAGAATATTAAGTTGGAATTTTATATTTAGTTAACCCTAGAATACTAATCATCGCCTGACAGGCCGCACGCGGTTAGTTTTTTCCGGTTATTTAAAAAACGCGCGCGCGAGTCGTATTGAGCTCTCGCGCCAATTCGGTATACACCGCGCCGCAGACGTCAGAGAACGCGGGCCCGGCGCGGACGCTTCATTTTCAAAATATAAGCTACTGCATCGCCTGGGAGGCGATCATTAGTATTAATGGTAAGTTATTTATTTTTTCGTTACTTGTTGTTTTGCGCTTTTTTAGCATGTAGCCTTGTTATAACTTAGCAAAATGTTCATTTTCTTTTTAGATGAATCTCAACGATGAACAAATAGCCTTGTGCTTACTAAATGAGAGCTCTGACAGTGAAACTGAGGACTACCTGGAAGTCGATCCTTATGATTCGGATGATAGCGTAGAAGATCCTTCTTACATGCCTTTACAACTGGAAGAAGACCTTCAAAATATTGTATTAGAAGACTTTGAACCCCCGAACATTTCAGTACCACATCAAGCCACAAGTCATTCGTCAATAAAAACTATTGCTTGGAACATCGATCTCCAAACTGCAGTTCCTGTGACAAAAAATGAAAGGCTGACTCAAATTAGTTTGTAGACAAAATTGTGATGTTACCAAAAGTTAGATTTAGTTTCATATAAAGTTTATATCTTGAATAGTAATATTGATGCCAAAAAAATAGAAAAATACATATATTTTTTTTTTACCAGACTGTTCAAAGACTGTTATGTTATAAGAAAAAATGTTCATACCTGTAAGTTTTAAGTCTTATTTTAAGCCTAATGTTGATTTTAAAGAAGAATTTAGAGTTTAGTTTCTAAAAAGGTAGAATTTCACCTGTTAATTAATGTGATTTTTATACAAAAATAATAAACCACTAATGTGATAAATTGGTTTTATTTAAAAAGTAGCCTCCCAAGCGATCATTAGTATTAAAGTGTGGTAAATTTATATTAGTACTCTAGGGTTAAGCAATATGAACAATGTTGCGTTATATTATGTTGCGTAGGTCTGTACCTGACTTACCTAATATAACGCAACATTGTTATAAGGTTAACAAAGAATCTGAATCTGAATCATAGTAAGTCTCGGTCATTACAACGATTACAGTGGTATTAGATGTTTCTTAGACTACCAAAAAATACATACCTAAATGAGATGTTTCTCATTTAGGTATGTAACAAAAAATACATACCTAAATGAGATGTTTCTCATTTAGGTATGTATTTTTGGTAGTGTACAAAACCTATCTTTGCTCAACAGTGGGTATCGTTTAATACAAAAGCTACAGCAGTGCATATTAAAAAAAAAACTTAAGTAATTAATCAAGTTTTACACAGATGATGATGCTTCCTCAGTCTGCTAGAGTCTAGTATTCTTAGAGGCAATCAATATTTTAAGAGGTACATCAGCATTATTGATGAGCGCGGCACTTACTGCCTGATCTGCAACCTGTTGTTTTGACATTAAGAGACGTAAAGTGATTAGCTCCTTAGTTATTACATTGATATATTTTGTATTATGTAAGTTTTTAAATACTTAAAAGCATTTTTTCTCAACACAAAGCTGACGAATTAACTTTCATACAGTTTTAAAATAAAATGTAATTCATAATTATTGTTTGCAATGGAGATTGGAGATATCGTCGAAGGGTTTAAATAAAACTCTTGTAAACGTATCTGAACTGGTTCTCAAATTGAGTCTTTTGAATCAAAATGGCCTACAAAAATCAAGGATCGCACCGTTTGTGAGGGGTATCTTTTCCACTAACGCCATCTATTTTGAAGTCGAGTTTCATAGTAGATAGTTCTGGAAGCTAAGCATAAATGGCGATAATGGATATCTATGATAGATGCTATGCTGCTCAATTAATTATTTCAATGAATTTCATCATTGATCATTTATTTTAGTGAATTAACTAATAATAGTTTATAAAAAGATTTGAATAATTTTAGTACAAAAACTTCCAAGTATCATTTTTTGATACCTAGTACCTACTCGAATGCCTACAGATTGCGTTCACGTTTGATGTGATTTCTGTGAAAATTGCACAGGGTCATCTTGTGTCACGTCGAGGAAACTGAATAACAACGTGTGAGTTTTTTTACGATAACGTAATGAACACTAAACAGATGGAACACAGGTGCGGTAAAGTTTGTGATTGGTTAATTCAACTGTGTGTGTCAATGTGCTCAAGCACAAATGACGCATTCGGTCAGCGAGACGTGAAAGTCATTCGATTTGATTTGCAAAACTCCCAATCGGCAATCTCTATACCATAAGTTAACATCTATCTATCTATCAGTCGTAGGACGTCCACTGGTGGACATAGGCCTCCGCCATGGATTTCCAATAAGGCCGGTTGGAAGCGGCCTGCATCCAGCGCGTTGCTGCGATTTTTATTATATCGTCAGTCCACCTTGTCGGTGGACGTCTTACGCTGCGCTTGCTGGTCCGTGGTCTCCATTCGAGAACTTTACGGCCCCGTCGGCCATCCGTTCTTCGAAGTATGTGTCCTGCCCATTGCCACTTTAATTTGCTAATCCGCTGGGCTATGTCGGTAACTTTGGTTCGTCTGCGGATCTCCTCATTTCTGATTCGATCCCGCAGAGAGACACCGAGCATAGCCCTCTCCATAGCACGTTGGGCTATCTTGAGCTTATTCATTAGGCCCACATTAAAAGACCACACACACATTAGGTTAACATACTGTATGACATTAAAAACCGGTTTAACTCAATTACCAAATGTGATGGGAACTTGACATTTTAACTGCACTGTAACGTTAGTATTACATGAAAATAAATCTTTAAATTATAAATCTGATGCTTCTCACTAAAACTGAAACTCAGCTCTTAAACTCTAGTTCGGTACAGTGGAATTAGTTTCGCTATATTAGCGTCATAACTTCAGTTTTATTGTTATTGTGTCTTATAAACATGCGAGGTTCAGGCGTAGGGCAAATGAGTGAAATATCAAATAAAATGGACAAATCTGAATAAAGAAATGATAGCGGCCAAGATATAATAATTCTTGTGTGCGTTGACATCCTAATTGGAATGTTTCCAGTTTATTTTATTTTCAGTAGGTAGATTGTAGAAGCTGTAATGTAACTTTTTCAAGTATTTAAGTAACAAACAGCTGATGTGCTAGTACATGCATGACAACAAAATGTAATTTAGAATACTGATTAAACTAATTTGAATTATTCACTTTTTTGTAAATTTATTTTGCGTGTCAAGAACTGGAGTAGCGTAAGGGCAAAATGACAACTTTACAGGAGAGCCGAAAAACAACTCAAATTTAGCTATTATAACCGTTATTTTATATAAACATAAATATACATTATATAAAATATAATATTATATTACAACAAATATTTATATACAAATAAATATATATTTATCCCGCAAACAATTAGACGTCCCCTGAAGGCGAAAGTGCATTTAAACTGGCGTCCACCTGCTTTTGACGTCCGCATACCGGACGCCACTTTGTTGGTCGGTGCCACTTAGGTCCTATTGGTCCTAGCTAGCCGTAGTACAAATATCGACGGAAGCTGAGAAATCGTTAAAACGCTTGCAAAAAAATATTGAAAAGTTCCCGGAAAAATCTCAGCGCAGGGGTGGCGCTGCTGCAGCGCGTATATCCACAATTGTATATCTGAGGGAATTCCTGACTACACAATCGCGTATTTGGCGTCCATGATCAGTTATCCTGGTTATCCGGAACATTTTTATGTTAATAAACAGGGTTATTTCTAATAAATTAGCATCCGTTTAGGGGCTTATTCTGTACATCAAAACTAACAACTTTAGTTCTACAACTTTTATTAATTCTCAAAAAAAAAGTTGTTGTTCCATAGAAAAATGTCGTTCAACCTCGACAAAATGTATGGAACAGCTGATTTTTTTTTTTTGAGTTGCTGGTTTTGATGTACAGAATATGCCCCTAAAAGGATGCTAATTGATTAGAAATAACCCTGTAAATATTTCAACGAAAGTATTGATATGACATAATTGTATGGCAAGATATTATAGATTTTAGAAACAGGTAAGTGCATTGAAATCTAAAGTTTACCTATATTCGTATCAGTAAAATGCCAACGCTGTATTAGAAGTAATTCTCCTGACAGTATAGATAGATTTTGCGACACATCTACTATATAGCTGAACTCGTCTCACTCCCGACCGATCTGATCCATACTCGCAATAAACAATAATATGGCCAAATATTATCATAATATAGACTGCCTCGGTGGCTCAGTGGTTAGTGACCTTGACTTCTGGGTCAAAGAGGCGTGGGTTCGATCCCCACCTAGGGCAAACATTTGTGTGATGAACATAAGTGTTTGCTCTGTGTCTGGGTGTTATTTAGGTACTATCTATATAAGTACATATGTATTTAAAAATAAGTATATGTAGTATAGATATAAGCCGTGGTGGTCTAGAGGTAGTGACGCCCGCCTTACAATCGTGAGGTCGTGGGTTCAATCCCAGTCCCGTACCAATGAGTTCTTTGGAATTTATGTACGGAATTTCACACCACTGGCTTTTCGGTGAAGGGGTCGGAGACCGTGTGTAAGATGTCCCTAAAATATTTATTTATTAATACACGTAGAGTAAAGAATCTGTGTACCAAGTTGTTGAGATTTATTGAAAAATTCACCATATAGAGAAAAATCAACATAAGGACAGACGAAAGCAAAATTATCTTTTTAAAACGGATTTTTTTTATTCTGTGTAGGTTTGCGTTTGACTGCATATTGCCTGAATCAATTATTCTCACAATTCGTTCTTTGTCAATCAGATTAGACGGATCGTCATAAAAAGTGAACAGCTTTTAAATAATAAATAATCTAATACCTTTCACGTTGTAGAGGTCACATCTAACTTAAGTCAGCGCAAATAGGTTTCAACGAAATAAACATGAAAATCACTAAATCCTCAAATAGACAGACCTGATTCAAGAAAACACCAGATCTACTGTCCCATTAAAAATCCAAGCTTGGCCACTCCAGCCTAGGGTTACCAGAAATAAAACTCAAAATTCCGGAGAAAAACTCTGATTTCCGTTCTAAAATTCTATATAATTTATTTCAGTTTTTAACACAACACCATGTGGAGCTAAAATGACATTAAGCGTGTAGCCGGGAGCGACTAAACTATACAGGGTTATTTCTAATCAATTAGCATCCCCTTAGGGGCTTATTCTGTACATCAAAACTAACAACTTTTGTTCTGCGACTTTAGTCAAAACTCAAAAAAAAATGTTGTTCCATAGAAAAATATCGTTCGCCCGCGACAAAATGTATGGAACAGCTGATTTTTTTTTTCGAGTTTTGACAAATCTTGCAGAACAAAAGTTGTTAGTTTTGATGTACAGAATAAGCCCCTAAAAGGATGCTAATTGATTAGAAATAACTATGTATATCTATATCTAGTTCTTTTACATAAGGTTAAATCATATCAAAACTGTACATCAAGTGTATCATTATAAGCAATTGTAGATATTTACGAACATTATGAAAAACTCAAGCCTGAAAAACTCTTACGATGAAGCCTACCCGAAAATCGCGAAATACTTCAACTTTTATACATTTCGTCGAAGATCATTGATAACTTTGTAAGATCTGTCTGATCTTTTGAAACATTTCCGATATTTTCCGTAAGTGCCTGTGCGTAGTTTGAGTATTACTTGGCCTTTCAAATTCACACCGATGGTCACACACTGAAGAGAGTTCCGTAACATCTCCAAAGTAATATTACATCCGCCCAAATCCTGAATTTTCTGAAATACGAATGGTTGGAATTCGCAATTCGATTATAACCACCACATTGGCCCAGTCCAGTTTAGTGTACACAGACCCCATTGAATTTCTTTTACGGACGTTGGTAGGTTTTTTTACAGTATTGTCATTCATCGAAAAGCCTGTGGTGTATAAATCTGAAATTCAGAGAAATTTTTAAACTCCTTCTTTTTTTCGAGTCGATGTTGCGTGTTAAAAATTATATTCGAACTTTTGACCAAAAATTGTCCTCCTCAATAGTCATAGTCATTTATTCATAATAATAATGTCATTAAAGATAATAAAATTAATTGAAAAGTATAAATATTAATATTACAGCAATAAATACAAAATTCATTACACAATTATGCGTTTAATAGCACAATTATATAATTTTATGTCTTATTCACTTGGTCAAAATTGTAGACTGCCTTTTCAATAAGCCACTTCTTTAGTTCTTGTGAGGATTCTCTAGAAGGAGCGTCTCTGATATCAAGCGGGATCCGACAGCGAATAGCCGAATAGTGGTATCTGTTGCATCATTTAAAATCCTGAAATCTCGGGACAAATTCGGAGCTATGGCAACCCCAGCCCGGCCAGTCCGCGACCACGCTTCGCACATAAAACATCTGCCCGTGGCGTCTGCACCGCCCATCTCTCATTTTGTCGTAAAACTCTTAAATGGCCAACTCTAACGGCGTGAGCCTTAATTTTTAACCGACTTCCACAAAGGAGGAGGTTCTATGTTCGTGTGTATGTATTTTTTTGTGTATGTTCATTGATAATTTCACCAATTGTGAACCGAATCGAAAAATTATTATTTTTTAGTTCGAAAGGGTATACTCCCGAAGTGGTCCCATTTAAATTTTACAGAAATTAGCTGAACCCATTTTGATAAATCAACAATAATGTAAACAATTCGAGCAAAATATTCGAATTTTGTAAACGATGGAAGTTGGTTTTGCCATTTTTTGCGAAAAATAATTATTACACATCTTGTTCTATTTGGCGAAAAATTATGCTAGAAACTAGAACGTGAGGAACGTGTATTTTTTTACAAATGTAAGAATATCTCTAAGTACGGAGTGTTCTCGGAAATGGGATGAAACATTATCAAAGTTTACTCTAATGGCCTTTAGGCCATTATAGTCCTAAAGGTCTTAAAGGATGGGAAAGTTAAAATAACAGCAGTTACATTTCATTGTACATGAAATTGGTGTCTTATTCATTCGCCCAATATACACCTAAAGTTGTTCTGCATACATATTTTGTCATAAAACTCCGTCCATCCATCCATTCAATGCGAATTCCAGAACAAATTCGGCCCTTATTTATTCAGTAGTCTATATGTTAGTGTGCCTGCTGTATCTTCAGCTGATGTTGAGCGTGGTTTTAACAAATTAAAATTAAGTAGTTCACCTGGTCCTGACTGTGTGCCTAGCTTTGTTTTAAAGGCTGGTAAGAGATATTTGGCATCTCCACTGGGCCATATTTTGAATCTGTCTCTCAAACATGGGAAGTACCCCAAACAATGGAAACTATCCAGAGTGACCCCTATTCCTAAATGTAGTAAAACTACATCGGTTGAAGAATATCGACCGATAGCAATTCTCTGCGCGCCAGCTAAAATATTCGAATACATTTTGCATAAAGAAATATACAGACAGGTGAAACATCAAATAGGCGAAGAGCAGCACGGCTTCAGATCGGGGCGCTCAGTTAATACAAACTTGCTGTGCCTTGTTGACAATATATCCAGTGCTATGGATAGAGGATCACAAGTCGATGTTATCTATTTTGATTTTCAGAAAGCCTTCGACAAAATCGATAACGATATACTGCTTCGTGAGCTCTGTGACATCGGTTTTTGCCCAGGTTTACTACGTTTTTTTGCAGACCTTATGAAAAACCGAGGTCAATACGTTAAGCACGGTACGCATGAGTCTAGCCCATACCCTACTAGATCCGGTATAATTCAAGGTTCCATTACGGGACCTTTGTTGTTTCAAATAATAATTTATAAGATAACGAGAGTCTTGAGTAACGCCAAATGTTTGTTGTATGCCGACGATCTAAAACTCTACCTAGAAATAAATTCCTATCAGGACTGTATTAAAGTACAACATGACATTAATAACATATTTCAATGGAGCGTATTAAATAAAATGACATTCAATATTAGTAAATGTAATACTATGACTTTTGACCGTAAAGAGAAACCCATCCATTTTGACTATAGACTAAATAATTTGCCTATTAACAGAGTATGTGCCATCAAAGATTTGGGGGTCAAGTTTGACCGAAAACTGACATTTCATGAGCACATTACCGATCTCACGAAGGAGGCTTTCCGTCGTCTAGGCTTTGTTCTCCAAAATGCTCGAGACTTTCAAAACCCGCAAGTCATAAAAACTTTGTACAACACATTGATAAGAAGTAAACTAGAGTCGGCTGCATGCGTATGGAATCCTCATCACGTCACCTACACGCGTATGCTCGAAAAGGTGCAAAAAGCCTTCTTGAGATCGCTCTATAAAAAGGTTTACGGATACTATCCATACATGTATCCGACAAAGTTCCTGCTCGGTCAACTCGGTTACAACTCGTTGGAGGTGAGGCGTACGGTCGATCAGCTCACTATGTGCTGCAAAGTGCTCAGGGGGATGGTTGACTCTACGGACCTGCACAACCTCCTGTGCTCGTTATTTGTGCCAAACGAGCCCAGAGAGCCAGCAAACAGGCGCGGACGGCCGCATGACCTTTTTTATGTCAATAGCAGTCGCACGGTTGCGCGCTCTATGTCGCCCTTACTTCGCTCCCGTCGCCACCTCAATGCACTCCTTGCTGCTAACACCGAAATAGATTTATTTGTTGATAACTGGAAGCAAATTGTTGCATCGCTCCAAGTCTATGGCGAATCCCTTCTGGATCAGTGGGCTGGGCGCGAGGGAACGGATGCGGACCTTAGTATTGACTCTTGACTTTGTGTAGTTTTATTAATGTGTGTTCTTATTTTTTTTATTAGTTTAATTTTGTTGACAATTTTTGCTCTTTTATTATTTTAACATTTAAGTATAGTTTTTGCTTTATTATTATTTTGACATTTATTTTTGTGACATCCTATTAACTTTTAAGATAATTTTAGTGTTTTAATGTAATATGTGAGTTATGATGTAATTGGCATGTCCGTTTTAATGGCTCAATAAATACAATTTAATTTAATTTAATTTAATATGCAAAAATATGGTTTTTGTATGTTATTATTATAAATTTTATGACATATGCTATAAGGATTAGTGAAATTAGGGATACTGACTATTACGAGCAACGAATATTAGGATGTAAATTTATATTATTTTCAATACTATATAGCTAATAAAATGCAAATTGATAGGGAACCCATTAAATTACCTGACGAATCTTATGGTTTCTGAATAAAAAAGCCGCCGGCGCAGCAAGGTTGAAAGTAGAAAGGCTGCGTTTTTGTAAAAAAATTCAAAAACAATATTGATATTATAAGGTCTTTGCTCTATGTCTGGATATGCAAATGCACTACGAGTATACTATAAGTATCTGGCAGCCATATCACAGGCTATGCTTCGTTTGGAGTCAGAGACCGTGTGTAAGATTCCTTATATTGATACTTATTTATTTTTTATTATATCACTTTCAAAACATTTTCAACACAACCTTTCATTCAATAAATAAGTACGTATAGGCTGGGCGGCTAGCCCTGGGGTCAGAGTTTTTAAGCTGCCTGAAGGCCTCTGACATAGCTAAACGGTTAAAACAACTGGGAGGTACAATTTAACATGTCATTCGAGCCTCGGTAGCGCTCAGATGTAAATTCCATCCGCGGTCACCCATCCGAAGAGAGACCGTGCTGAACGTTGCTTAACTTCGATGATCGCTAACGAACAAACTACACTACGGACACTACAATACACAAGCTAGTTCCAATATTCAACATTTTAACTGAAATATTCTCAATCGTAGCGAATCTAAGAGTTCCCACCAGTGGAGTAATCTCGGCGGGTATGTTGGAATAAAATAACTCAACAAAGTAATGAAGAAAGACTTAAACTCTGTGCCAAATGGAATAGTCTTGTAGAGCGTCGTTGATTTTTATACAGTCGTATTTAATTTTCTGAAGGCAGTACTTTACTACTACAGATTGGATCTAAAGTACCGAGGAAAATTGAACATCGATTTCTGAGAATGTTTCTGACAATTTTCCACTCTGTATTTTGTATAATATCAAAGTAATCAATGTTCCAAAAGGAAAACATATAGGCTTGTACTCGGTCATACAAATCATACTTTAACAGCAGAGATCTAAGTCTATGCATATTTATATTTTAAAGTTTTTTACTACATAAAACTTCCAAATCCCATTTACGTGCAGTTTAAGATATTTTGAATGAAGATGCTCATGTTCATTCAGAATATATTAAACTACATAGTTATTTCAGTTTAAGAGGCGTGGGTTCGATCCCCACCCAGGGCAAGTATTTATGTGATGAACAAAGGTGTTTGCTCTGTGTCTGGGTGTTATTTAGGTATTATCTATTTAAGTATGTATTTAAAAATATGTATATGTAGTATATCAGTCTCTGGCAGCCATATCACAAGCTTTGCTTAGTTTGGGGTCAGAGACCGTGTGTATGTCCCATAATATTTATTTATTTATTTTCCTACATATGCATTTATTATCTTAAATTTAAGTTTTTTACAATATTTATAAAAAAGAACAAAATACTATAAAAAAACTTAAACCTAGAGTGCCGCCGGCAGCGAGGCGGGGCCCAAGCTACCGGTGGTTGGGGCTACAGACTGAGGAACCGCCTGACAATGCGCGCCGTGTCTAGGATCACTGCCTTTTGAATCTGGCCCTTGACCCAACCGTCTAGCGAGAGCCTCTTGAGGTGTTGGTCGAGGCTCTTTGCTATTAAACCGTTCACCGACACGACTATCGGGACAATGATCGTCGAGTCAACATCCCACATGGCGGTAACCTCGTGAGCCAAGTCAAGGTACTTGCTGAGCTTGTCCTTCTCGGCCTTCACGAGGTTCTCGTCATGCGGGATGGTGATGTCGACGAGCACTGCCCGGCGCTGGGACCGTTATTTATTTTATTATTATTGGGCCTATTTAAAAATAAAATAAAGAAGGATTCTATAATTTTTATGATTCGTTGGTACATAATACCTACATCTTTTAGAAAAAAAAATGCAAATCACTCATATGATTACTTTTCTACGATGCCTTCAAGATCTCCAACAAAATACAAAATCGAATAACCATCAAACAAACAAACATCAAATTAAAATACAACTGAATAATCTACAGACCAGCTAGCCCAGCATGCGACCACGAAAAGCCACGAAAAGAACTCTTTTCGTTAAATATTACGTGGTGCGCACCCTAGCCCGGGTGTTAAGGTCGAGAGATAATCCAAATGGGTCTGCTCAAGTCCACAGCTATTGACCAGCGTATAGATAGATAGATAGATAGATTCATTTATTTTCAGTAAGGATAATTACATACATTGGTATACAACAATATACTATGAGCAACACCTTACGAATTGTCAAAATAACAATTATTATTCATTATACCTATACTCAACAGAATTAGTAGGCATAATTTTACAATAAATTAATTATTTGGTACATTAAATAAAATTCAAAATACAATATTAAAAAATTAAGATGTCAGAAATAACCTAATACATGCTGACAGCATCACCACGCTCAATGATGATGGTGCTAAATAAACACTACAACGATCCACCAACTCGCACTGGCCTAGCGTGGAGAATATGAGTTATCATCGTCATCAGCCTTTTAATAGTCCACTACAGGACGTAGGCCTACCCACGAAGGGTGATTGGGCCATATCCACCACGCTGGCCCAGTGCGGGTTGGTGGATTCACATACGCCATCGAATTTCTTCTACGGCCATATGCAGTTTGCCTCACGATGTTTTCCTTCACCGAAAAGCCAGTGGTGTGAAAATTCCGTACATAAATTCCAAAGAACTCATTGGTACGGGACCGGAATTTGAACCCACGACCTCACGATTGTAAGGCGAGTGTCACTACCTCTAGACCACCACGGCTTATGCGCAGTGATGCGCAGTGGACTAATGAAAGATCGATGCAATACTACGAAAACTAGCACCCGAACTACTTAGTCACATAACTACAAGACAATATACGCCACTGACTACAAAACTACGTGTATATAATCACTGTACTATACCCACTCATCTATCGGCCCCCAACAAACCTTTTACACTACAAAAGTCCAATAAAAGATCGGCAAGCCCGTCGTGGCGTGGCGGAAACCGAGTAATCCGTCATTGTCGCTGCAAACGCTGCCGGGAAAAAGTTCTTAATGACCCGGGATCTTACTCACAGCGCGCGACACGACAGGTGACGAGATAACAATAGACGTCTTTGATGGTGACAGTTACATGAGCCTCTACGAATTATTATTGCTTTCAAACGAAGAAAGCACAATTACAATTTCACTATGGAAGCTAACGTGGTTTTCGTACATTTTAATTAAGTAAAACACAGGTGTCACTCACGTTTGATTTTAGTAGGATACTACTATAGTTTCGATCACATTTGGCGATGTTTCTCAAGGTTGGAGTACTAGCACGCGGGCTCGTCCCGTAGTTTAGTCTCGTATCTTACTAAAATCAAACGTTTAAAACACAATTACAATAATTATTTTTTGCAGAAAATGGTAAAACCGCCTTTCATCGTTTACACCATTCGAATATTTCGCTCGATTTATTTACATTATTGTTGATCAAAAATGGCTCTGCCGATATCTGTAAAATTTAAGTGGGACCACCTCAAACTAAAAAATAATTTTTCGATTCGGTTCACAATTGGCAAAATTATCTATGAACAAACACAAAAAAAAACTATACGGACGAACATAGAACCTCCTTCTTTTTGGAAGTCGGTTTAAAACACATTAACTTGTGTTTTTTTTTTGTTCAGAATAAAAAAAAATCTATCTGATATCAGACACTTAAAAACTTTAAAAAAAGACTTTTTTAGGTAGTACATTTTATATGTAGCATGATTTCTAGTGACCCGTATTCTAACTTACAGCGGCGACACGATAATGTACATATTTAGGGTTCCGTACCCAAAGGGTAAGAACGGGAACCTATTGCTAAGACTTCATGTCCGTCTGTCCGTCTGTCTGTTACCGGGCTGTATCTCATGAACCATGATAGCTAGGCAGTTGAAATTTTCACAGATGATGTATTTCTATTGCCGCTATCACAACAAATAGGTACTAAAAACAAAATAAAATAAATATTTAAGGGAGGCTACCATACAACAAACGTGATTTTTGAGAGTTTTTTGCTCTCCATTAATAAAGGCAAGAAGAATGGGGCTCCCATACGGTACGGAACCCTTCGTGCGCGAGTCCGAAAAAAAAAAAATCGATCACACGGGCGTAAGGTAATAATTAATTTATTCACTGTTTTTTACTTCTCAGTTGTATAATGGTTTTTGATGTAATGAAACGGTCAAGCCACATAATTATGTTGACTTACGTATACAGTCTGTGAATTTAGGGTTTGTAGAGTTTGGACGAGTAGAGAAGATTGGCTTCACATGAAATTACATAACATTTTGATAGTACCTACGTATATACGATAGTCCAGTTTTAGCAACATTTTACAATTTTGTTTTGGAGGGTTTAATAATACATAATTTTACTTGTTCAAAATACTAGTAACGCATTTTACTGAGAAACTTTAACCATGCTCATATATATTAATTATTTTAGTTTAGGACTTCGGACTAAAAAATCGCATAGTCGTGTCGGTAATCGTATCGCGTGTAATTATCGTCGTCTATAAAAGGCTGCGATTCCGTAGTAGGTGAGGGCAGTCTTAGATAAATGGAGACGTGAGCTCTGCACTCCGGCTGCTGAGTCCAGTGGTTTTTCTACCACTTCTGAGAAGAAACGGAAAACAGCAGAGTCAAATAATTTGATTTACACTACCGCTACTACTGCTAGACCGCACATCTGCTCAACATCAGGCAGTATGTAGTCAAACGCAAACCTATTCGGAATAAATAAAATACATGTTTTTATTAAAGAATCCATATATCCATTCATCAGCCGTAAGACGTCTACTACTGGTAGACATAGGCCTCTCCTATGGATTTCCAATAAGGCCGGCTGGAAGCGGCCTGCATCCAGCGCATTCCTGCGATCTTTATTATATCGGCAGTCGAGACTAGTCAGTGGATATCCTACGCTGCGCTTGCCGCTCTGTGGTTTCCATTCGAGAATTTTTACTGTCCCATCGGCCATCCGTTCGTCGAACTACGTGCCCTGCCCACTGCTACTTTAACTTGCTAATCTGCTGGACTATGTCGGTAATTTTGGTTCGTCTGCGGATATCTTCACGTGGCTTAAAACTGACATTAGAGCCTAGCTACCCGGCCTTTATGAACTTACTTACATACCTTTTTAATTTTATTTACAGAAATGTAATAGTCTACAGTGCGAAATAAAAGAGTTGAAAATAAGTGAGGGCGCCACCATCGCTTTATTAGCATATTTTGCATAGTTTTGTTCATAATGACACTGTTTTCATATTCACAACCCACAATATATCACAAAACAAGAAAATTGCTAGAAAATTAACATTGCGTTACAGCTCAGTTAGTGGTTCCAGCAAAAGTGACATTTTAGTTCCTGAATAATTAATTTCTACTCTTTTGTGTCGCACTGTACGACATTAATACGCGAGTAACAATAATCCTTACATAGTATAAAATAAAGTCGCTATTTTCGTTTGTTTGTTTGTTTGTTTGTCTGTATGCTTAAATCTTTAAAACTACGCAACGGATTTTGATGCGGTTTTTTTAATGGATAGAGTGATTCAAGAGGAAGGTTTATATGTATAAAAATTCCCGAAATTCCCACGGGAACGGGCACAACGCGGGTAAAACCGCGGGGCGCTGCTAGTATAAAATAAAGTCGCTATTTTTGTCTGTTTGTTTGTCTGTATGCTTAAATCTTTAAAACTACGCAACGGATTTTGATGCGGTTTTTTTTTAATAGATAGAGTGATTCAAGAGGAAGGTTTATATGTATAATACACCTGTGCGAAGCCGGGGCGGGTCGTCTAGTTTACAATAAAAAAAACTCAAAAGGAATGCCGTTGAACTAAAAACGAATGTAAACGGCGTCTAAATAATGCGACCGTATTGTTTGTCAGTACATTACCGTAACAGTAACAATCGGAGCGTACGAGATACTTGCGATACTTTTAACACGTTTCCCATCTCTGCTTTACGTGTACCACATTTTTATATGTATCGCGTTCTTGTGGTTGAAATGCACTGAGTTTGGAGTATGATACGACTGATCAGAAGTCAGATAAACTGTCAAAGAACTTTGCAGTTATGCAGTGATAACATGCTTCATAATTAACTAACCCTGACCCGGTGAACTTCGTTTTACGCAATCACTACATGGTATTGTTACGCAGTAGGCAGCCGCGCGCGGTACGATGGCGAGTTGTTTACACCTAATCGCGAGATTTACGGTTTTATGACTCAGGCGGCACCGGCCTTTGTGTCGCGTCTATTGTGAGATTTTTTTGGTGTTTTCGTAATAATTGAGAACAATAGGGATTCTCGAACTTTACACTTGTTTACTTTGTCAATCACAATGGCACCGAATGTTCTACAGTTTTCTAGAGAACCCTTATTCTGATATAAATAGGGCGATGGTGCGGTACCAGTGCGGTACCAGTGATTGTGAAGCGATTAGTTGTGTGAATATCAGTGCCAGTGTGAAGTGTTGTGCGAACCAGTTGTGTCGTGTGGACTGTGATTTTATGCAATAAAGTGCAAAGTGAACAATCGGCATTTTAACTGATTATCCAAGAACCCATCTCGTAACAGTATAAAATAAAGTCGCTTCCCGCTGTATGTCCCCATGTATGCGTCTATCTTTAAAACTACCCCACGGATTTTGATGCGGTTTTTTTTAAATAGATAGAATGATTCATGATGAAGGTTTAGTAAAATACACCTGTGCGAAGCCGGGGCGGATCGCTAGTATCTTTATAAATTATATTCTATGTGTTATTCTGATGTACAAACATTACTATTTCAATGTCCAATAGTTTTAGCGTGAAAGAGTAACAAACATCCATACATACTCACAAACTTTTGCGTTTATAATATTAGTAGGATTTATCTTAGACGGTGTTTTTCTTTACATTTAAAATGGCTGTATTTGGCCACAAACTCGTCTAATGGTAAGCAACATTGTCGCTGAAATTGGAGTATATTGTAGACATAGAAAATACTTAGTCCCATATATCATTGAATTAAAGCGACAATAACGATCTGGATATCAAGGATCGGTGTATATTATTCAATCGTGTTTATTATGACATTTTTCACAAAAAAAATCTGTAATGCATACAAACCAATTATTGAAACATTTTCTGCAAATTAAATACCGATTTTATGCAACCTGTTTGTTTGCCATGTCTTGACGCTTATTTTAAAGCATGATAACGTAGCCGACATAGCCCAGAAGATTGTCAAGTTGAAATGGCAGTGGACAGGGCACATATCACGGAGGACTGATGACTGATGTGGTCGTAAAGTTCTTGAGAGGAGACTACGTACCGGCAAGCGCAGCGTAAGTCGTCCACCCACAAGGTGGATGGATGACCTCTTCAAGACCACTGGATGCAAGCCGCTACCAACCGGTCTTATTGAAAACCGTTAGGGGAGGCTTATGTCCAGCAGTGAATGTCCTATGGCTGAAAAGAAGAAGAAGACGGTAACGTAGCTACATTTAAGCAAGGATGTATAGATGGGGTCGTAAAGATCTTGAGAGGAGACGTACCGGCAAGCGCAGCGTAGGACGTCCACCCACAAGGTGGATGGATGACCTCTTCAAGACCGTAACGTAACTACATTTAAGCAAGGATGTATAGAAGTGTCGCAACGCCAACCTTTCACTCCTAATGCAGTCTCACCCTCACTCTCAGAGCACATACTTACGCGTACCTTTATCGCACCGTAACGTGGTTAATGCACGTTCAATAATGGCGAATAAATTTGGCTTACTTCGGTACGAAGTTTGATTCTGTTCTTTTCTGGTAAAGTTCGAGTTTGGAATGGCCCTCGTATTGTTGGTGTTGGCACGAACGCCAAAACTTGAGCTGTTCTTTTATTCCCTTCTGTTTAAATGTTGATTTTGTATGTAAAACAATTGCAGTTTTTGTATGCAAAGACTGCTTCGGTGGCTCAGTGGTTAGTGAACCTGACTTCTGGATCAAAGAGGCGTGGGATCGATCCCCACCCAGGGCAAGTATTTATGTGATGAACATAGATGTTTGCTTTGTGTCTGGGTGTTATATACTATCTATATAAGTATGTATTGAAAAAACATGTTTAACTAGATTTAGCCCGCATGATATTTTGAGGCCCTACCTTACCACCCTTATTAAAGGAGGCAGAAAATAAAAAACAAAAAAATTTGATTTGACATTTGTTCGATTCGACCGTTCTTTTTTTTTCTTGGAGCGCACGCTAGAATAGCTCGCAGATGGCAGAAATGTTCCTACTTACTTAACACTTATTGTTATAATATGGAAAATTTACGCAATATTATTATAATTTAAAGCCTATGTGTTATTATGATATATATAGGTATAAGCTATATAATTGCAAAGTTTCATATCAATCCGTTCAGTAGATTTTGCATGACAGAGTAACAAACACTTACCTAGAAGATACCTCTTCTAGGTAAGCGTGCTACACCCTAGATCGCATATCTGCTTAACATCAGGTATTATGTAGTCAAACGCAAACCCATACGGAACAAAAAAATGTATTTTTTTTTTTTTAAATGTCCGTGAGATTGCTTGGTTACTTTGGTGATTTTTTTCCACACATTATACCTCGCCATATTTATAGAAATTTTATATCAAAATAGAAATACTCTGACTCACATAAAATAGAAATAGAATCATTCATTACAGTTGACTAAGCCTTTATTGCTCGCAAAACTAAAAGCTTTTCAGCAAATAGTTTTTCAGATTTTTACGCTTCAGTTCTAAATTTATCCAGTTCACCTGTGATAGATTAAAGCTTAGTGAAAAGTTGTATTATAAGTTCACATATGAAATAAAACCCACTATTGAAAAAAATCTTCGATTTTAATTGATTTATGACTCGCAAAAATAAATGGGTAAATAAACACGAATAGAATAGGCTGAGTGGTGAGTTTTTAAACCATCTGAATGCTTTTACCGTGATTAAATGCTTTAAATAATCAGATAAAAATTTAACGTATCGATCAAGCTTCTGTAGCGCTCAGTTGTAAATACCACCCACGGCTACCTAACCGTAGTGTCACCATACAATTTGCAAATTATTGGTTCACTCAGATTCAGATTCAGATACTTTATTTGTCAGAACATGGTAAGTACACTTCATACAAAATAGCATACAAGTTGGAGTTCTTACATAATGTTGCTCATGTCCTTGCCAAGTGTGGCGTACAAATATAAAAAAAATAATGAGTGAAATAAATAATAGCTACGAGTAATGACCGAAACTTTTCCAAAAAAATGTAGCCAATAAAAATAAAATTTACAAATACAATAAGAAAATTAAGTTACCAATGTCAAAATACAAAATTATGAATGTCAAAGAAAATTAAAAATGTCCAATAGAATTATAGATGCAAAAAAAAAAAAAAAAAATACTAAAGTTGTCAAGATAATTATGTCAAACAGTAAATAATATTATAGAATACGTAAACAATTAATATCTATGTCAAACAGGTCAGGTTTATGTCAGTGCTGAGAATATTTTTATCACTGAGGAATTCTGTAATTTCATAATAGCATTTTTGGGCTAACACACATTTCAATTTACTTTTAAACATGTTAATATTTAAATCTCTTATCTCTTTGGGAATTTTAGAATAAATAATGGGGGCCATACAAAAAACGCTTTTTTGCATTAAAGCCGTTTTTGCCGTTCGAGGGCAAAGTCTCAGCTCCTCCTGGCGGCGAGTACGTACACCCGCATTTGTCCAGTCACCAAACAGCTGCAGGTTTGTTCTTACAAATGTAGCTACTTCTAATATGTACATTGATGGCAATGTAAGAAGACTGTGCTTTGCAAAGTATGGCCTGCAGCTATCTGTCTTGTGGAGGTGAAACATTGCCCTGATGCATCTCTTTTGAGCTTTGAAAGCAACCTGCTTGTCGGATGAGTTTCCCCAGAAGATAATACCATACCGTAGGACTGATACGACTATACCATAATACGCCGTTATCAGAGCGTCTTCGTTAATAACTGATGATAGTTTAAATAGTGCATATGCTGAGGAGCTTATTCTTTTAGTTAAGTTTGCTATATGAGCTTTCCAATTTAATTTGCAGTCTATTGTTAAGCCAAGAAATTTAGTTGAGACTACTTCCTGTACGATTCTATTATTATATTGCACTGTGATACTCTCCCTTATTGCCCGCTGGCGAAAGTGCATGATATTGGTTTTCTCTAGATTTATTTTTAATTTATTTGAATTCATCCATTGAATTATAGATTTCAAAGTATCATTTATCTCCGATTCATAAGAGTCTTTACTAGTGCAATTTATTGTTACCGTACTATCGTCCGCGAATAGAGTCATCGGGTAGTTAACGGCTGTGGGTAAGTCATTGATATATCCAGTAGATAGAATAGTAGCCACAACGCTACCTTGGGGGACCCCGCAGTTTGGTATCCGAGCGTTAGATCTGTGTGTAATCTCTACCTTTTCCTTTATTTCTGTTATCTCAGTGAAGTGTCGCCTATTACTTACGTATGATTTGATAATCTCATTACTATTTCCTCTAACGCCGTATCGATTAAATTTGTCTAAAAGTATGTCATGCTGGACGTAATCGAAAGCCTGGGTCATGTCGCAAAATATTGCACAGACAGGAGTAGTAGAGTCAACGTAGGTCATCACATTGTCTAGAAATTCGTATATTGCCATGTTAATAGTTTTATTTTCTCTAAATCCCTTCTGTTCGTCACAAAGTATATGTTTCTTTTCCAAATAATTATAAAGTTGTCTGTGGATATATTTTTCAAGTATTTTTGAAAAAATAGGAATAAGAGAGATAGGTCTATAATTATCCACACATTTTCGATTCTTTTTTTAAATACCGGCTTAATAATAGAGATCTTGAGTGCATCTGGATAGATACCTGTACTAATGCATAAATTCATTATGTAACTTAGATGTTCACATATGTATACGGATACTTGTTTAACTATTTTAGTGCAGATACCATCATACCCTACACTATTGGAGTTTTTTAATGATTTTATTATTTTATATATGTCTTGTGCAGTGCTCGGGAAGAAAAACATAGAGTGTGCTCTACAATCAATCAATACTTTTGGTTTCTAACTCTCACTACTCACTAAGAAGAGTCCTCAAAAAAATTAGATAATCATGTAATGTACCAGCTTTTTTTGCGAACCGAACCGGAGGAGGCACTCAATTCGACGCGTTTAAATATATATATATTTTTATGTAAAACCACGCTTATCTTTTGTCATAGTTGTCCAATTTAAATATTTTTTTTTTTGTTTTGAAAGAGTATACTTCGAAATTGGTCCCATTTAAATTTTATTGAAATCGGCTGAGCTATTTTTGATAAATTAACAATAATGTGAAAAATGCTACATCGATCCGTGCAAAATATTCGCGAATTCTGTACACGGGTGAAGTCGGTCATGCTAATTTTTGCAAAAAATAATTATAGATTATTAATAGGCCACTTCAGGAAAAAGGCCTAAGGATAATTGGGCAATATCCACCACGCTGGCCTAGTACGTGTTAGTGGAATCACATACGCCACTGAATTTCTTCGGCGAACGTACGTTGGTTGCCGTACAATGTTTTTTTATTCGCCAAAAAGGCAGTGTCGTTAAAATTCGTACATGAATCCCAAAGAACTCATTGGTGCGGGACTGAATTTTGAACCCACGCCCTCACAATTATTAGAGAGTGTTGCTACGTATCACTTGACTACCACAGCTCACCTAATAACCATAAAATAGCATAAGACATTCCACTTGTAGTCTAGCCAAAGAATATATAATAATACTACGTAAAGAACGGCCACTCGTTACCCCCCCACCCGTTTGAGTCTTCCTCACTTCCACCCCGCGTTTCACGGACGAGGCTTGTACACCGCGTGTGGGCTGCACTGGCCGGTGGATTTTCTAATAAAAACTACCTAGACTGTGACAATAGGGAAGATTTATACTGTGTATGGTTGAATATCATTGATACGTAACATAACAAGAAATTTTAATCTTTCCCTAAGGATAACTAAAAGAAACTTATTTTACATTATTCGGTAACTTCCTCTAGATATTTTCTTTCAAATGAATTACATCGGTTAATTTTTGCTAAAATACTTCCAAATAAAGTAATTATTAAGTAATTATACTTTTTTAAGCACTAGATTTATATTAATTTTTGCAAATTGAATACGCAACTGTCTCACTCACGCGGCATGACGTCACGTTGTGGTGATCGCTGACAGCCATAGACGTTCCGCACACAAATGCACGTGTAGCGACCGTGCGTATGTGTGTTGTCTGTGAGTAAGTACTGTGTTAGTGTGCGTAAGACAGCAGATTTTGTATGAAAAATCGCGGAGTGTCCGGGCTGTGGTCTAGCTACAGCTAAAAAATTTCCAAGTTCCACTTCTCCATTCTCGTTTTGATCGATGATTACTAATCTATTCCTGCCAAATACATAAAAACAAAAGAAAAAGCCGTGGTGGTCTAGCGGTTGTAGCGCTGGCCTGTCATTCTTGAGGTCATGGGTTCAATCCCGGTCCCGTACCAATGAGTTTCTTTGGAACTTATGTACGGAATTCCACACCACTGACTTTTCGGTGAAAGAAAACATCGTGAGGCCACCTGCATACCTATGTCAGTAGAAGAAATTCGATGGCGTGTGTGAATCCACCAACCCGCAGTGCGCCAGCGTGGTGGATATGGCCCAATCACCCTTCATGGGAAGGCTGGTACAGTACAGTAGTACAGTACATAAAAACAATAGGGGTTACTGGGTATAAAAATCATTATAAAATAAGTCCGTTAGTTAGATTATTAAAAAATGTTAGACACGTACCTATTTTTTTCTATTGTCAATCCAACAATTAGTGACAAAGATAAACCTTGTCAAAGTTTGAGAGTCTTGACGGCACTAGCCGGTTCATTTTATAGCGGATTTTAGTGACGTCACGCAAAACTTTAACGGGTTATATCTTCATCATTTTTAACCGACTTCCAAAAAGGAGGAGGTTCTATGTTCGTGTGTATGTCTTTTTATTTTGTGTATGTTCATCGATAATTTCGCCAATTGTAAATTGAATCGAAAAATTATATTTTAGTTCAAAAGGGTTTACTCCCGAGGTGGTCTCGTTTGAATTTTATAGAAATCGGCTTAGCCGTTTTTGAACAAACCAACAATAATCTAAGAAATTCGAGCGAAATATCCGAATTTTGTACACGATGAACATCGATAATTTCGCCAATTGTGAACCGAATCGAATTTCTTTTTATTTTGAAAGGGTATACTCTCAAGGTGTTCCCATTTAAATTTTACAGAAATCGGCTAAGCCTTTTTCGATAAATCAACAATAATGTGAACAATTCGAGCGAAATATTCGAAATTTGTACACGATGGAATGCGGTTTTACCATTTTTTTTGCGTAAATTATTATTTGTTTTGTTTAAAAAAGAAAAAAATACGTATCTAATATTTTTTGACAATCTATTTAAAGGAATAATAATATTATTTTAGTAATGCCTATTCTTACTGTCCAGGTCACAAAGCCTAAAGCTCCCAAGCTAACCAAATAGGAATTTTAAGCGCCGTGTCGTCTGAAGTTGACTGCGTAATATTCGAAAGGCTGGAGTACTGCTGTAGATTGAAGTTGACAGCCCTATTATGGCGGTTTTCTGCTTTATTAGTGCCGCTAGACTTCGACGGCTTTTGAAGGCTTTCCCACTATTTGCGAATAAATGTGGCCTTGTTTATTATTAACTTTGAGAGCTGTTAGCAAGAGCGATTTAATTTTTATCGTGCGCTAGATTTGCTGGTAGTCGATTGATAGACTTCTAGAATTATATCTTTTTAACCACGTAATATATTATTGAACAGAGTATACGCTGTAAAAAAAAAAAAATCACAGACTCGTTTTAGATTAGAAATACTAAAGAGTTATTTTAGTCGGTCTAATTATAAATTAAAGGAAGCCTATGTCCATCTATGCATTTCATACAGATTCTTAACCGTTAAGTCATGTCAGAGGCCTTCAGGCGGTCTAAACATTCTGACATCAGGGCTAGCCACCCGGCCTATACGAACTTACTTTTAGACTACTTTTGCTGATAAAAAAATGAATCTGAATTAGACCTCACATGAACTGAACTGGACTTTTTGCCACCATCCTTCCTTTCAGCCATAGGACGTCCACTGCTGAACATAGGCCTCCCCTAAAGATCTCCGATAAGACCGGGTGGTAGAGGCTTGCATCCAGCGCGATCCTGCGGTCTTAATGAGGTCGTCCGTCCACCTTGTGGGTGGACGTCCTACGCTGCGCTTGCCGGTACGTGGTCTCCACTCGAGGACATTTCGACTCCATCGGTCATCAGTCCACCGCGCTATGTGCCCTGCCCATTGCCACTTCAACCTGCCAATCCGCTGGGCTATGTCGGTAACCTTGGTTCTTCTACGGATCCCCTCATTTCTGATTCGATCGCGCAGAGAAACTCCGAGCATAGCCCTCTCCATGGCTCGTTGGGCTACTTGAAGCTTACTTATAAGGCCCATAGTGAGAGACCACGTTTCTGTGCCGTAAGTCATCACTGGCAACACACACTGGTCGAAAACTTTCGACTTGAGGCACTGATGTATGTCGGACGAGAAGACCTTACGCAATTTTCCGAACGCTGCCCAGCCGAGTTGGATTCGGCGATTGGCCTCTTTCTTGAAGTCGGACCTACCTAACTGGACCACTTGTCCTAGGTAGACGTACGAGTCAACGACTTCAAGAACCGAGTTCCCAACTGAAATAGGGGTGGGTACAACATGGGAATTACACATTACCTTTGTCTTGTCCATGTTCATTTTAAGACCCACCCGTTGAGATACTCGATTGAGGCCTTGGAGCATCGTACTGAGTTCCTCCATCGACTTTGCCATGACTACGATATCGTCGGCAAAACGAAGGTGAGTGAGGTATTCGCCATTGATGTTGATGCCGAATCCTTTCCATTCCAGGAGCTTAAAGGCGTTCTCCAGAAAAGCAGTAAACAGTTTCGGAGATATAACATCTCCCTGTCTTACGCCTCTCTTCAAAGGGATCGCCTTGGAGCTCTCTTCCTGTACTTGGACCGACATAGTGGCGTTATTATACAAACACTTCAACACTTCGATATACCGATAGTCAATACGGCATCGTTGAAGAGACTCAAGCACAGCCCATGTCTCGACCGAATCAAAGGCTTTCTCATAGTCCACAAACGCTAAGCAGAGTGGCTGGTTATACTCCTCATGCCCGTTTTCACCAACGATCCCTAAACTACACTCTAACTAGGAATCCCTTAAGCTAAGAGCCCCCCTAAAGTTGACCCTTACCTAAATTCGTTTTCACAGCGCTAAGTGACACCTAAAGTGACAGTTTATTTTTAGTCTATGGTTTCCAATACCCGCACTTTTACCGAATTATTTATTTTGTTAATATTTTACAGAAAAATCATCAAAAATACAAGAAATGTGCTTTATTGATAATATAATTTGAGTTTTTGTTAATATTGGATATGCATTATAAATAATAGAAAAACACACATTTTCCGGTTTTATGTAGGTTGAAATAGTGGTCAAATAAAAAAAAACAATCGTTTTGTTTGTTGTAGCGGCAAGCGCGGGAGCGGCCAGCATCTGGCTCCGCTCGAAAAGCCCTGAGCAGGAGATATAAAAATGTATTCCTTTAGATAGAAAGACAACTAAGTTTAAGTACCTACTTGCTGGTTCCAACAGAATACAGCGCTGGTTGTATACAACCATCGCAAAACTTTAGGCGCCCTTCAATTAAGTGTTTCTCTATTTTGTTTGTGTATATCATGTTTTGTTTTTTGTGTACTGTATTGGTTTTTCCCCTAAATAAATATTCTGTATTTCTGTACTTTAGAATAAATTAATTATGTAGTTAAATATTTTACCTACATGCTTCGAATTGTGTTCTATTTTCTTTGATTAAAATCTGAATCTTTTCACAAAGTTTTGGTGGTTGTACTTCGTGAAAAATTCAAACTTTCACGGTAAATGCGTGGTAGCTTAAATATATTTAAGCTCAATAGCAAGCCCACTGTTTATATAGCATTCGTATGCTCTAAAAAATCGTTCAAAAGCCCTACAAGTAAAAATGCCACGATAGTTGAAACCGCCACTTAGCGCTATGGGGTCGACCTTCGGCCCCGTAAACTTAGGGGATCCCTTAAAGCTTTAAAAAGCTTCCCTTTGAGCTTTGTATCCCTTAACCGTTGGTGAAAACGAATTTACTGTTAGGTGTCCCTTAAATATTTTTAAGGGTCCCCTAAAATTTAGGGATCGTTGGTGAAAATGGGCATCAGTCTTCTGTATAACCTGCCGCAGCGTATGTATGTGGTCCATGGTACTAAAGCCTTTTCGGAATCCGGCTTGTTCGGAAGGCTGGAAGTCATCAAGCCTGCGTTCGAGACGATTCGTAATGACTCTTGAAAACAACTTATAAACATGGCTCAGAAGCGAGATGGGTCTGTAATTCTTCAATAAGGTGTTGTCACCTTTTTTAAAGAATAGCACCACCACGCTTCTGTTCCATGCTTCTGGCGTTATGCCCTCGAGGACGACGGTGTTGAAAAGCTTCTGAAGGACTTTAAGTACCGGTTTACCACCCGCTTTCAGAAGCTCTGAAGTGATTCCGTCGTCACCCGGCGCCTTGTTGTTCTTAAGTTTGCCACCATACGAAATGTCAAAACATTACACATTTTTTACCATATCCGTTTTGTAACAGTTTTCATGAAGGGAAATGCAGCTAAGTTTACATACATTTAAGGCTAGTCTTCTCGTATATTGTGGTATTGTCAAAAAACGTTTTCAATTTTGACATACAGAATCCGTAACTAGACAATCTTACCCAAATTAGCACATACTTTACACGACTTAAAAGACAAAACGGAATCAAGGCTCAGTTCAGATTCATCTGATCCTAGTTAAATTGCATCGCCGCGGATTTGATATTTCTTTACCGACTTCCAAAAAGGAGGAGGTACTATGTTCGTCTTATTTTTTTTTGGATATGTTCATCAATATTTTCGACAATTGTGAATTGATTTATTTTTTTTTAGTTTGAAGGAGTATACTTCCGAGGTGGTCTCATTCAAATTTAATTGAAATCGGCTGAGCCGTTTTTGATAAATCAACAAAAAATGAACATGGATGCTATATCGATTCTTGAAAATTATTCGAATTCTGTGGAAGAAAGTCGGTGTTGATTATTAGTAAGCTCCAAGTAGCACATCGAGCTATTGAGAGGGCTATGCTCGGAGTCTCTCTGCGAGATCGACGCAGGAATGAGGAGATACGTAGAAGAACCAAAGTTACCGACATAGCCCAGCGGATTGGCAAGTTCCAGTAACAATGGGCAGGGCACATAACGCGGAGGACTGACGTCCGATGGGGTCGAAAAGTACTCGAGTGGATACCACCTAACGGCAAGCGCAGCGTATGACGTCCACCCACAAGGTGGACGGATGACCTCATTAAGACCGCAGGATCTCGCTGGATGCAAGCCGCTACCAACCGGTCTTATTGGAGATCTATAGGGCAGGCTTATGTCCAGCAGTGGACGTCCTATGGCTGATGGATTGATGGAAGTCGGTGTTGCGATGTTTGGGAAAAATAATTATATAACATAAAGTAGATAGATACTAGATAGTGACCTTAAAAACTGGAGAAATATTTCAGAAAGTTTTAAGTAAAACTGGGAAATGTCATATTACTATTACTAATGTTTACTTATGTTACTACGAACGTTTTACTTTCTTGGTATTTAATTTTTCCTCAACTGTTTAGATTACCTACTTCAAAGTTACTATTTCTTAGAAACACTTCTCTATTAACTTATTAATAAAGGTTATGAGAACTTCTACAAAGAATACATTATTCTAGGAAATAAATAAATAAATATTAGGGGACATCTTACACACGGTCTCAGACCCCAAACTAAGCAAAGCTTGTGATATGCCTGCGATAGACTGATATACTACAAATACATATTTTAAATACATACTTATATAGATAGTACCTAAATAACACCCAGACACAGAGCAAACACCTATGTTCATCACACAAATGTTTGCCCTGGGTGGGGATCGAACCCACGACTCTTTGATAGAGAAGTCAGAGTCACTAACCACTGGAGCCACCGAGCCAGTCAATGATAGTTACTCGTTAGTAAAGTAAACTAAACTATTGTACAAATGAAAAGAATCAGAAATACCCGTGAGAACGCCACATATGGCGATTTTTTATCTTTCTTTTTAATAATAATCCATTTTGGTTGTATAGCTCTTTTACTGAGCTTATTTGGAGAAAATAAGTCTTATTATCCTTCTATTTTAATACGGGACTTATCGAGTAAAAAAAAGTCTAAAATAAGTCTTGCTATAGGCAAACCATTTAACTCGCGGAACGCCAGCGGGTTAATAAGGGACCGGGGGGAGATGTTATCGGGTGGGTAAGAGGGATGAGACGTGCGCTCTCTGCTCCGCGTACCCCTGTCACCCACCCGGTAACATCTCCCCCCGCTCCCTTCTACCCCGCGGGCGTTCCGCGAGTTAAATGGTTGGCTATAGTAATCGAAGCACTTAAAAGCAATCAAAATCACGAAGATGGTCATGGTCCAATTATATTACCTACTAACAGTCTAGCACGTTGGCGAATTGCAGTGGCAGTGGGCAGAACACAGTAACCTGCGTTACGAATTAAACTACACCTTACTACATTTACATCGTGTTTCGAATAGATTTCAAGTCAGCAACCACTAGTACCACTGCACTACCACAGCTCTGACTGATAACTTCCAAATAAACAAAATTTTATTATTTTTAGGGTTCTGTACCTCAAATGAGAAAAACGGGACCCTTATAGGATCACTTTGTTGTCCGTATGTAAAAACCTTTTATCTCGGCAACGAGCGAAGTCAGGTTGAAATTTAAACCAAATACGAATATCCATTGCCTCTTGTAGTTGTAAAAAAATCAAACTTGAACTGCTGGATGGATGCCTCCCCTATAAATTTCCAACAAGACCATTTAGCGTCTTGCGTCCAGCCTGCGGTATTGATGAGGTCATTTGTTCACCTCGTGGGAGGACATCCTACGCTGCGCAGGTTGCGCTTGCCAGGACGCGGGCTCTGCTCAAGTAATTATGTTTTTTTTTTGTGTATTAGACGTTATATTAAAACTTTGCATCTTCCCACTCAGTCAACACTCCTTTAATTAACCCTCACGTGGCAGGACGTGAATTTTATATTAGCCCAAGGTAATTATGCGAGGATGGCGCGGGGCGTGCCTGCGCACACCTTAGGGTTAATATTAGGGGGTCGGCTAGGCGCAGTTACTCGTATGCTATTTGGAGTAACACTACTAGTAATTTTTCAAACAGTAAACCTCGAGGCACAACTCTTTAGCTGAATTTTCACAATCCTCTCAAATTTTCTTGACTCTCTCTGGACCGAGTTGGTTTATATTTTGTATAAGTATCAGTGGACATTCGTTCCACGCGGCAACAACAGATGGCGTTGTACAGTGTTAAAACGCGCAATTGTAATTAATTGTTGGCTATGTACGGCATCTGTTTTGTGTTCGAATAAAATGGTCTTTTGGTTCAGTAGCAAACTGGTCATTTTATTACACCTACTTCTACTCAAGCGCAGCCCGCGTGAGGCGAGCGGGACCAGAAGATCGTTCATTATTTGATAAATAGTTATCAGCCAAATTCCATGATAGGTATTTGACAAGATAGTGGAGTATCTAAATCCTAGCAATATTTGCGAGGATAGACCAAATCAGTCGTAACGCTATCGTGACAGGAATTTTTCCCTCTTTTTGAGGGAAATGTCGCAATCGAAAATAGCCGACGACAAATAAAAATTCGTCGAGATTTTCGTTGAGAAATCGAACTGTAGAGCAAAATCGACATCCGAACAGACGAAAGCAAAATTGTCGATTTAAAACGAAGAACTTCCTCACGTTGTTTTTTTTGATTAATAAGATATTTCGATTAATATTGTCTTGGTCTATGCCACAAAATGTAGACTAAGTTTTATAATGTAGAATGCTAGCCTATAATCATAATATTTTTATTCATAACGTTAGTTACAAATCGACAGAAAGGTTATGTTACTAATGAATATACATAGTAGGTACTTAAGTACCAAAACACATTAAACATAGTTACATCATTCTGAAATTAAAAAAGACACGAAAAAATAGTAAAATAATGTAAATGTTCGATTCAAATTCAATAACATAAATTAGAATGATATTTTTTGCAACAAAACTTAAATAACATTTCGTAAACTAAACCATACGTTACCACTACTATACTATATTTACAAACCTAAACAAATGAATAATAAAAAATAGTAAAACTTGAATTAAAAAACAAGGATAATGTACAGATGACGATGAAAACCCTAATCTAAAAACCCACTGCCAGCGGGCACAGTCTCAAAATAACAATTACATTTTAATGACATAAATTCATCGTAGCTGTAGAACGTGTGTTCTTCATATCATCAACAGTTGACCCCGAACCGCTCTAGTACTAAGCCGTTTTTCCAAAATGCAAAGTTAATAATATTTAGACTTACTATGGGCATTATAAATAAGCTCAAAATAGCCCAACGCGCTATGGAGAGGGCTATGCTCGGTGTCTCTCCGTGAGATCGAATCAGAAATGAGGAGATCCGCTGACGAAGCAAAGTTATCGACATAGCTCAGCGGAATAGCAAGTTGAAGTGGCAGTGCGCAAGGCACATACTCGTAGTTCGAAGAATGGATGGCAGATGGGGCAGTAAAGTTCTCGTTTGGAGACCACGGACCAGCAAGCGCAGCGTAGGACGTCCACCGACTAAGTGAACTGACGTTGCAATAAAGATCGCTGGAACGCGCTGTATACAGGCCGCTTCCAACCGGCCTTATTGGAAATCCATAGGGAGCCTATGTCTAGCAGTGGACGTCTCACAGCTGATGAATGGATGGATGTATGAATTACTTGTCAAAAATATAGGTAGTAGGTAATGATCGCCAAGAGAAAGTAAGATATTTCATTTTATCTCCTTTAGCCAGATGAACATGCAAAATAATGGGGGTCAACCATATGTCCTATGGATGACATACTCGTACGTAGTCCCCACAATTTTGTCTTACACCTATCCTTATGAACAGCCCGATCGGCAAAAAATCAACTGCTCTGTATTTTGTAAGCCAGATATTTTTTACGCAACTGACATGTTGATATAACTTGAATAAATATTAAGCGGTGTATTAAATATGCTGGACCCTTAACTTTTAATTAAAGTGGATATGCGTGGGTAGTGGGTAATGGAGTTCATTGAAATGCTAATATATTTTGTAATTATACTAGTACATAGGTAATAAACTTTGAGTATCAATGTCAATCAGTGTACTTTTATTTGCTGATGTTCTCAAGATCTCCACTAAAACTTAGCTCTGTCAGAATTCTGCACAGAACTATTACAACCAGAGGGATAATATGGTCGATCAAGAAAACTTGAAAGAGATGCATTGATTTAATATGGAGTGAGTTAGAAAGAGACTTGAAAAATATCTCGATTCAGTGGCGTGTTTTTCACCCGATAGTGTCAAATCCTTGTCAAATTTCAATTTATATTTGACAGTTTCAAAAGTTCTTGGCAAGATTTTCTTGTAGAAAATGTATGATGTGGTTGAGTATTGCTTCAAGCGACAACAGCGCCATCTCTCTGATCGTATTAGCTCTGTGGAGTTCTGTAATTTGAAATGTCTATTTTGACTGCGCTTTCCTAACTTTTTTATTTTTATTGATTTTATATAGGTCTGCGTTTGGCAACACACTGTCTGATGTTAAGCAGATATGCGGTCTAGGGTGTAACAAGCTTACCTAGAAGATACCTATTTACTCGAGATTTGAAGACACCTACAATGTACTTTAGCGGGAAGACAGACTCAGGCAAAGCGTTCCACATTTTGGCAGTTCGTATGAGGAATGTGGACTCGAAACGCTTGGTTCTAACGCGCGGGATATCCACCATAAAAGGGTGGCGCTTACTTCCTTACTAATATTACAAATCAGAAAGTGTCTTTATTGATCACAACAAAACTACACTACTATTACAAAAAAAGCATTGCATCATCCTCAGATCTTTGAAGATCTAAAGATAATCCAAATGCTCAAGCCCACTGCCAGTTGGCAGCGTGCCCAGCATGCTGGCTGCATTCAAATATAATTTAACTTCAAAGGTTTCTTCGAGCTAATTTGTAACGCTGAATGGCAATGCTTATGCGTTGAGCCAAATAAACACCAGCATTTGTTGGTTTATTGGTTTGTTTCTCTTTTACGCAGCAACAGAGCAACCGATTGATTTGATTTTTGCCATGGACTTAGTTTGAAAGACGGAAATTCACATAATCATATGCTACATTTTATCCAACAAAAATTGAATTTTCCCATGGGATAGCACAAAACTTACAATACCACGTAGGACAGGCCGGGGGCAAAAGCTAGTAAACCATCATCATCATTTCCGTTCAATGGCTGTTTTTTTCTCTTTAGGTTATTTATATTTAGTAAACCATAAGATTCTAACACTGCACTCGATGTTATCGCCATCACTAATCGAAACTGTGCTAACGGAGTTTCTCTACGGGATCGAATCAGAAATGAGGAGATCCGTAGAAGAACCAAAGTTACCGACATAGCCCAACGGATTAGCAAGTTGAAATGGCAATGGGCAGGGCACATAGCGCGGAGGACTGATGACCGATGGGGTCGAAAAGTCCTCGAGTGGAGACCACGTACCGGCAAGCGCAGCGTAGGATGTCCACCCACAAAGTGGACGGATGACCTCATTAAGACCGCAGGATCGCGCTGGATGCAAGCCGCTTTCAACCGGTCTTATTGGAGATCCATAGGGGAGGCCTATGTCCAGCAGTGGACGTCCTTTGGCTGATGGATGGATGGATGGATGGAATCGAAACTGAGCCTTCAAAACAATATCACTATCCTTAGAGCGTTGAGTGACGTAACACAACGTAAGCACGTAACGCCAATCTCACACGAAAAAACCAAAATATTATTATTTTCGAAAAAAATGGCGCAACCGACTTCAATCGTGTACAGAATTCGAATAGTTTGCACTAATCGATGTGATATTATTGTCGATTCATCAATAACGGCTCAGTCGGTTTCGATAAAATTTAAATATGCCAACTCAAGAGTATCTTTTTTCCATTGTCCTTAAAAATAAAAATAAAAACTTTTTTTAATCGGTTCACAATTGTTGTAAATTTTGATGAACATACACAAAAAAAAAACATGCAGACAAACATGGTATCTCATTCTTTTTGGAAGTCGATTAAAAGAAAGCTTAGTATAAAATCATTATCCTTAAGTACTAATATCGTAGAATAAGACTATTGCAGAATAAGTAGACTAGGAATCGCAGTACAATCAATTGAGTGTACGCCGATAATTAGTTACATTCTAGACCACTAGATGTCACTACGTGTATCGCATAATAGCAGTTCGAAAATTGTTTTTTTTTTCTTATTGACAAAAAAAAATGTCCAATATTTTATCATAATCTAACTCACGGACTTATGATAATGATTATTTTTTTGCCCGGTCATCATGCCTATTTCAATTATTTAGCAACTAACTGTCTACTAATTTAGATTGAGCTACCGTCACCGTCATAGCCGTGGTGGTCTAGTGGTAGTGACTTACAATCCTGAGGTCGTGGGCTCAAATCCCGGTCCCGTACCAATGAGTCCTTTGAAATTTATGTACGGAATTTCACACCACTGGCTTTTCGGTGAAGGAAAACATCGGGAGGCAACCTGCATTACGTCCGTAGACGAAATTCGATAGCGTATGTGAATCCACCAACCCGCACTGGACCGGCGTGGTGGATATGGCCCAATCACCCTTAGTGGGTAGCCCATGTCCTGCAGTGGACTATTAAAAAAAGGTTAGTACAGTACATTACCGTCACCCAGTATGAGAAAGAGTAACAGTTGAGACCAGCAATTTTGTGAAGAAAATGACGCGGTCAGATTTCTATCGCATTGATATTGTGGATCGGAAGGTAGTATTTTAAAAAAGGGTCGATTTTATCAAGGGTTACGGACCCTAGAGTTTACTTGTCATAACGTTATGTTTACGGGAAAATATACTTACTTACGCTTTTTCTTTTTTTCTTTGTGTGGTTGAATGTTATTATAGTGCTTTTAGATTGATAAAGGTTTGCTCGAAAGAGTTTTCACAAGTTTCAAGCTTAAACAGGGTCATAGGTATTAAACTTAAAACCTTTTAAGGGCGGATCTAGGACATACACAAACAACTTTTGTTCTAGGACTTTTGGAAAATCACGAAGAAAATACCAGCTTTTTCATACAAAAAGTTCGTCAACGCGCGCGGCAAAATGTAAGGAGAAGCGACTTTTTTTTTGCGAATTTGCAAAAGTCGTAGTACAAAAGTTGTTTGTCTAGATGTAATAGACCCACCCTTAAAAATGACCCTGTATATCAGATACGAATGTAGGTATGGCGACACAGTTGTGCTCCGCAAAAACGATCACATAATTAATATTTACACCCATGACTAAAATTATTTTGCTCAGGCTCGTAAGAAGCGCTTAATGGCACTTGGGGGCTTTGTAGTTTAAAGTGATTTGACATATTTAAGTTACATTTGACTGATTTGACATAAGTGAAAGTGACAAGTCTAGAAATGTCACAATAGTCTTTCCTTCACAATTATTTTTGCTTAAAATGGCATACAGCTACAATTAAGCCAGTCTCCCAATTAGATACACAGCTAGGTTGTCCATGTAGATCCGCGGATACATTAAATTTTGCTGCTCTTGAGCCCACTGGAGATCCGTTTTTCGAAAATATCGTAACGTACCTGCCGATCCATTTTAAAGTACATCCGTGACTTAAATTCTTATTTTAAATGAAGGGGAAAACTAAAACTGTCGTGGTATAAATAACTAATGCCGTCTTTCTGGAACTTACGTACACCTTCTGGACACAATCAGGAAACAAGAAGGAATTAGCGCGGGCCCGGGGGGCCACTTGCACGCTCGTAAGACGCGCTTAGTGACACTCGGGGGCTTTGTAGTTTAAAGTGGGGGTTCAATTTGTTTTAACTCGAAGCGGTGACGGCGAGCAGTATATCGTACTGAAAGCTAAAGCCCATTTTTCATTGCACTGAACATTTTGTATTTTATAAGAGTCACATCACGTTTATGTCGTCGATATGGCTTGTGGCATGTTAGTGAAAATATTTTTCATAAAAATTATTTACAGTGAAAACACTCTCATTCAGTTCTCCATACTCGTACATCTGTTGTACACTACAAATTATGAACATGGTATCTATGAAAATCTTCATCGACTACGCAAGTTAATCCATAACTCTCTATATAGGTATCTTAGCTTAGCTCTGGTTCTGCAATTGGCTTATTGTCGTATACCTCAAAAACTCTTTGGCCCCACTGACCATCACGGCCAAATGGATGACAGCCAAACGGTTTTCATCCATTGTCTAGCCCATTGACGGGCTGTTCGTGGAAGACATTCGCGTCGTAGTATTATTATATCTTCTTTGTCCACGTTGCCACACTCTTGCCAGCCTCGAAAAGAATTGTCCCGAATATATTATAATTAACGTGTAAAAATTGATAGGTAGTCAGAAAATTTAATTTTGTTACTGCTTGGAACAACGCTGGCTATTAAAATATTACGTTGTCACGCAATATACCTACATATCCGTGTGAAATTTTATTTCAATCAATAACCGGGATGTAGGTTTTTAACTTGGAAGATTTTATTACAGATAAGGAGCGGTAAAACTAAAAAACCTCTCTAAATGGAACTCTAAATGCACTTTGTCCTATTTTTATTACCCATTAAATCTCTAGTAGATACATTTTTTTGCACATGAACAAGGTAATAAAACCACTAATGGCAATATTGAACGCATTTCGGGGCGTGGATGTCATCCATTTCTAGAATGATATCCTGAAAGTGGGTGGCGTTTTCGACGTTCACGAGAAGTCCGGCAGTCCAAACGGACGTGTGGACGTGTCGTCAGAGGGACCCTTTCATTATAAACGATTCAAAACTGTGAAATGATTTTTTTTTTTAAATTTTATAGTGCATCCCACACTAGGTTTATCTCAAAGAGTTGCTTTTATGATAAACATTTCAAAAATTCGTCGCGGATGCAGGATTCGAACTTTGCGTCTTCGGATCACTAGCCCGACGCTCTGGACCACTCAGCTAACCCGCTATACTGACTCGCGACGAATTTTGTGAAGTGTTTATCATTTTGTGTTGTTTTTTTTTTGGGACCTTTTGGACCGAAAGTCTATGCCGGCCCAAAGTATGCTACTCGTATTTAATAGAATTCACTTCTGTGTGCTGTACTGTACCAGCCTTTTTTAGTAGTCCACTGCAAGACGTAGACCTACCCACGAAGGGTGATTGGGCCATATCCACCACGCTGGCCCAGTGCGGGTTGGTGGATTCACATACGCCATCGAATTTCTTTTATTGACGTATGCAGGTTGCCTCACGATGTTTTCTTTCACCGAAAAGCCAGTGGTGTGAAATGCCGTACATAAGTTCCAAAGAAACTCATTGGTACGGGATCGGAATTGAACTCACGACCTCAAGAATGATAGGCCAGCGTTACAACCACTAGACCACCACGGGTTTTGTGTGCGTCGGTACATAATTGTTTAATTATTACCAATTACTCTTCATCGAATTTGTTTCTACATTTACAAAAATAGAACATTTCATATAACAAAATCTAGTAACTCTTTCATTCTATCATTTCGCACAAGTCAAGTTGTGAATTATTATTCACCGCCGCGCCCGGGGTATAAGCGGCGCATTATACGCCGCCGCTCCATCAGGCGAACTAAGATGGAGTGCCGCCCGACGGCACCATCATGTGTATAAATTGAGATTTGGAACTATTTTTGGCAATGTCTGACTGCCTCGGTGGCTCAGTGGTTAGTGACTCTGACTTCAGGGTAACAGATGCGTGGGTTCGATTCCCACCTAGAGCAAGCATTTATGTGATGAACATAGGTGTTTGCTATGTGTCTGGATGTTATTTAGGTACTATCTATATAAGTATGTATTTAAAAATATGTAAGTGTAGTATATCAGTCTCTGGCAGCCATATCACAAGCTTGGCTTAGTTTGGGGTCAGAGACCGTGTGTAAGATGTCCCCTAATATTTATTAACGTTACCATTACTTAATTTACATAAGACTATGTAGCGCTCATAGCGTAGTTTGACTAGGCGTTTGTCTGCTACAACCAAGGTTAAGCAACGTTCGGCAGGGTCAGTCTTCGGATGGGTGACCGGGATGGTATTTCCAACTGAGCGCTACCATAGCTCGGATGATTCGGTAAATTGTAGATCTTGGTTGCTCCAACCATTTAGCCATGTTAGAAGCCTTCAAGCGGCTTAAAAACTACACGCGGCCTATCTATACGAACTTGCTTGTTTGCTTTATTTTGTCTTATTAACACCGAATCAAACTACATTAAAAAGATGATTTTTACCGAATTACTTACAAAACAAGATTTAATCTCGCTTTAGACACTCAACCTATAGTAAAATGTCCTATTTATGTTTCAATCGTGGTAGAAAATAAATCTTTTGTAGTAATACGGTTAGTATTATATACACATACAGAAAACATGTTGTTTACTCCTGATTATTTTTGCATGGCTTATTACTGCACCAACCTTCTTAATAGTCCACCGTAGGACGTAGGCCTACCCGCTAAGAGTGCTTGGGCCATATCCACCACGCTGGCTTGATACTACTACTTCGGGTTGATGGAATAATACACGCCATCAAATTTCTTCTACGGACGGAAAATATCGTGAGGCAACCTGCATAGGTGGTATGCACATATTTTCCTTCACCGATAAGGCAGTGGTGTAAAATTCCGTACTTCTAAGTTCCAAGAACTCATTGAAACAGGACCTGCGGGGCAATTCTGTTAGACGATCTCTTTACTGAAGTGATACGTTCTTGAACCCCTCTCGTTTTTCTGACAGTTCCGACAGCTTAAAACTGTCAGAAAAACGAGACAGGTTCAAGAAAGTGTCACCTTAGTAACGAGATCGGTTGACAGAATTGCCCCGCTGGACTTGAATCCACAACCTCGCGATTGTAAGGCAGGTGTTACTACCACTAGACCACCACAGCTTCGTTACCATTGGTTCCTTAGATATGCCAGTCATAATTACGAAGAAAAGTAAAAGTACCAGATTGACAGGATCACTGATGGTAAACAATGACTTAAAAGGAATGCTTATTTCGCATTTTTAATTTTTGCTCCGCGACAAAAGCTGGTGTTTTCAGAAATGAGAGTAATTATGTCAGATGGCGCGGTCGTTTGCACTGAATTAGCATGTTTTTCGTATGAATATGAATTTTGGGTCTTACGAGTTAACGTGCTTGTATATTTGACGAGCTAGAGGTTTTATGCTTTTCGTGGCTCTGTAAATTGAAAGCACGAAAACAACACGGGAATTAATACGGAAGTTGAAAAAGTTTAATACGGAACGGTTGAGTATTTTTGTATCGGGTAGATACGTAGTTTTTTTAAAAAAATCACGTCTTTTCGTGTACTTACGTTATGATCTGACGTTTCCAGTAGGAACATTTTTAGTATATTGTGTGTTTGTGTTCGTCCTATGTGTTTATAAATTATACTTACTGTCTTTGTTCCAGTGGTGAATGGTATAAAATCCAAAAACTGCTGCCTATCCAAAACAGGTAACATATCAAACATCGTTAATCCGTTTTTTTACGTTTACTCTGTAATTTAAATCTGTAATCTAAGCTACTGTATTCTTTGTATGATTTTTCTGTGAAATAAAATTATCTTATCTTATCTTATCGTACAAATTCTCTACGTTTGATGGACCTCACCTCACAAGACATTGGCGAAATTGTAAAACACCTTCGCAGAAGCCACAAATCAAGAATTGATTGAGATACTCTGTATTGTTGGTTGATTACTTTTTGTTTATTGGTTTTTTTGTTTGTTGGTTTAGTTAGACTAACATTATTTAATGATTTTGACTTACTACCTAGTTCTCCAAGTTCAACTCCAACATACCTAAGGATAATTCAAATTCTCAAACCCACTGCCAGTTGGCAACGTGCTGCTAGCATGCTGGTAACATTGCCACGCTGAATGACAATGCTTAGCCTAATATTTTTCAAAGTGAAAACTTCTTTATCGGCATTGTGCTCTTTTTGAGATGGGTAAAAAATGTTAAACTCGCGTCAGGTCACGTGGCCTGATCGAAAATTCGTAAGACGGAGCAGGGCGCTTGCGCGAGTGTGCGTGTGTGATTGTATTTTACCACATAAATGATAGTACTTTAGATGTTCAAGTTTTCACTTCTGCCGGCACTCCCGGAGTGCAACCCGTTGGTTTATTCTTTATTAATATTAATCAAGGTTAACGTGTACCTCTATTTCAAGACCTTTACAGCCATGAAGTTTGTAGTCGCGACCCTTTGCTAGTGACATAATAAAATGGTCCCCAACCCCATACAAATCCTCAGAATTAGCGGACATGAGCTTTCATGGCTATAACTTTAACTCTCAACCCCTGCAAAGATGTCCTTAAATGAATTAAACAATTAATCGCCCCTCACAGTGTAGCATCAAATTTTCACACATACCTAATTTATGTATAATTCGGAACGCTATTTTTTTCATTTCACAGTTGTCAACACTGTAAACGCTTCTAATTGGTCAGGATGAAACGTCAACCTGTCTAGTGATTGACAGTTTCCCAATCAATACTCGTTTGATACAAACTATCGATTTTTTCACTCGATCATTTTTTTTATTAATTCATATCGGCGTCTCCTTTTGATAAACAAACGCTTATTTAAAGCCACTCAACAAAGTGAAACCTTTGGATAAGCCTTAGTATTATTAATCTCACCTTTTTAGCATTTATCCGTTTTCTTTGGGAGTAATTTCCTCTCCTCGTATTATTTTTAGTCGATTCTAATTCGATTGTTTGTTAAGTTAGTTGCTAGTCTTTTTTTTCTCCAACGTTGTCCCCACCGTCTGCGTTAGAGAGGTCATTGGATCAAAAGGACGACGTGATGGCGGACCGGGGCTCCGAGTTTCTTTCGCACCAAAAATGCGGTGGAAGGCTGAGCTTCGACCCGGGAATCCGGCGGAAGACCCCAGGACCCACGCACCTCTAACTCACCGGGCGTGGAGCGGCCTCGAGCCGCCATATTATGTATATTTTTCCCCCTAACAAGGTATGTGGACGCGTCACCATTCGTACTTTTTTTTTGTCAAATAATCACGAAATACATACTAAATCGTATTATCTTCCATTGAGCGCGTGCGCAGCTACTTTTTCTATCGATTTCCCTAAATTATTACCCTGAAATGTTCACTTCAACATGTGATTTCAATGCGTTTTTGGGCCAGTCACATGGATTGAAAATACAATCCTTTCGTTATTTAACTATTGAATATAGGATAAAAACCTTCCCCTCGACCCTGCGGTCGTGGCGAGGTGTAATTTTCCCCGATTTTAATGTAAAATCGCTGGAATTCTTGACTTTTGGTAGAAAACCTACTTAGTGTAAAATAACCTTCTGTAATGTTCCTAGATGTTCAAATTTGTGCTAAACGCTTTCCTCTCGACCCTGCGGTCGTGGCGAGGTGTAACTTTCCCCGATTTTAATGTAAAATCGCTGGAATTCTTGACTTTTGGTAGAAAACCTACTTAGTGTAAAATAACCTTCTGTAATGTTCCTAGATGTTCACATTTGTGCTAAACACTTTCCTCTCGACCCTGCGGTCGTGACGAGGTGCAATTTTCCCCGATTTTAATGTAAAATCGCTGAGATTCTTGACCTTTTGTAAAAAACACACTCCGTGTAATACCCCCTTCTAAAATGCTACTTGACTGTTAAACCTTTATTAAATAGTTTGTCCACAAGCCCCCGCACGTGGTGAGGCCCAATTATACCCCATTTTCTCATTTATGACCTGAGAAAATGTAATTTTAATTTTGTTTACTTTTCTTCCTACTCGGTGTTAACATGGATTCATTCCATCCATTTCAGGGTGTATAGGTGAGGCCGGCATGTTTGGGCATACCCCCAACCAGGCTTACCTGGATTAGCCGCCTGGGCGTCGTTGGTGCACCCAGTCAACGGTGCGACCACTGACCTTCACGTGAGCCCTGCCAGAGTATTGGCAGTCTACCTCCAGTTCCTATTTGTTAACCGGCGGCGCGTACAGAGGTATTTCATTCCCCTTTATTACCGTCGGTCATCTACTTCCTATTGGTGACACCATCGGATGGATCCACCCATTTGCTGATTATAGTTTAAGTGAAGGGACAGAACTCGACCAAGCGACCCACCGTTATCATTATTTTATTTACCACTATTTTACATATTCAAGTCAGACGGCTTCCCCGTCTACATTCTACCTTACCTAGTATACCTATTTAATCCATTAAGTACCCATTGTAAAATAACCAAGCAACTCACCATTGTTTACCTATTAGAGTTAGACGGCTTCCCCGTCTACCTTTTGTGTTACCCATGGTACCTATTCAACGCTACTATTATACTCCCATTATACTACTCCTATTTACTCCTAAATACTACTAAATACTACTATCATTGTAAAAGTACCATGGTGACCTCACTGTTCCTGTGAATATGAATCCTTTAAAAAACTTACAATAAAAACAAACATGCCGGTGATAAACGCTGTGCTTTTATTTAACTACCTTAGTCTATAAGTGTAGGTATATTTATCCTCACCCTTTCATAGGGAAGAAACCCTGCAACATATTGGCGCCCGAACAGGGACGTGTGGTGTCGCAACCTTAAATACTTATCATGAAAGGTTCTTTTTTGGTGTCGCTTCGCTATCAAAAAGTTGGTCGAGTTCTTTTTACTATAAGCTACATTACTTAAGTTATTCTTAAGCTACTATATATTGTACTACCTTGTAACGTGTGGTCGAGTTCTAAATAATCACTACCTAATAATACTACTTTTACCCGAATTTACTGGTGGATACCGTTATTTATCTGTTTTTTTGTTGTCAAATTTTGAAACGATTGACAATTTAATACTGTAACTTTTTAACTTATTTCAAAGCGACATCATATATTTATTAATATTGTTGCTGATACTTATACGGATTGGGTTATACTATGTCTATGATTATATAATGCTGATCTGATAAGAATATTATTTTTTGGTTGTTTTGGTGAAATTCCAAAATGAATAATAACTTTATAATGTGGGTAATTTTGAACTAAACTTTTAAACTTCTTTTATTTTAAGCGGCATTCTGTGTTAATGTCTTCCTATTTTTTGACACCGATGTGTGTATACTACGCGTATAATTATGTTGTGTTTTTCTTATATATACTGATATTGAGATGATAGGATTTTTGTTGTAAAATTGCAAAATGGCGGAAAATCCTTTTGTTGTAACTTTTTACATTCTACTTAACTCAGGTTTACACCTTGAAAAAAGATGTGCCAACCTCTTACTACTTGAACTAATCCCAGCTATTTACTTAATAGCCATATTGACTTCTACTACGTAACTAAGCTTTAAAAATGTGTTGTTATTGTACCTTGTACCGGTGGAAATACTCGCATCGCTTAGCATTGAATTTACCTTTTTAATAGTCAGTACTACTTACTAATGTTTAGTACTGGTCACTATTCTACCTATTTATACTTATGTGTACTGTTTTACCCAGTACCTTCGGTGATCACTTTCCCTGGTCACCATACATTCTACTACCTTTATGGTTAGTGTTGCCCTCACCCGGAACACTGATCCATTGTTTACCTATACCTACCTTCTACTACCTTTATGGTTAGTGTTGCCGTTACACGGAACACTGATCCATTATTTACCTATACATACATTCTACTACCATTATGGTTAGTGTTGCCGTCACACGGAACACTAATCAATTATTTACCTATACCTACTTGTACTGCATACCCAGTACTTGGGTGACCACTTTTTCCTGGTCACGCCTCAATGGAACCGTTCAGCATCTTTGCTACCCTGTAACGGTAGCGCTTGTTTGTGCCCACTTTTTCCTGGTCACACTTCCTGCTGAACGTTTCCACCCATTATGGTTAGTGTTGCCGTCACGCGGAACACTAATCAATTATTTACCTATACCTACTTGTACTGCCCACACAGTACCTTGGGTGACCACTTTTTCCTGGTCACGCCTTAATGGAACCGTTCAGTACCTTGCTACCCTGTAACGGTAGCGCTTGTTTGTGCCCACTTTTTCCTGGTCACACTTCCTACTGAACGTTTCCACCCATCATGGTTAGTCCTGCCCCTAAAAGCAGGCCTAATTTACCTTATTACTACCTACTAATTTAGTCCTGCCCGTAAAAGCAGGCCTAATGTACCTTTCTACTACCTACATAACGGTAGTGCTTTGTGCCCACTTTCGGTCACGCTTTGGCTGAATCGTTCAGTACCTTTGCTACTTTGTAACGTAGTACCTGTTTGTGCCCACTTTCGCTGGTCACACTTCCACTGAACGCTTCAGCCCTCCTTATAGTTAGTCCTGCAACTTACCGCAGGCCTAATTGACATTTTGCTGCCTATTAAAGGTAGTGCTTGCCTGTTGGTGCCCACCACGTTGGTCACCTTCGCTAATCTTGAGAGTACATTTTACCAATCTTTACCGCATCTCCGTGCCTCGGACAACGCAGTTCTGTTTGTGCCCACGGTGTTGGTCACACTTACTTCCGCGTCCGAGATGTTTTAGTGCTTCATCAGGTGCAGTAAAGTTTCGTTTGTGCCCATAAGGATGGTCACACTCCTCCATTGCTTTACGACCTTAAGAAGGTCGTAATTGTCTTTTTGTGCCAACCAGTGTTGGTCACATCTTGGAATTTACCTTTGTTCTATTACACTCACAGTAGAAGCATAAAATTATTGGGATTGACGTTATTAATATTATTATTTATTATGGAGTTATATAGCCTTCGGTCGTATCCTACTCTGTTTTGTAACTTTGTTGGTTTCAGAATTTCTACCGCGACCCTTGGTTGATTGTCTAAAGATTTAATTTATCAAAATATTATTACTTACATTCTTATACGCTAACTTACCCTAATTTATTTACTACCTATTATTTTTAACCATTGTTTCTAGTTACCTTCGATTCCGGTCAGGAAAGCTGGAGGGCCAGCTTGAATTTTCCTCGTTTCCCGAGTAAAATTCCGGTGGCAAAGGGGGTCATTGTAGCATCAAATTTTCACACATACCTAATTTATGTATAATTCGGAACGCTATTTTTTTCATTTCACAGTTGTCAACACTGTAAACGCTTCTAATTGGTCAGGATGAAACGTCAACCTGTCTAGTGATTGACAGTTTCCCAATCAATACTCGTTTGATACAAACTATCGATTTTTTCACTCGATCATTTTTTTTATTAATTCATATCGGCGTCTCCTTTTGATAAACAAACGCTTATTTAAAGCCACTCAACAAAGTGAAACCTTTGGATAAGCCTTAGTATTATTAATCTCACCTTTTTAGCATTTATCCGTTTTCTTTGGGAGTAATTTCCTCTCCTCGTATTATTTTTAGTCGATTCTAATTCGATTGTTTGTTAAGTTAGTTGCTAGTCTTTTTTTTCTCCAACGTTGTCCCCACCGTCTGCGTTAGAGAGGTCATTGGATCAAAAGGACGACGTGATGGCGGACCGGGGCTCCGAGTTTCTTTCGCACCAAAAATGCGGTGGAAGGCTGAGCTTCGACCCGGGAATCCGGCGGAAGACCCCAGGACCCACGCACCTCTAACTCACCGGGCGTGGAGCGGCCTCGAGCCGCCATATTATGTATATTTTTCCCCCTAACAAGGTATGTGGACGCGTCACCATTCGTACTTTTTTTTTGTCAAATAATCACGAAATACATACTAAATCGTATTATCTTCCATTGAGCGCGTGCGCAGCTACTTTTTCTATCGATTTCCCTAAATTATTACCCTGAAATGTTCACTTCAACATGTGATTTCAATGCGTTTTTGGGCCAGTCACATGGATTGAAAATACAATCCTTTCGTTATTTAACTATTGAATATAGGATAAAAACCTTCCCCTCGACCCTGCGGTCGTGGCGAGGTGTAATTTTCCCCGATTTTAATGTAAAATCGCTGGAATTCTTGACTTTTGGTAGAAAACCTACTTAGTGTAAAATAACCTTCTGTAATGTTCCTAGATGTTCAAATTTGTGCTAAACGCTTTCCTCTCGACCCTGCGGTCGTGGCGAGGTGTAACTTTCCCCGATTTTAATGTAAAATCGCTGGAATTCTTGACTTTTGGTAGAAAACCTACTTAGTGTAAAATAACCTTCTGTAATGTTCCTAGATGTTCACATTTGTGCTAAACACTTTCCTCTCGACCCTGCGGTCGTGACGAGGTGCAATTTTCCCCGATTTTAATGTAAAATCGCTGAGATTCTTGACCTTTTGTAAAAAACACACTCCGTGTAATACCCCCTTCTAAAATGCTACTTGACTGTTAAACCTTTATTAAATAGTTTGTCCACAAGCCCCCGCACGTGGTGAGGCCCAATTATACCCCATTTTCTCATTTATGACCTGAGAAAATGTAATTTTAATTTTGTTTACTTTTCTTCCTACTCGGTGTTAACATGGATTCATTCCATCCATTTCAGGGTGTATAGGTGAGGCCGGCATGTTTGGGCATACCCCCAACCAGGCTTACCTGGATTAGCCGCCTGGGCGTCGTTGGTGCACCCAGTCAACGGTGCGACCACTGACCTTCACGTGAGCCCTGCCAGAGTATTGGCAGTCTACCTCCAGTTCCTATTTGTTAACCGGCGGCGCGTACAGAGGTATTTCATTCCCCTTTATTACCGTCGGTCATCTACTTCCTATTGGTGACACCATCGGATGGATCCACCCATTTGCTGATTATAGTTTAAGTGAAGGGACAGAACTCGACCAAGCGACCCACCGTTATCATTATTTTATTTACCACTATTTTACATATTCAAGTCAGACGGCTTCCCCGTCTACATTCTACCTTACCTAGTATACCTATTTAATCCATTAAGTACCCATTGTAAAATAACCAAGCAACTCACCATTGTTTACCTATTAGAGTTAGACGGCTTCCCCGTCTACCTTTTGTGTTACCCATGGTACCTATTCAACGCTACTATTATACTCCCATTATACTACTCCTATTTACTCCTAAATACTACTAAATACTACTATCATTGTAAAAGTACCATGGTGACCTCACTGTTCCTGTGAATATGAATCCTTTAAAAAACTTACAATAAAAACAAACATGCCGGTGATAAACGCTGTGCTTTTATTTAACTACCTTAGTCTATAAGTGTAGGTATATTTATCCTCACCCTTTCATAGGGAAGAAACCCTGCAACAACAGGGACTCTTTTCAGCCCTTTCTAAGAACCCTCCGAGGTAATTTCTGTCTTAAGTATATTTTGGGCATGGATTAGAGAAACAAATAGATGTGAAAGTTTAACGTTTTATTTGACCCTACGGTCTTGGTTAGAGTAGAACACAAGATAGACTTGTAAATATGTATGATATCTACCTGCCATTGAATAGCCAACATCATATTATACAGGGTTATTTCTAATCAATTAGTATCCTTCTAGGGGCTTATTCTGTACATCAAAACTAACAACTTTTGTTCTGCGACTTTTGTCAAAACTCAAAAAAAACAACTGTTCCATAAATTTTGTCGCGGGTGAACGATATTTTTCTATGGAACAACAAAAAAAAAATTTTGAGTTTTGTCTAAAGTCGTAGAACAAAAGTTGTTAGTTTTGATGAACAGAATAAGCCCCTAAAAGGATGCTAATTGATTAGAAATAACCCTGTATATTATCATTAATTTGGCATGTGTTGTGCCGTAATACGAGTATATCGTGATCATGCGTTTTTAAAGGGGGCAATCTTTCTTCATATAAGTCTTTATGTAAATTTCGACTCGTTCTTGACCGACTTCTTTTGTACATGCGAGTACAAAGTTAGATAAATTAAATGTTTTTTTGCCAGCTTTTATATAATACATGACACCCTACACTACACCAATTCATTTTCCCTGGATTTATTTATTTTTCTCCCACATATAACTTTATTTTCTACCCACAGGAGCTGTCCTGATGTATCGCTAACTTAATACTAAAAGGGTCACAAATAAACTTTTACTGAATTCCGAATAAATATGGCAATTCTTTGATGGAACAAAATGATTCAATCAATTTTAAAATTGGCCATTTCGCATTTAATCAACGATATTTGACACAGATGATATTAAAAAAGCGTTGATACAAACATACAGGGTTACTTAATCATAAAGCGTGTACTCAACTTAAAAGAGGTGATTTAGGTAATCATTTTGAACAATTTTTATTTTTACACGGCCAATACAGAATTTGGGAAAAATATCGAGCCTCATAATAATTGCAACTCAGAACAGACAAAACAACAGCTGATATTCTTTCTCTGATTCCGGATTTTACGTTTACTAAAAGTTTATTATGACTAAATCACACCTTTTGTGGTTTAGGACTCCCTTCCTGAATAAATACATACAAGATTATTCACGAAAGCTCCAAAGAACTTTGTGAAAACTGAGAACTTTGAAAAAATCACTTAAGTTGACTGTGTTTACTTTGTAGTTTATAAAAGGCACGTGTTTGCATAAAGCTACAACCCTTAACCGAAACGTAAGACAAAAAGCCTCTATTCCCTTGAAAAACAAGATAAGATTAGACAAAAATCCACTTAGCCCTTTGGCGAAGAAAAATCATCCCAAGTCAGTTACAGAAGCGCTTCACTGACATAGATTCACGACAGATTTAATCAGAATCTAAACTTTGTGGAAAATTCATCGTATAATAACGATAATAAGTCTTCTAAACACGAAAATCGTCAGTTGTAAATAAAAAAATATTTGGACTCAGAAAAAAACATGACAAACAGCCTCAAACAAACATTTTTATGGTTTTGTAGTGAAACGAGGAAACCTTATAACTTCGTTGTATTCGTCTAAGCCTTATTATTTACATATATATTTATCAACCAGATTGTGTGTGATATTATGATAGTTTAAGTATAGATCTTAATATTAATTACTTGAAAAATCAAAACTGTGTATTTAAGGGGCAGCTATTTATACATGTAAAGTGGGATGAATTTTTTTAACCCTCATGTGGGGTATCGTTGAATAGGGTTTATGAAATGAATTTTATGTTTCCTAAACGATTTTTTGTCACATGTACCATTTGTGAGATAAAAGTCGATAAAGTTGAAAAAAGAGTGCCCTTAGTTTGTAAATTATGCAAGACAGAATGTTCAAACTATCTGTGTTTATAGACAACATCAAAAACTATCCTTGGAAATTATTTTGAGCACTGTGGGATCATAACTTTTTGAGTTATAAAAGAAAATTGAAAATTTTAAAGTAGTCAACCATCTAATAATAACATCGTTAAATCGGTTTCTATCGTCATCATAACCATCGTCACCATCTACGTAAGCCTATCATGCGCGTGTCTCGACACGCTCTTGACAACTTATTTAGAAATTTAATGTCTTTCCAAAAGATGGACACAATTACAGAACAGCGTGAACACATTATTCTATAGCATTATATTTATTTACCGAGCGATCGGAGTAAGAGAATCTCGGTTTCGAATCAACAATTTTGCTTTTGGCTCTCCAGATAATTATCTTCTATAAAATAAATATATTCGATAAATCTATTCTCCTCTAAAGGTCACGATTTCAACGAATCTTGACGAAACTTGGCACACGTTTCAACTTTGGCATGTGTTGTGCCGTAATACGAGTATATCGTGATCATGCGTTTTTAAAGGGGGCAATCTTTCTTCATATAAGTCTTTATGTAAATTTCGACTCGTTCTTGACCGACTTCTTTTGTACATGCGAGTACAAAAGAAGTCGGTCAAGAACGAGTCGAAATTTACATAAAGACTTATATGAAGAAAGATTGCCCCCTTTAAAAACGCATGATCACGATATACTCGTATTACGGCACAACACATGCCAAAGTTGAAACGTGTGCCAAGTTTCGTCAAGATTCGTTGAAATCGTGACCTTTAGAGGAGAATAGATTTATCGAATATATTTATTTTATAGAAGATAATTATCTGGAGAGCCAAAAGCAAAATTGTTGATTCGAAACCGAGATTCTCTTACTCCGATCGCTCGGTAAATAAATATAATGCTATAGAATAATGTGTTCACGCTGTTCTGTAATTGTGTCCATCTTTTGGAAAGACATTAAATTTCTAAATAAGTTGTCAAGAGCGTGTCGAGACACGCGCATGATAGGCTTACGTAGATGGTGACGATGGTTATGATGACGATAGAAACCGATTTAACGATGTTATTATTAGATGGTTGACTACTTTAAAATTTTCAATTTTCTTTTATAACTCAAAAAGTTATGATCCCACAGTGCTCAAAATAATTTCCAAGGATAGTTTTTGATGTTGTCTATAAACACAGATAGTTTGAACATTCTGTCTTGCATAATTTACAAACTAAGGGCACTCTTTTTTCAACTTTATCGACTTTTATCTCACAAATGGTACATGTGACAAAAAATCGTTTAGGAAACATAAAATTCATTTCATAAACCCTATTCAACGATACCCCACATGAGGGTTAAAAAAATTCATCCCACTTTACATGTATAAATAGCTGCCCCTTAAATACACAGTTTTGATTTTTCAAGTAATTAATATTAAGATCTATACTTAAACTATCATAATATCACACACAATCTGGTTGATAAATATATATGTAAATAATAAGGCTTAGACGAATACAACGAAGTTATAAGGTTTCCTCGTTTCACTACAAAACCATAAAAATGTTTGTTTGAGGCTGTTTGTCATGTTTTTTTCTGAGTCCAAATATTTTTTTATTTACAACTGACGATTTTCGTGTTTAGAAGACTTATTATCGTTATTATACGATGAATTTTCCACAAAGTTTAGATTCTGATTAAATCTGTCGTGAATCTATGTCAGTGAAGCGCTTCTGTAACTGACTTGGGATGATTTTTCTTCGCCAAAGGGCTAAGTGGATTTTTGTCTAATCTTATCTTGTTTTTCAAGGGAATAGAGGCTTTTTGTCTTACGTTTCGGTTAAGGGTTGTAGCTTTATGCAAACACGTGCCTTTTATAAACTACAAAGTAAACACAGTCAACTTAAGTGATTTTTTCAAAGTTCTCAGTTTTCACAAAGTTCTTTGGAGCTTTCGTGAATAATCTTGTATGTATTTATTCAGGAAGGGAGTCCTAAACCACAAAAGGTGTGATTTAGTCATAATAAACTTTTAGTAAACGTAAAATCCGGAATCAGAGAAAGAATATCAGCTGTTGTTTTGTCTGTTCTGAGTTGCAATTATTATGAGGCTCGATATTTTTCCCAAATTCTGTATTGGCCGTGTAAAAATAAAAATTGTTCAAAATGATTACCTAAATCACCTCTTTTAAGTTGAGTACACGCTTTATGATTAAGTAACCCTGTATGTTTGTATCAACGCTTTTTTAATATCATCTGTGTCAAATATCGTTGATTAAATGCGAAATGGCCAATTTTAAAATTGATTGAATCATTTTGTTCCATCAAAGAATTGCCATATTTATTCGGAATTCAGTAAAAGTTTATTTGTGACCCTTTTAGTATTAAGTTAGCGATACATCAGGACAGCTCCTGTGGGTAGAAAATAAAGTTATATGTGGGAGAAAAATAAATAAATCCAGGGAAAATGAATTGGTGTAGTGTAGGGTGTCATGTATTATATAAAAGCTGGCAAAAAAACATTTAATTTATCTAACAGATTAGACAGGGACATCCAGTTGAAAACACACCATATTTTTTTGTGTCATGTATTGTATGTGTGTATTTTTGTCTATGTAGTTTATGCTATTGTGTAGCACCGACCGCATTAACATTTTTCTTTAAAATTCATTTTTTATTTAGGTTGCCTGGGAGAAATCCCTGCAGGCGATAAGGCCGCCAAATATTCTATCGAATTATTTATTATTTTCTAGTTTAAGCTGGTTTTTGTTATACTGATGTGAAAATAAAGCTATTTTCGACCGAAGAAACGGAGGAGGTACTCAATTCGACGCGTATTTTTTTCTTTTTTGGTTTTATGTATATGTCGGATCCATAAAAAGGCACCGCATCAGTTATGATTCTGCTTCAATGTGGTAATGATTTATACCACTGACCCAACAATGCTTCAGTGTGGCGTGGCGTGGGTTTAGCGGGCGAGGAGATAAAGGCGACGTCACGAACAATCAGTTTATTGCACAGAAGATTACGTATGATTACAATTATAAAGAGAACTTTAAGCGAAGGACATGGCGTTCCGCAGCGTAACGCACGCTGCCACCATTCTATCAAGAATCACCAGACTTGAACCGTTCTAATCTCAGTTTTCCACACCCTCTTCCGAACAAGCTCTATTTTACAACTCCTACAACCACAACTGACATCTGACATATCACCTCGCATTTTCCCGCCCATCGGCCGATCATGCGATGTCAGTGTCACTTAAAACCTCCTTAGAATCAATCAGCAGCGTTTGTCACAAGCGTTACCCCAGGAATGTTGCCACTTCCATTCCTAGTCCTTCGAAATTATACTAAGTGGCACTATTTAAAATTAAACTTAAAGCTATTGTCCCGTTATATATATGGTCCGATTTTGATAATTCATTTTTATTTTTTTGAAAAGAGTATATTTCGAATTTGGTCCCGTTTAATCGAAATTGGCTGAGCCATTTTTGATAAATCAACAATAATGTGAAAAATGCTACATCGATCCGTGCGAAATATTTGCGAATTCTGTACACGGGTGAAGTCGGTCATGCTATTTTTTGCAAAAAATAATTTATGTATTGTATACTTTATTCGATTCGATTACTTGAGATTGTTTGTTGCTAAAAATTAAGTAATATATAAAGAGCTGAACCCTAGCCACAACAACTCCACATTAAGTACACACATGTTTCTAAGTTGGCAACTCTGCACGCGTAAGTAAATCGTTAATTTGTAGACACTTGACCTCCTTCCGCAACAGTGAGCCAAAGAATATTGAAATAGAGGGTCTATGACCAACTTTAGAACATTTTTTTTAAATCTTTTGTCCAATAAGAAGGATTAGAGTTCAGCCTGATGATCAAAGCGCTCGAAAAGCTCAAAAAGAAAAAAATTGTGCAACGCAGGATTTCCACCGATGAGGTGGACGGCAGATGATCTCATTAAGAATTATTGAGCTACATTGTTGGGTTTTACGACGGGGACAACGAATCTGAGGATTGTGACACTGTTGCTGGGTCAGGGGCGTGTTTATCAATCGCACTATGCATTCTGACTGCAGGAATTGCGCCGAAGTATATTAAATTAATTTTACAAAATTTTGAAAAATTCGATTTAGAGGTTAGCAAAACACTTCGCTAATTACGTCTCAACCGTAAAACGAAACGTATATAAGCATAAGCAAAATTCTTAAATTTTGATGGTGGTGACTCCTTACCTATTTCTTCACCTTTTATAAATTCACCGTTTCGTTCTCTGATCCGTTGCATATTATTAACGTATAACATGTTATATTTATGACTTGAATAGTTATGTAATTTTGACTGATAATTTCACCTACTAAAGATCTACTCCGATAAGTTCAACGATTTGTTCAACCATCGATCATATTGGACAGATTTGGATCAATTTTTCTGAAATAAATGATGAATTAAATTTGAAATTATCAGTTGTAGGACGTCCACTTGTAGACATCGGCTCCCCTATAGATTTTTAATAAGCCCGGTCGAAAGCGGCTTGCATCCAGCGAGCATTTTCAGTGTTTGAATTCCCACTAGGCGAGGATCAATTCACTCTAGTATATAAATTCCCACTTGTATCAAGGGTTTATCTGCTCTACTAGATAGTCTTTGCTCTCACAGCTTTCATGCACCGCTTGGCTTATGATTTACTTTGCAAATACAGTTCTGTTCCTACCAGCGCATTAGTTTGTTTTTATTTAGTTTACGTCTTGGTTAGAAATGTTTATCGGACAGACTTTGCGGCTGGTCTTTGTTCGTAGCTATTATTTTTTTGTACAAAGGAAGTTTACAGCTAAGTTGTAAAAAACTCCAGTATTATTTAGATTGTATTTTAAATTAATTAAATATTAGGGGACTTCTGACACACGGTCTGACCCCGAACTAAGCAAAACTTGTGATATGGCTGCCAGAGACTCAATTTCAATTTAAAAAAGTCTTTATTTAACATAAAAGTTACAAGAAAAAGTACAAACACACACACAAACTAGTGTAAGTTAAATCCTAGCCGTACATTGCAATATAATATTACGAATGGTTTAGCGAGCACGTAGGCTCATATCAAACTTAATAAACACGTTTGTTAATTTCAGTATAGTATTTAGGTTTACATATTAATTGGCTTAAGATGAAAAACACGTACTCTTTAGATGGAGAAATGCCAGAGACTGATAAACTACATATACATATTTTTAAATACATACTTATTTAGATAATACTTAAATCATACCCAGACACAGAGTAACACCTACGTTCGTCAAATAAATATTTGCCCTGGGTGGGGATCAAACCCACGCCTGTTTGACCCAGAAGTCAGGGTCACTTAACCACTAAACCATTGAGGCAGTCGTTTTAACTTTAACTTTAAACTAAACTTTTTGGATTTTTCAGCACAATTCTAATAAATTTTCTACTTATTAGGGTTACGTACTCAAAGGGTAAAAACGGGACCCTATATTACTAATACTCCGCTGTCCGTCCGTCTGTCCGTCTGTCGGTCTGTCTGTCACCAGGCTGTATCTCATGAACCGTGATAGCTAGAACGTTAAAATTTTCACAGATACATTGATGCTATACAACAAACCTGTTTTTTTAACAATATATTTTTTGCCGTTTTTCGCTCGATATTAATAACAGTAAAAGGTACTCGTAGATGCATGGAATGTTCGCAGAATATTTACTTGTAAATTCATTATTCACTTGAAAAATAAATCACTACATATTATAAAACAAAGTCGCTTCCCGCTGTCTGTCCCCATGTACCTATGCTTATAATCAAACGGATTTTGACGCGGTTTTTTTTTAAATAGATAGAGTGATTCAAGAGGAAGGTTTATATGTATAATACGCCTGTGCGAAGCCGGGGCGGGTCGCTAGTAATTAAATAAAAACAAAAATAATTAAAGATATTCGTGCACGAAATTCGAATATTTCGCTCGAATCGTTAATATTATTGTTGATTTTTCAGAAAGGGCTCAGCCGGCATCTGTAAAATTTAAATTGGAACACCTCGGGAGTAGGTAAACCCTTTTAAACTAAAAACGATTTTTTCGATTTGGTTCACAATTGGCAAAATTATCGATGATAGACCAAAAAATAAAATAAAATACATACAGATAAACATAGTAAGTACCTCCTCCTTTTTGGAAGTCGGTTAAAAACAATACAACTTAGCTAAAAGAGTTTTCTCCTTTCTCGATGTTCGGGAGAAAATTTAATGCAAAAACAAAGGTCGATTCACAGTCCTCTTAAGGCGATATTTTTAATTCTGAACAGATTTGCGTTTGATCACATACTGTCTGATATTGAGCAGATATGCGGTCTAGGTTGCAGCACGCTTACCTAGAAAATACGTATTTTCGCGGGATTTGAAGACGCACACGTTGTACTTTAGCGGGAAGACAGCCCCAGGCAAAACGTTCCACATTCTGGCTGTTCGTATGAGATACATCCGAATTATTACTTTGTCATTGGGAATATCAAGCAAGAACATTAGTAGGCAACTTACTTTTTAATTTAATTTATATAGGCATGTTTGTACTTTTTTTAACTCAACTGGATAGGAAGACGAGCGAATGAAGTTTAAAAAAATAAAAGATAAATGATCTTTTATTTTATATTAAGCAGAATCTATAATTAACATCGACATAATTAAAAGCTACATTTGTTAGTGGTGTTTGTTGTTTTAAATGCTGGTGTTTATTCGGCTCAACGTGTACAGTGCACAAATTATTATCAAGCAATAGGTATCATTAATAGAGCATATTTCGCTCATAAAAAAAATTCTAGTCAATTTTTTTATTTACCCGGAAAAAAATACCTACGTATGCACCCTACTCAAGGTCATTGCTGGGAGGCGCGGCGGCGGCGAAAAGTTTACTCGGCGATTCTCTGGTCTCTGTTACTCACCGGAAAATAGCAATGTAGTGAGAGAGTGAGAAACCCTTTCGGAGATATGAATTTTTTAATTTATTATTTTACATTGGCAAAAACACGTTCGTACCATTGCTAAGAGGGTTTCGGAGGGGGGAGGGGGTGGGGGAAGGTGCATTATGCAGTTTCTGGCTCCCGCATTTTTAAAAAACACTAGAGTCGTGGCCACAAGACTACGTGGGGTCGGGGTGCCCCGATTCGGATTTGTGACTCATTTCGAACCTAAATGATCCGCGTCGGATCTGTGACTCATTTAGAACCTAAATGATCCATGTCTGACTTCCGAGGTGGGCTCCCGCCAGAAACTCTGCAGTCAGCCCTGAGTGGAGCAAGCCAAGTCGAGGCCGAGTGGAGTGAAGGGGGGAGGTGGCGAGCGAAGCGAGCCGGCGACCTCCGTAGCGCAACGAAGGCCGAGGCTGGCGCAGCGACCTTTGAGTTTCTGGCTCCCGCATTTTTAAAAAACACTGTAGAGTCGTAGCCACAAGACTGCGTGGGCTCGGGGTGCCCCGATTCGGATTTGTGACTCATTTCGAACCTAAGTGATCCGCGTCGGATCTGTGACTAGTAAAATATTAATTTTACATATTTTATCTCCAAAAGGGGGGTGGGGAGGGGGTCTTCCGTACCCCCCCTATCTGGGAATAATGCACCTTCCCCCCACCCCCTCCTAAACCCTTTTTAGCAATGGTACAAACGTGTTTTTGCCAATGTAAAATAAAAAAAATAAAAAATTCATATCTCCGAATGGGGGGGGGGGGGGGTTTCAAGACCCCCCACCCCCAGGGGTTGTCAACTGTCATAATGTACACCTGAGCCAAATTGTGAACAGTGGGAACTAAAAGACTTAGGTATACCTATGTGATTGTGGCCCTCGACAAACCTAGCGTTCATCGATTTAATGGACCGACAAAACTCAATTCACAATACTACGAGTAGGTACGTAAGTTGATTCCCATTTTTTAAATTCGCCACAGTGAAGAAATACTTACTTTTGTTCGTAAAAAGGTTACTGACCTTTAGTAATCAGCTTAAACTTCATACTACTAAAATAATAATGTAGGTAACTTTTTAACTAACTTCTAACTAAATTCTTCATAACGATCCCAAACCAGTAATAAAGTATGAGGATAATTGTAGCATGCTGGGCACGCTGCCAACTGGCAGTGGGCTTAGCATTTTGAATTATCTTAAGACCTTCAAGGGTCTGTGTATGATACAATTGATTTTTAGGTATGTAGTTGTAGTGTATGTAGTTTTAGCTTATAAAATAGTATTGAATTTTATTGTAGTTATTAAAGGTACTTTTGCCGATATAAAAAAGCGATTTAATAACATAATTTGAATTACAATGATGCAATTTAATTTTCAAAAAAAAGGCGTGGTTTAGTGGTAATGACACCGGCCTTACAATCGTGAGGTCGTGGGTTCAAATCCCGGTCGCGTACCAATGAGTTCTTCGGAATTTATTACGGAATTTCACACCACTGGCTTTTCGGTGAAGGAAAATATCGTGAGGCAACCTGCATACGTCCGTAGAATAAATTCGATGGCGTGTGTGAATCCACCAACCTGCACTGGGCCAGCGTGGTGGATATGGCCCAATCACCCTTCGTGGGTAGGCCTACGTCCTGTAGTGGACTGTTAAAAAAAGGCTGGTACAAATTAAATTTTGAAGCTACGACAGATAGTTGACTCAATATTTCCTTAGAAAGTCTTTCTACTTTTTGAAAGTCATTCTAATCTGTCTCAAACCAATGAAAATTAATAAGCCATTACCACCAGGCTTCGAGCGTTTATAAATCTATGCCCACCAAAGATTTAAATACCTACCTAAGTACAAAGTCTCAAAGGGTCTCTTAGGTTCCCGGAAAAAGATCAAATAGCCAAAAAGGGCAATTCCTTACTTCACATTTAACTTTCATAATGCGATTATCGTTTTATTTCCAGCAGAGTTTGTGTTGGTTTTGCCGTTTGGTTTCACTAAGTGATTTTTTAATCTTTTGTAATGTTATGCATGCGATTTATAAAACCTCAGTCAGTTTAAACTCAGTTGAAGCTAACAAGTGTTTGAGCTGCATTGATTACTTAATAATATAGAATAGTATTTTTTTTTGTTATCGGACAAAAGTGCCTTTATTAACTACAACAAAACTACACTACTATTACACAAAAAGCATTGGATCATCCTCAGACCTTTGAAGGTCTAAAGATAATCCAAATGCTCAAGCCCACTGCCAGTTGGCAGCGTGCCCAGCATGCTGGCTGCATTGCCACATGGAACAGTATTGATTATATCTCGCATATTAAAATCACTACATACCTAGTATAAAATAAATTCGCTTCCGCTGTCCCCATGTACCCATGTATAATATTATACCTATTATACCTATAGGTATAATATTATACATTATACATTATACCTATGCTAATATCTTTAAAACCACACAACGGATTTTGATGCGGTTTTTTTAATAGATAGTGATTCAAGAGGAAGGTTTATATGTATAATAAACCTGTGCGAAGGGCGGGTCGCTAGTGTTGAATAAAAATCTATATCTTGCATATTAAAATGTTGCATAAAAATCGCTTGTAATCAACTAATTAAAAATTGATCGCGGTGTAATCGATACAATTTTTGAACTCTTTTGAAATATTTTAATTTAATCTACCAGTTGTCGAATTTATTTTTAAACCACTCTGTAAATTACTTAGAAAGTAAGTAATGTTATGTAATTATGTATTTATCTACAAATGTCATAATATCATCCATAGATTAAAATCGTATACGAAGTTTTATAGTCCATACTCTGAACTAAAGTAAATTGGTAACTTTTTTAAAACATTTTTTTCAAAGTTCCTTTATTTCTTTAAGCCAAATTTCTTAAGACGCGTGTTCTTGTCTCAAAATACGAACATCCCACCGCGCTTTCGCATTAAACATAATTAAAATTCACGTTTTATATAACACAGATTAAACCTTACAGATCATCCGGCAAAAGGTTTCGGAACAATAGAATTAATTCAATGCAGACGAGAAAAGATAATTTTACTTTGTTATCAACGCGATAATTAATTTAAATTTCAATAGGTACTTATTCTCGTAATGCCCCTCTGAATTTATTACTCTTTGAGATGTTAGGCAGTTATGTCAGAGAAAGGTATTTCGTTAAGTTTGAGATGTACTGTTATATTCTTTGAATTTATGATTTTGAATAATTGATTGCTAGCTTGCTAGGCATTGTATGGTTTCTTCTGTGTTATAATTTCTACAAGAATTAAGTACATAAAGTAGGGACAAGATAATAGGTCACTTTTGACATTTCATGTATGCAAAGAAAAATATACCTTACACTAAAGGAATAAAACTCATGAAAACAATATTGACGACGACCGATAATTGTTCTCGAAGACGGCTTGGAGTTTTATTCCTTTAGTGTAAGGTATATTTTTCTTTGCATACATGAACTGTCAAATGTGGCCTATTAAAATGACTCCACTTTAGTTGTAGTTATGTTGACTACAAATACTTAATTTAAGGAAAGAATAAACAATGTGACGAATAAGGATTTAAAATAATATGTACCTACTTAATTAAGAAAAATTTAACTAAGTACAGTTAACCTTGAACAAAGAGGTATAAATGTAAGTAATTGTCAATTTACAAAAAGGAGAAAATGAATAATTATTTTTTGCAAAAAATAGCATGACCGACTTCACCCGTGTACGGAATTCGCGAATATTTCGCACGGATCGATGTTACATTTTTCAAATTATTGTTGATTTATCAAAAATGGCTAAGCCGATTTCGATAAAATGAAAATGGGACCAATTTAGAAGTATATTCTTTCCAAAAAAAAAATCATTGAAATCAGACCACTATGAAAAAGTTATGTTTGGTTTTATTTATATAATAGTAGTTTATGCAACTGTCATATAATGTAGGGTATTAAAACACGAGTGTGAGTTTATGAACTGAGCGCAGCGAGTTTCATAATAGTAATGAGTGTTTTAATACCCGTGTTATATGCAGTTGCATACACTACTATATCTTCACTAATAAAAAAATAAATAAAAAAAAAACATATTGCGAAACATTGAATTCACGCGTACGTGTATTGTCACAGTGAACTTGGCGCCATTAAAATCTAACCAATGAGAGCGCAGCTGCGCGCGCAGGGCCAATCAGGAGCGAGCGCGCGATGTTATAATGAAATTTTACGATATCGATGTGGATATTATAACATCATGTGAAATTGCTTAAATTGAGTGTTTTGTTGTCTGCGCTATAACAGTAGTCATTATAAGTCAAGTATTGGAAACATAAGTAGAATGTTACAACATTAGTGTAGATAAAAATATATTATTTATACGCATCGAATTGAGTACCTCCTCCGGTTCGTCGGTCAAAAATCCAGTAACTCTGACATTTTAATTTTATGAATGAGACAATTTTCGTTTCGCCCAAAATAACACACAAAAAACTAAAATTAATTACCGTCCAAGTGCGTGTCGAAGTCGCGTACTAAAGGTTCCGTACCATATAGGAGCCTCCTCTCCTCGATGGTAGGCGGTTTTGCCATTTTTTTGCGAAAAATAATTATGTTTGCGAAGTGGCCGAGTTCGCGGTTCACACAGCTTTTATGAGAACAAAGGACAGTTAACAGCAAAATGTTTGTTTGTTTATTTTGCTTATTTTAAATCTGTCATTTCCACTCTTTGGGCTTAAATGTCACTTACACAATATTTTTATCCTACTCAAAGAAAGATAGCCGGAAAAATCAGAAAAGGCTATCGCGATACATTCACAACATGAAAAGCTTTTGAGTACAAGCAAACGTGGACTTTATGAATTATGCACATGGTGTTATGAATGCGCAAAGTCGCGTGGCGGATGCGTGTAACTGTGCGCTCGTAAAAATTGCGTCCATTTACGGCCTCCCGACGATAGACGAAGATAACCGAGTGCGCCCGAATGACTTTCTTAGTCAAAATGTAAGCAGATTTAGGATGACTTTTATAAGAGCCAATAGAGGTGATATTGTTGAGATTAGATTTTAGGGTTCCGTACCCAAGGGGTAAAAACGGGACCCTATTACTAAGACTCCGCTGTCAGCCCGTCTGTCTGTCTGTGCGTTTGTCCGTCTGTCCGTCGATATTAATAACGGCCATTCTAGAAATATTCACAGAATTTTTAATTTAATTTTGCAATGAAAAAAAATTAAAATAAAATAAATATTTAAGGGGGCCTTCCAAGCAAGTTAAGTGATTTTTTTGCTCGATATTAATAATGGCAATACGAAGATTCTTGAAATATTCACAGAATATTAAGTGGTTTGTTCCTTCAAAAATAAATAATTAAATTAAAATAAAATATATTGAGGGGGGCTTCCATAAGGTACGAAGGTCCCTTAGTGCGCTAACTCTGCTCGCCCTTGGCCATTTATTTTATTTAACTGGAATATGGTTTATTTTAAATTTTGTTTGATTAAAAAAGTTTTTTTTTCTAATTTTCTTGAGATGAGGTTTTTAAACTTTAGAATACATAATTGACTTAAAGAATGAATAAAAAGCTATCATTTGAAAGTAAATATTGTTCTCACTTATACATATGTATATGATGCCTTCATATCTGTATACGTTAAAGCGAAGGTTGATTGTACGTGTCTATCATACCAATTAAACTTTTCTTTCGTATAATTTTAAAGAACTAAATCTATCACAACTAAACCTTACAAGATTAAATTTCAAAAATGTATTATGTAATTTATAAAAAATAGTACGTCTGTATACGAATAACAGAATAGCGCCAGTGTATGAAAATTGCGAAAATTACATTCCTTAAACTCACAATAAGGCGGCACACATAAATCGTACACAATAACAGAATTAACGGCGATTTATCGTACGACTTTACTAACGAGGCTTCGTACCGCCACAGCTGAGGATATTCGTCACGATTCGGCATCCGTCGTCTTTCCCAACACAAAAAAACAGTTCCTAACATTCACGAAAACTGAGCAATTCTCGCACATACAGCACTGCGCAGTTTTACCGACAAGTTGGTATGATAAGTGTGCGCACTTACATATTAACATATATTTATTAGTTGCGATCTGATTCTGCGTTTGTTTGTATATTTTTAAAATTGTATATCTAATAATAATAATGCCTATTTTCAATTTTTTTGAGTACTTACAGTAATGTGGGAGATGAACGACTGTTAAGTTGAGGATATTGGTTTTCAGCCCGCGCCATTTTCATCCCTCCCGCAAATGCGCGGGCAGGCATGCGCAGTACTGCCCGACCGTCAAACGCTGTCAGTGTAGCGGCGCGCCTTGCCGCACCGCGAAACCGCACCCAGGTCTATCGAAACGCAAAATTATTAATTCAAAATTGGAACGCGCTGTGAGTGTAAAAATAAACGGATGAATAACACTTCTCCACGCGAGTGTATACGATTTACGTGTAGTGTAAAGTGTTGTGAAATGGAGTTTGTGTGTGTGACTTTTGGTGATCATCGCTGATTGTACCGTAGGATTTTTTTGATGGTAAGTTTCTATAACCTTGTACATACATAATTAAGTCACGTTTCGCAAAAATGTGGCGTGACACGGGAAAGGTGTTTGCCAAATTGTTGATTTATTTTCGAGCTTTCCATTTGCGGAGCGTGTTTGCCCCAAAAATGTCACTTTTCATTTCGGACGTAGGTTTGCGGAAATAAAAAAAAACGTATTCGCAAGCGAGGAAAAATGTAATTACGTTTGAGAATGTGTGCTTGGGAGGAATTTAGAGCCATAATTCGTGTCGGCGTGGATTTACGAGGCTACCAAGACTACTTTTGTGCGTTTGTGAATTTATAAGGAACTGAGAAGAGTGCGTCCTAATTGTAGGCCTGTTACTAGTTGTTTTTTTTTTAGATATTTTAGGTATATTATTCAGAAAAATCACTAATTGACATTGATTTTAGTTTAATACTGTTAAAAGACGTTTAAATGACAGTTTAATTATTAAACGATGATGTACCTAGTTACTTATGTATTTTCTAAAGATGAATGTTATCTTAAATAAGCACAAATTGGCACTATATCAGAATTTATGCAGTTATTTTTTTGACAGATTTTAAATTTGTTTTTGTATCACATGGTGACCGTATCTCACATGTTTATTAATTGTTCCATTTGCAACATTTCCAATTGTTTTGAACAAAAATTGAAGTAAAATTAAACGTCACTTTCGTGTTTGTCATAAAATATTTATTAGCAACTGGAATGGGGTGAAGTTAGTCGATTAATTAAAGTTAGAAAACTTGACCTAGTTGTGAAGAAACACTTAAAAGTTTGACAGGGGTGTGACAGTTTAGGGGTGACTAGTATACTAGTGATCTGTGGGGGTGACGTAAGATTACTTTCCACAAAACAGGGGTATTGTTTTACAATGAGCGTATAGGTACCTAAAATGAATTAAGAGGATTTTTAATCACGACATGTGTATTTCGAAAACTAGACATTTATAACAGTTGTTAATCATCAAACTACTATTGTTTAGTTGTGTTTTTGTACGAGTAGCAAATTGACCAAGAACACGAAAAATATTTTCCATCCTTATTTCCTTTCAAATCAAATGATTTAGAAACCAATTAATTTTTCTTAAATATGTTATACGGGTTCCCGTTGATAAATGTTAAATATAATTTCTTAGAAATTCAATGTCTATTTATAGTCATATTTGCGAATGTGCGAGCGAGACAGATGTGGCCGGTTGAAAGGCCATTAATAAATGTCTACAAATAAATTGGACCTACATGTATGATCAAATTTACTGTGAACTATTAAAATAGGTGGTAAAAATTAATAACAGGCCTCTGTCTACCCTCGGGAGCGAATAAACTATACTTATCCAGCTAGCCTAACTGCGGGTTGGTGGATTCTGAAACGGCATCAATGTTTTCTACACCCGATCTATGGAAATCACTTCACGATACTTTACAACTGAACGCTACCGTGGCTCAGATAACACGTTAAATTGTAGACCTTGGTGTTTTTAACCATTCAACCATGGTATTGGTCTTCAGACGGCTTCCAGTTCATACTAACTTACTTTACTTCACGATGTCTTTTAGCTTTTATTAAGTTTTACTTGTCCCGTTGTCTGTCTGTCGGTCTGTAATCAAATCTTGCAAGTTAAATTTGATCCACTGCCCGGTTACCGATTGAGCTGAAATTTTGCATACATGTGTAAATCGCGTGACAATATGTATTATGATGACATGGTGCTGATCTGATGATGGAGCTGGAATGTGGCCAAAGGCCAACTTAGCAATCAAACGACACAAGCTCCTCGAGTTTGGGTTTCATTTGAATCGTCTTGGCGAGTAGTTTGTCTTTCAATGGTAACCAGGGTTTGATGATGGAGCTGGAAGCCGGTCATAGAAACTCTGTAATGAAACGACGCAACCTTATCGAGTTTTGGCTCGTTTGATTCGTCTTGGCGAGTACTTGTTCAGTAAAAGGTTGTCGTTTAATTTTTTTTTTTTAGATATAATAGATACTTGTTTTACTGAATCAAACTCAAATAAAAAAAAAAAACTTTGACGAACCACAAAGCCAAACATTCCAGGGTCATAGGCTCTACATAGTCAGAAAACTGTTATTACAGGTCTGGGTGTAAAACTCTGGGTGACTTCATTGTGAGATAAGCGTTCTTCCACCACACCAGTTCCATTTTAATAGGCCTATTATTACAAAATATTGCTCCAGGGCACTAATTTGTAATTAATATGTTAATGTTATCGCTCTATAGCTTTGTTAATTTAACAATGTTGTCAAGAACAGTCATTACTTTAATCATGCAATAGGTAATCATGTGAACTCGTAATGTGAAATACAATTCATAATCAACATGATTTTCATGTAACTTGTTGCTTTTTAAGCACTATTGTCTTAAAATTACATAGCTTTGGTCATTATAGCGTCCAGAATCAGAATCAGAACATCGTTTATTGCTATAAAACTGGTACATAAGTTGTTAAAAATTATATGTAGGGATCACAGTCTTACCCTTTTCGGGCGTGCAATATTTCACATAGTACGTATTTTTATAGGTAGGTATCTTATAGCTATTATAATAATACATACACTAACAAACAATTTTTAAGGTAACAGAAAATCTAGTATTGACAATTTCTAAATTATGATTTTATTACAATATTATTGTAAACATCATTTTAGGTACATAGGTAAAAAAAAGGTGCTAATAATTAATTTTTATTTTATTTAATTTTTTACAAGTTCGGTACAAAAGTGACGAGCAAACTTAAGAACTTAAATAAACTAATCCACAAAAGCATTATGAATTTGCCAATCAAAATATTGTACACAGCATTTTCAGAAAAAAATAATTTAAATCAAATATATCAAACGCCAAACCAGTTAAAATTTATTTTATAGAGTGTACTTTTATACTTAAACAAGTTTTGAAAAAAAAAATCGAGTTCACTGCACACCTCTGTGCTTAGATGGTTATATAAATGAAACATACGATAAAAGGGATAATTGCCTCCTACATTATTATTCGAAGGTGTAATGTTGTTATGATTAATAAATTATTTTAGTGAGTAGAATGTTTTTGCTACTAACCAAGATTTTAACTTACGTTTGAACAGTGTCAATCTAAGAGACTTAACTATAAACTTTGATTGCACTGTAGTATGAGCTGTTTGGTTACATAGTGTTATCGACCTAAGGTATGCCAATATTATATTTTTGCTTTGACCGCAAGATGGCAGCACGGCTTGAACTATTTGCAAGAAAGTAGTGTTCGTTATTTTTTACAAATGAACAGATTTCTAGGATATAAATGCCAGTTAACGTCAGAAAGATGTTCTCTTTAAATAATATACTCCGCAATGAATCTGTATCTTTTAAATTGTAAATGACACGTACACATCGTTTTTGCAAGACAAAAGTTGATTGCACATTAACGGAATTTCCCCAAAAAATCGCGCCGTAACTTAAGTGAGGATAAACATTTCCGTTGTAAGCATTTGTTGCAATGGTTTTACTAGAGTGGCATTCTTGATTACAGATAAGGCATAACAGTATTGAGACAGTTTATTATTTACTTGTAGAATATGTTCTAACCTAAGATAACAGATCAATAAGCCTAGCTTGAGGTCTTTGGTAACAAATAGACTTTAAAAGAGTTTACCTCTTAGACTTATTTATTAACATAAATAGGTACTTAATACTTATTTCTTTTAGTGGTGTGTTTAAGAATTGGTCATTGTTATCAGATTCAAAAAACGAATAAGTAATTACATTATGAAAAGTAAGTTCGTTGTTCGCAAGGCAACCCTGTATATTCAAAATGTATGTTCTCCTATTAATGAGCACTACCGTGGCTCGGATGACACGTTAAATTGTAGGCCCCGGTTGTTTTAACCGTTTAGCCAAGTCAGTGACCTTCAGGCGGCCTAAACATTCTGACACCAGGGCTAGCCACCCGGCCTATACGAACTTACTTAATATAAATATGTAGGAAAATATGGATAGAACCGTGAACGCTATGAGCGGAATGATCCTGAGGTGGGATCTCAGAGTTCTCAGACTATCATGCTCTTGCTACCAAACATTCTGGAATCAATAATTATTTTTCGCAAAAAATGGCAAAACCGCCTTCCATCGTGTACAAAATTCCAATATTTCGCTCGAATTGCTTACACTATTGTTGATTTATAAAAAACGGCTAAGCCGATTTCTGTTAAATTTAAATGGCCATACCCTTTCGAACTAAGAAAGAATTTTTCGATTCGATTCACAATTGGCGAAATTATCGATGTTCATCGTGTACAAAATTCGGATATTTCGCTCGAATTGCTTACATTATTGTTGTTTTTTCAAAAACGGCTCAGTCGATTTCTGTAAAATTTAAATGGGACCATTTCGGGAGTACACCCTTTCGAACTAAAAAATATTTTTTTGATTCGGTTCAAAATTGGCGAAATTATCGATGAACATACACAAAAAAATACATTCACACGAACATAGAACCTCTTCCTTTTTGGAAGTCGGTTAAAAATAGATATCTACTATATCATACACACATTCACATATAATCATTATATTTCGAAACATTATAAAAGTAATATAAGAAAAGGAAATATCTAAGTTTGGGCTATACGTGTTTTTCGAGCACTTTCAATCGATAAGACACCCGTAAAGCCTTTTCGGCCGTAAAAAGTTCTAAATCGAATTCATAGATTCCGCGTGAAAAGCAATATATCCAGCAGAAGACAGCCCATTAGCACTTCGATTCGACAAGGTGGCCTTTTTGGGCGAATACGCATTATGATTTGTTCTAACTTATCTGGGATGGGACTTAGTATGTGTAATTTAATATTTTTGGAATATTTCCTTAAGATTTTAATTTTTTTATTAACATTGAGAGTGTAATATAATAACGAACAATCATCCATCCATCCATCAGCCATAAAAAGTCCACTGCTGGACATAGGCCTCCCCTATGGATCTCCAATAAGACCGGTTGGAAGCGGCTTGCATCCAGCGCGATCCTGCGGTCTTAATGAGGTCATCCGTCCACCTTGTGGGTGGACGTCCTACGCTGCGCTTGCCGGTACGTGGTCTCCACTCGAGAACTTTTCGACCCCATCGGTCATCAGTCCTCCGCGCTATGTGCCCTGCCCATTGCCATTTCAACTTGCCAATCCGTTGGGCTATGTCGGTAACTTTGGTTCTTCTACGGATCTCCTCATTTCTGATTCGATCTCGCAGAGAGACTCCGAGCATAGCCCTCTCCATAGCTCGTTGGGCTACTTGGAGCTTACCAATAAGGCCCATAGTGAGAGACCACGTTTCTGTGCCATAAGTCATCACTGGCAACACACACTGGTCGAAAACTTTCGACTTGAGGCACTGAGGTATGTCGGACGAGAAGACGCTACGCAATTTTCCGAACGCTGCCCAGCCGAGTTGGATTCGGCGATTGGCCTCTTTCTTGAAGTCGGACCTACCTAATTGGACTACTTGTCCTAGGTAGACGTACGAGTCAACGACTTCAAGAACCGAGTTCCCAACAGAGATCGGGGTGGGTACAACATGGGAATTATACATAACTTTCGTCTTGTCCATGTTCATCTTAAGACCCACCTGTTGAGATACCCGATTGAGGCCTTCGAGCATCGTGCTGAGCTCTTCCATCGATTTCGCCATGACCACTATATCGTCGGCAAACCGAAGGTGAGTGAGGTATTCGCCATTGACATTGATGCCGAATCCTTTCCATTCCAGGAGCTTGAAGGCGTTCTCCAAAGTAGCCGTAAACAGTTTCGGAGAAATTACGTCTCCCTGTCTTACGCCTCTTTTTAAAGGGATCGCCTTGGAGCTCTCTTCCTGTACTCGGACCGACATAGTGGCGTTATTATACAAGCACTTCAACACTTCGATGTACCTATAGTCAATACGGCATCGTTGGAGAGACTCGAGCACAGCCCAAGTCTCGACCGAATCAAAGGCTTTCTCATAGTCCACAAACGCTAAGCAAAGTGGCAAGTTATACTCTTCGGTCTTCTGTATAACCTGCCGTAGCGTATGAATGTGGTCCATGGTACTAAAGCCCTTTCGGAAACCGGCTTGTTCGGAAGGCTGGAAGTCATCAAGCCTGCGCTCGAGACGATTCGTAATGACCCTTGAAAACAGCTTATAAACATGGCTCAGAAGCGAGATGGGTCTGTAGTTCTTCAATAAGGTGTTGTCACCTTTCTTGAAAAACAACACCACCACGCTTCTGTTCCATGCTTCTGGCGTGATGCCCTCGAGGACGACGGTGTTAAAAAGCTTCTGGAGGACTTTTAGTACCGGTGTTCCACCCGCTCTCAGAAGCTCAGATGTGATACCGTCATCACCCGGCGCCTTGTTGTTCTTAAGCTGATTCAGGGCCATTCTAATCTCGTACAGGCTGATGTCTGGGATATCTTCGGTGAAGTGTCGGGTCAGCTTGGCTCTTGGATCTTTGGCCGCGCTGCTAACAGGCTTAGCGACCGAAGCGTATAACTGTCCATAGAACCTTTCGATCTCCTCTAATACCTCTGCCTTGGTCGACGCTAAACTTCCATCTTCTCTCTTCAGCTTTGTCAATTGGCTTTGTCCAATAGACAAATCTCTTGCAAACACTTTGGAGCCTTTGTTTCGCTCTATTGTCTTTTTAATGTGTTTAGTATTAAAAAGACGGATGTCGTGCCGCAACGATTTCGAAATTTGTCTATTGAGACGCCTATATGACTTTGCATCATCGGAAGACTGCAATCTTAGCGAGCGTCGTTCGGCCATGAGATTTACAGTGTGATCGGAGAATTTCTGCGGTTTATTTGAACGGCGGGGTCTAAAGAACTTAGCACCCACCGTTTGGACAGTTTCTACGAGCCCGTTGTTTATCTCGTCCACCGACGCAAGGTTCTCTAGGCAAGCAAAACGATTCGAGAGCTCGAGCTGAAAGTCCTCGGGGTTTTGGATATGTTCACGAGTAGGTCGGAGTGTGGACTTCATCAGGCGGGACCTTTCGAGCTTAACATTAATATCTAATGTGCCTCGTACAATTCTGTGATCGCTGCCGGTTTTCACCCTGTGGATCACAGAGACATCATTAAATATTCGTCTCTCGGTGGTCATGATGAAGTCTATCTCGTTTTTCGTGGAACCATCAGGGCTCATCCAGGTCCATTTCCTGTGAGGCGGCTTCTGGAAGAAAGAGTTCATCATAAAGAGTTCCTCTCTCTCCAGAAAGTCAGCCAGCCTCTGGCCCCTAGGGTTCCGTTGCCCATATCCAAATTGCCCCACCCTCAGCTCATCGTCGTTTTTTCTGCCCAACTTTGCGTTGAAGTCCCCCATAACAACAGTGAAGTGGGTCTTAGACATATGAATGGCCCGACTTACGTCCTCATACATAGTCTCCACCTCATCATCTGGGTGTGACGATGTCGGTGCGTATACCTGAATGACTTTCAGCGAATACCTCTTGGATATTCTGAGTATTAGGTATACCACCCTGCTCGACACACTTTCGATGGTAATAATGTTGTTGGTGAGGGACTTGTGAACGAGAAAGCCAACACCACCTTGGGACCGTTGGTCACCTTCCCGGTAGTAAAGCAGGTTGCCGGAATTTAAGGTTATCGTGTCCTCCCCCTCTCTACGGACTTCAGACAACCCCACAATATCCCAACGCAACCTACTCAACTCTTCTTCCAGCTCAGCAATCTTCTCGTCAGTCCTCAACGTGCGCACGTTGTGTGTTACCAGGGCCAGTCGTCGTTTACGGGAGTGGTAGCCGGGCGTCTGCCAGCGATTCTTAGCACCCCCTTCTCCGCCGTTACCGGGGCCGCTACCGTAGCCCCGGGCTAGCGGAGCTGCTGGGGACTGGGGGCCTGGTCTATTAGGTTTTTCCATATCGGGGTTTTTGCCCATAATCGCCGCGCTGGGCAGGCGTGGTGGCGATCGCAGAAACGTAGCTTCGCGACAGGGATGCTGCTCCCCATCCCTGCCCTGTGCCATTTAAGTCCCTAGGGGTGAAATGAGGAGTACGGCGTAGATATTTTCGGGAAAATGCGTAGATGTTTTGGAGAAATGGTAGATATTTTGCGAGACGTTTTCTGAGAATAGACGATATTTGCTAAGTAAAGAGGGAATTCAAACATCGTGGGGAAACCTTTAAATCTTTGCATAAATATCTCTCAGGAATTTTCTGACTCGATATTCCAGATAAAGAATGTAGATGATAGAGTTTTAATATTTTAACAACTAACAATAATACTGTGCTCAAATTAAGCGGAGCAATTGTTATCAGTTATTTTTTAAGACTTTAATTTAATTATTTTTATGTAGAGCTAATTTTTATACAAATAAATGGCGTGGAAAAGTTAAAATGATTTATTATATATTTGATATGCACAGATAATTTTGAGTAAAACTTTTACCTACTAGCTTTTGCCCGCGGCTTAGCCCGCATGATATTTCGAGGCCCTACCTTACCACCCTTAATAAAGTAGGTGGAAATTAAAAAAACAAAAAAATGATTTGACATTTGTTCGACTAGACAGTTCTTTTTTGACATTTCTTGCAGCGCACGCTAGAATAGCTCGCAGATGGCAGAATTTTTCCTACTTACTTGACACTTATTGTTATAATATAGAAAATTAACGCAATAAAGTTATAATTTATAGCCTATGTGTTATTCTGATGTATAAGCTATATAATTGCAAAGTTTCATCTCAATCCGTTCAGTAGTTTTTGCGTTAAAGAGTAACAAACATCCACCCATCCATTCATCCATCCTCACAAACTTTCACGTTTTAATATTAGTAGGATCTTAATACAAAAACATATAACATTCATCTTTTTAGAACGAAAGTAAAAAATGAACAATCAATTGTAACAAAATTGATATCAAAAACATTTTACAAATCGCGAAACATGTTCTTTATGTACCTACCTTACAATTTAAATATTCAATATTTAGGATTTCGCATATCTAATGTTTAGCCTGAACAACGGAACCAGTGTAATGATTACTGTATTGTTATAGTCACTGATTATAGAGGTAAATCATAGTAAAGTTATAATTACGGTAAGGACTCTATACTAAATATTTTCGCATTTTCAGTCGCGTGCCACAAAGTAGAATGTTTACACTTTTCAAATCGTAAATAGTCGTAACCAAGATATCTAAAAACAAGACAGTTTTCAAAGGCATCAATCAAAAATAACTCCATAACATTACGTCATATTTGATAATACACGAAACGTTGTTTGTAAAATAAAACACTTTTATAATTATTTTTCAAAAAAAACCGCCTTCCATCGTGTACAAAATTCGAATATTTCGCTCGAATTGTTTACATAATAGTTGATGTTTAAAATATGGCGCAGCCGATTTCTGTAAAATTTAAATGGGACTACCTCGGAAGTATACCTTTACGTAAAAAAAAAAAAAAATTACTTAATTAGGTTACACACGGTTTACAATTGGCAGAATTACATTGGAATTACACAAAAAAATACATACAGACGAACATAGAATCCGCTCCTTTTTTTGGAGTCACAACATTCGAGTAAGCTACTCTTACAGAAATCTAACAAAACCAGTTAAGTGCGGCTTGCATTCAACAATCCAACGGTTTTAATCTCCATTTTAGAAAGGATGTCCCAAACTACGTTTGCCAATCCTATAGCTGTAATGATTATGTCAAACTCCTACCGGTAATAATTTTGAAACTCGCAGCTGGTTAATATTTGCCCTACCAAGTTTTGAACTGATCAATTGATTATACAAACGCACCATTTCCTTTCACCAACATCGGTTTGCCACTAACGAGCTGTTAAGCAAATTTTTGCTCAATTATTTGCTGATCGCTAAATTAAGTCCCTAGGGGTGAAATGAGGAGTACGGCGTAGATATTTTCGGGAAAATGCGTAGATGTTTTGGAGAAATGGTAGATATTTTGCGAGACGTTTTCTGAGAATAGACGATATTTGCTAAGTAAAGAGGGAATTCAAACATCGTGGGGAAACCTTTAAATCTTTGCATAAATATCTCTCAGGAATTTTCTGACTCGATATTCCAGATAAAGAATGTAGATGATAGAGTTTTAATATTTTAACAACTAACAATAATACTGTGCTCAAATTAAGCGGAGCAATTGTTATCAGTTATTTTTTAAGACTTTAATTTAATTATTTTTATGTAGAGCTAATTTTTATACAAATAAATGGCGTGGAAAAGTTAAAATGATTTATTATATATTTGATATGCACAGATAATTTTGAGTAAAACTTTTACCTACTAGCTTTTGCCCGCGGCTTAGCCCGCATGATATTTCGAGGCCCTACCTTACCACCCTTAATAAAGTAGGTGGAAATTAAAAAAACAAAAAAATGATTTGACATTTGTTCGACTAGACAGTTCTTTTTTGACATTTCTTGCAGCGCACGCTAGAATAGCTCGCAGATGGCAGAATTTTTCCTACTTACTTAACACTTATTGTTATAATATAGAAAATTAACGCAATAAAGTTATAATTTATAGCCTATGTGTTATTCTGATGTATAAGCTATATAATTGCAAAGTTTCATCTCAATCCGTTCAGTAGTTTTTGCGTTAAAGAGTAACAAACATCCACCCATCCATTCATCCATCCTCACAAACTTTCACGTTTTAATATTAGTAGGATCTTAATACAAAAACATATAACATTCATCTTTTTAGAACGAAAGTAAAAAATGAACATTCCAATAAAGTTCAGAATACCCCCGAGTGGTCCTGACATGGGTTTCGTCACTTGAATAATAATGTTTTATTGCAAAGATCTACATATTTTAGAAAAATATTGTGAAATATTTACGTTTTGAGAACAGTGTAAACATGAATGCAAAATGGATGATTTTACGCGGTCGGGCCTGTTGTTTGTTATAACTTTGGGTTTTCCTGTTTTTATAAATTTTCCTGCAAAAAATAAACATTGTTGCAAGCCAATTTTGTCATATGATCCAACTTATTATGTACCTGTGGTTCATATTTTTGTGAAATTGGGCAATACTGTGCATCTATTGAAAACGTGTAAAAAGATAAATAAAAAAATCGATGTGCGAGAAAAATAGTGGTAATTTTTTGAAACCCATATCTTTAATATATTTAGCAAAATATATCTTCTTCCTATATTCAAAAGCAAGAAATAAAATCATTAAGAAACACTTCTATTGCACAAGTTCAAGTCACCAACATTGGACACATCTGTCATGAATTAAATGATTGGTCTCGCTATGCTTGACACTGAGACCAATCATTAATCCAAGTAAGTATATATCTTTTTCAGTTTTCAAAACCATGTGGCATGCCATATGATCACTTCAAAACGTGAATATTTAAATAGTTGTTTTTCGCAAAAACTGGCACCACCAGCTTCCACCGTACTATACAGAATTCGAATAGTTTGCACGAATCGATGTGACATCCATTACTGATAAATTATCAAAAACGGTTCGATTAAATTTAAATGGGACCGCTTCAGAGGTAAGTCGGTATACGCTAACTAGTTAAAAAAGATTTTTAAATTGGGTCACAATATCAATAAACATAAGTACGTAAAAAAAATTTGGACGAACATAGTACCTCCTCTTTTTTGTAATTCGGTAAAAACTGCATCGAATAGTAAAGTTTTTTTGCCACATATATTTCCATTAAATTATTACCTAAACAATACCAGTACAAGCAACCAAAACGAGATTCCCCTCAGCTCTCCTATGATTTTATATCATATTTTTAATATTCTCCCTTCGCATGTCCCTCGTGAAGTTGTATCAGACATTTCATAAATTATTCCCGGTGTCGACGGTCCCACACTTGGGAGTAACACATTAAAAAAAGCGCTTTTGTTGATCTGGAAACATCGTAAAGCGAAATTTTAAACAAGTGGAGCGAAGGTGAATGACTGAGGCATCGTTCCAATGGTTTATGATTCGCGAAGTGAAATAAATGTTTTTGTCAGGTTTTGTTCGGGGCTGGGTCGAGTAAACTCGCGTTACTGTTGTCTAAAGCTCGCGGTGTTTTATTGATACTGGCTAAAATTCGTTTACGCGCTCGGTACAGTTTGCGTTCTAATGTTGTTTATAAATAAAGTTAATTCCCCGTAGACTAATCATTGGACCATGGATAGTTTTAATTACCCGTGGTGCAACCAGTTATAAATATAATGTTTTTTTTAAAACAATTTATCGTGAACTAGACGACCCGCCCCGGCTTCGCACAGGTGTATTATACATATAAACCTTCCTCTTGAATCACTCTAGCCATAAAAAAAAACCGCATCAAAATCCGTTGCGTACTTTTAAAGATTTAAGCATACAGACAAACAAACGAAAATAGCGACTTTATTTTATACTATGTAAGGATAAGTCCGCGCTTGACCATCAACTCGCCAAATGGCGACGTTGTGTTTTTTTTTTTTTTTATTCTGAATAGGTTTGCGTTTGACCACCTACTGCCTGTTGTTAAGCAGATAAGCGGTCTAGGTTGTAGCACGCTTACCTAGAAGATACCTATTTACTCGGGATTTGAAGACGCCCACATTGTACTTTAGCGGGAAGACAGACCCAGGCAAAGCGTTCCACATTCTGGCTGTTCCACGTTCTGGCTGTTGAAGACGAAGCACGCAGACCTAGAAGATCTATTCACTCTGATCTTGACAAGCCTTATATTATTATGTCGGAAACAGGAAAGCAAGAAGACTGTTCCACTCCCTGGCATTCCATTCAGAAATGTTGAGTCAGACTTCGTACGTATCGAAGGAAAATCGACAGTGTAATTTGGCGTCTTTATACTTATCTTGTAGTAAAAAGGGGATGGTAGGATAAGGTCATGTAGCTCAGATGTACACTCTCCGAAATGAATCCTATAGAAAATAGACATACTCGCAAACTTACGGCGGTATGACCACGGCTCGGAAGCCATAAGATACAACTTATATATTTAATGTCAAAAGAACCGCCCTTAGAACTAATATAATAGATTTTTTGGGAACATCACTCATTTACACATAACGTTTCGGGTTGATAGGTTACTAAACGGGTATGTACCTCTACTAAAGTCACTCTAGCTCTGGTGTTTTTGGCGAAAAAAAAATCGTTTCTTATTTTGTACCAGATTTAAAAACTGTTTAATGATTATGACAATTAATACAACAGAAAATGAGACAATGTGTTGTTAGAACGGGGCGTTTATTATTTATCAACGTATAGATGAAGACTAGAGATAAGGCAGAGCCCTTAAATCCTACTAATATTATAAACGTGAAAGTTTGTAAGGATGGATGGATGGATGGATGGATAGATGTATGGATGTTTGTTACTCTTTAACGCAAAAACTACTGAACGGATTGAGATGAAACTTTGCAATTATATAGCTTATACATCAGAATAACACGTAGGCTAAAAATTTTAATGATATTGCGTAAATTTTCCATATTATAACAATAAGTGTTTAGTAAGTAGGAAAAATTCTGCCATCTGCGAGCTATACTAGCGGGCGCTCCAAGAAATGTCAAATCGAACTAATATCAAATTATTATTTTTTTGTTTTTTACCATCTCCTTTATTAAGGGTGGTAAAGCAGGGCCTCGAAATATCATGCGGGCGAAGTCGCGGGTAAAATCTAGTACTTATTCTATAAAGTTCCATGAATGTTTTTTTTGGTACGTTATTAGTGCGCGTTGTTCAATGAATAATTTACGCAGAAACGGATAAACCGAATTGGATGAAAATCGGTACAAAGGTGGCTTAGATCTTGGATTAACACATATGCTACTTTTTATTTCGGGCTAACGCGGGTAACACCGCGGGGCGCAGCTAGTACAAAATATAAAATAACAAGAGTAGGGAAATATTTTATATAATCAAATTAGTTTATAGTTCGGCCGTTCAGAGAATGCGCTCCTGACACGTCATCTTGAAAAAAGGTTTTTGGCCGATATCTCGGAAACTGTACATAGTTCGCATCTTTTGCTCCAGTAAACTTTTTTGTTAAACTTACCGTTAACGATTTATGGCCCATTTAATGAAATTTCATTAAATGGACCTTAAAACATTAAATGGTCCATAAATCGTAAACGGTAAGTTTTACAAAAAAGTTTAATGGAAACAAAAGATGCGAAATTTTATTTTCTACAATAATGATCTTAATGTTTTTTGCCCTTAAGTACTTACATAGTTTCCGAGATATCGGCCAAAAACATTTTTTCAAGATGACGTGTCAGGAACGCATTCTCTGAACAGCCGAACTATAAAATAAATAATGTTATTAGAAGTTACCAACAAATTGAATGTAAAAAAGAAATAAAAAAAATGAATGAAAATTAAAATAAGCAGTAATTTCTTATTTTTTTATTATTGCTGTTGTTTCAAACTTAGCTCATGGATTATTTTACAAATCAAAATAAAAAGCTAAATAAATTAGAATTTTGTTCGTACCTATTGTACTGAACTCACTCGTTTTACTTATCATACTTCTTTCATATTCATATTCATATTATTTATTGGTATCAAAAATATAAAAGATACACGTCAAAAAATTATAAAAATTACATTTGTTATTATTAAAATAATAATATCACTTAAATAATATCATCTTTGCTTAGTAGCAAATAATTAAATTGTACTGAGTTGAAACATTACATTACAAAATATCCATAATATTTCCACTGCAATGGTACTATACCTAAGTAGTACTAGAATTTCAGAAATACTCAATAAACAACGAAATTTCTTCAAACAACATCACAGTTGCTGAGTTTTATGTTCTTTTTGTAGCAAAACATAAAACCTGGTTAGGCTACAGAAAGTTAGAAAGATAAACGTAGAATTTCTGAAATATTATCTGTAATAAACAAGTCCCGCTTAAAACTTTAGATATGACTGAAAAACTTGTAGGAGTTGTAAACACGCAGATTCGGAAGAACTTTGAGTAGCGCTTTGTGAACGTTTTATCTTGAGTTTGTCTCCTGCTGCTTCTAGAATAACTCGAGTGGTTCTCGCTAACAGAATACTCGTAGTAACTAAAATACGTGTGGTAGAAATACTAGTTTTACTACTACTTAGGTTCCTAGTAATATGAGTTCAAATTCACATTGTAACATAAAAATCGGCCAAGTACGAGTCGGACTCGCGCACGGAGGGTTCCGTACTGTATGGGAGCCCCCCCTTAAATAGTTTTTTTTATTTTAACTTTATTATTTATTATTGAAGTGAATATAAAAGTAAATATTCTGTGCAAAATTTCAAGCATCTACCTGTTACCATTATTAATATAGAGCGAAAAACGTCTAAAAATCAGGTTTTTTGGATCCAAAGACTGAGCGGAACGTTGTTGCTTAACTTCTTTGATCGCTGACAAACACTCAGTCAAACTACACTATGAACGCAAAATATGAAAGTAGATATTTATATATAGATAGAGTAGTGTGTAAACGCCATTATGTTAATGTTTTATATCAAATAAACAGACTCCTATAAAAATTTAAGTATAGCAAATAAAAATAAATCACCAATACATGCAAATACGATAGTAATATTTGAGCCAAGTGCGTATTGCTTTTGGTCGTTAAAAAGATTCACTACAAGTTCAGATAAACGTTTATTGCTTAAACTTTCTAGACAAACATATAAATATGGAATTTATTTTATTTGACTGACTGAAATCTGCGTTTTCGATATTTATTTAGGATGATTGTTGAAGTTTTACGAATGATTCAAGTTTTCGTTTTAGTTTGAAGTTGAAAGTATTTGTACTTATTTGTTTATACATATTTACAACTTATATATTTTATTATTAAAAACGTTAAATTTTAGATTTTATGCCAAGGTATTAGTTTTTTTATGTTTTAGGTATTTTTAAAAATTTCTTGGCGATGAGCGACTATTGTTTTAATTATACGTGTAAATATGTACCTTTTATTGTGTCACCCTTCGTGGATAGTACCTATTATGTTCAACAGCAGATTAATAAAATAAAATATTACAAAATAGGTATAACTTTTTAAAAATACAAGGTTTTGAGATCCTGGACAGCATGCAGCAGCAAAGTGCTAGCCAAGACAGAGTACAATTCTTATTCTCAAGCCACCCTTCGACTCCATCATCAGATCAGCTCCATAGTACCATATTATTGCATTGTCACTCAATTTACATATGCGTGCGAAATTTCAGCTCAATCGGAAAACCAAAAGTTGGTCATTTTAACTTGCAAGTTTCCGCCCGAACTTACATACATACATAGGTAGGTACATCCATTACAAGTTAAATATAAGCTTGTAAAAAGGTCAGTGCTGTACTCACAGTAAACAAAAATTATGTTCAAAAGTGTTTCGTAGTCGGATTGTATTTGTAATTCTTTACTTTAGGTGTCGCATCGATCATATTTGATTCTACACAATGAAGCATAGGCTAACTTTGAGATGCGATTAGGCCATACCTTTAATTGGTCACATACAAATGTTTCTGTAGTTCGATAATCCTAAACGAATTTCCCAAGTAACATAAGCTTCTATAACCAGGGCTTTTTATCACCAAACAGTAATATAGTAGACCTATAGTGGTAACCGTTATCACTGCTTGCACTATAAAGGTTTTCAACAGAGCGGTTTGGTTCCATAAGATAAAAGAGCATTTAAGTTCTATAAATTAGCTCTTAAAACGTCTACAGGACCATACAAAAGAATTCTTAAAGTGTTGCTCTATAATGGGTGTAAAATATGCGATTATAGTGCTATTTAATACTATAGATAACCTGAAGGACACTTTTATGTATCTATTTGGCACTAATAATGCGTCAAAGTTACTTTTTTAGTACTAGTACTGTAGAAGTGTCAAAAACTCTATTACAAGACAAATTTGCACTGTAAAAGTACCTTGTACAACAATTTCGTAACGTTTTAGCGTTTTAAAAGCTCCCTAAATATGTCTATGGTGCTAGTTCTGTAAAAGCCATGAACATTTTTCTATAGTACTAAATAGTACCAAAAGGACTCCTGGCGCATCTTTTAAATAACTTATATTTTAAATTGTTCTATAAGTGAGTTTGTGTAACTGCTACACAACTAAAGCATACTATAAATGTACTAAAATCTACAATTAAGGGACTAATTAGATCTATACTAGCTTTTCAGTATCTTTTATATGACAAGTACTTCATAACTGGACTTTATATTTAGATAACAAAACTAATAGCCCGGGAGGTAAGTGCAATAAATATTACTAAGTACTTTCTAAAAGCTGAATTTTCGGTGTGTTATGATGGTGTACAAGAATACCCGAGAGTCAGTCAGCTAGAAAACTTAGCGTTTGATGAGGATACCCGTTAGAATTATTTAAAAAAAAAAAGTATCTTGCAACTACTTCTAATAGCTGAAAATTGGTGTATGGGTAGAAAAATAATTTTAAAAAGTTTAATTACCAAAAATTACATGAAACTTTTAAAGCCTACTTGACTTGACAGACCTTGTTACCTACAATCTCTGTCAGTCAGGACTTAAGGCAGCGCCGCTTTAAATAAAGCCTAACTGACAGGCTCAGTTACATGTTTTTTTTTTATTAATTCATACAGTTTTTCCCTCCAACCTCTAAACGTCCCAGCTGACTGACTCCGTGGTATTTTAGTACACCACCTTGATAGCGTAATACCAAAAATTCAGCTTTTAGGAAGTAGTTGCATTTTTTCCGCTTACCTCCCGGGCTATAATTAGTGTTAGGTGAAAAAAATGGCTGACGTTTTTTGTCATGGTAGCTCATTAACAGCACGGTTGGAGCCAATAAGCACTATAGCAGCCATAATCGGAAGAAGTTATTATTTTAATAATTAAAAATTAATTAAAACATGAAAATTATGAGGGCGCATTTTCAAATTTGAAATCAGTACAATGACTTTACCGACACAATTATTTTCGCAAGTGCAAGTTACCGCAGATTTATAGTCCATGTATTGTAGTTATGTCCTTTTAAATACGTGTTACGTTTATCAACAATGGCTGTAGTGACATAAAACATAAACTTACCGATTTTTGTTTTCATGAAGAAAACTCACAAATTGCAAGCAATTGTAATAAAAAAGATCATTGGAATCGTTTTCGGTGCACAATAACACTTTAAATAGGTTTTTGGTTACTTTTATAGAGCAAATTTATGTTAAAAACGTTGCAAGTAGAGCTATTTTAGTACTAAAAAGCGTTTCTTATCACTTTTACATCTCAACTACAGAGCTGATTTATCACCGTGACAGCCTTTATGTAATGATTATAGAATAAATCAGTGATAATACTAGGGCCTATTCGGGGTTCTGTAAACGTTTACAAGACTATTATAGTGCCAATCATGAACACTAATTAGCACGCTCCAAAACGTTCTCAGGTCTTTTATAGTACCAGATTTTGTTACTTGGGTTAAACTTACGCTAAAATATCCTTACCCCGGTGCCATACTTAACCTCTATTAAGCCATTAAAGTCGCATCAAGAGCTCAATACTACTTGAATTCTGTTATTTTACCCGTATAATTGATTCATCAGGACCTCAAGGGTCCGCGAGGGACAAGAGGGGTAAGCGGCAAGAAAGGGGGGAAAAGGGGGAACAATGACGGGAATTAATGGAGTCCCCCCTGACATAATTCATGGGGCAAAAAGGAATCGACGCTCTAAGTGGGCGATGCAGGATGTACGAACACCTTGAGGTGGAAAGTGCGAGCTTTTATGTTCAGATTTTGGTTCATTTTCCCTCATTTTTGTCACTACATACATAATACGGAATGGGATTCAATTGGAACCATCATAATGTACCTAATTGTGGTGATGTAGCTTTTATTAACATAAGCTGCTAACATAAAAATTTGTAATTACATTATTATGAATTTCTTGACTACTTTCAGAACTTTATAGATCGACAAACTCATAATTATTTTGTCATTTTTTCACATTCAGATCGATGACAAGAAAAAGAAACACATTGATTTTATAATTTAACTGAACGCTATAAAATTAATATTTTAATATGACGATTAAATGAAGATATATACCTTATTAGCATAATTTTGACAATTATTATGAGAGGCACATAAATATTTTGACAAATTGCAAACCTAAATTTTGAATTAAACCTTACATTTTTATACATCAAAAAATATTTTATTCCGATCTTTATGCAATATAATTTTAATCAAACACGCCATTTAAATCAAAGCTATTTTAATCTGTCCAAATTCGGATCCAAATTTTCATAGGCAAGTTTATTCAATCACTTATTTATTAATTTGATAAGTTTTAAATAACCTTTTGCACATTCATAAATTGGAATAATTAAATCATTGGTTACATACAAATATTATTGCAGGTAGAATAATAAATAAATACAATGCAATCAACAGATAACAGAGAAGCCACTGGACTGGACCTATGCGGGCTTTATCGAGAACGAAATAATTATTATTGACTGACTATGGGGAAGTGTGATCCATAGTTGTGTGGGTTTAAGATATGTAAGCAGTTAATTAAAATATCCTCATACAGATATAACAATTATGTTGTCATATATGTATACTCAGTTACGAAAAGACGGAAAAAAACATAATTAACGACAAGACATAATTAGAGTCAAGTTTTAGACTGTATGTTAGACTGTACGTACTTATCTATCGTTATATTGTTTATTTGTATGCGATTAATTCTTGTCAGCTCTGAAGTACAGCTTAAATGGAATTAAGGAGTGTTATTATCATCTAACTACCCCTATCACACTTATTTATATGGTATACGACATGTATACTGTACTGACTGCTTCTTTTTTTCATCTCTATTAAATGTCATAATTAAATTCACTTCCAGCTTACTTATAATCATCTTACGCACAGTTCATAATATCTATAATTGTGTTAGACCTACTCATGCCTTGTAATTTGTGTCGTTTAAAATAACAGACACATTTATCAGCAAAGTAAATAATAGGTATACTTTTGACAGCAGAAAAGTCTATGTTATATTAAAGCCAAACTCGATGTGAAATAAATGTATACAAACAAAAAAAAATCAATTTTAGGGTTATCACTTCAAGACAGTGTTACGGATATCACAATTTCTATAGTTTGTCATATAAATCGTTCAGACTTTTCGTAATTTCAATCGAAAAGTCTTATTTACTATATTTATAGATCAATAGCAATAACAAATTGCCAAAAAAGTGAGTTTTAAAAGAAATCAGAATATTCAGTAATTACTTACATTGAAATTTGCATCAACCCTAGCCATTTTTTCGTTTGAGTGCAGAAATCTCAAACAATTGGTTCAGTTTGTCGTGACATTCATCCAATGTTGAAGTCGGTTAATAGTTTGAGTTATAGTACCTAGTAATATTTTAATAGTTTATGTAAGTACCTACCTACTTACATGCCAGTACGGAAGCCTTGGAGTGCGAGCTTAACTAGTTTTTTTATAATACAAAATCTCATTAAATATAATCGAGATGCATATAGTCGATATGATTCGGCGCTCTTGTGTACGAGCCTTTAGATCTCTCTCATCTTTAGATCCCTCTCTCATTATAAACTTACAATAAAGCGAGTGAAGCCACAGGCAGAAGCGTGAGTAATTGAGCATTAGAAAAAGAAGTTCTCTACCCCTGCTGTCAGTGGTTGCTAGGCAACGCTTTGTTGGTAAACATTTCACATCGAATTTGGCGGAAGTATAGGTATGAAACTAAGCGCAACTGGTTGATGGTAGCAAGACAGTTGGCCGATACTCGTCGAAAATATGTACAGTAGCTCGCACAAACTGACACACGTGGCGTAGGACGTCCACGGACAAGTTAGGCTGATTTGTTCAAGACCGAAGAATAGAACCGCTTCTATCCAACCTTGGGCACGGTAATGATATCTAAGAGTATTGTGACTCGGCCCTGTCCTTGAAATAATATACCTAGTCAAGAATTCGAGAGCGTCGCGGTGGTGTTTCTTGATTAACACTATCAATAAAAATCGGCCAAGTGCGAGTCGGACTCGCGCACGAAGGGTTCCGTACCGTATGGGAGCCTTCTTTCCTCTTGCCGTTATTAATAGCGAGCAAAAAACACATGAAAATCATGTTTGTTGTATGGGACCCCCTCTTTAATATTTATTTTATTCTGTTTTAAAATACATCATCTGTGAAAATTTCAGCTGCCTAGCTATCATGGTTTATGAGATACAGCCCGGTGACAAACAGGCAGACAGACGGACAGACGGACATCGAAGTCTTAGTAATAGGGTCCCGTTTTTACCCTTTGGGTACAGAACCCTAAAAAGTACGACTAATTTTGAAGTCATTTACTTTATATTATCTAATCTAATCCTGACCTAACAGACTGAGTTGGAAGTATGTTCCCTTAGATGATAACTTAACTAATGTCTTGACAAAACTTATTATATTTGACATTATACTTATCTAAACAAAATAAGGGGTGGGCGTCGATGCGCTTTCACCCTACACAATAGAGACTTGCGCTCATGTGCAACGGATGCGCCGTCAGACTTAACTGGCCAACGGTGTTGATAACATAAATACCTAGAGCACTACGTGACCACGCAGAACGTCTCGCACGCTAGGGGCAGCCCTTCAGTATTTTAATTTCATCTAATTACTCGTTACCTACTTGATTTTATTTCTAGTTTTGAATCATATTGTACCTATTATGACGTATTATATTTGTAACGAAAAAGAAATCCGTTGTGAATTAAAACGGAAGTGTTCAATAATAATACATAATATTGCGTTTTTAATGTTTTTATGGTTCCGTAGTAAAACGATGAACCATAAGAACATTAATCGCACGCTTATTAGTTGCAAACCCACACGTTCGTTCATCACTGCGGCGCGCCGCGGCTGACTAGCATACCAAGGGCATACCCCGCTCCGAGGCGCGTAGGTATGATTCGCGTTCCGGCCGTTTGTATGAAGAAGGAATACTGTTAGATATCATAACCGTGCCTTGGGGTACTTACTCATGAGCGGCAGACAACGAGTCTTCTACAATTTCGACCACATTTAGTGGCTTATACCAAGAGTCCAACAGTGAACGTCTCTTGTAGCGCTCGTAGCGTAGTTTGACTAGGTGATTGTCAGCGATCATCGAAATTAAGCAACGTTCCGCACGGTCAGTACTTACATAGATGGGTGACCGCGGATGGCATTTTCCAACTGAGCGCTACCGTGGCTCAGATGGCACGTTAAATTGTAGGCCCCGGTTGTTTTAACCGTTTAGCCATGTCAGAGGCCTACAGGCGGCCTAAAAACTCTGACACCAGGGCCAGCCACCCGGCCTATACGAACTTACTTACTTACAGTGAAAGTTATACGGTTTCTTTTAATAATGACAATGTTGACGAACGATTCCAATTCTCAACAGCAAGCGTACTCAAAAAACCTGTAATAAAGGTGCCGTTGTCTTCAAACCCAGTGCATCATATATCACACTTCCGAGCCTGTAGCCGTCTCTGGGGCCACTTAGATACACGTAGTAATTAATTAGAGCCCTTGTTCGGTTACAACCTCCACTGTGCGTTGTATATAACGTCTAATATACGTACGGCAGTTGTGTTCAGTTATGCATGTGAACGTCTGACGTCTGTTTCATGAATTGTTTGACTGGAATATTCAATTAAAAGCTGAGATAAACGTTATTAGGCAATTTAACGTTTTGATACAAACCAGAGATTTTAATAAGCACAATATGATTTACAATCCATCTTTAGTCATTACTACATACAAAGTAAGTAAATGTCTGTCCATTTCCTATAGGATTCATTTCGGAGAATGTGCATCTGAGCTTCACGACCTTATCTGATCCCCTTTTTACTACAGGACAAGTAGAAAGACGCCTCACTACCACCCCTACACTGTCGATTTTCCTTCGATACGTACGAAGCGGTTTGACTCAACATTTCTGACTCGTACCACCAGGGAATGGAACAGTCTTCATGATTTCTTGTTTCCTAGGAGATTTATAATCTAAAGCTTTTTAAGAAGTTCTAAGTACTACTAAGTTTGCGTGCTTCATCTTCGACCATAACGTCGCTCACCATCAGGCGAGTTGGTGGTCAAACATGGCCTAAATGGCGTTAAAAAAATGGATCTTTAAACTATTACTGTCCGTATTTTTTTTTATTATTATTAACAAAAGGTTACAAAATAATATACATATTAAAGTAACACTAAAAAACCTTTGGAACGAGGATGCTGGCATCGTAATTATAGGCATAAAAAAACTGTTTCTCAGTTGTGACATTAGCTACAAGCTGCGCACATCTCTTATTTTGTGTCGTCGCAAGCATATTTTGACAATATTGCAACTGCGCATCCACTCGTAACGTGTTTACAGGCGCCAAGAAGTAGGTATGTTTTGGCCTGTGCGTTTTATAACAATGCTTTTGGCGTACACTATAAAAGATTTATGTCGGTGATTGCTCGTGCGGAAACTTTTAAGCAAGTCACACTCATTTGTTATTGTTTGTTTTAGACACGCCAAGTGACCTGATGTTAAGCCTATTCTTAAAAAAAGATCTCCAATTTATTTCCTCAGATAAAGGCCATTTTTCTAACTCTACTTAACATGACAACCAGTAACCGTTCACGCGGGTCGCGCTACCTTTTGTCGGCCAAAATAGCATCATTTTATTCCAAACTCGCCGGCCCTAGCGGACGGAAAGGGAGCCGTTTCCGGGTATACGTCTCAGGTAATAGATTCTTTTGACACCAACCCTTTCTAGTGCACACCCATGAAATTAGTTTTTCGGGCAGATTTATGAGTAAAGCTTATCATTTTTGTGTCGCAAAGATTTTTCCGTGGAAAGTCTACGGACAAAGGACAAATTTTGTTTGTTTGAGATACGTACTCGTAACTTGGCCTAATTTTTTAGCTTACCGGAAAAATAAATAAATGTTGGGGAACATCTTACACACGGTCTCTGACCCCAAACTAAGCAAAGCTTGTGATATGGCTGCCAGAGACTGATATACTACGTATACATATTTTTAAATACATACTTATATAGATAATACTTAAATAATACCCAGACACAGATCAAACACCTATGTTCGTCACATAAATGCTTGCCCTGGGTGGGGATCGAACCCACGCCTCTGTGATCCAGAAGTCATGGTCACTAACCACTGAGCCACCGAGGCAGTTAAAATAAGAAGCGAGTTACCGTGTTATTTATTATTTACTAGCAACCCGCCCCGGCTTTGGACAGGTGTATTATACATATAAACCTTCCTCTTGAAGCACTATTTCTATTTAAAAAAAGCCGCACCAAAATCCGTTGCGTGGTTTTAAAGATATGAGCATACATAGGGACAGACAGCGGAAAGCGACTTTGTTTTATACTATTTAGTGATTTGAAACTAATACATATACAATATGTATACTTATACAAATAACAGCACCAAAAAACCTTTCGGTCCCACTCTGTCCCTCTTAGATCCACATATAACCTCTCTCTTATGACTCCTTCAGCACGTTGTGAAAATTTTTATGGTAAATCGTTTGCATTCCAGGCTGTTCAGCTTTGGAATGCATTGCCTGTGTCTATTAGACGCGCTCCATCTCTGGCGGTTCTCAAAGAAAATGTATATGATCATTATATGTCGCAGTTGCCGTCTCTCTAATTATTCTCAAAAATTATTTATTTTCACTTAATTCTGTCATCATTATAAGCTGTTAAAATGTAGTCATTTATAATTTCCGATATAGTTGATTTATTATAAATATATTAGTTTATTTTATACTGTGTATAAGTAGGTTATTATTAGAATTTATTAGAATGTATGTTGTTTAAGTAAGTATATTTATGACTTTCATGCACACCCCGTCGCCTATACCTTTTCGTTAATCCTTAACATGTAACGGTTGCCTGGAAGAAATTGCTTTTTAGCGATAAGGCCGCCGATTGTAACACTTGTTTGAAGTTTCTAGTTTAAGTTTTCCTAGTTTATTTAAGTTTTGGTGTGTCAATAAAGTATTTATCTATCTATCTATCTATCATTAAAAACCCGCACAAAGACGGTACGGATAGCTAGCAGGCAATATAGATAACATTATAATGGAGTAATTATACAGGGCACACATGTTACACCAAGCTAGGTTAAGTGAAGTCAAGTGCTGTGCTTAACTAACCGCATATTGTATGACCCCACTCACCCTGATTGCAGTGCTATTGTGACTTACAATTAGAGCAACGGGTTAGTTCACTTAGTGTGTAATAAAGCTGATATTAAACACTAAGTGAACTAACTCGTTCAGTCGCTTACCCGGTAACGTCCACGTGAACCCACAAAGAGGGCAGTTGACCTCATTAATATGACATATAAATACCATCCATCCATCAGCCATAGGATGTCCACTGCTGGACATAGGCCTCCCCTATGGATCTCCAATAAGACCGGTTGGTAGCGGCTTGCATCCAGCGTGATTCTGCGGTCTTAATGAGGTCACGTCCTACGCTGCGCTTTCCTGCACGCGGTCTTCACTCGAGAACTTTTTGACCCCATCAGTCATCAGTACTCCACGCTATGTGCCCTACCCACTGCAATTTCAACTTGCCAATCCGCTCGGCTATATTGGTATCTTTGGTTCTTCTGCGTATCTCCTCATTCCTGATTCGATCTCGCATTCGAGAGACTCTGATCAAAACCCTCTCTATAGGTCGTTATATAAGCTCTCATTATTAAAAAGGCCCATAGTGAGAGACCACGTTTCAGTGCCATATGGTCTATAAATACCGCACGATTGATATTCACTGCTGAGTATACTAATGCAATAGCTTGTGAAATATGAAATGTATATTTTGTTTTATGACCACATACCTAATGACGCTGGAAGCAAACCACCTGCTACCAGTGTTATTGTAAATCATTAGGGGAGGCCTAGTTCCAGCGATGGACGACCTATGGCTGAAATAAAGACAACGAGACAAGCGGATATGGGAGAATAGCATTTATGTACCTGTAACCTGTATCTGTAAGAGCCTTTTTAATAGTCTGCTGCAGAACTTAGGCCTACCCACAAAGGGTGATTAGGCCGTATCCACCACCACCCAGTGCGGGATGGTGGATTCACATACATCATCGAATTTCTTCTACAGACGTACACAGGTTGCCTCACGATGTTTTCCTTCACCGAAAAGCCAATGGTGTGATATTCCGTACTTAAGTTCCAAAGAACTTCTTGGTACGGGACCTGGATTTGATCTCACGACCTCACGATGGTGAGGCGGGTATTACTACCTATAGACCACCACGGCGGCAGCCGCATTTATATACGTTGTCCCTAAAACTTTCAAAAATACAAAGTTTCTTGGTCCGAATGTACTGCAATACCTGCGAAAATACAAGGAAATGATTACTCGTATGCGGTTTTTCTCTCAACATCATCATCGTCATTATGATTTATGAGACGTCCACTGCTAAAAATAGACCTCCCGTGTAAATACCCACCTAGTCAGTACATGTCTTACGATGCGCTTACTAGTACACAATATCCGTTCGAAAAATTTACGGCCTTTTTGGCCATAAGTTCTACAAAATATGTGCCCTGCCCAATGCCACTTTAACTTGCTAATCTGCTGGGCTATGTTGGAAACTTTGATTTGACAAAGATGCTCTAGTTAATATAAAATATTTACCTAGTTATTATAATCTACCTTTATCCCACTTACTTAGGTGGATTCAAAACACTTCTAATAATCTTATTTTTCTTAAATACGAGTATCAAAAGAATATATAAAATTAAAAAGGTCTATATATAAGCAGAATATCTAATAAATATTCAAAACTGAAAAAGCACCGCCTTTGACAATCTAATTCAAACAAGATTAGTTTTTAAATAAGACTAAAAGGGCTAATAAATATTTATAGAGCTGACATCACACGCACAAAATACGCCTAAAAGAAAGTAACAAGACCTGCCTAGTAAAAAATAACTTGATGAAAAATAAGTAACTCTACCGAGGCAATCGGGCTAAGTGCTCTATAGCGCTGTAGAGTATGTAGCGTATAGCGTTCGGGAGCATAAATATCGAGCGTATGTGTAACGAGCCATATCAGCTGTGATTTACGAGAATGGGGCTCTAGACCTGTGTGTAGAGCTGCGTTTGATTGGCGCAGTCACTCTGCTTCTGAAGGTTAATATGGTTATAGCCAACTTGCAAAACGAAGTTCTTTGGATGTTCTATATCCATCAATCAGCTCTAAGACGTCTAATTATAGCTCTGTTCGTATATTTGCACACCTTTTGTACATTAAGATACATTGTATAAGTATCAGTGGACATTAGTTCCACGCGGCAACAACAGATGGCGTTGTACAGTGTTAAAACGCGCAATTGTAATTTGTTAGCTATGTACGGCGTCTGTTTTGTGGTCAAATAAAATTGTTTTTTGGTTCAGTAGTAAACTGGTCGTTTTATTACACCGACTTCTACTCAAGCGCAGCCCGGGTGAGGCGTGCGGGACCAGAAGATCGTTCATACATTCATGCTAAAATCATAATGTGCCATTCAACTCTACTCGCAGGTCTCTCCAATTAATTCTCATCCTTCTTGTTTCTAAATGTTTCAATGTTCTAAAACCAAAAGTGTATTTGTTAGTTTATTGGTTTGTTCCTCTTTAACGCAGCAACGGAGCAACGGGTTGACTTGATTTTTGGCTTGGACTTGGTTTAAAAGACGAAAAATGACATAAAGGTACTTTTTATCTTGAAAAAATAAAAGGTTCATGAGGTTTCACGCTGCGGGCAAAAACTAGTTTCTAATAAAACTGTTTGGAAGCGGTTTGTATGTATCGTGTTCTCGCGGTTTTAATTAGATCACCAATCATCAGCCACCTTGTACTGAACATCCTACACTGTGCTTGTTTTTCATGGTTTCAAGTATAGAAGCTTACAATATGAGGCTATCTATTCTCAATCGTTCAACAAACTTTGTGTTCTGTCCACTACCACTTCAACTTGCTGATTATTTATTTCTATCAAAGATCATAGGTTTAAAATTTAAAAAAGAAACAATTAAATTTAGTTGCTTACGAGTACTTGTCATATTTTGATTATTTGTAAGCACATGAATCATACAACAATGAATAATGTACTGACAGTCATTAAGCAAAATTAAAAATTAAAAAAAAACCCCACGACGCTAAAAATCTCATCGAAAAAGAATAAAAGACGTAATTTTGAATATTTGGGAACGTGCATTCAGCTACCACGTACACATTGCTGAAAACAGAATTGTAATCGGAATTTCGTTTTGATTATATTGCAACATTGTTTTGCACTAATATTGTGGCGCCCCCTAGTGAGTTACAGCCATGACACCTGTCTAAGAACAAGAACTCATCAACACGAACCCGTTATTGAAAACCGCATCAAAATCGGATCATTAGTTTAGTTAGAAGATAGGTGGGAACATTACTTTGCACAAACGCACACACAAACATCTCTCACCCTAAACGCATAAACCTGCTCCGTTCCGTCGTGGGTAAAAATGGTTCGCAAATACGCTCAGGATCTAGTTCTGCTGGTCAGTGCTCAGGATGGTGTTGTCGCTGGCCTGGACCCAGCGCACCAGGGTGACTGCTTTATGCGTTATGTGGATAACTTTGTCTAGTCTACCAATCTCCTCATTCCTATTTTTTACTTATTTTACTTGAACTGAGGCCGTAGACGGTCGAGCTAAATATTATTAATATTAAATAAATCTACTGTATAAATATTTGATTTTATATATATGCGGCAAAAAGATACTAAAGCTATTCTAAAATTATCACAAAAACAGCAGTCTGACGTTAAATTAAACCAATAGAAAGACTTATAAATTAAAGAAAAAGAAGAGAAAAACCAACCCGCACTAGGCCAGCCCTAGGTGGATATGGCCCAATCAGCCTTCGTGGATGGGCCTACGTCCTGCAGTGGACTATTAAAATGGCTGGTACAGAAGAGAAAAACGTGAAAATAGCTTCAAACGTTATTGAAATTTAAAAAACCTTTTAAACCCATTGACGAAAATTGGCAACGAATATAAAAAATATTCAATTTTTCACAGAATTACCACTACACCAATCGTTTTAATCCACTGGCATGAATAAATCGTGTTAAATTGCTTTTATAATCCACTAGCAGTATTGAAAACGGCATTTCAATCCTTTTCTAGGCCTGGACCCATCAATTCACGCGAAATATAATATTTGCGAGCCCAAATCGGGTCACCGCGTCAACTGCACCAGTTTGTGATATCGGAGTTATGACATACGCGTGTAGTTTTGTGTACGTACCTATATTTGTTATATTCAATCTTACTGATCGACAGCGAAGATCTCCGTCTTATCACGGCTATCTTGCTTTCGTCTGCCAGAATCAGATGTTGGTTTTCGTCTACGGGTCGCATTTTTCAACGGATCTTGACAATACTTGGTTCTATTTAAACAGATTTTTTTCGTCGGTGAATTTTGAAAGGGTGGTATTTTCCTGAAATTGGATGGAAATTTGCTTTCGTGCTTTTTATCTGTTGATTTATTTTTATTTCTTTTTCATATGGGTTTGCGTTTGACTACACACTGCCTGATGTTAAGCAGAAATGCGGTCTAGGGTGTAACTCGCTTACCTAGAAGATACCTACTTATTCGTGATTTGAAGATGCGTACATTGTACTTAAGCAGGAAGAGAGACTCAGGCAAAACGTTCCACATTCTGGCGGTTCGTATGAGGAATGTGGACTCGAAACGCTTGGTTCTAAGAGATGGAGGGATGTCCTGCAAAAGGATGGCGCTTTAGTCGCGTCTGTCTAGCCGTATGATAGAAGAAAGTGGCAGGTGGGACCACATTGTCCAACTCCTGGGTGCTCTCACCGAAGTGTATCCGATAGAAGGCTGATATACACGCCATCCTACGTCGATGCTCGAGACTTTGCAGCCTCAACTTAGTCAAGATTTCGTTGCCTATCAGCCTCCTGGCTCGCCTTTCAATCGACTCCAAAGCTTCCAGCTAGTATTTAGTAGAACCATACCAAATATGAGAGCAGTATTCCATGAAAGATCTTACTTGCGCTTTATAAAGACCAAACAGTTGCTCAGGTATTAACAATTATTTCACTTAGGACTAGACACAGTTAGACTTCTAAGTGAAATTTACATTCCAATAGGAATATAAATCAATTTTATGATTCCAATTTCTCAAAACATGTGCGAAAACAGTTAGGTTCCCAAAAATCGTCACATCCATAACGCTCTAGCTCGAATTCCGGCAGTTTAACCGTTTTAAAGGCAGGAAATACCCAGATGTTATTTATAGTGCGTTTAAATTTAATAAAAATTCACGTTTTAAACTTCGTCACCATCATTCACAGCCTTTTGTAGCTGCTAGGTATAAGCCTCTCTCAATGTTCCATCCAATCGTAGGCCCCGGTTGTTTTAACCGTTTAGCCATGTCAGAGGCCTTCAGGTGGCTTAAAAACTGACTCCAGGGCTAGCCATCCGGCTAATACGAATTTACTTTGTTCCATCTACCTTGATTTGATCTGCGATTTCGACTAAACCTTGTCTGTCTGTCTCACTTAAAAGTACTCTAGAAAAAAAAAACAGAGTAAGTAAATCGTTGCTTAAAAGCTCACAATATTTACAAGCGAGTCGTATCGGGGTCAACACGTCAGCTGCACCAGTTTGTGACACCGGAGCTATGATATACGCCTGTAGTTTTGTTTATGTCTCTTTTCATTATTTAATTTTAATTACGCACTCATGGAAATTTAACATGGCTTTTTTACTATTGGCCTTCAGGCGGCCTAAAAACTCTGACACCAGGGCTAGCCACATATACAAACTTACTTATTATTGAAACATAACCTGTAACTTGACTCATAGTGGCTTTAGTGTTACTTAAATTGATTTTATTTTATTTTCATTGAATAAATCGTAGCAACAGTTTTGGCGTTACAAGACGCGTTTAGGCATTTAAGTTATTTACTCTTTTTGGCTGATTTATCTGACCCTGAACATTTTCATACAAAAATATTTCTCAACATAAATAAGATAAAGTTTTCGATAAAACGACAGCCGTACCGAAAACCAATAAATTTCAAGACGCCATTCACCTTCCACGCTTCATATTAACCCATTATTTCTTTCCGCTTCAGTAAACCTTTGCAAAACAGGGATCAGGAAACTCAAGACAAAAATAATCCCCAGAAAGAAAAACCTTCGGGAAAAAATCCTTATCAATCTACGCAAAAATCACAAACATTCACGCAATAGCTGAGCGAATTGGGAACAATGATCAGATTACCGCGGAATAAAACGAAGCTGGCAAGATGAAATGGGCACAGAGCCGTGGTCGGATTAAAATCAATACTGGTGTCGTGCAGGCAGAGTGAGAACTTGCTGTCGGTACAATTGTGCACAGTTAAGGCTAGTGTATGTGGGATGCAGGCCGCTTCCAACCGGTTGGAAATCCAAAGGGGAGGCTTATGTCCAGCAGTGGATGTCCTACGGCTGATAATGATGATGATGAAGGCTAGTGTGAACTGCGAACTTGGCCATACAAAAACAATAAGCTGTTATCTACCTCAAAATATTATACAACTTGGATTATATTTTTCATGTTATTAGCGCTTCTTAACGGTTGGAATAAGTCGGCCCCACAGAACAGAAGATTTCTTTCTCTCTTCTGTGGTCGGTCTGCCATCGAGAAAACTAAGCCCGGGATCACTAAGAGCTATTAAATCATTTATACTACAATATTCCAATAAATATATTTACCAACCTTTCCATGGAGGTAAATAACGTACCTTTAACTAGTTATAATTTCTGAAAATAATGTAAGCCAAATCACTGTTCCCAATAAACGAAACACCGTCCGTCCATCAGATCGAACGGATAGTGTGATGACATGGGCACCGGGTGTGCAGGATGATGGACCAATTTTCGGAACGATGCGGTGTGACGTGTTGATGGAATTAACTACAGCTCACCGTAGCTCACTGTAGCTCACTGCAGCTCACGTATTGGAGTGTACCTGGCACGGAGAGCTGGGAACATGTTGGTTAGTGTAAAGTTTAGAAGAGCCAATATTGTGCAAGCTTTCTGTAGGCTTGGATCACGTGATGTTTAAATATTTTGATCCTGTGTGTTATCTTGTTTGTTTCGTCAATCTGTGCGTACCTATTATTAATTGCTACGATAATGTAACATAATTCTACGAATTTGTAATTTTACGAGTTTGCCGAAGTAACAAAAAAAAATTAGAGGACAATTTTTTTTTTTTTTTTTTATTTCGAATAGGTTTGCGTTTGACTACACACTACCTGATGTTAAGCAGATATGCGGTCTAGGATGTAACACGCTTACCTAGAAGATACCTATTTACTCGGGATTTGAAGACACCTACATTGTACTCTAGCGGGAAGACAGACCCAGGCAAAGCGTTCCACATTCTGGCAGTTCGTATGAGGAATGTGGACTCGAAACGCTTGGTTCTAATGCGTGGGATGTCCACCATAAAAGGGTGGCGCTTTGGTCGCGTCTGTCTAGCCGTACGATAGAAGAAAGGGGCAGGTGGGACCAGATTGTGCAACTCCTGGGCGCACTCACCGAAGTGTATCCGATAGAAGGCGGACAATACATCTTACACACGGTCTCTGACCCCAAAATAAGCATAGCTTGTATATATGGATATGGCTGCCAGATACTGAGACACTACATATACATATTTTTAAATACATACTTATATAGATAGTTCTTAAATAACACCCAGACATAGAGCAAACACCAATATTCATCACATAAATGCTTGCCCTGAGTGGGGATCGAACCCACGCCTCTTTGATCCAGAAGTCAGGTTTGCTAACCACTGAGCCACCGAGGTAGTCAATATACGAGTAGGTTATAATACTTATGTTTACTTTCCTTATTTGTTACATTAAACTTCTGTATGCTTAATACATAACTATTATATGGAAAATAAGTACTTAGGTACTTGACGAAGATTGTACAGATAATATTGTAATGTTTTTTTTTTGTTTCAAATACTAATTTTTTTGTAGTTATATTTTTAGTCGCATTTACGGAAGTGCCCATTGTCATTTAGATGTAAGATATTTTCATGTCAAAGGGCATAGTATGGAGCTCGTTTGGAGCTCTTTTCTTTCCCTTTCTGCTATAGAGGTAGTGTACCCATATCCGTGAATAAAAATAATCGGCCAAGTACGAGTCGGACTCGCGCACGGAGGGTTCCGTTCTGTATGGGAGCCCCCCTTAAATATTTATTTTATTTTGTTTTTAGTATTTGTTGTTATAGCAGCAACCGAAATACATCATCTGTGAAGCAATCAAAATTTCAGCTGCCGAGCTGTCATGGTTCATGAAATACAGCCTGGTGACAGACGGACAGACGGACATCGAAGTCTTAGTAATAGGGTCCCGTTTTTCTCTTTGGGTACGGAACCCTAAAAACAATGAGTTGCACTGCAGCCAGCAGAAGTAAAAACTTAAACATATAAAGTACTATCATTTATGTGGTAAAATCGTAAGTCGATGGCTAAAATACAATATCACACACGCACACTCGCGCAAGCGCCCTGCGCCTCTTAAACGAAACAGCAGGAGCAGGCATACATTTTCGCCGCGCGGTAGAAAGAGAGGGGGATATTACGCCGCGCTGCACTAGTCTACTCTCCTGCCGTCTTACGAATTTTTAATCAGTTCACGTGTGCTGACGTGTGTTTAGCATGTTTTAACCATCCCAAAAAGTGCACAACGCCGCTAATGAGGTTTCACTTTATCATCCATCCATCAGCCACGGGACGTCCACTGCTGGACATAGGCCTCCCCTATGAATCTCCAATAAGACCGGTTGGTAGCGGCTTGCATCCAGCGTGATCCTGCGGTCTTATTGAGGTCATCTGTCCACCTTGTGGGTGGACGTCCTACGCTGCGCTTGCCGGTACGTGGTCTCCACTCGAGAACTTTTCGACCCCATCGGTCATCAGTCCTCCGTGCTATGTGCCCTGCCCACTGCCATTTCAACTTGCCAATCCGCTGGGCTATGTCGGTAACTTTGGTTCTTCTGCGAATCTCCGCGAGATCGAATCAGGAATGAGGAAACTCACTCCTGAAACTCTCAGGAAACTCACTTCACTTTAAACATTAAATTAATGATTAATACTATCTTGCCCAGCTGGAATGGCACTCACTAAACTCTGGGAAAAACTTACGTACATACCTAATATGTAGTCAATAGAACTGTCAGCACGAAGACGAATAATACGGAAAAAAATAACCAGATACAATAAAACCAAGTTATTGAGCAGATATTTGTTTAGGATCATATGAACCAAGTCATCATTCAGTAACAAAACCACAAAAACGGCAATCAGAACCACACCAGAACCTAATTTCGTAAAGATATATTTTCTCATCAGAATCCTTTCAGAGGGGCCGTATTAAGTATTAATCTGTCCAGGGAGGGTCGAAACATAAAATATTACTGCGGAGGGATGAAGACGATCCTTCGAATATTGTATCGGATGAACCGTTGTTCAGTGGTTCTCAAAGTTGCCTGGGCTACGATCCATCTAATACAAGTTTACAAAACCGGGACCCACTTTTAGGAAATTTAACCATTCCCAATATGAATAAAAGATTTTTTAACACGTTGACTGCCATGTGTATCCTTTCGGATACACAAGGCGCTACATTCAGAGGCCACGTGTTTCTTTTGGGAAACACACGCATGGCTAACTTTGGAGGCTTGTGTGTCTGCGAAGAAACACGTTTTCATACATTTTACTACGGTTTCTAAAACCTCTGGCCTCCACGATTGTTTCGGTCCGAGTGGGTTTTTTGTATGACTTTTTGCTAAAAAAATATGAGTGAAAAAAAAACATCAAAAATTTTTCCTATGTCATTTATTTAAGTTATTTATAATCATTTTTTTAGCTTACAAAATCACGAAAAATAACAATAATCAGGCTTAATAATAAGTGAAATTTCTCAAAACACTCCTCACAAAGCAATGTATTACAAACAGAGCAAATTTTGCTTGTTTGTTTTGCAAATTTGACTTTGCCATCTACAGTTATGCTTTTTCTCCCATACATTTTATAACATTCTACACAACGTCCTTTACGCTTTTTAGGAGGGTCCCCCTTTACATTCCACACATGTTTGTGGCGCCTACCCAACGCTGAGCGTGGTGTTGGTGGTGCTGGACCTTCTTCAATTGTTGTATATTTACGAATCATCCTTTGATTACTTGTTCTCTGAATTCAGTTATTTTCAGCTTTTTATTTCGGGTATTTTCACAAAACAAGTAGTGGGCATTGACAATGCTGGTACCCCACAACACTTCAAAAAATAACTTCCGGTACCTCTTTGTACAACGCCTCAATGCGGAGCTGTACGACGCCATCTGATCACTAAGATATATGCTGGTCTTTCCGGTGTTATAGTCTACAATGCATTTCGGTTTGACGATCGTACAATTTGTACGACTTTGTTGCGAAATCATGTCTAGTCCTGAATGTTTCGTAGACAGTGCGCAAACAATCCTTTTATCTCTCCACTTCATTACCATGACGCCATCAGCAGTTTCCTTAGCAGCAATTTCTCCGTTTCGTAATTTTGCAGCAACCACATCTGCAGGCAAATGCTTTCTGTTCAGCCGAAGAGTACCTACTAAATGTGTCTTTCTTCGCTTCAAGTTTTAAGCGAGGTGTATGCTCGTATACCAATTGTCGGTGTACAATACTCTTCCTTCATCTAGTAATCCGTCGATCAGTTCCATAACAACTGATTCGGCGACGCCAGTTGCAACATTCTGCGTTTGGCCAGAATATACCATCATGTTCCAAGTATACCCTTTATACGTGCATAATTTGAAAACCTTCATCCCATATTTGTGGCGCTTGTTAGGTATATACTTGCGAAACAATAGACGACCTCTCCATGGAATGAGGCTCTCATCAATGCATAGTCTTTGTCCTGGAGTATATGCTTCTTGAAAGTTACGAATAAATTTATTCATAACAACGCGTAGTTTGAATAAACGATCATAGTTTTGGGCTTCTTCGTTGAAAAATGTAAAAATTTGAGAAGCAACTCAAACCTGTTTCTGGGCATAATTTTTCTAGCTAGGGGAATTGCGTATAATTCGTCTTTTCGCCAGTAGTCACGGATAACAGGAAGCTTTACTAGACCCATCCATCCAATAAGAGCAAAAAATCTAGCTATTTCTTCTTTATTAGTGGGGACCCAAGCATGCATTCTAGAACCAGCTGAGATGTCTTTGTCTTTTAGCAGTTCTTGTGTTGCGTATAAATTTGTTTCGTCGACTATTATTGTCAGTATGTCATCTGTCAAAAATAATTCAAAATAGTCAAGAGGGTCAGCGTCTGCTAAAATTCCCTGGTATATATCTTTCATGCCACTACAATGTTCAGCAGTAAATTCAAAATTAGGTGGGTCGTCAGGCTTGCAGCTTTGCCACACGATGTTTGTAAGGTTCTGCGCTGCTTCGTTATGTGTAGTAGCTCCAGAGGTGCTAGGTCTATCGTTGTTCAGTCTAGGACTTGTGGCCCTTAATCGAGCTAATGGCACATTGTCATCTGATGAGTCTGACGACACGGAGACATCATCCGGTGAATCTGACAGATAAGATTGAGATTCTGGTTGGAAATCAGGATCTGCCACCGAATCATCACTTGAATAATCCATTTTTTAATTGCATATAGTCTTTTACTTAAGAACAACAAGGCGCCGGGTGACGACGGAATTACTTCAGAGCTTCTGAAAGCGGGTGGTAAACCAGTACTTAAAGTCCTTCAGAAGCTTTTCAACACCGTCGTCCTCGAGGGCATAACGCCAAAAGCATGGAACAGAAGCGTGGTGGTGCTATTCTTTAAAAAAGGTGACAACACCTTATTGAAGAATTACAGACCCATCTCGCTTCTGAGCCAAGTTTATAAGTTGTTTTCAAGAGTCATTACGAATCGTCTCGAACGCAGGCTTGATGACTTCCAGCCTTCCGAACAAGCCGGATTCCGAAAAGGCTTTAGTACCATGGACCACATACATACGCTGCGGCAGGTTATACAGAAGACTGAGGAGTATAACCAGCCACTTTGCTTAGCGTTTGTGGACTATGAGAAAGCCTTTGATTCGGTCGAGACATGGGCTGTGCTTGAGTCTCTTCAACGATGCCGTATTGACTATCGGTATATCGAAGTGTTGAAGTGTTTGTATAATAACGCCACTATGTCGGTCCGAGTACAGGAAGAGAGCTACAAGGCAATCCCTTTGAAGAGAGGCGTAAGACAGGGAGATGTTATATCTCCGAAACTGTTTACTGCTACTCTGGAGAACGCCTTTAAGCTCCTGGAATGGAAAGGATTCGGCATCAACATCAATGGCGAATACCTCACTCACCTTCGGTTTGCCGACGATATCGTAGTCATGGCAAAGTCGATGGAGGAACTCAGTACGATGCTCGAAGGCCTCAATCGAGTATCTCAACAGGTGGGTCTTAAAATGAACATGGACAAGACAAAGGTCATGTGTAATTCCCATGTTGTACCCACCCCCATTTCAGTTGTGAACTCGGTTCTTGAAGTCGTTGACTCGTACGTCTACCTAGGACAAGTAGTCCAATTAGGTAGGTCCGACTTCAAGAAAGAGGCCAATCGCCGAATCCAACTCGGCTGGGCAGCGTTCGGAAAATTGCGTAACGTCTTCTCGTCCGACATACCTCAGTGCCTCAAGTCGAAAGTTTTCGACCAGTGTGTGTTGCCAGTGATGACTTACGGCACAGAAACGTGGTCTCTCACTATGGGCCTTATTAGTAAGCTTCAAGTAGCCCAACGAGCCATGGAGAGGGCTATGCTCGGAGTTTCTCTACGCGATCGAATCAGAAATGAGGAGATCCGTAGAAGAACCAAGGTTCATACATAGCCCAGCGGATTGGCAGGTTGAAGTGGCAATGGGCAGGGCACATAGCGCGGAGGACTGATGACCGATGGGGTCGAAAAGTCCTCGAGTGGAGACCACGTACCGGCAAGCGCAGCGTAGGACGTCCACCCACAAGGTGGACGGACGACCTCATTAAGACCGCAGGTTCGCGCTGGATGCAAGCCGCTACCACCCGGTCTTATTGGAGATCTTTAGGGGAGGCCTATGTTCAGCAGTGGACGTCCTATGGCTGAAAGGAAGGAAGGAAGGAAGTCTTTTACACTGTGTTTTACTGTAAATATTACTTACATATTATGGCACTTTTTATCACTTTACACTTTTATTCTGTAACAAAAAGAAAAAAAAAGTTAAAAAGCCATGAAAAATATATTTTTTGGTGGATTATAACTTTTTTTTCTTTCTTCTCATTCTTCTTTCTTTTTTTCGTTATTCTGTATTATAATCTGTAACAATATAAAGCAAAATATAAATAAAAAAAGCAAAATAAAATGTGTATCCAAAATGATACACGCGGCCCCTGAGTAGGGTTTTGGCACAAAACTTTTTCAGGGGCCCTGTGTATCTTTAAAGCACACGCGAAAATTAGTGGAAATTAGTGGAAAATTAGATGAAATATCAATGTCTATAGTATTAAAACAGCATAATAAAGCCGATAAAGCTATAAAAAAGCAAAGTCCAAAAAATGAAAAACACCGAAATATAGCGTGGCAGTCAACGTGTCTAACCACATCAAAACAATTATTTTAATGGGAATGATGAAATTGTTTCCTAATTAAGTTTTGCCACTACAGTTTTAACATCAACTAAGTATGGGAAACAATTTATTTATTTAAAATAACTTTTTGACGTTGTTTTTGTTAGCCTGTCGTGTCCCACTGCTGGGCAAAGGCCTCCTCCGATCTTTACAGATTAATTTTTTTTTTGTAGTTGAAAAATCTTATATTCCATTTTTATCGATTTGAAACTCTAGTTACTTTTAAAATGTCAAGTTTATTTTGGTATTTAGTTGTAATGTTAGGTTTGATTATTGTTTTATCTGTTAAGTTTTGGACACCAAATATACAATTTTAGCATAAAAATTAAACATTTTCAACAAAATTGCAACCAAGAAAGATTTTCTGTTAAGTTTTGGACACCAAATATACAATTTGAGCATAAAAATAAAAATTAAACATTTCCAAACAAAATTGCAACCAAGAAAGATTTTAATTTTTTTGTAGCATAGATATTTGGATCCTCCAGTGGGCCGCGACCCCTACTTTGAGAAACTCTGCCGTAGGTGGATATTAAGTATTGATCCTCGGACCTCAGCCGGATGGTAATGAAGTAAAGGTTTCTTTTCAGATGATGTAGAGGCGCGTGTGGGAGTTATTGAACAAATGGTAGCATTAGTTATAGTATAGGCTTTTTTGTAGATCCTGTCTGGACATTAAAACACCCTTGGAATTTAAATAAAATAAGAGTTACATTTGAAACATCACTCAATTTTACAAGAAAAGTGGCTTTACCCGCTTTTTATCACAGGATCTTTTAATCTTTTTCATTTTTTCAAATAATGCTTTGACTTTTTAACTAAATCTAAACCAAAAATGTAGTCAATCCATTGCTAAGTTGCTCCGTGAAAGAGTAACAAACAAAGCAACAAACTTTTAAAATATTAGTAAGATACGAGTAGATAGTTCATAGTTCATTTATTCGACAAATGGGTGTCAGAGACACACTTTTGAATAGCCAACAAAAATCTACACAATGGTAAAGACTTAACAAGAAATCAATTACATACATAAATAAATCATCCATTTCAAACTAATTCACATTACATTATTACATTACAGTTTACACCACAGAACAACAGAACTATCTCTCTTCTGTGGTTTACAAATTAAAAACAAGTAAACACAACAAGGTGCCAGTTGTATGAATGACGAAAACCTACCAAATGTCTCAAATGTATAAAATCGGGATATGTAGAGTTTTTCTTACCTATTTTATAATTATCATCATCGACCGTTTAGCGCCAATGCATATGGCATATTTAATTTCCACGCGTGAATTTATACACGAAGAACTCTCTGTAGAGATAAATAGAACTTCGTAATAAAGACTCGAGCAGTAAAAAACTATGCAGTAAAAAACACAACAAGACCAATTCAACTGCCTACTGTAATCAAATAATTCAATTAAGCCATGTACAACACAAGCACCGAAATAATTACCTTATATTTTCAAAATTTCTCCGTCTTACCACAAAAGTTTTACGCACGCTTTAGATATTGTTTAGCAGTAAAAATTGCACGGTTAAACAGAGTTTAAAGCGTGTTTAAATCTGGATTGCTTCTAAAGCTTCGACACAAGCAGCCTCAAGTGCCACCATGTCTGAGCAAGAAGCTAAGTCGCCTTGTTTGTTAACACCAAATGGCAATGATGCGCAATGAAAGTGGTCCTTTTTATTGTGTAGAGGATTTTCTCATTGGGGTTGTTTGAGTGAATATATCGTGCTGCATGCAATTCGCTTTGCCAGTCTTATTGGAGAATTATAAAAGATATCTGTGTCCAGCAGTGGATGTCTCATAACTGAACAAACAAACGTATGAATAAAATTTTAAGTAAATTAGATTAGTTTATTAGTTATGGGTATATAGTAAGCAAAATTGCAGCCTCAATCGTACTAACAATGTCAATACATTCAATAGCATTCATGAGACTCAAAGGTTATGGAAAACTATATTATATTTTGTATCCTAAATGTAACTAGAATAATAGCAACTTTAACAACAAGCTTTACTAAACAACCTTTAATAGCAACTAAACAAGCTTTAGCTTTAGCAATTTTAACAAGATTTGGTTTGTCAAGACAAACCAAATCTTACTTACTTAATCACTATTGTTTTAAGTTTTTGAATAAAAAAAAAGGCAGAAACTAAGCAGATAACAGTAATTTATGTTTTGACTTTATTAACTTGTTTAAAGTATCTCCTGTTATAATATTCCTCGATCAAAACGTCAGATAATGATTCTAAAACGTTAATCTTCCATTTAAAGCCAATTTTCCGTGTCATGTGAAGCCCCATCCAAGTATTGCCCATATGTTTTTGTACATAGTTTTTTAGCCGTCACTAAAAGTCTTATAAACTATAAAAACGTCTTGTTACCATAAAAACCTCGTTTAACTATTGAAAAGTTTTTAATGAGGTTATTTTCAAAAAGTTTTTAATCTTCACAAGGTTATTTTCAGTAAGTATTGCTCAAGAAAACAAACAATAAAAATACGCAAATAATTGGATTTTTTAGAAGCTCGTCTAAAGCCAAGTGGCAACGTGTCTTGACCACTGAGTTAACACGAACGGTGGTAATGAGCTGTAAGTAAGTGGTTCTTTTAATCGCAAAGAGGATCTTCAAATTAGTGCCGGTTGGTTGAATGCGATCTTTTTGTGAATCAAATGCTGTCAGTGGGAAGAGACCGTTTTTAAAATGTTTTTAGGGTTTCGTACCCAAAGGGTAAAAACGGGACCCTATTTCTAAGACTCTGTTGTCCGTCCGTCTGTCTGTCACCAAGCTGTATCTCATGAAGCTGTCACGGTTCATGAGATTTTCACAATAGAAAAAAAATATTTCCCCTACAAGGATCCTAAATTTTTAGCCGCTTTTCGCTTGATATTAATAACGGTGATAAGTAGATGCTTGTGATATTCACAGAATATTTAGTGAAATATTCACATCAAAAATAAATAATGAGAATAAAATAAAATAAATGTTTAGTAAAATTTCCCATACAAGAAACGGCATTTTTTGCTAGATATTAATAACGGCAACAGGAAGATGCTTGAATTATTCACAGAATATTATGAGTAAATTTTAATATGTTCCCTCCAAAAATAAATAATTAAATTTAAGTAAAATATATTTTTGAGGGCTTCCATACGGTACGGAACTCTTTGTGCGCGAGTCCAACTCGCACTTGGCCGATTATTTTGAATTGAAGATGATGACAAGAAACTAAATCCTTGATTATGTATCAAAATAACATACATAAAGAGTCTAAGAGAGGGATTAACCGGAATCTGGTTAAGAAAAACCGTTGTTTAACTTTACTAATTAAATATGATAGTGAAGCAGGTGATATCTAGCTTGTTCAATATTCATCGCTAGTCAGATACTAATACATGTATATATTTTTAGCCTTGAAGTTTAATGTATCAATCGATTTCAACCGTGTAGAGAATTTGAATAATTCGTACGGATCGATGTAGTACTTTTTACATATTTATTGATTTTTCAAAAACGAGTCAGCCGATTTCGATGAAATTTAAATAGAGGTCCATTTGAAATTTTAAATTTCTACCTCTGATCTACCAAACATAAAAAAAAGAACATCAATTAGATTCATAATTGCGCGTTACATACTCACAAAAAATCGGCCAAGTGCAAGTCGGACAGGAGCCCCATTCCTCTTGCCGTTATTAATAGCGAGCAAAATACTCTTAAAAATCACGTTTGTTGTATGGAAGCCTCCCTTAAATAGTTATTTTATTCTAATTTTAGTATTTGTTGTTATAGCGGCAAAAGAAATACATCATCTGTGAAAATTTCAGCTGCCTAGCTATCACGGTTCATGAGATACAGCCCGGTGACAGACAAACAGACGGACAGACGGAATAATAGGGACTTAGTAATAGGGTCCCGTTTTTACCCTTTGGGTACGGAACCCTAAAAAAGACATACAGTCGAGAAACATACAATTGAGATCCTCCTATTTGAAGTCGGTTAAAAACAGGTACTATCTAATCTCTAATGTAAAAACAGATACTATCTATATGTATGACACATAATAGGACAGATGACAACATATTTCCTTCTCTACAAGTTCTAAAGGACGTAGGGGCGTTTTCGCCCCTTTCTCGTATAAAATCATACACTCACCATCAAAAGCATAATCGCGCACGTCATAAAACTGTGAGTATTCATAATTTTACGTTCCTAGTGTATTTTACACAGCATTTTTAAAGCGCCAGACCAGATTTAACACAGTTCTTTATGGGCCCATGTACTGTAATGTTCTTTTCAAGTATAAAGGGGTGATATACTCGTAAGCACAGCAGGCTAGAGTGTGTACTCGTTACCTGAGTGGCATAGAGCCTTTTGTATTCTTATTTGTTACCATGCATAAAATTTCGAGTATGGTGTAAAAAAATATATCTTTTCCTACTTTATTTACAAGTAAGTATTTTTTAAAAGGGTTTATTTTCTTCTATCTTGTACAAAATTCGAATATTTTGCTCGAATTGCTTTCATTATCGGAATATACTTCCGAGGTGGTCCCATTTAAATTTTACATAAATCGCCTGAGCCGTTTTTGAAAAATCAACAAGGAAGTAAGTATGGAAGTCAGTTTTGCTATTTTTTTGTGAATAATAATTATAAAACTATACCATTTTCATGACACTACCAAAAAGTGTCATTTTACACTCGCTGTGTGTGTCACATTCTGGAAATAAGAGAGCTACTAAAATCTCAGTTTGCATATCTGTTATCCATAAATATTTTATCGTCGCATCGCTGGTAGTCGGCGCAATCAGGGCCGTTTATATTTTCACCATTTTTGCATCCCATTAATAATGGATAACGAGAGACCAGGGTCTGTACCGTGAGCGCTTAGCCCCAACCTGAATAAGAGCGTATTAGTTTCAACATCATAAGTAAGTGTATAAAGGTCGGGTGATTAGCATTATTCTCCGAATTTCTAAGCGTCTTGAAGGCTTCTGATTAAATTAAACGGTTGGAACAATCATGTACCATGTACCGTTCATATACAGGGTTATTTCTAATCAATTAGCATCCTTTAAGGGGCTTATTCTGTACATCACAAACAAATGACCCTGTATAATTATAACAAATTTCCTAACGAACTAAAATCCAAAGATACGGATACAATATTTAAAAAAATTAAAACAATTTCTAATAACTAAATTCTATTCTCAATTATACATTGGACGAATTTTTTAAAAGAAATACATTGCCATTAATTATAGTATTTTTGACATTCTAATAAGTTTTCATTGACATTTTAATTTGTAACTTTTAGTCGACATTTAGTTACCTACGATTTTGAGTTATTTTCATTAAATAAATGAATATGACCTAATTATGGTACCTTCCTCTCTTCTCATTTTGCTGCGCCCGACGGGGTCTACATGCCACTTTGTACCCTTTATATTTTTACCACCATGTACTTTATGGAATCAGAATATATGAATTATGAACGTGTCATTCGAGCCCGGGTAGTGTACAATTACAAAATTTACCATGTAGGTGACCTATCGCAAGATATAGATTGCTTCATTTTTGTAATTTACGTATAAGCGCTATTTTATCACCGTGATCACAACCATAGCCCCTCTATTCCAGTCCTGGGTGGCTCCAATTGCCTCGGTTATGTATAGGTATGTCACGTTCCATGTCTCGCTTTTTTCTATTTGAAAGAGAACGACAGAAAAGCCAAAACGATAAAATGTAGGTTTGTTCTAAGAGTTCATGGTAAGGACCATGATTAATAAATGGAAGATACGACGTATCATATTTTGTTGTGTGTGTTTGGTTTGGTTAAATGACGGTTCGCGGTCCGCGTTACTATGAATGTTCTTGATGAAAAAGACATTTTGCTCAGAAACTCATTCATTTTTGCCATTTAGATTTGAAATTGTACATGTAAAGAAACAGATGTGTAAGGTTGGATCGAAATATGGGCTTAATTTGAGACGTAAAGTCATAGTCAAATTCTCTTAATTTCGTAGACACATTACATGTTCTTGAAAACGTCCGATAACAATGCTTTTAATTATATTATGATTATAGAATTAATTCTTAAAATTTAAAATTCATTTCAAAACACACCTAAAAATTATCAAAATACGTAATACTTCAACATTAATGTAGTCATGTAATACAGAAAACTGCCCAGAAATAATACGTACATTTGCAACTCATAATTTTGATGTTAACGCTTTTAATTACTTACACAAAAATTAAAACTTACAATCACAATTAGTTTTTCTAAAAGAACAACAGCTGATGGCAGTAACCAACATTATCCTGAAAATTACTTTTCAACTAACGCATCATCACTATCACTATCACTACATAGTCAAACAAAGTCGTTTCCGCTGTCCCCGTGTCCCCATGTATGCTTATATCTTTAAAACTACACAACGGATTTTGATGCGGGTGATGATTTTTTTAATAGATAGAGTGATTCAAGAGGAAGGTGTATATGTATAATAAACCTGTGCGAAGCCGGGGCGGGTCGCTAGTCTCTTCTATAATCATCAAAGCGAAGCCCCCGGCGCTCCACCTGAAATTTTAATAGGGTTCCCACTTTCCAACTCTGTGCTCCCGAGAAAGGATTTATTAAAATGCTTGTTATTTGTTTTAATAACATATTTTTACGTGCGTCCCTCCGATAATCCAACTTTGAGCGCGTGTTCAGGGCAGATTGCCGAATAATTGGCACTCGCAATAACACACGATTTATTTTTTAATAAGAACGCCCCAATCCGATCCGATCGTGATTGAAAACAAATACGAACACAATCGGGTTTATATCAATAAAAATGTGGAATTGGAAAAACAATAGCGTTCTGAAATGACGTTTCGTTTCGACGGCTGAAGTTTGTTAATTGAATAGGTTTTTGTTATTTCTTTCAAGTTGAACGGCTTTCAATTCAATCAATAGTACAATGTTGTAACATAATAATGTTTTATACCAGAAAAGTGGGTATTAAATATCGCTGTCCTTTGTGGGGCAGTTATATAAAATGTGTGTAGTGATGGTACACGTTTTCTTGCTTTTATTTAAGATACTATTTTTTTTTCTACTTTCTAAGATATAAAAATTGATGAAAAATAGCATTTGTCTGTGTTATCCAACATTCAACTGATAATTAGTGAATGTGCACCAGAAAATAATTTAACATAAAAATAAATCAAATATTTATATCAAATCGACCTTTACAAAAATCGAAAAGAATCTAACAGTATTAAAAGGTACAGCGCACATCCAGAAAATCCATATTCAACATCGATTACAATCATTCGATATAAATATACCCGCGAGACGAATAGCATTCATCAAAAAGCCAGCCATGAATCGATAGTACTGAATGGAACACATTTTGATTAACGACCCTCCGTTAATCGGGATCCCTAGTCGATTAATGACTCGATATACTACTCGATACTGAGTAATGGTGAGTCCGAGATGCCACCGTCGTAATGCGAGAGGCATTGTTGTGATAATTTTGTATTTAGTTTCGAATTCGATACGAAGGGGCTTTTTGCAATTCATCACAGCTGATGTTAAATACTTTAGTAAGTTCTTAAAGGTTCGGTGGTTAGAACTGTTGTCAGAGCTTCTCAGTTCTGTGAAAGCCTGTGACTTAAACATAAACGGAGGTTTAAAATCTGATCAATGATAAAGCCACGATAGCGATCATTTTAACAAGTTTTTATTTAACTTTCAATGAATGTACCTACGAGTATGTAAGTAAGTTCGGGAGGAATCTTGGAAAGTAAAATTTGACCAATTTTCCGGTTTCCGATTGAGCTGAAATTTTCCACGCATATGCATATCGCATGACGATGCAATAATATGGTACCATGGAGCTGATCTGATGACGGAGTCGGAAGGTCATAGGAACTCATTTACTACTCGTAAACAAGATTGACCCGTCGTGTTTGGGCTCGTTTTACCTGTCTTGGCTAGCACTCTGCTGCTACATGATATCCTGGATCTCAAAAATTTGTATTTAAAAGTTATATATTTTTAAAATAATTTTTAAATTTTGAATTACAAGTAAGCTAAAACTATTTTACTATGGAAATTCACGTGGTTTTCACACATTTTAAATGAGTGCATTGCGAGACGGCTCCGCGTGTTATCACTCGCCAACTTGAGAAAGGTCGCCGAACGCGATCGAAACTATAGTCGTGTTATGACTATACGAACACGTGAGTGAGTCCCGTTGAATATCTTTTAAAAAGCTAAAACTAATTAAGTTCGTATAGGCCGGGTGGCTTGTGTCAGAGTTAAGCTTAACGAGGTGTATCTAAAATGACAGTCATATTCTAGATATCATTGTACTTATCATCTCGACTAACTTTACTTCTATTAAGAAAACAACACTGAAAACAGAATCGTCAGCACTCACAACAGAATTTGTTTCTTTTGTCTTCTAGATAGATAAAAATACTTAGGTCCTTTGAAATAGCTGAATCAATTTTGGTAAAACATTTCTAAAAACTAAACTAAACTAACTAAAAACAAAAAAGTATAAATCAGTTCGTCCGTTCCGGAGCTACGATGCCACAAACAGACACACGCGCGCACACACTCACCTACACACACAGACATACGCGCGCACACACACACTTACACACACGGACACACGATATCAATCTGATATAACAATCCCCGTCATTTTTACACCGAGGGTAAAAACAAAACCTTTTTTAAACAAAGGTTTCGTAAACACAATTTTCTCACGCTGCACATTATTTTACATTGCATTCCCAGCACGATATGTGAGACTTTAAAACCTAACTAAACGTTGAGCAGAAAATATGGCACCATTTTTAGCAGCTTGCGTGACACCGTTATCAGGGAGCGTGACAGTGTCGCGCGGGCTGTTTTAATTTTTATGTTATTTGTGGTTTTAAGATTGTGAATATAAAAAGCGATTTTTATTCTACTGAGTAGTCCTTTTTTGCTGTCAAAGAAATTGCGGTATTTTAGGAACTTTTAAATTTAAGTGAACTGTGGCGTGTCATTGGTGCATTATACTGATCGTAAACCATTACACTTTAAGGCGTGAAGCGTATCTTTTGTATGTTTTTAACGGTAAAAACTTTAAGGAAACTACAGGATATAAATGGTATTACTAAAAAGATAAAAAAATGTTAGCGTGTTGTCAAATAACACAAAGTTATTTAAAATGGACGATACTAATGGTAAACAAATATTTAAGCTATTTTTTTACACTTTAAGGCGTGAAGCGTATCTTTTGTATGTTTTGATCGGTAAATACTTTTAGGAAAAAACAATATATAAATGATATTACTGAACAGAAAAAACAATGTTGCCGTGTTGTCAAATAACATAAAAGTATTTTAAAATGGATGAAACACATTTTATAAAATGCAATGAATAGGTTATATGAAATGCAATGCATAATTCAGTATTATGAGGGAAAATTGATAATAAGGATGTTGAGTGGTGTTATGTTATCATTACTCATTATTTCAGGCATGTGACATCCATTACTAATATAAAAAAACCTCGTTAATCGATTTCCATTAAAACCAGTCAGACGCGGCCTTAGATACATAGTGAAATCTAAATTTAAATATGTTATTTTATAGATTACTTTAGATTATTTATGAAAGCTAATGTAATTCTACCTGTACTATGTTTTTTTAATCCTTTTTAAAAAATTGTATTGTAAGACAAAACAACGCATTTTGTGCTTTCTTAAAAAGAAACTGAACTGTACCATACCAACCTTTTTAATAGTCCACTGCAGGACGTAGGCCTGACCACGAAGGGTGATAAAAAGAAACACATTAAGTTAATTTATATCGGAGGTTTAAATAATAATTAATATATTAGTGTAGCTATAGTATCATTGTAAAGCGTCAATACATAAATACATTCAGAGTGCTCCTACAGTATCATCGGTCCAAATTATGCATTACACTTTTTTTACTAATATTCCAGTTAGTAGCTTGTAAAGCCTCATTTATTAGATTCACACGATAACTGTTTTGACTTACGATTCAGTATAATAAAACAGATGTCGTTTAGCGGGTTGCGTGACACTGTCACGTTGGATGCTATCAGGGCGTCGGGACGTTGTAAGGTTAATTGGATAATATAATGTCAAATAACTAAGAATTTTTGGATAACTTTATGTTAGGATTGCTTTAGATAATATAAAATTGATGCAAAAATATAATTAAGATCCTGGATTTAGTGTTGCATACAAGTTCTTATGCTTAGTATACAATATGATGTGTAGACTTCGGGCAAATATCTAAAGAGCCACAATTCCTGAGTCAAAGTAATAAAATATGTCCATGCGCCGTCATACATACCTACTTAGATAAATACAATAAATAATTCACAATGAATCTCGACGTTATGTCACCTAATAAGTGCTTGTAACCGAGCACTTTGGCATCGCGCAGCGTTGTAGTCGGCTTGCAATCACCTTACGACTAACTAAAAAGCCTGCCCACTACGTAGCTTGGGCAAGGTTTTGGCTTGGGCCCTTTTTTTTACGATTGTGACTCTATAGATATTTGCTCGATGTGTGTAGATTAAGATACGGTCAGCTCACTCGGGTACAAGTAGCGGCACGTAAGTCTAGCGCTGAGGGTACTGTGGAGGGGATGGCTGCGCATGTTGACCGTCATACTAAACTCATGCGCAGCCATCCCATCCACACTTCGCTCAACGCTAGACTTATATGCCGCGACCTGTATTAAACCCATGGCCATGGTCATCCTTGCCCATGGCTCACTTTAGCAGCTTTCAAAAGACACTAGCTTACTTTTGACTTTAAAAACCTTTGTCTTTTAAATTTACCGGAATAGTCTTAAAGTTGAAATGGCAGTGGGCAGGTCACATAGTGCGCTGGACTGATGACCGATGTCAAAAAGTAATGTAGTTTAGCGTAGCGCTCATAGCGTAGTTTGACCAAGTGTTTGTCGGCGATCACCAAAGTTAAGCAACGTTCGGCACGGTCAGTCTTCGGGTGAGTGACCGCAAGTAGCATTTACAACTGAGCGCCACCTTGGCTGGGACGACACGTTAAATTGTAGGCTCCGGTTGAATTAACCATTTAGCCATATCGAAGGCCTTCAGGCGGCTTAAAAATCAGTGGTGGATTCACTTCACTCTTTAAAACTCTGACACTAGTGCTAGCCACCCGACCCATATGATTTTTTTTATTGAGTAGAGACCGGCAAGTGGAGTGTCATCGTCTCTTCGAACTGTGCCTTGCTCACTGCGTCTCCATTACTTAATACAATTTTTTTGATGTAATTTTAACCAATAATAATAAAATTTATTTATTTCTTAAGCTTAAATTTCTTGTTTCCTATTTCGGTTACCAAAAACAGGAAGGTAACGAAGGGTATTTGAAGCTTTTTAATTTAGAACGTAATTTAACTTCATACGTTTGGTGTTAGGGAGATAATTAAAGAAAATTTGACATCAAAGAAAATTCTTTGCATTTGATGTGCTATGAAGTGTGAAAATGAAATATACTTTCTATAGACATCAATGCATAACATTACGAAAGATGGCAAAGTTACATATTATTCATTATTCTGTACAATTATATAAATATGTGGTAAACATTTCATTCAAATCACACTAGTATACTGAAGTATGATATAGGCACAAGCGTTTACTCATTTTTCAACTTTGTCGACCTGTATCTCATTAATGGTACATTTGACAAAAAATCGTTTGGGAAACCATAAAATGAATTTAAGGTTTCCCAAACGATTCCTTATGTTCCTTACTCAACGACATTACACACGAGGGGTTAAAAAAAAATCACCCCCTCTTGACATGTATGGGAGCAACCCCTATATGTATATACAGTTTCGTTTTTTTAAAGTAAGTAGGCATGACACGTTTTTCTTTAAAGCATTTTTGACGTTACTCTTACTAATTGCAATTGTAATTTAAGAAATATTAAAAACGGCTAAGTACGCTGTAATATAACTTTTTATTAGCTAAGTATGACACGGTTTTCTTATCAGTTTTTTTTTGCTTTTCTTACTAATTGCAATTTTAACTAAAGACATATTAAAAACACTATATTATTAGAAAATTAAAACTCGCCTTTATATCAAAGTTCATATAACAGTAGGAGTCTGATGCCCATTCAGCAACTTCATATTACACTCGCTGATAGGCCTCGCCACACAAGTTGGCGGATCAACGTGCGGCTTTCATGTCACGTCACGTTGGGATTGGATATTGCGCAGCATCTAGCTAACTTTACATCCGCCTACTTGTGTGGCGCGGCTTATACGAACTGAAGCATATTCAAATATACCTCATACTTTGCGATTCCACGCCAGTTGGCAGGCGATAAATTGAGATTTTTCTACAAAGCTTTATGTTACGGTATGTAATATAATTACATACCTTCAAGGTGTTATTTTAATAATAAACCGTACAAATGCAAATGGTTCGTATGGGCCCATACGAACTTACCTTACTTACCTTACCGTACAAATGCAAACAATAAAGTAGCCATATCTTTACATGGTCATAATTATATTTATTTAACTATTCTAAACATGTTAATTAAGAACGGCATACGCATACGGTATAAAAATAAAAAATCGGCCAAGTGTGAGTCGGACTCGCCCACAAAGGGTTCCGTAATTTATGGGAGCCCCATTCTTCTTGCCGTTATTAATAGCAAGCAAAAACCTCCTAAAAATCACGTTTGTTGTATGGGAGCCCTCCTTAAATATCTATTTTATTCAGTTTTTAGTATTTGCTGTTAAAGCGGCAACAGAAATACATCATCTGTGAAAATTTCAGCTGCCTAGCTATCATGGTTTATGAGATACAGCCCGGTGACAGACAGACAGAAGGACAGACGGGCATCGAAGTCTTAGTAATAGGGTCCCGTTTTTACCCTTTGGGTACGGAACCCTAAAAAGAAATCTTGTTAATATTATAAAAGCGAAAGTGTTTATGTGTGGATGCTTGTTCCTCCTTCACGCAAAAACTACTGAACGGATTGAGATGAAACTTTGCAACAGTAATTCTAATACAGAATAACAAATAGTCTAAAATTAATGAAAATATTGCGTGAAACGAAGTTCGCCGGGTCAGCTAGTATAACATATTAATAAATGAATTAATGATAATAATGTACCTTTGCAAATTATACAAACCTATTCTGCGACTGCGAATTCATAAGCAATACTCTTCGATGTAATTGTGCTGGTCACTATGACCAACGTTTACTATGGGGCCAGGTACTAAATAATATCATGAAAAAAATTACATGTTTAGTACTCGTACATTTGTCGATGTTCGAAAATCTTTTTGTAAAGAATAGCTCATTTGTTTCTGATTTGGGATTTAGTCTCATAGTCACCACATGTTTTGACTGAGATATAAAATTAGTGAAATTAGGGCTGATAGAGTTAGGGCTTGTTGAGTAGAAGTAGGGCTCTACATGAGCTCTGATATATACACGAAAATGTTTTCTATACGCTTTAGGTTCATTACAAAAATTCGATTGATACATTTTTGTACACAAAAATCAAAGACTCATGACTTTACAGCCAAGTATTTTTCATCCATGATTTAAATATACCTCTCATATATGTACGTTTTCGCGATTCCACGGCAGTCGTCAAGCGAACCGATAAATTGAGAATTTTCAGGAATACGAGACGCAAAGATCACAGGGGAGGCTCCCATATCGGCGCCTTAGTAATGATAGAAATACGACGTTTCCCGTGGCAGCTTTTAAGGGTCTGCTTCTCTGAAATGTTTTATCTTACTCACATACTATCGTTAATATCAGTATTATCTATTCGAAAATCCGTTTGTTTGTTACTCCTTCATGCCGCAACGAAGCGACAGATCAACTTGATTCTTAACTGTCATTGGCTACTATCATCCCGGAAAAAATTAAGGATGCTTCTGAAATCCGTGGGTAAATCTAGTTATTATCTAACATCTCTCATTTAACATAGCGAGGCGCTAAATGGAGCCGCTTCTAGCTAGTCTTTATTGTAGTCAAATTGGTTTAAAATGTAAGATTTCGTTTGGCAAAGTTCAGAGATTTAGAGCCTATAAATTGAAAATTTTCAGGAATATGAGATGCAGATATCGTAGGGAGGCTCATGTATCGCCGCCTTAATAATGATAGAAATACGATCTTTTCCGTGGAATCTTTCTTTCACACATACTATTATGCCTTAAATAAAATATATTATGTAACGCTCATAGCGTAGTTCGACTAGGCGTTTTTCAACCATCAACGTTGATAAGCAATATGCAGCAAAGTCAGTTTATGGATCTTTATGATATACATGTCGGGGACTGAGACTAATCGTGTAAATCACCCGCAATCGTTATTTGTGGGTCATCCATTAGTACGGCTCGCCGGCGGTCTCCTGTTGTCCATCTCACCAAAATAAACACTCTGTACTACTGCAACGGGTGGTTTTATTGACCTAGTATCACTTTGTAATCAATTTAACAAGAATTTTCGCAGATGAAAACGGTTTTAAAGTCAATACTTAGGTTGGCACGGGTGCAATGCCGCCTTGCGCTCGAAATGGAATGAAGTTTGTCACCCATCTGTCATTTCATTCCGACACAAGCATGCAGTGTTGCCACGTGCGACCCCATTCAGGTGATACCCACTTTAAAATCATCACTATTGCTATCAACTAAATGCAACTATGCTGTCTCGTTCCGTCATACATATAAAATGCTCACACATACTTATAAGGAACCAACTCGACAATTGCGATATTTTTTTAAAAATAATGTTCAAAAACTATGGACGTAATATTGTGTAGAACAGCTTCTTTTTGCGCAATTTCCGGGTTTGCTCCTCACTACTAAAAGCGTGTCATAACAATGGACAAATACAAGTACACTGGTTCAATTTTTTTCACTTGTGCTCAAAGTTGTGTTAGGTACTTTGAAAATTACAAAAACTTAAAAAATATGCTTATATGTATCATAGTTTGTAGAATTACTAAATATGGAAGCAATTTTGGTATTAATCGTGTTTAAATTCTTATTTAGTAATATTTGATCATAAATATAGACAATTGTGTTCAAAAGAGACAGCCATACTGCCCTGCTTAGAAAAAAAAGCACAACTGTTTACAAGTAAGTTCTGAGATAAATTGAAAAAACTTTGCGTCATAGTTTAATTGGTTCAAAGCTGAACATCGAAGATGGACTTTTTGTTATTATTAATAAAAAATGTTATGTTTTCTTTATCCGTAATTAATTGTAATTTATTGTTTTAATTATATAAGATATTTAGAAAAAACTATTTTTTTCTCTTGATATACGCTTTGAAAACATGAGCACACTAATGAAAAAAAACACAAGTATGTACATATGCTTTTTTAATGAAATACGTATTAATTTTCAGAAGATGAAATGACACAACTACCTAGTTATGCTTTTTTCTCTAGTATGTACCTAATGTTAACCATGTGGAAGTACTAAAACCAACAATTACATTTATGAGTATTTATTAACTTTTAAAATGGAATCACAAGAAAAATATTGAGATTGTTTCATTCAGGTAACTAAGATTAATCATTAGCATTTAAATCAACTCTACAAACAATTTTACTCAACATTATGTTTAATAAATAATAATATTCAAATGTCATAATCATTTATAAGATCAGCAGCGCCGTCATTGACTGGTAGGTCTTCCCAAAACTTTACTCTATTTGGGGGCATCAGTTTCGAGAGCCGTTGTATAATATCTCGTTTTCTTTTGGAGGTGATTCCTCTAGCTTCCTCCTTGTATGTGGGTGAAGGTAAGCCATTCTTTAAAAAATTAGCTTTAATGAAATCCAGTTTAATAGGTTCACCTTCGAAAGGCGTTTTGTAGTCAATCATATACTCTCCTTTTGTGAACTTAACTTGAACCATATCGTTCAAGTAAGGACGCGGCTTGGTAATGCTGATTTTTCTGGAAGCTGCGCAATCATCAAAGGTAAAAAAATTATCGATTTTCATTTCATGTACTTTTACCTTGCCACTGTTGGCTGATGCGACTGCACTTTTGAAGTCTCTGAAATCGTATATTTTTACCATTTTTTTCATAGATAGTTCCACCTGGTGGTGGAAACTATCAGCCGACATAAACGTATGCCCAGGTTCGAAAAACTTAAGAGTAATGGTGTCAGTACTTAGCTCTCCAGAATTGATTAAGTAAACGATGTATGAGAAGAGGCACCAGTTTTTATTTTGTCCTGCGCAATTGTCAAGCCACAGCGTGATATTTTTTGCATCTCTGACTTCCATGAAAAACATTCTGAATGAACTCAAAATGTCTTCTTTTTTACGGCCCGATATTGCTTCGTGCCATAAAACAGCTATTGGAGCCTCTTTGCTAGTTCCAACCGGAACAAAACTCTCATTAAAAGCGATTAAGCGAGGACAAAATACGACTGGTTTTATGGATTCCATCCGTGGTAGCATTATCACTTTTTGCAAGTCAGCGGAATAACACACCGTATCATCTTCACTCCTGGAGGACTGGTAGGCGTTTCGAGCACTCACAGCTTTATCAAGATGTTGGTCATGTTTTTTACAAATATTGCATTTGAAGTGGCGTATTGTCTTATCTGGGTTATGAATTTTATAGGATTCACATCGGTCGCATTCTTCATGCCCTAATTTGGTAAAAGATATATTCAGGCTTTTGACAGTCTCCCTGTATAGATCATAGGAACAAATTTTACCATTAGTTTCGCAAAAGGCGTTATACATGTTTTGAACAGTGATTTCTGATGGCAAATACCGTCGGTTTGGTGCATGTTCACGGCGATAATGAGAAATAGCCGGATTGTAACTCATGATATGTTCTATTATTATATTTCGGTCTATTTTCTTTTTAGAATTGGTTCCTCTCTTGTCATTAAGTGCAGAATCCTCTTTTAGTTTCAATGCCATGTTGATTGCAGAGTGATTGTCTTTTTTAAAACCTAATGTATTCAAAAAGAACTCTTTGCATACTGTATGTATTTTTCCTGTTACATTAAAAGAATATTCCATCGTTAATTTTCTTTTATAATTCTCCGAGTCATCGGTTTTTCTCCTTTTAATGGGTTCCTTACAAATTATGCGTTCAGCGATAAAAAGTTTTTGTTCACGCCAGGTCAGGTCCCAAAACTTTTTATTTATATTTTCACGTTCAGGTTCTGAAATGATTTCACTGCAACGTTTCCGACACTGATGCTCCCCGGTATTTATAACTTGATGCTTAGATTTTTGATGTTCATGTTTTTCTCCAGTCCTTTTCTTTCAATGAAGTATTATGTTTTTTCCTTATTCTGGGTTTGCCTGTTTTGGTAAGTTCCGGATTTAGTATATCATCTGCTATATTTTGTGAAGTCGGTGGTTCTGTTTGTATATGCGTAGAAGTTGTCGGTACATTTATACCAATTGCATCATTATCATCAGAATCCGATAAATAGGCATCTGATGGCACATAATTCTTATCTTTTACAGAATCGTCGGAATCTTCAATAAAATCTAGTTCAGGTCTAACAAGTAACTTGGTTTTCAAATGATCAATGTCAACGTTGCTTATGTATTCTCTCGAATTTTCATACTCCTTGACTGAATTTACCGTTACTGACAACTTTTCGTATGAAACCGGATAACTGAAAATCTGTTCCTCGGTCAAATATGATTTCAAATCTGTATTAACTGCATTCGGAGACTTTTCAACATCATCATGATTTTGTGCGGGTTCAGTACTTGGCAGTTTATTCTCTTTATCCTCTTCATATTCACCTCTAGCCAATCGAAGTAATCTTTGACACCTAGCTGACTGCTGCATTGTTCATTTGTTATCTAATAAAAAAAAGCGATATTTAGCCTCCACCAAAATATTAAAGCTCATGCAGTTTAGTAAAAGGAAGTTAAAAGTAACAGTTATGGGGATTAAGTTCGTATTATTTTAGCAAAAATGGGATTTTATTTTAATTTAATACAAGGTAGTACCCATACCTACATAAATAAACCCACTTTATTCAACAGCACAAAACAAAGCTCGTGTTATTATATTTCACACAATATGGAATGAGCCCTAATATCTCTATTACGAATTAGCGATTAAGCCTTTAGCGTATTACGTAGGTAATTGTACGTACATATTAGTTAAAATACATATATTATACTCTAATAATATATATAAATAATACTTAATCAGGTAGATTCTATGATCTATCGAACAAAGTTTATGCGTTTGTTTGTACGAATCACGTACGTAGTCGGTTAAAGATGACAATATGAAACTTTTCATATGTTAATATTATTATAAAAGACAGCACAATATTGTGTTCAAGTAACGTAGAATTAGTTATATACCAAAGGAGTACTTACCAATCTTATTGTTTTAACACTCGATTCACAATTTAAATACGCGTGGCCCGTGTCCTTCTCAAACGCAACAAAGAACAACTAGAAGCGCGCACGAGCGAGATACGAATGAGGGGAGGCGGGCGGCTCACGGCAGGTCTGTTACTTGTGAGACGCATGAACGGGTAGCGGGGGGCCAAAACAAGACTATAAGAGGAACGATACTAGGATAAAAAACATAAGATCCAATAAAATTGATTAAGAATAACACAAGTTAATAATAATATACTGGCCACTAAGCAAATAAAGCATTTATTCGTTAAAAGAATTAGAAAAACCCTAACTTCGTTTGTTATGCTTTTTTAGATACTGAAAGTTGTAGTAAGTGCTTTTAAAAAAAAATGTAAACAAGTGCTTTTTGTTGCTAGTAACAAAAAGCACTTGTTTACATTTATGTTTTTTTTGTTACGGCTTTAAAGTTATGCTTTTTTTATTAGAATAAAATATTATTTTTCAAATCACGTATAACAAAAAAAAAAATCATATGTGGTTACATATGTAGTTTTCTGCGTCTGATGACACTGTTATGTTTTTTCTCCCTCAAACAAGCTAGGTAACCAACCAAATGTAATGAACTTATGCTTGTCTAATTCGTTGTCTATGCGAAATACCGCAATGATTCCTAAGGAGAAAAGTCACATTTTTTTTACTGAATCCAGCAATGTATATAAGTCAATTTCTCAAAATTTGTGACTTATGCTTTTTCTTCTTAGTAGGGCAGCATAGTACCAGGAAAACATACTCTTAATGGTAGAAATACGATGTTTTCTCGGTGGGAGCTTTTAAGTTATTTTTCTGGTGACGATCAAATGGAAGACGGAAAGAGATGTTTCGTAGGAAAATATACTATTTATGTGTTGTTACGGGAATTTGTAGTTTGTTTTGTTGAAAAGTGTCTACATTTCTTTGGCTCTGGATGAGAGATACGAAACTAAGTAATACTTCTGAAAAAAATTGTGGACATAACGTAAATTATATTTAAGTATTGGTAGAAAACATATTTAAATAGTAAGTATATAAAAATACAAACTACTCATTTAAGTATTAAGATTTTGCTTTCGTGTGTCCGGATGTTGTCATAGTTAGGATGTAGAACGTCTTGCCTAAATAATTATTGTATATTGTCTGTAAAAAAAACAACATGGGTGTATTCAGATCCAAAGCAAGCAGTGTCTGTTATTTTATTTAGTTTTTAAAACTGAAAATAAAATATGCGCATTTAGATAGAACCAGTAAATGGTTCAGTCAAAACCGCAAATGTAGTCAACTCGCGGAACTTAATATACCTGTCACAGACTACATTACCAACAAAGTGGACGCATATTAACTAGCAGAATACAACGCGCCACGCAACTCGTACACAGTGTTGCCAACTCCAGAAAAACAAATAATTATTTTTTGTAAAAAATGCCAAAACCGCCTTCAATCGTGTACAAAGTTCGAATATTTCGTTCGAATTGTTTACATTATTGTTGATTTATTAAAAACGGCTCAGCCGATTTCTGTAAAATTTAAATGGGATCACCTTGGGAGGAGACTTTTTCGAACCAAAAAATAATTTTTCGATTCGGGTCACAATTGGCGAAATTATCGATGAACATACACAAAAAAAAAACATAATCACCAACATTGAACCTCCTCCTTTTTGGAAATCGGTTTAAAATAGCAGTTTTTGATGAGGATCAACAAAAAAACAGTAGATAAAATGAAAGAGGCGGATTTGAAACTTTTTCTTATTATTAAATCAATTATACGTTTTTAAGCGGCTATCAAAAAATATTTACACAGTGCTATAAGATGGCACTGAACGTTGCTTGAAAACAGTAAAAATATTGATGTAATAGAAAAGAGTCATCAATGTGAAAACAGTAAATCTACCATTAAAAATAGTAGGGTTGGTAACACTGCTCGTACGTCCGCCCTCCTGTAAGCTGTGGCAACTGACGGGGCACGGCAGAGGCCGCAATTTCCTGGCGAGTCACAAAGTCAGTGACACACGCATCCGCTTGGACAATACGAAACGGCTTTAATTTGAACTGGTTTTTATTGACGTTTTCTTGAAAAAGAGGTTTGTTGGCAGCTTGATTTATGAAGGCAGAATAATGTTAAGTAGGCATTTGGTTTTTAACCGACTTCCAAAAAGGAGGAGGTTCTATGTTCGTCTGAATTTTTTTAAATATATATTCATCGATAATTCCGCCAATCCTGAACCGAATCGAAAAACTCTTTTTCAGTTCGAAAGGGTATACTCCTGAGGTAGTACCATTAAAATTTTACAGAAATCGACTGAGTCTTTTTTGAAAAATCGACAATAATGTATACAATTCGAGCGAAATATTCGAACTTTGTACACGATGGAAGGCGGTTTTGCCTTTTTTTGCTAAAAATAATTTATGAATAACATAGACGGTGTCCCAATGGGAGACCACACGTCATACAAGCGTGAGACGTATTTTCAAATTCAATCCCATACCAATGAGTTCTTTGACATTTTTGTACGGATTTACAATTACATGGATATTATTTATGTAATTCAAGCTCAAGATTTGATTTGGCTAGTTTACACGTACAGACAAATGCTTATTTGCACTGTACTTATTCTTAAACTAGCCAAGTCAAATCACGAGCTTGAATTACATAAGTAAATCCCTTTAGAATGTTGTAGGTATGATCTTGTAGCTTAAACTTTAGGATTTCCTACAGAAAACTTGGCCCCCGTGTTAGATCTCAATTCTTTTGGTGGCGACACTTTGGCTCCCATTTCACATTTAAGCTTTTGATGAGATTGTACTTAACTTTACTGTACTTACCTAATTCAGCTTTACTTTCTTACTAGCAAGTTTTAATTTAAAAAAATGTTGTTTTCAATCCAGCCCATCAAAATCCACTGCTGGATAAGCTTTCACTACAGATCTCCAATAAGACCAATTGGAAGCAGCTTGCATCCAGAATTCCAGAGTGATTCTGTGGAGCTAAAATGGTCCAAAAGCAAAGCATCTAAAAACAAGAAATATTTACTTATCTGAATATTTACACAGATCCTAAATGTCTACATTTGTTAATAAACTTCTCATCGATCCGATTCTGAAAAGCCCAATAAGCTATACTCGTATTTATGCAAGAAACATTTTCCTGTTTTCGCTTGCAAAGTTATCTCATTAACGAAAAGTTTTACAAAGACGAACTCAAAATAGGAAGCTGAGAAAAATAAGCAGATGTCACAAATAAGTTACCAATGAGACCAACAGATTGTTAACATGTCTTAGGCTTGGTTGCACCATGTTACTTTAGCAATGACAAACATGTTAAAGTAATGGTTAACAACAGGCAGTATGTGGTCAAACGCAAACCTATTCAGAATAAAAAAAAAAAAAAAAAAATGGTTAGGGAAAATAATGTGTTGCACCATTTGACAATTTGTAAGATGACGTCATAACTTTAACTGTAACCGTAACCGCCCACGATTCACTGGTTAATGTTATTGTTAACGTTAATTGTCTGTCAGAATTGTATAGTCTTGATAACTTTAACTATTCCAAGGAATACGCTGGAGCAACACATTTTGCAGTCACTGTTTAAGTCAGCGTTATTGTTATTGTTAAATTTGACAATAATCTTAACTATAACTACCAATATGGTGCAACCGAGCCTTAGAGTATATAATTATTATAACTGACTAGTTCTGCCTCGTGGTTTTATCCACGTTAAATTCCTTCAGGTACTCTACTTTTTTCCTGTATGAAAAGTAACCTATGTCGTTTCCATGTCTGGTAAGTAATCAAATCATGGTCATTGATACCCGTATTAGACAGGTTTTCACTCCAAAAAAAAAGATAAACACTTCACAGAATTCGCCGCGGGGTCAGTACAGCGGGTTAGCTCAGTCAGAGCGTCGGGCTAGTGATCCGAAGACGCAAGGTTCGAATACTGCATCCGCGATGAATTTTTGAAATGTTTATCATAAAAAGTAACTCTTTGAGTAACCTTTGTCGTTTCCATGTCTGGTAATCAAATCATGGTCATTGTAAAATATATCAACCCTCTGCCACGAGTCTTTTAGATTAGTTTTATTTTAATTTTGGTGCAAGTTTTTAGGTTAATTTTAATATTCTAAGCCTTATTCTAGCTTTAAGAAAAAATAAATTAGATTAAGCATTAGGTACATAATAATACTTTGCCATAATATCTAGGTATGCAACATATTATAGTTCTCCACATTATTCTTTAAAAGCTTCTTCCTAAAACAAATAATGTAATATAAATAGATAATAGGTGGTTCTTGGTGCAAAGGATGTCTATCGCTATTCAACGCGGTAATGCTGCTAGCATTATGGGCACCTTTGCATCGGGGGCCATCAGGGGTGGGTTATTTGATTTGTTAGGTTAGTTATAATTTTGATTTCGAAATGTATGATATTTATGATATTTGACATGTAATAAAATATTTTAGTATAAGTTAGAATAAATCGGTATTGAATATATTTTAGTTGTAATAAATATATTTCTTTATTTAAAATATTATATAAATAGATTTTTACTTATGATAGAAAGAGGGACACACAAATCAATTAACACTTATGCAATGAAAATAATGTTAATTCAGTCTTAGTAACTTAGTGTAGTTTGAGCAATTTATTGAGACAACATGACCGCTTTGACCCGACTCGCGACTTTCCTTGGCGCACTTCAATATTTTTTAAAACAACATAATTCCATAAATTAAGAGCTTTAAAAGTCTTTTATCTACACTAATGTTGTAACATTCTACTTATGTTTCCAATACTTTACTTATAATGACTACTGTTATAGCGCAGACAACAAAACACTCAACTTAAGCAATTTCACATGATGTTATAATATCCACATCGATATCGTAAAATCTCATTATAACATCGCGCGCTCGCTCCTGATTGGCCCTGCGCGCGCAGCTGCGCTCTCATTGGTTAGATTTTAATGGCGCCAAGTTCACTGTGACAATACACGTACGCGTGAATTTAATGTTTCGCAATATGTTTTTTTAAATTTTTATTAGTGAAGATAAAGTAGTGTATGCAACTGCATATAACACGGGTTTTAAAACACTCGTTACTATTATGAAACGAGCGCAGCGAGTTTCATAAACTCACACTCGTGTTTTAATACCCTTCATTATATGACAGTTGCATAAACTACTATTATTTTTTTCCCAAAATATACCCTAGAAAATTATAAAACTTTTTTGTTACGCGAATTTGAAGTATTTTTGTTTATTTACAATAACCTTTAGGATTAGTAAATGGCACTGCTGAAGCCAGACTATCTATACCAGCTGTTAGCAAGCACTTTCAATTAGCGAGATCTTTATCCATAGGTATTTAATTAAAGTCAAATCTTCATCAACGCTCGCCTACAACTAAGTAGGACTTAAAGACTTGGAGATAGGAAGTTTACAACTATTCCCTCATCTCGACCATAACTTGGATATCTGGTTCCTGCGGCATTCAACGAAACTTTGACTTGGACCAGTATTCTATTCTATCTAGTTCTAACTTACTCGTAGCTTGCTGTGGTAATCGTGTCACATCGTCATCGTGGAGGAGTGGAGCGCAAGCTTCGGAGAGGCGTCCAACTTATAAATACGAGTAATAACCATAGGAAATAAATAACAATCAAATTGTAACAATTACTTCGAATCTTTGACGTAATTGGTGTGAGTACCGTGTTAATTGTACTAAATGAATTATAAAATAAAATATGAGCACGTAATAAAATTTAATCGAATAACCCGCCCCTCATTGTTCCTGGTGGAAAGGTGCTCATCATCAATGTATAGAGTGGGTTCGATCCCCACCCAGGGCAAGCATTAATGTGATGAACATAGGTCTTTGCTCTGTGTCTGGGTGTTATTGGGGTATTATCTATATTAGTATGTATTTAAAATATGTATACGTAGTATATCAGACTCTGGCAGCCATATCACAACCTTTGCTTAGTTTGGGGTCAGAGACTCTGTGTAAGATGTCCCCCAATATTTATTTATAATAGAAAAAAGTCTATGGTGCGCTTGCCGCATTAGTCGCGTTGCATGGTGATGGACCATTCTTTGAATCAGAAACTTAGTAGAATTGGTAGTCACTTCCTCTTGCCCAAATTCTGCGCCCTATTTGAAAGACGAAACGGCGGAGGTACTCAATTTGACGCCTATATTGTTTTTTTTTTATGTGTAACCACGCATAGCTTTTAACATAGGAGTGCGATTTCAATAATTCTTTTTTTATTGGAAAATGCACACTTCGAAATTGGTCCCATTTAAATTTTATTGAAATCGGCAAAGCCATTTTTGATAAATCAACAGTAATATGATAAATGCTACATCGATCCGTAAAATATTCGCGAATTCTGTTCACAGTTGAAGTTTTTTCCCACTAACCTCGCCAAGTTAATCGTATTCTTCCACACCAGTCGAATCATCCAGCCACTAGTTCCACAATAAAATACAAAGTTTACGATTCCCTCATCTGTAAAGTTCGGCATTTCCTACATTTCATCGCTAACTTCATACATTTAGACTGGAGTTTCGCCGAATCCTTCAAGTTTCAAGTCGGTCTGCCGCTTGTGGGTAACCACACCACCACAGGCCCGTGACGTCATAGTCATAGACGATTCCTATAGAGGGTTACCCAGAACTGGTATACTAAGCCGATAGGAGTTAATTTAGGTAGATTATCATTAAGTATACTTATTCATTAAATAATACAATCATTGAATATTAACTAGTAACATAGGGTCAACCAGGAATTCGAAGAAAAAAAAACAGCTGTTTCATACAATTTGTCGATTCCGAGTTACAATACTCACGAACGACTTTTTCTTTGGGGTCAAGCAAAGCTTCAAGGAAGATATTAGGGGACATCTTCCACACCGTTTCTGACCCCAAACTAAGCAAAGCTTGTGATATGGCTGCCACAGACTGCATTTACATATAATTACATACAAATACATATATAGAGATAACAACATCCAGAAATAAGGCAAAAACCTACTGCATAAATACTTGCCCTAGGTGAGAATCGAACCCACGCCTCTTAAGCCTAGGAGTCAGGGTCACCAACTTCTGGGCTACCAAGGCAGTCAAAAATTTAGAGTTGAAATGTTGATTGGGACGGTTGATATTTTGCTCAAATTCCAGGTTAAAATGTTCACGGATAAGTAGGTAATAGTTACTACTGATAACGTTGAGCTTCAGTAGAGATATGCACAGATGAATACATAGCTACAACGGGCATTGTCATAGATTGAGAATCTTAATTTTTTTTTTTTATTGTATCAGTTTTTTTTTTTATTTATGTTTTGATCCATTGTCTGCGAACCAGTATAAACTGTATGACGGTGCCAATGGCTTCTCCTTATATAACTGTTTACAATAAATACTAATATTATAAACTAGTTCAATAATATACACTACTAGCAATACAATTAAACATCGCAAGCCACTACTCTATTTAAATAATACTAAATAAAATTATCATAGATGAAGCAATAGCGTGTATAGGTAATATCACAGATAAAGCAATAGTGTCTATAGGAAATGTTACAGATGAAGTAAAAGTTACTATGACGGGTAGAGATCTCGTACTCGTAATAGCCGCCGGGATTCAAATGCGTCGCAGTAGGCATGAGACCGCAATTTCCCGTGCCACGGTCCTATTCAACCTGCGGTAGTCTAGGAGCGGGAGCTTAAGATTTACGTTTTATTTGTCAGCAATCATTCTCTTTAACTTAGACAGACAACTTAGCAATATAAATTACTTAGTAGCCCATAGCTAGATCGTAATTTTATATGGAATGCTCGTTGGCATTTCAGATTCAGATACTTTATTTGCCAGAACATGGTAAGTACACTTCATACAAAATAGCATAAAAGTTGGAGTTCTTACATAAGTAATAGTTAACAATTTTTAACATATTAACTAAATATTACTTTCAGGTTTACTACATTTTTTAAAGAGATCACTAATCACTATTTTTGTTACAGGTTTAATTATTTTTTATTATTTTTAACGGATTAATTATAATTTTGTTTCAGGTTCATTAATATTTTGTAAACATACCTAAGCCTAACCTAAAGTTTTTTTTTACTTGTCTAACCTAACCTAACCTTGACCTAACCATAGTCGAACCATGATACAGGTTGATGACTAATAACTAATTTTGTTTGTGATTTAATTTGGGTTTTGAATGGTACCCTTAACTTATATGACTACGACAGAGCGGAAATACACTAAATATTAATTCAAACAAGAATTCTTACATAATTTTGCTCATGTCCTTGCCAAGTGAGGCGTACAAATATAAAAAATAATGAGTGAAATAAATAATAGCTATGAGTAATGACCGAAAGTTCTGCAAAAAATGACCAATAAAAATAAAATTTACAAATACAATAAGAAAATTAAGTTACCAATGTCAAAATACAAAATTATGAATGTCAAAGAAAATTAAAAAAGTCCAATAGAATTAAAGATGCAAAAAAAAGAACTAAAGATCTCAAGATAATTATGTTAATAACAGTAAAGAATACTATAGAATACGTAAACAATTAAAATCTATCTCAAACAGGTCAGTCAGGTTTATGTTTATGTCAACACACAAAAAATAGCTTAGATAAGAAAGCGACGGAGATAGAATCAAAATAGATCTAACACAACAAATCGAGACATTGTATAAAATACGTATTATAGATACTATACTATAGATAAGAGTGCTATCTTCTTATGGTATTATGGGTGTGGTTGTGGCCAGACAACGCCTGATTAAAAGCACCCCGTTCTAAATTCAAAAATATTTTGAAACTTAAAGTAATTAGGCCTAAAGTACCTAATAAAAAACATTTAGGTTTTGCTTGGGACATACAAAAGAAAATTATCAAATTTTGAGTTTTCTTAAAAGTATCGCTTGTGTAGAAATATAGTAAAATTAGAGACCAAATTTAATCACAATTTTAAGAAATATATATCCGAGACCTAAAATTAATTGTACAAAAAAACAACATAAATATACAAGTATAAAAGTATAAGACGCTCTGCTTAACTTTAGGTAGTGGTCAGTTATAGTCTAAAAATAAAAATAAAATATCGGCCAAGTGCGAGTCCGACTCGCGCACGAAAGGTTCCGTACCGTATAGGAGCCCCATTCCTCTTGCCGTTAATATTAGCGAGCAAAAAACTCCGTATAAGTATCACGTTTGTTGTACGAGTATGGGAGCCCATTTATTTTATTCTGTTTTAAGTATTTGTTGTTATAGCGGCAACAGAAATACATAGTCAGTGAAAATTTCAGCTGCCTAGCTATCACTAGCTTGGAACTATTAGGCGTTTCACTCTCATCGACTCTTAACTTTGGCTCTTACATAGAGTCAAAGGCCCAATTAGCTTCCAAAAAACTTGGTGTTCTCTCTAAGGTGAGACGGTATTTCACACCTGAGCAACAGCTTAGTCTGTATAAAGCTCAAGTCAGGTCTTGCATGGAATACTGCTCTCACCTTTGGGATGGCTCTTCCAAATATCAACTGGAGGCTCTGGAGTCGATTGAGAGGCGAGCCAGGAGGCTGATTGACAACGACACTCTGACTATGTCGCAGCTGCAAAGTCTCGAGCATCGACGTAAGGTAGCGTGTTTGTCAGCCTTTTACCGGATTCACTTCGGCGAGTGCGCTCAGGAGTTGCACAATCTGGTCCCACCTGCCCCTTTCTTCTATCGTAAGGCTAGACAGACGCGACCAAAGCGCCACCCTTTTATAGTGGACATTCCGCGCATTAGAACCAAGCGATTTGAATCCTCATTCCTCATACGAACAGCCAGAATGTGGAACGCTTTGCCTGGGTCTGTCTTCCCGCCAAAGTACAATGTGGGCGTCTTCAAATCCCGAGTAAATAGGTATCTTCTAGGTAAGCGTGCTACAACCTAGACCGCTTATCTGCTTAACAACAGGCAGTAGATGGTCAAACGCAAACCTATTCTGAATAAAAAAAAAAAAAACGGTTCATGAGATACAGCCCGGTGACAGACAGACAGACGGACATCGAAGTCTTAGTAATAGGGTACCGTTTTTACCCTTTGGGTACGGGTCCCTAAAAATGGACGATAATTTAACGGAGTAACGTCATAAGAAAACAATGTCGTTCCGTGTCTTCATCACTTGTACCACACTCTCGCTTACACGATCTGCTCAGACGTTACGTGACCCTTTTTGTGCGTGCAGTCGCCATCATCGATTTATAGAACTGATCACGTCAAAAAATACTGTTTTATACGAAAATACTGTGAAGTGTATTTAAATACAGCTCTTGGTCTAGATTTAATGCTTTAAACATTGATCGTGCCTAGACAGCCTAACAATGGCGATCTCAGGTATGATATAATGGCATAGTCTCAGAAGAGCACGCCTGGTTTAATGTTTATATACAGGGCTACTCAAAAAGGTTGTACTAAGCTGAAAGGGAGTGATTCAGACCATCATAATCATAATCATAATCATAATCAATTTATTGATAACAAAAGTTACAAGTCGGTTCATATCGTAGGTACATATAGGTAATATTAACAATGTAAATCTACATAAATATACATTGTACTTAAGTACTAAATCACACAATAATTTTTTTGTATCATTCACAAATTCAAAAAAGAAATAATAATAAAACAAAATAATGTCAAAATTCAATTCAATGTCATAATTTTAATGCTATAAATTCGTCGTAGCTGTAGAACGTGTGTTCGACAAGCCAGCGTTTGAGCCGCGATTTGAAACTGCCCATAGAGGGCGCGGTGGTAATATGCTCTGGTAACTTATTGAAGACAGTCGGTCCCATTATGTGGGTTGACTTAGCCGACCTTTCCAGCGTGCGTGGAAGCTCTGCTAACTTGCCTTTGAAACGAGCATTATTGCGCAATTTATAAGAGGCCTGGTTCAATCTCACATATACCGCGACTTGAAAAATGACGAGTGCCGGCAATGTCAATATACCAAACCTCTTAAAATATGGGCGTGCAGAAACGTCCTGTGGGATTCTGGCAATGGCGCGGACGGCGCGTTTTTGCAAAATGAAAATACGTTCCCAGTCCGCGGCCCTGCCGAACAATTCCGTACCGTATTGCAGCAAAGAATGCACCGTGGCGAAGTAGCAACTTCTCACCGCCTCAGCAGGCACCAGTCTGGCGACTCGACTCAGAGCAAAGCATGCGCTCCCCAGCCTGCCGCACAACTTGTCAATATGGGCTTCCCACGTCAGACTCCGGTCGATCTCGAAACCGAGGAAGGTCGTGGTCCTCAACTGTTCTATCCGTTTTCCTTCCACTTCTACTTTTAGCGACCGTGTCTGGTGGCCAGACAAGCAGAAGTGAACAAAGTGGGTTTTGGATAGGTTAAGGGCCAACCCGTTCACCCCGAACCACTGCGCCAATTGGGATGTCGTGTCGTTCAAACTTCAACATAAATACAACCTTAACTATAGAGCCACTAGATTTTACCCGCGGCTTCGCCCGCACGATATTTCGAGGCCCTACCTTACCAGGTTACCACCCTTAATAAAGGAGGTGGAAAATAAAATACAAAAAAAAAACGATTTGACATTTGTTCGATTTGACAGTTCTTTTTTGTCATTTCTTGGAGCGCACGCAAGAATAGCTCGCAGATGGCAGAATTTTTCCTACTTACTTAACACTTATTGTTATAATGTGGAAAATTTACGCAATATCATTATAATTTACAGCCTATGTGTTATTCTGATGTATAAGCTATATAATTGCAAAGTTTCATCTCAATCCGTTCAGTAGTTTTTGCGTGAAAGAGTAACAAACATTCATCCATCCATCCTTACAAACTTTCACGTTTATAATATTAGTAGGAATTCAGAAGTCGAGAATGAAAATTTGCTGTTTTATACATTTTATCAATTTCTAGATGGATTTGTTAAAGAACAGCTGATATTTTTTTCTAGGATTCTGGTTTGCTCTCTCTCTCTTTCTCTCTCTGGCATAAGGGTTATTTAGATCATCATTACAAAATTACGGCTTCGAATTTCTTCGATGGACAAATGCAGGCTTCATCATGTTTTTCCTCACCGAAAAGCCAGTGGTGTGACATTCCGTATATACGAATGCCTTTATTTCTGATACTTAATTAATTATTACATACATTGTCATATTTCAAATATTCACTATTTATAATTTCATTGCATGCATTACATAATAAATAACAAATTAATACTGATAATGATGTAAATAATGATAATAATAAATTACATAAATACAATTCAAATTGAGACATCAGTAACATTCAGATTAGATTGTTTTTTGGCAAAGGTCTCCCCCAGATTTTGCCATATTTTTTTTCGCATAAAAATTCCAAGAATTCATTGGCACGGGACCGAGATTTGAATCCACGATTCTAAGGCAAGTGGTACTACTACTAGACCAGAACGGCTAAATAAAACTGTATTACTAAGATTTTTTATCTAAATCTAATCTACTAAAACGTACTGTAGTAAATCCCAATAGTTCGCTCGAATAGAATAATTATTTCACATTTTCTGTGTATCATATTTTGATTATCGTTTATATTTTTTATTATGTACTACGGGACTAATCGCGTACTAAAATTACACAGGTGTATTCTACTTTCTAACAAATTTATCATTATTTGTTCACTAAAACACTTTGAAAACAATATTATTAGCTCGCGTAGGAGTGACGCAAAAATGATAAGGTCGGCGTATTTTTAGTTTTCCGATAAACCTACGCGACAACCTTTGGTACTGAAACCTGATATAGATCCAGAGAGGTGTTGTTCGTGCCTAGTGTTAATGGTACAGTCAGTGTCAAACGTGTTAGTGTCGTATCGCAGAAAATCAATAAGTACTCTACGTAGAAATAATTTTGATAATGACATCGAATGTACTATACGAGTTGTGCAAATATACTATTTGTACTCCATCTATGTATGTCCTATAAAAACGTATAAAAATACGTACATATAGTAAATAGGTCAGTATTATATTTAAAAAAAAAGTTTTTCTTTTAAAAAAACAAGCTGTTACTGAACAAGTACTCGCCGAGACGAATCAAACAAGCAGAAACTCGATAGGGTTGCGTCGTTTCATTACAGAGTTCCTATGACCACCTTCCAGCTCATTCATCAGATCAGCACCACGTTATCATAATATTGCATTGTCACGCAATTTACACACGTATGCAAAATTTCAGCTCAATCGGTAACCGGGGAGTGGATCAAATTTGATTACAGACCGACAGACAGACAACGGAACAGGTGAAATTAAATAAAAGCTTGTAAAAATGCAATGTAATATAATATGAAAATGTTAAATGAAATTTAGCTTTATTATGCTGCTCTATGTGCAAACATTTCTGACGCTGAGTCTACCTAATTGCGGAATAAATTGAGTAAGTATTTTAGCAGAATAGGTAAGGTACTCACGTGGATGGAAGAAAAACAATATGCCGATGCTAAGAGCGAGTCAGATTCACGCACCATGGGTTCCTTATAATAAATACTATTGTACTGTTATGAATTTTGAAAATAAAGTGAAATGACATGAAATACCTACTTTTGTACCTTTTTTAAATCAGAAATCGTTTCACCTAACCTAATGTAAAATTGAATAACAATGAAATAATTATTTTTTTAGTTTATCTATTAAGTTCACAATAAATTTTCGTCTTAGACGTGAAACTTGGATAATGATTTTGTTTACTTATGCTTAGCCTTTTTAAATTAATATAAATTTATAGATCCGCGTAGTCTTAAATCTGAAAATAAAAATAATGCTAAATTTATTTGCATTTTATCCATTGTAATTACGTTGATTTAGGATGACGTAAGACCGATCTAAATTTTCCCGTATAAAATTCAGTTCTTTTCGTTAAATCAGTTTCGCAAAATCTATGAATTTATATTTCTGAACTCTCAATAATCCAATTAAGCTGTTTTCACAAAATGGAAATAAAACCTCCACCACATCATTCTTCAAAATTGCTTTCCTTAAATAACGCCAGTTTCATTCAAATTGGGAAAATATAATATTTTTATATTCTAAGGAAAACAGACTTCCCACGCGCAATTCACGTCGAACTTTATGACAGAAAAATAGAATAGAAAGAGTAGTTTACGCGATTTGGGTGTTTGCTGATGACGCCACCATTTATTTAGATTCTAAAACGTTTATTAATATAGGGTTTTTCTAGATGATGGACATATTTTAGGATATCATTTTACTCACCATCAGGACTAACTTTTACCATTTGATAAAAACTAGCTAAAAACGAATGTTAAATTATTTTTGAATTTTTCGTTACACTCGCAGAATTGATGAGCTCACAAACACTGTTTTAGGCACAACATAGATTTTAGGCAATTCTGCCCGCTGCCGCCCCTGCCCCTGCACCGCAACCGCTGTCATCGCGAGCGCTGCGTGCCGCGGCTCGCAGTGCTATGCGAGACGAGCCCGCGTGCTAGTACTCCGACCTTGAGAAAGATCGCTAAATGCGATCAAAACTATATTAGTATCCTACTAAAATCAAATGTGAGTAACACCTGTGTTTTACTTAATTAAAATGTACGTGCATATATAATTGCATAGTGCAATTTTGACGCATACAATTTTTTTAAATTACGTCTTAATATGAGTTAGTTTACCCATAAACATAGTGCATGCAACTGTGCTGAAATATAACGAGCTCTAACCAAGTAAAACATATTAGTCGCAAAAAATGGCAAAACCGACTTACACCGTGTACAAAATTCGAATAGTTCACTCGAATTGATGAATACAATTTTTACATTATTGTTGATTTTTCAAAAACGGCTCAGTCGAGTTCGATAAAATTTAAATGGACTACCTTTTAAGTATACCCTTTCAATTTAAAAAAAAAAAATTGAATCGTTTCACAATTGGCGATAATATCGATGAACATACACAAAAAATACAAACAGTCGAACATAGAAACTCCTCCTTTTTGTAAGTCGGTTTGAAAAATACCTATAATCAATAAAATACTATTAAATGTAGGTTTAACTCCATTCAGACTCAACGTTAAACCTTAGAACTGGAATAAATCGTATTATTATTTACAAAAAGTATTATTATATACTAGCAAACCCGGCGAACTCCGTTTCGCCACCAGATGGCTTCGTTTTATGTAACATTTCGTTTGGTGATTAAAAGAAGTTTTTTTTTTGTTTTATAAATATAAAACAAAAAAAAAGCTTCTTTTTTTTTTGTTGAGAAATGAAAAAAAGGAATTTTTTTTTTCATTTCTCAACAGTAATGAATTCATTTCGATTACAAAAATGAAGTGTTATTTAGTTGAACTTCTCTAAGTAAATGAAAGTGAATCCAAAGTAAATACTGAATCGAAGCGTTATACGTGTCCGCAAATTTTCCGTTTCATTGAAGTGCTCTTTGGTAAACCACATTTTTTGTTTTTTGGTCTGACGTTAACACAAACAAAGCGGATGGATTCCCAACTCGTGAACACGCAACGTATAACTGCCCATGTGAAAAACAGTGATTTTCTAAATTTATCCCACAAACACTAAGCCATTAGCCTTGCGACTTATTAATTGTCATTGCGAACGCAAGGCGAACTGGAAATTGCAATCGTTTGAAGTCAAACGGAAGATCAGTCGGAATCATTGGTATTCGAGGAATACGTACATTTTCACCTGCGTACTTTCCGTTAATAATGGTTGCCTCAATCAAATTCGGCATAAGTCTTTTTACCGAAAGTCGAGTACCGTTGCAAAGTCGCGGTGGATTCAAATTACGCAATATCATAATAACTGTACCAACTTTGAGTTGCAAGTTATGTGGTGGAAATCCTGGTAACTCCGGAGTTCAAAAACTCCGTTAAATAATTTACTACATCATCGGGATTTGTTATGGAGTCAACGGATTTGTATGTCTCCAAATCGCCAGCAATTTTTGATTGAATGGTGAAATACAGTGCGTGTACATCATTATTCTTTGCGGCAAGAATTGCTCGTTGACTTAACCAAGCCTAATTCTGATAATTCTCACTAATGTTTGGGAAAACATTTTCAATAAGAGCTTTGAAGTTGAACTCTCGTATTAGTGGTTAGCGATAATGTTTTTACGTTATTCCATAAAGGAATATGATTAATTGAATGATGCATGCAGATGAATTGAATGATGCCTTAGGCAAGCATTCAATTCATCTGCAGGCGTTCCACGGGGAATTACTGGCAACGTCTGCCTGAAATAGCCTGCCAACAATATCATCAAGCCGCCAAAGATGTTGTTATTTCGCCGAAGATCCTTCAGTGTGAAGTTAAGTGCTTCAAGTGATTTCTTATTTGCCATTGTGCACTCATCCCAAACAATGAGCTTGCATTGCATCAACAATTTTCCCATTGCACTGGATCGGGAAATATTGCATGTTGGAGTATCAATTGTGTTTAAATTGAGTGGCAACTTAAGCGCAGAATGTGCATTACGACCGCCATCTAGAAGAGTCGCCGCAATTCCAGATGATGCTAACGCCAAAGCTATGTCACATCTTAATCAAATAGTGGCCAAAATCAATGAAATGACAAATGTTTTCCCTGTTCCTCCAGGTGCGTCCAGGAAGAATAGACCACCAGTATTATTGTCCACCGCTGGCATTAATGTTTCGTATACTTGTTTTTGCTGTTCATTCAGCAACGGCACATTATTTCGATCGAATTCCTGCGATGTATCAACATTGTATTGCAGCTCTCGATTTAATTCTTGGTTGAATGCATCGTGCATCGATCGATTTGGCGCAATCATTCCTACTTCAATCAGTAGCTTTATTGCAATAGTCAAGCATTGATCCTCAATCAGAATCAATCCTTCATTGTATATTTTATCGGTTATTTGGATGTCAGGATAAAAAAAGTAAGTTCGTATAGGCCGGGTGGCTAGCCCTGGTGTCAGAGTTTTTAGGCCGCCTGAAGGCCTCTGACATGGCTTAACGGTTAAAACAACCGGGGCCTACAATTTAACGTGTCATCCGAGTCACGGTAGCGCTCAGTTGGAAAATGCCACCCGCGGTCACCCATCCAAGTACTGACCGTGCGGAACGTTGTCAGGATTATTCGTTTGAAAGCGCAAGCGATGCAAGATATCTTCACATAATAATATGTCGTCTTTGTATTTGTTCCATAACTGAATTGGTTGTAAAGGAAAACATGTGGTGATGATAATTGCGAACAGCGTTCGTATTTGGTACGCATTTGATGAAACAACTGAATCCGCAAGTGTTAAATCCCAATGAGAATCGTTCTCCAGCAAACCGAATAGTTGACATGCTTCTCGATATGTTTGGCATTGGTGGCCATTCACAGTTTTCAAATCCGCAAATGATTTTGGTCCACGTACATTTACCAACAGCAGTCGCAAATAAAAACATTCATCATTTCTAGGATGAACAGTATACATGCGACCTAGTGCATCAGTGGAAAACACGTTGGAATTTCTTTGTTGATTGATTCCGAGTGTAATACTTGGGCATTTCAACGTACATCAGCGTAGCTGCGAATGGATCTGCTTCACACAATGCAAAGAAGCTAGTCAATGTTGTCGATGGTGGTCTCTCAGCTCGTTGTGCCGCATTAGCCTCAGTGAAGTAAACTCTTTGGCCATTTTCCAAATGCACTGCTAAATATACAACTGTGGGATATCTTTCATGAATTTAAAATGACAATAATCGCCACAGTGCTTCATTAGTACTGACGTATCCCATTTGGAAGATGCTGATTTCGTCATTCGCATTTTCCGACGCAATACCAAACACAGCAATGTCGCTGCCTTTTGTGACGTACTTGCACAAATATTTCATTGATTTGGCCGAATGACAACTCTCAACTCAAATTCGTGATAGCAGCGGGCAATATGGTACAATGAATTCATTTCCGATCTCAATCTATTGATTTTGAACTTTAACTTTGATAGTTCGACCTAAATCTTCCATTATGCAGCGGGCAATATTGGTTTGTAGTACATGCTATGGATCAGAGGTGGCGCTGTATGTGAAAAAAGATTTTCCCGCTTTTCTGTTGAAATTTTTCCTGAATTTTTTTGCTATAAACCTCAAGGAGCCCGAGACCTTTCCATCGAATGCAAAACCGTGGAAATCGGTTCGTGCGTTCTGGAGTTATAGCGTCAGGAAGGAAAACCCGACTTATTTTTATATAGTAGACAACACTTACTCATCTCACTTACAAAGTTAGAAATATCCGTCTGTTAAGCAACAAGAACATTTATTTTACGAAGACAAGTTTACAGTAAAATCATAAAATTTATCTACAAGTACCTACGCTATTCACAACATAACTACTCTGCCAACATGGAAATGTTCCACTCAATCACCTAAAATTCAAACTCAAGTACATCAAGAACCTAAAAGGCGTACCTTAAACACCTTTACGACCTATCTTATACCTATTCACCTACTAATACCCCAAACGTTACCCTTTTCCCCCAAATGGGGTATAAAGGAGAAAGGCGCCGGTTTTCATTGAAGCATTCCATTTTATACACGGGTACACAATACGCCCGGTTTACAACCGGAGATAAGTCGAGCGACACAATGGCTCTAGCCCGCTCCGTCTAGATATCGGGCCTTTGTACCATGTGGGACGAATATACGACTTTTCGCTCCTATAAGATATGTACATTAGCTCTTATAAGATAGGGATAGAAATTAATGTTTCGGGTTTTGCATAGGGTTACATCACACTTATAAAACCACTGTTTATGGAATTTTTACCAAAATTATATGGTTTAAGTTAATCATTTAACGCCACAGTTTGGCAATTTTCAAGTTTACGGAACTATAAAAAAAAAATAACTAATTTTATTTGTGTAGTACTAAATGTTGTACACTGGCTAAATAAAAATCCCGGTTTGCAACAGAAGATAAGTCGAGCGACACAATGGCTCTAGCCCGCTCCGTCTAGATATCGAATTTTTTAACCATTTGGGACGAATAGGTATGCGACTTTTCGCTCCTATAAAATATATACATTCGCTTTTATAAGATAGGGACAAAAAATAATGTGTTGTGTTTTGTTTAGGGTTATTTCACACTTTGAAGCCTAGGATTTTCATTAAAATTATAAGGGTTTAGTTTATTATATAACGTCAAAGTTTGGCGTATTTTTACGTCATATCCATAACAAGATATATTTTACTCTATGATTTATTGTGAAGTATACAAATTTTATGCACGGATTTTCAATATACCCGGTTCACAAATGAAGATAAGTCAAGCGACACAATGCTTCTAGTTCGCTCTGTCTATCTAGTTGAGCCTTTGTAGCATGTGGAACGAATATACGACTTTTCGCTCCTATATAAGATAAATACACTCGCTGTTATAAAATAGAGAATAAAAATTAATGTGTCGGGTTATGATTAGGGTTACACCACACTTTTAAAACCAGTGTTTTTGGGACTTTCACCACAATTTTATGGTTTTAGCATCAACATGAAAAATAAGAAAAATGCCAAAGGTTTTAGCAAACGTTATAACGTCAAAGTTTGGCAAATTTTCGTGTATTAATATCCACAAAAATATGTTGCCAAAAAATAATTTCTTCCTGAAGTAGGTATTCCATTTTATACACTGGTACACAATATACTCGATTGACACAATGGCGCTTGCTCGCTCCGTCTAGATATCGAGCCTTTGTACCGTACTCGCTCTTATAAGATAGGGATAGAAATTAATGTGCTGAGTTTTTTTTCAGGTTACATCAATATTTGATATCGGGCGACACATGTCTAAAATAAATTTAGATGAAACACAAGTTCCCGTATTATTTACTTATACAAATATTTATGCTACTAGATACAAATAAAACAATGATGTTTTGGATAATATTTTTCTTTCATCGCGACTGTCTAAAAATAAAGTTTATTTGGAAATAAGGATGGCATAGAAGTAAAGTTTTATTTGGGTAAAAAAAAAAAAGTGTCCCAATAGATTACAAAAAGAGTCCTGCTCATGGAACCTTCAGGGTCACATAATATTTATTCTCACCATCCACAAGGAAGTTAGAAGCGGTTGAAAATAGCCTATAAATAGCTTCGAAAAGATATTGCGTCTGGTTTCCTGAAACAAAACGTTGTTACCTCTAACTCGAAATGCCACTCCAAGAGTGAGCTTGAGCTCACTCTTTGAATCATAAGCGTTAATTTCTCATTCGAAATTACTCATTAAAGTCAAACACGAGCGAATCACATCTGAGGGCGTCTTCAAACATATTCAGCTAATTAATCCGCCCACAATAATCTCTCTCCTGAAACTGAAAGACTTTCCTCCATTCATTACCGCTTATTTATGGCGAACATTTACGACGTGCGCTCTGGAATCCAGTTATGTGTATTCATGTTGGTAGGATTGTTTTTGAAAGGAATCGTCTTAATTAATTAATTATGTGACTGCTATACGAGTTTGCAGTTTAATTAGTCAATTGTTTTCAGTTAAAAAATGACAATAGATTTAGGTGAAAGAGGCTTGCATCCAGCGCAGTATTTACTCACTGCTTTATAAAACTGAAAATCACTTCAAATCCTCTAAAGCACTTTTGTACCTACTAAATTTGATTTAATAATATAGGCATATTTCAATCCCTATTTTTCAATACAGCGGATAAAATATTTCAACAGTGAAAATCTAGCAATACCCGAGGGCTGCTATTATTCAAATTTGTATCGAATTTTGAGAGATTTGCTGATTTTACAACTTTTGTGGGTAACTCTGAATGTGATTGTAGTTTAGCAAAAAGATAATAATATATGAACCCTGCTAATTGTAAATAATCCTACAAGAAGTAAAATAATATAATTAATTATTATACATGATTTATTTAGTTTCTAGGCTGGTAGCGTTCCGACTACATTTCGTTGTAACTTAGTGACAATTTAATAAAAATTACAATAAGTTGTAAAAAAATATTTTCAAACTACATATTATTATTTTAATAATTGAATTTGATTGCCAGACAGCTGAAGAATACATGTTTACTTCTACTAATGCTTCTTGATTATTGAAGTTTGGATTCAGAACTCATATTTTGGAAATTTTTCTGTAACCTGACTCCTTTGTAAAGAACAGGAAGAGACGAGCTCAAATGAATGTAAGACATGGCACGTTACGTTCTGAGATGGACCAAAACCCAGTTTCATTTCACGTTTTAATCTCCACCATTCTATTCCCGTAAACTGCGACGGAATACGCCTCGCCATTAAAGCACTAGCTCTAATACTGCTATAAAACGTACCGAAGTAGGTACACGCTATTATGCAAATTAAACACGTATTCCGCTGGTTTACTGTGTTCTAGAATACTAATTTTCTAATGTGTACGGCCAAACGTTTGTTTTTGCGAGTGTTAGTGAATTGTGGCCTTATCGCGGGTGTGGCTTCAATTGGAATTGATAGCATTTGTAGCTGATATTGTGACGGTTTCGATTACTTAGTGCTTAGCTAGTGATTAGTTGAATTGTTTTATGATAGACTAGCTTTTTCCCGCGGCTTCACCCGCGTGATATTTTGATTTTTGTGCTATCCCATAGGAACCTTTTATTTTTCCGGGATAAAAAGTAGTTTATGTCACTTTCCGTCTTTCAAACGAAGTATGTCGACAGTTCTTTTTTTGACATTTCTTGAAGCGCACGCTAGAATAGCTCGCAGATGTCAGAATTTTTCCTACTTACTTAACTCTTATCGTTATAATATGGAAAATTTACGCAATATCGTTATAATTTATAGCCTATGTGTTATTCTGATATATAAGCTATATCATTGCAAAGTTTCATCTCAATCCGTTCAGTAGTTTTTGCGTGAAAGAGTAACAAACATCCATCCACCCATCCTTACAAACTTGCGCGTTTATAATATTATAGTAGGATTAGTAGCAGACATGGGTAACAGATAAAATCGTCCTACTAATTGAATTGAATTGCGCTGGATGTAAATCGTTTCCTAGCGGTTTTACAAGAAATATATTTGTAACATAGACTTATTTTTAGCAGTGGAAGTTCTATGACTGGCATAGTGACTATGATGATCATTTGATGAACATTACGTGCAAGTTTTTGCATAAACGTATGTTTACTTTCAATTCTCTCTATAGAGAGATCTGACTGTTATTGATATAGCAGTAGATAGGTCAGCGTGAATAGGTATTTTCTAAGTCTGCATGCTTCATCTTCGACCACACTGTCGCTTACCAACGGGCAACAGGCAAGTTGGTCGTAAAGCGCAGACTTATTCGCGTTAAAAAACAAAGGTTTTTATTGCAGCACACTTATTAATTATCGCGATCGTATTGTTTTCGAAATATAAAGTTGATTTATGTCAAAAATAAAAAAGACAACGTGTGAAAACTAGTTTTCTTTGAACGCCTATCTAGAAGTGAATTTTAAATAACTCTTTTGGTAATCAAATCTTTTGTTACAAACCGATATACCTACTGTGATATACCAAGTATGACGTGTTAAAAGTTTTGAGACAGTATTAAAAGTGTAATCTGTTTGGTGTTAAATTAAAAGTGTAAAATAAATCTAATAATCGGCCTCGCGCATGGAGGGTTCCATACTGTATGGGAGCCCCCCTTAAATAATTATTTTCTTTTCTTTTTAGTATTTTTTCTTTTTAGTATTTGTTGTTATAGCGGCAACAGAATTACACCATCCGTAAAAAGTCTTAGTAATAGGGTCCCGTTTTTCCCTTTGGGTACGGAACCCTAAAAAGTAACCAATGAATAAATAAGAAGATCGACGACTTTTATCCATGAGCGACTTTTCAATATAAACATTCAATCAAATGGATAAAAATACTCAATCCAATTAGAAGGTTCGGACAACACTTTGAATAGCTAAAAGCTGAAAGCGTTTTTCCTCCAATGTTAATTTGGTCGATATTAACCCGTATCAAAAAGAATCGCAAATTTATCCCTGCTGTATAAATATTCACGCAGTCCTGCTTTAACGTAGGGAAACCAGGAAACGCGGTTTGCGTAGACGGAGATCCACCAGGGAAAATATTTACTTACAATTGTTATTTCTGATTTTGCGGATGTTTATTTTTGTCTACACGTGACGTGATTAACGAATCTCGACTAAACTTGGTACACAGATTTTATATATTAATTTTTCATCTGCGTTTTTTAATTGGAGGTTACTGTACTGTACCAGCTTTTTTAATAGTCCACTGCAGGACGTAGGCCTACCCACGAAGGGTGATTTGAACCATATCCACCACGCTGGCCCAGTCACATACGCCATCGAATTTCTTCCACGGACACATGCAGGTTGTCTCACGAGGTTTTCTTTCACCGAAAAGTCAGTGGTGTGAAATTCCGTACATAGATTCCAAGGAATTTATTGGTACGGGACCGGGACACGATTGAAAAGCGGGTGCCATGGCCACTACACCAGTGGTGTATAGTTTAACATTATGAACAAGTTTTACGATGTGTCGTCACAATGTGTTCACATATGGACTGTAGCAAGAAAAGATAAAAATAAATAAATAGCGAATTAAAAAATAAATAAACTATGTATTTTATACATAAAGTTTAACTAGTGTCAAAAGTCTAATTAGTCAATCGTAGTGACGAATATATAGGCAAACCGTACTTTCAGTGAAAAAAATAATAAATATCTTTCTGTTCTACCTACATCTATATTTTTCCTTTGAAAACTGCTACCTATATTTAGTTATATACCTACTTACCTACTATTAGGCCAAGTAAAATTTTATCTGCGGCGCAATAAAAAACTAATCTTAGAAACAACCTAACTAGCTCCTATACTATTTCAGGAAGATTTTACGAGATACCATTTACATGTTTACTCGCGTCTGTTTATCTGAAACGAATTTATTGGTCGCAATAACTTTGGTCCGATACGTATAGAGAATACAATGGAAAAGGTCGTCGCACACCGTATTGACTCAACGATATTATTAGTTTAGGACTCGTACCACAACTGTTATGAGTTCTTTAGTCATTTTCAGTCTCATATACTTACTATTTATACTACAAGTCGGTGGATGTGAAGTTAGCTACAAACTGCGCAATATTTTTTCCTGACGGAAGCTCATATAAATCTGCGCGTTGATTAGGTTTGGCGCAGCTAGGTATCTTCTAGGTCTGCGTGCTTCATCTTCGACCACAACGTCGCTTACCATCAGGTGAGTTGGTGGTGAAGCGCGGACTTATTCACGTTAAAAAAAACTTGACATCCGCCGACTTATGTAAGTATTTGGCCTATTTACAAGTTTTATTTATTACCTTATGTAATCTTATTAACATCGGAGATTTTTATTTTCCTCTAAAAGGGGAGAAATTTGCTGTCGCGCTATTTATTAATAGCTGATAATCGATAATATATGGCGAGATAGTTAAGTATCTCAATACTTATTAGATTTACGGGTACAAATTAAATTAATATAAATATTAGGAGACATCCTTACACATGGTCTCCAACCCTAAATTAAGCATAGCTTGTTTTTTTAATAGTCAACTGCAGGACGTAGACCTACCCACGAAGGGTGATTGGATCATATCCACCACGCTGGCCCAGTGCGGGTTGGTGGCTCTGGCAGCCATATGGCTGCGAGAGAGAGAGAGAGTCAGTGAGATTGATATATTCGTACTACATATAGACATAGACACAGAGCAAACACTTATGTTCATCGCAATAGTGTTTGCCCTGGGTGGGAATCGAACCTACGCTTCTGGTTCAGGAGTCAGGGTCAAATAGGTCACGAGCGAGTCGAGATATAGGCTTATGAAAATTCAGAAAGAGATGTGTCGTGAGGTCTACTGTTAGGAGAACTACTAGTTTTGAGTCGATACGGTGCGCGATACCCTTTAGCCTACGCATTTATAAGTCATATAATACTTCGGAATGTAGTGAATAAGTTGCATACATTACTGATCTCAAACACATTTAGTACTTCAGTAGTTTAGTGTACGATGCTCTGATAAATTTGTATTTGTTAGAACTTTGTATTTCCTCGTAGTTTACGGCGCAACAATACATTTTATGTGATTTCACAATGTTAGAAAGTTCTAAAATAAATGTGTGCAAGGTTGCCTGGAAGAAATCGCCATGGGTGATAAGGCCGCCAATTTATAATCATATTTGTTTCTTTTTTGTCTATATGTGAAAATTATTTTTATTTTTAAATTGTGGTTGTAAATAAAGAGTTTTTGTCTTGTCTTGTCTTGTCTTGTGTTAAATAAATCTGCCATTAACAAAGAGAAACCACTACAAACTAGGTATGATGTTTGTGGTAACTAGACTAGGACTATTTCAGCTCAACAATTTAGGAAAAAAATCTGAAATCCTATGCATATGACGGATTCTAATGATAATAATTTAGCTTAATAATAATATCTCTATGAATTCGGAAGTAGCCAATCTTTTTATTCCAAAATGTCGAGGTTCATAATATATTCACGCGTACTGTATGTACCTACATAACATTTTTATCTCATAGCACAAGAATAACACTATTTTTTGATATTGCTTAAAGATACCTTTATCATTATATCATCCATCCGTAGGACGTCCACTGCTGGACATAGGTCTCCCATTTCCTACTTGCATCCAGTGCATTCTTGCGGTCTTAATTACAGTAATTACAGTTGGTCCACCTAGGCGGTGTCGCCTTATCCTTTGCCCTGATGCCGGGGCACGAGAATACGGCATCGGTATCCCCTGCCTGTAGTAAGAGCCTACTAAAAGGGGACCCCTGGGCTCGTGGGTGGTCAGAGTTGGGGCTCTGGCCATCCACTCAAACGGGCCCGAGGAGGACGACAGCGTGTGTGGCAACGCTGTCGTAGAGGAACGCACAAGCCTGGCCCTACTGCCAGGCGAGTAGGCACACAAAGTGCTGGGAGCACCGGTGCGTTCCTTTTGGAGATCCCGGAGCTCCCAAGAAGGCACAAAGGCTGGCCACCGAGGGGGTTTTAGTGGGTTCAATCCCACATAACCCTATTGCACCCCAATGCAGTTAGGGCATCTTCAGAAGATTTCCCCCTCGTAAAAAAAGGCGGTGTCGTCCTACGCTGCGCTTGCTAGTAGGTACGTAGTCTCCATTCCAAAACTTCCGTTTTTCGTGTTATGTGCCCTGCCCACTGCCATTTTAACTTGTTAATCTGCAGGGCTATGTCGGTATAGGTCAAATCAAACATCCTCGCGGCTGTGATGTTAGATACATATATGTAATACTAATAAGTTGTATGTATTAGTGTATCTTGTATTATTATTTTTATTTATCTACACTAATGTTGTAACATTCTACTTATGTTTCCAATATTTGACTTATAATGACTACTGTTATAGCGCAGACAACAAAACACTCAATTTAAGCAATATCAAATGATGTTATAATTTCCACATTGATTTCGTAAAATCTCATTATAACATCGATAAAACGCGACCAATTAACCTGGCGAGCTTTATGTCAAAATCCTCATACAAGTTGTATAAAATTTTGATATTAGGCTGGCTTTTGAAAACAGTTGGGTTATACGTGAAAACTTCGTCGAAACTACTAAACTTACATACACAAAACTCTTTGGTAAGATCTTGTGCCAATGAAATAAAAAAAGAACAGCGCGCGCTCGCTCCTGTTTGGCCCTGCGCGCGCAGCTGCGCTCTCCTTGGTTAGATTTTAATGGCGGCAAGTTCACTGTGACAATACACGTACGTGTGAATTTAATGTTTCGCAATGTGTTTTTTTATTTTTAGTAGTGAAGATAAAGTAGTGTATGCAACTGCATATAACACGGGTATTAAAACACTCGTTACTATTATGAAACTCGCTGCGCTCGTTTCATAAACTCACACTCGTGTTTTAATACCCTTCATTATATGACAGTTGCATAAACTACTATTATGTATTAGGGTGTAGAAACGTAATCGAATTTTAGCTTGGTGTAAGTATTTATTATTATTTTTGTGATAACTACTTTTTTGTCTTCTTTCTTTTGATACTCACTCCGTTTTTTCTATTTTTATTAATTCCTCTCTAGACGAAAGGGTTGGCTGGAAAATATTGCTATAAGCCATAAGGTCACCCTTTGTTGCACTAGTTTTAAGTCGCTTTTTAGGGTTCCGTACCCAAAAGGAAAAACGGGACCCTATTACTAAGACTTCGATGTCCGTCTGTCCGTCTGTCACCGGGCTGTATCTCATAAACCATGATAGCCAGGCAGCTAAAATTTTCACAGATGATGTGTTTCGGTTGCCGCTACAACAACAAATAAGTACTAAAAACAAAATAAAATAAATATTTAAGGGGGGGCTCCCATACCACAAACCTGAATTTTTAGACGTTTTTCGCTCTATTTTAATAATGGTACCAGGTAGATGCTTGAAATTTTCACAGAATATTTAATTTTATATTCCCTTCAATAATTAATAATAAATTTAAAATAAAATAAATATTGCGTGCGCGAGTCCGACTCGTACTTGGCCGATTATTTCTATTTTTATTAATTCTTCTCTAGATGAAAGGGTTGGCTGGAAGATATTGCTTTAAGGAATAAGGTCGCCCTTTGTTGCACTAGTTTAAGTCGCTTTTTTCCTTACTGTGTATTTTTCTGTATTGTATTTTAGTGTTAAAATAAAGTGTTCATTCATTCATTCATTCATACAAGCTGCGGATATCCTCGTGCAGCTGTCAAGTGAGCTTCAGTCAGGATTAGGTTATCTGCAGTTTGTAGCCAATATCACACCTGAGCAACTGCTTAGTCTGTATAAAGCTCAAGTCAGGTCGTGCATGGAATACTGCTCTCACCTTTGGGATGGCTCCGCCAAATATCAACTGGAGGCTCTGGAGTCGATTGAGAGGCGAGCCAAGAGGCTGATCGACAACGACACTCTGACTATGTCGCAGCTGCAAAGTCTCGAGCATCGACGTAAAGTAGCGTGTTTATCGGCCTTTTACCGGATCCACTTCGGAGAGTGCGCCCAGGAGTTGCACAATCTGGTCCCACCTGCCCCTTTCTTCTATCGTACGGCTAGACGGACGCGACCAAAGCGCCACCCTTTTATGGTGGACATTCCGCGCATTAGAACCAAGCGTTTCGAGTCCTCATTCCTCATACGAACAGCCAGAATGTGGAACGCTTTGCCTGGGTCTGTCTTCCCGCTAAAGTACAATGTGGGCGTCTTCAAATCCCGAGTAAATAGGTATCTTCTAGGTAAGCGTGCTACAACCTAGACCGCATATCTGCTTAACATCAGGCAGTATGTGGTCAAACGCAAACCTATTCAGAAAAAAAAAAAAAAAAAAAAAAAAAACCAACTATTTAGACGATGACGATTAAGACGATCGATTTAAGACGATTATTTACAACTTTGATATGTAATTTTCCTCATTCCTAATGGACCTTCCGTGAACTCCAATTATGTTTAAATTGTTCCTATTGCAAACAAAAAGTAAACCGCGCCTTACGCTTATCGATTATGGTAATAAGGTGTTTTGAAAAAGGTAAATGGGGGTAATAGGAGGGAGGAAACTTCGTTATCGTACGGAAAACAAATTATGCTAATAATTCCCAAAACGCCGATACTTCGGAACAAGTTTTAAAATGGTAACTGTATACTTTGACAAAAAACAGGGAAAACGTTTGATCATGGCAACATTGGTAACTTTTATTGGATTCTAATTTTGGAAGTTGTGAAGATGATAAAATCAAGGAGAGTGCCTACTATTGAGATTATCAATTTTGATATGGTTGCAAGTCAATTTTTCACAGACGCTCCTTGCTATCTTCATTTAGGACTTTCTTCGCGCAAATGTCTACAGAGCCACAGTCCCTAAGTGAAAGTAGTAAAAATTCCGAGCGCAATCGTACATACCGACTTAGATATTTACATTAAATAATTCACAATGACCCGTTTTCTCGAATCTCGGCGCTATGTAACCTAATTAGTAGTTCGGTTACAAGCGTAACCGAACACTTCGGCATCGCGCGGCGTTGTAGTCGACTTGCAATCGCCCTATGTCTAACTAATAATCGGCCAAGTACGAGTCGGATCGCTCACGGAGGGTTCCGTACTGTATGGGTGCCCCCCTTAAATATTTATTTTATTTTATTATTTATTATTGAAGGAAATATAAAACCAAATATTCTGTGAAAATTTCAAGCATCTACCTGGTACCATTATTAACATAGAGCGAAAAACGTCTAAAAATTCAGGTTTATTGTATGGGAGCCCCCAATAAATATTTATTTTATTTTGTTTTTAGTATTTGTTGTTATAGCGGCAACCGAAATACATCATCTGTAAAATTTTCAGCTGCCTAGCTATGATGGTTCATGAGATACAGACAGACAGACAGACGGACATCGAAGTCTTAGTAATAGGGTCCCGTTTTTCCCTTTGGGTACGGAACCCTAAAAAGCCTGCCCACTACAGTATTATTTTATATTCTTTGCCACTACGTAGCTTGGGCAGAGTTTTGGCTCGGACACTTTTTGCACGATTGTGACTCTAGATATTTTCTCGAAGAGGTCATTGGAAAAGTCAGCATTTTCCGCATCTTTATAGATAGTATTGCTTTACAAATACCAGGGAATTTTAGAAAAGTACATAGGTATAAGTTTTAGTCATTATGATCAATTTTTACTAAAGGACCAATTGCGAAATCTCAACATAAATCTTCTGTTCCATACAAAAAGTTAATTGACTCTCGACACAATGTATGGAATAAGTGACTTTTTTGCAATTTCGGTTGGACTGGACCAACAAAACTTATTCAATGTGATAAGGTATCTAAGTTGCTAAATTTCGCAAAACATCACCTTAATTATGTGCTGTCCAATGACATCGTATCTGTCACATCGTTTTCAATATGATTATTTTTCGCAAAAAATGGCAAATTCATTGTGTACAATTCGAATATTTCGCTCGAATTGTTTACATTATTGTTGATTTATCAAAAACAGCTCTGTAAAATTTAAATAGGACCACCTTGGGAGTATATTCTATCGAACCAAAAAAAATTTTTTGATTCGATTGACATTTTTATTTGCGAAATTATCGATGTTAATCGTGTACAATATTCGGATATTTCGCTCGAATGGCTTACATTATAGTTGGTTTTTTCAAAAACTTAAATGGGTTCACCTCGAGAGTATACCCTTTTGAATTAAAATAATGTTTTTCGGTTCAATGCACAAATGGCGAAATAGTCGATGAACATACACAAAAAAAGAAAAAAAAAATACATACATACGAATATAGAACCTCCTCCTTTTTGGTGGTCGGTTAAAAATCTGTTGTCGAGTCGTTTGATTTGGTATTTGTATATCTTATTTTCGTTTTATTTGTTTCAGATTTGCCACTGAGCGCTGCCGTCTCCCGCCACCATGGTCTACTTATAGCACAAAATCAGAGTCAGTAGCTGGAAGCTGACACTAACGAAGATGATCCTTCTCCTGATTCTATACTTCGTCACGCTTCCAGTACTGACTTCAAAGCTAGTCAGGGGAGATTCAACAATGGAGGAGAAGCCTCAGCAGCCGTTTATTAGCTCTAGAGTTGTAAGAACAAAGTATGGAGATATACGAGGTTTTATAGTGACTCCAGAGTCGAGGTTCCTTGAACCAGTGGAAGTTTATAGAGGGGTACCGTATGCGTCGCCTCCGATTGGCTCTCTTAGGTTTATGCCTCCAGTTTCTGGGGCACAATGGTCAGGGGTCAAGATAGCTGAAGAGTTTAGTCCAGTTTGTCCACAAGTGCTACCCGACATAAGGAATGAGACAGCAGTACTGAAGAGGATATCGAGAGGGAGGCTGGAGTATCTGAAGAGGATACTGCCGTTTTTGACGAACCAGTCGGAGGATTGCCTCTACTTGAATATTTACGCTCCTGCTCAAGGTAAATAGTTATTTTCCTAGAAATTTGTGTTGGTGTTGATAGTTGACGTACTTTGGCACTTTTTTATGGAAGTAGTACAAACAAGTTTTACGTTTCTACTTAATGAGGTACCATTCGGAATCTTGTCTACTTTCTACTGATTTACCTACACCTGAATCAAAATTGATGGTTTGACCATTGAAAGCGATTAAATAATAACGATACCCTAACCTGGAATCTATAGGTGAGATTTCTAATTGTCGTATTATACCATAAATAGATAGATAAGATAATTTATTTATTCATAAATACCTAACCTAAACACCAAACAATATAGATTCAATTTGAGTACTTATTAACTAAACGAAAAATTTACAATTCAGATAGGTACAAAGGTAAGAAGTAAAAGCACTTGAAATTTACAAAATTACCGGAGTAGAAAGGTAGGTACTTAATAGGTATTAACATCGTCTTGTATTACTAGTGGGCCCCAAACTAGGCTAAGCTTGTGTCTTGGTGACCCAAACTGTGAGTTAACGAGGAGAATTTCGCGCGACTACGTAAATGTGTTAGTATCACTAGGTATATAATATACAGTATGCCTATTCTGTTCTAAAAATTCTAAATAGTTTGTAATGTTGAAAGTATAGTTGTGATTGTGATAGTCTTCTGCAACTTAATTTACACTGTAAATCACAACTTAAATTGATTTTGCCGCTGGATAAATTCAATCTGAGATAGCAAACACCCAAAAAGTAGTCTATTGCACATTTTTACTGCTCGGCTGATCGAATTTTCTCACAGCTCTCGTATTTTAACTTTGTAGCAACTTTTGCGAAGCGGCATCTAATATTAAATTTAATACTTCGGAAGTGCGCTAGTAGCCACAAAATATTAATTTTCAGGGACACAGTCCATGCAGCGGCGCAAAAACTCATCTGCACGAGGACACTACAAAACAGACAAAAAATAATAAAAAATCGGCCAAGTGTGAGTCGGACTCGCGCACAAAGGGTTCCGTACCTTGTTGGAGCCCTTTTAGCCGCATTTCTCTTGCCATTATTAATAGCGGGTAAAAAATCTCCTAAAAATCGGCCACGTGCGAGTCGGGCTCGCGCACGAAGGGTTCCGTACCGTATGGGAGCCCCATTCCTTTTGCCGTTATTAATAGCGAGCAAAAAACTCCTAAAAACCACGTTTGTTGTATGGGAGCCCCCCTGATATATATATTTTATTATGTTTTTAGTATTTGATTGTTATAGCGGCAGCTGAAATACATCATCTGTAAAAATTTCAGCTGCCTAGCTATCATGGTTCATGAGATACAGCCCGGTGACAGACAGACAGACGGACAGACGGACCGACGGATATCGATTGGTCTTAGTAATAGGGTCCTGTTTTTACCCTTTGGGTACGGAACCCTAAAAATGACGTTTGTTGCATGGGAGCCCCCCTTAAATATTTATTTTATTATGTTTTTAGTATTTGTTGTTATAGCGGCAAACAAAAATACATTATATGTGAAAATTTCAGCTGTCTAGCTATCATGGTTCATAAGATACAGCCTGGTGACACAGACGGGCGGACATCGGAGTCTTGGTAATAGGGTCCCGTGTTTACCCTTTGGGTACGGAACCCTAAAAAACGTGATTTATAATGTCAGTTCAAAGTCCAGCCGTCGGGCTAATTTTCTAAAGGCTTCGCACCCTTCGTTCTCAAAGTCACATTCATTAAACCGGGCATAAAAAATTGTCAAACTCGGGTGGGATATTAAAAATAAATGAATGAGTTTTATAACAAAATTTGCGAATGTCACTAATTGGACGACCAGTGAGAGTAATGGTGCTTCTTTCCGAGTAAAAAGTTTAAAAAATTAACTAAGAGGGAGTTTCCGTGACCAGGAGGTGTCGCCCGTTTAAATCATGTCTTGGACAGGCTCCGGAGTTTTAAGGGAGATGTATTGCGAGAAATCTCGGAAGTTATGAAGACTTTTTAAACGATATACAACACACACAGTTATGAAGACTTTATAAAAAATTTAAATTAAAAATTTAAAAAACCCCCGACAGGCTAGACAGAGTCCTACCACTGATAAAATATCTTATCTTTCATTTGACAACCATTTTGGGCACATTTGTAGAATTTTGGTTCTTCCATCCCCACTTTTACCCACGATAACTCTTAAACGGCTCAATCAATTTTTATAAAACATAGCTAAGAACACTCTCGATTAGGTCTCCTTTCATCCAAATAAAACTAAACTGAAATCGGTTCAGTGGTTCGGGCGCTATGATGCCACAGACAGACAGACAGACACACAGACAAACAGACACGTCAAACTTATAACATCCCTCTTTTGCGTCGGGGGTTAATAAAAGATATGGAGACGGCTCCGCGACTCGCCAACTTGAGAAAGGTCGCCAAACCCGACCGAAAGTCACACCGTAGTCGTGTTATGACTATACGTACACTTGAGTGAGTCCCGTTGTATATCGTTTAAAATGTGTGAAAACCACGTTAATTTCCATAGTATTATGAAGACTTGTGACGAGTTTTGTGTCTTGTGTTCTGCGAGTTGGATGGTCAGGTGTAATTAGGGTTTTTTAAATTTTTGACCTATATACCGAATTTGGTTTGACCCCGCTATTTATATCCTTAAAAGCTATTTAATTAGACAATTTTTTATATTTCCAAACTAAATACCTAATCTATATTATTATGTTATGCCGAAGCCACATATTGGCTATATTGGCTACAAATTGTAGACTTGGTTCCAATACTCCAATATGTAAATCGGTCTTGTACTGATATTGGACGCAAACTGAAGAATAATTGACTAGTACTTAATTTTTAGCCAAGCTTGGGCTCAATTCATCGTCCAGAGTGTGGCCCAGCATAATGTTTTTTTCAATGATTTGTAGCTGAAACTTTTAATAATATATTTTTATGTTTTATTTACAACAAAAACACTTACATTAGTGGCTGTTAGAAATATACTAGCAATAAATGATACCCTGATAAATTCTACTAAAATCTGTTTTGTTATAGAAATGATAGGAGTCCTACTATGGCGTACTGGGGTATTTTCTATTAATGACCTTCAGATGGTCTACAAAATCTAGCTTCAGCGATCACTACTTGATTTGAACAAAAGTAACTTTTCTGTAAGTCATACTAAAATACCGTTCATAAACCATAAGAATGTCTTACCTACGCTAGTGTACCCCTAGCAAGAACTACTCCAAACTGCCTCAATCCCGTCTTATTAAAACGTGCATTACCTGGCCCCGAATATTTGAGGTAAATCCGCGTTTTTCCACGTCGCTCCGACGGCTTTGTCACCTGCGGGGGGCGCGGCGCGCATACGTAATACTTTCACCTACAGAGCGAGCGGCGTGAGTTAAGAAAGTCGAGCGATATTCTCGTAGGTATATAAATGAAATAAAAGAGCGAGGAAAAAAAAGAAGTGGAAGTGGAGTCCCTCCGCGCAGAAGAAGTGAAACTTCGACGTAACAGTGCTTTCATACTCCCTCCATGGTAGCGTTAAACGTTTAACGCAATCTTGTTGGAAGTCGCATTAAAATTTCACTTCAAAAAACATTTTGGATGTAAATTTTGCCACTGTTATTACTGTATAATGTACACAGGCTAGTCGGTCGCCGGCAAGGGGTTGGGTTCGTTTACTTAACACGTGCTTTTACCGACTTAAGAGTCCCAATTTCAGAGGCGCCGTCGTAATGATAATAGCAATTTGGAGTAGCCCTGTTTCTTTTTCACTATATGCATTTGATAGAGAGAACACTATTTAACGTTGCTATTAAATTTACGATGGCGCCTTTAGAATTGGGCCTTATGTGTGGTATAAGTTAGAGCAGCGGATCAGAATGAGGTAAATAATAGAAGCAGAGATATTTTTTATCTTGAAAGTTAATGAAAGGAAACGGTTTCCAGTATAAGTCAGTATTTAAAGGCAAAAATAATTTTATATTGAAAACGAGAGTTACCAACTAGTACCAACTGCGACAGGAGAGTCGTCAAACTACGGATCACATTTTACCGAATTTAAAATCTACAAAAAAAGGCTGATCTTTTATTACTAAAATATATAAAATAGGTACAATACTAGTAAATGAAAAAAACTTCAAAGAAATCAAATCATTAATTTTATTGCTATAAAAGCTTGTATCTTGCGTCACACGGTTTCAGGACCTTCCCCGAAATAGTCTCCGGTTTTTAATAACCGTAAATGACGCGCCGTTATAGCCCCCACAAATCCTAACATACGTCTTACGCCCTTGATTAAAGCCCCTCTTATGATAGACATTTAAGTAAAACATTTCATCCCAGCGAGTAACGCTGGGATGAAATGTTTTACTTAGGGACGGCGAGTTATAGCGTAGTTTCACTAGTTTTTTTTCAGCGTTAACCAAAATTAAGCAACGGAATGAGTGAATGAATGAATGAACACTTTATTGTTAACACAAATTACAGAAAAATACACAGAAAGGACAAATAGAGTAACTTAAAACTAGTGCAACAAAGGGCGGCCTTATCGCGGATGGCACGGATATTTTCCAGATGGGTGACCGCGCGCCTTATAGCCCCCACAAATTCTAACATACGTCATACGCCATTGATAAATTTCACTAGGTGTATTTCAGCGTTCACCAAAGTTATGCAACGTTCATCACGGTCAGTTTTCGGATGGGTGACCACATGCTGTCATAGCCCCTTTATAGCCCCCATAAATCCTAACATACGTATTACGCCCTTGATTAAAGCCCCTTTTATGATAGACGCTACTCGCTGGGATGAAATGTTTAACTTAGGGACGGGCGGTTATAGCGTAGTTTCACTAGTATTTTTTCAGCGTTAACCAAAATTAAGCAACGGATGGCACGGATATTTTCCAGATGGGTGACCGCGCACCTTATAGCCCCCACAAATTCTAACATACGTCATACTCCATTGATTAATTTCACTAGGTGTACTCGTATTTCAGCGTTCATCAAAGTTATGCAACGTTCATCACGGTCAGTTTTCGGATGGGTGACCACATGCTGTCATAGCCCCTTTATATCCCCCATAAATGATGCCCTTGATATAAAGCAATTGTTTATTTTTTTCCATTAAGTACTTTTCTACTTAAATGTACAGATAAAAAATGAATCGCGGGGCGAATCGCCGATGACTCTTCTTGAATGCCCCTTTTCGCCCCGCTTCAAACAATGCGGGGCGAAAGAGGGCCTTCAAACAGAGTCTTCGTCGATTCGCCCCGCGGGCCGAACAGCTTGCGGGGTGAAACAACGATAGAGCCATAAATCTTAACATACGTCTGATGCCCTTGATTAAAGCTCCTCTTATGACAGACGCTACGCGCTGGGATGAAATGTTTTACCTACTTAGAGAATAATTTCACTAGGTGTTTTTAAGCTCTAACCAAACTTCAGCATCGTATGGCATGGATAGTTTACAGGTGGGTGACTACGCGCCTGATAGTAAGCGACGTTGTGGTCGAAGATGACCTAGAAGATACCGATTCACTCTGATCTTGAAAAGCTTTAGATTATATCTCTCAGGAAACAGGAAAACAGGAAGACTGTTCCATTCCCCGGCGGTACGAATCAGAAATGTTGAGTCAAACCGCTTCATACGTATAGAAGAAAAATCGACAGTGTAGAGGTGGTAATGTGGCGTCTTTCTACTTGTCCTGTAGTAAAAAAGGGATGGTAGGATAAGGTTGTGTAGCTCAGATGCACACTCTCCGAAATGAATCCTACAGAAAACGGACAGACTCGCGACCCTACGGCGATACGTATTCCTTCAGTGATCACTGAGAAACACTAACTAGCTTCAGTTAAGGAACGTTTGTCATGGATCGTTTTCGTATGGATGACGATGATGGGTGGCATTTAAGACTGATCGCTATCGTGGCTTGGGTGACAAGTTAAATTGTGAATATTCTATTTAAAAAAAAATGCAGGTTATTTTTTAAAATATCATTGTTATTGTTACGTTTTTTAAATAAAACTGGTTGGTATGATTGGTGACAAATATTCCTGAAGTTGAGATGTTAATGGATTTTGCTCGTAAACAGCAAGTATTCGTAACCAACCAAATGTAATGTGGACATTCTAAATGTTCGTGCTAAATTAATCCATTACGAGTAAATACGTCTCATATCCGTTAAGCATTTGATTTAGCTCGTTGCAAAAGCTTTTGGCAGAAATGTAACTGTCTGATTTTAGTTGGATTCATAAATGCTACAAATTGATACACATGTCTTTTTTAACCTCTGACGCAAAAACGACAGGATGTTACAAGATTGACATGGCTGTGTATAGTGTGTGTGTCAGTCTGTGACTTCGTAGCTCCTGTACGGATAAACTGATATTGACTTTGCTATTTTTATTTGAAAGGTGAATTAGTTGGAAATGTTTTTAAATATAATTTAATCAAAATCGGTTTAGCCGTTTCAATGTTGTCAGCTCTTTTGTTAGCTTTGGTAGGAATCTTTGTAATCATATCTAATTGTGCTGGGTTTTTTTTAAATTTTTAACTTGTTATCTGACTTTGTAGTATTTGATAGGCACACAACCACAAGTGTTTGGCGAACGAGGAGTGTAAATGTCATAATAGTTATATGAGAACTCAAAAAACAACCCGTGCCAACAAAATAATGGGTCATCCGAGCCACAGCAGCACTAAGTTGTAAGACCGACCGTTCCGAACGTTGTTTAACATCAATGATCGCTAAAAAACGTCAAGTCAAACTATGCTATGACCGTTACAACTACAAAATGCAAAAGGATAGAAAAAAATAAAATACAGTAAACAAATTTAACGTTCCATCCTGCAGAATAGACCCATCTCATTCCCTTATCCACTAAGCAATTGCAGCGCCGTTCAGAATTTCCTATCTAAGAAGAAAATGGGCTGAATTTTCACGTCATTTCGTACGGGTCTAGACTTTTTTACGTTCGATCGAAACGGAGAGTGCCCTGGGGCGAAGTAGACTGAAATTCTAGCGTATTTCGGTAAAGGAATACCTTATTCAAAGGCGCGTGACGTGTTATCTGCGCCATTTTTCATGCTAGCACTTAAATCATTGTGCCTTAGTAATATGACATTCTCAGGAGGACTGCGGAAAATATGGTACCTATTTTTAGTTACATTTATTTTTGTTACTTAGTTACATTGACGTGTATTGAACTATTGTGGTGAATGGGAACAGTTTAGTCGGTTTTCAGCTGTAGTCCGGATTTTTTACTACCACGTTGTGTTACACATGATGCACGCACGATTATAACTGTAGGTACCTACTAGGTTACCATGGGCACACAATAGAACGTGGTGAACTAATAGCCAAATTCAGGACGAATATATCTACTTATACTTATATCTATCATTCAAAAATCAACTCACCAAAAATCGCCAAGGTATTTAATCTCTATATAATTTTAATTAACGTTCTTGTTGTGTTAAGACGTTGAATAAAATATAATCAACAAAACTATGGAAAGTATTTGGTATTCAAGGCAAACATTGCATTCTACCTCTATTATAACATAAATAATCGGCCAAATACGAGTCGGACTCGCGCACGGAGAGTTCCGTACTGTATGGGAGCCCCCCCTTAAATATTTGTTTTATTTATTATTGAAGTGAATATTAAACTAAATATTCTGTGAAAATTTCAAGCATCTACTGTTTCCCATTATTAATATAGAGCGAAAAACGTCTGAAAAATCAGGTTTGTTGTATGGGAGCCCCCGTTAAATATTTATTTTATTTTCTTTCTAGTATTTGTTGTTATAGCGGCAACAGAAATACATCATCCGTGAAAATTTCAGCTGTCTAGCTATCATGGTTCATGAGATACAGCCCGGTGACAGACAGACGGACAGACTGACATCGAAGTCTTAGTAATAGGGTCCCGTTTTTATCTTTGGGTACGGAACTCTAAAAATATCATTATTATTGTCGTAAATAAGTTGTCAAGTGCATGTGCGTGAGACACGCGTCTGATAGGCTTCCGTAGATGGCGACGATGATTATGATGATGATTAAAACTATTTTTTATGATATCATTGTTAGATGGTTGATTGCTAGAAAGACAAGACTGGCTAAGAAATATACTTGTGAGGTCAACAACCTTTGAGTTGTGCCCAAGTTTAAAAATTTAAATTCTCCTTTATTACTCATAATTATTTTTTGCGAAAAATAGCACGACTGACTTCACCCGTGTACAGAATTCGCGAATATTTCGGACGGATCGATGTATCATTTTTCACATTATTGTTGATTTTTCAAAAATGGCTTAGCCGATTTCAATAAAATTTAAATGGGACCAATTTCGAAGTAAGTATATTCTTTCCAATAAAAAAAAGTGTTGAAATCGGACCACTATGAAAAAAGTCATGCGTGGTATATACAAAAAAAATTTATACGCGTCGAATGGAGTACCTCCTTCGGTTCGTCGGTCAAATAGCTATGAACCGCAGAGCTCCAAATAATTTTCAGATAAAGTTTTTGGTATAGTCTATAACACAGAAAGTATGAATTAAGTATTATATGAGTATTGAAAATTGAGATTGAAAATTCAAATCTATACCTAATCTATCATACTTACTATAAAATTTTATGTAATTTGGTTTATAAATGTGGAAGTTATAAGGTTTTGTAACATAAGGACGGACGGACGGACAGACAGACGGACATAACGAAGTTATACAGGTTTCTCATTTTACTACGGAACCCTAAAACACTGTTACCTTCTCTGAAACAGTTCTGCTTAATGTGATAAAACATTAAAATGATATAGACAGCAAATTAGAAATAACCATACAACAAAAAAAAATCACCTATAAGTTTATCAAACGTACAGTAAATAAATTCACATTCAGTTACTCAATAATATTAAAGCCGCATAAACTTACAGTAAGGAAACCATAAGTTTATAACCATCAAGTTTTTATTTATTCAAATAACTAGCATGCTTAAACTATACATCACTACGTATCCAACAAGTAAGTAAAGAAATATTTTTTCAACCATATCACTTAGATACAATATGCTCAGCAGTTAATTAATTGATTATAGTACCTACACGTAGAATTAAACGAACTCGAATTATGAAACCGAGTCGCTGAATAGTAGTTTATGCAACTGTCATATAATGAAGGGTATTAAAACACGAGTGTGAGTTTATGAAACGAGCGCAGCGAGTTTCATAATAGTAACGAGTGTTTTAATACCCGTGTTATATGCAGTTTGCATACACTACTTTATCTTCACTAATAAAAATAAAAAATAAAAACATATTGCGAAACATTAAATTCACGCGTACGTATATTGTCACAGTGAACTTGGCGCCATTAAAATCTAACCAATGAGAGCGCAGCTGCGCGCGCAGGGCCAATCAGGAGCGAGCGCGCGCTGTTCTTTTTTTATTTCATTGGCACAAGATCTTACCAAAGAGTTTTGTGTTTGTAAGTTTAGTAGTTTCGACGAAGTTTTCACGTATAACCCAACTGTTTTCAAAAGCCAGCCTAATATCAAAATTTTATACAACTTGTATGAGGATTTTGACATAAGGCTCGCCAGGTTAATTGGTCGCGTTTTATTGATGTTATAATGAGATTTTACGATATCGATGTGGATATTATAACATCATGTGAAATTGCTTAAATTGAGTGTTTTGTTGTCTGCGCTATAACAGTAGTCATTACAAGTCAAGTATTGGAAACATAAGTAGAATGTTACAACATTAGTGTAGATAAAACCATTTATATCACTACTTATCCAACAAGTAAGTAAAAAAATATTTTTTCAACCATATCACTTAGATACATGCTCAGCAGTTAATTAATTGATTACAGTACCTACACGTAAAATTAAGGAACTCGAATTATGAAACCGAGTCGCTGAAAACCCTAAATAAAAGCACTATTTTTTTGTAAAAAAAATTTGAAATTTACTGAAACACAAATTATTGAAATATCTCCAATTCAGAAGCAAAATCTCAAAACACATTTCCATCAAAATTCAAGTTGAAGGCAATTCCACCAATAAGATGTTTACAAGTTTTTTAAAAGAGAAATTCTAAGGAACACGATATAAACCCTCAAAAGAACTAGGTAAAAGCTAATGAAGCATACGGACTTCACTCTCTTAAAGAGATTGCTTAGAAAGTTTACAAAAAGGAAATTCTATCTTAGCAAATGTTCCCTAAAGTTCTTCATAAGGAAGTACTTAGCAAACAGAATGGAAATGGAATGAAAGTAATAGGAGAACAAATGTTTTGGAAGTTTCAATACCCTTTAATAATATCGTTTTGAGAAGGTTTTGACCTCCGACACCCGAGAGGCACTGTGGCCCGTCCTCGTTTGAGAAAATTTGAATTTTAGCATTGTAATACATTTTTTTAGGGAAAACTGTATAAAATTGCACGCTTTGAAAATGTTTTGTTGATACTGAACGACTACACTCGGAATTTTAATTCGATTCCAGATTTGACATTAGCTACTGTCATTTTGTGAAATAATGATACCACATATAATAGTGTAGTGATGAACACAAAAATCGATAAACAATCAGTGTGTGTGCCACCAGTGTGCCAGTTAAAGACTAAATTATTGATTTTTATTTAAATAAATACATAATTATTCATAATATTTATTTATTAATTAGTAATCGCTGCTCTATTTTATAAAAAGTTAATATTTTTGTTTTTATATTAAAAATAAAACTTATAATAAAAGAGCCTAGATAGTTTTCAGTATTGGCAACCCGTGCGCGCTCGTGCAGCTATCTATTATTTATTTCACACAAAATTATAAAAGAAAAGTCTCAGATCGTTAATTAATCGTCAAAACTAAATTATCGGTTCAGAAATATTTAATTTCCTGATATACTTAGTTTACGAGAGTAAAATTATAAACGAGAAGAATCGATCTGGAAATATTCCATTTCCATATCGAATAATTTCGCAACGTCACTATTTAGTACTTGTCATAACGTTGCAACACTGACATTGTCAAATCTGGAATCGAATTAAAATTCCGAGTATAGAAGATTGTATTGTTTTGTATTCTCTGGAAATACTACTTTGAATACCTAGTTTAGTTTTTCCCACGGAATAACACTGTCTGTTATTAACTCTATAATTATGTTGATGTCATACTCTATTAAGCCGTGGTGGTCTAGTGGTAGTAACACCCGCCTTACAATCGTGAGGTCGTGGGTTTGACTCCCGGTCCCGTACTAATGAGGTTTTTGGAATTTTTGTACGGAATATCACACCATTGGCTTTACGGTGAAGGAAAACATCGTAAGGCAATCTTCATACTTCCGTAAAATAAATTCGATGACGTATGTGAATACACCAACCCGCATTGGGCCAGCGTGGTGGATATAGCCCAATCACCCTTCGTGTGTACCTAAGCCTAGGTCCTGCAGTGGCCTATTGAAAGGCTGGTATGTACAGTACAGTACATACCCTATTATAATTATGAACACAATAAATAAACGATAATTTTACAACTGGTCACTTTATTCAGCAAAATGTCAATACAATAATGTAAAATAAATAAATATATAAATGATTATAAATAAATCTTATCTTCATAATAACTCATTACAGGTCGCGGCATATAAGTCTTGCGCTGAGCGAAGTGTGGAGGGGATGGCTGCGCATGAGTTTAGTATGGCGGTCAACATGCGCAGCCATCCCCTCCCCAATACCCTCAGCGCTAGACTTACGTGCCGCTACTTGTACATTTTAAAAATATATATCTCTGATATCACAATTAAAGTTGCCGTCGTATGTAAATCACAAATTTTTCAGGAAGCAAGCAAGAAGAAAATCTTGAAATGTCATTAAAAGTCATTGTCGCTATTAATTATCAAAAAGTCATCTTACTAAGCTGTAATAAAAGATAAGAGCTAAGAAATATACTACAGCAGGAAGTAATAACATGAAATAACATGAAAATAAAATCAATATCCCTAACATTCACAAGGCCTACCCGTCAGTCTGTCAATAGCAGAGTCAGATTTATAGCGGATGATGATTCACGCACCATCTATCGCTCAGATGGTAGTGTTTTCGGAAGGCTTTCTATAAATACAATCGGTAAAACTGATTTATGAATAGTCATGATAGATACATTGATAGGTACCTTGATACTCGTAGGTACCTTGATAGGTACTTTATAGGAACCTTGATAGGTACTTCACTTCAGATTCTTATCAGTCAATCACAATCCTTACTAATACCTATATTATAAATCCGAAAGTGTGTTTATTTAATGAATTGTACCTCTTTCACGCAGAAACGGTTAATGAATTGTACCTCTTTCACGCAGAAACACTCTAGTTTTCTCCATCTTTCTGTATTGGACTTGATTGAGACTTGGACTCTAAAAGCAGCAGATCGTACGATGTTTTCGATGTGGACGCATTGATGCCTTCGAGATGTGGTGCTGGAGAAGGTTGTTTGAAATAATTAAATAGGTATCTTCTGGGTAAAAGTAAATAGGTATCTTCTGGGTAAGCGTGCTACACCCTAGACCACGTATCTACTCAACAGCAGGCAGTATCTAGTCAAACGCAAACACTGCAAGCGTCCAGAAAAATTACTTGACAAATGACCCAATCTAGGTGATTTGGTAGATGTTTTAGGGTTCCGTACCCAAAGAGTTAAACGGAATCCTATTACTAAGACGCCGCTACCCGTCTGTCTGTCTGTCACCAGTCTGTATCTCATGAACCGTAATAGCTAGAACGTTGAACTTTTCACTGATGACGTGTTTCTGTTGCCGCCATAACAACAAATACTAAAAAAATATAAAAGTAAATATTTAACTAGGGCCATCAAAAAACCTAAATTTTTAGACGTTTTTCGCTCGATTTTAATAACGGTGACATGTAGATGATTGAAATATTATACACAGAATATTTAGTTGAATACGCAGTGTAAAAATTAATTAATTAAAATAAAACAAATATTTAATTCCCATACAAGTATCGTGATTTTTTTGCTCGATATTAATAACGGCAACAGGAAAATGCTTGAAATATTAAGTGGTACATAATATCTCTTTAAAAAATAATTAATAAATTAAAATAAAATATAGTGAGGGGGTTTACATACGGTGCGGAACCTTTCGTGCGTGAATTTGACTCGCACTTGTCCTATGATTTTGAAGTGGGTTAAAGTGTCCAGAAAAATAAGTTGACAAATGACCCAATCTAGGAAATTTGGTAGATGTTGTTTTACTCGATATTGTGCGTCTGGTTATTTTAGTCAGTTTGTCATTGACATAGCTAGATTTATAGCGTATCGTGATTTATTATATACCACGCTCCGTCTACCAATCAAATAACAGTGTTTTTGGAAGGCCATACATCGGATGTGTCTATACATTTAATTTACTGTCAAACGAGTCGTAGTTTTTTAACCGACTTCCAAAAAGGAGGAATATCATCATCATCATCAGCCTGTATCGACCCACGGCTGGGTACAAGCCTCCTCTCCCTTGTGCCAGTTTTCCCTGTCTCGGGCTGATCTTATCCACGCGGGTGCCGCGATGGATCTGATGTCGTTGACCCATTGGGCATGTACATCTTTGACTGAGTGGCTTCCAATAGCAGACAGGCGTTCCGTAGGCAGACCATCAGCCCGAAAAGGAGGATGTTCGTCTGTATTTTATGTGTATGTTAATTCATCGATATTTTGCCAATTGGAACCGATTAAAAAAAAAATATTTCGAATTGGTATGTCTTCCAGGTTCCATTTCAATTTTATCAAAAACGGTTCTACCGATTTTGATAAAATTTCGAAATCAAAAATAATGTACGTGGATGTCACATCGGTTAATGCAATCTATTCGAATTCAGTACACGGTAGAAGTCGGTGCTACCATTTTATGAAAAATAATGATTGTTTATCGTAATTCATAATTCATAATCATTTATTCATATCAATCTGCCTGTACAGAATAGGTATGGCTTTTTTATCGCGAATAATTCCGCGCTTGACCACCAACTCGCTAGATGGTAAGCGACGTTGTGGTCTAAGATGAAGCACGCAAACCTAGAAGATACCTATTCACTCTGACCTTGAAAAGGTTTATGCCTACCACAATAATGTATCAAGTAAACGTAGCAGTAAACATTCATACTCGTATGTCTGTTTGAACAGGACTAAATACCGTAACAAACCATGAACTACGAAGTTATGGCACATGATCCGTCCGAATCATACCGGATCAGAATTAACAAGCTGCATTCCGGTATTAATACCGGATTTGAATCAGGCTTAGGATAAACTCAAATTAAGCTGCAACATACTAAGCTACAGAATATCATTATTATAGAGCTTAGTGTGTTGTGTTGTGGTGCTTATTTTTATTTGTTTATGTATTATGGTCTCTAAGTGTTTTGAGTAAATAAATGCAATTTTCATTTTTACTTTTACTGAACTAAAACGACGCTTATTTTTTATTTCAAAGAACGACATGACATATCTTGTTAAATACTACAAAACAGCACATGAGGATGGAGAATGGAATGGAGAAAAAAAAATTGAGAAATAAAACAAAGCATGCAGACTTTTCTCGGTCCTTAACAATTTGAACAATAGCACGTACCCGTATTACCTACATTAACGGGGCACTTGAATCTGCCCCAAAATACTTGGACCATAAAATGAAAAAGCAACTCAGTAAAATATATGTACAAACAGTAATTTAATTTGAACTAAAAGAACCTGAAACGTGATGAAAACAGAAACAGTAAAAAACACCAGGAATCCGCTTAGAAAATTCGTTTCTTACTTTTTAAAATCTTATGAAACAGTGTAATTCTAATAATGCCCTCCAGCGTAAAATCTACCCGATAAGTATTATGATTACGATATACTCAGAATATTCCCACATTTTCAGTGCCGTTGTTGCACTGGAACGGTAGATATGAGTTTTCGCATAATATTGTATTCTTTCCTTTATATAAAACGTAACACCGCTTTTATACCGGAAGACGTGAGGCGCTGGCAGCAATAAATGCGCATTTCGATCCGAGTAAAGAATGATATTGGTTGAAATGAGGAATATTTGCGTGCAACTTCATTTTTGAATTGTTCCGGAGCTTACTTAATCAATCAGTAAATGTCAAAAAAATTTATTGAAATAAATTGTAATTGTGAAATAATCTGTGCTTTAATGCTCTTCTCACATGACTTTGTGTTAAGAGTAAACAAGTCGCTCATCACTCCATACAAACGTCGGCAGGTAATCACACCAGTGCTTGCTGTTGAATATCTATAATATAAATTTAATTAAAAAGGTAAAAAACCCCTGACACAAAAACCTACCTAAAAAGAGTACGAAATTTTGGGCACATTTATATAATTTTGGTTCTTCCATCCCCACTTTAACCCACCATAACTCTTAATAATTTTAATAAAACATAGCTAAGAACACTATCGATTAAGTCTCCTTTCATCCAAAAAAAAACTAAACTGAAATCGGTTCGGTGGTTCGGGCGCTATGATGCCACAGACAGACAGACACACAGACAAACAGACACGTCAAACTTATAACACCCCTCTTTTGCGTCGGGGGTTAAAAACTAAGGTTTATATCCATTTGTCTTTACAAAATCTATGCTTCTTGCTAAAAAAATCCCCACTCGAATGAAATAAGCCTTGGAGAATTTGAATTTTGACTCAAAGGTGATGTTCTCAAACCTGGCCCATACCTGGCTCGCTTTTATCTTATAGACAAAAATATGACGAATCACGAAAAAATACTGAAAAAAATCCAAACGCTTTAGAAAAAAGGCAAAACATTTATCATTATCGCAGGCCTAGCAACCCACGATTTGAATTTTCTGCCATCTAGTGTACCTAGATAATGAAAAAGTTAATTTCAGCGTTGCTGCTTTGTGGGCAATCACCCGAATCACGGGGAATTTTAACTCGATTGGTAATTGAATTTAAACGCAGGTGTCGTAGTATGATTTGAAAAATAGTTTTGTCGCGAATAATTTCGCGAAAACACGCATAATTGTTGATGAGATGAGCTACGATATTTTTCAATCTTAGTGATTGCGAAAACACAATGTAGACCAGGTATCAAATCATCCTACTACATTATATTACTATTTGTTATTGGAGAATTTCGCCTCATTTTTCTGGGAACTAAAAAAATAGAAACTGGTAATGCTGTTTACGGTTTGCTATTGTTTTATCTCATTCGGCTTTAAATGTACGAATGCATTGTGATATTTTTGCGTTTGCGACAATTCGATTCTTATTATTTAAGACATGGTTACGATAATGGACTTCGATGTATTACAAACCTGACAGATCTGGCGATGACTTTTTTGGACAACCGTGACATTTAAATCTGCAGATTTTGAATCTTGTTGCCGATTGACTCCTTTCTTACATCCATGATCCACAACATGGTGGATGACTTTAATAGCGGTTAATATGGTAATAACGCAAAGCAAAAAAAAATGTTTGCTTTTTAATTGACTGTTCGATTAAGAAACACTATGGCTCATTGAATTAAGTTGATTTTTCTCCCTAATATAGTTTATAGCCCGTCATTGAGCCAAAGTCCCATACAAAAAAGAACATGTCCTTTTTATGAAACTTTGGATGCAAAAAAAACATAGAAGAACTAAACCGAGTTATCTTTTATGAAAATAGCGGCTTAGTTAATATATTCGTTAGTTCAAATAACTATTATTGAAATAAATCCATTTTTTAATAATTTTAATTAATTTTATTTAAGCTACACCAAATTCGAGTTCGTGCCGTCAACTAGTTGCACCTTAAATACGTTATCATGCAGACATCAGACCGCGACCAGCACTGCATTTGTCATTCTGATTTATTAAAGCATTATTAAAGTGTTAAATCTCTTGTCATTATACTTTTACCTCCCGCGGTCACCCATCCGAAAACTGACGTTGCAGAACGTACTTACCTCTAAAATTTCTGTGATCAGAAACACGTTTTCTAACACAATGTCATGACCCAACGACATTCCAACGAGTCACACTGTCTCACTGAGTGTGGCAAGCTAAGCAGTAGTGACTGCCTCAGTGGCTCAATGGTTAGTGACCCTAGCTTCTGGATCAAAGAGGCGTGGGTTCGATCCCCACTCAGGGCAAATATTTATGTGATGAACATAAGTGTTTGTTCTGTGTCTGGGTGTTATTTAGTTACTATCTATGTATCTAAATTTTTTAACTAGTTACCTTTAGATAAAGATATTTCAGTTTAGATAGGATAATTTAGTTTATATAGGTTTGTTTAAGTTTGGACTAGTTATTTTAGTTTAGATAGGTTATTTAAGTTTTTATTTTTATGTTATTTAAATATTTATAGATTAGTTAGTCAATATTATGTCAGTTAATAAATATAACTTTTTGTTCAGCATAAAACCATGTCTATGTAAGTATTTAAAAATAAGTGTATGTAGTATATCAGTCTCTGGCAGCTATATCACAAGCTTTGCTTAGTTTGGGGTCAGAGACCATGTGTAAGAAGTGTAATTATTTTTCGCAAAAATGGCAAAACCGCCTTCCATCGTGTACAAAATTCGGATTTTTCGCTCGAATTGCTTACATTATTGTTGGTTTTTTTTAAATGGGACCACTTCGGGAGTATACCCTTTCGAACTAAAAAAAATTTTTTTTGATTCGATTCACAATTGGCGAAATTATCGATGAACGTACACAAAAAAAACATACACACGAACATAGAACCTCCTCCTTTTTGGAAGTTGGTTAAAAACTTAGAAACGTAATATCAGCAATACCTTTGAGCTGTCAAAAATCAAAACGAATATTGCACGTAACGTGTTCCAGTTCGAAACGTAAATCCATTCCAACTGGCACCAAGCGTGTTGGAAGCTATTAGGTTTCCATTGCAATAGTAAATTGCTTTAAAATAACATTCTTCCATTGTATGTATGTACGCTAAAATAATACCAGCTATCAGGACGGTTTGAATCAAACGAAACGTGACGCAGTTTTATTTTTCGATGTTATTTTAATTGCTTTGCTTTTTAACCAACTTTCAAAAAGAAGGAGGTTAAAATGCAAATGGAGAAGGATGTTCGTCTGTATGTATATTTTTATTGTGTACTAGCGTCCCGCCCCGGCTTTGCACAGGTGTATTCTGCACATAAACCTTCCTCTTGCATCACTATCTACTAAAAAAAACGCCTCAAAATCCGTTTTGCAGTTTTAAAGATATAAGCATACATGAGGACAGACAGCGGGAAGCGACTTTGTTTTATACTATGTTGTGATGTTCATCGATTATTTCGTTAATTGTGAACCGAATCGAAAATGTTTATTCTTCGAATGGTTATACTCCCGATGTGATCCCATTTAAACTTTATAGAATTCGGCTAAGCCGTTTTCGAGAAATCAACAATAATGTAAACAATTCGATAGAAATATTTGAATTTTGTTCGCGATGGAAGGCGCGAAAAATAATTATTCGTTGTTGTTTTAATTGCTTCGCTTATATAATTTTTCAAAACAAATCGTTTGTTTTCAAAACTGTTGAATTGAAACAAACAATTAAAAGTAGTCAAATTTATTTGGCTATTTATTATTTGGAGATTTGTAGTAGGCTGCACGCGTTAGCGAAGCACAGAAGTCTGTGAATGTTCTTCCTCATTAAGACCGCAGGATTGCACTGGATGAAAAAATATGAAAGTCGCTTCCAACAGTCCAAATTTACAAATATTTTATTGGTACCACCATAGCTAAATGCCAACTGGTCCTAATGGAGATAAACGAGTATAGGATAATTTCCTAACTATGCCAGCAGTGGAATTCCTTATCTCTTTACAACCAGCTCAATACAATTATGAACACACACACCACACCACACACACACACAGTTACTTCTACTGACGCAATGAGCCGCACCATGAATACATCTATAGCAAGCACAACTGTTATTGGGCCTGCGACACAGGTTTTTACCTAGTGCAGGACCCGCAATTCAACCAGTTAAACCTTGTTGCTGTTATAACTAACTCTCCCAGTGTGATATAGGTACCTATCAATAACCTACCCATAACATTATAATTTAGAATAAATTATGAAAATACTTAACTTTATTGTGTAAATAACTTAAATAAATTCTTGTTTATTTTGTATGTTTTATGTTTAGCAGTAAGGTTAATTGTAATGATTAATGAAATAAAATTATTCTTATTCTATTCTTATGAGGATCGACAAAAAAATAAGCGCAATGGTAACTAATACTGATTTTGTAAACGAAATACGATTGTGCGGGATAAGCAGATAACCACACGATCGTATGAGACCGTCTGCGTTTACAAGATCAATATGGTTTTCGAACAATTTTTTTTTAAAGCTGAAATATCGACGACAACGTCTATTTACCAATTACTGAAACTGTTGTACGATACGACATTGTAATATCAATCCTGACATATTCCATCCAGGATGTATGTACTTAATTACAGAAATACCTTTCATTTTGCTCGTCCTATTCAGTCCTTTGACGTACAATACAGATCACGGGCCAGATTCCCAATTCATTGTCGAAATTTATCGCCAAGCCTTCAGCATTGATTTACAATGTTATCAAATGTGGGAATTGAACTGACTTACACCCCTTTGTGGATTAGCTTCTATTTTCCCCAAAGAGATGTATGATAACGATGGATGATACAATGTAGGGATTATTTTATAGCTACTGGGTTTTATGGGCTGGACTAAGGAGGGCTCGCGGGTGTACTTGTGAATAATGTGTTTGGGATATTGAGACTGATATCTGGTATCTGACACTGAAAGGTGGAGTTTTATGAAGATGGGCCAGCGAGTAAAGAAAACAAAAAAAAAAAGTTCTTTTGAGAGCTGCATGTGAATGATATAGTAATGCCCATAGAAATAAAAAGAGACGACCACAAATGGCATATTATTCATAGGAAAATCTAACCAAGATGATAATGCAGCCAGCATGCTGGGCACGCTGCCAACTGGCAGTGGGCTTGAGCATTTGGATTATCTTTAGACTTTCAAAGGTCTGAGGATGATCCAATCCAAATCGGGTAAAAGTGCCTTTATTAACTAATTAAAACTACACTACAGTTTTGATGCAAAAAAGGCACTTTTACCCGATAAAAAACCAAGATGATATATAAAAAACCAAGATGTAAATATCATTTGAAAGCTTGCTTTATGGGCTTCTAAAAATATTTAATGTATATTTTTTGTACTTCCATTTTTTTTAAATGATAGTAATAAATTGTATGAAAAATGGAAATTCAGCTCACATTTTTTAGGGTCCCGTAGTAAAACAAGGAACCCTTATAACTTCCTTGTGTCCGTCCGTCCGTCTGTCCGTCCTCATGCTACAAAGATTTATAGACCATATTTAAAACTTTATCTCAAAATTGTTTTGAACACTGTGGGATAATAACTTTTGTGTTATAAAGAAAAATTTATATTCTTAAGCTTGCCCATAACTCAGAGGTCATCGACCTTACAAATGTATCGCATGTTGTGATTAGATTTTTTTATTATTATTATACCAGCCTCCATACATTTTGGCTCTTTCGTGGTTTCGCCCCGCAAGCTGTTCGGCCCGCGGGGCGAATCAACGAAGACTCTTTTTGAAGGCTCTCTTTCGCCCCGTATTGTTTGGAGCGGGGCGAAAAGGGGCATTCAAAAAGAGTCTACGTCGATTCGCCCCGCGATTCATTGTGGGCGTGTCATTTGACACTTGAAACCGCCTTTATTATTGCATCTCTTTGAAGAATTGTGGATTTTGAAGATATTTTGCGAACCTGCCTTCTATACAGGGTTATTTCTAATCAATTAGCATCCTTTCAGGGGCTTATTCCGTACAACAAAACTAACAACTTTTGTTCTACGACTTTTGTCAGAACTCTAAAAACTAACCGTTTAGCCATTATTAGAGGCCATCTGACCAAACTCTGACACCGGGGCTAGCCACCCGGTCTGTACCAACTTATAATACTTATTTACTTTTTTAGGGTTCCGTACCCAAAGGGTAAAAACGGGACCATATATCTAAGACTCCGCTGTCCGTCTGTCCGTATGTCTGTCACCAGGCTGTATCTCATGAAGGGTGATAGCTAGAACGTTGAACTTCCACAGATTATGTATTTCTGTTGCGGCTATAACAACAAATACTAAAACCAGATAAAAAATGTATTTAAAATCAAAATTTATCCCATACAAAAAACCTGAGTTTTTTGCCGTTTTTCGCTCGATATAAATAATGGTGACAGGTCACAAAATGTTTAGTTAAATATTCACGTCAAAAATTAATAATAAAAATAAAATAAATATTTAAGGTGTTCTTCCATACTATACGAAACCCTTCGTGCGGGAGACCCACTCGCACTTGGCCGATTATAATATCTTTGAATACCCTGTGGTCTGACTCTGGACGCTATTCGTAATAATAGCGATGTGCGAACAGATAGCGGCCCTGAGGCAGTGTTTATGAACGACCCTTGTATGTTTGGTTTAAGTAATGAACTTACGAGCAAACCTCTGAACAAACATGCTACGATGAAGCTAATTTTCATAAAACCCGCCCGATGTACAGAGTGTTTGGTAGAACGATGCATATTCAGGAGCTGTTATTCGGGTCACGACTCTGAATATAAATAATCGGCCAAGTGCGAGTTGGGCTCGCGCACCAAAGGTTCCGTACCGTATGGAAGCCCCCCCTTAATATACTTTATTTAAATCTTTTATTTTTCAAGAAACATATTACAACTTAATATTCTAGGAATATTTCAAGCATTTTCCTGTTGCCGTTATTAATATCGAGCAAAAAATCACGTTATTTGTAACGGAGCTCCCCTTATTTATTTAATAAATTTAACAATTTATTTTTAAAGTGCATATTTCACTAAATATTCTGTTAATATTTCCAGTATTATCTACCTGTCGCCATTACTAATATCAAGCGAAAAAGGGCTTAAAATTCAGATTTGTTATTTGGGAGCCTCCCTTAAATATATATTTTTTCCTATTTTTTGTATTTGTTGTTAAGCGGCAACAGAAATAAATCTGTGAAAATTTCAACGTTCTAGCTGTCAAGGTTTATACAGCCTGGTGACAGACAGACAGACTGACGGACAGCGGTGTCTTAGTAGTAGGGTACCGTTTTTACCCTTTGGGTACGGAACCCCAAAAAGTGAAGTTTTATGACAGAGACAATCGTTCTAGTTACCTCTACGGTGACAACACCTTTACCATCAATTATTTGTGCTAGTAGTTCAAACTCAAACTACATCATTTATTGCAACATATGAAATTTACATGCGGTACTCCGAAGATCAGATCTCGTGACGCATCTCATTTAATGAATATTCGTAAGCCTATTTACATCGCCCCGCTTCATGCTCGACCCCCAGACGAAGACGTACGTCAGAGAGACCTCCTATTGGGCGATGCAGAGCCAAAAATTTTAGCTTACAAAACACCCTGTACGTTGCCACATTCTAAATTGGCTATTATGACCCTTTTATGGTTTTGTAAATATTATAACTGCAGGCTTGTGTTAATGTGGCGGGAATCGTAAGGTTAAACGCTTTATGAGTGCTTTGTATTCTTGCGCTACTACTATCATATTGCTGAAACTTTATAATATAAAATGACCTGATTATAAACAGGGTTATTTGCTTGCCATGTATTAGGCCGAAAGGGGGTGATTAAGAGTATTACTAGTAGTTTTCCGAACAGTAGATCTCGCGACACGTCTCTTTAACTGAATCTTCATAAGCCTATGTCTCGACTCGCTCTTGACCGATTAGGTTCATACTAGCAAATCTTGTTAGGATTTAGATACTTCATAATTTTTCAAAATACTATCGAAATCGGCTAATAAATAGCGCCACAGCAAATTTCTCCCTTATTTAGGTAAATGCCCATAAAAAAAATTGCAGACGAAAAAAAAAACAATATTATTAAAGAATCTGTGTAACACGTTCAAAGAAAGAAAGTAAAACGAAGACCTTTACTTTTGCTTTGGTTAATCTAGAAGTATCGTATAAAAAAAAAATGTTGGTCGATCTAGAAAAGAAAGAAAGAGATGCATTGATTGTGATGTAAGCGACGTTGTGGTCGAAGATGAAGCACGCAGACCTAGAAGATACCTATTCACTCTGATCTTGAAAAGCTTTAGATTATATCTCCTAGGAAACAAGAAAGCAGGAAGACTGTTCCATTCCCTGCCGGTACGAATCAGAAATGTTGAGTCAAACCGCTTCGTACGTATCGAAGGAAAATCGACGGTGTAGGGGTGGTAATGTGGCGTCCTCCTACTTGTCTTGTAGTAAAAAGGGGATGGTAGGATAAGGTCGTGCAGCTCAGATGCACACTCTCCGAAATGAATCCTATATGGATGGACAGACTCGCAACCCTACGGCGATGCTCCAGGCTATGAAGTTTTTTTGCAACTAACATTTTTCATCACCTAAAAAAACATTTTAGTACCACGCGGGCGAAGTTGCGGGCCAAAGCTAGTACTTCTAAGATTAGTCTATTATATTATCGCTACTGGAGTGCAGGAGGTCACATGCTCATCTTTGTTTTTTGTTGTTTATTTTTCTAAATGTCATTGTTAGTGGTTTCTTTGATAAGGCAGGTCATGACCCTATTAAATATTGAAAATTATCAACAGGAAAAAAAAAACATTTTTCTTTTCTGGCATTCCCTGTTGGCTACTTATTGTGATCCTTACTAATATCATAAATCCGAAAGTGTGTTTGTTTTGGTTTATTGGTTTGTTCCTCTTTCACGCAGCCACGGAGCAACGGATTGACTTGATTTTTAGTACGAACATAGTTTGAACATCGACTTGGCATTTTTTCTTACATTCCATAATGATGAATTTGAAAGACAAATAGTAACATAAGCTACTTTTTATCCCGGAAACGTAAAAGATCCCATGGGATAGCACAAAAATCAAAATATTACGCGGGCGGAGCCGCGAGCAAAAGCTATTTATATATAAGTCGATAATCGTGTCGAGAAGCGCGTATAGTAGGATTCCGTAGATGATGAATGGTAGTTATTAATACAATCTTTTATTACACAAAAGCTTATGTACCATACATTACACAATAGAGGATAGAATCAGTCATGCTACTCGTAATAAGTCTATTGCATGTTACAGCAGAATTCAGAAAAAAAAGAAAAAAATGTAATATTTCAATAGAATAGGTTAATTTGGAAAAAGATACAAGGCACTATTTTAATAATTTCATTAAGTACAAGTAGTACTGATAGTAATAACACGCGACACATAACTGAATCTTCTTATGCCTATATCTCGACTCGCTCTCGACCAATTTAGTTCATACCCGCAAATCTTAATAGAATTTACACATCAAACAATCTTTCTAAATATTACTGAAATCAGCTGATTAATAGCGCGACACCAATTTTCCCCCTCTTTAAGGGAAATAAATAATCGGCCAAGTAAGAGTCGGACTCGCGCACGGATGGTTCCGTACTGCATGGGAGCCCCTTCAAATATTTATTTTATTCAAATTGTATTATTTACTATTGAAGTGAATTTAAAACTTAGTATTCTGTGAAAATTTCAAGCATCTACCTGTTACTATTATTAATATAGAGCGAAAAACGTCTAAAAATTCAGGTTTGTTGTATGGAACCCCCCTTAAATAATTATTTAATTCTCTTTTTAGTATTTGTTGTTATAGCGGCAACAAAAATACATCATCTGTGAAAATTTCAGCTGCCTAGCTATCATGGTTCATGAGATACAGCCCGGTGACAGACGGACAGACGGACATCGAAGTCTTAGTAATAGGGTCCCGTTTTTCCCTTTGGATACGGAACCCTAAAAACCGACATGTGTTTATTTTTGATCGCAGATTTTTTTACTGAAGAACCGTTGCTGGAGTTGTAATTTTTACATGCCATATTTTTGTTAATAAGGTAAACGTACCAATGTACGGACGTTTTTGAACTTCGCTGACTTTGCAGTAATACTACGCTGATACTAATAGACTTACAACAACAAAGTGAATATGACCATATAGGGCATTTATCTGAGTTTTATAATAATTAAACTTTATCTAATTTGTTTGAGCTGTAATGGGAATTAATACCCAAAATGTAAAAAAATACCCAAATGTACCAAACCGCGGACGATTTGTCCTAATGCGCGGAATGTCGTCCCTATTCCTGGACGCTATACGAAATTGAACTCTATTTGTTTTACATTAGAATTTAAATAGCCTTTCTACCGTATTATTATTTGTATGAACTTTAAAATCGACCCAAATCTATTACAAATTATCCTAATTCACGAACGCTATGCGAATTAGAACTCTATTTCCTTTACATTAGAATTTAAATTGCCTTTATATTGTATTATTTCTTTCTATTATTAAAGAATATTTTAGTTAAAGCCATTCAAGGTGTCTTAAATCAAAGAAACAATGGTTTACATGCAATAAATTATATTTCAAATAAAACAATAATCACATTATGAAAAAAAAAATGCTGAAACTTTAGGTAGTTAGCACAATAGCACTGGTATAGGAACCGTATTTAGTCCGTGGCAAGATAAGCGGCTTAAATGATCCCCAAGGTAATGTGTTCAGTCTTCCCATGCAAAATAAAATGCGTTCTTTTATAATTATATCCCACAGGTCCGTATAAGGCACCTTAAGTGACACATTTGTGTAATGATGATCTCACGGTAGTTAAATTGGATACCAGTCTCTAAGGCAACCTCAGTTATAGTCAACCTTTAGAACACGGCGTACCTGGATATCGTAGAAGTGGCGCAACATCTGGCGGTCGAAGAATTAATGCTTTCAGTACAAGAAAAAAACAAGAAACTAAAGTAGGGTTTGACTCAAACGCCCACTGTGTTGTCTGGGAATGTCCCAATACAAATAAGAGAAGAAATGACGTACTTGACTTCATCTTCAGGCATTATTCAAATCTACTAAACCATGGCTCTGAGTTTTTTTTTTCGTAACGTCATGGGAATCCATTATCGACATCATACTTGCTACGAGCAATATCTCTAAAACAATCAATGAGTGGCGCGTGGCAACTGTTGAATACTCTGATTCCGAAGCACGAACCTGAAGCATACCGATATAGCAACTTTTAGAAATAAACTCAAAATAGCTATATAGAGGAACCTTTACAATAGCTGGAAAACAGCTCGAGAGAAAAAAGCATGAGCTAGATAGAGAACGATGTATCTGACGATATATTGCTATCTTGGAACATATACGCGGTTAGTGCAAAAAACAAGCTTGGGCTAAGAGACTCCCTTGCCCTGAGTAAAACAATATAAACTTTGCAAGCGGAAGCCATGGGCCTTTTGCTAGCCGCAAAAAACGTAAACTTTTATATGAACTGAGCTTCTAACAGCTACTGGAAACAGTGAGGCCAAAGAAGTGATCATGTTCACAGTTGACATTGCTGCTACTATCTACGAACTCAGAAGACCTATAACAAACTAAAAATTAATCGCTGCGCGTCATGCAACATTCCGAACTCTTATCAAATAAACAGTGCGATGAAAAAAGAGTCACAGATCATGTTAAGGCAACAACATAGCAGACACGCTTTCCAAAGAGAGAAGATTCAGTTGTAACTTAGAAAATCAAATTGTTTTATTATAATACTCTTAATCATATGATCTTAATCCCAATTTTTTAGTACTATAGTTGATTATGTATCGACTTAATAATCAACTTTTACAAAAAAAATGGCTCAATCAAAATACAGATTTTTAATCTGATACTAGGACTAGCCACCCGGCCCATTCGAACTTCCTTATTTACTTTTAACTACCTATTTATGACAAATTAAATGTTTATTATTTTGCTATGAAACACCAAAAGTTTAGTAATTACACAAAAAATAAAAACATAATATCAAAATCTGAGAACAATAAATCTTACTTAAGATAATATTTTAAACACAGTGTGATATTGTTTAAAATATAGGCTAGCCTACACAGGCTAGCCTAGTGCGAAATCCAGGGTGCATAAAATTACATTGAAATACATTAAAATTTACCTGTTTTGTTAAAACTAAGTATTATTATTACAATGTTCTGCACATGTGTTATTTGGAAATAAAATATGTTTATTCATATATGTTCATTTATATATGTTGTAAATCGATCAAAAAAAAATGTTTTTGTCATGCACTAAAAACAGTTTAAACAATACTAAAGCAAATTGGACACGACTATTGTTTGAACCAGTCCAAAATAATACTTAATTCCATTGAATGAGACGCAGCCGAATTTTAATAATTGCTTTTTCACGGTTTTGAAAATGACGTTCTTACATGCAAGGAAAAATGAGACTTATTTCAAGGTAATAAGGTCGAGATCCAACCTTTGGTACAACGGGTTTTAAAGAACTGATGTGTGTCCCACTTCTCGGACGAAAAATGTGATTATTGTCCGTGCATTGGGACAAGTACGGGTTTTGTGAGTACCATTAGGCGGATACGCAAATATTATAAATAATCAACAAGATTATGTCTAGATTAGAGGTTATAATATTAGGTAATTTATCTAAGTATCGTAATAAAATAGCACACTTACCGTATCACATTACACAACTAAGAAATGAACTGAAGTTTATGACAGGGTAGACACCAAATTCAGCTACTGAATTAACAGATTGACGAAAATTTTACGACACCGCACTTTTGAGATCATTTGGTTTGGACACCATTAAACTATGTGTACAGTTTTTCTTGTATAATACTTTGAAATATAACTAAGAATTTATTGTCATTCATAAGATTAAGTTAAACTTTCGTAGAAAATTACAAAAATTAAAAAACCGAGTAACGTCCGCGTTCTGGGACTCGTCCGCAATTACGTGCGTTTACCTTATACAGTTTACAGTAGTAAGGTGTACCATTATGACGTCACATGCACGTTCGAGTCAATTTTTGACGTAGTACAACTTTGTAGGTTATTTACAAGAGAAAAAAAAACAGTTATATCTCAAAATTTTTTTTTGAAAAAAAAATTCTAAAGGTTAGTTTTATTATGCATCGTTGAAAGTTCCTGTACTTTATTTTATCGCGAATAAGTCCGTGCTTGACCACCAACTCGCCTGATGGTAAGCGACGTTGTGGTCGAAGATGAAGCACGCAGACCTAGAAGATACCTATTCACTCTGACCTTGCAAAGTTTTAGATTATATCTCTTAGGAAACAGGAAAGCAGGAACTGCCTGTTACTTTGCAATGTACTCGTAACAGGCTGTATAACCAAAATACTTCTTACTATACTGCAGAAATTACAGCTTAAATGTATTTACCCCGCTAGTCTTAACTCATTTTATATCGTCGTACATATTTCTTCTCCTTTGTATCATTGGTTTGTAGATAGTCGTAAAAACAACTTATAGCTCGTGTAGTGCCATTACATCTATATTGGTATGTTCGTGAAAACAGATATTTGTATACCTACTTGTGAAGGCATGTCTTTGTTTTTGAACTGGTAAAGGATTTCGTGGCTTTTGCGACCTCTTTTTACCGACTGCCAAAAAAGAGGAGGTACTATGTTAGTCTGTACCCTTGTTTTTTTTGTGTATGTTTATTGAAATTTTCGCAAGCTGTGAACTAAATTTAAAATTCCTTTTTTAATTCGAAACAGTATATTTTTTGAGGTCTTATTTAACTTTTATCGAAATCAACTGAACCGTTTTTGATAAATCAACAATGATGAACACGGATGTCACATCTGTAAGTGCAAACTATTCGAATTCTGTACACGATGGAAGTTGGTGCAGTGATGCCACTTTTTGCGAATAATCTTGCCCCCTTCAGTTGGTGCAGTGATGCCACTTTTTGCGAATAATCTTGCCCCCTTCAGTTGGTGCAGTGATGCCACTTTTTGCGAATAATCTTGCCCCCTTCAGTTGGTGCAGTGATGCCACTTTTTGCGAATAATCTTGCCCCCTTCAGTTGGTGCAGTGATGCCACTTTTTGCGAATAATCTTGCCCCCTTCAGTTGGTGCAGTGATGCCACTTTTTGCGAATAATCTTGCCCCCTTCAGTTGGTGCAGTGATGCCACTTTTTGCGAATAATCTTGCCCCCATATTTTTGAAGGGATATTCTTTCAACTTAACTTACTAGTCTTAACTTACTAGTTTTTTACAACTTAACAGAATTTTTTGTAAAACGTAAATAACGATTAATATAATATTAGATCGAGATAATTGTACGAATATAATTCTATATTAGTGTAACTTAACATTCTATAATGGAATATTATGACATTATTGACAATTTTTGATTTATAAATTTGAATATTGTGACATTTTATTTGCATATTTTTTTTTTTTTTTTAAATTTTACTTTATTGGACACTTGATTTGTAAATTTCATTATTAAGACATTATTGTATATTTCACATGCCAAGGAATGGCAAAATAGATTGGACAAATACTACAAATAACACCTTGATTGTACTCTATTTTTTGTGAAATAAATATCATTTCATTTCATTTCATTTGTACTAGAATTTTAGCTATAAGTTTGCCAGTATTACATAGTTAATTAAATGAAGTAAATAAGTTCGTATAAGCCAGGCTAGCCCTGCATTCAGTGTTTTTAAGGCGTGAACATGCTCTCTGAATCAATGTAGCGCTCAGTTGTAAATACCACCCACTGTCACTCTTTCAAAATATACTAGCACTACTATTTTACGACTCACAATAATTTTTCGCAAAAAATAGCATGACCGGCTTCACCCTTGTACAGAATTCGCGAATATTTCGTACGGATCGATATTACATTTTTCACATTATTGTTGATTTATCAAAAATGGCTCAGCCGACTTCAATAAAATTTCAATACGACCAATTTCTAAGTATATTCTTTCAAATAAAAAAAGAATTGTTGAAAGCGGACTACTACGAAAAAAGTTATGCGTGGTTATACATAAAGAAAAAAATATACGCGTCGAATTGAGTACCTCCTCTGGTTTGGTTCGTCGGTCAAAATTTACGATTATTTGACTAAATGTGTACCTTTAAGAAAATAAATTTAATTTAACTCATTCTGAAAACATTATCCTCCTTCATAGGCCATCGGGTAAAACCAAATCGCCTAAACAAATCTTTTTACGGCTTCACAAAAACCGATACCGGGCCGATGGGTTTTAAAGCCAAACCAATGAAATTCGAAAGGAGCATTACGAATTCAAAACATTCCACGGGCCACGTATAATTCGGCTAAAACCCTGAACAATTCAAATAAATTCTCTCTCCGGAACTTATCTGCATTCAAATCCAGGGGAAGCTGTCTATCAGAGGGCTTCTGAGTTTGCGCGGCACAGGTTAAGGCGCTAAAATAAACCAACTTGAACATTCAAATGCAACTACTTATACTAGGATCTTGAAAATAGTCATGTAATTGTATAAAGTTCAGTTTATTCAATTTCTTTAAATGTGTTTGGAAATACAAAATAGTAATAATCTGCCAAGTGCGAGTCGGACTCGCGCATGAAGGGTTCCGTATTGTATCGGAGACACATTAAATATTTATTTTATTTTATTTTATTATTTATTATTAAAGTAGGCATGCAGCTAAATATTTTGTGAATATTTCAAGCATCTACCTGTTACCATTTTTGATATCGAGTGAAAAACGGCTAAAAATTATAATAGATTTTTTTAATGGGAGCCCCCCTTAAATAATTTAATATGTAATAAAAAATTATATTTTTTTATTTTATTTTTAGTATTTTTTCTATCGGGTCTATCTTGTTTAGTACAGGAGTTCCTATGGCCACCTTCCAACTCCATCATCAGATCTGCTCTATGGTGCATATTATTGCATTGTCAAGCGATAATGTGATGATGTGAGCAAAATTTCAGCTTAATCGGAAACCGGGAAGTTGGTCAAATTTAACTTGCAAGATTCCACCCGGACTGACATACATACATCCATTGCAAGATAAATAAAAGCTTGTAATATACCTATCTAACTACTGTACTACGAGGATTATTTAATTTAAATTTATTTCAATATTGGGGGACATCTTACACACGGTCTCTGACCCCAAACTAAGCAAAGCTTGTGATATGGCTGCCAGAGACTGATATACTACATATACATATTTTATGAGGATGCATAGACAATAGGCATATGGACTAAAAAATAATTATATATTTTTAGTCAGACTATCAAAAAATATTAGAAACGTATTTTTTCTTTTGTCAATGAATTAAAAAAATATGAAGAATAAAAGTTAAGGTTCCGCGTGACAGTGCCATTCATATGTATAGACTTCTATGAGAGAGAGGTGACGTCACGACCTCCACTCTCAAACTTTGACATGGTTTATCTTTGTCATTTATTGTTTGATTGACAAAAAAAATATGTGTCCAAAAATTGTCTAACTCACGGACTAATAATTGGAATAATGATTATTTACCCTGTAATCATGCCTATTGCACGCTAGTATTGTAATCTATTAATATTATTAAGGTTCAGTAGTTAAACGAAGAACCCGAGCTTCGTTGTGTCCGTCCGTCCTAAAGTTACAAAGCCTTATAACTTCCACGCTGCATGAAATTTGATACTATGATTATGTTAGCTGCGCTTATTAAAGAGGGTACCTACACATAGTCGCAACACACTTCGGTATTGCGACGGTGAGCAGTATATGGAATGAGGGTAGACAGAGAGATGGTTTGGGCGACGGGCTGGAGTGCCAGTCCGTGATAGTGATCAGTGGTGAATGTGTGAAACAACTTTGATAAGCCAGTAGTTGGAGCAAGTCTTGTAATTACTTTGAGTTTTATAATGACTGCAGAGATATTGGAGGTCCGTATTATTGTCCAATGGTGTATCACCTGAGTGTCCTACTAGAATCTTAGTGATGCTGTTGGAGCACTATGCCCATCAGCTAACATTATAGTTGAAGTACTATAATTATACCTATCTTATATTTATATTTATCTTAATGATAAACACTTAAAATTATCTGTGTATTGTTTATTAAATACAAGTACTTTTAATAATCGGCCAAGTACGAGTCGGACTCGCGCACGGAGGGTTCCGTACTGTATGGGAGCCCCCCCTTAAATATTTATTTAATTTTATTATTTATTATTGAAGTGAATATAAAACTAAACGTTCTGTGAAAATTTCAAGCATCTACCTGTTACTATTATTTTATTAATATAGAGCGAAAAACGTCTGAAAAATCAGGTTTGTTGTATGGGAGCCCCCCTTAAATATTCATTTTATTTACTTTTTAGTATTTGTTGTTATAGCGGTAACAGAAATACATCATCCGTGAAAATTTCAGCTGCCTAGCTATCATGGTTCATGAGAGACAGCCCGGTGACAGACAGACAGACAGACGGACATCGAAGTCTTAGTAATAGGGTCCCGTTTTTCCCTTTGGGTACGGAACCCTAAAAACTGAAACGAAATCGTGCGGGTTACTATAAATAGGTACTAGGTATAAAGTTTTGTATCTGTAGTTATATAGCTCTGACATTTTGTCCTTCTGCTATCTTTGTTATTTTATTGATGGCGTGGTTTATGGTGGCAATGAAACGAAGGGATGTTGGGACTGAATTATTGTCGTGAATATCGTTTTCGTAGAACATGTTTACTTTTTGAGCGTAATATTCTTTTATTCCTATATCTTGTGGTGAGACGGTTTTCTCTTTATAGCTGAGGATTACGTTACTTTGAGTTGTCGTACTTGTTAGGTTTTAAGTATTTTAATGGTATTTATTTATTAAAAATAAGTATTTAATTTGACTCTGATTTTAATCGATTATTTGTTTCGATTTGGAGACTTTGATTTGACTACCTAGTCGGTTGAAGGACTACCCGACTTAAAATTGGAAGGGGAAAAAGCATGGCCGTAGTTTACACTGTTACTCTGCCCAAATTCATATAAGTTATAATAAGTGTGATATGGTTTATAAGTGACGATAAAAGGAAGTATTAATACTGTACGAAGTGAAACAATAAACCAATGATTTCAAGGATATGGAGTTTTTACTACATACTTAAATTACATTGTGTTGGTGAGTTTTTTCGTTTTGCAGAAAAGATAGTTTTAACTTTGCAAATTGTTTTCAAAGTTCATTGTTACGGAGTTACACTTGTATCTTATTTTTGTAATGTTAAGAAACTTTATATAAAGTTATTATAATGTGGAGTTAATACCCTACAATATAAAATAAATTAATAAAATATGTGCCTTCTAAAATAGAAGAGTAAGCAACTCAATAAAAAAGCTTTTAAATTGTATTTTGAAATACTAATATACTCTTTTGACGTGATAACGTCTTATAAGTCGATGAATGCCGGCTACACGCACGAAAAAGTGTCACCTTTCGCCTGAGCCGAGCGTGCAAGCGAGAACATGCATCAAACGATAAAGAGACACGATTGACCTAAGCGTTTGGCTTATTTTAGTTGTTGATTCAAAAATGCTTACTTAGTACGTTAAAAAGTAAAATTATCGCCTGTAAACCGATTATACAGACAATTAATTTGTTTCAACAAAAACAATACTACCTTAAATGCTAAAACTAGCTACACTATTACTACCTACATAAAAAAACATTGGATCATCCACAGACCCTTGAAGGTCTAAAGATAATCCAAATGCTCAAGCCCACTGCAAGTTAGCAGCGTGCCCAGCATGCTGGCTGCAATTAATTTGTTTAGTCTCGTTTTAAATTATTTGTACAATTTACAATTCTTATTCGTGAAAACAGACTTATTTTCTCCATTTCTAAGTCCCATAATGTGTATCAAGATGGGTTTTTGTAACTCTTTAAATTAACACACAACTAATATTCGTTCAAATCTGTAATGGTGCCGCCTCAATCTCCACGAGAGAAGCTTCTTGAGAAGCTTCTGTAGCTAACTTCACTTCGCCGATACTTGGACTTGGATACTTGTTTACGATGTGAAGTTAGCTACAGCTGCGGTGCTCGCGTCGCCTCGTGGAGAGTATGGCGTCACCATTACAGCATCGCCCTTTCTCACTTGCATAGGATTAATATCGCCAGCTCTGTCTTACTCGTACAGTTTCCTATAAGTTATATCCTTTCTAACTCGTGCAATCTTCCAGCAGGGGTACGAGACGCGGTGGCCAAGTATCCGGTCCTGGTGTTCGTGCACGGAGAGAGCTACGAATGGAGTTCGGGGAATCCCTACGACGGCGCCGTACTCGCTTCACATGCGGGTCTCGTGGTTGTCACTATCAACTACCGGCTGGGAATCTTGGGTAAGTGAAACTTGACTGTATTAGAAATGATATAGGGCACAGATTTGACCGTCACCTAGGAACATTTTTTAATACGAGCTTGGAGAATCCCTACGACGGCGCTTTGCTCGCTTCACATGCAGGCCTCGTGGTTGTCACTATCAACTACCGGCTCGGCATCTTGGGTAAGTGAAACTTAGACTGTATTATAAACAGCATAGGGCACAGATTTGACCGTCAACTAGGTACATTTTTTAATACGAGCTTGGGGAATCCCTACGACGGCGCCGTACTCGCTTCACATGCAGGCCTCGTGGTTGTTACTATCAACTACCGGCTCGGCATCTTGGGTAAGAGAAACTTAGACTGTATTAGAAATAACATAGGGCACAGATTGAATCATCAACTCGGTACATTTTTTATACGAGCTTGGGGAATGGACCTAGTGGTTGTCACTATGAACTATTGGCTCGGGATCTTGGGTGAGTAAAAGTGGACGCTATTTTGAAAGTGTATAGAATAGTGAATAGAATACCTACCTGGTAGACTTTCCACCTATCATAAATAATCGGCCAAGTGGGAGTCTCACGAAGGGTTCCGGACCAAATGGAAGCCACCCTTAATATATTTTATTTAAATGTTTAATTTTGAAGGGAATATACAAGTAAATATTAAGATAGACAGACGGACAGACAGATAGAGAGCGGAGTCTTAGTAATAGGGTCCCGTTTTTCTTTGAGTACGGAACCCTAAAAACCGATTGAATAGGCCAAATCACACTCTATCTATGGCGTCTGTGACGACGACACCAGCTGCGCGAGGAGAGGGAATCTGAACAGCTTGTAGCTTCTTTTACAGCCCCTATTTAGTAATTCGGCTTGTAAATGGCTTGCAAATATCTCGATCCTACAAGCTTGATCAGAAAGTCTTCTGTTTACCTTGTAGATAGAGGTTCTTCGCTGTGCTTGCTGGTCAGTATATATTTGAAATCAATTAAAAAAAATTAGGTGACTCTCAAAACTGCTTCTTTTTACAAGCTTTTATTTACTTTCACCTGTCCCGTTGTCTGTCGTTCTGTAATCAAATCTTGCAAGTTAAATTTGATACACTTCCCGGTTACTCATTAGACATAGGCCTTTATGTTATATGCCATATAATATGTACCACTAGACGTCCTTACGGCGGAACTGGAGACTAACCATACATTTTACATCAACTTCCTTTACACAAAATATAGTACAAAATGACATCCACGAAATCAATTAACATTTCCAGTTAGTACGAACAAATTTACCCAGTCAAAGTACACAGTTTCAAAGTTGAACGAATGCATTGCCGCAAAAACTCACTCAGCATTGATTAAAGTTATATTTCCCAATGATCCTGTAATCGCCAGCTCGCATGTCTCGCCGCAATAAACTTCGATCTGAAATTATCTACGTGATTCAGCTTTCACATAATCACATGTTTTTGTGACGGCTCGCGCGGACTCAGTGACGGAATAAGACCAATTTTTTGTGGGCATGATACATCTTACGAGGTCTTAATATACACCATCGATTTTCCTACCTACACTGTCGATTTTCCTTCGATACGTACGAAGCGGTTTGACTCAACATTTCTAATTCGTACCGCCAGGGATAACAGTCTTCCTCCTTTCCTGTTTCCTAAGAGATATAACCTAAAGCTTTTCAAGATCAGAGTGAATAGGTATTTTCGACGACAACGTGGCTTACCATCAGGCGAGTTCGTGGTCAAGCTCGGACATATGAGCGATAAAAAAATATATGATTGACTGAAACAAAACAGAAATCTGTGCTTCCACATGACCATTTCGCTTTCATATGTCTGGATGTCGATTTTTCAACAAACATCGACGAAACTTGGTACACAGGTTTTATGTTTTACTTGTTTTTAGGGTTCCGTATCCAAAGGGTAAAAACGGGACCCTATTACTAAGACTCCGCTGTCCGTCTGTCTGTCTGTCCGTCTCCAGGCTGTATCTCATGAACCGTTATAGCTTGAAAGCTGAAATTTTCACAGATGATGTATTTCTGTTGCCGCTAAAACAATACTAAAAACAGAATAAAATAATAATTAAGGGGGGCTCCCATACAACAAACCTGATTTTGACGTGACAACGTCTTATAAATTGGTTTGCCGGGTGACACTTCAAGAAACTGCGTTACGCTCCGCTCACGGTATGCGCTCACAATGAGAGCGAGTGAGAGGCACAGTAAGTGCCTCTCACTTGCTCTCATTCGTCTCATTCGTCTCAAAGTCGTTGTCACGTAAAACTTTCGCCCGTATACCGACTTTACAGGCAACCAATTTTTTTTAGTCGTTTTTCGCGTATTATTAATGATGGTAACAGGTAGATGCTTGAAATATTCACAGAATATTTAGTTGTATTTTCACTTTAATAGTGAATAATAAAATTCAAATAAAATAAATATTTTTGGGGGGCTTTTCCTATACAGCACGGAACCCCCCGTGCGCGAGTCGGACTCGTACTGGGCCGATTTTTTTTTTATTGTCAGTGATTTGATTAGCGAGTGTTGCATTTAAAAAAGGGGAAATTCGCTTACGCACTATTTATCAACCGAATTTGATAATATTTGGCAAGTAGGTAATCCTATCAAGATTTGCAAGTATAAACTATATTGGTCAAGCGCGAGTTGAGATATAGGATATTTAAGATTCAGTTAAAGAGTAAAAAACCGCATCAAAATCCGTTGCCTAGTTTTGAAGAAATACGCGTACATAGGGTATAGGGTACAGCGGGAAGCGACTTTGTTTTATACTATGTTGTGATGACGCCTTTAGGGCGCGGGGCCGTGGGCCGGGGCCCACGTCACCTACGCCTTGCGCCGTCTCTGTGCGAACTATGAATTCGGGCCTTGGATTCTAATCACAGTAATTTGATGTTTTCTTGTTAAAGCCTGTGTTTTTGTTGTGAAACTTGGTTACGTTTATTTTTTTGTACGTTAAAATTCAATATTCTACTATTTTACCCCTTTGATGATATGAATAAAGTTACGAGCTATTAGTTACGAGCCATATTAATCTATTTTTAAAGTACTTCCCAAACTAAGTTTAACTTAATGAACATTTTCGAATTGTTTATTACTAAAATAACTCCCTTACGAGTCATAGCTATATTATATTTCGTATTTTATACTAGGTAGGTAATCAATTTAATAACTAACTAATTTAGGTTTTACAATATAACCAAACTGAAAGTCTACGCTAAGCTACCTACTTATGTACCTGATAGTTATCGCGGACCACGAAAAATTCTAGGATTCTTTCTATAGTCGTGTTATACTCGTAGCATACTTACATATTTGGTCTAGACTGTAATGTTGTTGTAACCTATGGTAAATAAATGAAATAGAAAAAAATATATGTAAAAACGCGGCGTAAGGTACAATGATTCCTATGATATTACTCCACTTACGTCTTAACTAAATAAATAAATTAAGCCGTCATGTAACGCTTAATCAGTCTTTGGGTTTAACGCGTTAAAGCGTTTACCAGATCTACACAACAGCTTAATTAGCACGCAAATTTACTCGTTCAGGCGCAGGAAGAGTAGCAACGATAGAAGAACAATTCCGTAGCCGACAGCACGCAGCAGCAGACTACAGTATCACAGGCAGACAACGCGATAGACGTTACCCCTTCAGCTTTAGGAAATATTTCAATGAAATACTTACGAGTAACTACTACATAGAAACCAGCAGTATCGCAGCGAAACTGAACTCTACAGCTGAATCTTCCAATCAATTACAGAATCATTTGCTAATTAACTGACCTCCAAATAGGAGGAGGTTCTATGTTCGTGTGTATGTATTTTTTTTGTATGTTCATCGATAATTTCGCCAATTGTGAACCGAATCGAAAAAAATTTTTTAGTTTGAAAGGGTATACTCCCGAGGCGGTCCCATTTAATAAATTTTACAGAAATCTGCTGAGCCGTTTTTGATAAATTAACAATAATGTAAGCAATTGGAGCGAAATATTCGAATTTTATACACGATGGAAGGCGGTTTTGCCATTTTTTGCGAAAAATAATTATTTTACAAAATGTATTTATCTTGTTTGATACCAGAAAGTCTTTCAAAACAATTGAATTCCGAATCAAGAAACTGCAAAAGCCTCACAGTAAATTCCGACGCAATTATAGATTCATATTAATTTCAGTAATAATTCTCTCAAATTTCGGCTGCTTCTCAAAATAGCATCTTCCTACATTACAATTACAACTCATAAATGAAAGCCCAATTCTCATTGTCTATTATTACAACAGGAATTTACGAAAATCCGAGCTCTATTCTCTTAACCGCTATACCCAACTCGCGAAGGTACCTACTTGTATCTACTTCTGTAGCTTCCTGGAAATGTTTCCACGGTATTGGGCCAAAGCGATGTTCCTGGTACGTCTTTTACCGTATTGTTTCGTTTTCAAGCTCTCTATACAGGTACGTAGTATTATTATATATTCTTTGATACAGGGTTATTTCTAATCAATTAGCTTCCTTTTAGGGGCTTGTTCTGTACATAAAAACTAACTACTATTGTTCTACGACTTTTATTATTTCTCAAAAAAAAAGTTGTTGTTCCATAGAAAAATATCGTTCAGCCTCGACAAAATGTATGGAACAGCTGATTTTTTTTTCAGTTTTGACAAAAGTCGCACAACAATAGTTGTTAGTTTCGATGTACAGAATAAGCTAAAAGGATGCTAATTGAGTAGAAATAACCCTGTATTTCACTCTCTCGTATTCATAGCGTAATTTGACTAGGTGTTCGTTAGATATCATCGAAGTTAAGCAACGTTCAGCACGGTCTCTCTTCGGATGGGTGGCAATTACAACTGAGCACTACCGAGGCTCGGATGTCATGTTTAATTGTAGGTCCCGGTTGTTTTAGCCGTTTAGCCATGTCAGAGACCATCAGGTGGCTTAAAAACTCTGACACCAGGGCTACTCACCCACCAACTTACTTTATCATAATTATTTTTCGCAAAAAATGTCAAAACCGTCTCCATCGTGTACAAAATTCGAATATTTCGCTCGAATTGTTCACATTATTGTTGATTTATCAAAAACGGCTCAGCCGATTTCTGTAAAATTTAAATGGGACCACCTTGGAAGTATACTCTTTCGAACTAAAAAATAATTTTTCGATTCGGTTCACAATTGGCGAAATTATCGATGTTAATCGTGTACAAAGTTCGGATATTTCGCTTGAATCGCTTACACTATTGTTGTTTTTTTTTCAAAAACGGCTCAGCCGATTTCTGTAAAATTTAATGAGGACCACCTCAGAAGTATAGCCTTTCGAACTAAAAAAGAATTTTTTGATTCGGTTCACAATTAGCGAAATTATCGATGAATACACAAAAAAAAAACATACACACGAACATAGAACCTCCTCCATTTTAGAAGTCTGTTAAAAATCAACACTACCAAACCAAAAGTCAACCAGCCCAGATTTACAGTAACGAGCGCATTTCGACCTCGATTTCGTAGAATGGAAACAGTATTTTAACACAGGTATGTGTTATGTATGAGTATGATTGTCTCAAAAGGATAATTTTCTGCTTAGCACCGAGGACGGTGTTACTACGGTATTATTCGAGAATTCTTCCATTCAGACCGTTTGCGGAACGACGCTTGTTACGGCCTGGCTTTCGACATTATATACGATATTTGACGAGAAATTTCCTGTGGCTATATTAGAAAATATGCAGAGTAATGGAAAATGTATAAATGTTGTTTCAAAAGTGGAACAAAAAATCGACCAAGTACGAGTTGAACTCGTGTTTAAAGGGTTCTGTGCCGTATGGGAGGCCTACGGCAAAAAAAAACACATTTCAAAATACATCATCTGTGAAAATGTAACGCTCTAGCTATTACGGTTCATGAGATACAGCCTGGTGACAGACAGACGGACAGACAGACTTACAGACAGACGGACAGCGGGGTCTTAGTAATAGGGTCCCGTTTTTACCCTTTGGGTACGGAACCCTAAAAACAGGTTTTAAAAAGGTAACAAAATTTATCTTTGAAATAAGATTGATACAAAAATTACTTCCTATATAATGTTTGGAACAATATACTATTTTTGACTAGATAACGTCTTATAAATTGACGAACGCAAGCACGAAAACTTTCACGTTCCGCCTGAGTGTGCAAGCGAGAGCGCGGAACAAGCGATAGAGAGGCACGATCGTCCTGAGCGTTCGGCTTGTTTCAGTTGTTGATTTTACAATGTTTTCTTGTAACGAGAGTTTCACGTAAAATTATCGCCCGTAACCTGATTTTACAGACAACCAATTTTTAAGACGAATTTGATCGTGATTATCAGTACGATGATATCCTTAAATAAATAATATTTCCGTTGTTTAGAAATACCAACTTAATACACTTATATTATAATATATTGTAATAATTATAATAAATTAGCGACCCGCCCCGGCTTCGCATAGGTGTATTATACATAATATAAACCTCCACTTGAATCACTCTATCTATTAAACAAAAACGCAGCAAAATCCGTTGCGTAGTTTTAAAGATACAAGCATACATATGGACAGACAGACAGGGAAGCGACTTTGTTCCATACTTTAAAGTGATATTTCCTCTTAAAAGAATTAAGTTGTTTTATGCTAAAACTTAGTTAATTTTGACTAAAACACATACAATCAGCAATTTTGTTACGATTTTCGGGTTTAAAACTTATGAGTAGGTACCTATACTTATCTCTTTAAATATGTCAGAAATGCAACTACATCAGCAGTTTGTAATTTTAATAGCAGATTCTTCTTGTTTTGATTTTCATAATAATTCCGTTACTCTGCCTAAACAAATCTAGATATACATCGAAGCTACTAACTTGTACTATACTAGATCCGGTAGAATAGTAGCTTGATTAAATGTTAGTAGTACTATTGATTTGTACCATCTATGGTACAACTCACGTATGTTTACTTCGCTATTGGTACTCTTAATGGCACTATGAGCGTATTCACTGTTAAGTCTTCCTACGCCCCCTATTATCCGGCTATGGCACTTGAATCAAAATTCAATCCTGTCCAAACAAGATAAGGAATATATTCGCTTAATCGTGTGCCAATCCATAAAGTGGGTACCTCTGACCGTAATAAATAATGCGGACTCATCGCACGTAATGGGCCGTGCGTCGCGCAGGGTTAAACGGTGTAGTTTTTCAAACTTAATGAGGTAACATATTGCGCTACGTATATGTCTTACCGTAACCCGATTTTAGGGATTATGTAAAATCATTATTTTGCCTAGTTAGAACTAGATATTACGGAATGCCAATGTGACAACGCGTTTTCCCTAGTTGTATCTCGAAACAAGTTAGGGATCATTTAAGTTCGAAATGAGTCACAGATCCGAATCGGAGCACCCCGACCCCACATAGTCTCGTGGCTACTAGAGTTAGTGCAAAGAGAGAGCTTCGTAGGTAAGGTGTGCCATTTTACTAGTTTTTAACCCCCGACGCAAAAGAGGGGTGTTATAAGTTTGACGTGTCTGTTTGTCTGTCTGTGTGTCTGTCTGTCTGTCTGTGGCATCATAGCGCCCGAACCACTGAACCGATTTCAGTTTTTTTGGATGAAAGGAGACTTAATCGAGAGTGTTCTTCTTCTTCTTTCTTCTTCTTTTCAGCCATTGGACGTCCACTGCTGAACATAGGCCTCCCCTAAAGACCTCCAATAAGACCGGTTGGTAGCGGCTTGCATCCAGCGCGATCCTGCGGTCTTAATGAGGTCGTCCGTCCACCTTGTGGGTGGACGTCCTACGCTGCGCTTGCCGGTACGTGGTCTCCACTCGAGGACTTTTCGACCCCATCGGTCATCAGTCCTCCGCGCTATGTGCCCTGCCCATTGCCACTTCAACCTGCCAATCCGCTGGGCTATGTCGGTAACCTTGGTTCTTCTACGGATCTCCTCATTCCTGATTCGATCTCGCAGAGAAACTCCGAGCATAGCCCTCTCCATGGCTCGTTGGGCTACTTGAAGCTTACCAATTAGGCCCATAGTTAGAGACCACGTTTCTGTGCCATAAGTCATCACTGGCAACACACACTGGTCGAAAACTTTCGACTTGAGGCACTGAGGTATGTCGGACGAGAAGACGCTACGCAATTTTCCGAACGCTGCCCAGCCGAGTTGGATTCGGCGATTGGCCTCTTTCTTGAAGTCGGACCTACCTAACTGGACTACTTGTCCTAGGTAGACGTACGAGTCAACGACTTCAAGAACCGAGTTCCCAACTGAAATAGGGGTGGGTACAACATGGGAATTACACATGACCTTTGTCTTGTCCATGTTCATTTTAAGACCCACCTGTTGAGAGACTCGATTTAGGCCTTCGAGCATCGTACTGAGTTCCTCCATCGACTTTGCCATGACCACGATATCGTCGGCAAACCGAAGGTGAGTGAGGTATTCGCCATTGATGTTGATGCCGAATCCTTTCCATTCCAGGAGCTTAAAAGCGTTCTCCAGAGTAGCAGTAAACAGTTTCGGAGATATTACATCTCCCTGTCTTACGCCTCTCTTCAGTGGGATCGCCTTGGAGCTCTCTTCCTGTACTCGGACCGACATAGTGGCGTTATTATACAAACACTTCAACACTTCGATATACCGATAGTCAATACGGCATCGTTGAAGAGACTCAAGCACAGCCCATGTCTCGACCGAATCAAAGGCTTTCTCATAGTCCACAAACGCTAAGCAAAGTGGCTGGTTATACTCCTCGGTCTTCTGTATAACCTGCCGCAGCGTATGTATGTGATCCATGGTACTAAAGCCTTTTCGGAAACCGGCTTGTTCGGAAGGCTGGAAGTCATCAAGCCTGCGTTCGAGACGATTCGTAATGACTCTTGAAAACAACTTATAAACATGGCTCAGAAGCGAGATGGGTCTGTAATTCTTCAATAAGGTGTTGTCACCTTTTTTAAAGAATAACACCACCACGCTTCTGTTCCATGCTTCAGGCGTTATGCCCTCGAGGACGACGGTGTTGAAAAGCTTCTGAAGGACTTTAAGTACCGGTTTACCACCCGCTTTCAGAAGCTCTGAAGTGATTCCGTCGTCACCCGGCGCCTTGTTGTTCTTAAGTTGGTTCAGAGCCATTCTAATCTCGTACAGACTGATGTCCGGGATGTCTTCGGTGAAGTGTCGGGTCAGCTTGGCTCTTGGGTCTTTAGCCGTGCTGTTTACAGGCTTTGCTACCGAGGCGTATAACTGTCCGTAGAACTTTTCGATCTCCTCCAATACCTCTGCCTTGGTCGACGTTATACTGCCATCTTCTCTCTTCAGCTTTGTCAACTGGCTTTGCCCAATAGAGAAATGCCTTGCGAACACTTTTGAGCCTTTGTTCCGCTCTATCGTCTCCTTAATATGTTTGGTATTAAAGAGACGAATGTCGCACCGCACTGATTTCGAAATTTGTCTATTGAGCCGCCTGTATGACTTTGCATCATCGGAAGACTGCAATCTTAGCGAGCGTCGTTCGGCCATGAGATTTTGAGTATGATCGGAAAATTTCTGAGGTCTATCTGAACGGCGGGGTCTAAAGAACTTAGAACCCACCGTTTGGACAGCTTCTACGAGCCCGTTATTGATCTCGTCCACCGACGCAAAATTCTCCAGGCAAGCAAAGCGATTTGAGAGCTCGAGCTGAAAGTTCTCGGGGTTTTGTATATGAGCATGAGTAGGTCGGAGCGTAGACTTCATCAGACGGGACCTTTCGAGTTTAACGTTAATATTCAGTTTGCCTCGCACGATTCTGTGATCACTACCGGTTTTTATCCTGTGGATCACGGAGACATCGTTAAAAATCTGTTTCTCGCTAGTCATGATGAAGTCTATCTCATTTCTCGTAGAACCATCGGGGCTCATCCAGGTCCATTTCCTGTGAGGTGGCTTCTGGAAGAAAGAGTTCATCATGAAGAGTCCCTCTTTTTCCAGAAAGTCTGCCAGCCTTTGGCCCCTGGGGTTCCGTTGCCCATATCCAAATTGCCCCACTCTCAACTCATCATCGCTTTTTTTGCCCAACTTTGCGTTGAAGTCTCCCATAACAACCGTGAAGCGGGTCTTAGACGTATGTATGGCCCGACTTACGTCCTCATACATAGCCTCCACTTCATCATCTGGGTGTGCCGATGTCGGTGCGTATACCTGAATGACCTTCAACGAATATCGTTTGGATATTCTGAGTATTAGGAATACAACCCTGCTCGAAACACTTTCGATGGTAATAATGTTGTTAACGAGAGACTCGTGAACGAGAAAGCCGACACCACCTTGGGACCGTTGGTCACCTTCCCGGTAGTAAAGTAGGTTGCCAGATTTCAGGGTTATCGTGTCCTCGCCCTCTCTACGGACTTCAGACAACCCCATAATATCCCATCGCAACCTACTCAACTCTTCTTCCAGTTCAGCAATCTTCTCATCAGCCCTCATCGTGCGCACGTTATATGTTGCCAGGGCCAGTCGTCGTCGGTTGGGGTGGCAGCCGGATCTCTGCCGGAGATTCTTAGCACCCCTTGCTCCGCCGTTACCGTGGTCGCTGCCGTAACCAGGACTAGCGGAGCTGCCGGGGACTGGGGGCCTGGTTTTATTGCGTACAGTCATTTAGGGGGATTTTGCCCGTAATTGCCGCGCTGGGCAGGCGTGTTGGCAATCGCAGTGCATAGCTCTCGCGGCGGGGATGCTGCTGCCCATCTCCGCCCTGTTGCACTTGAGCTACGCTTTTTCGGATGGATATACCGCCATCTATCGGTTCCGTAGTACCTCAGTCGGCTCTTACGACACCTGGTACAAGAGGGGGGTGCTATTCTACTCTGCCGGCACCCCACGGCTATTAGAGTGTTCTTAGCTATGTTTTATAAAAATCGATTGAGCCGTTTAAGAGTTATGGTGGGTTAAAGTGGGGATGGAAGAACCAAAATTCTACAAATGTGCCCAAAACGGTTGTCAATGTGTCGGGGGTTTTTTAAATTTTTAATTTATATTAGTTATGTTACGTTGACAACACTGCTCTGTCATTGCTAGTACAGCTAAAGTGTTTGATACTTGGTAGACACCAATTCGGTTTTCGTCTGTACTCGCTTCTACCAAGTCGGTACCTTGGCTTCTGATTAAAGTCTTGTTGTTAGTTCACCGTAATGCCACAACGGTTATGTTTTTGCACATACTCAGGAGTGTTTTTTAAAAAAGGCGGTAAAAAGGGAAAACGCGTTGGTTACATAATAATTACGTACAATGAATAAATTGTTTTTGTAATAATAATATAATGAAGCAACAAATCTGACGATCCTTTGAGAAAGACGTATCTGTTCACCGAAATTAAGCTACGTTCAGCACGATCAACCTTCGGATGGGTGACCGCGGGTAGCATTTTCAATTGATCGCTATTATAGCTCAAATATCGCCGGTAAATATTCCAACCGGTCTTATAGAAGAGCCATAGGGGGGGCCTATGTCCAGCAGTGGACTTCTTATGTAACAAGTATAACAAGTTAATTATTGTATGTTTCGGTATTTAACCATTTAGTCGTGTCAACGGCTTTCAGGCGGCTTAAAATCTCGGAAACCAGGTCTAGCTACCCGACCCATACGAAATTACTTCCATCCATCTTTCTTCATATAGAACGTCCACTGCTGGACATAGGCCTCCCCTAAGAGCGTTTTCACATTATCCGATCCGATAACGGTGTCGGACGCCGATCCGATATCGGTGTAAGTAAAATGTATGAAAAATGTACGTTGCGATATCCGATATCGGGCCGGACAATATGAAAAACAAGTACATATTTCATACATTTTACATACCCCGATATCGGGTCGGCGTCCGACACCGTTATCGGATCGGATAATGTGAAAACGTTCTAAAGGTATCCAATAAGTCCGCTTGGTAGTGACTTGTATCCAGCGAGATCCTGCGATCTTAATTAGGTCATCGGTCCACCTTGCGGGTAGACGTCCTACGCAACACTTACCAGTACGTGGTCTCCGCTCGAGAATTTTTCGACTCCATCGGTCATCGGTCAGTCCCTGTGTGCTCTGCCCATTACCATTTCAACTTTCCAATCCGCTGAACTTATCATATAACAATTCCATCTCAACCGCAAAAACACTCCTGAACTTTCCCATTAGTCAGAAAAATGCTAAAACTTTTCACTTTCAACGCTGAAGGTTTCATTCTTTCACTAACGAACACTTCCCATTATCAAGAGCAATTAAGAGTCTCGTTCAAACGTAGTTTAAAATGTTCTAATTAGAGTAACATGCTCCTTAATTAGCGAGCTTCGACTAGGTAGTATAATTAAACGTCTTAGTATTCTAGTCTAACGAAATAGCTAGGCCATATTGTTACGTGTGTTGAATTTTAGGCTTTATGAATTTATCCGATTGCTTTTGTTACGCATCTGTGATGTGCCGAATGTTTAAGAATATTTTTAATGAGATACGTCACGGTTACAGAAAAGCATTTTTTTTACATGGTATGATTGTTGCAGCTGTCTACAAGCAACTGCAATCTCGCAACATCAGGAAAGTTATCAATAAGCTTTTTTTTTGATGTGACAACGTCTTATAAATCGATAAACGCCGGCTGCACGCACAAAAAAGTGTCACGTTCAACCTGAGCCGAGCGTGGAAACGAGAACGCGGATAGGAGAGGCAAGGTAGGCCTAAGCATTCGGCTTGTTTCAGTTGTCAATTTATTATGACGTTATCACGGTAAAATATCTTCCGTCAGCTGACTTCAATCAAATTTTTATCATTTAAATCAAAAAGATAATTCAAACTTTTCCTTCTATTATGGTTTTTACTATATTTGTCTAGTACAAGGTGGCCAAATACCTTTGCTTTTCAAGGAATACTTGGCAGAAGGAAAATAATGGTATACGAATATAAGATCACGGAGGGCATTCTTTGATCAAATTAAAGAGAAGATAGATGTAATGTCGTATAAAGAGGTGACAAAAATGTTGGAGGACCATAAGACGTAGATTTTCCACCGAAAAATGCTTTGCTCTTAAATTGTGAATGAATGAAGTTTCAGTCATAAGACGTCCACTGCTGGACATAAGATTCCCCTAAGAATCTTCACTAAAACCGGTTGGAAGCAGCTTGTATCCAGCGCGATCCTGCGGTGTTAATGAGGTCATCCGTCCACCTTGTGGTCCACTTGGTCTCCACTCGAGAACTTTTCGACCCTATCGGTCATCAGTCTTACATGCTATGACCCCGCTCACTGCTATTTCAACTTGCCAATCAGCTGGGCAATGTCGGTACGAGAGTACAGTTTTCATTTTTTATTCGATCTCTCAGAGAGACTACGAACATAGTCCTCTCCATAACTCGTTGGGCTACTTAGAGCTTACTAAATAAGGCCATTATGATGAACTGACCGCTTTACAGCCTTCGAATAAATATCTACAGAGCTACAGTCCCTAAGTGAAAGTAGTAAAACAATGTCCGAGCGTCGTCATACATACCGACTTAGACATTTACATTAAATAATTCACAATGACCCGTTATTTCAAATCTCGACGTTATGTCACCTAATGAATGCCTAACCGAGAACTTTAGCATCGTGCGGCGTTGTATTTGGCTTGCAATCGCCTTACGACTAACTAAAAAGCTTGCCCACTACGTAGCTTGGGCAGAGTTTTGCCTCGTACACATTTTTTGCACGATTGTGACTATAGATATTTGCTCAAAGTTAACACGTATAATTTGTAGAGTCACGTTGTTTGAAAACAGCAATATCTAGGTCATTTTAGTCTATGCAAACTTACTCGCTGAAGCTAGCCTACACATTGTATTCCAGGATTTAAAGCCAGCTGAATATTTGGCACAGGTTCAAGTAAACACACAGCGCTAAGTGCTTCGCCTTTAAAATACCTACGAAGTAAGAAGTCTGCGAATTCTCAAATAAGTCTGACTTATTATTTGTTGTTTTCCTTTTGTAAGGGTTCCGTACCCAAAGGGTAAAAACGGGACCCTATTACTAAGACTCCGCTGTCCGTCTGTCTGTCTGTCTGTCCGTCTCTAGGCTGTATCTCATGAACCGCTATAGCTGGAAAGCTAAAATTTTCACAGATGAGGTGTTTCTGTTGCCGCTATAACAACAAATACTAAAAATAGAATAATAATAAAATTTGAGGGGGGCTCCCATACAAAATATCTAAATATTAGCCGTTTTGCGCTCCATATCAATAATGGTAACAGGTTGAAATATTCACAAAATATTTAATTGCATGCTTAATTTAATAATAAATAATCAAATTGAAATAAAATAAATATTTCAGGGGGGCTCCCATACAGTACGGAACCATTCATGCGCGAGTCCCACTCGTACTTGTCAGATTATTAGGTTTTGTTTAGTAATAGATTTGTTTATTTTTGGAGTGGCTTCCAATAGCAGATAAGCGTTTTGTGGGCAGACCATCAGCCCGATAAGTCGACATTAGATCCATCGCCGGTCATTTTGGTTGAGTTGAGATTGGCCCAAGATAGGCAAAAACAGCAATACAGTGGTAAGGCCTATACCCAGCAGTGCTCAGACTACCTCGGTGGATCAGTGGTAAGTGACCCTGACTTCTGGATCAAAGAGGAGTGGTTTCGATCCCCACCCAGGGCAAGCATTTATGTGATGAACATTGAAGTTTGCTCTGTGCCTGGGTGCTATTTAGATCAATACTATATATATTTATATATCTGTATTTAAAAATATGTGTCTGGCAGCCATATCACAAGCTTTGCTTAATTTGGGGTGATTAGGTGGGGCTGATGATAATTATTAACTGTTTACAAAAAGAATACAACATTCCTTTTATAGAACAGTCTGAATAGAATTTCGTTAATTTTACTAGACGAGAAATTCAGGTATCTAACATATAGGTACCTATTATCTACACTGTAGTAGTTATATTAATCTAATCAAACTTTGGGTATTTGTACGCAAAATGACGTGAAACAATAAACTTGAAATAATAAATATTAAAGGACAAAGCACACATCATTTACCTACCATGCGACTACGTCTAAAATAATTCACTAAGAAGTTTTAATTTGATTTAAAGTTTTAATAGTATCGTTAACCTTTTAACCACAAAACGCACGCACTCCTACTTCAAATCAGCTAGTACTCGTACATGTCTGAAAAATCGCGAAAAGCCTCGTAAAATTCACGCGCCCATAAATCCTTCAAAGCCATAAAAGTCGTCAAAAACACATAAAATTTCGCGTTTCCATCGAATTCCGCTGAGTCGACATCCGCCAAACCCGTTCTGAATCTTCACATATTCCCTAAATACGTTATACTTTTGTGGACGTATCTAGGCGTTTTTTGTAGGGCCACCCCTCTTTAAGACGGCTTTCACCGTGTACAGAATTCGAATAGTTTACACGGTGTACCTGGAATTCACTATGGGCCTTATTAGTAAGCTTCAAGTAGCCCAACGAGCCATGGAGAGGGCTATGCTCGGAGTTTCTCTGCGCGATCGAATCAGAAATGAAGAGATCCGTAGAAGAACCAAGGTTACCGACATAGCCCAGCGGATTGGCAGGTTGAAGTGGCAATGGGCAAGGCACATGACTGATGACCGATGGGGTCGAAACGTCCTCGAGTGGAGACCACGTACCGGCAAGCGCAGCGTAAGACGTCCACCCCACAAGGTGGACGGACGACCTCATTAAGACCGCAGGATCGCGCTGGATGCAAGCCGCTACCAACCGGTCTTATTGGAGATCTTTAGGGGAGGCCTATGTCTGGCAGTGGACGTCCTATGGCTGAAAAGAAGAAGACCTGGGATTCTCGATGGGAAAACGGCCTCAACAGCACTAGAAATACAGAATAAGCGATCACTGGTTTTGTCTTAACTCACCGGCTTAGTTGTACGGAGACGACTGAACTGTCATAACAAACGCGCGGGAAAACCGGTGCGTCTGACACTGACAGCTGCACGCCAGGTGACTGCATGCAGTGTTGCCGCGTTCGTGCGAATATTACGCAAACACACGGATCGATGTGACATCCATGTACATTATTGTTGATTTATTAAAAAACGGCTCTGGCGATTTCGATAATATTTAAATGGCTAATTCGGGCGTATACCTTTTTGAAATAAAATGTTTTTTATATAAAACAATAAACATTCACAACATAAATTTCATAGGTACAGACAAACATAGTACCTTCTCCTTTTTTAAGTTTAAAATATAGAATAAAAGGTTGTTTACGGCCATTCTATATACTATATTATTATCTCATAACAAACCTAGTCATAAACAAAAATACAACCAAAGCTACTCCTACGATCTGTGATCTCCCTAAAATGTAGACCTATACACTATTTTCGCTTTGTTTATAAATCGACGAAACAAAAATGTCTCATATCATATTTTCATCACAAAACATTTTCATATTTTGTTATTTTAAGAAAGTAATATTAAAAATTATTCCCCTTTTATCTCGCTAAAGCCATAAAAATACCCGAATAGGTATTTATTAGTTTTATTGCTATTTATATACAAAGGGGGAAATATCATTCCGCCCATACCTTGCTGTGCGCCCATAAATATGTGATTTTCATTATAAAATCAGAAGACACATTATTTGATAGATTTTGTGCAAAAAGAGAAACGTCGTAGCGTAATGGTGAACTATCTATCAGCCGTAGGACGTCCACTGCTGGACATAGGTCTCCCCCATGGATTTCCAATAAGGCCGGTTGGAAGCGGCCGGCATCCAGCGCGTTCCTGCGATTTTATTATATCGTCAGTCCACCTAGTCGGTGGACGTCCTACGCTGCGCTTGCTGGTCCGTGGTCTTCATTCGAGAAATTTACGGCCCCATCGGCAATCCGTTCTTCGAACGCCTTCCTGCCCATTGCCACTTTAATTTGCTAATCCGCTGGGCTACAAGTATTTCGGTAACTTTGGTTCGTCTCCTCATTTTTGATTCGATCCCGCAGGAGAGACTCCGAGCATAGCCCTCTCCATAGCATGTAGGGCTATTTTGAGCTTATTTATTAGGGCCACATAAAAGACCACGTTCCAGTTCCATATGTCATCACTGGCAACACACAACTATCGAAAACTTTCGTCTTGAGGCACTGAGGTATATCGGATGCATTTTCCGATCGCTGCCCACTACGGTGAACTAACAATAAGATTTTAATCAGCAGTCAAGGTACCGACCACTTGATAGACGCGAGCACTGATGGAAACGACGTTTCTGTTTTTGCACAAACTCATCTTTTCTTCTACCGACAAAAAATAATTACGTTTCCGCTATTCCAATTCAATTTTGTTGATTGTACATCTTACCACACTGATGTTTACGGTTCCGTACCCAAAGGGTAAAAACGGGACCCTATTACTAAGACTCCGCCATCCGTCTGTCCGTCTGTCTGTCACCAGGCTGTAACTCATGAACCGTGATAGCTAAAACATTAAAATTTTTACAGATGACGTATTTCTGTTGCATATTTAATAATTTTCTGTTGCCCTTACAAAAAACCTGATTTTTTAGCCGTTTGGCCGCTAAAATAAAATGGTTTCAGATATTCAAAAACTTTGTTATTCACTCTTTCTTGGAAGGTATTTAAACACTGCAAATCTATTGTGATTCTAAATCAATACGTAGGTACCTTTTGATGTGATAACGTCTTAAAAGTCGATGATCGCTGGCTGCACGCATGAAAAAGTGTCACGTTCCGCCTGAGCCGAGCGTGCAAGTGAGAGCGCGGAACAAGCGATAGAGAGGCACGATGGGCTTAAGTGTTTGGCTTGATTCAGTTGTTGATTCAACAATGTTTTCTTTTGACTTTTTCACGTTTAAGTCCGTAAACTGACTTAACAGACTACTATTTTTTTGGACTTAAAGAGAGCTAGCTGAAATAAACTAACAGCTCAATTTAGGACATTTATTCTAAGGGGGAAAGTGCCCATCTGCGCGTACCCAGTTACGCCCCCATATACGTTACTTTCAATAAAAACAGAGGTGACATTCTTCGGTAGGCATCCTTTGTGCTGCCGACACATAGTTACGAAATTTCCGCTTTGCCAAGTCAACTTTGTCTTTGTTCCTGCGCTGCGCGGTACCGCTGGTATTTCTTTGAATATTTTCTTTAGTGACATTTAGAATGTTTTAGTTAATGTTTGTGGGACGTTTTCGTGATCTCGGTGTTTTGTTTCGGTAAAGTGTCTAGGAAACAACATGAACAATTAGGACCATAATGTGTAACTCAGAGGACAATAATCAGCCCAGTTCGAGTCCGACTCGCGCACGGAGGTTTCCGTACTGTATAGGAAATATTTATTTAATTTTAATTTTATTATTAATTATTAAGGTGAACGTTTTTGGCAACAATAAAACATAGATGTATTACAAAAAATAAAATTGGTTAGTTACAAAATATTAGTTACAATGTTTTAAATTTCTAAAAATAATGTCAAAATCGAACAAATAGAATAAACTGCTAGAAATATAATTATTTTTCGCAATAAATGGCAAAACCACCTTCCATCGTGTACAAAATTCGAATGTTTCGCTCGAATTGTTTACATTATTGTTGATTTTTTAAAAACTGCTTAGCCAATTTCTGTTAATTCAAATGGGACTATCTTGGGTGTATACCCTTTCGAACTAAAAAAGCATTTTTTTTATTATATACTACGGGACTGATCGCGCACTCAAATTACGAGATAAATAAATACCTCACCATCCCGACGTTAAAAACAACATAGAAAAGCATTTTTCGACTCGGTTCACAAATGGCGAAATTATCAATGAACTTACACAAAAAATACATACAGACCAACATACAACCTCCTTCTTTTTGGAAGTCGGTTAAAAATCCCACGTTTGCCACCCCTAATCACATCTGACACTTCCAATTACTTTACCTCAAAATAAAAGTACACACGTTTGATGTTCCTCTCTGATCAGCGTTTAATTTTGAATTTCCAATAAGGCCCTAATATTCCGCCGCTGCTATAAAAAGTCTCCCAATTTTATCGATCAAAACGCCCTTTTCTTTAATAACAACATTTTTCTTTTAAACTGTCGTTAGGTTTTTATTTTTAACCGACGAACCAAACCGGAGGAGGTTCTCAATTCGACGCGTATTTTTTTTTATGCGTAACCACGCATAGCTTCTTTCGTAGTAGTCCGATTTCAATAATTATTTTTTTACTGGAAAGAATATACTTGGAGATTGATCCCATTAAAATTTTATTGAAATCGACTGAGTCATTTTTGATAAATCAACAGTAATGTGAAAAATGGAACATCGTTCCATGCTATATGTTCGCGAATTCTGTACACGGGTGAAGTCGGTCATTCTATTTTTTGCGAAAAATAATTACTGCTTGCTTTACTTGCGTACTAAGGCTTGCTTAGTAATATAATTTAAACTTGCTTAATAATATAATTATTGCATTAAAATGTGTTGCCTCTAATTAATTAATTTACTGAGTCAATCTAAAAAAAGAACAGGTTCAATATCACAAAAAAATTGAGTGTATTAATGTATATTTTGTTGTTTATTTTTTCAATCAGTAGATGTATTTCGCGAGATGATTTCTTAAAAAAGAATTATATTTGATTCAGTTTAAAAATAAACCACCAGCAAAACGACAAAACTCGTTTATAAATTTACTTTTACATCTTAAAATACGCGTTTTAGCTCGTTTTTTGTAACATTTTAAATAAATACATCATGAAAATCAACCAAATAAGCCAAAAAGTTAACAGGACTTGTTGTTTTATTTAGATGCATATTGCAGTCACTATAACTTAATCCAAGCTACATAAAAGTGCATAGAAATATAACAAACACATAGATATTAAACAATCTAGAAAACTGTTCACTTGCTTTTGTAGGCAATAATATTATAGGAAATAAACGTCCTAATAAAATAGAAATTATACAAGAAGGATTTTACGACTACTTGTAGATGAAAACCTCGGATTTTTATTTGAACAAAAGACAAGAGGTAATGAAATTACACTTCATTCATTGGAATCGTATAGAATCGCAATCGAGATTTCATAAATTCTCAATTTTCTACCTCCATAAAAATCACTTTTGTGTCTATTTACCCTGGTTAATCCAACTGTAGTATTTTCTCCTGAGCCCGGCTCGAATCCCGACTTTAATTATGTAAATTTTACTGCCCTGAATATTAACATTTTGGATGTGGCCATTTCGTTTATTTACTTTATTTTTGTTTTCGAGCCAAATTTAGCAAAATCAATCTAATTGATCTAGCGTAAGTTAAGATATCCGTTTTAAACACGGCGATATCGCTTTCGTCTGTCACATGTAGCCGACGTAGCAAGTTATAAAGGCAGAGGGCAGGGCACATTGTTTAGAGTACGCATGGTCAGTGGCGATGTGAAGTTCTCGAATGGAAACTATACATAGCTCACTACGCATTAGAAAGGGCAGCGTAGGACTGCACCGACTAGGTGGTGCCTGAATCTGTCTTCCCGCTAAAGTACAACATACGAGTAGGTGCCTTCAAATCCCTAGTAAATTGGTATCTTCTAGGTAACCTCTACACCGCATATCTGCTTAACATCAGGCAGTATGTAATTAAACAAAAACCCATACGCTATAAAAAAAAAACATGAAATGTAAATAAAATCAGGAACAACGCTTTACAGTACCTAAATTTTCTTATTGTACTATTTGTCACAAGATACAATTTGACCAAGTGGAATTTTTTTCCTGTTGGACAAATCAGTTAGACTATCGAGTTTGACCATCAGGAAGGACCCAATGTATTAATTTCCTAATTTACGCTAGTCCACACACCACTAGTTTACCCTTCTAGCCCAATAAACGCTCACCCCCGTGTCAGCGTTTTCTCCCAGCTAGTTTTATGGCACAAACATTATAAACAACTCGCTTCTCTTGCAAACTTGGCGCTTTAAGCAAGCGTCATTGTTGTTATAACTTCGGTTAGCTGTTTCGATTCGGTTCCTTATAAATTTATACAAAATGGCTGGTTAAGAACACGTCAGAAACTGTTTTTAAACTTTCGCGATTTGAACACATTATTATTATGTACTACGGGACTAATCACGCACTAAAATTACGAGATATATAAATATCTCATCATCTCGACGTTTCGACCGAGTTGTATCGATCGAGAGTCTACCCGTGACCACGATCGATGCAACTCGGCCACAGAAGAGAGAGTTCTGCTGTTCTGTGAACTCGCCCGAAACGTCAAGATGATGAGGTATTTATATATCTCATAATTTTAGTTCGCGATCAGTCCCGTAGTACCTAATAACAATGACTCTAGAATGACATTACACTGCTCAGCATGAACAACCGTCAACATAAGACCCAGTCCTGAAATCGAGAAAAAAAAACAGGTTCTTTATACACCGTTATCCAGAACTGATGTACTAAACCTAAAAAATCGACCAAGTGCGAGTCGGACTCGCGCACGGAGGGTTCCGTACCGTATGGGAGCCCCATTCCTTTTGTCGGTATTAATAGCGAGCAAAAAATCTCCTAAAAATTACGTTTGTTGTATGGGAGCCCCCCTTAAATATTTATTTTATTCTATTTTTGTTGTTATAGCGGCAACAGTATGTAATACATTTTCTGTGAAAATGTCAGCTGCCTAGCTATAACGGTTCATGAGATACAGCCCGGTGACAGACGGACAGACGGACATCGAAGTTTTAGTATAGTATAGTTTAGGGTCCCGTTTTTACTCTTTGGGTACGGAACCCTAAAAAGGAAAATCCCCAAAACCCGCGACCCGATCCTGCTTTTTCACTACAAAGCGCTATTTCCATTAACACTCCAAAAACTTTAATACTATTTCTCCCCATAATCGGATTACATTCCCAAATCCGTGTTCAGTCGAGTGGTTTCAAAAGGTTAATTTGAACGGTCAGCAATGAAATCAGGTTTTGCATCTATAATAAATTGGTCAGCTACCTATGGATCAATAAAAAAAACATTCTAAAACTAGAATTGCTAAATTATGGTTGGATAATATCATAGTATTATAATGCGTTTTCTGGTTTATTGCAAAAGTAATATTACATACTACTACGCGAATTTGATGTATGAAAGGTCATCAAAATCGAGTTACACTCATTTAAAAGTTATTTAAGTCGTAACAAAATAATCAAAAAACAATCCAGACTTTTAAGTTTTCCATTATAATCCTACCATAATTATTATAAACGCGAAAGTTTGTGAATATGTATGGATGTCTGTTACTCTTTCACGCACAAACGGATGAACCGATTTGGATGAAATTCGGTATGAGGGTAGCTTAAATCTTGAATAAACACATGAGCTTTTTATTTCGGGCTATCACTGGTAACACCGCAAGGTGCAGCTAGTAATATGATAATATTTATAACTTTATATAGTTAAGAATAGAAAGGTAAATAATAATTAGTTTACTTACGTGTCACACTTACACAAAACTTTTATGATGCCTTGTTAAATAATCTCCCATACTGAACTACTGTCTTTCTTACTCCTGTCATTCTTCTTTTTCGTGGACCAAAATGCATTCAAAGCTGACCATTTAAAAAATCCCGTTTTATAAGATCGTTATTTTCCACCTCCAGCGATTTCACTTTAATAAAGATTCCGCTTTCCCCGGGTCTCCTCTTGAAACGGAATAATTAACGTTGTGTAATTAAGCAGAAACAAATCTTTCCTTTGTGTTATAAAAATATTTTTATTTTTTTGTAAATATACGAGTTTTCGTAGAAGATGCGGTCTTTGCCAACGAAAATGGAAAAAAAATGTTTGCTTTTTTTTGTTTGTGTAGTTAATTTGTACAAATTTCGTAGGAAACAGACTTCAAAGTTAAAGTCGAATCATTTATTGCAACATATGAAATTTACATGCGGTTCTTACTTAACATGTTTTGTATAGTTATACATATGACCCTGTTCAGGGTATGGCAATTTTATTATTCGTATGATTCGTATTGGAAACGATTTATTATTATGTTTTCTAGATTATCGTTAAAAAATTCGTCTAAAGTGTAATAACATTTGGATAATAGAATAATTTTTAGTTGTATTTTAAAACAGTTTTCCTTTTAGATTATTTATCTTTTAGATTATTTGGCAGTTTACTAATAGTAGTTTATGCAACTGTCATAATATAATGAAGGGTATTAAAACACGAGTGTGAGTTTATGAAACGAGCGCAGCGAGTTTCATAATAGTAACGAGTGTTTTAATACCCGTGTTATATGCAGTTGCATACACTACTTTATCTTAACTAATAAAAATAAATAAAAAACATATTGCGAAACATTAAATTCACGCGTACGTGTATTGTCACAGTGAACTTGGCACCATTAAAATCTAACCAATGAGAGCGCAGCTGCGCGCGCAAGGCGAATCAGGAGCGAGCGCGCGATGTTATAATGAGATTTTACGATATCGATGTGGATATTATAACATCATGTGAAATGGCTTAAATTGAGTGTTTTGTTGTCTGCGCTATAACAGTAGTCATTATAAGTCAAGTATTGGAAACATAAGTAGAATGTTACAACATTAGTGTAGATAAATATTTTTATAGACATAGAATTCGGGCTGGAACTATAAACTGGACCTAAATTACTTCAAATAATAGATTTCTTTTAGCGATTGTCTTTCTGTCTGAAACGTAATATCGGCGGCGAAATACTATCTCATTATGAATATGGTGACAACGTGAAACAAAATAAAAATACTTAGTTCCCGTATTTGTCTACAATCAAATGTCTCCAGCCGGGCTAGTATGCGCGCCACGAATTATTTCTTTCGTAATGTCAGAACGAGACAGCGTTATAACAAAGTATAAATCTGTCACTTTTCACACGTCGAAATGAGTTCTTTTCGTAGCTTTTGCTTCGCATGCTCGACTAGCAGGAAAATAGTATTTTCAATATTTCCTTATTTTCCGTAAGTTCCAAGAAGAAGTGGAAAAAAAAATCACGCTATACTCTTTATCGAGCCAGTCGATGTCGATAATATTTGACAAGATTTTTTTTCAAAAAATATGTGCGAGTAAAGTCAAACTAAATCGGATATAGTCTCATGAAGATTCAGTCAAATACATGCAAAGTCTGCTGTTTAAAAACTACCAGGAAGTAAGTAGGTAAGTTCGTAAAACCCGTTTTCTTATGGCTAGCCCTGGTGTCAGAGTTTTTAAGCCACCTGAAGGCCTCTGACATGGCTTAATGGTTCAAACAACCGGGGCCTACAATTTAACATGTCATCCGAGCCACTGTAGCGCTTAGGAGTAAATGCCACCCGCGGTCACTCTTCCGAAGACTGACCGTGCTGATCGTTGCTTAACTTAGATGATCGCTAACGAATACCTGATCAACCTACGCTATGAGCATTATTACTCGTAGTAATATGTAGTTATGATAGTGATAAGAAAGGATACTACTACTTTCGCGATTTGTACACATTATTACTATATGTTACTATTTATTACTATATGAGATAAATAAATACCTCATCATCCCGACGTTTCAACCAAATTGCATCGACCGTGGTCACGGGTAGACTGGAATGTGAAACAGCTGGTACCGCCAATTCAACTTGAACTTGCAAAATTGCAAGGAAGTTTCTCTTGCAAAATTGTCACTCCGACACATAACACTGACAGTATCTAAAAATGTCTTGCTATCTACACCACGCGATTTACATTTGTTGACAACGGGATTCCACGACGCCGATAACTTAAATCCATCCGCCCGGTTAAAATTGTTATGTTTTTAGGGTTCCGTACCCAAAGGGTAAAAACGGGACCCTATTACTAAGACTTCGATGTCCGTCTGTCTGTCTGCCTGTCACTGGGCTGTATCTCATGAACCATGATAGCTAGGCAGCTGAAATTTTCACAGATGATGTATTTCTTTTGCCGCTATAACAACAAATACCTACTAAAAACAGAACAAAATAAATATTAAAAGGGGGGCTCTCATACAACAAACGTGATTTTTAGGAGTTTTTTGCTCGCTATATAAAACGGCAAGAGGAATGGGGCTCCCGTACGATACGGAACCCTTCGTGCGCGAGTCCGACTCGCACTTGACCGATTACTTGATTTCCACCGCTTCACGAACTATTCTTGAAAAATAGTGTCGATACGTGGAGAGGACTTTAGGGTCGTGGAGCTCGATCCAATGACCAGTACCTCCGTCAAGCAAATGCTCAGCTATAGCAGACTTCTGTACCTGGCGGTTTTTATTTATATCGTAATTTGAGTGCGTGAGTAGTCCTGTAGTATTTATTAATAAAGGATACTACTGATCTGTATTATCTCTAACATAGACTTATTCTGAAAATGTTTCTCTCTGTTCCCAGGGTTCCTCAACCCCCGCACAGACGAGTACCCTCGCTCGCCCGCGAACTACGGTCTAATGGATCAGATAGCAGCACTGCACTGGATCAAAGAGAACGTGGCGGTGTTCGGCGGAGACCCCACAAATGTCACGCTAATGGGGCACGGGACTGGAGCGGCCTGTGTACACTTCCTGCTCACTTCGCTAGCAGTGCCGGAAGGTGAGGATTTGTAGTCTTTTCATATATTTATTACAAGCTTTCAATTAACTTGCAATGGATGTACTTAAGTATGTATGTTAGTTCGGGTGGAATCTTGCAAGTTAAATTTGACCAACATCCCGGTTGTCGATTGAGCTGAAATTTTTTACGCATATGTATATCGCGTGACAATGCAATAATATGGTACCTTGGAGCTGATCTGAAGGCCATAGGAATTGCTCTACTAAAGAATATAGGCTGGTCGTGTTTGGGCTCGTTTTACTTGTCTTGGCTAGCACTCTGCTGCTACATGATATCCAGGATCTCAAAAGATTGTATTATTAAAAAGTTACTATGTTTATAACAATTTATTATATTCCTGACATACTCGTAGCCTAGCCAAGCCATGGCAGACGGCAACACAGATTAGAAATTAGTTACTATTTAGTGACGTCATGCGCGCGTCATCGCCGAGCTTTTAAATCATCCAGATTTGATTGCTATTTAACCGACTTTCAAAAAGGAGGAGGTACTACGTTCGTCTGTATGTATTTTTTGACCGACGAATTAACCGAAGGAGGTAATCAATTCGACGCGTATATTTTTTTATGTATAACCACGCATAACTTTTTTCATAGTAGTCCGATGTCATTAATATTTTTATTTGAAAGAGTATACTTCGAAATTGGTCCCACTTAAATTTTATCAAAATCGGCTGAGCCATTTTTGATAAATCAACAATAATTAAAAAAATTCTACATGGATCCGTGCGAAATATTCGCGAATTTTGTACACAGGCGTGCTATTTTTTGCAAAAAATAATTATTCTTGTGTTTGTTCATCAATATTTTAGCCATTGTAAACTGATTTAAAAAAATGTTTTTCGAAAGGGATAACATTTAAATTTTAATGAAGTCGACTGAGCCGTTTTTGATAAAGCAACCATTTACATCAATTTGGATTTTACATCAATTCGTGCCGATTATTCAAATTTACACGGTGTAAGTCGGTGGTGCCATTTTTTTGGGAAAAAGATTATATTTATTACTAGCGACCCGCCACGGCTTCGCACAGGTATATTATACATATAAACCTTCCACTTGAATCACTCTATCTACCTAAAAAACCGCATCAAAATCCGTTGCGTAGTTTTAAAGATATAAGCAGGTTTTATACTATGTAGTGTGATAGTGAAGCTCCCATACGAATACAGACGGTAGGCATAAGGACTTTACTTTGGAAATAGGTACAGAGTTAGGTATGAAGTCAGGCAGCGCATAGTCTATTGAAACCGTAGAACATGTGCTGTGGTATTTCAAAGATATCTATACCTACGTCCTTTGTTTATGCATCGGTCTAGTCTAGATTGACAAAGATAAACATCAGTTATAAAGAAAACGGCCTAGATCTTTGACATTATGCGCTTACTTAATATTATGTTTAACCTGTCAACATTTGTATTCATAGGCACCATGTATAGACCATATTTTTGGGCTGGTTTGCTCAGAACTCTGTATTTAGACAGTTACATAATGAAAGCCAACGTAAAAGTAGCACGACGAATTGTTTAATGTATGAATTAGGTACGCATAACTTAGGTACTTTTTACAGAGTTATGTAAATGATTTTGATGATTCTTTTTTTTTATTGAAAAGCATTTACCTTTCACCGTTAAAAATATCGAGAGAAAAACGGCTAAAAAATCAGGTTTTTTGTATTAGAGCCCCCCTTAATTTTTTTTTCTGTTATTGTTTTTGGTTATAGCGGCAACAGAAATACGTTCTGTGAATATTTCAACGTTGTAGCTATCACCGTTCATGAGATACAGCTTGGTGACAGACAGACGGACAGATTTACAGCGGAGTCTTAATAATAGGATCCCGTTTTACCCTTTGGGTACGGAGCCCTAAAATGGTACATATTGATTCGAGCAACTATTCGAATTTTGTAGGAAGATTACATTGTTGAAGTCGATTGTGCTATTTTGGCGAAAAATTGTTATCAAATAATAGCTGCGCCCCGCGGCACGGTAATGGATACCATACCGAATTTCATCCAAATTGGTTCAGTCATATGTGCGTGAAAGAGTACCAGAAGCGATAATAGTATCTATTTTCACTAAGGAATCAATTTGCATTTGAAATAAATTATCAGCATTGCGTGCATGCCCTGAGTATTCATTCTCGCCATCGAAGGCTCCTTCTTGCGGCGGCGTCGGTGTCGGGTCGTTCTCCTCCCTCAAAATAAAAATATGGTCGAGGAGAGCGATGGCTGGCACATGCGTCACACTCGTGATCGGGTGCTGCTTGCGGGTCGCCGGTTTGCTCGCGGCATTTACGCAATGCACTGAAACTACTCACTTAGACTAAGATTTAAACTAATCCATCTCTATTGTACAGTCGTATTCTTTCAATTGTAACTTTGTTAACAAAGGGCACAGACCCTGGAGCCTGTGGATCATTAATTTAAATTAAAAAATAAAAAATTATCAAATTTTTTGTAGTTATGGTTTACGATTTTGGCTATAATGGCATACACATAAGATATAGATATATAATGTGGCGAGGTTTTTGTAGGACTATTAAAGATAAACATTTCCATCATACATTACATAATTATGTGTTACTCTAGCGGTTTTTGCAGCGCACGCCGGAATAACTAGCAGATGGTAGATTTTTTCCTACTTACTTGACAATTATCGTCATTTTTTGGACAATTCACACAATATCTTTATAAATTGTAGCCTATGTGTTATTTTGATGTATAAGCTATAGTATTGTAAAGTTTCATTAAATCCATTTAGTAGTTTTTGCGTAAGTAATTAAGTTCGTATAGGCCGGGTGGCTAGCCCTGGTGTCAGAGTTTTTAGGCCGCCTGAAGGCCTCTGACATGGCTAAACGGTTGAAACAACCGGGGCCTACAATTTAACGTGTCATCCGAGCCACGGTAGCGCTCAGTTGGAAAATGCCACCCGCGGTCACCCATCCAAGTACTGACCGTGCGGAACGTTGCTTAATTTCGGTGATCGCTGACAATCACCTATTCAAACTAAGTACGCTACGAGCGCTACTAGTTTTTGAGTGAAAGAGTAACAAACATCCATCCATCCATCTATACTTAAAAACTTTCGCGTTTATGATATTAGTAGGATTAGATGAAAACATAACAAAATTTTGAGTGCTACTCTTCGAGCACATATCTAGTACTACGAGTACTACAGTAAAATTTGATTGTTATCGCCCAAAACTTTAAAATGAACGCTTTACTATTCAAATAAAGTATTAATTTCATCTACATATCTAAACAACTACAAAATTCAACAATATTCATTAACGTATATTCTAATTTGGTTTGTTTATCAACAATACCCTTTAAGTTAGTGGATAGTTGTACACGCCTCCAGTGTTTTTGAAGTTTCAGGATTTAATCTGATAGTTTAAATATTTACAAAGGATTAGACTTCTGGCCTCTAATAACTGTGTACAATTTACCGTTATAAACAAAGTTTTCATATATCGTGATTATAACAATGTTTCATTTCGGAATTATTTCAGTACTCATAATAGGATGTTTGATTAGCCGGTATTAAATAGAGTTTTGGTTTTTGAAATAAAAATATTAACTTGTCGTAATGAATGCTTAGCACATAATGATCGTGAAGTCGTGGTGGTCTAGCGGTTGTAACGCTGGCCTGTCATTCTTGAGGTCGTGGGTTCAATCCCTGTCCCGTACCAATGAGTTCATTGGAACTTTTGTACGGAGTTTTACACCACTGCTTTACCTCATGGCTTTTCGGTGAAGGAAAACATCGTGAGGCATACGTCCGTAGAAGAAATTCGATGGCGTATGTGAATCGACCAACCCGCACTGGGACAGCGTGGTGGATATGGCCCAATCACCCTTCATGGGTAGGCCTATGTCCTGCAGTGGACTGTTAAAAAGGCTGGTACAGTACATATTGATGATGAGAATGACATAATGACTTTTAAGTACAGGGACAAGAATGCCGCTAACCGCTGCCGAATTAAACTTCATCGCTGGTTTGGTTAGATGTTTGTCTGTTTGTTTTTTAAATAAATTTCCTTCGTTGAGTAAATTATAACCATTTTTTTTCGGGCGAAACAAAAGAGATACCCTACTCAAGTTAATGAGTATATTTTTTTAATGTTCGAGTAGATAATAATATGTGTAACTTTTCAGTAATCCGATAGATTTTGACTAATTATTTTTTTATTGGAAAGGATATACCTACCCCAAAATTGGTATTTTATAATTTTACCAAAATTTGTTAGTTGGTTTTGAAAATTAAATAATACAGGGTTATTTCTAATCAATTAGCATCCTTTTAGGGGCTTATTCTGTACATCAAAAATAACAACTTTAGTTCTACGACTTTTATTAATACTCAAAAAAAAAGTTGTTGTTCTATAAAAAAATATCGTTCACTCTCGACAAAATGTATGGAACCACTGATTTTTTAGGAGTTTTTACAAAAGTCGCAGAACAAATGTTGTTAGTTTTGATGTAGAGAAAAGGCCTCTAAAAGGATGCTAATTGATTAGAAATAACCCTGTATACTAAAAATATGCATAAATAGATATTAGCGCATTATTCAAATTATGAACGTAGATTGTAATTTTGAAGTCGGTAAGCAAAACCATTTTGTTAACTATTTTTGGCGCAAATAATTATGAAATTTATAGTAAAAGCTTAATTCTTTTCAGACAACGAAGCGTAATTAAAATGCTTTCAACCGGCTCCTTTCAAACATGACTGTACAACCGAGTACTTCACCGTACCGTACCAAGTCTTCAGCTAACTTCTAATTGCGTTATCGACAGGAGACAACTCAGGAGTGGCATTAGGTAGTTAAGATGCCAAAGTGAGGCATTAATTAGCTGTTCCAAGTCCTTCATTTAAATTTTCCCTCTTAAATGTTGTATATTTTTATGTAATCAGCTTGTATTGACGATGTATCTCGTACGTACGTTAAATTAAATATTATAAATAAATATTAGGGGACATTTTACACACGGTCTCTGACCCCAAACTAAGCATAGCTTGTGATATGGCTGCCAGAGACTGATATACTACATATACATATTTTAAATACATACTTATATAGATAGTACCTAAATAGCACCCGGACACGGAGCAAACACCTATGTTCATCACGCAAATGTTTGCCCTGGGTGGGGATCGAACCCACGCCTCTTTGACCCTGAAGTCAAGGTCACTAACCACTGAGCCACCGAGGCAGTCAAACGTTATCCATACATACGCATCCGTACTCCTAACAAGAAATGATCACTATCCTGTATCGAACCACTGCTGGTATATAGGCCGCCTCTGCATTGTGCTATGGTTTCCTGTCTTGGATATCTCTAGAAAATATAATCTCATCAAAAACATAAATGTGAAATGGGAACCAAAGTGTCGCCACCAAAAGAATTGAGATCTAACACGGGGGCCAAGTGTTCTGAAGAAAATCCTAAAGTTTAAGCTACAAGATCATACCTACAACATTCTTAAGGGATTTACTTATGTAATTCAAGCTCGTGATTTGACTTGGCTAGTTTAAGAATAAGTACAGTGCAAATAAGCATTTGTCTGTACGTGTAAACTAGCCAAATCAAATCTTGAGCTTGTAGCTTAAACTTTAGGATTTTCTACAGAACACTTGGCCCCCCTTGGATTCTTGATAAGCTAAAAGACTTTAGTAAATGTGCCAAATTTCGTGTACTCGTATGTAGGCTAAATAGTTTTTGAGTTGTGAGGGGGTCAAAAGTAGCTCCAAATGGTTCGTGTAATATTACACACGGCCGCTGCGTCGCCAGTTTTCTTTGAACACTTTGGCTGGACACGCTGCCGCGTGTCTAGATTATTAATTGAAATATTTGTAGACCCCGTTATTATCGTCATGTTCCTGTTAGTGTATTAGTGTATTTATCACTTACTTATTTCATACCTATCTCTATCATACGTCATATCAACGTCACTTGTAAGACCTGTGCAATAATTAAATAATAATTACAATTACATTTTAATAGCTGACTCGGCGAACTTCGTTTCACGCAATATTTTATAAATTATAGCCTATGTGTTAACCGGATGTACCTATAAGCATTACTGTTGCAAGTTTCATCTCAATCCGTTCAGCAGTTTTTACGTGAAAGAGTAATAAACATTTTTATATACAACCAATAACTTTCGCGTTTATAAAATTAGTAGGATATGACCAAAAATATTTATCTTCTATAAGCATTTCAACATAACATAAAAAAATGCTTTAAAATAGATTCATTGCTTCAAGAGATAATTTTAACGCAAGCAAAAAGTCAAGTTGACATGTAAGATGTAAAAACAGACAAAAAATATTAAATTATTGTAAAACATATTTTGGTCAAACACTAGACTAGTTATTAGACTCTATTATTTAAAACAAAACTTATTTCTCTGAAAACTGCATCAAAGATGTAAACAAACACTATCACTTGTTTCTTTTGTTTGAAACTTCGGACCCGTATAATCTAATTTATATATATTTTAATTAATGGCCACCCCGTCCATTTTTTATAGTGCGCTTTCTGTCCTCTCCATCCTAAGGTTGCCCTGCAGAGATAGCTATCAGCGAAAAGTCCGTCCATTGTAACACTGTTTATGTATCTTTGTTTCTTCTTTTCCTTTATTTCTTGGTGTGCAATAAAGAGTTTATCTATCTACCCGTATTTAAGCTCACGGGTCGGAACCAATTTCTCTTCTCGATCGCGTCGCAATGTCTCCTTTCGCATACCTGATGACGACGTACAAAACAATTTAGGACCAATATAAAAGTTCTTAAAACACCCACATAAAACCTCTACATAAAATTCAACGTTCCCACATGGTTGTAGCGTTTAATTTCCTACAGCAGAAACATTTCAGTTCAGCCGTTCCGTTACTGTTGAAAGTCTAAATCAATAAAAGCTTAGCGCTTCGGGACGTAGTAGATATGTTGACACGTACTGTGTTTTTGGTTATTAAAATTGCTAAGAGATTGTGGAATTTCAATTATTAACTTTCTTGTTCGTTATATTAGGAAGTTCACTATTGCTTGCAATATTAATTTCAGGTTGATAGAACAAATTATTGGAGCAAAATTAATCTTCTGATATACCTACAAAAATCTCATGTGTGTTTTTAAATGTTTTTTATCGAAATTGTCCATAATGGTTTGACCGATTTTGTGATTTTTAGGGTTCCAAACCCAAAAGGTGCAAACGGGACCCACTGATTATTCACTGAAGATGGGGGGTGAAATTCGTTCAAGGGGCAATTGAAAAGCAGTGGCCCTTTTTCCATTATTTTGCTAAAATGCCCGCTATCATTCAACAACAACATACCTAGTTATCGTCACCATCATTTTCGACTTGTAATCGACCACTGTTGAATAAAGGCCTCTTTTGTTGTATGCTACTTATCCCAGTCCTATACCAAACATGTCAATATCGGACCCGCAATTACTACTACATCATAGATATCATTATGTAATTGACCGAATCAGAGCGAAGTTTTTAGTTTTAACACAGCGACTTTGTTTTCATCTGTCCGGTTGTTTTTGTCTACAAGTCTCATTTTTAAACGAATCTCGACAAAACTTGGCACTTACCTACACAGACTGATTTTTTGACGTCAACGATTTTTGATTCTGTTTTTTAGGGTTCCGTACCCAAAGGGTAAAAACGGGATACTATTACTGAGACTGTCCGTCTGTCCGTCTGTCACCAAGCTGTATCTCATGAACCGTGATAGCTAGACAGCTGAAATTTTCACAGATGATGTATTTCTGTCGTCGCTATAACAACAAATACTAAAACCAGAATAAAAATAATATTTAAGGGGGGCTCCCACACAACAAACGTGATTTTTAGGAGATCATTTGCTCGCTATTAATAATAGCAAGAGGAATCGGACTAAGGGGGCTCCAACCCGGTACGGAACCCTTCATGCGCGAGTCCGACTCGCACTTGGCCGATTTTTGGATTTTTTTGTCGCATTATTCATCAACCGGTTTTGTTAATATAAATTTAGCAATTTTTTTTAGCAATTATATCTTAAACAAGATTTTCGAGTAAGAACAAAATCGGTCAAGAATGAGAGCGAGATATAAGCTTGTGTATACTTAGGTAAAGAGATGTGCCGCGAGGTCTACTGTTCGAAGAACTAGTAGTTTTACAAGAAATAAATGAAACATAACAAAAGTATCTACAGTTGATACTCGCAGTACCTAGAGTTTAGTAATGTTCTTTTTGTGATAAACATTTCAAAAATTGACGCGCTCGCAGGATTTGAACCTGCATCCCTCTGGGATTCCGGCCCAGATGCTTTGTCCAATTAAGCTAGAACGCTGTACTACGAACCCGCCAAATTAGTGAAGTGTTTATCACAAAAATAACATTTCTATAAACCTAGTGTGTGAAGCACGATGAAATCATTCCTAGAGTTTAGTGTTTTTAACCGACTTTAAAAAAGGAGGTTCTCAACTGTTCTGCATGTTTTTTGAAGTGAAATTTCTAATGCGACTTCCAACAAGGTTGCGTTAATCGTTTAACGCTACCATGAAGAGAATATTAAAACACTGTTGCGTCAAAGTTTCACTTCTTCCGCGCGGAGGGACTCCACTTGCAGCATTCTTTTTTGTACGTATATTTCGCTAGTACTCTGCTATTTATAAATTAATTTTTGTTTAATAGATCATATTTCAGAGGTGGTTTAATTTAAATTTTATTGAAATTTGCTAAGCCGTTTATGAAAAAACAACAAAAATGTGAAAAAAAACTACATCGATGACACCTTGATCCGAACAAACTATGAATTCTAAACACGATTGAAGTTGGTTTTGCCATTTTTGGCGAAAAATTATCATTGTCATTATAAATTTTACAAATCAACTGCTTTACCTATTCAGTATAATTTTATTCGAAAATTAAACAAAACGTTGTACCGCTATCACCAAAACAAGGGGATAACCGTCTTGTTTCTCTGTATTTAAGCGATTAAAAACATAATTTGTTCGGAACGACTTAGAGTAGGACACTGAAAATACGTTTTAACGGCTGCAGAAACCTTTTTGTGCTGAGACTAATAAGATTATACGGTAGGTAGTAACAATTATTTTAAATTAATTAAATTATGGCTAATACAAAATCAGTTTAAAACAGTAGAAATTTAAAATCGGTTACTTTTTAGGGTTCGGTACCTAAAGGGACCTATTACTAAGATTCTGCTGTCCGTTTGTCTGTCTGTCGGTCTGTCACTAGGCTGTATCTCATGAACCGTTATAGCTAGAAAACTGAAATTTTCAAACACTAAAACAGAATAAAATGTATTTGAAAGGGGGGCTCCCATACAACAAACCTGAATTATTAGACGTTTTGCTCGATATTAATAACAGTGACAGGAAGATGCTTGACACATTCTTTCTAATTAAATATGCACTTTAAAAATAAATAAATAAATTAAAATGAAAAAATTATTGAAGGGGGGCTCTCATACAAGTAACGTGATTTTTTTGCTCGAAATTAATAACAGCAACAGGAAGATGCTTGAAATATTAAACGTTACATTCCTTTCAGTAATAGGTAATTAATAAATTAATATAAAATATATACCATATGGTGCGGAACCCTTTATGCGTGGGCCCGACTCGCACTTGGACAATTATTTTATTAGATCGACGGTTGTAAGTGAACACTACAGTTTCATCAATTTTTCTTGGATAATTTCTGCTAAGAAATGTACCTATAGATAAACTATTGTTTGGTTTAAATTTCGTTATGTTAAATAGTAGGAGAAATTTTAAATTACATTTAACTCTGCTAAAAAGCTGTTGGTGGAACCCATTTGACTTTGAAACATCAAATTAAATCTAAGTTTTACATTTGAGTATTATGCCGACTCCACATTAGTGGCGTGAACAGGAGTAAACAAGAATGTGAACGGTTTTTGCGGGACTCACGCGTGTCCACGCCTGTTGCCCGATCGGAGTCGGTATTTTGTCCCGCGACAAAGGGTTCGCGTCTTATTCGCGCGGTGTTTATGCGTATGTATCTTCATTCTAGGTCCCGTTTCAACTTTCAGTTTACTTCTGACTACAAAGTCATACAGGCATGTGCTGTGCAGCTGCAGTCCCTGCGCACCCGCTAACAAGGAAACGCGCATAAACGTTGGAATAACGAAACAGAAATGCTCTTTTTAGAGCATTACATTCTGAAAATGCACTGGGGAATGCAAAAGACACGCGTCCATTTCACGGCGAGTCTCACGAACGACTTTTAGCATCCCGTGAATGTGGAGGGCATGACTTGTGCCGCGAATACACGCGTGAATTCACGCCACTAATTAATGTGGAGCCGCCATTAAGGTTTACAGAAAGTGACACTGTTTTTTTTTGTCGATAATCGCACAGAACATCAATTTATAAGTAAGTACTGATTTATATAACTAATAATATTCTACGATTCACGCATAGTTTGTTCTCATGGAGAAGTTTGATAGCCAAGAGCTGATTATACAATCGGAACATACCTAAGTAATTTCAATATCTACATACGAGTAGGTGTACTTCATGACTGCCTGGGTGGGTCAGTAGTTCATGACACTAATTACTGGGCCAAAGAAGCGTGGGTTCGATTCCCACCCATCACATAGGTGTTTGCTCTTCGCCTGTGTACGTATGGTTTGTATCTATATGAGCATATATTTAAAAATATGTAGTATGTTATGATTATGTAGTATATCAGTCTCTGGCATCCTGGTCATAAGTTTTGCTTGGTTTGGGGTCAGAAACCGTGTGTAAGATGTCCCTAATATACTTTATTTATTTATATTTCGTGAGTTGGAAAATCAATTCCTAAATTCAACTAATCAGTTATATGCCTAGCTAAATCAACTGTATTTACGAACGTTACAAGTTATAACGGCATTTAATTTAATATGTTTGCAATGAAGCGAGCTTGTGCATAATTATGAGGTCTATTAAACTGACTATCATAATATTTCACGCACATTTCTGCGAAAATACACATTATCACCACGCGTAAACTGGGTAACGTACCGAAAATTTGTCAAATGTGAGTAGGATTTGCGCATCAATGTTCCGTATAAAATACATAGTTACGTTGTGTCGTTCAGCTTATGTTCAGCATGAGAGTGTTTATCATTATTTGAGTGGTATGTAGGTGGTAGTCTTAGTGCATTTATAATTTTTGACGTGATAACATCTCATAAAACGATGAAGGCCGGCACGCTCAAAAAAACATGACTCATTGCCACGTTCCACCTAAGCTGAGTGTGAGAGCGACAGCCCGGAACAAGTGACAGAGAGGCATGATCTCAGACTAGAGAGATAGCGCTGTTGTCGCTTGACGTAATTTTCATCCACAAAAATGTATGGAAATCTGGCTCAGAGCTGTCAAAACTGTCAAATATGTTTTGGAATTTGACACTACTGAGAGAAAAACACGGCAACTAGCCACTCAATCGATATATTTTTCGTGTCTCTTTTTAACTCATGCCATATTAAATCATTGCATCTCTTTCTTTCTTTTATCGATCGACCACATTATCCCTCTGGTATGTTAGTGGCCTAAGCACGGTAATAGATATCATTGCCGTGGCCTCAGCGTTCGGCTTTTGACGCATATGACGTTAACACGTAATAATTATCGTTCGTAAACCGACTTTACAGACAACCAATTTTTATTTTATTACTAAGCAATGCTCATATGATTTGTTTGAATATTATATGACGAATGTTTAACTCACGTCTTTTGTGAAGCAAAACGTGACAACGGATGAAAATTGCTTACAAAACTGATGAGAATAGCTTGAAAAAAACCGTAGAGCACCGTAAGAGCAATAAAGAAATTCTAAAACTTGAAATGCACCACTTTTGAGAGTTATAATTTTTAAAGACATTTTTTTATACTGCTATCAGTTTGCGTTTAACAACATTTTGTCTGATGTTAAACAGATATGCACCCTAAGGTGTATCACGCTTACTTAAAATATAGATTCTTATTAACTAACGTATATTTTTAAATCGCTTTATCAATTATGTATAGAGCTTGTGTATGATAACATATGAGCACAACTTAATTTTAAACACAAAATTTGGTCTAACGTTATATCTCTGTTTTTTAAGAGTTTTCTTGTCCCTCACACGGTACCCTAAACTCTGACAACAAGCACAAGCAGTCATAATACCTTAACTCCTGTTTTGCAGCGAAAATTGTGCACGAAATTATACTTCGCCACTCCGGGACGAGTCCTGAATACACAACGCCGCGGATAAAACCTTGGGGATGCATTTAGATTAGCATTTTGGAGTAAATTGGGGTTATTATTTCTGGGTAGTTAGTTTTGAGATGTTGAATTTTGAGCGACGGTGTTTTTTTCGCTCCGATGCGTGCATTAGGACGTCGCCTCATTTAGGGAAATTTGTATTTCTGAATCTTCTCAAGTTTTTGCTTAGGAAGTAATTTATTTGATGTGATATCAAAATTGCCGAAATTTTTAATGCAGTCTAAAATTGTGTCTACGAAGTATGGCCCATAAGACCAATTTTTGAAATGTTATAAAATCATAACGGTTGTGGAGGACGACATGCTTTGCTTTACCGTTCGTACAAGCATAGATTTTAAATTTTCTTTCCTGCTCTTAGGTACTTGGTCTTTACCATTTATGTATACGTCCACCTATTCCATTTATACAATTAAAGAGCCCAAAATTTAAGACAAAAACTGTTTTATCGTAAAATAAATCATTAATAGCCAGTGTTTGTGATATAAAAATATATCAGATTTTTATTTATATTTTCATACTACATTGGGGTTATTATATTTCGGTAGTTAGTTTGAAATTTTGAAAGACGGCGGTTTTTTTCGCTCCGATGCGTGCATGCGTGCATGCTTGTTGGGATGATTTGTCAGCGGGAAAAGTTTAAGCCTAATGATTTATTTTTCAATTTATGTATTTTTTTTGCTGTGATTACCAATATACTCATCGAAGCCTAAAATTGTATCTATGTAGTATTTGAAACCGTCCAAAATTTGCGAAGACTGCCCCATCAAATTATACGGTAAATCATCCACTTTCCATTTTTTGGGGCTTAAAAATCTACCATTTTTTTTAATAATAGGTCGGGGAGGGACTTCGTCAAAGCTGACTAAATTAAGGTTTTTATTTTAGGGTAGTTAGTTTTGAGATGTTGGATTTTTAGAGACGGAATTTTTACAAGCTTTTGTTAATATTGCAATGGATGTACCTATGTATGTAAGTTCGGGTGGAATCTTACAAGACAAATTTCCCCGTTTTCGATTGAGCTGAAATTTTGCACGCATATGTATATCGCGTGACAATGCAATAATATAGTACCATGGAGCTAATCTGATTATGGAGTCGGAAGGTGGTCATAGGAACTCTTGCACTAAACCAGATAGATTCGTCGTGTTTGGGCTCGTTTTACTTGTCTTGGCTAACCCTCTGCTGCTACATGATATCCAGGATCTCGAAAGCTTGCATTTAAAAAAAAATATTTGAAAATAATTTAATTTCGCTCTGATGTATGCATTATCGACGGGAATTTGGTATTTCTGAATTTTTGCGCATTTTTGCTTAGCGACTTTTATTTGACATGATTACTAAATTGCCAAAAGAATAGAAGTTTAAAATTTTATCTATGCAGTATTTGAACTACACAGGAGACCAATTTTTGAAACGTAGAGGACCGCATGCTATTTTTTCCCGTTCGTGCAAGCATGGATTTTAAATGTTCCATCCTATTCTTACTTGGTATCATAGCCATTTATGTATACATTCAGCTACTCTAAATTATTCTATGTAATCACGAGAAAAACCGTTATATAGAATAATATATCATTCAGTGGCCATTTTTTTACTTCAATTATCTACTAGTTGTTTTTTGAAATTACAAGTTGGGAAAGGGCTTCATTATAGTTTTGAGATGTTGAATTTGGAGAGACGACATTTTTTTCGCTTCGATCCGTGCATTAAGACGTTGATTCTGTTTGTGATGTTGGGTGCTTGAGGAGACTACAAAAAGTGAAATTACAGAATTTTTCTGCTTTTTTGTTTGGTAATTTTTTTATACCTTCAAATGAGTTATTATTGCATATTTTGTTAATTTGTTGTTAGGGTTTTGGAAACAGTTTGAACGATTCGCATAACTTTTTTGTTCATCTAGTTTTTTAAATAGGAATAATACTGAATAAAAGATTGTCAACAATATTTGTTTATAAAATTTATTGTTTCTGTTATTCTCTACCAGTACGTTTATAACTAAACATACTAACAACGTACAACATAACAGCAGTGAATATCGTAGACGTGCTACGAATTGTGGCCGTAGCACGCCTACGCAGCTACGAGCGTATTCTTAGCACGTCGACGTAGCAAATGAAGCAGAGTAGCAAATGTGTCAAACTTTTATCTTACAAAATATTATAGGTTTTAAAGTAATATATCATGACAATTTATTAATATTAAAAGTTAACTGTGCGAAATTAAACCTCAACAAAATTTTTATTTTTGGTTACTCAACTGACATCGCGTGGTAAAATTTTACCCCAATTAAAAACTTTGAAAAAAGGATGTATTAGTTAAAAATTACTTCAGTTTATTATTTTTATTTGGTAAGGTAGCATATTACACATGTATCAATAAACAGAGACCACATTTATTTCAGAAAAAATCTTTTTGAATTATAAATTTGGAAAAAAACTTAACATTTGATTTTGTTTTACATTACTATGTTTATAATCACTCTTCAACGAAAAGCTTAAATTTAATGGTAGGTAATAGCAACAAAAAAAAAACAATTTTTGACTCAGTTGGTTTATGCTATGTTCTCACTAAAAGTAATAATGTAATAATTACAATAAAATAAACAGAAATATAAAATCAACTAACTCTTAACGACAAATATTTGGTATGTTCTGAAATAAAAGAAATACTAATTTTAGTGATTACTATTTTTCTACTCTTGAAAAACATCAAATTCTATCCACTGAATACTTTTTGCAAATAAATTTTTCTCACTTAGGTATGGCAGTTTTCGGATGATTTACTCGTACAGTCATCCTTTCGAGTACAAAGAAATTGTCGTCCAGATTTTGCTCTGTTTGCAGCAGGTCCAAAATTTGAAATGGAACCGAGTAAACTTGGTCTTTTTTTAATGAAATAAGTTCTAGGATGTTGGCAACTTGTTTTTCTGGATAAAAACCTACTAAATTATAAAAACAAAAACAAAATAAGTTTGAACGAAAAAGCATACGTATTTAACACCGTGGGGTTGTAACCTTACCCCATAGGTTTGTACAGCTTAAATGGATGATTTTGACGCGCTACGTGTCCACTACCTTCAAGCAGATAATCGTTACTAACTAGATACTAGATAACCGTTCAAGGGTAGCCGATATTGAATTCATTTTTATTTTTACTAACGATTTGTGCTGCCAGTTAAAACAAATGTATTATTCTAATCATTGTTTTTTCTGATCTAAGATATGAAACTATTATCATAAAGCCACAGACAACCTAACTCGCAAACTACCATATGTCACATCTCTCTCTACAAAGAGCGCCGAGAAATGTTAAACGCATCAAAGGCTGCCTCGACTCTAGCAACATTCAGTGCATGTCCACATAATTCAATTCAAGCACTCAGATACTTACATTTGTACCTCAAGTGTATGCTTTATTATTATACGATTCAAACACTAAAACTAACAAAAAATAATAATTGACAAAAAGACAATGAATAAAGTGATATTGTTGCGTTTTAGTTTCTTATTTGATTAACTGACTTTCAACATGAGAATCAAATATTCGGATTTAAGATGTTTTTTTTTTTGTTATATAGTTGAATGCAACTTCAATAATATAGAACAAAATGTTTTAAAAATAACTGACTGAATTTATTAGCTTATCTATTTGTTAAGAATTGGCATTTTTTTTTCTCTCCTTAATAAAATCGTGGGGCCTTCGATTGGAAGATTTCATTATGTACGTTGTGCCCCACGATTTTATTTTTAGTAATTATTTTTTAGCTTTAAGAAAATGAAACCGTTTACTTTAAAAAAAAATAACACTTTTACTAATTTTATTTTTGTGTTTTATGTTATTATTTTGTTACTAAAAACTGTGTTCTAAATGAAAAGCCCTTTCATTTGATACCCATTTTGAGGGAATTGTGTAAAAAATGTTATCCGCCATGTTGTGGCAGCGGTCATCTTGTATTTACGTCAATACTGAATACAAAAAATTGTTTTCAGTATCATCAAAACTAAACCTTTTTCTAAAATATCATATCAATCTGTCTACGGGAAGAGGGTCAAACAAGTACTAGATTTCACCCAAAATGCAGGCAAGTAAAATTAAATAAAATCGTTTCATAAAAAAAAGTTTCGATATCATATTCGTACTATTCTATTCTGTTTTCGTACAAAAATAGCACGGCTATAAATCCTAAGAAGCCCCGAAAAATGCTAGAAGCATCAAAGGCCGTCTCACCTCAAGCAACATTCAGTGCATCCTCCATGTTATTCAATTCAAGTACTCGGGTACGCTCCGAGCAAGACGCAACTAGGCAGCAAGATATTAGTTCAGCTTCTGCTTTGTAAAGCGGCGGAAAAGTAACTCAAACTTAAACCATTTATTGCAACATATGAAATTTACATGCGGTTCTTAGTTAACATGTTTTGGTATACATTTAACCATAACACAATATACATATAACCCTATAAGGGTATGGCAATTTTAGTTGTATTGGAACGATTTATTATTATGTTTTCTACATTATCGTTAAGAAATTTGTCATAATTAGCATTTCGATAATAGGATACTTTTTAGTTGTTTTATGAAACAGTTGTCAAGTATTTTCTTAAGTATTCTAGAAGAATACTTTGAAACTTGTAACAAAATGTAACATTAGAATATGTGGGTAGGTATAGACCGAATCATACAAGTCGGCGGATGTGAAGTTAATTACAAGCAGCGCCATATCTTATCCTGACTGAAACTCAAATGAAGCTGCGTTTTGATTGGGTTTCGCGAAGCTTATAGCTAACTTCACATTCGCCAATACTTTATCGAGAAATGATAAACTTTTTGAATGGACTATGTGATGTTTTGTTGTAATTTTACAGGTCTAAAAGTAAAATTAAAAGTTGTTGATGACGAAAAATTCATCAGTAAGTCCTTAAACTTTGCAAAACAACAGTCTGAATACCTTTCATACATACTAATTGAACAGTTTGCTTGCGTATATTGAAGGTCTAATGATAATTCAAATTATTATTAGACCTCAATGGTTTGTAGATAAAATCCCATGTATTTATAATTCGTAGTAGTTTATGTATGAAGTATCGTATTTTGTTGTAGTTAATAAAAAAAAAGCCCGTTCAAAATAATTGGTTGTTTATAAAGTCGGAAATTTACGTGATAACGTAAGCATAAAATATTTGTGAATGAGCAACTGAAACAAGACGAACGCTTAGACCCATCGTGCCTCTCTATCACTTGATCCGCGCTCTCGCTTGCACACTCGGCTCAGGCGGCACGTGACAGTTTTCATGCTTGCAGTATGTAGATTTATAAGACGTTTTCACGTCAAAAATTACGAACATTTCTCGGAATGAAACGCTCACGACATGCGACCCAATTTTACCAACTCCTAACAAAGTACAAAAAAAAAAGAGTCAGTCAATTTTATTGAAACCAAAACTCGATATTGCTCTTGAAATATTATTTTTCGCTTCCTGTTAAACAATATCTTTATTCCCGCCTCCATCAGACTGGAATTCTGGGCACGTTCCAAGCGGGATGGAGTTGGGTATAACTGTATATCATTTACTCTTTATTGTTTCACTACTTCCTCTTGTAGTTGCTAATTAGTAGTTTGTAGTTGTTTTGTGAAGGGGTTTTTCCTGGGATTGGGATTTCAATTCCAGGCGATTGTAGGATGGAAAGAGATTTTTCCATTCATGTTTGTTCGTGATTTGTTATGAAATAGAAATTAAGAGAGTAGGTTTTAAATGCAATGATGAAGCATGTGAATGTGGAACTGCGGCGATGTACTAGAATAAGGTCTTATGAATATAAGTACATATCTGTATCATCGACACGAAGAACAAGAATGCAATGTTTTGTTAAAAAAGGTGTATTAGGCAGAAAAAGGTTAACGGTGGGTTACTGAGGGGTCGACCCAGAAAATAAACTGATTTTGTCGATTACGGGCTTACATTTTAAATAGGACAGTTGATTACATTTTCGTAATTTTAAGGTGTCATGTAATAATTATTTTTCGCAAAAAATAGCATGACCGACTTCACCCGTGTACAGAATTCGCGAGTATTTCGCATGGATCGATGTAGCATTTTCCACATTATTGTTGATTTATTAAAACGGCTGAGCTGATTTCGATAAAATTTAAATGGGACCAATTGCGAAGTATACTCTACCAAAAAAAAAGTAATTGAAATCGGACTACTATGAAAAAAAATTATGCGTGGTTACAAATAAAAAAAAAAATACGCGTCGAATTAGTAATGAAGTAATTTAGTATTTAGTTATTAGTATATTTTAAGTCTCTATTGAGGCTAGGTCTTTACAAAAAATATATCCCAGTAATTAGTACAGGTTAGGAGAGCTCGTAAAATGTTCATTTACCAACTTCTTCGGAACATCTGATTACTAGGTCGTATTTTGTTGTAATTTTGTCTTGTGAACTCTTAATCTAGTTCTTTTATGGCCACGAAAGGCTTTCTATTTTCCAATGGACTAGGTATTTAATAGTTTGTTTATGGATTAAAAAGACTGAATGAAATTTCTTCATCAATTAATTGTTTAGATTTTTATAGCGAGGTATGTTTTATAGCGGATCTCCACAGATAAACAATGACGTCTCAATATTGTACTGTACTGTACCAGCCTTTTTAATTGTCCACTGCAGGACTGAGGCCTACCCACGAAGGATGATTGGGCCATATCCACCACGCTGGCCTAGTGCATGTTATTGGATTCACATACGCCGTCGAATTTCTTCTACAGGCGTATGCAGGTTGCCGCACGATCTTTTTCTTCACCAAAAACTCAGTGGTGTGAAATTCCGTACATAAATTCCAAAGGGCTCATTGGTACGGGACCGGGATTTGAACCCTCGACCTCACAATTGTAAGGCGGGTGTAACTACCTCTAGACCATCACAGCTTAAACTGGGTCACTCGGTCTCAATACTGCAGGGGCTTAATTTTTCACGTATTAAATGACGACTACTCTAAAACGACAATCATTACACAATTATTACGTCACACATATAACACCCTATTGTATTTTACAATGTGTGTATTTATGAATGCTACTTAGTAATATATAATACCTTAAGTCATTGCAAAGCAAGACGTAAACCTTAGCTAAATATTAAAAAATAAAAATCGGCCAAGTGCGAGTCGAACCCTCGCACGGAGGGTTCCGTACCGTATGGGAGCCCCAATCCTCTTGCCGTTATTAATAGCGAGCAAAGAACTGCTAAAAATCACGTTTGTTTTATGGAAGCCCCCCTTAAATATTTATTTTATTCTATATTTGTTGTTGTAGCGGCAACAGAAATACATCATCTGTGAAAATTTCAGCTGCCTAGCTATCACGGTTCGTGACAGACAGACAGACAGACGGACAGACGGACATCGAAGTCTTAGTAATAGGGTCCTGTTTTTCCCTTTGGGTACGGAACCCTAAAAAGTACTAATAAAACCTTTATTTTCAAACTAAACTCTAACACAAAGAAAAACAATACAAAATCTTTCCTCAATACGGCCTTTTTAAATAAATCTGCGACTACAGCCGCTTTTTACTCAATCCATCCGCATAAGCGCACTGCAATCTATCTTATCCATTTTTCTCAAGAATAAATCGCACTTTGGAAATAAACTGGCCACTTCAATTCCCACATTTCTTATCCGTATGCAGCGTTCAGGTCCATACAATTTCACAGAATAGGGTTCAACCATTCATCTTCTTTTCCCGGACATCGACCTAGTTTTTAGCGGGAATTCGACGCGGGATTTTCTCCGCCTATCACTTGCCGATGCTATTATTATATATTCTTTGCCGATGCCGTGCTACTGGCTGTTTTGGCGATGAAAAGTCTTATAGTTTTTAACCGACTTCCAAAGGGGGAAGTTCTATGTTCGTGTGTATGTATTTTTTATTTTTTTTTGTGTATGTTCATCGATAATTTCGCCAATTGTGACCCGAATCGAAAAATTATTTTTTAGTTCAAAAGGGTATACTCCCGAAGTGGTTTCATTTAAATTTTACAGAAATCGGCTGAGCCCTTTTTAAAAAAACCAACTATAATGTAAACAATTCGAGCGAAATATCCGAATTTAGTACACTATGAACATCGATAATTTCGCCAATTTCTGAATCGAAAAATTATTTTTTAGTTCAAAAGGGTATACTCCCAAAGTGGTTACATTTAAATTTTACAGAAATCGGCTGAGCCGTTTATGATAAATCAACAGTAAACCATTTGAGCGAAATATTCGAATTTTGTTCACGATGGAAGGCGGTTTTGCCATTTTTTGCGAATAACAATTATACGTAAAGCAGGACGTAATAAAGAGGTTTTAAACGGAAGTGTCCGATTGTGTCTGTATTTATGTGTGCTACCATAGCTTTACTGATGGCCAGGTGGGTTGACTGTACTGTGAAAATTGCAGGTCGAACCTGGACACAATTAGCACAGGACAGTGACAAATGGCAACATAAGAGAGAAGTCGATACTAGTGTGGTCGAAGTAGTGGCAAAAAAGGATGCGAATAATGATGATCATGATCATAGCTTTCAACCGTTTTAACGTCAATTTTGCCACGTTTTTTTAGTCTGATGCGGTTTTACTAGATATTTAAATCATCGAATTTTTAAAAACACTTCTTTTACGTAAGATCTATTTTACCAGTAAAATAAATCAGCAAATTATCGCCTGCAATTAATTTTAGTTGTTCTATTTATTAATTTTTTTGCTTTTGAAAGTTAGGTATTTGATATTGGAGAGTGAGCATATGTCTTTTAAATATTATTTGCTAGGGCTGAAAAAAAGGACTTAAAGCTAAAGAATAAAAAACAATACCAACAAAAAACATTTTTTCATCTTAACTACATAGTAATTTACCTACAAACGACAACTGAAAACTAAAATTGAAACGAAATACATATTAAATTAAACTTTACTGTTCTACCAACGGAAACAATACTTCAAACAAATGAATACATCACTAACTACGTAGTAAGTAGTTTTTAAGTGGCTTCAAAAGACGAGGACTCAGCGACATTTTTTCTTTTTAACGAGAGAGCAAAGTAATTTACTTTTTTAAAGCTTTCTTTAGTAAAGTAAGGAGCTCGTTAATTATACGACCCCAAGGACCTTTTTTGAATTTGTCAACGTTGCTCCAGTTTTATATGGAGACTGATTTTACAACTCAATTCCTTTTAATACTGCACTTTCGTCTTTTCACTCACTTTCTATTAACTCATGACGATTATTAATAAAGTTTCCGGTATTGATTTAGGTAAAGAAGTAAAAGCATTGTTCGTGTGTAATATTTGTTATGTATTAGTAAAAGTACTCGTAGGTATAACTACCATAATTAATGTTATAGATATAGAAAGTTGTTTGTACCACTATTCGATGAATACCTAATTTTTTATTTACTTTCTCAAACATTTTGATTTTTTTTTTGTACAATTATGTATAATACAATACAATACAATACAATATAACTTTATTGTACACCAAAAAACAGCTTAAATAAGAAAGTACATAATATTCTTAAAATTAGGTGATACAAGGGCGGCCTTATCGCCTTGAGCGATTTCTTCCAGGCAACCTTTGGATGGACAGAAATTATAGTACAAAAATGTATATAATTATATTTGTTAACAATAAAAACACAGAAAAACAAAATCAAACTTTTTTTTTGTTGCATGAAGTTTTTCTACGGTTGTTTACTAATTTGGGTGCGCTGATTTCAAATCTACTCTCAGATTTTTTGTAGCAGCTCTAGTTAGTGAGATACAGGTACCTTCTTGAATTTACATAAGTAGTTGATAGTTTCTATCAATATCGGTGTAACTTAACTAGTTCCTTAATAAATTTCATTATGTCTTTCTCCAGAAGGACGTGTTTAAATAATTCTGATTGATTCTTGTTATTTGTGGAGAATATATGTTCCAAAAATTTCGTTTAAATGTGTCGGACTTTGTGAAAAAGGCATACTTCGACTACTTTGGGTTTCCGCTGCCGTCAAACGCTAATAGACCTTGGATACCAAGTTTGGTACATATGTAAAGTACAATGAACATAACGGAGTTGTATGTGTTGATTTGAAAATGGTAAATATTCTCCTGGGCCTACAAAGTGGCTACACAAAATATCCGTTTCCTATGCTTATGGGACAGCCGAGCTAAAGCTGAGCACTGGACAAAAAGAGACTGGCCTTCCAGGTGGCTTTGGTTTCCAGTAAGCAAAATGTAATTAATGCTCCACTAGTATCCAGAGACCGAATTATATTGCCTCCTTTGCATATAAATATGGTTGAAAAAACAGCTCGTAAAAGCTCTTAACAAAAATGGCGAATGTTTCAAATACATTGTAAAAGTGTTTCCAAAATTGAGTAGTGAGAAAATCAAAGGTGGTATTTTCGATGGCCCACCAATCAGGAAGTTGATAGATGATAAAAATTTCATCAACCACATGACAGCTGTCGAGAAATGTGCATGGGAAGAGTTCGTTTGGGTAGTGAGGAATTTTTTGGGCAATAGGAAGTCAAACGGCTACATTCAGCTCGTTGAACACTTCCAGCGGCTTGGATGCAACATGAGTATTAAGCTTCACTACCTTCACAGTCATCTAGATTATTTTCCTGAAAATCTCGGTAACCTAAGCGAGGAACAAGGAGAGCGCTTTCACCAGGAAAATCGCACTATGGAGGAAAGGTATCAGACGCTCTCGAATGAACATATGATGGCTGATTATTGTTGTAGCATTCAAAATAGTACTCATATTACATCTCACTCTAGAAAATCCAAAAAAAGGAAATTTTATTCAGAATAAATATATTTAGTAAATTTTTTAAACTTTAACTATGTGCATTTTTAATGAAAAACCCTGTCACTTCGTAACTCCAAAACTAGAGCTGCTACAAAAAAACGGCATATATTTTTGAAATCAGCGTGTAAAAATTATTCAGATTCATGTAAAACATCTCATGCAACAGACATGCTGTTTTCCAGTGAAATACATCAAATCTTAAATCTAAAATAAATAAATAACTTTTTATAAGGTGTAGGTATTAAATTTACATTATAAATAAAAAACTGTCCGCTGGCAAAGTACCTAAGAGACTGGTGACATTACCCCGTTGGATAGCAAGGCTAAGTCTTTGACCGAGGTAAGCACCAGCTCTTGAGTCATTTGCTCTTTCTATCAATTTTTTTGATAAATCTCTATACAAGCGCCAGGCGTTAGGACCCCACGGACCTAAAGTTTCAACTCCAAAAGGCAAAAACATGTATCCATCGCCGAGCGATTCATATTTCTGCCTTGTTCGTGTATGTATTGTCCTGAAATAAATTAAACTTATTTTGTTTCTTCATTGAAACTAGCGTGAGTATTCAGCATAATTCTAAAATAAATTATTGTGCAATAATAAAAATGTATTTTTGTCAATGCAAACTTTTGAGATCCTTGATATCATGTAGCAGCTAAGTGCTGGCCAAGACAAGTAAAACGAGCCCAAATACGACGGATCTATCTTGTTTAGTACAGGAGTTCCTATGGCCACCTTCTAACTCCATCATCAGATCAGCTCCATGACACCATATTATTGCATTGTCACGCGATAGACATATGCGTGCAAATTTTCAGCTTAATTGGAAACCGAGAAATTGGTCGAATTGATATTGCAAGATTGCACCTGAATTTACATATACATAGGTACATCTATTGCAAGTTAAATAAAAGCTTTAAAAATACGGCATGTAGGTATTCACTGAGGCACTGAGCAACAATGTTTCAGATACACAGTTTCTGTTAATGTTTCCAGTGTTAGGTATTGTGGGTAAACCTAAGATATTCATCTACCCTACGTTGTGATTTATAGTTAACTAGCTTTTACCCGCGGCTTCGCCCGCGTTATATTTTGATTTTGGCTTATGTTTATGTCGGCTGCGAAACCTAAACCTAACCGACAAACACCAAAATACCTTAGGAATGCTTTTGTTGGTTAAGTTACGGTTGGAGTGTATATACAACCCCCCCGTGTATTCCCGCCTTGTCGTGGCGGGGGAGGTCTGAGGCAGCTGAAAAGGCGGCGCTCGAAGTCTCCCTCTTCTTTGGGTCTTTACCCCCAAGGCTGCTTAGGGGCTGGTAGGTTGCGTGCCTTATGAGGATTGTCGCAACTGAGGCGGGCTGCAGTGCCTCTCTTGCGACGCTGCAGCCGAGGATTAGGGGCCGAGGTGGGATGGAACTGGTGGTGTGGGTGCCGCCACCTACCCTACCTTCCGCTAGGCCGTCAACGTGTTGGCAGACGCAGTGGGGCTGCAGCTTCCCCAGCAGCCCCTGCAGGGGAAGAGAAGTGTCGATATCGCGATGGCCGTTCTCACTGCTCTCTGCAGTTGAAGTGGCAGGCGCTGGGCTACTATGACTGACCCGTTGCACTGGGACCAGGGCGTTGGAATGCTCTCCAACGCTTAGTGCTGGGTAGTCCCGAGTGGTGGATGACGATGTGTCTTGTGCTCCGAAACACTCCGCCATTATGGCGGGAGCGCAAGGTCCGTTATGGAGCCCGAGTCTGGGCTAGCGCTGTTGAGTGGCGCGAAGGAGTGCGAAAAATGTAGGGACGTCCTAAACTTGCCATGACAGGTTATATCTGGCGTTAGACGGCTGCTACCGCAGCCCGCTGACTTAGTTTTTATCCTATCCTACGGGAACTGTTAAAGTTTTTGGGATAAAAATGGCCTATGTCGCTTTTCGGGCTGCAGTGCCGCTCTTGCGACGCTGCAGCCGAGGATTAGGGGCCGCGGAGAGATGGAACTGGTGGTGTTGGTGCCGCCACCTACCCTACCTTCCGCTAGGCCGTCAACGTGTTAGCAGACGAAGTGGGGCTGCAGGGGAAGAGAAGTGTCGGTATCGCGATGGCCGTTCTCACTGCCCTTTGCAGTTGAAGAGGAGGCGCTGGGCTACTATGACTGACCCGTTGCACTGGGACCAGGGCGTTGGAATGCTCAGTGCTGGGTAGTCCCGAGTGGTGGATGACGATGTGTCTTGTGCTCCGAAACACTCCGTCATTATGGCGGGAGCGCAAGCTCCGTTATGGAGCCCGAGTCTGGGCTACCGCTGTTGAGTGGCGCGAATGAGTGCGGAAAATGTAGGAACGTCCTAAACTTGCCATGACAGGTTATTTCTGGCCCTTAGACAACTGCTACCGCGGCCCGCTCACTTAGTTTTTATCCTATCCTACGGGAACTATTAAAGTTTTTTGATAAAAAGTGGCCTATGTCACTTTTCGTCTTTCAAACTATATTCATGCAATAAGCCAAGGCAATCCGTTGCTCCGTGGCTGAGAAAAAGTTATTGTCTTATTCTACGGGATCCACAATTTTTTCAGGATGGAAAGTATCCTATGTCACTTTCCGTTTTCCAAACTATGCCCACCCCAAAAATCAAGTCAATCCGTTGCTCCATTGCTCCATTGCTGAGAAACAGTTATCGTCCTATCCCATGGGAGTCACGAATTTTCTCGGGATAAAAAAGTATCCTATTATCACTTTCTGTCTTTTAAACCATAATAGGTATCCATACCAAAAATCAAGTCAATCTTTTGCTCCATTGCTGCGTCAAAGAGGAACAAACCAACAAACTTTTAGGATTGATAATATTAAAGTATGATGATTCTGTACCATAAAGGTAGAATAAAGAAACATGTTAAACCTCTAATGATAGAAGGTTTAAAAATATTTTTAATGTCAGACAAAATGACGGCCTGGTATTAAACGTCATAGTAACATGTAGCATGCAGAGGGAAAAAAAACATTTTATCCAATTTTAATGTCAGTTGTCATTTTCAATCCATACTTTATTTCCTCTTCAAGGGGATATAATGGTGGAAAAACAATTTGTCCCCTTGCCATGCTACCTGTGATTTATAAAAGTCTGCAGACAATGTCACCTGTCATCTAATTACGTTTTGCTGTGACGTTTCGTTAATCCATATTAGCGTCATAGAGGAATCAATCACTTCTTTGTCACAAGTCTTTGTGATAGTGGCGACAGTTTCGCTTTAGATAGTTTTTGTCCTGTCCTACAGGAACTATGTAATTTTTCGGGATAGAAAGTATCCTAAAGCAATTTCCGCCTTTTAAACTATATCCATGCCAAAAATCAATTCAATCCGTTGCTCCGTTGGTGCGTGAAAGAGTAACAAACCAACAAACCAACAAACTTTTCGGATTTATAATATAAAGTAAGGAAGTAAGGATAAACCAGTCTTTGTACCGCGCTTGTGTGTTTCATTACGCCAAATCTTACTGGCGACGATTATTAATAGTTTTCGCGTAATTAAAGCCATGCCGTATGGAAAAATCGATTGTTTCGATTTGTCTTCGCGTGTTAAGCTATTCATACTGCTAAATGAAATTAAAGATACGTTGCACGTGGCCACGCTCATCACGGTGGTGGGCGAGGCTACCTACGATTTGATGTGCGATTTGTGTGCTCAAACTACGCTTTGAGCACTACTCACAGAGCTAATGCGCTACCTATCCCTATGGCAAATGTTCTCTTTGACATCCAGCCTGTCTGCAAACAGGTTGATGAAGCGCAGATCAACTGGATCTATGCGGCTTAAAACGTTGACTGTGTAGGATTTAAGTCGCAGATGGTGTAATAGTCTCTATGAGACCAGTGCTTGACGTTTACACTGAAGAGAGGTTGCACTGTACAACTTTGTTCTCTTAGATAGATGTTTTGATTATAGCTGGTGTTAGCTTTTAAGCTGCCAAAATTAAGGTTTTTAGTTTTTACATCTTCTCAAATACGTTTACTGTAATTCACTGGTATTTTATAGTGTACCTACGCCTGACCATAGGCCTGCCCATAAAGCCCTACTGGGCCTTATCTACCAAGCTGGTATTGCTGGTCGGTCTACCGGTTGGTGGATTCACTACGCCATTCAATTTCTTCTACAGACGTATGCAGGATACATCACGATTTTTTGGTGTGTCTACCCTGAAAAAAATAATTAATCATTATTAATAAGTGATAATAATTAATCATTATTATTTTCCAATAAAAATGGCTCAACCAACTTCATACTTAATTCGAATAGATCGCACAAATCAATGTATCGTGGATGTAGTATTTTTTACATTATTGTTGATTTTTTTTAAAGTACTCAACCGATTTCGATAAAATCTAAATGTGACCACTTCTAAAGTATGATCTACGAAACAAAAAAAAAAATTGAATCGTCATTGTGATTTGGTTATGATGGTAATTTTTGATGGTTAGTGATTGGCGAAGTTATCGCGTGACATACCTACATACAATAAAATCGGCCAAGTGCGAGTCGGACTCGCACACGAAGGGTTCCGTACCGTGTGGGAGCCCCATTCCTCTTGCCGTTATTAATAGCGAGCAAAATAACTCCTAAAAATCACGTTTGTTGTATGGCAGCCCCCCTTAAATTTAAAATTATTTTATTCTGTTTTTAGTACATCATACAGAAATACATAATCTGTGAAAATTTCAGCTGCCTAGCTATCATGGTTCATGAGATACAGCCCGGTGACAGACAGACAGACGGACAGACGGACATCGAAGTCTTAGTAATAGGGTCCCGTTTTTACCCTTTGGGTACGGAACCCTAAAAAAGAGCATAATATACGGTCGAATTAAAAACTTCTTTTTTGAAATCGGTTAAAAAAACATTTGTACTGAATCCTTACATAGTATAAAATAAAGTCGCTATTTTTGTCTGTTTGTCTGTATGCTTTAAATCTTTAAAACTACGCAACGGATTTTGATGCAGTTTTTTTTAAAGGATAGAGTGATTCAAGAGGAAGGTTTATATGTATTATACACCTGTGCGAAGCCGGGGCGGGTCGTCTAGTTCAAATATAAATGCACGATTGTAAGGCGAGTAACACTATTACTAGACAACCATGACGACTTCACAACTAAAATGAGCAAAACTTGAAATGGTTCTTATCTCTTTGTTACAGGTCTCCTCTTCCACAGAGCAGTGCTGATGTCTGGCTCCGGACTCAGTCCGTGGTCGCTTGTAGCAGATCCTAACAAGTATGCAGCCCTGGTAGCCACACACGCAAACTGCTCACCAGGTAATTATGATCCCTCTCCTGTTTCATCAAGTCTTCTTTTCCTAAATGCTTCGGTCTGGCTTTGTGTAGCTTATTTTAGTAATTTGCACCTTTGATACAAAAAAAAACTTAGTTAAAAAATGTGTAGGTAGGTAATTAAATTCACAACATACTCCAGTGCAATTCGCCTTGCTACACAAAATGCCGTGAACAAGCAGTGGTAGTCTAGTGGTAATGACACCCTGGTACCCCGTACCAATGAGTTTTTCGGAATTTACGTACGGAATTTTACACCACTGGCTTTTCGGTGAAAACCTCGTGAGGTAACCTGCATATGTTAGCAGAAGAAATTCGATGGCGTATGTGAATCCACCAATCCGCAGTAGGCCAGCGTGGTGGATATGGTCCAATCACCTTTCGTGGGTTGGACTACGTCCTGCAGTGGACTATTAAAAAGGCTGGTACAGTACAGTGCAGTACACAAAATGCAATACGCGTGACGCGAAAGTTTATAATCCTCTGCACATATTGCTATCTAAAGCGACTCTGGAGTTCCACGCTTGAAAGAGGTACGTATTGGAGAACGATTGATTTCAGGTCAGAGACGCACGTTGACCACCAGCTTGTGTTTGTTTCTTTGTGATATTTTAAGTCCCCTCAAGTTTACGTTGAGCTCTTATGTATTTCTGATAAACCTTAAACAGCATAGGGTAGATAAACCGATCAAATGACACTAAGATGGCTGCAACCGGTGGCCACTTTGAATTTTTAATGACTAATTAGGCAATTTAGATTAAAATATTTTTTGAAACAAATTTTCAATTTTAGAGATTCACACAAACAATATTTATTTTGTTAAATTGTTTGTAATAATCATAAATGCAATGACTAGTTTTCGCCTGCGGTTTCGCTCGCGTGATATTTTGATTTTTGTGCTACCTATCCCATAAGATTTTTGTCGGGATGCCACGTTCCGTCTTTCAAACTATGCCCATGTCAAAAATCAAGTCAATCCGTTGCTCCGTTGCTGCGTGAAAGAGGAACAAACCAACAAATACACTTTCGGATTTATAATAATTATTTTTCACAAAAAATGGCAAAACCGCCTTCCCTCGTGTACAAAATTCGAATTTTTCTCTCGAATTGTTTACATTATTCTTGATTTATCAAAAATGGCTCAGCCGATTTCTGTAAAATTTAACCATTTAAATTTTACAGAAATCGGCTGAGCCACTGACCATCTCTGCAGTATTATCCCTTTTGAACTAAAAAGTATGTTTTCGATTCGGTTCACAATTGGCGAAATTATCGATGTTCATCGTGTAGAAAATTTGGATATTTCGCTCGAATTGCTTACATTATTGTTGGTTTTTTCAAAAACGGTTCAGCCGGTTTTTGTAAAATTTAAATGGGACCACCTCGAAGATATACCCTTTCGAACTAAAAAATAATTTTTTGATTCGGTTCATAATTGGCGAAATTATCGATGAACATACACAAAAAAAAATACATACACACGAACAGAGAACCTGCTCCTTTTTGGAAGTCGGTTAAAAATAGTAAAGATATAAGATATAAAGTAAAGATATAAGATTTTGACACCAAGCGGCCATAACTGGATCAGTTCTGTAAATAGTTTTGTATCAGCAATGAAATAAGCCTATTGTGTTTTTTTTTTTCAGAGTTGACGCCACCGGCGCTGCTGCGGTGCCTCCGCGAGCGCCCTCTGGAAGCGTTGCTGTCGGCGCCCGTGCAAGCGCCAGACTTCGCGTACGCATTTGGCCCGAGTGTCGACGGGGTCGTAATAGGTAAGATTTGGTATTTAATATTGCTTAATTTTTATTGCTATCGTGGCTTGGATGACATGCTAAATTCTAGGTGTCGGTTGTTCTAACCGTTTAGCCAAATCAGAAGATTCCAGGCGGTGTTAAGACGCCAAAGATTTTATTATAAATAGTATTTTATAACAGGTTATGTTGATTGATGCAGGTTTTGATTTAGAACACACTGCATTGCACACGTTTTGCACACCTATAGGCAAATTTGTAAAAAAAATGTGTAAAATTTCCAAAGGTTTTAATTTAGGAGAACAAAATTTTAACAAAAATACAACATTCAAACTTCTACATGAGTGTTTTGATGAAGTATGTGTATGTGTAATTACTTCTCAATAAAATAATTTTCAAATATGATATGGAAAAGGTTTAAAATAGTTATTTAAAATTATATATTCATGATAATAAAAAAAAAAAAAAAAAAACATTTTACAACCCAGTGCCGGACATATTTTTTGATGCAATTCACCTCTCTCTCTCTCTCTCTCTTTTGCCAATGGAATCCCTTTGCAGCTTACTTCTCATTGAATGTCATCAACCTATCGCATGAAGGTTATAAATTATATGTATTGTTTTACTATCCCGTTTCAATATTTAGCGATAATTTTCTCCAGGTATTGTACGTTTTATTATTTTAATTAGCCTTTTTAGCAGTCCACTGCAGGACGTAGGCCTGCCCACGAAGAGTGATTGGGCCATGTCCACCACGCTGGCCCAGTGCTGGTTGGTGGATTCACATAGGCCATCGAATTTCTTCTACGGACGTATGTAGGTTGCCTCACGATGTTTTCCTCCACCGAAAATCCAGTGGTGTTAAATTCCGTACATAAATTCCGAAGACCTCACGATTGTAAGGCCGGTGTCATTACCCCTAGACTACCAAGGCTTGCTTTATTATTTTATTGAAATGTATCTTTATTTGACGGTTGCGCAAAAAGTTGCTCCTAGACCAAAACTTCTAAAACAACTCTTCAACAAAATGTTTAATTGTAAAGAAAATCTTTAATAACATTTGATATTATGAAATCCCCATGGCAACATAAACATCTGTTTCAACAACTTATCAAAGAGAGCCAAGATTTTCTGGCCAAACAGATGACTTTCAGTCAATAGCCAAGCAACCACCGAGTGCAATTGGCAACACAGTTAGTATTCATTCAATTTCATAGCAAATGTTGTCACAACCAGTAGCAAAAATCTAGGACAAACAATATCCCAAGTCAAACAGCGCTTCAAAATGTGCTGTCCCAATTGGCGATGCGCCAGACGCGATTTTCAATAGCGACAACAAGACTGACAATTATATTGGGGAATATTTTTACAACACTGAAACTTCCATGAGTTAAATAAAAGGTTTGATTGTTCTGATTGTCGAGTTTGAGAAAAAAACTCGTATTTTTGACGAACCAAACCGGAGGAGGTACTCAATTCGACGCGTATTTTTTTTTTTTTATGTAACCACGCATAACTTTTTTCGTAGTAGTCCGATTTCAATAATTATTTTTATTGGAAAGAATATATTTCGAAATTGGTCCCATTAAAATTTTATTGAAATCGGCTTAGCCATTTTTGATAAATCAACAATAATGTGAAAAATGTAACATCGATTCGTGCGAAATATTCGCGAATTCTGTACACGGGTGAAGTCGGTCGTGCTTTTTTTTGCGAAAAGTTATTATTTTACGGATAAATCGTTATTGTTGTACTTTTGGGTGCTTTAAGCCCGAGAATAGAAATAAAAAATAACAAATAAATTCGTTGCGTCGTTACATTATTATCATCATCTTCAAACCTTAATAACCCACTGCGGTGACTTTTGTTTATGCCATTCACTTCTGTCTCTTGCCAAATGAATCCATTTACTTCTCGTTTAATGTCATCTACTTCGTAACTGAAGGAAATTAAAAGTATATTTTTATGTTGGTCAAAAGGAAGTTAATTGGTATTGTAATGCCCATTTATTACTTAGATTAATGATTTGTCTTCCTACACCCATGAAATAAATAACACAACTTTACTTGAGAATTCGTATCAAATAAAAATATGTATATAATTACAATAATCTCACTTTACGATTAACAAATAAATCAAACAAATAATATCCTTGATTGTTCTTCAATCAACTTACATAAAATATTAATGATACCTATCATTTTTGAAACAAATTGATTTTTGTTTCAATTGATTTCTAAGTAAATGTTTTGGGTTTACTACGTTTCAATGTTTTGTAATGTATTTTTATTTGACGGTCGGGTAAAAAGTATAGCTTCCACAGCAAAACCTCCAATAAAGCAACTCGTCAATATGGGAGCTATCGGGCAAACTTCACCAAGTTTCCAGTAACTCGGTTACCGCCGCCATTTTGGTTTTGCCTCAGCGTTTACAGATGTTCGCTGTTCAAATCCCCGGCGTCTGTTGGGGTTTTGTATCATTTAATATCTACATTCTAGAGTATAATAAATACAATTTAACGTATCTACTCATCTGCACAACGTTTGGAAAGTAGCGCATAATTGCTCAAAACGAAATCTGTAAAGTAGGTTTTAAACTGTTATCAAAATATTTTTCAACGTGCAAGTCAGACGTAGATAAATCTGTAAATTGCAGAGATAGTTTAGACCTACAAATTGGTACATTAAAATAATATTATTAAAAAAACTGATGCCTGAGTGAACGAGTAACTTGAATAAAGATTATAATTCCACAAACTCAGCGAAAGAAATACATTTACATAGAAAAGCATTGTCCCATCTAGATAAAAACACTAACATTATTATAATACAATAAACGATACTAATTATTAATAAACTTTTACCACTTTTTATTTTAAGTGTTCGTGAAATTTCATAACGTAATTACGACCGCAAGCTTAGTGCTCGTTAATTTCTCGTTTTCCAAATCTGTACGTACTTTTTGATACGAAAAAGGTTTGTTAAACTTCAGCGAAGATTACCTAAGTTTTGAAAAATCGAGGATCGAATGCACGAGAAAAATCTTTGTAACAAACACATCTGCACTTTAGCATGTTTTTACTTGCTCTGAATCTCCGAAATACAAGCCTCGATTACTTATCAATACAAACAAAGTTGTTGGTCGTAACTTTGTTCCAATTTTACTTCGGTTAACGCGGTTAAGCCGCCATTTTGGATTCGGTCAGCCATTTTGTGTGTTAGGGGCAAAGTTGAGGAGATGCGGTTGTTTTCGAAATTAGGGGCTTTTGTTCTTAAAATGATCTTTAATGTTTACGACTTATTGATCTTCAATTACTTTGTTTAAACGAGGTTATTTTTGTTTTGCTACTGGTGGTGAGACTGTTGGGCGATATGCCAGATTTATTGCGAAATTGTGAAATTAATTTTAGAGCAATATTAAAAATTTGGCCCTATAGCAATATACCTTCAATTTTCACTTTATAGAAAGCGATGGCAAGTTTGTATAGACCAATCTGCTAACCGTAAAATCAGAGTGTAGCGACTCGTTATATTTTAAATGACCTATTTGCGTTTGAAACATTTCTTTGTGATTAAAACCGACATACCTAAGTATCCCTATTAAATTTTTCATTAAAAGTCACTGCTAAGTTCCACCTATCAAAAGACTGATCGCGCTAATCGCTGTGAACAAACGTCTAAATAAGAAAGGCTTGTACTATCAATTAATAAATACAATAGGTATATAAAATATGGCCATCTACCTAACACATGGTCTCTGATCCTAAACCAAGCAAAACTTTAACTAAGACTCTCAAAGACTGATAAAGAGTAGGGTACATAATATTGCGTATTTTTAAACTATGTTTTTTTTTATTCCGTAAAAGTTTGCATTTGACTACATACTGCCTGATGTTGAGCAGATATGCGGTCTAGGGTGTAGCACGCTTACCTAGATGATACCTATTTACTCGGGATTTGAAGACACCCACGTCGTACTTTAATACTTTTATGGATCGTAACAGTAACAAACACAGAGCAAACAGCTATGTTCATCACAAAAATGTTTTCTCTGGTGGGAATCGAACCCATGCCTCCTTGACCCACGTCTCATGGACACTAACTATACTGAGCCACAGAGGGAGTAATTTAGGAACCTACTCTATCTGCTATACAGGCTCTTACGAGACCTAGTGTAAGGTCCAAATATTTTAAAGGTACTTTTGCGACATTCCACCGCACCTTATTTTTAAGATTATTATTTGTAAGTACCTACTTGATGTAATACCTAATGAATGTTTTTTTATCTATTCTATACTATCTGATATAAATTATTGAACTGATATCATGCAGTGTAGTGCGTTTATCCATTATTTGTTTCACGCAACAATAGCGCTGGAAAGCGGAAGTTGTTCCACAATTTAACTTTGCCATTGCATTTTGATTCAATAGAATTGCTCTATTTGTTCAATGTTACTTTCTGAAAGTTTTCAACTATATTTGAATGTTTTGGTATTCAATTGTGTATTTGCAATTTTGATTTTACGGTGTTTTGTGCAGTTATGTGCAAGTTATATTAGAAAATTCTTGTGTAGATGCAAGAATCGCTCTTGCCTTGTTTGGTCGAATGCGACGCTTTTCAGATAAAATAACATTAATAGTTCCTTATTCTTTTTTCATATAAAATCATAAATTACAACTGACTAATAATGTTATCATTCACCATAATCACACTAGCCGCACAACGTTCACTGCGTAACATAATCGTCTTCAACATATTCCTAATAGGCATTGAGTTAGTGGTTAGCTGAAACGAAAACTGAATAACTTTAAAATAAATAAAAATTTGGTTGGGGGCAGGAGTACGGGTGTTTCCCTCGAAGCGGGCAATTTTTTTGCAGTTTTGTAACAGTTGATTTTGAATATTTGGCAGGATTGTTTAATATATAAATCCTAACAAGATTGGCGAGTTTAAATAAATCGGTTTAAAGAGTTTCCAGTTATAGGTTTATAAAGATTTAGTAGAACAGATTCAAGGTTTACTTTTCGGAGAACTATACTAGTATACTAGTTATTAGTTTCTACATTTTCATTTCAAGTCCTCAAAATTAATTCCATCACTTTTCCTCCCATAATAATTGCTTCCAGAATGAGAGTAACTGAGAACTTATCAAATGCCCAGCTTGTCACTATATTCTAGAATCCGTCTCAATACAAGCTCTCGGGACGGCTCCCTCATGTCGATTGTTTCGATTTTTCTTGATGGTCCTCGTGTTAGGAGTATGTCTTGTTTTATATCTGTATCTTATCACAGATTAGAAATACACAGATGGTTCTCAATCTTATTCATATGCGACTTGGGTGCAATAGGTATGGGCGTCCTGCATGTGATGTTTTGTGCATTTGCTCCTTTAGAGTTAGTGGTTTAAAATGAAAAAAAAAAAATGAAAATTGAAAGGTGAGTTAAATGGCAACCTGTAATCCATTTTAATTCCTTTTTACCGACTTTCAACAATGAGTTGGTATTATGTCCGTCTGTAAAAATTAATAAATAATACGTCTGTATGTTTTTTTAACCCTCGACAAAGAGAGGGGTGTTATAAGTTTAACGTGTCTATGTATCTGTGTGTATGTGTATCTGTACATCTGTCTGTGGTATCGTGGCTTCCAAACGGTTGAACCGATTTTCGTTAAGATTTTCTTATGTCATAGATAATCGGTGTTGCGATTTGTTGCAAAAAATAATTACCTATGTAGCTTTACAATGCCACAATACATTTTCTACCGTTTTATTTTCCTGGAAAGAGCCACAACACAGAACTTCAGATAAATCAATCTTGTTGCTAAAAACTTCAAAAGTCATTTGTGATGTCTCAAATTGATGTACACAGACGGCTGTAGGTATTAACTAAATATTTTATTAATGTCTGAAACAAAATTTATTTGGGTAGTTATATTGATTAGAATATTTGTACGTAAAATAAGTCAATGTAATTATTTAAACGACTGCATGTATATTTTCATCTGGAACCCAACAATTTTATCAGCAACTTTATGTTTTTTTCGTTCATTTTAATTGTTATTAGTTAAGTCTCTGGTTGATTATTCTGTAATAGTTCCGAGGCTAGGGGACATGAGATGTGAGGGACACTGAATGGCTGTGAAAATATTTGAAAAGAACTCGAGAAGTGACTGTTGCGAACTTTTATGGATTAGTTATTTCTTGCTATCAGTTTTTTGTCGACACATTTATTATCTGATCCGTCTGCGGTGTGGATACGTGTTTTAACGTTAACTTCTTGTGTGTTGATTTGTTTAAAACGTATTTTTAAAGTTATTTAAATTAGTTTTGTGTCCAATAATCATTATCCTTCGCCTCCTACCAATTTTATTTTTTATACAGTACCTTTATCTTACGCTGCGGTTGCCGGTATAGGTATTACTAAGAAATAATGAGACAAATCAAAATCTATCATAATCAAGCCTTGATAACCCACTCCCTAAATCGATCAAGAGAGTGTTGAGATATAGGTATAAGAGATACACCTTGTTGTGTTTGCTTGTTTTTAATGTTTCGCACAGGTGTACCTTTCATACATATAAACCTTCCTCTTGAATCACTCTAGCCATTAAAAAAAACCGCAACAAAATCGGTTGCGAAGTTTTAAAGATATAAGACATACAAACATACATGGGGACAGACAGCGGGAAGCGACTTTGTTTTATTTATACTACGAGTATGTAGTGATGTACCTGAATGTAATGTGATTGAATTAATTGTGAATTAGGTAAGTTGAAATGGATGATTTATTTATGTAAGTAATTGATTTCTTGTTGAGTCTTTACCATTGTGTAGATTTTTGTTGGCTATACAAAAGTGTGTCTCTGACACGCATATGAAAGATAAATGAACCATGAACTAGGCTTATGAAGATGTGTCGAAAGGTACTTATACTGTTCGGAAAACCACTAGCTTATATCAATCACCTCTGCTCCTACCAATTGCATCCCGTTGCAGCCCATTTCTCGTTTAAGGATTTGCCACACTGGATGCGTTCTGCGGTCGAGTCAAATTGATCGCAGCCCGTATTATGCATAAAAAATTGTCAGCGCCCCTATATATTTTGTATAGATATGCGATCTGCCCCTGCGATCACGCGGAAGAAACGTAAGGATGCGCACGGGCACGTAGGCGGGCAGCGGGCGGCGGGCAGGGTAACGGTCACCATCAGTTTGACGCTCGTAACCCAACGGATTTGCCCTGCTCGCATCGCCCGCCATTTGATCGAATGTCCTAACCGACAATGTTGTTCATACATAATTTAATTCAATTCATCATTTATTTCACATCATCATCATCATCATCAGCTTATTTCGGTCCACTGCAGGGCATAAGCCTTCTCCCCCTTACGCCAATTATCCCTGTCCTGTGCCAGTCTCATCCAATCTTAGACACACATACATACATAAATTAGTATGCATAATGCGGGATATGCATAATTATTGTGCACACTGAATGCACATACTAACATTGAAATAAAATCTAGTGTGGAAAGCACTCTAAATAAAAATCATACTGAATGCACATACATAATGCGGAGTGCGTTTAATTTGGCATAACCGCAGATCGCAGAACGCACCCAGTGTGGCAAAACCTTTAACGTCGTCGATACATCGCGTTTCCGGTCAGCCAATCAAGACTAATCCCAAACAAATCAAAACCAGAACAGCAAACCATACCTATCCTGAAATGAAAGTCTCACAAACCTGATAGCTTCATACGCTCTCCAATAGGTAGTAGAAACATGAACAGTAACAAATACGTCCCTCGTTCACATCCTGCTAGAGATGTGAACGAGGACAGATATCTCCCACATTTTATATCCCGCGGTGTCAATTGTTTCGATTTCTTCGTATCTCTCACGTTCAAGAAAATGTCTCAGCAATTCCAAACGTGAGAAAAAACTGGGTAATATTTGGACGTGGAAAGTTGGCGCGAGGGTATTGGGGGAATTGCTGTTTTATCTGAAATGCCAAGACTTCAGGCGTGATTGGGAAATTCCTAACTGTTATACATTAGCGTCAAAATGTGGCGCTCATAGCGTAGTTTGACTATATCGACTACGGAAATATGAATTAATGTAAGGGACAAAATGCCATTTTTCAGGAGAGCCAAAAAATGATCGCAATTTTTTTTATTTCTTTATATCTTTTTTGTTTCTTGTCTGATTTAAATGACTTCTAGGGCGAAATTGCATAAAATGTTGAACTGTTTATGTTAAAGATATCATTAATTGAGATATCCCTGTAGTTTAGGAATTGATATGTCCCTTACATTATTTTTTTCTGTTAAAATGACCGAAATTTTAAAAAAAAGTTAAGGTAACGTACATCTCATAATCAAATACGAGGTAAAATTGCAGTGAAGGACATCGCTTTAATAGGTTTTTTTTAAACAAATAGCCCCAAAAGTTTATCATAATCATTTATTTTCAATGTAATTATATTTAAAAATGTGTTACTGACGCTAAGTTAAAAAAAAAAAACAACATAAACAACTTCTTATGTAATTAAAAGTCTTAAGCCATACTTTACAGTAAGTAATATCACAATAAAATGCGTTAGAAAACTTTTTAAATAATGAAAAACTAACGTTCATTATCATAAAAAGACCGTGTAGGAACTTTTATATTCAGTCTTCCATAATATAACAATAAAAGCTTCCAAAAAAAGTTAAACTACGTATAAATCTTTGTAAATTAAACAAAATCATAATATAGTTCTGAACCATGTAACAAGAATAGTACTTATAAAAATTAAATTGGATTCTTTTATGGCAACAGTTGTTTCAATTATTTGTGGAACTATGATTAAGTTTATCCATTCGTTTGACAAAACAAGGAAAGGGATGATCATTATTTCAATTCACTAAAGATGACTGCAACGTACTAGGCTTGTATAGGTATAATATGACTTTTCAAGACTTTCCTTGTGTTGTCATATTAAATTTACAAGATTATATTAACTTATGTATTTAAGTAACTCTACTATGTAGGAACTGCCTATTGCAATCAGGCACATAAAAGGTTACGCCTTTAAAAGGTTAGGCAATAAGGCAAGGCTGATTGCAATAGTTCCTACATAGTAGTGTTACGTAAATACATAAGTTAATATAATCTTGTCAATTTAATATGACAACACAAGGAAAGTCTTGAAAAGTCATATTATACCTATTAGTTAGTTACTATTAGTCTTCCATAAAGAAACAATAAAATCTATTAAAATAAATGATAAAATACTTATGCCTAGAAACATATTCAGTCAAAATTAAACAAAAACTAATGGGGCACCTAAGTATCCATGGTTTACCTATAACAAGCTATTAAAAAATAACAAGACCATAACCTCGATTTTAGCAAGTAAATTATTTGTAAAATGAATCTTATCCAGTAAGTTTCTTTTATTTTACAACAAAAGGAAAGACGTGAAAAACTGGATTCAAACGCTTTTAAGTGACAGTTACAAACTGGCTATATGTTTTCAAGACTTTCCTCGTATTGTCCAATGAAAGTCATAGAATTATCTTAACTGTGATAATAACTTGTTAATAATGTTTACCAGAATTAATATAAATACGACTATCAAAACAATGAGAAAATCTTAGTCAATATTTCTGTAGCAATGCTTTCATGATTAAATTATAGTTAAGAAAAAATAAATGCTTATTCATCATCATCTATTCATGATTTATTGATGATTTAAATGATTATTCATTCATTTGAGGTTAATCCTAAAATTTACTGTGCGTCTTCATCTTCTTCGTCTGTTTCCAATGAAGTGTCTAAAACTGCACCATCATGCGGAAGATTTATTTAATCCTCGTGAAATCTTCTGGGAATGTTGTTTTTATTATTTATTAAATGTTGTTTTTATTAGTTATTATACGTAAATACATAAGTTAATATCATCTTGTAAATGTAATTTATGACAACACAAGGAAAGTCTTGAAAAGTCATATTATACCTACCTATACAAGCCTAGTACGTTGCAGTCATCTTTAGTGAATTGAAATAATGATCATCCCTTTCCTTGTTTTGTCAAACGAATAGGATAAACTTAATCATAGTTCCACAAATAATTAAAACAACTGTTGCCATAAAAGAAACCAATTTAATTTTAATAAGTAATATTCTTGTTACATGGTTCAGAACTATATTATGATTTTGTTTAACTTACAAACATATATACGTAGTTTAATTTTTTTTGGAAGCTTTTATTGTTATATTATGGAAGACTGATTACAAAAGTTCCTACACGGTCTTTTTATGATAATGAACGTTAGTTTTTCATTATTTAAAAAGTTTTCTAACGCATTTTATTGTGATATTACTTACTTAAAAGTCTTGCTTAAGACTTTTAATTACATAAGAAGTTGTTTATGTTGCTTTTTTTTTAACTTAGCGTCAGTGACACATTTTTAAATATAATAACATTGAAAACAAATGATTATGATAAACTTTTGGGGCTATTTATTTAAAAAAACCTATTGAAGCGATGTCCTTCACTGCAGTTTTACCTCGTATTTGATTATGAGACGTACGTTACCTTAACTTTTTTTAAAAATTTTTGGCATTTTAACAGAAAAAAATAATGTATGGGACATGTTAATTCCTAAACTACAGGGATATCTCAAATAATGATATCTTTAACATAAACAGTTCAAAATTTAATGCAATTTCGCCCTAGAAGTCATTTAAATCAGACAAGAAACAGAAAAGATATTTAAAAAAAAATGCGATCGTTTTTTGGCTGTCCTGAAAAATGGCCTTTTGTCCCTTACATTAATTCATATTTCCGTAGTCGAATATTAATGTAAAAGGCCAACTATTATAGGACATGTCCCGTAGAGGCTGCAAAAATTATAAATCTGCAATCAAACCACTTTCCTATAAAAACCTCTGCCTGTTTAAGTTTGTTTGATTTTCAATTAATATTTGTTTGTCTGCGTAAGGGCCAGTGTATATTTTTGTAAATTGATGTAAGAGGCACATCGGACTTGAAAAACGTAACTTGTAATAGCGTAACGGAAATCAATTGGTTAATAGGATGATAAACCTAACGTATGAGGCATATTGCATTTTTTATGTCTGTTAACGTACTTTTTACCCCTTATTTTTGATATTTTTGCTCACTTTTTTTTTGTAGTAAGCGACATTTTTTTCAAGATATTAAAAAGTTATATATACCATTCGATAGAGCTCGGAATTCTGAATCCAACGATGTATATAACTCAAAATCACCAAAATGTCCCTTACATTAATTCATATTTCCGTAGTCGATATGTATCTTAGCGTTTTCCGGAGTTAAGTTACGTTTGACACGGTCAGTCTTTGGATGGGTGACCGCGAGTGGCATTTACAACTGAGCGCTGCCGTATCTCGGATGACACGTTAAACGTTGTGGGTCTTGGTTTTTTAACCGTTTAGCTATATTAAAAATCTTAAGGCGGCTTAAAAACCCGCATTTCATATCCAAAGAAGTCCATTGTTTCGATTTCTTCTTATTTCTCTCGTTCAAGAGAAAAACTGGGTTATATTTGGACGTGGAAAGTTGGACCCTTGCTCCAATATTGGGGAAATTGCTGTTTTATCTGAAATGCCAATACTTCAAGCATGATTAGGATTTTTTACAAGGTTAATTGATTTTACATTCTAGATTCAAAGTAAAATATAACATCTTAAACAAGCAATCGATGACTGAAGGGGCCGTGTTGCTCTTACATAGAGACCATTTTCGTGCGCAGCGTAGGACATTCGACGATGAAGTAGACAGGGCAATCTGATGAAGACTGTCATAAAACCAAGATTCCAGTATTTAAAATCAAAATGTATTTAACCTTTGCTAGAATGGTTCTACTAAAGTTTTAAATAGGTTTTCTGCGTTCAGTACATCAGTACAAGTCTCTGGGTTCAGAATACTTAGCCATTCATGAAGATATTATTTAACTAATAGGTATATACTTTTATATCTCTGCTAATCTCGGCTATGCTCGGAGTTTCTCTGCGAGATCGAATCAGGAATGAGGAGATCCGTAGAAGAACCAAGGTCACCGACATAGCCCAGCGGATTGGCAGGTTGAAGTTACAATGGGCAGGGCACATAGCGCGGAGGACTGATGACCGATGGGGTCGAAAAGTCCTCGAGTGGAGACCACGTACCGGCAAGCGCAGCGTAGAACGTCCACCCACAAGGTGGACGGACGACCTCATTAAGACCGCAGGATCGCGCTGGATGCAAGCCGCTACCAACCGGTCTTATTGGAGGTCTTTAGGGGAGGCCTATGTCCAGCAGTGGACGTCCTATGGCTGAAAATAAGAAGATATACTTTTAGAGCGTGCTAGATATTTAGCGGTATACCTAATGATATTAAAACACAAAAAATGCAAGTGGAGTCCCTCCGCGCGGAAGAAGTAAAACTTCGACGCACCAGTGCTTTCATACCCCCTCCTTAGTAGCGTTTAACGTTTAACGCAACCTTGTCGGAAGTTGCATTAAAAGTTTCACTTCAAAAACATTTCAATTACAACTACAGTTTAGCTCAACAGACACTAAATACACAAAAAGGCAAACCCATCACTTACAGTCATAACATCAGATCAAAGTTACTTACAGCAAAACGTCACTTCTGTGGTTTACGGAATTAATAGTGTCCTCGTGACAGCTCTGTCGGTTCTTGTCTCAGTGAGAAGTGGCACTGAAGGCACAAAATAACTATTTTACAGAATCTAGGCTTCATAAGTGTATGAATGCATGCTTGAGCTAAGCGCTTAGGTATGGGTAGCATTCACCGACATGAAACGTTTTTGCGTGTCCAGATTAGGATCAACAAAAAATCTTACTATTGTTGTGTAGATAGTGGGGGTTGATTGGTTAAGATTCCTCCTATTGGTCTTTGTCGTCTTTACGTTTCCTTCTATACAAATGCTGTCTGGAAGAAATCGCTTTTATCATTGAAACCACTTTTGCGCTTCTCTTCTTACTTTGTTTCTTCTTCTACTTTGTTCTTATTTTGTGGTATCAGTAAATCGTTGTTGTATTGTAATGTATTGTACTCTACATGATTTCTGCGTTGGTTAAAAGTTAGGGCCGTATTGCGTACGCGTTTTGACTTTTGGCTTTGCGTTTTATCGTGCAGCACGGGAAGCATGGCAAAGGGACTAATAGTCTTTCCACCATTATATCTCCTCGAAGAGGAAATAAAATATGGATTGACAATGACATCTGACATTAGGAGTGGATAAAATGGTTTTCTCCCCTTGCCGTGCTACCCGGGCTGGCGCTGATTACTCACGCCACGAGAGCGAGCGGGAGATAAATCGAAGCTGTACGTCAGAACGCGTACACAATACGGCCGCTGATACATTTGTAAATAGGTAGATTTTTATTATCGTACCAATACCTACATTTTTTTCAAATATATAACTTTAAGACAGTAAATTACGGGCAGTGTCATGTTATAGGATCTCCAATCATTACAATCCAGTTTATTTCTGATCTTGCGGTTTCGTTCTCAACAATTTATCAAATATGTTTAATACCAGTTCCATTCATATTGCACCTCTTAATTGTTAATGTATTATTCTGCAACACATATTTTTGCTAGCCACAGTTTACAACCCAAACTTGCTCACCGAAACAAAAGTTGCAAAACATTTTTTCAGCGAAACCTAAAGCTCCTACTCTCTAGTAAGGCGTATTACAGCCTAAAAGAATTTAAAAATGATAAATTTGTAAGTATCGTATAATAGCCATGATATAGGTACCTAATTATAAGTATTGTATTAATTCATATTTATTTTTGACTTGTAATGTTTATTTACCAATAAATAATCTGTTTCTGTAGTGCGAGTCAGACTCGCGCACGAAGGGTTCCGTACCGTATGGGAGCTCTATTCCTCTTTCCGTTATTAATAGCGAGCAAAAAAACTCCTAAAAATCACGTTTGTTGTATGGGAGCCCGCTTGAATATTTATTTTATTCTTTTTTAGTATTTGTTGTTATAGGGGCAACAGAAATACACCATCTGTGAAAATTTCAGCTGCCTAGCTATCATGGTTCATGAGATACAGCCCGGTGACAGACAGACAGACGGACAGACGGACATAATAGGGTCCCGTTTTCACCCTTTGGGTACGGAACCCTAAAAACGAAATACGTACAATGTTCAAAGCCTTGCTTCTGTTCTCTGGTTGTTTTGCGCTTTCGGCTTATTTTCCTCAAATCCCGAAGTAGTGTCCGTCAGGGCTGTCACGTCGTCCGTTATTAAATTGTCCCGAAGTTTTCCGTCGCCTCCGCGGGCTTCAGCTCTTAGCTCACTCTTGCAACTTGGGAATACTGAGCTCTGATTTGAAGGCGTTGTTGCGTATTCCTGACACTTTTTGTTTGTTTGTTTTGGTGTAGAACGAGTAAGATTATTAAGTAAGTAAATAAGTTGGTATAGGCCGGGTGGCTAGCTCTGGTGTCAAAGTTTTTAAGCCGCCTGAAGGCCTCTGACATGGCTAAACGGTTAAAACCACCGGGGTTTAACGTCTGTTTTGAACCACGGTACCGCTCAGTTGTAAATGCCACCCGCGGACGCCTATTTAAAAACGGACTGTTCCGAACGTTTCTTCACTTTAGTGATCGCTAACAAACTAGGCTATAAGCGCTACAAGTAAGATGGTTAAATATAGGAATAGTTTCATGAAAATTTTTAACGGTAGTTGGGTTTATGACATTTTTTGTTCGTTTTTGTGTGGGACGAGTAAGATGATGTAATAGAGTACATTATATATAGATAGATTCATTTATTTTCAGTAAGGATAATTATATACATACATTGGTATACAACAATACATATACTATGAGCAACACCTTACGAATTGTCAAAATAACAATTTTTATTCATTATATAATGAACAGAATTATTAAGCATAATTTTACAATAAACTTATTAAAATTTGGTACATTACATAAAATTCAAAATACAATATTAAAAAATTAAGATATCAGAAATATCTACTGTGATTGAAATGTCTGCAATAGCATCGTCAAAAATAACAGTTTAAAATAACTAAAATTATATGTACACAATAAGTTTTTCATGGAAGTTTGTTTTTTTATGAGCCTGTATTGTCCCATTGTTGGGCAAAGGCCTCCTCTCGAGATTTCCAGTTTTTGCCATCTAGTAGGAGGTCTGCCACGAGGCCACACCGAGTTGGGGTTCCATTTGGTGGTAATTTTTGCCCAAAGATCTGCTGGCATGCGGCTGACGTGCCCGGCCTACTGCCACTTCCGTTTAGCGGCTGTAAAAGCATGGAAGTATACATTAGTAAATATGACATAGTTTTTGTTATACATCTTACGATTAAGAGATTAATTACCTAAATAGAAGCTCCTGTTCAGGATTATTATAACATTTTAAGCTTATCTGGCATTAAACCGAATAAGGGTCATTGTTCTAATAAACAATGTTGACTATGGGATTGACAACAAAATCGTGAAGAAAATTTGCTATTTCATGCATTTCAAGCTCTTTTTAGGGTTCCGTACCTCAAAAGGAAAAAACGGAACCCTTATAGGATCACTTTGTTGTCCGTCTGTCCGTCCGTCCGTCTGTCAAGACCCTTTTTCTCAGGAACGCGTAGAGGTATGAAGCTGAAATTTATATCAATTACTCAGGTCTACTGTCCCTTGAAGCTGTGAAAAAATCAAACTTCTAAGCCAACGCAATCAAAAGATACAGCCGTTTATGCCGCAAATTTTCGACACTTGCAAGGGAATCAAAACCTACAGGGTGCTTCCCGTGAACTCAGAATATTGAAATTTGGTACGAAGCAACGTCTTATAGCATAGATAAAGGAAAAATTACGAAAACCATAAATTTTTAGTTACATCACATAATATATATTTTTTTAATAATTTTAACCTTACTACCCATTTCCTCATAAACGCGTAGAGGTATTAAATTGAAATTCATACCCAATACTCAGGTCTATAATACCTTTAAGCTGTAACAAAATCAAACTTCTATGTCAACGCAATCAAAAGAAACAGCAATTTAAGCTGCATATTTTGAAACTCGCAAGAACTCGCAAGGGAATCAAAACCTAAAGGGTACTTCCAGTCGACCTAGAATCTTGAAATTTGGCATGAAGCAACGTTTTATAGCACACATAAAGGAAAAATTCCGAAAACCTTAAATTTTTAGTTACATTACAAAATATATATTTTTTAATAAATATAAACTTATTACTTTTTTTGAAGAACTTTGAACTTAGAACTTTGTAAACCTTGCAGGTTTGTACGGAACCCTCGGTGCGCGAGTCCGACTCGCACTTGGCCGGTTTTATTTTGATAATTTAACAGTTTTTTTTTAGCAGCATTACAGAATACCAAAAATATTAGTGTACGTACAACAAAGTACATCATTTTACTGTAAAATGAAACAATTTCTCCTCAATATTTCTGCTTATCCTAGATTAAAATTATTAATCTGTAAATTGTAGCATCAAATTTTAACACATATCTAATTTATGTATAATTCGGAACGCTATTTTTTCATTTCACAGTTGTCAACACTGTAAACGCTTCTAATTGGTCAGGACGAAACGTCAACCTGTCTAGTGATTGACAGTTTCCCAATCAATACTCGTTTGATACAAACTATCGATTTTTTCACTCGATCATTTTTTCATTAATTCATATCGGCGTCTCCTGTTGATAAACAAACGCTTATTTAAAGCCACTCAACAAAGTGAAACCTTTGGATAAGCCTTAAGTATTATTAATCTCACCTTTTTAGCATTTATCCGTTTTCTTTGGGAGTAATTCCCTCTCATCGTATTATTTTTAGTCGATTCTAATTCGATTGTTTGTTGAGTTAGTTGCTAGTCTTTTTTCAACGTTGTCCCCACTGTCTGCGTGAGAGGGATTCATAAAACCAAAAGGACGATGGCGGACCCCTGCTTCCTGCATGGTTTTTTGCTCCGAAAACGCGGTGGAAGGCTGAGCTTTGACCCAGGGATACTGTGGAAGACCCCAGGAGCCACGCACCTCTAACTCACCGGGCGTGGAGCGGCCTCGAGTCGCCATTATTATATTTTTTCCCCCTAACAAGGTATGTGGACGCGTCACCATTCGTACTTTTTTTTGTCAAATAATCACGAAATACATACTAAATCGTATTATCTTCCATTGAGCGCGTGCGCAGCTACTTTTCTATCGATTTCCCTAAATTATTACCCTGAAATGTTCACTTCAACATGTGATTTCAATGCGTTTTTGGGCCAACCACATGGATTGGAAATACAATCCTTTCGTTATTTAACTATTGAATATAGGATAAAAACCTTCCCCTCGACCCTGCGGTCGTGGCGAGGTGTAATTTTCCCCGATTTTAATGTAAAATCGCTGGAATTCTTGACTTTTGGTAGAAAACCTACTTAGTGTAAAATAACCTTCTGGAATGTTCCTAGATGTTCAAATTTGTGCTAAACGCTTTCCTCTCGACCCTGCGGTCGTGGCGAGGTGTAACTTTCCCCGATTTTAATGTAAAATCGCTGGAATTCTTGACTTTTGGTAGAAAACCTACTTAGTGTAAAATAACCTTCTGTAATGTTCCTAGATGTTCACATTTGTGCTAAACACTTTCCTCTCGACCCTGCGGTCGTGACGAGGTGCAATTTTCCCCGATTTTAATGTAAAATCGCTGAGATTCTTGACTTTTTGTAAAAAACACACTCCGTGTAATACCCCCTTCTAAAATGCTACTTGACTGTTAAACCTTTATTAAATAGTTTGTCCACAAGCCCCCGCACGTGGTGAGGCCCAATTATACCCCATTTTCTCATTTATGACCTGAGAAAATGTAATTTTAATTTTGTTTACTTTTCTTCCTACTCGGTGTTAACATGGATTCATTCCATCCATTTCAGGGTGTATAGGTGATGTTTGGGCATACCCCCAACCAGGCTTACCTGGATTAGCCGCCTGGGCGTCGTTGGTGCACCCAGTCAACGGTGCGACCACTGACCTTCACGTGAGCCCTGCCAGAGTATTGGCAGTCTACCTCCAGTTCCTATTTGTTAACCGGCGGCGCGTACAGAGGTATTTCATTCCCCTTTATTACCGTCGGTCATCTACTTCCTATTGGTGACACCATCGGATGGATCCACCCATTTGCTGATTATAGTTTAAGTGAAGGGACAGAACTCGACCAAGCGACCCACCGTTATCATTATTTTATTTACCACTATTTTTCATATTCAAGTCAGACGGCTTCCCCGTCTACATTCTACCTTACCTAGTATACTAATTTAATCCATTAAGTACCCATTGTAAAATAACCAAGCAACTCACCGTTGTTTACCTATTAGAGTTAGACGGCTTCCCCGTCTACCTTTTGTGTTACCCATGGTACCTATTCAACGCTACTATTATACTCCCATTATACTACTCCTATTTACTCCTAAATACTACTAAATACTACTATCATTGTAAAAGTACCATGGTGACCTCACTGTTCCTGTGAATATTAATCCTTTAAAAAACTTACAATAAAAACAAACATGCCGGTGATAAACGCTGTGCTTTTATTTAACTACCTTAGTCTATAAGTGTAGGTATATTTAACCTTCCCCTTTCATAGGGAAGAAACCCGGTTACATATTGGCGCCCGAACAGGGACGTGTGGTGTCGCAACCTTAAATACTTATCATAAAAGGTTCTTTTTTGGTGTCGCTTCGCTATCAAAAAGTTGGTCGAGTTCTTTTACTATTAGCTACATTACTTACTTAAGTTATTCTTAAGCTACTATATATTGTACTACCTTGTAACGTGTGGTCGAGTTCTAAATAATCAATACATAATACTACTACTTTTACCCGAATTTACTGGTGGATACCATTATTAATCTTTTTTTTTTGTTGTCAAATTTAAAACGTTGGACAATTTAATACTGTAACTTTTTAACTTACTCCAAAGCGACATCATATATTTATTAATATTGTTGCTGATACTTATACAGATTGGGTTATACTATGTCTATGATAATATAATGCTGATCTGATAAGAATATTATTTTTTTGGTTGTTTTGGTGAAATTCCAAAATGAATAACTTTATCATGTGGGTAAGTTTGAACTTAACTTTTAAACTTCTTTTATTTTAAGCGGCATTCTGTGTTAATGTCTTCCTATTTTTTGACACCGATGTGTGTATACTACATATAATTATGTTGTGTTTTTCTTATATACGAGGGTCAAACTGAAAGTTCTTAGAAAATCAAAAACTGATTACATTAGCCAGTTATTAGTTTTATTATATCTTTTCAAAATATTGTCCATTCACGTCAATACACCGCTGCATGCGATGGAACCACTGGGAAAAGCACTTTGCCCACTCGTCCTTAGGGGTCTCTTCAATGGCATCGCGATACGCAGCCACCGCTTCTTCAGCATTCATAAACCGCTTTCCTTTAAGTTTTTCTTTAATTTTTGAAAATAAATAAAAATCACAAGGCGCGAGGTCGGGGCTATACGGCGGGTGACCCAGTAATTCAACGTTTGATGTCGCCAAATAGTCGATCGTTCGCTTGGCGGTGTGCGATGAGGCGTTGTCGTGGTGAAGGAGGATCCTACTGCGAGGTCGTTTCTCTCGAACTTTTTCCAAGACAAGTGGCAAACAATTGGTAGTGTACCATTCTGCAGAAACTGTTTTTTGATCCTCTAACACAATTGTCGCGAAATGACCTATCCTTCCAAAGAACGAGGCCACCATTTTTTTCCCCGCACTTCGATCTCTCTTCACTTTAGTTGGCAACTCCTCGAAAGGAAACACCCACTGAGCAGATTGTCTTTTGGTTTCAGGATCATAACAGTAAATCCAGCTTTCGTCACCTGTTAGTATGTCGAACACAGCATTTGAGTCACCTCCGTTAAATCTTTCAATCATTTTACGGCACCAATCCACACGATGGAGTTTTTGAGCCTCAGTCAAATTATGAGGTATCCACCGGGCGCAAAGCTTCCTGACCGCTAAATGTTCGTGTAGGATTTTGTGCACTTGACTCATACCGATGCCTAAGCTTGTCCGAATCTGCTGATAGGTCACTCTTTTGTCAGTCTCTATCATACGCCGCACAACACAGATGTTATCTTCAGTCGTCGCCGTAGAAGGCCGTCCCTCACGTAAATCATCAGTGAGATTAGTGCGACCACGTTTAAACTCATTAAACCAGTTGTAAACAGTCGCACGAGATGGGGCTTCATCGTGAAAGGCCAATCGTAGTCTATCATAACTTTCTTGTTGACTTAAATGACATCGAAAGTCATAAAAAATCATTGCACGAAAATTTTCTCGTGTTAAATTCATGTTGACGTGACACAGACAATTTTCAATTTGCCGCCAAATCGTAAAACAAATGACAAATGAATGAAGTATATACTCAGTAATATTGGCAAAGAGTTCTATTTTCAAATTATAGAATTATTTTTTTATTATATTGTTTATAAGTGGCCAGTTCTAAGAACTTTCAGTTTGACCCTCGTATACTGATATTGAGATGATAGGATTTTTGTTGTAAAATTGCAAAATGGCGGAAAATCCTTTTGTTGTAACTTTTACATTCTACTTAATTCAGGTTCGCACCTTGAATAAAGATGTGCCAACCTCTTACTACTTAAACTAATCCCAGCTATTTACTTAATAGCCATATTGACTTATACTACGTAACTAAGCTTTAAAAATGTGTTGTTATTGTACCTTGTACCGGTGGAAATACTCGCATCGCTTAGCATTGAATTTACCTTTTTAATAGTCAGTACTACTTACTAATGTTTAGTACTGGTCACTATTTTACCTATTTATACTTATGTGTACTGTTTTACCCAGTACCTTCGGTGATCACTTTCCCTGGTCACCATACATTCTACTACCTTTATGGTTAGTGTTGCCCTCACCCGGAACACTGATCCATTATTTACCTATACATACATTCTACTACCATTATGGTTAGTGTTGCCGTCACACGGAACACTGATCCATTATTTACCTATACATACATTCTACTACCATTATGGTTAGTGTTGCCGTCACACGGAACACTGATCAATTATTTACCTATACCTACTTGTACTGCATACCCAGTACTTGGGTGACCACTTTTTCCTGGTCACGCCTTAATGGAACCGTTCAGCATCTTTGCTACCCTGTAACGGTAGCGCTTGTTTGTGCCCACTTTTTCCTGGTCACACTTCCTGCTGAACGTTTCCACCCATTATGGTTAGTGTTGCCGTCACGCGGAACACTGATCAATTATTTACCTATACCTACTTGTACTGCCCACACAGTACCTTGGGTGACCACTTTTTCCTGGTCACGCCTTAATGGAACCGTTCAGTACCTTGCTACCCTGTAACGGTAGCGCTTGTTGTGCCCACTTTTTCCTGGTCACACTTCCTGCTGAACGTTTCCACCCATCATGGTTAGTCCTGCCCCTAAAAGCAGGCCTAATTTACCTTATTACTACCTACTTATTTAGTCCTGCCCGTAAAAGCAGGCCTAATGTACCTTTTTACTACCTACATAACGGTAGTGCTTTGTGCCCACTTTCGGTCACGCTTTGGCTGAGTCGTTCAGTACCTTTGCTACTTTGTAACGTAGCACCTGTTTGTGCCCACTTTCGCTGGTCACACTTCCACTGAACGCTTCAGCCCTCCTTATAGTTAGTCCTGCAACTTACCGCAGGCCTAATTGACATTTTGCTGCCTATTAAAGGTAGTGCTTGCCTGTTGGTGCCCACCACGTTGGTCACCTCCGCTAATCTTGAGAGTACCTTTTACCAATCTTTACAGCATCTCCGTGCCTCGGACAACGTAGTTCTGTTTGTGCCCACGGTGTTGGTCACACTTACTTCCGCGTCCGAGATGTTTTAGTGCTTCATCAGGTGCAGTAAAGTTTCGTTTGTGCCCATAAGGATGGTCACACTCCTCCATTACTTTACGACCTTTTGAAGGTCGTAATGGTCTTTTTGTGCCAACCAGTGTTGGTCACATCTTGGAATTTACCTTTATTCTATTACGCTCACTGTAGTAGCATAAAATTATTGGGATTGACGTTATTAATATTATTATTTATTATGAAGTTATATAGCCTTCGGTCGTATCCTACTCTGTTTTGTAACTTTGTTGGTTTCAGAATTTCTACCGCGACCCTTGGTTGATTGTCTAAAGATTTAATTTATCAAAATATTATTACTTACATTCTTATACGCTAACTTACCCTAATTTATTTACTACCTCTTATTTTTAACCATTGTTTCTAGATACCTTCGATTCCGGTCAGGAAAGCTGGAGGGCCAGCTTGAATTTTCCTCGTTTCCCGAGTAAAATTCCGGTGGCAAAGGGGGTCATTGTAGCATCAAATTTTAACACATATCTAATTTATGTATAATTCGGAACGCTATTTTTTCATTTCACAGTTGTCAACACTGTAAACGCTTCTAATTGGTCAGGACGAAACGTCAACCTGTCTAGTGATTGACAGTTTCCCAATCAATACTCGTTTGATACAAACTATCGATTTTTTCACTCGATCATTTTTTCATTAATTCATATCGGCGTCTCCTGTTGATAAACAAACGCTTATTTAAAGCCACTCAACAAAGTGAAACCTTTGGATAAGCCTTAAGTATTATTAATCTCACCTTTTTAGCATTTATCCGTTTTCTTTGGGAGTAATTCCCTCTCATCGTATTATTTTTAGTCGATTCTAATTCGATTGTTTGTTGAGTTAGTTGCTAGTCTTTTTTCAACGTTGTCCCCACTGTCTGCGTGAGAGGGATTCATAAAACCAAAAGGACGATGGCGGACCCCTGCTTCCTGCATGGTTTTTTGCTCCGAAAACGCGGTGGAAGGCTGAGCTTTGACCCAGGGATACTGTGGAAGACCCCAGGAGCCACGCACCTCTAACTCACCGGGCGTGGAGCGGCCTCGAGTCGCCATTATTATATTTTTTCCCCCTAACAAGGTATGTGGACGCGTCACCATTCGTACTTTTTTTTGTCAAATAATCACGAAATACATACTAAATCGTATTATCTTCCATTGAGCGCGTGCGCAGCTACTTTTCTATCGATTTCCCTAAATTATTACCCTGAAATGTTCACTTCAACATGTGATTTCAATGCGTTTTTGGGCCAACCACATGGATTGGAAATACAATCCTTTCGTTATTTAACTATTGAATATAGGATAAAAACCTTCCCCTCGACCCTGCGGTCGTGGCGAGGTGTAATTTTCCCCGATTTTAATGTAAAATCGCTGGAATTCTTGACTTTTGGTAGAAAACCTACTTAGTGTAAAATAACCTTCTGGAATGTTCCTAGATGTTCAAATTTGTGCTAAACGCTTTCCTCTCGACCCTGCGGTCGTGGCGAGGTGTAACTTTCCCCGATTTTAATGTAAAATCGCTGGAATTCTTGACTTTTGGTAGAAAACCTACTTAGTGTAAAATAACCTTCTGTAATGTTCCTAGATGTTCACATTTGTGCTAAACACTTTCCTCTCGACCCTGCGGTCGTGACGAGGTGCAATTTTCCCCGATTTTAATGTAAAATCGCTGAGATTCTTGACTTTTTGTAAAAAACACACTCCGTGTAATACCCCCTTCTAAAATGCTACTTGACTGTTAAACCTTTATTAAATAGTTTGTCCACAAGCCCCCGCACGTGGTGAGGCCCAATTATACCCCATTTTCTCATTTATGACCTGAGAAAATGTAATTTTAATTTTGTTTACTTTTCTTCCTACTCGGTGTTAACATGGATTCATTCCATCCATTTCAGGGTGTATAGGTGAGGCCGGCATGTTTGGGCATACCCCCAACCAGGCTTACCTGGATTAGCCGCCTGGGCGTCGTTGGTGCACCCAGTCAACGGTGCGACCACTGACCTTCACGTGAGCCCTGCCAGAGTATTGGCAGTCTACCTCCAGTTCCTATTTGTTAACCGGCGGCGCGTACAGAGGTATTTCATTCCCCTTTATTACCGTCGGTCATCTACTTCCTATTGGTGACACCATCGGATGGATCCACCCATTTGCTGATTATAGTTTAAGTGAAGGGACAGAACTCGACCAAGCGACCCACCGTTATCATTATTTTATTTACCACTATTTTTCATATTCAAGTCAGACGGCTTCCCCGTCTACATTCTACCTTACCTAGTATACTAATTTAATCCATTAAGTACCCATTGTAAAATAACCAAGCAACTCACCGTTGTTTACCTATTAGAGTTAGACGGCTTCCCCGTCTACCTTTTGTGTTACCCATGGTACCTATTCAACGCTACTATTATACTCCCATTATACTACTCCTATTTACTCCTAAATACTACTAAATACTACTATCATTGTAAAAGTACCATGGTGACCTCACTGTTCCTGTGAATATTAATCCTTTAAAAAACTTACAATAAAAACAAACATGCCGGTGATAAACGCTGTGCTTTTATTTAACTACCTTAGTCTATAAGTGTAGGTATATTTAACCTCCCCCTTTCATAGGGAAGAAACCCTGCTACAAAATGTACATAAGATAACTTCATGTTCAGGCTCCAAAACAATTTAATAGGCGACATAATAAAATTGTTAGAAAAGTTTTCCCATTTCGTCCCGGCGTATGCTTCCGGTAGCTAGGTCTTAGGAAATACTTTCTCGTCTTATACATACAGATCACAGAAAACAGACTATCAACTTTCAGAACTGACACTGATAAATTATTAAAAATAATTGCAGTACGGAACTACGATTTCACAGAGATTCCAGAGGGATAATGTGCGGTTCACGGAGAAAATCTGAAAGAGATGCATCGGTTTACTGTACTGTATCAGCCTTTTAATAGTCCACTGCAGGACGTAGGCCTACCCTTGAAGGGTGATTGGGCCATATCCACCGCGCTGGCCCAGTGCGGTTTGGCGGATTCACATACGCCATCGAATTTCTTCTATGGACATATTATGCAGGTTGCCTCACGATGTTTTCACATTTCGACACACATTCGACAGTGGTTTGAATTGAATTCCGTACACAAATTCTAAAGAACTCATTGGTCAAGAACGAGACCGGGAATTGAACCCACGACCTCACGATTGTAAGACGGGCATCACTACCACTAGATCACCACGGCCTATGCATCGGTTTTACATGGTACGATTTAGAAAGAGTCATGATAAATATCTTGACTCGGTGGATTATTCCGGATTTTTAGACAAGAAACGTCAAATCCTAATACATATTTGACAGTTTTGAAAGGAGCTTGGAAGATTTCCCACGCATTTTTGCAGTTTTGCAGAATTGCCTCTGATTTGTGATGTAAACAGATGATAACACTGCAATTGCTAGCTGACGTTCATTTTTTTCTGTGAAGTCGCGGTGGATAAGTGGCAGTAATTTTCGTGAAGTTGTAGGTTCAAATCCCGGTCCTGCATCAATGAGTTATTTGGAACTTATGTACGGACTTTCCTACCATTGGCTTTTTGGTGAAGGAAAATAACGTGAGGTAACCTACATACGTCCATAGGAAAAAAATCGATTATGTTTATGAATCCACCAACTGGGCCAGCGTGGTGGATAATGGCCCACTCATCCATCACTGGTAGGCCTGTTTAGTTTAACGCCTGCCCCCGATGTCTACAAAATCGTATATGATATTAATTAAATTTTTTTAATCTTGGTTTTATCATCATCTACATCATCTCACTCGGTTGACTGCCTCGGTGGCTCAGTGGTTAGTGACCATGACTTCTGAGTCAAAGAGGCGTGGGTTCGATCCCCACCCAGGGCAAACATTTGTGTGATGTACATAGGTGTTTGCTCTGTGTCTGGGTGTTATTTAGGTACTATCTATATAAGTATGTATTTAAAATATGTTTATGTAGTATATCAGTCTCTGATAGCCATATCACAAGCTATGCTTAGTTTGGGGTCAGAGACCGAGTGAAAGATGTCCCCTAATATTTATTTATATTTATTTATTTCAAGCGTATTTTTTTGCTACAAATACCATTAGGTACATTATAGGTAGGTGTTGCGTGCAATATCTGTGACGATGCATACTTTTCTGTAAATATATCTACGGATGGTATTATTACATACCAGGACTTCATCAACGCACGTAGTTATTCCTTCTTTATGCTACAAGATATCAAATCTTGTTGTTCGACTTTATGATCTACGCGATGTTAATTTTGTCAAGTTTTTATGAATCTTTGTAAGCAGTCGTCAACGAACAGAAACTTCGCGGACACGGCTCGTAAAAACACAAAATAAAACTTTGAAAAGTATGAAAATGGTTCGTGTTCTGACGGAATAATGGGCCGACATTTGAAGAACTCTTGTAGTTCCTTCTTTATCTTGGAAAGTTTTCAAAAGCCGTCATATTAAAATTAAGATTTGTTTTGTCTAGACCAGAGTAGGTAGGTACAATGTTTGAAATAAGAGCAAATTATTAGGGCAATGATTATTGTGAAACTGATTTTTATGATCTTCTGTCGTCATGGAAAAAACAGTAGTTATGTATAATGTAAATAAAACCTTTCAACATATTTATTTCATGGATGGACTTCCAAATAAGAACATTTAGTTTCTGAGATTATCTCACAATAAGTTTCTACAACCCAATCAAAATTAAGTCATGAATTTAATTTAAAGTTCAAAAAATAAATACCACACAATACACTTTTCCTGCGAAAAAAACTTAACGGGACCATATCTATATCGTATACTATATCGGACACGCTAAATTGGTCGATATGACAAGTCGTTACGTAATTTCAAGATCTTGCCACCGAGCTATAAGATCTTACTCTTATCTTTATCATCAGTATCATCCAAAGCCTTCTTTATTTGCTTTTTTCTTACGTTACGGTGCCTGTTCGGCTCGTTGTCTCGGTTCAGCTGGGCTAGTATGCGCGCCACGAATTTTTTAGTTCGTAGTAACAGAACGAGACAGCGTTATGGCAAAATATATATCTGTCACCTTTTCACACGTAGAAATGAGTTCTTTTCGTGGCTTTCCGTGGTCACATGCTTGATTAACTGGTCTAATGGTGTCCAGGTTCGGCCCGCGATTGTCACAATACCGTCGACCCATCTTGCCGCCGGACGACCATCGACTTATTTTTATCTCACTTACCAAGATTATTCTAACCAAGGGCCGTCTTCCACAGACACAGGCGACCAGCTCCTCAACCCGGAAAGCGGGTACGAGTGGGGCGGGCAGGCGTCGCGCACGCCCGCCTGGAAACAAGCACAAAATGCTATCAACATCATCAACGCAGTGCTCATGAGGAAGAGCGCCGTGGCTCAGCTTACCAAGTAAGACTCTTCTTATTTACTTAAACAAGCTTTCTAAATAGCGCAGTCGGTAGGTACTGTCCTAAGGTAGGAGCTTCGATCCAGTCATGCCGGTCTTTCCCCCGATCATCAACCGGGGGACAGACAAGATTTTTTTCTTCCGTTCTGTCCCCCTGGGGACAGACTGCAATAATCCATCTGATGTACAGAGAAAAGGGTACGAGTGTATAGGTACAGACCTGAAGAAGGAACAAAATACCATTGACACAATCATATAACCAACACTGTGCTCTCGAGGAAAAGAACAGTAGCTTGGCTTACCAAGTAAGATTTCTTCTTTTGACTATTGCGATTGTTTTATTGCGATTGTTTGCTATTTTAGGGCACCTAGTGCTGATTTAAGGATGTTCAATCGATGTTGATTTAGGGCAATTGGTGCTGCAGGGTGTTCCAGATCTCATGTAAAGAGAACGTACAAGCACCGCAGAGATAAGTATGCCTGGAAGCAAGCATAAAATGCTATCAACATCATCAATCCTGTTCTCATGAGAAAGAGCGCCGTGCCTCAGTTTACGAAGTAAGACTCCTATTTTTGCCCCTTGCGCAGCTAACGTCGCTTTAAGGCAAAAGATTTCAGGTCTCAACTGCAGATGTTAGTGTCTGCTTTGGGGCCGAAGGTACCAAGCCCAAGTACAGAACATCAGTACAAGTGAAATTGAACGTCTACAAGTAGGGACAAAACGTTTTCAATATCACCAACGCTTTGTTCATTTTGTGGAACTGTGACTGCCAAGACTCTGCCTATTGAATATGACACTTTAATACTTTTTAGAATAGATGTAGTGAATACTCTTAATACTTTTTAGATCTACCATCACACTAAAAGCAATTATATTATACATTTTCATGTATCAAAGAGATTTTTGTCTTAAATAGATGTCTTACGGCTGACATTTATAGCTGATATTATGTATAATATTACGATACAGGTATTATACTCGTATCAATGATATCAAGCGACAAGCCTCTTGGTTTTATCTCGTTAGATTTATCTTGACAACCACACTACAATACCGCACTTATATATTATTATAGTCTTATTGCTTGATAAATTCAGAAATGTTAAAAATTAATAGAAACGTAGTTACGACATTGTGTTAAATTACATAATGATGAGAACATATTGTCAAGACAAACCAAAACTTGGTTAGACAATATTTAATGTACTCAAAATTGTTTTAAGTTTTTGAATAAATAAAAAAAAAGTTTTTATAAACGAAAGTTAGTAAAGGTTTAGTAAAAGTTTTACGATATTAATTTTTTTTTCACCAGATATGACCTAATGCTGGGCGTTACAAAAGCCGAAGCTTACTTCGCGTTTAGCGGCGACGACGTCCAGTACGGTATCGAGGCTGACCGACGCTCCAAGATCCTCAAGTCCTTCGTGAGGAACACCTACAGCTACCACCTGGCAGAAATACTCGCCACCATCATCAATGAATACACTGATTGGGAAAGGCCGGTGCAGCATCCTATTAATATCAGGTACCATGCTGTAAACCTTTGGAATTCAGTATTAATTCAGTTTACCCGTGACCACGATCTATGTAACTCAGTCGAAAAGTCGAGATGATGAGGTATTTATTTATCTCGTAATTTTAGTGCGCACTAGGGCTCTATTTTTGAACTTATACGTATGCGTAGTAACGAAATAACACGAATAACGTGGTAAGCCGTGGTGGTCTAGTGGTTGTAACGCTGGCCTGTCATTTTGAGGTCGTGGGTTCAATCCCGGTCCCGTACCAATGAGTTTCTTTGGAACTTATGTACGGAATTTCACACTACTGGCTTTTCGGTGAAGGAAAACATCGTGAGGCAACGTGCATACGTCCGTAGAAGAAACTCGATGGCGTATGTGAATCCATCAACCCGCACTGGGCCAGCGTGGTGGATATGGCCCGATCACCCTTCATGGGTAGGCCTACGTCCTGCAGTGGACTATTAAAAAGGCTGGTACAGTACAGTAACGAAATTGAGTAAGAGCAAAAGCGAGCAGAAAAGATTAGTGTTGGTGCGAAGAGGATAGTGAAGTATGCGATTCAAAAAGTCAGTTTCTGTCGATTCAAAAATTGATCTCTTGGACACAACCGACACCCGCAACGGGAATCTAATACTTAGCACCTGTTCTCAGGGATGAAACATTAGAAGCACTAAGCGACGCGCAGGTTGTAGCGCCGATAGTGCTCACAGCCGACACCCACTCCGCTCTGAGAAGAAACTCGTATCTGTACGTGTTCGACTACCAGACCAAATACGGAGATTATCCTCAGGTGAGTAAGTTAATGTATTAATAAAATGTCTAAGTGTTAGGTAACAATTTAAACTCCAGAGTTAAACCAAACCTTAAATGAAAAATCGGCCAAGTACGAGTTGACTCGCGCATGAAGAATTCCGTACCGTATAGGAACTCCTCGGCAAAAAAATCACGTTTGTTGAATGGGAGCCCCCTTTAAATTTTGTTAAGTTATAGCGGCAATCGAAATACATCTATGGAAATTTCAACCTTCTAGCTATTACGGTTCATGAGATACAGCCTGGTGACAGACAGAAAGACAGACGGACGGACAGCGGAGTCTTAGTAATAGGGTCCCGTTTTTACCCTTTGGGTACGGAACCCTAAAAATAAAGTTTTGAAACCAGAATATTTTAAATTAATGATTGGTCTCCCTGCAGTCGACTAGATACCGCGCTATCTAAATACAATACCTTTGTGAATGCGGCCACTCAATACTATAAATAAATAAATAAATGTATTCGACCAAAACCATGTTCACATATTGCATCTTAGTTAAGCTAGAATAATTGAACACAAAATTATAAAAGGTATGTGTTTCAGCTTACAGCGCCCTCCCCCCTATTTGCACTGGTTTTCCAGCTATAACATATTTTAAATCAAACATATCAAAAATAAGACTAAAATTATGTATACATATCAGCAAGCAATTTAAATTAGTTTAGAAAGACGGTACTTACAAATTTATTACTATAACTATTTCTAAGCCATTCAAAGGTAAAGCATGATTACAATACTGAATTGTATATTTTCATTTCTGTCAATGTTTTAAAAAAATTGGGTCCGTCTACGTCATTAAATATCTGTCGGCCCTAAATCTGACTGTTCTGGCACACTGTAAATTGACACATTTTCCATGCGTAAAGGCGCTATTTATTCGAGCGCAGCGAGGTTAATCATTTATCTAAGGAATTGATTTTTCAACAAAATGTATGTTTGTCATACCGAGGTTAGCGACACTCAAGGCCTCATTTATCTTAAGATTAGTAGGTAATAGGTATGTAACTTGTAATAAAACGTTTAAAAAAAGGCAAGTGGAGTCCCTCCGCGCGGAAGAAGTGAAACTTCGACGCAACAGTGCTTTCATACCCCCTCCATGGTAGCGTTAAACGTTTGTTGCCTTAGAAGTCGCATTAGAAGTTTCACTTCAATAAACTGTTCAATGTTACATTATTACCTACCCGAAACGATCCATTGTTGAACTGTACAGTGTACAGTCAACAGCACCACTAATCCACAAACTTCGAAAGTACCTTCAAGTTAGTACTCTAGGTATAGCCACAATAAAATAAAAATAAAAGTCAGTCTAAGCTCTTTTTGCCTTTGATTTCAACCAGACACTTCATCTCAAATTGCCAGTAAAACCTCACTTAACCGAACATTTATAGCTCCAGATCAGAAACCTAGCAATTCTCCTTTCAAGTCCTTCTCAAAGAAAGCAATTAAAGCGATAAAGACATGCAAATAAACAGCGGCTATACAATGCAGTCAAACAATAGGCTGACTAATGAGTTCTAGAATATTCCATTTGCTAAGTTTTAGAATGCGTTAGATTCTTAAGTGCTTGAAAGAATTTAAGTTGGGGCTGTATCGGCAAATTCAGTTTATCAACTTTTTATAAATACGAAGGTTGACGGTTTTGCATAAAAAGTCAAGTAAAATAAAAAAATAATAGGTAAATTATACTTTTTCTAAAGGATAGATTTGGGTTTAACCACATCCTATCTGAAGTTTAGCATATACCATTTTTAACTGTCTGTCTGTATGTAACTTTTTTTTGTGTTTGTTCATCTATAATTTCACCAATTCTGAACCAAACCGAAAAACTATTTTTTAGTTCGAAAGTCTATATTCCCGAGGTGGTCTCATTTATATTTTAAAGAAATCGGCTGAGCCGTTTTTGAAAAATCAACAATAACGTTAACAATTTGAGCGAAATATTCGAATTTTGTACACGATGGGAGGCGGTTTTGCCATTATTGCGAAAAATAATTATTGAAACTTTCTTTGGCAGATACACTAATATTTTGCCTCTGCCTTGTGACGAGTCACACTTCTCCTTTTAATAATAAAAATTCTATTAAGTGTCATTGTGGGTATTAATTGTTATTCCTAAGCATTTAGCCTTTTAAACTAAAGCGTACATTTTGCTTTAGGTATTTATTTAGTGCAGTAGATGCCAATCATTAATATTGTTACGAGATGGGTTCTTGGATAATCAGTTAAAACGCCGATTATTCACTTTGCACTTTATTGCACAAAATCACAGTACACACGACACAACTGGTTCGCACAAACACGTCACACTGGCACTGAAATTCATACAACTAGTCACTTCACAATCACTGGTACCGCACTTGAACACGAGATGTTTTCGCTCCCGTATAAAACGCGATAACTGCCACGAACGAAAACCATCGCCCTATTTATATCGGAATAAGGGTTCTCTAGAAATCTGTAGAATATTCGGTGCCATTGTGACTGACAAAGTAAACAAGTGTAAAGTTCGAGAATCCCTATTGTCCTCAACTATTACGAAAACACCAAAAAAACACACAATAGACGCGACACAAAGGCCGGTGCCGCCTGAGTCATAAAACCATAAATCTCGCGATTAGGTGTAAACAACTCGCCGCCCGTAATTACCGCGCGCGGCGCGGCGGTTTACTGCGTAACAATATGTTTCGACAACTTTAAACTTCTAAACTAGAGCTATGTACTATTTTGAGACTTTTACCAGCAATTTATTGATCCCATGTTTTAGAAGAATGTATTTTGTATGCAATTTTATTCAAATTGATTTACCGTTTAGTAGTGTTTAGTCTTTATATTCATGAACTATTTATAAACCAAAACCAAAGCTTGTTAGTGAATTTTGGCGACAAAGGTGCGCAAATGTCTTTGTTAGATACAAAGTTAGATTTGATTTAGAAGAGCAGGTATTATTTGAGGCTTAGCAGTTTGCCCTCAAAAGCTTTCCCAGGTTTAACGGAGCAATGACTTTATAAACCTTCTAGATTTACAAGCTTAATATTACTGAGGCATAATTTAGTGAACAAAGTGTCTTTGCATTATGAGTTCATTGATATTATTTCGGTTCATAGGTACTTATATCTACTTGCTATTTTATTTTTTGTCTTTGGCTCATATCAAACACTAGCGAACCGCCCCGGCTTTGCACAAGTGTATTACACATTTAAAACTTCCGCTTGAATCACTCTTATCTATTAAAAAACAACATCAATATCCATTGCATAGTTTTAAGGATAGAAGCATATAAAGGGGCAGACAGACAGCGGGAAGTGACTTTGTTTTATACTATGTAATGTAGATATGGTCAAACGCATACCTATGTGTTGTTAAGAAAAATCAAAAAAGAGAAAAGTGCCTGTTTTAAACGTATGCCAAATTTTAGTAAAAACTACTTACTTATACTTTTTTTAAAGTAGTTCTTTCTTTGTTTATATTATATGGTGTGAACAATAAAGAATTTATCTATATATCTATCTACTCAAACAACTCTTAGACTTTCGTGTAAAAATTAAGCATCCAGGGTGTTTTTGTGTTCATAATTTTATTTCCGGTTAATCTTTTGGAGACTTTCTAACTGTTTGATATTTTGTTGCTTTTGGTTTATCCAAGCGTTCACCAGCTACGAGTATGTTGGCTATGTTCGTTAGTTTGCTAGGTGGCAACAACCATTTTAACTTGCTACTCATCTGAAATACTCATTTTTTATGTTCCCTGCTTTACTAATTTCCCATTTTCGTCATGATAAAAACATTACTTATAAACTAAAACATTTTACGTAGTACATCTACCTATATATTTTATAATAGGTAAGTAAATTGTATATATCTGTAGTTATTGGTTTCGAAAGCGTATAATTGGTAGGTATTTAATTGAAATAAATACAATTATAGAATTACTCCAAGCGCATAAGTACTCAGCTAACATATCAAACGAATCCCACAACTATCCTGTTGACATGAAAACTGAACTAATGAAGCACAGCAAATTAATTATTCGATACACCGCCCGTAATGTAAATTGAATTTGAATGCCATTTTCCATGAGTTAGATAGTAATTCACTAATCACGCCAATTACTACGGAGTTTCATATTTGATCAATGCCGCCACCTCGTTTCATCAAAGATACTTCACTGTAACACGTTTTGTTATGACAATCGTGTGTCTATTTAAGGCTCGAAACAAACCATGAACAAAATTACAGTGCTGACCATCTATTTCAATGCTTCGTTAAGGGTCAGAGACCATGCGTTACATGTCCATTACATATTATTCTTTTATTTATTTACTAGGATTTGCTCGCGGCTTCGCCCGCATGTTATTTCGAGGCCCTACCTCACCACCCTTAATAAAGGAGGTAAAGAAATAAAAACAAAAAAAAACAATTTGACATTTGTTCCATTCGACAGTTCTTTTTTGACATTTCTTGGAGCGCACGCTAGCATAGCTCGCAGATGGTAGTATTTTTCCTACTTACTTAACACTTATTGTTACAATATGAAAAATTTACTCAATATCATTACAATTTATAGCTGTAATGTTACAAACGGGGAAGCCGTTTGCAGCACCACAAGTTAAAAGAGAATTGAAGAGGAACCCGTAATGTTGCAAGCGGGGAAGCCGGTTGCAGCACCACAGGTTAAGAGACTTCAGAGAACCTAACCAGAGAGTCCTACCTAGTGGATAGGATTCCTAACGGTTCGGAGAGAGGAGATTAAAACAGAAGACTAACCTTAGTATTTACACATTTATTTACACTAACACACACTGCACTTATCGTCTATAAAGTCTTCAAGAAGCGGAGAGAGAGAGAGATAATTTTGAAGGAGTCCTTGGAATGTTAGCCAAAAAGGGAGAGGGTAGCACTCGTAGAACCACGCTGGAGGCTGGCCGAGGATTTTCTATAGCCTGAGCTGGACCCGCCGATAGTGTGGCGCCAGCCAGGTAGCGCTAGGTGAGCGCTAGCGTGGAGACATCTGTCGACTGAGGTGGAGGCGCCGGCCCAAACCGGCCGACAGGCGCCGGCCCAAACTGGCCGACAGGGTTCGAAGTCAGCGCCAGCCCAGTGCTCCAGGGGTAAGGGGTCAGTGGCCCCAAAACAAGAGATCCACCTGTAATCAAAGTCAAAGGGACTGGAGCCTCTCACCCTGACTGTTACTCGACGCTCATGCCGTTAACAGGACTCGTCCACGCAACCTCAAATTCACACAGTCACATCTTTATAAGAAAAAAGGTGTCTTCCAGATGACTTCCAACTCCAGACTGCCCAATTTTACAAAACAAGGATCGCTGATCCTGTCAAAAAAAAACATTTCAAAAATTTGAATTTCATAACTAGAATTGTAAGTTGGCAGTGTCATCGTTGAAAGAGTCTGAATGTAGAGAAGCTAACAAAAAGGTTAGTTTCTCTACATAGCCTATGTATTATTCTGATATATAAGCTATATAATTGCAAAGTTTCATCTCAATCCGTTCATTAGTTTTTGCGTGAAAGAGTAACAAACATCCATCCATCCATCCTTACAAACTTTCACGTTTATAATATTATTAGTAGGATTGTGTAGGTACTTTTACTCCACTGCTTAGGAAGATAGACATTTCGTTTCAAAAAGCCATAGTCGTGAACATGAAAACGAACGGTGTCTTGGTTTAACTTAAAACAAATTAATGGATATAAATTATAGTAGGTACAAACGATTCGTGAATATCAATAAAACATTTTGTAGGTTTACATGCATCATTGATTTGTCTCTGTATTACATCTTTCCCACTGAAAAGCATACCTTTTTTTTTTACGAGGGGGAAATCTTCTAAAGATGCCCTAATTGCATTGGGGTGCAGAAGGGTTATGTGGGATTGTACCCACTAAAACCCCCTCGGTGGCCAGCCTATGTGCCTTCTTGGGAGCTCCGGGATCTCCAAGGGAACACACCGGTGCTCCCAGCACTTTACACGACTACTCGCCTGATATTTAACCAGGCTTGTACCGTCCTTTACGACAGTGTTGCCACACAAGCTGCCGTCCTCCTCGGGCCTGCTTGAGTGGATGGCCAGAGCCCCAACTCTGTCCACCCACGAGCCCAGGGGTCCCCTTTTAGTAGGCTCTTACTACAGGCAGGGGATACCAATGCCGTATTCTAGTGCCCCGGCATCAGGGCAAACTGAAAAGCATACCTAGGCTACTTTAAATGCAGATTACTAGAAAAAAACTCTTAAAAATTCCAAAAAGAAAAAAAAAACACAATACAATACACAGTAGTGCAACTAAGAATGTTGATGATCACTTATAAATATTAAACACAGTCTACACAGTTATCCACACATACACACACATTTATACATCGTCTGTATCCTGCCTCTACCATAAATAATGACGTCACCGACACACACATGCACGTAGATTGAACGCTGAAACTGAAGTAACTATGAAGCTATTAACTATTCTGCGACTCGAGGTAGAATTTCTGAGAGCATTTAACCATAACAGCCGACCAGTTAAGGAAGACGCCTGGAATGCAAGTGATGGAACGTGATCAAGGGTCTGGGGACGCCCAGTTTCTCAAGACACCCCGGACTGTAAGTAGGGACCGTGGTAACGGTTTTTGTCGGGCTGGTCGAATATCGATGCAGTTAGAAATTAACACGGGCGGTCAAGATTCCGGTTACGCTATTTTCTGGGTAGAGGCGGAGAGAGCGCAGAATTTGATCACGTAGAACGCCATTTTAGTAATAATATAAATTTTGAAGGTTTAGTTGACAGATCTTTCTTATTGTGATCTGTTAAAAAGAAGAGTATGATATTGAACTGTTAAAAAAATACATTGACCTACCACACATCCTATCCAATCCCCATCTTATCTGATATTCATCGACGTGGCATTTTTTTCTGATTAACCAATCTGCAGCTTAATATGAGTATCTTAATAATATAGTGCTTATAAATCAACCGATAATATTCTTCTAATTTCAAGACGCTCAGGTTATCTAGTAGGTAATTAATAATACACAAAACAACAAAAACAGAATCATAAGGATTGTGAATCGACCACTGTTTTCGCGTTTTCTGTAGAACATCGAGATAATATTCGGTACATTTTTGATTATAATTTACGTACCGGCAGAAAACTCTTTTCACACCTTATTCACCCCTAAAATTGTAACAAAATGTTATGTTTTTGGTGTCAATAGCTTGAGTAAAAAAATATTGTACGTGCTTACGTCTTATTTTTTTGAAAAGTTTTTATTTTATGTTTACTTTTCAGCCAAGCTTTTGCGTAACAATATAATTTTTAGGGGCTTATAACATTAAAGTCATGTACTGTAAAAACAAAGACTTAGATCTTAGCGCTTGAAGTGCTGAATACACGAAAAAAACACTCAAATATTTAGAGGTAGAATGTGAAATAAAGCTTTGCACATTTCTGTGCAAAATAAAATAATTTATATTAAAAGAGAGAGATGTTTCCTCTTTTACTAAAACAGTTGTCATAGAAAATAGAGCACCCAACTACTTTAATATCTTGAAGCGGATATTGTCAGTAGTTTTCCAGAGACCGAATACAATTTTACAGAATCTTACAGAACTCAGTCTCCGTCCATTCTATCTAAACTGATTCCTCGACCGGAACTAACAAGATAGGAAGGCAATAAGGAGTCCAGGGCCGCATTCAGCAAATTGCGACCACTCTCTGTAATACCGGTATTTTCCGGTTTTATACCGGTTCCGGTATTCGATTCCGGTTTCATTGGTCGATTCCGGTGGCTCGTTCGCGATGGTTTATGCGTTGTGATTTACACGACAATGGCTTTTATCGGTTATTGTGGAGCCGAATGACGTGAAAGGTAGTGGATAGTTGATTTACTGATAATAGTGCAGTTATTTTGTATGGAATTACTGATATTTCCCGATTCCATCTCTATAAAACAATATTATATACTAACTGCGCCCCGCGGTGTTACCCGCGGTAGTCCGACATAAAAAGTATCCGTTGAAAAGTTAACACAAGGTCTAAGCTACTATCATACCGACTTTCATTCAAATCGGTTTAGCCGTTTGTGCGTAAAAGAGTAACAAACATCCATACATACTCACAAACTTTGGCGTTTATAATATTAGTAGGATGAAAGTATAAATATAACTAATCAAACAACTGAAAATGTTACAATAGGTACCTACAGTATGTCTTCCGAGTCGCGGTAGCGCTCAGTTGTTTAAACAACTCATGGTCACCCATCCAAAGTCAAGCCGTACTAACCGGTGCTGCACTTTCGATAATCGTTATGAACTACGTATTAATAGGTAGGTATAGTCTAGTTCTATTTGCGCTACACTAAGCTTTCCTTTTAGCAAGCTTGTTATTACTTCATGAAAAACTATACCTCCCACGACAAAAAAGTCTTTCCTATATTCTACCTACGCAGAGAAATTAAGAATCAGCCTTTGTGACAAGGGTATAAAACAGGCTTTACGTTGACATCACCTAAAATTCAATAGGTCCTAGATATTTTGCGTAGGATTTGCGTAGCCATCGTGAGAAAGGTTTAAGTTTTTGAACACTCAGAAAAAAGTTTTCGTTGAAATTTAATAAGTTTTTTAGTTAGTAATCTGATCTATGTTATCGTCGTATGAAAATTGAAGATCTAGTTATTTATCTAAAGGTGAATGCTTATTTTATACACTAATACAAAGTAAACTTAATGCACTAGTCATATTTTTTACACAAATACGGTATATTTAACTGACAAGGTTGACCTCTGATTCTGCTAAGGGATTTTAAATAATATCGTAAATTTTTGAAAATTTTGAGTAATCGATCCTTATAGTTTTTACTGCGTTTGGCTGTTTTTTTTTTCATAAACATGTCATTAATCCCACATTTTTTTTTGGAACAGAGACAAGGCTGTATTCACGGAGAAGAGTTGCCGTACATCTTCGGAGCGCCACTGGTGGGAGGCCTGGCGCATTTCCCGAGGAACTATACAAAGGCCGAGGTGGCCTTGTCGGAGTCTGTTATGCTGTACTGGGGAAATTTCGCCAAGACTGGGTGAGTTTTAAACACTAATAATTTTAAAATTATAGCATAGGACCTTAGTATAGAGGCCCAGCAAACCACACGATGACCTAAAATGTCTTGAAAAACACAAAACGCAAACTGATGAATTCTATGATGTTGTTTGCAAGTAAAGTAATATACGGCCTCGGTGGCTCAGTGGTTAGTGACCCTAACTTCTGGGTCAAAGAGGCGTGGGTTCGATCCCCACCCAGGGCAAATATTTATGTGATGAACGTAAGTGTTTGCTCTGTGTCTGGGTGTTATTTAGTTATTATCTATATAAGTATGTATTTAAAAATAAGAACCTATATATGTAGTATATCAGTCTCTGGCAGCCATATCATAAGCTTTGCTTAGTTTGGGGTCAGAGGCCGTGTGTGAGATGTCCCCAAATATTTATTTATTTATATAAATTAATTTTGTAATCACCCAATAAGTGGATGCCGTATCAAAACCAATTCTGTAAAACAGGCAGTTGGAAGTTCATCACAAAAGCTCGTAATTTTGTTAACTTATTTATCAATCACAATATCTTACTTTAAACCTAATCGTACTATAACTATAGACTACATAGTCAATCAATGTTAATTTTAGAGGGCCTCTCAATGTTGACCAAACTCAAACCATTTATTGCAACATATGAAATTTACATGCGGTTCTTAATTAACATGTTTTGTATAGTACATTTGATATAATACATTTGACCCTATACTGTACTGTGTCAGCATTTTTAATAGTCCACTGCAGGACGTAGGCCTACTAACGATGGGTGATTGGGTCATATCCACAACGCTGGCCCAGTGCGGGTTGGTAGATTCACATACGCCATCGAATTCTACCAACCAACGTATGCAGGTTACCTCACGATGTTTTCCTTCACCGAAAAGCCATTAGTGTGAAATTCCGTCCATAAATTCCAAGGAATTCATTGATACGGGACCGGTATTTAAACGACATCACGATTGTAAGGCGAGTGTCATTACCAGTAAACCACCATGGCTTATGACCCTATAAGGGTGTGGCAATAATATTATTTGTGCCTTGGCTCTATTGATACCCACCAAGACTGAGCCTAGCCCGTGACGTGTAAACGAAATGCAGAATCTTTACATAGTATAAAATAAAGTTGCTATTTTCGTTTGTTTGTTTGTCTGTATGCTTAAATCTTTAAAACTACGCAACGGATTTTGATGCGGTTTTTTTTTATGGATAGAGTGATTCAAGAGGAAGGTTTATAAGTATAAAAAGTCCTGAAATTCCCACGGGAACGGGCACAACGCGGGTAAAACCGCGGGGCGCTGCTAGTAGTATAATAAAAAGAAAAATAACTGACATCATCTGCTGTTGCTTAACGGTAAACTAAATGTTGCCTTTCATTTAATAACAGGAACCCAAATGAAGCCCAAGAGAGTGATCCTATAAGAGCTGGCAGACAAGAGAGAGCGAGGATGAAGAACATAGAGTGGACGGCGTATGAAGCAGTGCACAAGAAGTATCTAAATATAGACACCAAGTCCAAGCTCAAAAATCACTACAGGGCTCATAGGTAAGCTGTTATGTACAGTTTTACAAATAATTTTATTTTGACTCCTCTGTTAAAAATTGCAATTAAAATGACAGTGAGCATGGCTTATAGCACGGAGGAATAATGATCGATGGAACGAAAAGTTCTCGGGTGGAGACCAAGGATCGGTAAGCGCAGCGTACGACGTCCACCCACAAGGTGGACGAATGACCTCAATAAGACCGCGGTATTGCGCTGAATGCAAGTCGCTACAAACCGGTCTTATTGGAGATCTTTAGAGGAGGCCTATGTCCAGTAGTGGACGTCCTATGGATGATGATTAAAATTTCAGCTCAGGTAGAGAATATAAAGATATTTCAATATGCTCAAAATATTTTGTACGAGTTTTTTCTCTCAGCGGCGTAGGTACATATTTTTAGATTAAGCTGTACTCATTATCATGCCCAAATTTGACTATAAGACCAACTTTAAAAAAAACAGGGTTTCAAAAACTTCCTTGTTTTGTCGTTTGCAATACTAGCTATAACATTTTTTTTTACGGCACTCTTGGGCTTTCCCTGGCTGCGTCGTCCGTCAGGCACCCACTCCGTGACGATCCTGGCCCATCGATCGGGGTGCATCCGCGCCACATGTCCCGCCCAATTCCACTTTAGTTTGGCGGATTTCGGCCGACATCAACTACCCCTGTCATAGAACGCAGTGTGCTGTTGTGGACTCTATCAATTCTTTTGATACCAAGCACGCTGCGTCCCAAGCTATAACATAATAATATTATTTCACTTAAAGTAGATTATAAATCAAACGATATCTTGAAACCTTTATAAGTATTTCAAGAAATATTTGGTAGTAATTACCGTGAACGTAGATGGTTATAAGCTATTAAGTCCGACCTTGATAATGATAGTACAAACTTTGAAGCCGCTTGTCCTTGATACCGACCTAGCTATTATGTAATTTAGGCAAACTTTTGAAGACTCTAATTATCCATTTAAGTAACCAATTAAGTTCGTTGTCATTAAATCTTGTACAAATCTTTGTAATTTTGTCAACAGGCTATCATTTTGGCTGAACTTAGTACCAGATCTGCACCGTCCTGGTGGTGAAGATGTGCCACCTTCACATCACCAGCTGGAAAATGACGAATCTACTGCTGTCCAAGCAACTACTAAGACATTCATCCCACCGTTTAAAAAGCCGACTGATATAGTCATCACTGATATAGGTGCCGCAACCAAAGCTCCTGTTCTCAGTGTTTTAAATATTTCATCTCCATTGAACTTCAATATAATTGGAATCAATGCTGCCACTCAAAGCACAGCAGGAGAAATTCATAAAACTGAAGTGACTACAACGAGTGCACCTGAAGATGGATTTGCTGCTTACTCTACTGCACTCAGCGTGACTATTGCTATTGGATGTTCTTTACTCATTCTTAACGTTCTCATATTTGCTGGAGTATACTATCAGAGAGATAAAACGAGAATGAACGGCCAAGACGGTCATAATAATGGCACTCATTTGAAAAAGAGAGTTGAAAACGGTCAAATGCCTAACAACATCTGTGGAGACTTGGAAGGAGCTCTTACGTACCAGACCAGTTTGAAAAATGATCCAGCTACAATTTTAAGTCATCATCATACGCATTCTCATCATCAGTTGCCTCCCCCAGAGTTCGCAGATCTTCCGAGTAATAATGTCGCTGGCATGGCGACGTTGCCTCGGGCCCCACCACCTCCGAAAATAGGGAAATCAAATATTAATACTTTAGCTAGTGGTCAGCTGCAAGAGAATCAGCCATTGCTTTCAGCCCATCAGATGCAGATGCTCAATACCAATACACTGACAAAGAAAAATACTCAACTGAACGCGAAGTCGAATGTGACTATGGAGGAGCTGAGAGTGTGACGTCAGAGGGCCTGACTGCAGCGCGCCGAGAGCTGCAGTGACATGGCCCATCACGACGAGATCGTGTGACTCGAGCCAGACCTTCTCCAATGTGTCACAGACTACATTTGAAACTAAGCAGCCAATGACGTTCTGGTTTGTGTGTAACTGTGTTTCGATGAATGGACTAAGTCTGTGTAGCACAGCAAAAAATAAGACTACAGAAATGCAGGATCTCATGCAGAAAAGTTACGTTCTGCTTGATATGCGTGTTTCAATGGTGATAAGACTTTAGTCTGTGTCTGTGAGAAGGTTGAACACTGATTGTCGTTCTTTCGTGTTATCGACAGTGACAGTTTAGAAAAGTGACGTGATAAAGTTACGAGTAAAATTAGGGGATAATCATGTTAAAGTGAATAGACAATTAGACATTAATATTGATGGTTGAGAATAGTTGAATAAGAATATCATATCTTTTAAAGTAAAAGATTTTGAGATATATGACGTAAGACATGAAAACGATATTTGTATGTAAATTGGTGTAAATAGTAATTCGTTAGATGTTGTATATATAAAAGCAGCTCAGCCGCATATCCATCCTAAATACAGTTGTATTCTGAATGATAGTAAACTTTTATTATCTTAAATAATTGTGATGAATTGTTAGACAAAAACTTAAAGTATAAGCGTTGAAACATCAATGGACTTATTATATTAAAACATACCCACATATTCAATTGATTTATGCATTAAATAATTTCATGAAATTGATTGATCGAACATTATACCATATTATAATTAATTGCAAATAAATTTTGCATAATTTTGATTTATATCTTTAAGTAACACCAATAAAGTACTGCCATATTTTAATCGAATTGTAAGCAATAATACTTATTAAAACACCTAAATTTTTGCGTGTTTTATCTTAGTATTGATATTTGAAATAAAGAAACATTAACTTTGGTAGACTTTGACATTAAATGACTTGACTGATGACTTATGTAAATTTACAGCTGATAAATCTTAATTCATTTAGATGTGGTATAAGTTTAATTATTATTGTTTTACATTTTATAATTTCGAAATCAATTGAAACAAACCAATTAACTTCAACTCCTTTCAATTAGAATTATTTTAACCCCGTGTTTCTTTATTTGAAATCGTTGATTAATTACCATTATTTTATAACATAGATGGACCAATAGTGTGTGTAAATATGTAAATAACTTTAGAAAACGGTGTAACAGGTTGTATTATTCCATTTACATTGCAATCGTTTACCACGACTGACCCTTTTACTTAAATTTTTTGACTTTAAAATCCAAACGAATCAAGTTTAAATTTTACCTTAGCAAAGATCATTTGCGGTATCGTAAATTTAAACTTATTGCGACAATAGATTTAATCATTTACCACCTCAATTTCATTCAAATCAGTTCAATTACTTACATCGTATTTAACTTTTAACACTTTTTGTAATTAAATTAGGTGTTCATTTTTTGTTTTCAAAGTATTACTTCGTATTTGGTTTAGATATTGATGTTATAACATTTCTAATTTGGTATTATACATAATTATGTTATATTTCATTGTATATTTTGTGTCCAAGCGCACTAATTTTGTTAAACATTTTAGTGTAATCATAGATACCAGTAAAGTCTGTACAGAGACTTCATAATAAAATACTTAATGAGATACAGACCTAAAAATTTTAATAAAATAAAATTTGAAAGCAATTCAGTGATTTTACTTAAACTTGGAAACCTTACTGAACTTTGTAATTTTCTAGAATAACTAGCAATTGTGTTGATTATATTCAAATAATAGAATTTATCATGCCAGAAAATTGATAATTGTAGTAAAATTAACAATATGTGCTCAATCATGAATCACTCTTCAAGTATAATATTCATTATGTATCTCAAATAGGTAGGTACAACCCGGTCAGAATATCTGTGCACCTCGCTGGAATGCGGCGCCTCTCCCGCTTCCCCTGTCACCTCTCCGCGCACTCCCCGGTGCGAGAGTACGGTTAGCATCTTCGTTGCCGATACACGTCCCGATAATAATTTACGTCCGGACGGTATACTAGACGTCCGGTATTGTATATACGTCCCGATAATTCGATATGACGTCACGAAGTCAGGTGCACAGACATTGTGACCGGGTTGTAGATACTTATTGTACTTATTCACTAAATAGTTTCTTTTTACAAATTCTATGAAAATAACTCTAGTTTTTCTATTGCAACATTGGACATTTGGTCAATCCAGACATTAAACAGAACCGAAAGTTTTCTTTTTCATAATTAGAGTCAGTCCTAGACTCTGTACTGTACTAGCCTTTTTAATAGTCTAGATTGGGCCATATCCACAACACTGGCCCAGTGCGGGTTGGTGGGCTCACAAACGCCATCGAATTTCTTCTACGGACATAATAATATGCAGGTTTCTTCACGATGTTTTCCTTCACCGAAAAGCCAGCAGTGTGGAAATCCGTACTTAAATTCCAAAGAACTCATTGGTACGGGACCGGGATTTGAACCTACGACTTTACGATTGTTAGGCAGGTGTCACTACCGCTAGACCACTACGACTTTTACGTCCTAGACTCTAATAGACTCTAGTCCGGGAGGTAAGCGCAAAAAATGCAACTACTTTCTAAAAGCTGATTTTTAGGGTTCCGTACCCAAAGGGAAAAACGGGACCCTATTACTAAGACTTCGATGTCCGTCTGTCCGTCTGTCTGTCCGTCTGTCCGTCTGTCTGTCCGTCTGTCACCGGGCTGTATCTCATGAACCATGATAGCTAGGCAGCTGAAATTTTCACAGATGATGTATTTCTATTGCCGCTATAACAACAAATACTAAAAATAAAATAAAATAGATATTTAAGGGGGGCTCCCATACAACAAACCTGATTTTTTAGACGTTTTTCGCTCTATATTGATAATGGTAACAGGTAGATGCTTGAAATTTTCACAGAATATTTAGTTGTATATTCACTTCAATAATAAATAATAAAATTAAATTAAAATAAATATTTAAGGGGGGCTCCCATACAGTACGGAACCCTCCGTGTGCGAGTCCGACTCGTACTTGGCCGATTATTATTTGGTATTACGTAATCACTTTGCCATTGTGCCTTTTTACTTGTTTCCGGTAACTGGCTTCCATCAAACTCTTTTTTAATTAATTATCCACCCGTATACCAATTTTCAGCTCTTTGAAGATACTCTTTTTTTTTTAATTCAAACTAGTATTTCCCACTTAACGTTAAGCATCCCAGCTGACTGAATCCAGAGTATTATTGTACACCACCACGACAACGTAATACCAAAAATTCAGCTTGTAGAAAGTAGTTGCATTTTTTGCGCTTACCTCCGGGGCTATAAAATGTCAATCCTTACTATGTCTGACCGTTTAACTGAGTCCACGCCTGCGCGGGTACAGGGGCGCGGGGGTAGACGACAAAGGGGACTGAGACAGGTGCGGGCGGCGGGTCCTCACCGCCCGCACCTGTCTCAATCCCCCTTTGTCGTCTACCCCCGCGCCCCTGTACCGCGAAACTGTCGCCACTATCACAAAGACGCCAAGTGATTGATTCCTCTATGACGCTAATATGGATTAACGAAACGTCACAGCAAAACGTAATTAGATGACAGGTGACATTGTCTGCAGACTTTTATAAATCACAGGTAGCATGGCAAGGGGACAAATTGTTTTTCCACCATTATATCCCCTTGAAGAGGAAATAAAGTATGGATTGAAAATGACAACTGACATTAAAATTGGATAAAATGTTTTTTTCCCTCTGCATGCTACTCGTACATGTAACTATGACGTTTAATACCAGGCCGTCATTTTGTCTGACATTAAAAATATTTTTAAATCTTCTATCATTAGAGGTTTAACATGTTTCTTTATTCTACCTTTATGGTACAGAATCATCATACTTTAAAATTATCAATCCTAAAAGTTTGTTGGTTTGTTCCTCTTTGACGCAGCAATGGAGCAAAAGATTGACTTGATTTTTGGTATGGATACCTATTATGGTTTAAAAGACAGAAAGTGATAAAAGGATACTTTTTTTATCCCGAGAAAATTCGTGACTTCCATGGGATAGGACAATAACTGTTTCTCAGCAATGGAGCAACGGATTGACTTGATTTTTGGGGTGGGCATAGTTTGGAAGACGGAAAGTGACATATGATACTTTCCATCCCGAAAAAATTGTGGTTCCCGTAGAAAAAGACAATAACTTTTTCTCAGCCACGGAGCAACGATTGCCTTGGCTTATTGCATGAATATAGTTTGAAAGACGAAAAGTGACATAGGCCACTTTTTATCAAAAAACTTTAACAGTTCCCGTAGGATAGGATAAAAACTAAGTGAGCGGGCCGCGGTAGCAGTTGTCTAAGGGCCAGAAATAATCTGTCATGGCAAGTTTAGGACGTTCCTACATTTTTCGCACTCATTCGCGCCACTCAACAGCGGTAGCCCAGACTCGGGCTCCATAACGGAGCTTGCGCTCCCGCCATAATGATGGAGTGTTTTGGAGCACAAGACACATCGTCATCCACCACTCGGGACTAACCAGCACTGAGCGTTGGACAGCATTCCAACGCCCTGGTCCCAGTGCAACGGGTCAGTCATAGTAGCCCAGCGCCTGCCACTACAACTGCGCCCCACTGCGTCTGCCAACACGTTGACGGCCTAGCGGAAGGTAGGGTAGGTGGCGGCACCCACACCAACAGTTCCATCTCTGCGCGGCCCCTAATCCTCGGCTGCAGCGTCGCAAGAGCGGCACTGCAGCCCGAAAAGCGACATAGGCCATTTTTATCCCAAAAACTTTAACAGTTCCCGTAGGATAGGATAAAAACTAAGTCAGCGGGCTGCGGTAGCAGCCGTCTAACGCCAGATATAACCTGTCATGGCAAGTTTAGGACGTCCCTACATTTTTCGCACTCCTTCGCGCCACTCAACAGCGCTAGCCCAGACTCGGGCTCCATAACGGAGCTTGCGCTCTCGCCATAATGACGGAGTGTTTCGGAGCACAAGACACATCGTCATCCACCACTCGGGACTACCCAGCACTGAGCGTTGTCAGTCATAGTAGCCCAGCGCCTGCCACTTCAACTGCAGAGGGCAGTGAGAACGGCCATCGCGATATCGACACTTCTCTTCCCCTGCAGGGGCTGCTGGGGAAGCTGCAGCCCCACTGCGTCTGCCAACACGTTGACGGCCTAGCGGAAGGTAGGGTAGGTGGCGGCACCCACACCACCAGTTCCATCCCACCTCGGCCCCTAATCCTCGGCTGCAGCGTCGCAAGAGAGGCACTGCAGCCCGCCTCAGTTGCGACAATCCTCATAAGGCACGCAACCTACCAGCCCCTAAGCAGTCTTGGGGGTAAAGACCCAAAGAAGAGGGAGACTTCGAGCGCCGCCTTTTCAGCTGCCTCAGACCTCCCCCGCCACGACAAGGCGGGAATACACGGGGGGGGGGGGTTGTATATACACTCCAACCGTAACTTAACCAACAAAAGCATTCCTAAGGTATTTTGATGTTTGTCGGTTAGGTTTAGGTTTCGCAGCCGACATAAACATAAGCCAAAATCAAAATATAACGCGGGCGAAGCCGCGGGTAAAAGCTAGTTTCTTATAAAAGCTACCTCCGCAAACAAAACGTTGACTTTTGCCTTTCCCATTCAAAACCTTCCATTTCTACTATAGCAGCTTTACAGATCGATCCAAACCACAAACTCTGGCCTTGAGAAGTTTGTGATTAATCTTCGTCTGCTAACGAGCTGGCAAATAAATTATTTAATGCTCGACTCCTGGCGCTATCCTCGCTTATCTTATCGTGCTTCTGCTATAGTTACATATTCGTTTTAGATGTGTGGGACAAGTCGGAAGATTCAACGTTGATTGACGAAATTAAATAGCACTGGTGATAAAATGGGTAAGTAAATCAGAGTAAGTACATTACATTCATCATCCAGCCATAGGACGTCCTCTGCTGGACATATGCCTTCTCTATGGATTTCCAATAAGACCGGTTGGAAGCGGCTTGCATCCAGCGCGATCTTGCGGTCTTACTGAAATCATTCGTCCACCTTGTAGGTGGACGTTTTACGTTGTGCTTGCGTTGGTACGTAGTCTCCACTCGAGGTGGAAAAGGCTATGCTCGGAGACTCTCTGCGAGATCGAATCCAAAATGAAGAGACCCGTCTAAGAACCAAACTTACCGACAGCCCAACGGATTGGCAAGTTGTAATGGCAGTGGGCAGGGCACATAGCTTAGTCAAAGTCAAAGTCAAAATATTTATTTTGCGGAGACATGGGTAAAAAAAGGTTAAATTAGTTACATAATTATGTGCACCATGCTCTAGCATCATGGCATGCAAAATCATCATTATTGAATTTATAAGTACATTAAACATTATATTTGCACAAAGATTTGACATTTAAGAATTCATTTATAGAATAATATGTCTTGTCTATTAGTAATTTCTTAAGTCTAAATTTAAAAATGTCAACATCAGTATCTTTCACAACTTTCGGCAGTTTATTGTAAATAGTCAACCTCGTCATAAACGTGCTGTTATTATAAAGAGCTGTCCTACGGTATGGCTCACGCAGTTTATCTCTGTGCCGTTTACTCGTTAACTTTTCATACTTATCTAGGTTATTCTTGACTAGTGCGGATGATTCGTAAATGTATATCGAAGCTTGGAGGACCGATGAGGCGATAACCGTCGGGTCGATAAGTTCTCGAGTACATTACGTTTGCTGCAAAATAACCGACGTATAGTTCAGTGGATTGGCAAGATAAAATAGGGCAGGGAAAAAAATAGGGTAGCGTGAAATGTCCATGTACTGATTAGATGTGTAATAGATGTGTGATCTAATCAACTATTGAAAGATCTATGTTCAAAAGAGAATGTCCTATTGCTGAAACGATGAATTTCGATGAAGAAGTTTAGCAACTGACGCCTGCGACTAATATAATGATAGTAAAACATTTGTATGGTAAAGTACTTTCTTAGTACGTACTGGTCTTAATCTGTTCACAAAATAATGACAAAATGTGTCCAATTATGAAGGCGCAACCATAAATTTAAAAACGAATTTCTTTTTTACCATAATAATATGCGTTTGAAAGAGATAAGAATATTCGAAATTGCAGTTGAATTAAGAATGGCGCCTACAAATTGGCCACTATGTGTGTCTATAGATATTTTCTGTATCTTTGTAACTAGATGTTGTTATCATTATGGCGTAGACAAATACATAACAGAAGAAATCGTGAAAAAATTCGTTGTTTGTAAAGTCAGTTTAAATAATACTAAATGTTAGCGGACATCTTACACACGGTCTCTGAACCCCAAACTAAGTAAAGCTTGTGTTATGGCTGCCAAAGACTGATATACTACTTAAACATGTTTTTTTTAAATACATTCTTATACAGATAATGCCTAAATAACTCCCAAACAGAGCAAACACCTATGTTCGTCACATAAATACTTGCCCTGGGTGGGAATCGAACCCACGCCTCCTTGACCCAGGAGTCAGGGTCACTAACCACTGAGCTACCGAGGCTGACATTGACGAAATGATTGCACCGTATGCTCAATCCGATCGTGCTTTTACACTCGCTCGTGTAATGAGCGTAACGGGACTATTTTTTTTCGTGTGTGCAGCCATTTTTTAGACGTTGTCACGTCAAAACTTGCTATATATATTTTTTTTATTATTTTATCTAAGTATTTTTTTCTCAATATTGATTTCACTGTACCGACCGTATTCCTATTTTTCATGTCCAGTTCATCCAAAGGTTGCCTGGTAGAAAACGCCAAAGGTGTTAAGGCTGCCCTTGTACAACATTTTTTGTCTAGTTTCTGTTGTTTATTACTGTATTTTTTGATGTACAAATGTACAATAAAGATACATTTATTTATTATCCTTACTAATATTATAAATCCGAAAAGTTTGTTGGTTTGTTGGTTTGTTACTCTATCACGCGCCAACGGAGCAACGGATTGACTTGATTTTTGGCATGGATATAGTATAAAAGGCGGAAGGAGCTTTAGGATACTTTTTATCCCGAAAAATTTCATAGTTCCTGTAGGACAGGACAAAAACCCTCGAAAGCCAAACTGTCGCCACTATCACAAAGACGCTAAGTGATTAATTCCTCTATGACGCTAATATGGACTAACGAAACGTCACAGCCAAACGTAATTAGACGACAGGTGACATTGTCTGCAGACTTTTATAAATCACAAGTAGCGTGGCAAGGCGACAAATTGTTTTTCTACCATTATATCCCCTTGAAGAGGAAATAAAGTATGGATTGAAAATGACAACTGACATTAAAATTGGATAAAATGTTATTTTCCCTCTGCATGCTACATGTTACTATGACGTTTAATACCAGGCCGTCATTTTGTCTGACATTAAAAATATTTTTAAATATTCTATCATTAGAGGTTCAACATATTTTTTTATTCTACCTTTATGGTACAGAATCATCATACTTTAATACTATCAATCCGAAAAGTTTGTTGGTTTGTTCCTCTTTGACGCAGCAACGGAGCAAAAGATTGACCTGATTTTTGGTATGGATACCTATGGTTTAATAGACAGAAAGTGATAATAGGATAGGTACTTTTTATATTTCGAGAAAATTCGTGATTCCCATGGGATAGGACAATAACTGTTTCTCAGCAATGGAGCAACGGATCGACTTGATATTTGGGGTGGGCATAGTTTGGAAGACGGAAAGTGACATGGGATACTTTCCATCCCGAAAAAATTGTGGTTCTACGGGAACCACAATTTTTTTCGAATTAACGATAAATTTTTCTCAGCAACGGAGCAACTTGCCTTGGCATATTGCATGAATATAGTTTGAAAGACGAAAAGTGACATAGGCCACTTTTTATCGCAAAAACTTTAACAGTTCCCGTAGGATAGGATAAAAACTAAGTGAGTGGGCTGCGGTAGCAGCCGTCTAAGCGCCAGAAATAACCTGTCATGGCAAGTTTAGGACGTTCCCACATATTTCGCACTCCTTCGCGGCACTCAACAGCACTAGCCCAGACTCGGGCTCCATAACGGAGCTTGCGCTCTCGCCATAGTGACGGAGTGTTTCGGAGCACAAGACACATCGTCATCCACCACTCGGGACTAACCAGTACTGAACGTCAGACAGCATTCCAACGCCCTGGTCCCAGTGCAGTGGGTCAGTCATAGTAGCCCAGCGCCTGCCTCTTCAACTGCAGAGGGCAGTGAGAACGGCAATCGCGATACCGATACCTCTCTTCCCCTGCAGCCTCAATGCGTCTGCCAACACGTTGACGGCCTAGCGGAAGGTAGGGTAGGTGGCGGCACCCACACCACCAGTTCCATATCCGCGGCCCCTTATCCTCGGCTGTCATATCAGAGTCCAAGAAGCAGCCTTGCTTTATGAAACTAAGAAAGGTTATTCCCAGCAAGTAACTGGAGATAGAGAGACAGAAAAAAAGCCACACCCAGCGCAGCAGGAGGAGCTGGAGTTCATATGCCTGGCAGACGGAGCAGCACTAGAGCAAAATCTTAACCGAGAAATTAACATATTTACAGACGGCAGTAAAATTAAAGGGAAAGTTGGGGCGGCATTATCCATTTAGGATGATGCCGCTGAGATCAGTACCCGCAAGCTGAAATTGGCCGATTGGTGCTCTGTGTAACAGGTCGAGTTATTGGCACTTCTTGAGGCTACCGAAAAAGCAAAAATCTTTTGTGACTCCAGGTCTGCACTGGAAACGGTAGTCGGCGTATCTTCCCTCGATCCCTTAGCAGTAAATTCAAAGCTAACATAAAGTTACTACACGCACAAAATAAAATAGTGAAACTTTATTGGATTAAAGCGCACGCGGGGATGGAGGGAAATGAGAGAGCGGACCAGCTAGCAAAGGAAGCAGCACTGCACTCGAAGTGCAGACCTATTTAGGATAACTGCCCCGTTTCATTCGTCAAGCGAGAAATCCGAAAGGACTCTCTTGACGAGTGGAACCGGCGGTATCAGGATGGACACACAGCGGCGGTAACCAAAACATATTTTCCGGATGCAAGGGCGGCATACAAGATCGTAAGAGAAATAGCACCAGTGGGAATCATAACTCAAGTGCTGACGGGGCATGGTGAGTTTTCCCAATACTTACATCGATTTAAGTTGAGGGAAAGCCCATCGTGCATCTGTGAACCCACAAAAGAGGAGACTCCACTGCACATAATCTTGGAATGCCCAGGTTATGGAAAGCAGAGATTTGATTTAGAACAAAAAATTGGAATTAATCTAACACGAAAAAACCTTAGAAACAATTTTATCAAATTTTTGCACAAATATTTGTAAAAAAGCAATACTTAATTAGGAACAAGTAGGTATAAACTTTGCTGTACCATTGTAATGTTTATTATAACTGCAAACAGCCAAAAACATTGAAATATAGGTATACTTAGTTTTTATTAATTTGTAATTAAGACCCCTGATCATGTCAGGGATATTTCGCGATATAATAAAAAAAAATCCTCGGATGCAGCGTCGCAAGAGCGGCACTGCAGCCCGCCTAAGTTGCGACACTCCTCATAAGGCATGCAACCTACCGGCCATCCTCTCAGCTGCTTTAGTTAAAAGCGGCTGAAACTCGAGTGCCAGCCTCTAAGCTTCCTTGGGGGAAAAGACCCAAAGAAGAGGGAGGTTTGGAGCGCCGCCTTTTCAGCTGCCTCAGACCTCCCCCACGACAAGGCGGGAATACACGGGGGGGGGGTTGTATATACACTCCAACCGTAACTTAACCAACAAAAGCATTCCTCTAAGGTATTTTGATATTTGTCAGTTAGGTTAGGTTTCGCAGCCGACATAAACATAAGCCAAAATCAAAATACAACGCGGGCGAAGCCGCGGGTAAAAGCTAGTTTAATATATTTCACAGAGAATGACTGTTAATTCAAAGCTTTGAAAAATAATAAAGCGTAGGCACGGTAAAAAGGCAATAAGCGCGAAATTAAAGAATGGCCAAAATCAAATGATCAACTCGCTACAGCATCTGTCTCGAGCCATTCCCAAAGAGGCCAGCTAACAGAAAATTACATCGTTAGTACAAATGGAGCAACATTTGTTTAGAGCACGCAACTCGCAAACTTTCATCAATTCCGATGATAACCAGAGTCAGCCAAATACAGCTCAAATGAAATATTCTGACATCTAGACGTTAAACAAACGGCATATTGGCTTTAGAACAAATATATAAAGGTTTTAGCATATTGTTCGTTATTGGACGGGTAATAAATAACTTGGATAATATTGCCAACTGGACTGATGTCCAGCACTCCTGGAAACGAGTAAACAAATCATTTGTAGTTGTAGTGAAATTATTTTATCGATGTAAGCACTTTTGTTATTTCATATAGGTTTGCGTTTAACTACAAACTGCCTGATGTTAAGCAGAATGCAGTTTAGGGTGTAGCACGCTTACCTAGAAGATCTATATACTCGGGATTTAAAGACACCCACATTGTACTTTAGCGGGAAGACAGACCCAGGCAAAGCGTTCCACATTCTAGCTGTTCGTATGAGGAAAGTGGGTTCCAAATGCTTGATTCTAACGCGCGGAATGTCCACCATAAAAGGGTGGCGCTTTGGTCGCGTCTGTCTAGCCGTACGATAAAAGAAAGGGACATTTGGGAACAGATTGTGTAACGCCTGGGCGCACTCTCCAAAGTGTGGCCGATAAAAAGATGATATGGGAACTGAAAACTAGATACCAATTAGCATAAAAACTATATCTTTTAAGCTTTAAGAAGCAAACACATAAAGTCAAAATAATTATTTTTCGATAAAAATAGCAAAAACCGACTTATATCGTTTACAAAATTCGAATAGTTTGCTCGAATTTATGTATATTTTTCTACATTATTGTTGATTGTTCCACAACGGCTCAGCCGATTTCGATAAAATTTAAATGGATCCTCATGAATTAAATGGACCTCGGGAGTATACTCTTTCGAAGTAAAAAAAATGTTTTTTTGATTAGGTTAACAATTGGCGAAAATATCAATGAACATACACAAAAAAAATCATGCAGACGAAAATAGAACCTCCTCCTTTTTGGACGTCGGTTAATAAAAGGTAGGGACATAACGATTTTATAAGGATTCTAGAGAATCCCAAAAAGCGTTTTTAGGCTTACAAAGAACCTCATTAGAGAGATAAAGAAAGCATGTCTACTCATCCGGAACAAAAGCAATAAGCCCACCTTTTAAATTTCACTCATGTCATCTCCCTTGAAAGGGAAATTAAAAATTTCCCTACAAATCCCTGCTGAAGTTAATATCCGTCCGGACAATTCCGTTTTTAACCCGGTTTTTTACAGATTGGAGTTTAAATGGTCAGCGATGAGAGAAACTTTTGGTCTGCCACTAAGCTAATTGCGTGTTTAACAACAACTATAACTAATATAAATTAAAAATTTAAAAAACCCCCGACACATTGACAACCATTTTGGACACATTTGTAGAATTTTGGTTCTTCCATCCCCACTTTAACCCACCATAACTCTTAAACGGCTCAATCGATTTTTATAAAACATAGCTAAGAACACTCTCGATTAAGTCTCCTTTCATCCAAAAATAACTAAACTGAAATTGGTTCAGTGGTTCGGGCGCTATGATGCCACAGACAGACACACAGACAGACAAACAGACACGTCAAACTTATAACACCCCTCTTCTGCGTCGGGGTTTAAAAATAGATGAGAATGTGTTAAATTAGCGGATTTTCAGCAAGTTGAAACCAAGAATAAAACTGGAAAAGTGCGAGTTGGACTCGCCTACGAAGGGTTCAGTACCGTATGGGATGGCGTTTGGACCCCTTTATCTCCATTTCAAGGGTCTACTTGTTGCCGTTATCAAAACCGCAAAAAAATTGCAATAAAATCACGTTTGTTTTATGGGAGCTCTTAACCCTTATTTAGGTATTGGCTGCTGGGTACTACTAATATTTATTTTATTCTGTTTTTAGTATTGTTGTTAGTCAATAGTCAAAAACATTTATTTCCGTAGGAACATATATGGGAACACTTAGACACGTCGATGTATACAGTAAAATAATTAAAAACAATCGGTGAACAGAAATAATAAATAAAATCAGCGGCTGTAGAGGGGCCTTGTCAATACTTAAAATGTTGCTGTTCTAGCCCCAACAGAAATATCATCTGTGTCAAACGGACGGATGGACATACAGCAAATAATGCCCTTCCTTGGCAGTCAGAAAAAAAATGCCAAGTCGATGGTTCGCAGTTCAAAATGCGTAGATGATTGCCAATTGTTAAAATTTTAACATTCAACTATCCTGCACCGGCTTTTAATAGTCCATTAATGAACATAGACCTATTCAACAAAGGCACGGTTGGGTTTTGTTTGGGTCTGAATGGGTTAATAAACAATTAATCTTTTTACAATTGAATGACGAGACGAGCAAAACTCGTACTTGTTGTTAAGCGTCATGGGTGCTTATGAAAAGTTAGCTTTAACAATATCAAACTATTCCAATTAAAAGTTCTACGCAGAACAGCATTGTAAGCAAAATTATTATCATAACTATAATGGTATCTTATGTTTTAAAGGAGTTTCCTAAAATTTAATTTATTAACGTTATTAAGAAATACTACCTATTCGTATTAGGTTATCCTTCTGGTTAACTCACTTCAAAATGTTTGGTAAGCAAAAGATTTTACTGATTCGTCTTTAAAAAATCCTGTTTGAGAAAATAAAAACTGTGCTGACCACAATGTTACTGAATACATTTTCAGCAAACCATTTAAACTGTTCCTTTTTTCATATGCCGAGCCAAACTTGGCTTTAGCCAGCCAACGTATAAGTAAAACATATAAGTAACAAACCTCACATCTTTTTTGGACATTATTTACGTCTATATAAGGCACAAAATCGCGTAGCAAGTCACCTATTATAATTACCATAATGCTTTTTTTTCAGCATCTAGTCTTCATTTTTACTTGAATTGACGTAAACTTCGAAGGTATAATTGATGGCATTTTGATCCTTCATGGACTAGAATTTCAATGAACCTGTATGATCTAGATTGATTGTTCAGTTTTCAATAACCTGACTTTTCTAACCTGGGGCCTTATTGTGTGAGCGCTCTGAGGTTCGGCTTCGCTTTTCCGCACTCTCATGGCATGAGTTACTTGCGCGAGCAGGAGAAAAAACAGCCGAACATCAGAGCGTTTACACAATAGGGCCCCTGGTTCAGAGATAAATAATAATAAATAATAAATTGTTTATTTCCAAAAACCAAAACAGTACAGTACTACCACTATTAAATAAAATATCCTCGATCATTATTATATTCCGTTGATTTGTGTTACAATGTAGACAATTACGAAGGCGTCACCCTAAATTTGTGTTTCAGTACCTACTGGAAAACAGTGGGCCCCAAACTAGGCTAGGCCTGTATCTTGGGTACCCAAATGATGTTTACAATTAGAATTTCACAAAACACGCTGAGGTGTACGCATGTTAACACCGAAAACAGTTTTTACTTAGTCTATTGAAATAGCTATGACCTTGAATGACCATTCAGAATTCCAAAACATGAGATTGTATATAAGATTTACACCTAGATACCTACACATTACATTACACAAGTGAGTAGAACAGAAATGAAATTTAGATAAGCATAAAAATGCGGGTATGCATCTCTTTTCGAAATACCATAAAGTGCAGGCACGGTCGTATTTAAACATCGCTGCCAAGCAAGAGTGAACCATTCAAGAATAATTACGTGTGAATAAAGTTTAACTACAAGAATGTACCTATACATTGTGATAGCAGATAATTTATAATGTGGAAAGAGTTATTTAATTTTTCTAATGTGCTAATAAGTAGTTAAATTACAGTAATAAGTATTGAAGAATTACAATGATAGTTGTTAATGTTAAATTGTAATTAGGAATTATTATACATAAATTAATTTGAACTGAGTAAAGCGAAGTTTACTCGAATTGCTCGCATTATTATTGTTATTAAATTTGTGATCAGTATAGATGATTTCAAGATAAATGTGTGTGTGTATGTGTGTGTGTGTGTGTGTAACACTGCAATACGCAGGATCTCATGAGAGTCAAGGTTTGCAGTGCTACGTGTGTGTGTGTGTGTGTGAGTGTGTGTGTGTGCGTGTGTGCATTTTCCTAGTCAAGGAACCTTTCCGATTATCTCTATCGGCTCGAAAGTAGAAGCAAAAACCTCTTTACCCTTCATCTCAGTATATGCTATTAGTCTTTCTGTTTGCTCGCCGGATAGTGATAAAAGCCATTTCACTACCATTTTCTTAGAAGCAGCAAAAGTACTATGTTGAATGTTTATCTGTCGACAGGCAGAGTTGTACGTAAAGATATGAACGTATTTCGGCAGCCGGGCTGCGAACGTGGTATGCACTTTCGGTAGTGGAATATCGCAATGGCGGTTATTTCTGCGCAGTTTGATATTGCTCGACAGGTGGTGACTTTTGGCTATAGCGCGCATCACAAACAGCTGTCTGACTCTGAGGACAGAAGCTTCCGCGTACAGCTTATCAGTAGGGTATCGGCGTGGTTTGCCCAATAGTACTTTTAGCGCAGCTAAATAAATGGTAACTTTTAGTTTCGTAAAAAGCCTTACGGTACAATAAGTTTTTGAATGACCATCCAGCCATCCATTAGCCGTAAGACGTCCACTGCTGGACATAGGCCTCCCCTATGGATTTCCAATTAGACCGGTTGGACGCGGCCTGCATCCAGCGCGTTCCTACGATCTTCGGCGCGTTCCTACGACGCGTTCATACATATATCGGTGGACGTGGTCTCCATTTGAGAACTTTACTGCCCCATCGGCCATCTGTTTTCCAAACTATGTGCCCTGCCTACTGCCACTTTAACTTGCTAATTCGCTCGGCAATGTCGGTAACTTTGGTTCGTCTGCGGATCTCCTCATTTCTGATTCGATCTCGCAGAGAGACATCTAGCATAGCCCGTTGAATTCCCCATATATATTAATTTCCCAAATATTGTTTAATTAGAGATGAAAGTACAGATAAATGCAATCTCAATCTATCTCATGCAATAGGGGTGTTCAAAAGTTTAACTGAATTTAGAATATGACAACTTGACTTAATATTTGATGGATTGTACGAGTCTCAGTACGAGTAGACATGCAAATCCATAAAGGAGGTCATGTTCAATCACAGAGCTATTACAACCAGAGAGATAGCGCTGTTAAATTGTCGCTTGAGGCAATTCTCACCAGCAAAATGTACCTATGGACTTCACTTGTCTTCTCTGTATACGACAATCACTATCACTTGTTGTCACTGTCAAATATTTATGTAGGTATTGGTCTCTTACTATGGCTCCAAATAACGAGCGACGACGAGCTATGGAGAGGGCTATGCTCGGAGTCTCTCAGCGAGATCGAATCAGGAATGAGGAGATTCGCAGAAGAACCAAAGTTACCGACAAAGCCCAGCGGATTGGCAAGTTAAAATGGCAATGGGCAGGGCACATAGCGCGGAAGACTGATGACCGATGGGGTCGAAAAGTTATCGAGTGTAGACCACGTACCGGCAAGCGCAGCGTAGGACGTCCACCCACAAGGTGGACGGATGACCTCATTAAGACCGCAGGATCACGCTGGATGCAAGCCGCTACCAAGCGATCTTATTGGAGATCCATAGGGGAGGCTTATGTCCAGCAGTGGACGTCCTATGGCTGATAGATGGATAGATATTGAAATTTGACAAGGCTTTGACACTATCGGGATAAAACACGGTAGCTAGCCACTGAATCGAGATATTATTCATGTCTCTTTCTAACTCATGCCATGTTTCATCGATGCATCTCTTTCTTTCTTTTCTAGATCGAATTATCCCTCTGGTATCTCTGTGTGTTCAATAGTATAGGCCTTACAGCTGATTTAATAATGTTGTGATTATTAGTGAAAGGTCATTAAATTATCATATTAACTTTAGATTTTAATTGTAATTTCCTCAAATCTTTTATACCTCCTCCAGAAATGATAATATTAAATTACTAAATGCCACAACCAGTAACACAAAGCAAAATATGTAAAACTAGCAGACTCCGTATTTTTTTTATAATATAGCCTATGACACCCGGGGATTGTGTAGCTTCCCAACAGTGAAAGAATTTTTCAAATCGGTTCAGTAGTTTCGGAGCCTATTCAATGCAAACAAACAAACAATCAAATCTTTCCTCTTTATTATATTGGTATAGATCACAGAAATCATACAATGTATTCATACAGTGTATACTTTGCGCCTTATATCATACTAAATTAATATTCATTAATGCGTTTGCTAAAACGTATTACCTTGTTCATATGTTCCAGAACACACATAATGTCCACAGATCTTGGTAGATGGGCATGACACCTCGATCTGGTTACTCAATTTATAATTCTCAAAACACAACTACGCCAAACGTAAACGCCAATAATTGTACTTGCTTTAGTAAGATAGTTTGTTTATTTGCCTATTATAACTTGGTCATTGTCCTTACATTCCTTTTAAAGCACACCCCGTCGTTTTTCATTTTCAAATACGTTTCTCTATCCTAAGGTTGCCTGGAAGAAATCGCTTTTAGTGATAAGGCCGCCTGTTGTTGCCACTAGTTGTTTTAAGTTGTTCTTTCTTTGTTTATATTATCTGACGTGAACAATAAAGAATGTATCTATCTATCTATCTATCACCTGTGTCAAACGGACGGATGGATCGACAGCAAACAATACACTTCCTTGGCAGTCGGGTAAAATATTATGTTTGACGGGATGTTTATAGATTCACGAATTTCTTCGCGATTTACATTTAAACTTACGTCACGCTATTATTACTCAAGCAGCTCAAAAAATCACCTACTCCTAAGCATTCACACTACATTACAATGCCCACGATGTACAACGCAATGAAAACACACATAAATGCAGTATTTATCCGGTGCATAAGTTTAGTGTCTCTAGTGCCGGATTAGACAAAATTATCTTTCTATCTCTACGGTTACTATCAAAGGGATAAAAAAAGGGATTTTTTTCTACCAGACCGTGAGACGTCTAATTGTAGCAAATACCTGCTCACATACCTATCTCAAACATTAATTTTACGTAACATACATTAGCAAATAGTTTTGTGTGAGATCATATTAAGATTTCTACCTATATGTATACGAATAAATGATTCGTTGTACTCTGTAGTCTGTAAAGCCGGGGTGGTCTAGTGGTTGTAACGCTGGCCTGTCATTCTTGAGGTCGTGGGTTCAATCCCGGTCCCGTACCAATGAGTTTCTTTGGAACATTTGTGCGGAATTTTACACCACTGGCTTTTCCGTGAAGGAAAACATCGTGAGGCAACCTGCATACGTCCGTAGAAGAAATTAGATGGCGTGTGTGAACTGTGAATCCACTAACCCGCATTGGGCCAGCGTGGTGGATATGGCCCAATCAACCTTCGTGGGTAGGCCTACGTCCTGCAGTGGACTATTAAAAAGGCTGGTACAGTACAGTACTCTGTTAGTAATATTCTAGTAGCGCTCATAACGTAGTTTCACTAGGTGTTCGTTAGCGATCATCGAAGTTAAGCAACGTTCAGCACGGTCAGTCTTCGGACGCATGACAGCGGGTGGCATTTACAACTGAGCGCTATTGTGGCTTGGATGACACGTTAAATTGTAGACCCTGCTTATTTTAATGTTATTATTATAATTTCAGAGATCTTTGAGTGGCTTCCAATAGCAGACAGGCGTTTCGTAGGCAGACCACCAGCCCGATGGGTCGACGACATCAGATCCATCGCGGGACACGCGTGGATAAGATCAGCCCGAGACAGGGAAAACTGGCACAAGGGAGAGGAGGCCTATACCCAGCAGTGCGCAGTGGGTTGATACAGGCTGATGATGATGATGATGATGATTATAGTTTTGATTTTAAGCAGCGAGATTCGTACAACATTGAAATTTTTCTAGATCAAAACGACATGTCTCATCTCAAGAAGTCTTCGGCTATGACAGTATGACTTAAATCCTTCCCATCCATTGGGGAAGGCGAGCAAACACTCCAACAATGCGCGGCGAAGAACAATAGACAGACGAGGCAATCCAAAAATCATTTATTCATACCAAAGATGTGTTAAAAGGCGTGAAGTTCGGGCTACAAGGGTGACATCAGTATGAGCTTCTGCGCTGTAACTAATACTTGAACGCCATGGGCAAAGAAAGTTGAATAAACTACCTTTACCTACACTATCCCGCTCCTGGGCAAAGGTCTTCCCCATTTCCTTCCATGAGTCGCCATCCATCGCACCGTCTTGCCAACCCCTCTCGAATGAGTCAATATCGTCACGCCAGCGTTTGCGAATTTTTTGATTGATGACGTTATCGATGAACATACACAAAAAATACATACAGACGAACATAGAACCTCCTCCTTTTTGGAAGTCAGTTAAAAATAACCCGTGTTGAGCATGCGATAAAATACATGTAAGTATAGTGATTACAACTAAATTGTTTGCTCGTTCAGGTATCGATCCTACGACCAATTATATCAAAAACAGAGGTTAGGCCATTAAATAAAGGAATTAATTCACCTATACAGGGTCATAGGTATTCAACGCAAAACCTTTTAAGGGTGAGTCTAGTACATCTAGTCAAACAACTTTTGTTCTAGATCTCTTGGAAAATTACGAAGATAAAATCAGCTTTTTCATATAAAAAGTTCGTCAACGCGCGGCAAAATGTATGGAGAAGCGAATTTAATTATTGCGAATTTATACGAAGTCGTAGTACAAAAGTTGATTGTCTAGATGTACTAGACCCGCCCTAGGTTTTGCGTTTAACACCTATGACCTTGTATAATTCACTTATATCTAATTAACTTTATGCACTCACAGATGCACTCAAGCACATACTAAAACTGAAATAGCACTGGGCGACCACGTAGCGAGATGCACCGACCAAAGCTGAACTCTCAAAAGCACAAAATGGAGCGGGCCACGAGGAAAAAGAATCGTGGGGGAGGCCACAAACACGTTGGGCGGACGACATAGTAACGACAGTGGAAGAAACTGGATAGAAGTAGCACAAAACAGGAAAAAATTGAAAAAATTGGAGGAGGTCTTAGACCCAGCAGGGGATTCGTATAGAAATTAATTACTGTATTTACTATCGCTAGATTTAATTTGATTCTACTAACATTGTTTCAATTTGTATACATGTTTAGGTTTACAGGAAATAATAAAATCGGCCAAGTACGAGTCGGACTCGCGCACGAAGAGTTCCGTACGGTATGGGAGCCCCATTCCTCGTGCCGTTATTACTAGCGAGCAAAAAACTAATAAAAATCACGTTTGTTGTATGGGAGCACCCCTTAAATATTTATTTTATTCTGTTTTTAGTATTTGTTGTTATAGCGACAACAGAAATACATCATCTGTGAAAATTTCAGCTGCCTAGCTATCATGGTTCATGAGATACAGCCCGGTGATAGACAGACAGACGGACATCGAAGTCTTAGTAATAGGGTCCCGTTTTTACCCTTTGGGTACGGAACCCTAAAAAGGGTACCTATATTTTTTTTAAGATTTACAAAAATATATTGGTGATTGGTATTTGTCCGTGATTGAGTTACTGCTCAACAACCTGTACAATGCACGTTTCCTACAAAAATATGCAAATATTGGAAGTTGAAAGCCTTAATGGTTCCGCAAACAGGACTTCTCTTCAGTTTCGTGGGTAAAAGCACGTGAATGGACTTTGAGGTTTTTTGCCTTTACGCTTGAGTTTACTGCGCTCTTGTACTGAACGTTTTTAAAACTTTTATCACTCTTATATGAGACTTACGAAGCACTTATTGCAGTACTTTCACTGAGATAAACGTAAAGCTTTTTATTATTCACATTTAATTACTTTAAGTTTTATATTTTACAGGTTTCGAGGCAGTTTTAATTACATTTTCAATATGTAATTAAAACTGCCTCGCTGAAGGCTGATTCACACTTATCAGACACTAGATTGTATAGACTGTATTAGACATATAAATAAAATAATAATTTATAAAAAAAATGTGACAAACCTTCCTCTTGAATCACTCTATCTATTAATAAAAGCCGCGTTAAAAACCGTTGCGTAGTTTTAAAGATATAAGCATACATAGGGACAGACAGACAGGGAAAAGACTTTGTTTTATACCATGTAGTGATAGTGAAGCCACCGTCACGTCACATTACCGTCACAGTCACGGCACCGTGCCGTCACAATGAAAAATATTATTGCATACATTCTCTATGAACGTATCCCCACCATGTCAGTTAAAGGAGTCTCTTCTAGGTAACCTTGGTATGGAAATATAAATACATTTTCGATTGTTATGCAGTCATGTAAAAATATAAAATAAATGAATAATTAAATAAATATTAGGGGACATCTTACACACGCTCTCTGATCCCAAACTAAGCAAAGCTTGTGATATGGCTGCCAGAGACTGATACTACATACTACATATACATATTTATAAATAAATACTTATACAGATAGTACCTAAATAACACCCAGACAGAGAGTTAACACCTATGTTCATCACATAAATATTTGCCCTGGATGGGAATCGAACCCATAACTCATCTCAGTACCATCATAATCATATCAAACCTTAGTCCTTAGTTCTTAACCACCTCTGTTCACATGCAATTTCAAATGAAACAAAAATGTTTACCAACTTGTAGGAAATCCATGCCTCCCCAATGGATTTCCTACAAGTCGGGTCAAAAATGTCTTGCATCCAACACATTCCTGCAATTATGATCAGTTCATTAATACAGAATAAAAGTCCATAAAAATAACATAAATACCTATAGCGTAAACTCAAATTTGCCTTGTAATAAATTAGTGAGATACAAACAATTCCCTATATTATTGACCGAGCTTTAGCGAGGTCTCTGAGTCTACTGGGACGAGCCGGCACTTGAGCTGTCAGATGTGTGTTTGTACGTTTCTTTGTTCGACGATTACTCAAGTACCGCTCAGCTGATCTCCGAGAAATTTAGCATGCACGTAGTTTATATATATAGAATTTTTAAGTTCGAATATGAGCATCTTCTGTTCAGTGGTGTCGAAGATACCAGGACCGGTGTTAAAAAAGAGGCAAAACGGCGCCACTTTCTGCGGGAGTTGCGGAGTAATATTACTGCACGCTCGAGTATTTTAATTTATTTAAAATTGTAAGAATAACCGCTCATGTTCACGCATAATTCAGAATAATATTTTGTTTGTAATTGTTAAGGCAAATTTCATGATAACATTTAATTTGTAAGAATTTTTATGTAATACCAAGCCCATTTTGGACGCCTAGCGCCACCTAGTGCTATCAAAGTGTAAACTTCACTTAGCGGTTGTTTTTAGGGTTCCGTACCCAAAGGGAAAAACGGGACCCTATTACTAAGACTTCGATGTCCGTCTGTCCGTCTGTCCGTCTGTCCGTCTGTCCGTCTGTCCGTCTGTCCGTCTGTCCGTCTGTCTGTCTGTCACCGGGCTGTATCTCATGAACCATGATAGCTAGGCAGCTGAAATTTTCACAGATGATGTATTTCCGTTGCCGCTATTACAACAAATACTAAAAACAATATAAATAAATATTTAAGGGGGGCTCCGATACAACAAACCCGAATTTTTTGACGTTTTTCGCTCTATATTAATAATGGTACCAGGTAGATGCTTGAAATTTTCACAGAATATTTAGTTTTTCATTCCCTTTAATAATAAAATTAAAATAAAATAAACATTTAAGGGGTGCTCCCATACAGTACGGAATCCTCCGTGCGCGAGTCCGACTCGTACTTGGCCGATTATTGTAACTCTTTACTCAGGTCAATGTCAGAATAATTCATGTTTGGGCCGTATTGACGGGTGTCGCCACTTTGTATGAATTAAACTCATAGCTTGCTTTAGACCGATTCCGCGACTGTTCGCAATTAATTCATTCTCATCTCACGTCAGTACGGGTAGCATGGCAAAGGGAACAAACAATTTTATCTACTTTTAATGTCAGTTGTCATTGTCAATGCATACTTTATTTCCACTTCGAAGGGATATAATGATGGAAAGACAAATTGTCCCTTTGCCATGCCAAAGAATATATAATAATACTACGTATAGAACGGCCACTCGTTACCCCCCACCCGTTTGAGTCTTCCTCACTTCCACCCCGCGCTACGTACCGCATCGTGTACTCTGCGCGCGGGCTGCACTGGCCGGTGGATTTTCTAATAAAAACTAACTAGACTGTGACAATAGGGAACACTTGTACTGTGTATGGTTGAATATCAATGATACGTAACAAAACAAGAAAGTTTAATGTTTCCCTAAGGATAAATAATAGGAACTTATTTTACATTATTTGGTAACTTCCTCTTGATATTATCTTACAAAAGAAGTAGATCGGTTACTTTTTGTTAAAATGCTTCCAAATTAAGTAATTGTTATACTTTTTTAAGCACTAGATTAATTTTCATTTTTGCAAATTAAGTACGCAACTGTCTCACTCACGCGGCATGTCGTCACGTTGTGGTGATCGCTGACAGCCATAGACGTTCCGCACACAAATGCGCGTGTAGCGACCGTGCGTAAGTGTGTTGTCTGTGAGTAAGTACTGTGTAGGTGTGCGTAAGACAGCAGATTTTGTATGAAAAATCGCGGAGTGTCCGGGCTGTGGCCATGCTACCCGTGCAGGAGCGTTCAGATAGAGTAGGAGTTGTCGCAAACATTATTGTTCTATGAAGCCCGATATGCTATATTATGCGACTTCTGCGATTGTTAGATTCCATTCAGTATGACCAGTGTAGCATAATTCAAACATTGTAGCAGAACAATAGCAATTTTAGGCAGAAACTTATATTTTAAATATTTCACCTAATGTAATCTATTTCATTCAAAATTGTTTAAATAATCGACCAAGTACGAGTACGACTAGCGCACGAACGGTTCCGTACTGTACGAAACCCCCTTAAATATTATTTTATTTTAATTTAATTATTTATTGTTAAATTGAATATACAACTAAATATGCTGTGAATATTTCAAGCATTTACCTGTTACCATTATTGATATCGAGCGAGAAACGGCTAAAACTTCAGGTTTGTTGTATGGGAGCCCCCCTTAAATATAAATTTTCAGCTTTCGTTTTTACCCTTTGGGTACGGAACCCTAAAAAGAATTCGCCTAACTTTCATACCAATTTTATTATTATTTTTTGAAATCACAGTATTTATGACATAAAATAGGAATAGCGCGAGGTCTAAGTCCGGGGCGGACTACTAGTAATATAGCTGATTATAATAATCTCCGTCAGGCAAAACTTATAAAACATTTCATAAACTTAACTAAATATTACAACTACTATGCTAAATGTACAAACCTAAACAAATTAAAAATAAAAAACACTTGAGCTAAAAAAAATGTTCGTCATATTAGCTAGCCAAAAACCACATCATATGAATCGATGCATCAGTCTCAGACCAAATAAAAAAAATCTGCCAAGTACGAGTCTGACTACTGTATGGGAGCCTCCCTTATTTTTTTTTTTAATTTAATTATTTATTATTAAAGTAAGCATGTCTTAGCAATAGGGTCCCGTTTGTAGCCTATGGGTACGGAACCCTACAAATCAAGACAGAATGTTGTGAACAAACAAGTAAGGCCGGAAAAACTATGCCTTGCTGTGTACAGACACAACACACACATGTACACCTACAAAAGAACTATGCCTTGGCTCGTCAGTCGAACTATGGCGGCGCAACAACGACGCACTCACACATGTAAAAAAAAAACCGGCCTCACTTGTCTGTTCACGACGTTCCGTCTTGATTTTTTTATTTGGTCTGAGGCATAAATTAGACTGTTGTCTAATTCATCATAAACTAATGCGTAATTTAATCAAGTTGATTAAATTTTTAATGACGTATTCTAATACAGTCTAATTTATGCCTCAGACCAAATAAAAAAATCAAGACGGACTGATACACAAGCACACAGATATACAAGACGGACTGATACAAAAGCACACAGATATACGTTTACCCACGGTACAGTTATAACACCCCTCTCTTTACATCGAGCCTCTCTCAACTACCGTTTAGCGCCAGATCAGCGCTAAACTCCTGTACAACTTGTAATTGATGTTAAAATACTTGGCCAATGTTGTTTACTCAAAAATGTAGCTAAAACTCCCGAGCTTTAGGGAAATTAAGTGGGTAGGGGCAAAATTGCCCCAATCTCGTTCGTTTTTATAATCCGCCGTATAAATTAGGCTATAATGATACTTCCCGTTTTATGTGCCGGTTTAAGGTATTTTCTTTTTATGTGCATGGATTTATAATGATGATTTTGAAATATGGAGTTTGTGGCGTAAGTTGTATAGGAAATTGTTCTAGGGGGAAATTGTATTAGTTTGAAATACGATAAGTATATCTACCTTAGTCAAGTCGCAGCTGTAAAATCTTGAGCTTCAATATAAACACACGTACATAACTGTTCGATTTTAACCGAATGTTCAGCGTCTTAGGAATGAGGTATACAACTTTTTTGGTCTTTTTTTACCAAAGCAAAGCAAAAGTCTTTGTTTCAAGTCGATGATGTTGATTTTCCTTCGCAGGTCGTACTGAAATTTTTCATTGTCTGTAACCGGTTACAAAATGATCTCGAGGAAATTTGGCACACAGGTTCTATATTATATCAATGGATTTTTTATGTCGTCAGCGACTTTTTGTACAAGGGGTATTTCCCACAAAAAGTAAGAATTAATTTGCTGTCGAATTAGTTAGAGATGTGTCGCGACATATACTGTTCGAAAAACTACTAGTTCTTTTATCGTACTTCAAGAAAATTCGGAAACTATAATATAAAGCATCATATCTGAGATCACCAAGCAAGCGTTTTAAGGCCTCCGAGTCAGTTTTTCTCAGTTAAATTCAGTAATTATGTAGGTAATGTGAGTTAGGTAAGTTTGTTTAGGCCGGGTGGCTAGCTCTGCGAAATATGGGCTTGGTTCTGTGGCCTTTTTGTTAGGTCAATAACCTGTATTATAAGAGCCAGATACTTATCTATTTCAAATGAAATTAAAATGTATACCAACTTTTTTTAAATAAAGAATCTGCAACAAAACATCACCCAGAAAATGAACAGAATCGTCGAAGCAGACGCAAATACAGCAATCTTCATTACTCGCCGAAGGTATTGAGTTCTCAATGATACAATTTTCTGCCCACCTCGCTCGCGCACAAAGAATGCTGAAACATCTGTCGACTGGAACAAAAACTCATTGTGCGTGATATAAAAGTCGTACAGAGTAAATCAGTATGGACGCTTATGTTTTTTACTCGTAAAGATAAACCTAGCGTGGAAAGGAATATATATAAAATAGTTTCTTTGTAGAATCTTCATAAAATGCTTTTCTTTTCTTTTCTATTCTCGTCCCACACCTAATGTTTTATTTATCTGAAACGTAACATCCTAACCAATAGACTGACTAGTGTTTTTTGTTAATAAGCTGAAGTAATTTTGATAGAAATGATAGAAACTAGCATTTACCCGTGGGTCCCTCCGCGTGATGTGATCTTTTGTGTTAAGCCTTAAGAACCTTTTGCGGAATAAAGCGTTTTGTGTTTAAGTATAGTCGTGAGACGCCCAATAAAAAAAATAGTTGAGACTAAAAATAGTATTAATAATTTATTGAATTTTTGTTAAAAAAAATAATGTTAAAGAAATTTAAACTATCAAAATCCAGTAAGATATTAACCTTGTCATAGTAATCTTATCGTTAACGCACTATAAATTAATAGATCAAGTGAAAAAGTGCGGTGAACCGTATTGCCTAGTCAAGTATGGCCTCATGCTCAGCCGCGGTATTTTGTCATCAGTGTGGCTAATTTATAATTAGGTGATTACACTGTATCGAATATATTCAGTTATTGAAACGTAACATTGTGCCAAATATTGTAAGATTTAAGATGTCCCCTAATATTTATTTATTTGTTTCTAGCGACCCGCCCCGGCTTCGCACAGGTGTATTATACAAATAAACCATCCTCTTAAATTACTGTTGCGTTGCGTAGTTTTAAAGATATAAGCATACATAGGGACAGACAGAGCGAGAAGAGACTTTGTTCTATACTATGTAGTGATAAGCCAAAAATGAAGATAAAACTAGTAGTTTTTCAAGCAGTAGACTTTACAAGTACCTATTTATTTGTAGCATTTTCAACTAATCCATTCTGTCGAAAAATGAAATTTTATACAATTCGCACTTTTCAAAATATTTTTCACTAAACACAAAAATTCGAGGATCTCATATCGCTCCTGACCGATTTAGTTTATACTCGTAAACCTTGTTTCGGATATTACACAATTATGCCAAATATTCTAAAATTGGCTGAGTTAAGGCGCTACAGAAAACATTTCACCCTTTTTCAAGGAAATATCTCGCCATACGAAAATTTTTAAATTATAATAAGTGTTAGATGTCTTATTTTTTTAATTATAGTACTTGCGTTAGATGAGTATTCTATGCGCAAAACGACATAGAATTAATAAATTCTCTAAAATTCGGAGAGATAGTGTAAAAATTTTGCCATCCGACAGTGGAGAAGCTTCGTATGCTTCCCTCTCTCGATCAATAACACACAACCGAATTCAAACTTGAAAAATGAATCTTTGAATTGGCCAAATGCGAATTGGACTCGCGCACGGAGGGTTCCGTACCGTATGCCCCTTAAATATTTATTCTGTTTTATTTTTTTTATTTATTATTGAAGTGATTAAACAACTAAATGTTCTGTGAAAATTTTAAGCATCTGCCTGTTACTATTATAAATATCGAGCGTAAAACAGCTAAAAAATAAGTTTGTATGGGAGCCCCCCTTAAATTATTATTTTATTCTGTTTTTAGTTCTTGTCGTTATAGCGGCAACAGAAATACATCATCTGATCAGCTGCCTAGGTATCACGGTTCATGAGATACAGCCTGGTGATAGACAGACAGACGGACAGCGGAGTCTTAGTAGTAGGGTCCCGTTTTTACCCTTTGGGTACGGAACCCTAAAAATGAAAGATTAGAAAGTGTTTACATCACCTGTGGTACTGCTCTGTTCTGTAAGTCCCAGCCATCAGGGGGATTGATGTATGCGTCCCATTTGCATATTAATAATATATTACACCCCGGCCTGCGGGGATTTTTAATAACGCACGTGTTTTTTTGATTTATGACTCGTATAATATCATAATACGTGCGTGAGGTTCTCTTTTAAATTTGTCATAGAAAGTTCGCAGTTATTACTCAAGTTCGAATTGGAGCGTGTGAAATGCTGAACTGTGTATTTGCTAATGTTTGAATTCGTGTACGTAAAGGAATATGAGTTAAAATTGTAATTTTCTGTAAGATTTTTCTCATAATCTATTGTATTTTACAAGCTTTTATTTACTTTCACCTGTCCCGTTGTCTGACGTTCTGTAATCAAATCTTGCAAGTTAAATTAGATCCACTTCCAGGTTACCGTTTGAGCTGAAATTGCTGGTGCAGATCTGATGATGTAGCTTAGAAATGATACGACACAACCACTCGAGTTTGAGTTCATTTGAATGGTCTTGGCGAGTAGTTGGTCTTTCAATGGTAACCAGGGTCTGATGATGGAGCTGGAAAGTGGTCATAGAAACTCTGTAATGAAACGACGCAACCCTATCGAATCTCGGCTCGTTTGATTCGTCTTGGCGAGTACTTGTACAGTAAAAGCATGCTTTTTAATTTAATACTTGTTAAGTTATGGGTCCCGGTTGGGTAACTATTCAATCTTGTCAAAGTCTATCGGGCAGTTTAAAATATATGACACTAGCACTAGCCACCTAACCTAGAAACCGGTCAGAGAGCGCACAATCAAATTTTACAGGAATTTTCAAAAAAACTATGTTGGTTATGGTAAGATCTGCTCCTGACTTTGGCTAGTACAAAAGTATCTAGACTAGAGACAAAATGTTTCTGAGACGTAACTTGGCAAAAAAACTTCATAGCCTGGAGCATCGCCGTAGGGTTGTGAGTCTGTCCATTTTCTATAGCATTCTTTTTAAATAGTGTGTAGCTACACTACCTTATTTTACCATCCCCTTTTTACTACAGGACAAATAGAAAGACGCCTCACTACCACCCCTACACTGTCGATTTTCCTTCGATACGTACGAGGCGGTTCGACTCAGCATTTCTGATTCGTACCGCCAGGGAATGGAACGGTCTTCCTGCTTTCCTGTTTCCTAAGAGATTTAATTTAAAGCTTTTCAAGATCAGAATGGATCATCTAAGTCTGCGTGCTTCATCTCCGACCACAACGTCGCTTGCCATCAGGCGAGTTGGTGGTCAAGCACGGACTTATTCTCGTTATAAAACCTATGTTTTTAACGACCTACGTGATATTTTATAAATTAGCTGTCATAATACATTAAATTTATTTTAATTAATATTTAGATTGATGAAGCAAATATTTTGAAACACTACAAGTAAGAAAACTGAATACGTTTTATGGATTATTTCTTGTATTTGATTGGATATATCACCAAAATGAAGGAAAACAAAACTGTTCATAACAGTCATAATCAATTATTAATTAATAAGACTTTTATTTTAGATATTTAATTAACTTAAACTAAACCATTTATTACCACTACTACTTATACTAAATTTACAAACCTAAATAAATGAATAATAAAACATAAAAAAACATGAATAAAAAAAAAGGATAGTGTATAGATGACGATGAAAACCCTAATCTAATAGCCCACGACCAGCGGGCACAGTTCCCAAAATGCTGGCGCCATTAACACGTTGGATGGCAATACTGATCCTTTGGGCAAAACCAAAAAGAAATCAAATCATTTATTTTGACATAATAAACGTGTTACAGTAGTACATGATCCATAGGCTCCTGAACTAGTCTAAGACTGTGTCTCAGGAGCCAGTGGCTTCTCCATATTAATATTTAAAAAAAGCATGCCAAAATAAAAATAAAAAGTAGACTTAACTAATTTGGAAAAAAACGTAATCTTAAAAACTTACATGAAAAAAAAATAATTTAATTTAGATATAAATTGTAAATACTAAAATTATAAATTGACGAAAAAATATATATTTCAAACCAAAGATTATATAAAAAAGAAAACTTGACTTGTCTTAAATAATTTAGAAAACAAAAACGAAATCTGATAAATTAAATTTAAACATATGAATTGAGCTATAAATTAAATATACTTATTTACTTACATTAACATAAAAAAATAATACAAAACAAAGATTATATAATAAAGAAAACATTAAACAATAATTTGAAAAATGAACAAAAAAATTTTTTTTATTTTTTATTTTTTTTTTTTTTTTTTGGACATCTTAAACATTAAAACTATAACAGATACGTACTGCTTTAGACTACAGTAATCTTTAATCTCAAGCAGCTTATGAGTCCGTGTAAGTACTACTCGTACAGCATATAAGCGGCACCTGCAAGCGATTCAATAATGCAGTGCGGGGAGTAGGTGCATCAAGTTTTAGCTTCCAGGGCTCTTCATGGAGTCTCCAGAACTTTAGATACTTTGCGAGCAGACACTTAGCAAAACAGCTGTGGAGAATGATCTGAAGTTCTATAACAGTAGTTAGAGCTAAATTCTCTCTTTTCTCAGACATGCTTTAGGTATTTTGAGAGTTTTTATTATGATCTTTAAAAAGTGTACGAAATAAATTGAGCAGAATACTTACTCACATAGACGTGAATACTTATTTTACTCAATTCAACCCGTGATTCAACTGATTTCTTATATGCTACTTTTCCGTGATAAATATTTGCGTAGTTTGTGCAAAAAGAGAACCGTCGCGGCGTTACGGTGAGCTTGTTAGTTGACCGTAACGCCACAAGATTTGAATCGGCAGCCAAGGTACCAACTATACTTGGTAGACGCGAGTTCTGATGAAAACCGAATCGGTGTCTACCAAGTATCAAACACTTTTTTGTACTAGCAATAACAGAGCAGTGTTGTCAACGTAACAAAATTAGTAAAATGGCACACGGGCGACCTCACCTACGACGATTCTCTTTTTGCACAAAGTCTACGTGGCTGAAAACATTGAAAAATAGTCCCGAAAACTTGATTGTGGTAAGTACTTCATTTTTGTAGTTCTATAGAAATACATACAAAGGTTTTTAAAACCTTTTAATTCAAACCTAACGTTTTAATGATTTTTTTTAAATTTTGCGTAAATATTTTTTTGGCACTACACTGGTGTAACAAAGCAGTGTAACAACGAACCCAAATCGATCTAAACTATTCATTTAAAACAGTTAATTTATTTATTTACTACCCTTACAGTAAATAAATTTATTCTTACTAAATTCACCTGAATTTATTTTCATTTTTCACAGATTAAATACCACAAACATCTCTTGCAGAGCCATAAACTACAAATCAAAACATAATCGCATCCATGTTTTACATTTAGAGTTTTGTCATAAAGTAATTATTCCTCAAACCCGCAGATATCTAATAATAACAAATTGATAATGCTATTATCACTTGCGATAATTCTCAACCACTAAAATGCATGGAAAATCTAGCAAAGCTGCTGTCAAAACTGTCAAATACGTATTGAAATTTGACGTTATCTTCATAAAAATCCGACATTATCCACCCAATCAAAATATTTATCAGGCCTCTTTCTAACTTATGCCATATTAAATCGATGCATCTCTTTCAGATTTTCTCGATTAACCACATTATCCCTCTGGTATCTCTATGCTTTAACCATTTAATTCACACTTAAATCATATATGTACTCTACTCACATATTATAAGCATAATAATATGCAGAATTTCCAGCTCCAACCGACCCTCGTTTAGCGCGTCAATCAAGACTTAGCCACATCAGTTAGACGTGAATAGAAACTATTGCTTATATGTACATCAATTGCACGTCAATCCAGGCTTAGTATTGCTTAGTGTATCGGTTTGATGTGTAATTGGCTCGCAGTTGTACCTCTGCCCTCGGTAATGACAGGGTTAAGTACCCTCACTGGTGAAAGGGTTAAGTAGTGTAATTGATGATGAGGTTTAGAACTTATTCAAATCGCATTCGAATTTATAGTACTACCTAAGTACCTACATTTTGGGATATATGTCTTGTCTACTGGGTGGTTTTGAACTGGGGACTCTGCAGTTACTTACTTTGATACCAAAATTTATCATAATGTCTAGTTTAATGATCTAAAAATATTTCCGATATACGAATGTCATATTAACGAATGTTATACGAACGATTGCAGGCCTATCTGGAATAAACCAATAATCGGCCAAGTACGAGTCGGACTCGCGCACGGAAATATTATTAAATATTTATTTTATTTTAATTTTATTATTTATTATTGAAGTGAATACATTATTAACTAATTTTGTGAAAATTTCAAGCATCTGCCTGTTACCCTTTTAAATAGCGAGCTAAAAACACTTAAAAATCAGGCTTGTAGTATGAGAGACCCCAGAAATATTATTTTTATTCTGTTTTTAGTATTTGTTGTTATAGCGGCAACAGAAATACATCATCTGTTAAAATTTCAGCTTTCTAGCTATAACGTTTCATGAGATACAGCCTGGTGACAGACGTCAGTCTGTCAGACGGACAGCGGAGTCTTAGTAATAGGGTCCCGTTTTTCCCTTTGGGTACGGAACCCTAAAAAGCGCTTTCAATACCTACAGTTTTTAAAAATCTACGAGGAATCAGTTTTTGAACCTGTAATATATTTTTCTTTCAAACGATATTCCTCCACATGACGTGGATTTTGTGGCTTCGTTACGTGCTACTTTTACCATTCACTATACTTATATGTAAACGAATTATAACTAAAACAAGAAAGGCATACATTAGGTATATCAGCAATTTGCTCTGATGCCGGCACTACAATACGGCATCGGTACCCCTGCCTGTAGTAAAAGCCGTTATTTTAATCGTTTAACCAAGTCAGAGTCCTTCAGGCGGCCTAAAAACTCTGACACCAGGGCTAGCCACCCGGCCTATACGAACTTACTTACTTTAGTAAGAGCCTATTATAAAGGGACCCCTAGGCTCGTGGGTGGTCAGAGTTCGGGCTCTGGCTATCCTCACAAACGGGCCCGAGGTGGACGACAGCGTGTGTGGCAACGCTGTCGTAGAGGACCGCACAAATCTGGTTCGACTACCAGGCGAGTAGACACACAAAGTGCTGGGAGCACCGGTGCGATCCTTCTGGAGATCCCGGAGCTTCCAAGAAGGCACAAAGGCTGGCCACCGAGAGGGTTTTAGTAGGTACAATGCTACATAACCCGAATGCATTATTATTGTAGTATTTGAATGTACATGTGTATATTGATTTGTTTGTATATATTTTGTTTATTTATGACCCTTCATTCAAGTATTCTTTATTTTGTTTCAATTAATTTCGCTATTATTGTAAACCCCGTCCCTTACCTTCCTGTATAATCCTTTCCTCTCTTAATCAGGTTGCCTGGAAGAGATCGCTCTAAGCGCTAAGGCCAACGATTGTCGCACTATTTTAGTTATATTATACTCATTTATTGTTATATTGTCGATTGTGTAAACAAAAAAGCGTTTCTATTCTATTCTATGCACCCCAAATCAGTCGGGCATCGTATGAAGATTTCCGCCTCGTAACAAAAAAAAGGTATATCAGCAATACAGAGGCAATTATCAAAATATAATTAGATTCACCTCTTCCACCTGAAAGCTAAATCTGCCTTCACATCCAAAACCTACCTCAAAAGGAGTTAAGTTATTAATTTTTCAAATTCTTAGACAGCTCTATTAAATTCCCGCCCACCGTATCCTGCAGCCTTGACGCTGGCGTTACACCTACACGGCATAACTCGACGTCTGAGTTACGGGCCCAAGTTATACGTTCTTCATTAATTATCTTGCCTTGAAATTGCCACATATGGAGCGACACGACCTATTTGCACACTTTTTGGCAGTGACTCAGATTTTGCCATCACAATTTTGTGTCAAACCGCAACCGTGACGCAACGCTTGAGTAGCAGCTGTGTTGTTATATTCTAATAATTATTTCTCGCAAAAAATGGCAAAACCTCACTATGGAAACTAACGTGGTTTTCGTACATTTGAATTAAGTAAAACACAGGTGTTACTCACGTTTGATTTTAAGTAGTAGAACGCACCGCAACCGCTGTCATCGCGAGCGCTGCGCGCCGCGGCTCGCAGTGCTATGCGAGACGAGCCCGCGTGCTAGTACTCCAACCTTGAGGAAGATCGCCAAATGCGATCGAAACTATAGTAGTATCCTACTAAAAATCAAACGTGAGTAACACCTGTGTTTTACTTAATTAAAATGGCAAAACCGTCGTTCATCGTGTACAAAATTCGAATATTTCGCCCGAATTGTTTACATTATTGTTGATTTTTCAAAAACAGCTCAGCCGATTTATGTTATATTTAAATGGGAATATACCCTTTCAAACTAAAAAATAATTTATTGATTCGGTTCACAATTGGCGATATTATCGATGAACATACACAAAAGAAAAAACATACAGACGAACATAGAACCTCCTTCGTTCCTCCTTCTTGAAAGTCTGTTAATTTAAAAAATAAGTATATGTAGTATATCAGTCTCTGGCAGCCATATCACAAGCTTTGCTTAGTTTGGGGTCAGAGGCCGTGTGTAAGATGTCCCCAAAATATTTATTATTATTTTTGTGGTAATGAACAACGTTCCTCTCCTGCAACAGGAGGTTACTAAGCACGGGCCGAGGCCAAGTGCATTTTTTTTTATATATTTAAAAATTTACGTACAATTCTACAAGTGTTCAGTATAGCAGCTTTTTGTAGGAGTATATATGTTGTGGATGGGATTTCTAAAGTTTTTAAGCTAGTGTGGAGTGTTTTGGGTATTACACCCGTCGTGGATACTATTATTGGTACTGTTCTTGTGGTATTGACACGCCATTGGGTTTTGATTTCTATGGACAGATCGACATATTTGGCAACTTTTTCTGAATGTGTAGACAAGAGGTTGTGTGTATTGCATACAGCTATGTCAATAAGAAATACTGATTTATTTTGCTTGTTTAGTACTGTTATGTCGGGCCTATTATAATGTATGGTTTTATCTGTAACAATTGTCCTATCCCAATACAGTTTATAGTTTGCGTTTTCGAGAATAGTTTGTGGCTTATACTTGTAATAAGGTACTTTTTCTTTTACTAATTTGTATTTATAAGCTAGGGATTGGTGTACTATTGCTGCTAGTTGATCGTGTCTGTGTTTGTAATCAGTTTGGGCTATTGTTTTACATGCTCCTGTGATGTGTTGTATTGTTTCCGAGGTTACGTGACATTGTCTGCATTTATCATTATAATTTGGACGGCGAATAATATAGCGTTGGTAGTTTCCTGTATCAATAACCTGGTCTTGTATGCCTAACATGAAGCCTTCAGTTTCTGGAAAAAGCTCGCCACGCCGTAGCCATGCGTTTGACGCAGTTTTATCAATATGCGACTGCTCCAGGTCATGGCGATGCCTCCCGTGTAGAGACTTTTGCTTCCAAGCTTCTATTTTATTTTCATTTATTATTATTATTATTAATTAAAATGTACAAAAACCACGCTACCATAATCGATTTGTTCTAAACTTCCGCCTACCGCGTCCCGTAGTTTTGACACAAAGGTATAGAACAGTAATTATAGAATTTAGCCTCGCACTAAATTTCCAATCAAATTTTTATAGTTTACTAGGTTAAGAGTACTGAGCATACAATCATAAAATGAGGACAGATCCAAATGGAGCTTCAAGAGCCAACTTGAATTTTATTTCTGGCAGAAATCTCGAAAACTATGCACTTTAGGGCAAAAAATAATAAGAGCATTATGATAGGAAATAAAATTTCGCATCCTTTATTGCTTGTATTTTTTTTTGTAAATTACGAATAATTTTAGTACCGCTTACGATTTATGGCCCGTTTAATGAAAAAGTTTTTCTTGAAAATTTAGTGCGAGGTAGAATAAATAACACCGCTGTAACAAACCTCAGATGGTTTGATCGTCCACATCTGAGTAATTGGGCATAGGAGGAAGGCATTCTTGTAGATCAGAAGTCTCTTACATGAAGTTATAATTCTTTCTAATAATATCTAAAGAAACTTTCCATTTAAATAAAACATTTTAAAAAAGCAACAGATCTTCAATCTAGGTATGAAAACTCTTTGCAGAATTTGAGAATTTAAAAATAAGAGAAAAAAAAGAACAGAGAATTTGACGTGACTGACAGGAGAAAACTATAAACTACTTCACTTGAGAAAATTATAGGAAAATGTAGGAATATTTCATTTTTTAGGATATTTTTAGTTTTGTACCGCAAGATTCAGAGAAAGGAAGAGCAGAGAAGAGTTTACTAACTAGGAGAATTTTGATCCTGGTCTAAAAAGTGAAAGTTTGAAGACAGTTGTTTTCTATTGAAGGACGAAGATGTTCCTAGAGGATTTGGTTTCGTATAATCGTATCACTAATTAAATAGATATGTCATAGTAGATATAGAATTGTTCAGCAGATAAAGTTCCGGCGAGTCGGCCAGATCAGCACTGCATTGGACTTTTGAATGATTTAGTGTTGATTTAGTTGTTAATGTACAAGAGGACATCTAAGGAAAAGAGGAGATCTATCATAGAAAGATAGGCCTATGTCCGCCACACTGGTTCGATGTGGTATGGTGAATACGAGGTTGAACGAGAATTTCACGAAGCTACGCTACACTTTAGAGGCAGGAATACACTAACTACGCAAAACAGTTGCGGGTTGAAAAATACACAAATGTCTTCAGATTCCTATGGCGGTCTTGCATAAGTTGACTTACGATGTTTCCTACTCTATAGAAGTATGTTACTGACGAAACTATCCTTCATTGAGCATTTACTCACGAGTAGAAGATAGAAGCTTCTAACACTCGCCCTTTATGATCTCTATGTATGAATTACAAATGTTTTAATTGTTTGTCTTTTTCAGCTTCGACTAAATGTGAACATGAAATCTTATAAAGATATTTATAATCCAAGCGGATTAAGAATACAATTCCCTGACATAACGACATGACTACCTACAATTTGCGAAGGACAGGGTGTTCTTAGATAAAATGTCATTTATTTATGTTATGGGGATTGCAGAGTCGATTATTGCTAAATATTATTATTGCTACATCACATTATTTAAATACTAGCCGTAAGTGCTACTTGATCAATGCTGTATTTTCATTGGTGTGCAGAACTCTTGAAGCCAGATAGAGCTTGGGCCAGTGTTTCTCATTTCCGAAATGGAGGGATATCCCGTGTCCGTATTAAGAGTGTAAATTCTGATCACTTTGAAATAAAGCTATTGATAGCTTATTGATTTAAATAATTATATTATGAGGCGAAGTCGATTCTCGAACCTTTATCTATAGTAATCTAGGAGCTATTCTTGTGAACACTCTGGAATTCGTGCAAGTTTTATGATTTTCCTGACTTTATGAAGTAATGTATAACTGACTATAGACTGACACACTCGCGACTCCTGGTTTTTTATTTCCTGCTTTCTTTTTCCAGGATAGCGTTAGATTTACGAAAGCAGAGTAGAGTCATTTTCATGGTTTTCAGCTCTCTCGAGCGCCATGACTAAATATTCAGAGATAAACATAAAATAAAATAAATCTCTGATACCTAAATAAAATTGAATAAATTTAAAATATTAAAATTAATTGTCAGAAATAAATTAATACTATTCTTTCTGGCATTCATTTCTTTTATTAAATTCGTAGTTCGATAATAATATTAGTTCAATAATAGAGTTTCTTTGTTCTAAAGTACTAGTTTAATGGAATTTCCTTCTCATCTCATGTCTAATATTTTCTTAAGCAACTAAATTAATATTTTATACCTAGCTTTATTGTAGCTTATTTACGTTACACACAAATATTCTAAATTAACATCATATATAACAGAGAAGCTCTAGAATCACTATTTATATATAGCTCTTGAGACATTAGTTAGGTACTGCATTTCACTCTGAGATCAGTAATAAACTTTCAAGTTCATAGAAGTTCAAAATAGGTAAAACATAGGGTTTTTGTTCTGAACTTAGGTCAATTATCAATAGTTAGTTATGTATTAATCAATCAGGTAGTTTTGTATTTCGAATCACCTTTACCTAGGGTTTATGCGGTCTATAACGCAGGATCCACTACTAGACGACCACTGGCCAAACTAACGTATGAATATGTAAATAAATTAGATAAATAAATTAGGAATCACATTGCAGAGTACTAGTATCAAAATGTAGACTGTCTTTTATCAAGCAGATGGCGTTAGGAGTATAATTCTACCTTGAACCTACGAGGTTCATAGTAAAGTTTTTTGTATTTCTTGATATTTATCATTACGATATGTAAGCTGGGATCATATTGAATGTCTGTATCAATATTTAATGCATTCTTAATATATTAGGATATTTCTTTCATGAGGTTCAATTTATAATTTGTTCACAATCAGGTGGAAACAGGACGCATAGCTAGTTCGCCATATAGATATGATTCATTGAAAGCAAATCAAGGTTCTATAATCATTTTCTCTGACATTTTATTTTAGACAGGTTTTTTAAAATAGGTTCTACTTTTCTTAGGTTTATAAATTAGGTTTATTAGGCAGGTTAGGTTAGGATTGTTACAATTAGGCAGGCTAGGCTAGGTTTGTTACACCGCTATTTGCGTGTATCCATATTGTACCCGAGAGACAGAAAAACAAAAATTACAATTACTCTCTCATTGTAAAGAATCTACAAGTTATTTTCATTTTTCACGAGACCTTTTGAGTGTAAACCGACTCACATTTCAAAAACCTCGAGACAACAGACATTCTAGTACATCATTATTTTTACTTTTCCTATGGAACTAATCCAGCAATTGCAAGAAATAACAGCCCTTTCATACATTTTGTCTAGTTGTTTATTACGATAACTAGCGTAACGTCTGCGTGATTCATCTACATCCACAACGTCGCTTACCATCAGGCGAGTTGGTGGTCAAGCGCGGACTTATTCGCGATAAAAAAAAACTAGCGATCCGCCCCGGCTTCGCACAGGTGTATAATACATATAAACATTCCTCTTGAAACACTCTATCTATTAAAAAAAAACCGCATCGAAATCCGTTGTGTAGTTTTAAAGATATTAGCATACATGGGGACAGACAGCGGGACGCGACTTTATTTTATACTATGTAGTGATACGAAACTCTATGAACGTTATTCCGTAGACATTACAGTTGCACTTGGAATCGTCAGATAACAATGTTTAGAATACAGTTTAAGTCATTTAAATCTAATCTCAAATAGGTACTTACATACGTTTCAAGATTTCACAAAATATATTTAATACAAGAAATAACATAGAGACAACTTAAAGAAAAAATATATATCAGTCTAATAAAGTAATGTCAACGAAAACAAACATCAAAGCAAGAACAGAAAATAAATGATCATCACAGATAAAAAAGTAGCATATTACGTTATTCAGCAATAACGGTTATTAACATCACAGTTAAGGAACAAATAGCAAGACACGTTATTCAGCAATAGCATCGTCAATTAATAAAACCTTGCACGTGACAAAGCAAAGCCTTGTAAGTAAAACATTTTTGTAGGTAGGTAATTAGCAAGATATATGAAGCTTGTTCTCTGCCTTGCAGTTCCATTGAGTTAGTTGCAAAACGATGTATTCAACTGTCGTGACTAGCTGTGCGAGTAGTGAGCCTTTGCCAATTATGAAGTGATTTGTATGTATGAAGAATGTTTAATAATTACATTGTACTAATTAGTTTGTCACTTTAGTCGACGGAGTCTCCTGAATTAATACTAACTTTGTAACTGTATTAATAGTAGATTTCAAACATTTGTGAATTAAGTAACTAACTATGCGTTGGCGTTAAACTCAGATAAGGTTATAATAATTTTCCTTCGATATGCACGAAGCGGTTTGACTCAACATTTCTGATTCGTACCGCCAGGGAATGGAACAGTCTTCCTGCTTTCCTGTTCCCTAAGAGATATAATCTAAAGCTTTTCAAGGTCAGTGTGAATAGGTATTTTCTAGGTATGTGTGCTTCATCATCGACCATAACGTCGCTTACCATCAGGCGAGTTGGTGGTCAAACGCGGACTTATTTGCGTTAAAAAAAAAACTAAGCGTGGAAAATAAACAGAGTGATTATTACATTTTAAATAACTTATTATGCTCAAAGGGCAACCATTTTTGCATCATTGTTACTTTTGTTAATATTGTATTTGGGTAAAATTAGGTCTTTTAGAGAATGTAGACGTTTTCCAACGACGCCTTGATGGAATTAGTACAATAGAAGTATAAAATTCGTTAAAGAGGAAGGAAACTTATGATCTGCAGTTTATTGAAATGATGATTAAATGTTAGGTTACTAAGGTTAGTTTATGCTGACCCATTTCTCGATCATCATCATTATTTTGTGGCAATGGTTAGGAAGAAAAATAAGTAGACATAAATAAGGTACCTATTTTTTCTGCTCAATATAGTACCTTTTTTCTTTTTTTTACGAGGAGGAAATCTTCGAAAGATGCCCGACTGCTTTAGGGTGCAGTCGGGTTTTATAGGATTGTACCCACTATCACCCCCTTGGTGGCCAGCCTTTGTGCCCTCTTGGGAGCTCCGGGATCTCCAAGGGAACGCACCGGTGCTCCCAGCACTTTGTACGACTACTCCACTAGTAATTGTAGTAGGCTTGTACGGTCCTCTACGACAACATTGCCACACACGCTGTCGTCCTCCCCGGGCCCGTTCGCGTGGATGGCCAGAGCCCCATCTCTGACCATTCACGGGCCCAGAGGTCCCCTTTTAGTAGGCTTTTATTACAGGCAGGGGATACCGATGCCGTATTCTATTGCCTTGGCATCAGGGCAAAACTATACTACAGTACCTAAGTTGTAACTATGATCAATGAAAATAATGGTAAGTACTATGTACATTAAAAGCCCTCAAATACGCTCCAATTTGGGTGGACTAAATAATGTTTTCCTTCGCCGAAAAGCCATTGGTGTGAAATTCCGTACATGAATTCTAAGGAATTCATTGGTACGGGACCGGGATTTGAGCCCACGACCTCACGATTGTAAGGCGGGTGTCATTACCACTAGACCACCACGGATAATTATACATTAACTATCCAAATTCGATAAAACAGCGCTATAAAATGAAACTAATAGACAAAGACGTTAAAGAAACGCACTTGTCTGACTTTCACGAAACTAATTCAATAATCAAAACACCGCCCGTCTTGTATTATGTTACCATTAAACATAATTGCATGACACTCACACTACAGTACTTTCACGATTTGCGTTTTATCTATGTGTGCGGTGTGTCATTGTTGAGGTGTGGGTGTGGTGTTGGCGCTTCCGTGGTGTGTGAATGTTTGTGAATATCTATAAGTATACCTAGAATAATTAGATAATATTAATTAATTAATTACTTTCCTAGTACCTACTGTATTTGTAATGTTGGATACCTAAAATACTTAATAATAAGGAAGAGACTAGTTCCCACGACACAGGTCACCCTAGTGTGGGAACTAGTGTACAACTTGTTTTGTAAACTTTTTGGATCAATAAACGTTTTATTATTATTATTATTATTATTATAAACTTATATAGGTAATAGAATATTCTAGAATAATCTAGATATTCCAGAACATTCGACGCTTCAACGATCTTGCAGCGCTGAATACTAAACGAATTTGGACCAAGTTTACAACTGCGGACTCGGTGTTCTGAACAGAGGAATTCAGGCTTCATTGGATTGAGTCATAGATAAATTAAATCAGTGATTCTGAATATTAATATGCTAAGTTATTGTTAACATAAATTAAGTTTGGTTATTATTTAATTACCCATTCATCTCCATTCATGAACAAATTATATAGCCTTAATAGATATCTATAAATCTTTTACTGAACGAAACTCTTCTACCTTGAAAAATTCTAAATAGTGCTAGTTGTAATCGTACCTATGCACGATACAATACAATACAATATAACTTTATTTTACATCAAAAAACAGCTTAAATAGCAAAGTACATAATACTCTTAAAATTACGTAGTACAAAGCCGCCCTTCCTTATCGCCTTGAGCGACCTCTTCCATGATACCTTTGGATGGACAGAAATCAGAGTACAAAAAAAATGTGGTAATTATAATAATTATCATACAAACTAAATACAATAATTACACATTATAATAATATACTACATCTTCAATAATATAAATAAACATACATAAACAATTACATCAACACGATCTGTGAGGCTGTGGTTGAAAATTCAGTAGTCTTTTACTAAAGGATGTATAATGTAAAATGTATGTAAAATGTTCAATAAAAATCACAGACAACTTCATATCATAACGAACAAAATAGTACCACTAACTTACAGGTGTATAGGTAACAAAGGTATCGCTCGAAAATTGCTGAAACTGAACCGATTCTCACCTTTAAAGACCTCTATTTCACGAGATTTTCTCCGGGTTTTTTGTCATTTTTAGGATTCCGTACCCAAAGGGTAAAAACCAGACCCTATTACTAAGCCTCCTCTTTCCGCTTGTATGTCTGTCTGTCACTAAACTATGTCTTATGAACCGCTAGACAGTTAAAATGTTCACAGATGATAAATTTTTGTTGCCGCTATAATAAAAAAATACAAACAAGTGAAACGTAAACGAAAACTGGAAAAATCTACTTCCATCGTGTACAAAATTTGAATGGTTCGTTCGAATTTTTGAAAAACAGTTAAGCCAAATTCGATAAAATTTTAATAGGACAACCTCGAGAGTCCCTTTCAAACTAAAAAAAAAAACTGCGCATATCGATAACCATACACAAAAGACATACATACAAACGAACATAGAACCCCCTCATTTTTGGAAGTCGGTTTAAAACCCCGACTGCAAAAAATCGACAGAGTGTATCCGGTTTTTCATATAAAAATTTAATAATGAATCCTCACGCTAGTTTCAATGAAGAGATAAGCAGCGCACTAAAAATGTTAAACTGGGTGTAACATTCGTGATTAAATTACAAAATGTGGCTCCAAAAATCCGCCATTTTTTAAAATACCTATCTAAGTTGGTAGTCGGGTGAAAACAGAATAAAATAATTATTTAATAGTTATGATATTTCCATACAAAAACGTGAGTTTTTGCAGTTGTTGGCACGGTATTAATAACGGCTATAGGTAGGCGCTTGAAACATTCACAGAATATTAAATTGCATTGTAGTCACTTTAAAAATCAATAATTAAAATAAGTTAACTAAGGAGATTTTGCTACCCACATCATACGATACGGAACCTTTCGTACGCGATTCCGACTCGCACTTGGTCGATTTTTGTAAAATGTCACCCTCCGCAGTACGTGACGTGCACAAATTGAACTTATCTCGGCACCGCCTTCGGTGACAAAGATACTCGCATAGAGACGGGGGACGTATCATAGGAGATAATATATTTTATGCAGCATGCACGGAATAAATAAATGCATGGTTTAACTGCTTTTTCGATATAATGTTTTAATAACGTAGAAAAAAAGGGTAGACTTTTGCATTTTGTTTTTGCATAAATAACAATTAATGCTACTACATCAATGATGTTTACAGCAAGTAAGCAGTGATGCTCTATACCAATACTTGATGACTATAATAAACTAGGTAAGTATACAACTATACATAGAGTAGGGTTGAACTATTCAGCTAAAATACGTTGAAAAGATCATCGAAAATTATGATGAAATCAAAATACATATATACGAGTAAATTGTAAGGAAATTTTATTTCAATAATATTTATATGATGTTTAATTGATTGTTTTTATGAGGTTTTTTAACAAAAATATACAAAATGATTTATTTACCAAAAAGTTTACATTAAACCGAGGCACATATAGGTAATTAATAAGTAAATTATATCCTACTACTGTTTACTAATGTTAAATGTTTGCAGGTTGAATTGCTTGCTTGCCAAGTGTTAGAGTTAGTGCTGCTTTAGTGCTTAGCAACATTTGTTAAAGGTAGTGAAAAGGTAGATAATTTTATGGTGACAACACAAAAAAAAAGAAATCTCGTTAGATAATATTTTATAACAAATAAAATATAAAAATAATATTTATTTATAAAAATATAATATTTTATAACAAATAAAATATTATCTAATGTGCATTATAACGTTAATGCAGCCAGTTTGATGGGAACATTTGGGGGCGGGATGGCTCGCAACGGACCGCATTGTGACGCAAAGTAAAGTCAAATTGACGAGTAAATAAACACTTTATTATGTTTTAACTTATCAGTGTAGTATAACAAATAAAATATAATTTCAAAAATAAATAATACCCATCTATGAGTACTTCTGTTTAAGTTGTACGATTGCACGTTTTATTACGTGCGCGTTGCGCTCTAAATATCAATATCTGAACAGCAATTTGAAGGCTATCAATATTTCAGACATAAACCAAAATGTAACCAAGCTAAAACCAACCTGTGAGAAATTCTATTCCCAATGCAGCGTCGTCTGCAATATTCATACCGATATAGGGTCAGGATGCGTTTAGGCACTCCAGGTAAATTAGCTTCAAAAAATGGCAAGCACTCAAACACTTTTACCTGTTTATATAGAATGTAGTTGATACGTTGTTATAATATTTCAACAACGTTAACATACGCAAAATTTCTAATTAGTGTCACAGTCTCAAATCTGATAGCGATTAGAATTATTGAATTTCATTTACTTAATAACAGCGCTAAAATATATCATCTCAGACGGAAAATTATAAAAAGAGCGTCTAAAATGTCCCATTTTAAATTAACTTTACATCTTCGTTGTAACGTAAAGGCTCGGTGCAGACGAGCCACTGCCCACAGCCACCCGTAACTGTAGCGCGCTACAACTGTATAATTATATCGCGTAGAATACATAAGTACTGTAGCGCCCACTTTAAAATTTCTTTTTAACAAAAAGGACATAAATAAAATCTGGGGAACTGCTTGTCACTGGCCATCGGTGACTGTAGTCAATGGCCCGTCTGCGCCAAGCCTTAGATTGGATTTTGTTTTTTGTTCCTTATTTTTTATCTTACATCAGCCATAAACTACTAGATTTTTGTCTACGTGAAAATATAGTGACAGAATACTTCACCATAACTCTATCTCGTTCTGACCCTTCGACATAAATATTTCGTGGTCCGTATGCTAGCCTGGCAAGCAGAAATGCCGACACAATCATTAAAACGCATAGTGCCCAAAAATGACACTAAGCTGGCTACAGCCTGTGCAAAGTCAAAGCATTTATTGCAACATATGAAATTTACATGCGGTTCTTAATTAAAATGTTTTGTATAGTTATACATATGACCCTAATAAGGGTATGGCAATTTCATTATTCGTATGATTCGTATTGGAACGATTTATTATTATGTTTTCTAGATTATCGTTAAAAAATTCGTCTAATGTGTAATCACATTTGCATCTACGATATGCGGTCAGTTTGGATAAAATTGCATAAACGCACTCCAAATCGGTTCAAAGTGGTTCAGGGCAGTTCAAGCCGGTTGAAAGTCACCTCTGATCGGACAAATTGGCAAAGGTCGATTAGGATCGGTTCGTTTCCCAATTTTGTAATAATATTACGTATTTTGGTAGTGAAATGGATTTAAGGTGTCATTAAGATTGTCGTAAAACAAGTAAAATCTGGTTAAGTATTCATTTCTTTAGAATGATTTGAGAGTTTGGGACAGCTCTATGGCACTTAAGTTTTACTTTTTGATTAACATTAATGACCAAATATTTACCTTAAAAATTTAAGACACAAGTACAAGATACCTATATTGTAGTTTGCTGAAAAGACACAAGTTGTGTCTATGGTGTGCTTACACATATACGAGAACCGTTCGATAACCGCTGAGACCGAGAGTCGCGACGACTTTTGACGACAATAATTAACTAATAATAGTTTGCTTTAAAAAAAAAACAATATATTCTAGTAGTTTTTAAAATAAAATAAATGTGTGCTGAACACAGGTAATACTTTATGTATTATTTTTACGATTTGTACCAAATTCTGCAATAGATTTCAACTGGTTTAATCTCGGCGGTTATGGAACTGACTATTTACAATTTCAGTTTAAAATAACAATACCATGTGATGAGCAACATGTTGACCGACAATTAATCCCCCTAATGACTAGTTTTCATGATGATGATGATGATTTCCAGGCCGTTTTCGGCCACGGCGACTGCGTATCTTCTTAGGTTACTTGATGGATCCTCACATGACTGAAGTAACCAATTTTAGCGGTGAAACTTCGAGAACAGTTGCTACATGTGAGGACACCATCAACGTAATTGTAATGTATGTTTGCAGGCAGTCTGTTTTTAAGTTGTTCTCTTTTCGCATCTAGATCGCGCCTTCGTTTTCATGTTACAGCAGACGCTATGGAACAAGATCATTAAAATATATAGATACAGCAGTGTCAGGTCAGTCGGAGCCCGGCTGGTAATCGATGAGCTAATCGAGTGTGCAGCGCTCGACGAAAATATCTCACGGGGTTATAGGGCGACTTGCGATCTCAAATAATGTGTTAAGTACGTGTAGGTACTAAAGTTTGTGACATAGCCCAGATGATGGACAAGTTGGAATGGCAGTAGAAGACGGAGGACTGATGACCGATTACTTCGAAAAATTCTCGAACGGTTACCACATGCGGGCTAGCACATGCACGATTTAGCGTCTACTTAGAAGGTGGGCAAATGATGACTAAATTCAGTAAAGCACTCCCAGAAAAAATATGAGAAAAATGTAAGTGTGATGTAATATCTCGTTTTTCTCTCAATAAAATAATTTAATTTAATTTTATATAAATAAGTAAGTAGGAGTAGGCAATGTATTAGTAACGCCATCGCTGTAACTGTCCATAGGTGATTATCAACGGTAATCATCTACTACTTACATCAAGCTGATCAGTTTATTTTTCATTTTATTACATACAATTAATTGTCTTTTTATATTCCAATTACCGATGAAAACACAAAAGACCAGAAAAAAATCAAATCATTACCTCGTTCGGTTTTCGCGAATAACTGCAGTTATTAGCACTAAGACAGCATAAAACCAAATAATACTCGTATACTAAGATAATAGTATCAGTAGGTATACAAAGCAGTCAAATAAAATCACACGGCGCACGTCACAACTAGGTAGGTAAAACAAAGATAAATTCAGCAATTCCATAACCCTCGATTTAATTGTTTTAATTATCTAATTACTTACATTGACTTTCCCTAATTAACTCTTAGAGGGTATGAGACTTCCTGCACGACTACTCACAAAGTTTCCGTAATAAGACAGCCGTACGATTCGCGTGACGTCATAGACGTTATAGTACACCTCGGCGCGTTATAAATCCGGATATAGGCAAGAATTTTTGTTGATGGTTTGATGCAGATGCATTAGTTATTATTATGAACTAGCTGACCCTGTGAACCTCATCTCACCATCTGTCATCAACAGTCCATGACAACTTTTACTTGCAGGAAAATTTTGTATGGGAAAATTAAATCCATGTTTTTACTATTTTTCTCGCAAGTTTTATAAATTTTCTCAATTGTATGGGAAAATTAAATCCATGTTTTTACAATTTTTCTCGCAAGTTTTATAAATTTTCTCAACGTTAAAACCTTCCCTTAACTTCCACAAATATATCAAGATCAAAAAATTACCAAATCGGTTCAGCCTTTCTCGAGATTTAGCGAGACTAACAACCACGATTCATTTACATATATAGATATAGATAGAAGATAGATAGATTGGAAAATGTTTACTTATAAATAATAGTAGCTTTTATAGTGTAGTTTGACGGTCAACGATCACCAGAAGTAAGCAACGTTTGGCACGGTCAGTCTTCGGATGTGGCATTTATAACTGAGTGCTACCGTGGTTCAGATGACACGTTCAATTGTAGGCTCTGGTCGCATGTCAAAGGCCTTCTGGCGGTTTAAAATCTCTGACACCAGAGTTAGCCAACCAGCCTTTGTTAGGTGGACGCATATTTTTATGAGTAGCTTTTTAGAAATTTTTCAAATAGTCGGAATTTGGTTGTAAATTATACTTCCCTTTTATATATAAACCACTGCTGCATATTGGCCTACCCATGAAAAGCAATTGGACTTTATTCACCATAGATTTTTTTCTGCGAACGTAACAGTTTTGTCTCACGCTGTTTTCCTTTAGCAAAAAGCCAGTGGTATATAATTTATATTGTAAAGAATTCATTCACAAATTAATTAATTAAATATTAGCTTTAGTTATTTATAAATAGTTACTTTTGATTATGCTACTGTAGATACTTTAGAGAGTTATTATGCTATTTTTCACATGTAACTGCTATGTGATATATTTATTAATTTTAAATGGTTATTTCTGACAATTCTATTGCAGATATTTTATTACAGTATATCTGACATCTTATTTTTTTTTTAATATTGTATTTTTAATGTAATGTACCGAATTTTTAACTAATTTATTGTAAAATTGTCCTTAATAATTTTGAAAGTCAATACTTAATGATTGTTATTTCTGACGATTCGTTGGACGTTGCTTGTAGTATATTATATTGTATACTAATGAATGTAATGTTCCTTACTGAAAATAAATGGTATCTATCTATCTATCTATTGGTACGGGATTGGGTTTAACAACAGATTTGAATAAATGTATATGTCGCCGCGAGGGAGAATCGGGCGACTTCGGGTACCATCGCGATCGTGTCCCGATGCCAGCATCCTAGTTTTAAGCATTAATTAACTATTCCTAGATAATTTGGTATTCTGATTCACTTAAAAAACAGTAAATTATTTATGATTGCATCATGTTCAATTGATCAATCAAATTAATTAATAACAACTTAATAGTAAAAATCTTGACTAAGGCATTTTGAGTAACTTCATCTTTGATTTTGATTCTCGATGAGATAAATCTATTTTGACAATGTGAAGATAACATCTATATTTAATAATTACTTTTAAAAAGATCTCTGTTAACCAACATTACTGGAAATAGCTAGGTTCCAATATTTTCATAAAGCCTATAGCGCCATCTGCAGTAATTTATGGTGAAACTTATTATTATGGCGGCTGGGAAGGATTGGAACCTAGCATCGGAATAATACTTTGTGACGAGCGCTCGAGCTGAACACACTGTAAGTAAATCTTAGTTAAAATTCGATTAAAACTACTTGTTCCTCTTGTCATTTTGTGCTTTTATTTTAAAGTAAATTCCAATAAGTGTTAGAATACTCCCTGTTTGCTTTTCTAGTTATTTTAAGGCTAGGCAGTTAATTAAATTGCCTTAATATAGCCTGTGAATTCAAGTTAGTGTTTTAAATCATCTAAGTGACTCTTACATTGCCTAATTTGCTAAATAATTAGTTAAATTCCCTCAGTACAGCTAGTGAATTCAATTTAGAGTTTCAAGTCATCTTAGCTACTTTTACATTGCCTGATTTGCTAGATAGTGAGTTAATTTGTTGCATCAGAGCCGGTAGTCGAAAAGACTAGCGGATCTGTGGTTTTTAAAAAGCTTTTTAGGCTTCCCACGCGACATATATGAATTCATAAATTAGTTTTTTTACTAAACTCTTTTCACTTCCTACTAATATATAAACGTGAAAGTTTGTAGGTATGGACATTTGTTCCTCTGTCACGCAAAAACTACAGAACGGATTGAGATGAAACTTTGCAATAGTAATGTTTATACACTAAAATAACACACTATCACTACATAGTATAAAACAAAACCGTTATTTCTGTATGTCTGTCTGTGTATCCGCTTAAATCTTCTTAAATACTCAACAGAATTCAATGCGGTTTTCACTAACGTTTAAAATATTTCTTACGCAAGGTATATAATAGCTATAATTCATTCGTATCCGGGAGAAGCCGGGGTGGGCCACTAGTAGGTAATTTATAAAGATATTGCGTGAAGCGAAGTTCACCGGGTCAGCTAGTTGACTATAAAATAAATGTACTTCAATCTAACATGGTTTCATCGTCTTAGTTCTATCTCAAAGATTTTGCGAGCAAAACTGCAGGACACGGCTAGCAACTTGTTAGAGTTTGTGCAAAATGAGAAGCGTGGTAGGTGAGGTCGCCCGTGTGCCATTTTACTAATTTTGTTACGTTGACAACACTGCTCTGTCATTGCTAGTACTACTAAAAGTATTTGATACTTGGTAGACACAATTAACGTTAAGTATAGTCGGTACCTTACCTTCTGATTAAAATCTTATTGTTAGTTTACCGTAACGCCACGACGGTTCTCTTTTTGCACAGACTCTACAGCCGAAACTTCCCGTACAAATTAATACCGACCAACTCACGAACGTGGCCTGTGACAGATTTCCGAAACGGACCAATTCTACTTACACTATCAAACTATCCAAGAGTTTGGATCTAAACCCACTGACCTAATTTATCATCTTACATTTTGTGGAACTGCCAATTTTTAACCGACTTCCAAAAAGGAGTTAGGTTCTATGTTCGTCTGTATGTATTTTTTTTGTATAATTATTTTAATCGTTAATTTCGCCAATTGTGAACCGAATCAAAAAATTATTTTTATTCAAAAGGGCATACTCCCGAAGTCCCATTTAAATTTTACAGAAATCGGCTGAGCCATTTTTGAAAAATATACAATGATGTAAACAATTCGAGCAAAATATTCGAATTTTGTACACTATGGAAGACGGTTTTGCTATTTTTTTTGCGAAAAATAATTATCAAAAACTTTCTAAATATATTTTAAAAGTAACATAGTGCACACTATTCTTACTAAAAGCTCTTCAATTCCTACGCCAACTATTACCAATATTGGTCCGAGAGTTCCTTAGTAGGTTTCAACCGTATACAAACCCTTGTTTTACAGCCATTCTGGTGGCGTCACCGCACTAGAATAGTTATGGCCAAAAAGAACAAATTTCAATCATTTTAACCCTAGAAGCCCAATTACATTTTTACACCCATAAAGCCCAATCATACGTCAATTTGACGTGTACTATCAAAAGTCAATATATTTGTTTATTTTTTAATGTATAACCAAATTTCTAAATTATAGGGCTGAAATATAGTTTAATAAAATATAAAAACGTAAAATTAAATCAAATAGTTATTTATTGATACTTTTATAATCATATATTAGGAACTATAGTAAAATTACACAAAAATTGTTTTAGTCTTAGTTATATTTTGATACAAATAAAATTAATGCAAAAATCAACCTTATTTAAACAATTTTTAGAAAACAAATTAACTCTCTTCAATATAAAAATGGTCAAAAATAATTATTCAGTAATTATACACAGTTTTGACATGTGTCAACATAGTGTTCTCTGCACATTGCTTTTTTACATAGGAAGCACAGTGCTGTTGTCATCCACCTTTTCTACAGATACAACACCCACATTAGCGTCGTTTTTTTGGTTCTGGATCATCACATGTAACTGCTGCTGATGTTTCTGGCACGGTTTTCAACACATATGCTATGTTTTCACGTAAAGTTTTATCAAAGTTGGTGTTTCCAGACGTTTTTGCATACATGGTGGTCAATTCTGTGCTCAACTGTTGCATTAACTCCTTACGGCTCAATGTTTTTGTTTATTTGTAAGCTTGTTGTGGCAGTGACTTATGAAGTCACAAAAGCCATGTTTAACATCCCAAAAAAACTGCCTAACCGAGTAGAAGCCTGATTCAACGTGATGATTCTGTGAAGTGAAGTCCAAAGTGTTTCTTCAAGATTTGCTGACTCAGGAGACGGGACAGGGCAAGTTCCTCGTTTACGAACTCGCATTTCCAATAAAGTCCACCATCTCTTCTTCAATATCCATCCTGATATCATCTTGAGGAACAAAATCTTGAGAGTCACTATCACCGGGAGAAAAATCATCTTCATGTTCCAAGTGACGCAATTTTGTCTGGATTCAGATATCTAGAGGACGCCATTGTATTTAATTCCCTAAAAATAGCGAATTTAGTAATAATATCAAACAAAACAAAACGAAAACCAAAAAAAATCATCAATACCGCAAACTTATAATAGTTTTAAAACTTACACAAAGCCCAATCATACGTCAGATTGACGTGCATCATTGTGATTACAAATAAATGGAGGCACTTACCGAAGCGATACAGCCTTCTCCTGTTAGGTTTCGACGGGCACTAGGTTGGTTTAGAAGGTCGTGACGATTCAACAATGTGTGCCAAAGATATAGCGTTTTTTTTTCGGCGTGTACGTCAAAACGACGTACATTGGGCTTCTAGGGTTAAAAGTAACATAGTGGACACTATTCTCATTAAAAGCTCTTCAATTCTGTCACTTACTATTACTAATATTGGCTCGAGAGTTCCTTAGTAGGTTTCAACCGTATGCAAATCCCTATCTTACCGCCATTCTGCAGGCGTCACCGCACTAGAATAGTTACAATACAATACAAGAACACTTTATTGAGACCACAAGAAAAAAAACATAACATAAGAAGAAAACCACACCAAGAAAACACCAAAAGTTGTTCAATTCTTACGCCAACTTTTACCAATATTGGCCCGAGATTTCCTTAGTAGGTTTCAACCGTATGCAAATCCCTACTTACCGCCATTCTGCAGGCGTCACCGCACTAGAATAGTTACAATACAATACAATACAAGAACACTTTATTGACACCACAAGAAATAAAACATAACATAAGAAGAAAACCACACCAAGAAAACACCAAAAGTTGTTCAATTCTTACGCCAACTATTACCAATACTGGCCTGAGAGGTCCTTAGTAGGTTTCAACCGTATGCAAATCCCTATCTTAATGCCATTCTGCAGGCGTCACCGCACTAGAATAGTTACAATACAATACAAAAACACTTTATTGAGACCACAAGAAATAATACATAACATAAGAAGAAAACCACACCAAGAAAACACCAAAAGTTGTTCAATTCTTACGCCAACTATTACCAATACTGGCCTGAGAGTTCCTTAGTAGGTTTCAACCGTATGCAAATCCCTATCTTATTGCCATTCTGCAGGCGTCACCGCACTAGAATAGTTACAATACAATACAAGAACACTTTATTGACACCACAAGAAATAAAACATAACATAAGAAGAAAACCACACCAAGAAAACACCAAAAGTTGTTCAATTCTTACGCCACCTTTTACCAATATTGGCCCGAGAGTTCCTTAGTAGGTTTCAACCGTATGCAAATCCCTATCTTACCGCCATTCTGCAGGCGTCACCGCACTAGAATAGTTACAATACAATACAATACAAGAACACTTTATTGACACCACAAGAAATAAAACATAACATAAGAAGAAAACCACACCAAGAAAACACCAAAAGTTGTTCAATTCTTACGCCAACTATTACCAATACTGGCCTGAGAGGTCCTTAGTAGGTTTCAACCGTATGCAAATCCCTATCTTACTGCCATTCTGCAGGCGTCACCGCACTAGAATAGTTACAATACAATACAATACAAGAACACTTTATTGACACCACAAGAAATAAAACATAACATAAGAAGAAAACCACACCAAGAAAACACCAAAAGTTGTTCAATTCTTACGCCAACTATTATCAATACTGGCCTGAGAGGTCCTTAGTAGGTTTCAACCGTATGCAAATCCCTATCTTGCCGCCATGCCGCTGGCGTCACCGCACTAGAATAGTAACAATACAATACAATACAAGAACACTTTATTGACACCACAAGAAATAAAACATAACATAAGAAGAAAACCACACCAAGAAAACACCAAAAGTTGTTCAATTCTAACGCCAACTATTACCAATACTGGCCTGAGAGGTCCTTAGTAGGTTTCAACCGTATGCAAATCCCTATCTTACCGCCATTCTGCAGGCGTCACCGCACTAGAATAGTTACAATACAATACAATACAAAAACACTTTATTGAGACCACAAGAAATAAAACATAACATAAGAAGAAAACCACACTAAGAATACACCAAAAGTTGTTCAATTCTAACGCCAACTATTACCAATACTGGCCTGAGAGGTCCTTAGTAGGTTTCAACCGTATGCAAATCCCTATCTTGCCGCCATTTCACTGGCGTCACCGCACTAGAATAGTAATGGCCAATAAGAATGAATTTTCGGTCTTTGCAATCTGATTATACGTAATGAAGCGATTTAGTTGCGTGGTCAAGCAAATTGGACGATTATGTTGGTGGTAACTGGCAGTTGCTATTTGAATTCCTATGTGAATGGTTAGGAAGTCAAATTTGAGCTACATCAATGTGTGTGACTGTTTTATATTTAAATAAATAAATAAATAAATAAATATTTGAGAACATCTTACACACGGCCTCTGACCCCAAACTAAGCAAAGCTTGTGATATGGCTGCCAGAGACTGATATACTACTTATACATATTTTTAAATACATACTTATATAGATAGTAATTAAAATTTGCCACTGACGAAGCTTTAGAACGGACAGCGTCTTTTTCTTTTTTTTTTAACTGACTTCCAAAAAGGAGGAGGTTCTATGTTCGTCAGTCTCAGTACCTATGTATTATATTTTTTTGTGTATGTTCATCGATAACTTCGCCTATTGTGAACCAAATCGAAAATTTATTTTTTTAGTTCGGAAGAGTATATTCCTGATGTCCCATTTAAATTTAACAGAAACTGGCCGAGTCTTTTTAGAAAAATTAACAATAATGTAAGCAATTCGACCGAAATATTCGAATTTTGTGCACGTTGGAAGGCGGTTATGCCGTTTTTTGCGAAAAATAATTATTTTTATTTCCTATAGAAAGGTTTATGTTTGACCACACACTGCCTGGTCTAGGGTGTAACACGCCAACTTAAAAGATACCTATTAACTAGGTATTTGAAGACATCCTCGTTGTACTTTAGCGGGAAGACAAAACATTCCACATTCTCGCATTTGAGGTGTTTGACAAAACAGAAATAATTATTTTTCCCAAAAAATCGCAACGCCGACTTCCAACGTGTACAAAATTCGAATAATTTGCACGAATCGATGTGACATCCATGTACATTTTTGTTTATTTATCAAAAACGGCTTAGCCGATTTTGATAAAATTTAAATGGACCGCCTCGGATGTATGTTTTTTCGAACTAAAAAATATTATTAATTATTATTCACAAATTAGCGAAAATTTCGATAAACATACACAAAAAAGAAGATACATACAGACGAACATAGTACCTCCTCCTTTTTGGAAGTCGGTAAAAACGCCAAGTCGATGCGTATGACGTGTGGCGCATGATGAATAAATAAAAAACATAAACATTTTTAGCTGTACTAGCAAAGACAGAGCAGTGTTGTCAACGTAATAAAATTAGTAAAAGGGCGACCTCAACTACGACGCTTCTCTTTTTGCACAAACTCTAGTTTACTCCAAAAGAAATCCACAAAACAAAGAAATTCATCAAGAATTGAGAGCAAAATTCTAAATTATCCCCACAAACTTGGATTCCTATTAAATCTTACTTACAAAACAATTAAGAGACGTAATCGTTTTTACTTTTCAAATTTAAAGTCCATTATCTTCTCTTATATCTAATCTAAGAATATAATTTATTTATGGTGTAAAACTAGTAACTATTGTTTTATTTAAATTAAAACGTAGCTTTTATAGTTTACAAACCTTTCCAAAGAAGTCTCGGTTACAACTATAAATGGATGATTAGTTTTGTGTAGCGCTCATACCGTAGTTTAGAATACAATACAATATTTTTATTAATAACACCATTGTTACATGTCACATTATTCATACGATTATTTCAATTATTTAACTAGGTGTTTGTCAGCGACAACCGAAGTTAAGCAACGTTCAGCACGGTCAGTCTTCGGATGGGTGACCGCGTTGGAATTTACAACTGAGCGCTACCGTAGATTGGGTGACTCGTAAAATTATAGATCCCGATTGTTTTAACCGTTTAGCCATGTCAGAGGCTTTTAGGCGACATAAAAACTCTGATACCTTACTTACTCATTAGTTTGTTCATATATCCAACTCTTACTGACTAAGCGGGAAAAGCGTCTCTCCTTCAGATTAGCAAAATTTTCTTTTGTCTGCTCGAATTTTAGATTGGACATTATATACTACTCGCGTACACACACAGGTTGCATATTTCAATGAATCTTGGCAAAACATGGCACACAGCCTATTTAATTTCTATAAATTTTTGGTTAATGGCGATTTTGATTACGGATTTCACCCAAAAAGAGGTTATTCCCCTATTTATTTGGCTTGGCTTTAACACATTTCATTTTAGGTAATTTTTGGCCAGATTAATATATATACAAGGTCATAGGTATTAAGCGCATAACTTAAAAAAATTCGCTTCTCCGTACATTTTTCCACGCGTTGACGAATTTTTGTATGAAAAAGCTGATTTTTTTTCGTGATTTTGCAAAAGTCCTAGAACAAAAGTTGTTTGTCTAGATGTATTAGACCCACCCTTAAAAGGTGTTTCGTTTAGTACATAAGACTATGACCCTGTATACCTACATCCTAACAACTTTTATATTACGTTTTCCAGTTACCGAGTAGATACAAAGCGCGCGGTTTTTTTAGACTTAATGATTAGAGGCAATTTTTCAGATTTTTATTAAAAATAAATGTCGCCACATAGCAACGCCGTCCACCGACTATCAATTCAGCAAAAACACTCCATTCATTTAAAATAAAATGATAACATACCGCGTTAAGAACCGTAAAACATCATTACCATCCCAGTTAATAAAATGATTAAAACACAGTCCGTTAGTGAGAAATGAGGTGTAAAAACTCGGTCCATACTCCCACGGGCTATTGGACGCAATGGATAGCTTAATTAACAACTCGATTTTAATTTCCTCTCGCCGCCCTAGCGAATGCACTCCAGTTAAATACCTTGGGAGGAAAGCATATTGCTTATGCACAAGGGTGTGCAGGAAATGGTCTGCAGTAACACCTACAAATATAACCAATTAAAGTATACATATTTTTTGCAAAAAATGGCACAACTGAATGAAATCGTGTACACGGTGTACAAAATTTGAATAGTTTGCTCGAATCGATGTGTCACCCGTAATCATTATGTTGATTTATCAAAAACTGCTGAGTTGATATCGATAAAATTGAAGTGGAACTATCTCGGGAATATCTTTACCGTTGTGATTTATTTTTTATTTTTTATTTTATCTACATACCTATACTTATTTAGATTTTCCTTAAAGATTAAGCACAACAGAGAGAAGTAGCGTACACAAAGAGAGGCCTATGCTGCCTAGTGGACGATCGCGATGATGATGGGTTGGCATGAATAGGGCCAGTTTCGAAATAAATAATTACGAATTTAAAGATCAGCAAATAAAAAATACATACATAATTATGTGATTAAAAAAAATCCCTCAAGGAGTTACTCTGTCTTATTTAATCACGAGCCACTTTTCTGATTTTGCTGACCAAAGTTGACAATGCCAAATCAAATAATGGTTCTCTTGCACACAAAACTTCGTAGGTATTTTAATTTATATTTTATTACATGTTGATTTAGTTGTGGGTACAAGAAAATGGAACTTGTGTTAACAATTTCATTAAAAGGGTAGTCAGTACTTAATGCAACTTGTGTTAACAATTTTATTGAAAGGTAAGTAAGTAGTTCAAGTTTAAATATATATTTATTTCAATTAAATACCAAAGATACACTTTTGCAACGTCATGAATGTAAGTACATTTCAAATCATTAACAATAAAGTTAAAAACAATAAATAACCTTAGATTAATTATTTGTCGCGCGACTAATCATTAATCCAAAAATATAACGAAAAAATAAATGAACAATAACAATAGACGTAAAATTTTACCTACTTATTAAAAAGTAATAATGTCTGCTAGAACTCTAATTTAATTACTTGACATTATTATTTCATGATTCACCGAATCGTATATTCCAACAGATCATCGCCGTAAGTAGTAAGTAAGCCTAAGTACTTAAAAGCATTCTAAACTTTTGATAGCACTTGAACTCTTTTAAGCAAATTTTAAAAATAAACTTAATTACCTTACATTGAACCGCTCTAATGCTTAAAATTACAACCAATAGCAAAACCAAAATCCATTCACGAAAATACTTCAAAATTATCCGACGATTTATATAATGGCGTACATTTTATCGCTCTAATTTTCCGATTACTAATTAAAGCGATTATTTCCAACGGAAAGTTGTTATAAATTGCATTTTCGTGCTGTTTTGCGGACGATTGTCGCCATTTAATTCAGGGAAAGTAAATTATGGACCGCGAAAAATCGTTTAACAGGTTATAAAGCTCTTTGGTGCTGCGCTGTCGAGTGGGAGCAACGCTGTATTCAATTACGGAGTCGGATCATCGATGTAAGAAGGAAACGGATTGGTAAAAAGGTCACGTTTGGTATTTGTCACGTTACTGGTTGCTTCTAAAATGGCGTTAGTCCATAGATTTAGTAAAAAAATAATCCAATGCTTAGTAATTAGTCGAACAGAAATAAAACTTGCTGTAGGTTACAATATGCCGTATTTCGGAAACGCTAATGTGACATTTCACTAGTAGTTCAAATGTTACTTAGCATAAGCTGTAATGCCGTAAATAAGTCGCTTCAGCGTTGGTTTACTTCTTCTCTATTTATTTTTTCTATGCGTTGGCTTCATCTACAACGAATTCAAAAGAAAAGTGACGCTTGAACTACTCTTAAAATATAACTTTTGTACTAAATTTGATTAAAATGGAAGGCAGTTTCGAGGTGGAGTTAGTTTTTCAAAAGGCAGCGATAAGTGATTTTCCTACCTATCGATTTTATAGTACAACAGTACGATTTTATCGCATTTTTTTTTTCTTCTTAGTGTGCGCGCTTCATCTTCGACCACAACGTCGCTTTCCATCAGGCGAGTTCGTGGTCAAGTGCGTATTTATTTGCGTTAAAAAAAACCTTGAACCTTGGCTTTTTGACCGACGAACCAAATCGGAGGAGGTACTCAAATCGCGTATTTTTTTTATGTGTAACCACGCATACCTTTTTTTTATATTATTCCGATTTCAATATTTTTTTTTTGATTGGAAATAGTATACTTCGAAATTGGTCCCATTAAAATTTTATTGAAACCGGCTGAGCCATTTTTGATAAATCAACAATAATGTGAAAAATGTAACATCGATCCGTGCGAAATATTCGCGAATTCTGTACACGGGTGAAGTTGGTCATGCAAAAATATTTTTTTTATTTTTTGAAAAACACAACGTCATTGCGAAATCACAATAAGCATACGGATGATTTCTGTTCAACTCAACAAAAGAGAAAAACCTATCTACACATTTATAGAGTACAAAAAATTATAAATTAATAAAATACTTGCAAGTTAAGTAGCAATTTTAACCGACTTTTTTTTAACAAGAGTTTTTTTTTGTATGTATGTCACGTATAACTACTCCGCCAATTATAATTATAATAATTGGTAGAGTAGTCGCGTATAATTGTGAACAGATTATAATGTTTTTGTTATATTTTGTAGACCATACTGCAGAGGTCTCATTTTTTTTCGAAATTGGCGCAATCGTTTTTGAAATATCAACAATACTGTAAAAAGTACTACTTACATCGATGATACATCGATTCGTGAGCACTATTTGGATTACGTTTACGGTTGAATTTGGCTGAGCCATTTTTGGCAAAAAAATGTGATTCGTAAGGATAGTTATAGTTTAAACGTCAGATACTAATAAAAGGGCAAAACCGTGAGCAAAAGCGTGTAAGGAAATAAAACACAACTAAATAAAACTTTTATTTTGGAATTCGATTGAAAAAAGTACACAAAGTCACTTAACTGCCCGTCCAAACTATCTAAAGTGTATAAATCAATCTCAAACAGCTCCTACACAAACTTTGCCCCTTCTCGCCAGTTTTTTAAAAGACAATCCAACAAATCCTTCTACTCGGCGACCAAACAAACTGAGGCACTCGAGCGAGTTTGAAAACTAGCAATCAGTGGGCAGCTCGCAAAGGTAAAGACGCACTTGGTAAGTTAGATAAAGTAAACAATAAATCTCATCAAAAACATAAATGTGAAATGGGAGCCAAAGTGTCGCCACCAAAAGAATTGAGATCTGGCGACACTTTGGCTCCCATTTCACATTTATGTTTTTGATGAGATATCATAACTTTTTGTTCAGAAATAATTATTAGTTACATCATGATTATCACAGTACACTTATCTCTGAAAAAGTTATCTAGTATTTATTATATTACTATCACAAATGGCATGGTTCATCTATCGAAAATCTTAGTGCCTCGCGACGCTACCGCCATTTATTGGAGTATTGGTTAGGTAAATTTTACAATTACTTTGTTAATAGTACTAATTATCAATAATTTTCAGTTTTTAGATTTGTTCCTTTATTTATGCCTAATAGTCGACCTTGGTGCCAAATATCAAGATTCTAGGTCATCTGGAAATGGGTTAGGTTTTTGATCAATAAGTCAGTGAGTGAATCAGTGAGTGAATCAGTCAATGAAACACGAGTTTTTAAACTTTAATATATCAATAACTAATTGAGCAAAATTTATGAAATTTTGGATTCTTGATAAACTAAAAGATTTTAGTAAATGTGCCAAATTTCATGTATGTAGGCTAAATAGTTTTTGAGTTGTGAGGGGTCAAAAGTAGCTCCAAATGGTTCGTGTAATATTACACACGGCCGCTGCGTCGCCAGTTTTCTTTGAACACTTTGGCTGGACACGCTGCCGCGTGTATAGATAAATAAACTTTTATTTCAGGCACACAACCCATATGAAAACTCATACATAATACGAGTATAAAAGAATAAACATTACAATAATACAAAATTATGGCAGTCCAAAAATTAATTATTCGTTTAAAGTCAAACCTAGGTTTGACGCCATGCTACTTCCGATTCCGACACACATACACATATTATACAACAATTAATTACATAATATATTTGCATTATTTATATACCTCCTTATGCACGTACATAATTTTTTTGTAGTTCGCACTTGGACTCATCCTGGAATCATTAATATGATTTTCTACAGCTTTTACTTAGCTAACCTAAGTAACTTAGATAATAGTATTGTTTTAGATTACATTTTTAATAATTGTTTAATGAATACTAATAATATGGAAAGCACTAGATACCATGACACAGGAATTCTCCTGGTGTGGAATGTAGGGTTCACCTAAAAGTACAGTACACGGACCCAATATACCTATGTAGTAGCAAAATAAATTTAACTTTATACTAATTTCAAATCAAATTGTTGTAAAAATATAACTTAAATATAAATTATGATCTGGATTGTAATTCAAATACACGTGAACACAAAAAAGTAATTAAATGAGAAAACATAGAGGCTGTTGGTTTCTTAAGAAAATGTTAACTGCAAATTAGTAAATGGAAAAAAAAGATGATGGTTAATATACAACTGTATATTAACTTTATCCAGTTATGTACATAGCCTTAAGAAAAGTCTAATAATCATTATCATTTATCATTAACTTGAAACAGAAACAAAATCCGTAGTCACATTCAAATTTTTGTACTGCTACTGAGTAAGATCGTTTGAGCCTAGTGGCACCTAGTGGCAGAATTTTTGAACCGCTGGAAAGCCTCTGACATTACTAAACGGTTAAAACAACCGGGACCTACAATCATTTAACGTGTCATACGAGCCACGGTAGCGTCGGTGATTGCTACTAAGTGTACATTTAAGATACCTATTAATAAATAATTATGATACTATGTGCTTAAAACTTAGTAGATGTTTGAAGGAATTTTTTAAAACTTTGAGAATCTCTATTACGAATGTCATAGTTTAGAAATTCTTAGTTTTTGTCTGATTTTGAACATAACGCAATTATTATTCTTCAAACAGTTAATAAGTTAAGTACTTCATAGATAAGAGACGGAAGAAAAAATACATATCAAAATGTCTTCTCCTAAAGCAATACATAATGACCACGGAATATAAAAATGCATACATTGAAGATAATAATTGTTATATTAGGCCCGATTACAGAGGCGCCATCGTAATTATATTAGCTAAATAGCATAGTTCTGTTTCTTTTTCACTTAAGGCATTCGATAGAGAGAACACTTTTTACTTTGCTAATAAATTTACGCTGGCGCCTCTGTAATCGGGCTTATTGTGTACCTGTAGGAGAGTCCATCGGCTCTTGAAATATAGTTGTTCACTAGTTCGGGAACCTTTCTTATGCCCAAATATACAATTTTATTTTTTATTTCATTACAGGTATTTATTTATCTTCTTAATTTTCAAGTTTTTAACAATAAGCAACTATTAAAATATATATATATATATATATATATAAATTAAAGAAAACTTAAAATCTAGGGTGCCGCCAGCAGCGGGGCAGGGCCCAAGCTACCAGTAGTTGGGGCTACAGCGAGAGGAACCTTCTGACGATGCGCGCCGTGTCCAGGATTACTGCCTTCTGTATCTGACCCTTGACCCAACCGTATAACGAGAGCATCTTAAGGTGGTGGTCGAGACTCTTCGCTATTAAGCCGTTTACCGAAACGACTATCGGGACAATGATCGTCGAGTCCACATCCCACATGGCGGTAACCTAGTGAGCCAAGTCAAGGTACTTGCTGAGCTTATCCTTCTCGGCCTTTACGAGGTTTTCGTCGTGTGGGATGGTGACGTCAACGAGTTACTCTTATTTTATTTATTAATATTTAAGAAAAAATCTGTACTTAGCAAAAAGTTTGAACGAATTAATTACGAATTGCTCTTATTTTATTTATTAATATTTAAGAAAAAAAACGATACTTGGCAAAAAGTTTGAACGAAATGCACTGCTACGTGGCGTGGCAAACGTTGAAAAGTTCTCGACTGTGACTCAGGACTATAATCTCTAGAATGTGAGGCCAAACCGAGTAGTCGGAAAGATTCGCAATTGTTACCTATTGGAATCAAACCGAGATCAAACAGAAGTTATCTTTTTAATACGCTTTTATTAGGTCGACTTGTATGTAACAATGTAATGGAATCTAAGGTAACAAATTTAACCATCTTGCAAGGGTCGTAGCGTAATGAAAATTGGCAGCTGCATGTAGTTCTGATGACAATACAATAATATGGTACTGTCGAACTGATCTGATGATGGAGCCGGAAGATATGAACTGGAACTTCATGATGGAAAATCGTATCATAGCTGTTTTGGATTTCTTAGAAAAGTCTTGTAATGATCTTTGACCACGATTAGGTTTTAAGGCCTGATGAGCGTGTTTTAGGGTTCCGTACCCAAAGGGTAAAAACGGGACCCTATTACTAAGACTCCGCTGTCCGTCTGTCCGTCTGTCACCAGGCTGTATCTCATGAACCCCTATAGGTAGAAAGCTGAATTATTTAGTTTTTTAAACTACATTTATTATATAGGTATAATAACTTAAATAATATATTTGAATTGGATAAACTTACTAACCGGACTTTAAATACGAGTAACTCATCATCATTATCAGCCGAAGGACATCCACAGCTAGACATAGGCCTTCTCTATGGATTAAATATATCTAAATAAGTGTTAAGCAACGTTCCGTATGGTCGGTTTTTGATTGAGTGACCACGGATGGCACTTCCATCTGAGCGCTACCGTGGCTTGGATGACATGTCAAATTTTAGGCCTCGGTTGTTTTAACCATTTAGTTATGACAGAGGCCTTCAGGATGCTTAAATATTTTGATAACAGGCCTAGTCGCCCGGCCTATTCAAATTTACGTTACTTTAATAGTTAGCATCCAAAACCACAGAAATTATAAACTTCCAGAATGTGGAACGCTTTGCCTGAGTCTGTCTTCCCGCTAAAGTACAATGTGTCTGCGCAAACCTATATAAATAAATAAAAAAAAACTTTCCTTGAAATCACTTATTTAATTTATTTTATTCAACGGAACAACGGAACAACGGTTCAAGAAAATTTATTCAATTATACATATAATGTCATAATACTAAAAATAGAACGATAAAAATTGTTAATGATTGTTTCATATTTTCTTTTCATCAACTAGCTATTCGATTATATTAGAAACAATAAAATTAATTGATGAAACATTCACAAGCGTTAATTACTTCAGTTATTATTCAATTCCAATTTATTTCTTGAAATAGGAAGACCTGAATGAAAATGAGTTTCTTAATATTATTAGGAGATCATTTGTTATTCGCCAAGTTTCTCGAATTCTGAGACAAATCTAAGCTTAGAATTTAATTTCAGATCCGAAAATTTACAAGACAAAAGAAACGGTTTCTTTGCGAAGGATTCTTTCAAATTATTATTAGGCATTGAAATTTCACTTCTACTTTGTGTTACTATTTTTTTTTAAACTTCCAAAATGGAGGTTTTAAGGTTTTGTGGAGGTTCCATCGGTGTGTTTTTGTGTATGTTCATCAATATTTTCGCCAATTGTGAAGCAATTAAAAAAATCTTTCTTAAGTTTGAATTCAATTTAATCAGAATTTAAAATTTGAATTAATATATTTGAAGCTCAGTCGTTTTTGAAAAAATTAACAACGCAATAATGTGAAAACTGTAAACATCTACGAGTATTCGAGAGAACTATTTGAATTTTGTACACGTTGTTCCATTTTCGCGAAAAATAATTAATACCATACCAAGTATATTCTGTGCCGGGCTTTTAATTAGGTACTTTTGATAGTCCACTGCCAAACATACGTTTTCTTACCCACGATGGGGAGTTGGGCCATATCTACCACGTCGTTCCATTTTATAGCTATTGTAACCTTGACATTACAAAATATATGTTCTAACAAATTTCTAGTTTTTTTCCTTAAAAATCCATTGCGTAAATTGAAAGGACTAACATACAGATAAACCTACCAATATACGCACTACTCATTGAAAATTTGTTTAAAAAATTTAATGCTTATTTTATCTGTCGTAATGAAAGATATATAACTGAAATTATATAAAAATAGGTTCCTACTAAAATATAAGCACCAATCCACATTTTCTTGATTCAGGCTTCTTTACTTAACGTAAAAATCCACCCAAAGGAACATTATAATAATTCATGGTTAATTTGTACAGCGGAAGGAAATTCAGAATTCAAACAAAAATAAGCTCTAGTGTAGTGAAAATGTGATTCATATCATATTTGCGTAGTAAACAACATTCATACCTAAAATAGAGGTAAGAAAATAAGATTCATATAAAGGCTAGTGATCAAAGACATACCGCACAATCCTATCTCACCGCTAAATTACAACGAATAAACAGTAAAAAAACAGCCAGTAAGACATTTAGAACACAGGCAAAGTGATTGGGTATTTTCACTTGAGACGCAATAATTATTTATCGCAAAAAATAGCATGACCGAATTCACCCGTGTACAGAATTCGCGAATATTTCGCACGGATCGATGATACATTTTTTACATTATTGTTGATTTATCAAAAATGGCTCAGCCGATTTCAATAAAATTTTAATGGGACCAATTTCGAAGAAGAAGTTCTTTTCAATAAAAAAAGAAATATTGAAATCGGATTACTAGGAAAAAAGTTATACGTGGTTATACATAAAAAATAAATAAAACCCCAGCTTTAATACTGCCTTGACTGCCTCAGTGGCTCAGTGGTTAGTGACCCTAACTACGGGAACAGAGAGGCGTGGGTTCGATTCCCACCCAGGGCAAGTATTTATGTGATGAATATAGGTGTTTGCTCTGCGTCTGGGTGTTATTTAGGTATTATCTAAATAAGTATGTATTTAAAAATATGTATTATGAAGTATATCGGTCTCTGGCAGCCATATCACAAGTTTTACTTAGTTTGGTGTCAGAAACCGTGTGTAAGATGTCCCCTAAAAATAATTTATTTATTTTATACGTTTAATGATTGTTCTTATGAGCTTTTTGTGTTTGTTTATTTGTCATCGTAGCTCCGAAACATTAAATTTGATTATAATCTAAAACGGTCTTGCTCAAAGAGTTCTTAAAAATAGAAAATCTGCAATTTTTTGTATAAGAGCCTCATCAGTATTTTTTCCACCACCAAGGGGCCACCAAGAGACCGGCCTAGCCGAGTTTGGGGCCCGCTGTTAATCCATCTAGATTTATTTAAATTCTCACGTTAATCATAAGTATTCTGCAAACAATCTGTAACAAATTCATTGCTTTGTAAATAAATGTTTTCTTTCTTTCTTTCTGACGGAATGGCTGATTGTAAGCTACTTGTATCCAGCGCATTCCTAAAACTTAACAAAACAGCAACTGTTGTGCGTCCTCGTCGAATATCAGTTCTGTGTGCCTACTTTCACTTTAACCTCGTCATCGTTTCAGCCATAGGACGTCCACTGCGGGACATAGGCCTCCCTATAGATCTCCCTTAGTTGGTAGCGGTTGGTATTCAGAACAATCCAGCGGTTTTGATGAGGTCGTCTGCTGATCTATTAACTAATCTCTAGTGGATTGATGCCAACACCCAGTACTTATCCAGCATTAACAAATGCCACTGCCTCTGCTTTAGTGATTGCTGTAAATGTTGTCTTAAATATTTCTATGAAAATATCGATTCGAATACTAACCGATTCACAATTCGGTATGAGTGATAATAACGCGAGTATAAATAAACAGACACCCTCTGCCCATTTCCCAGCTAACTTCTTTTCCCAAGCTGTATAAGTTGCAATAGTTTCCAAAAAGAATATCACAAGTGTAGTTTGTCTACTGCCGCCACAATGGAAGCAGGTAGGATCCGAACACAGAGCAATTCGGGCCATTAGGCGGGGCCCTTTCAAGGGCAAGGGCTTTTAAGACGATTGATTGAATTTCTCACTGGAGATACTCGAGTCGGTATATTTCGGTTAAGATTTAGTTTGAGGTGCTTTCAGGCCTCTCGGGATGTTTGTGGTGAAGGAAATAGTGGAAGGCTATTTTTGTTTCGGACCTGAATTCTTTCAACCATATTAATCGAATGAATGAATCGTGAGGTCATAATTATTTTTCGCAAAAAATGGCAAAACCGCTTCCCATCGTGTACAAAATTCGATTATTTCGCTCGGATTGTTTAAATTATTGTTGATTTTTTTAAAACCGTTTAGCCGAATAAAATTTAAATGGAACCATCTCAGGAGTAGCCTTTCGAACTAAAAAATAATTTCTCGATTCGGTTCACAATTAGCGAAATTATCGATGAACACACACAAAAAGAAACATAGAGCCTCCTCCTTTTTGGAAGTCGGTTAATAAGCTCAAATCATTAACATTTGTATATGGACATGACCTACAAGCTGGAGAGCTCAATGTGGCTGCCGTTACTGGGGTAGGATAAGAAAAGTCTACTCATATGTTCATAGAATTTGGCGACAACCGTTGTCTTTGGTCAAGAACAAGTGGAACAAAGTAAGAAGAAGTTGAGTGTGACATAACGTCTAATTCCATAGATACCAAAAACTGTGGGCGCCTCATAGTATTTCTAAGCTCTATGGCTCAAATCCTGGTCCCGTTATCCCGTTATCCAAGAGTTCATTGAGATGCACGGATTTTCACATCACTGGTTTTTAGGTGAATTGCACACTATAGAAAAAGCTGCATAAGTGCATACTGCATAGTTTTTGCAAAGTTTGATAGCGTACGTGAATCGTGGTATATGTAACCCGGACGCCCTTGGAAGGTCTTCTCATAGACGCTGTCCTCATTCAATGTTACAACAGAAGACAAAGAGACCAGTGAATTTTGAATTCAAATTGTGAACAGAAATTTCATTTTACCTAGGAATATGTAAACTTGCACAGACGACTTAAAAAACTCATTTTCAAAGTAGCTTACAAATAATTCTACAGATGATCTTTACAAAGACACTTGACAGTTACGGATACGACAGCTATTCATTAAAGAATGCGCAATGAAATTTTACAAAACTGCACTTACAAATAGCACACAAACGTACTCATAGATGGGAAGTGCCAAAAACGAAGACATAGATAGAGCAGAAACGCTACAATTTCTTGGATGCTTTATGTACGATCAACTTAACAAACAAACAACAAAAAACTTAACACAATAAATAATGACAGGTACCTATGCAAGAGAAATATAAAAGGCTACCTTCTTACACTGAACTATAAAACTACAGAAGAAATGTGTTAGCTTCATTAAGCTCACTCTAGGAACGAAAATGTAGGCATCGCCGTGAGCTCAACTCTCTCGAGGCTGGTGCTACGAGTACGTGACGTAGCTTACCAATTTTGTACCTCTTTGTACTCTCATCATTATAATAATTATATCTGTAGTCATACTATATAACACATAAATATTCATTCAAGCATACACAGATTACGCTCTTCATAAATATTTTGATTTATCACCATCCCGGAAGAGTACTAGCTCCCGCAAACTCAGGGTATCCTACCGCGGGAGCTAGAGTATTTGATTATTATCTTAAATTTATTTCACCCACTGGGTAAGATACGCAAAATGCTATTATGTTCAAATTCAAATGTTTATTTATTGAATCAAAAACAGGTGACAAAACTTATTTGAATCCACTGGCTCCGAACTAGTCTTGCAACTGTATTTCTAAATCCAGTGGCTTCTCCCAAATTTAAAGAGATTACCTACCAAGAGAAAAATTATAAGAAAGTAAAATTAAAATTAACATAATATATTTTGAATTTACAACTATTAGCTAATTATCATTGTACAGAATAATTTTATTTTTTCATTAATCTATATTTCAAGTATGTTTAATTTAACAGTTTTGCAATTAATTTATTAACCGAATGAATATTATTAAATTTAAATTGGTAAATATTTTTGAAGTCCTAATTGATGTTGAAGAATTTGAAGTCGTAGTTCCTAATTCCACTAGTTTCAATAAGCTAACAAGAAACGAAATCATCACAAAAGTTGCGGGTCTAGAGTTTTCGTGTTCTCGACGATATATAGAGTCTGTTCGATGTGATTTTATAGATGACCTCAGTTCTGAGTCTAAATTTGCGTAGATGTAAGAAAACTTTCTTACATCTACGAGTAGGTACGCACATTTAGACATAATAGAATTGATTCACTCAGTCGTTTCTCGCATGGAGTGTTCCGTTATTATTTCTTATTACTTTGTGATGCCGCATGTTTGATGTTATTTAAGCATTGACATTTTGGATTATTGTTTCAGAAAATAAGAGATACGATATGATACATGGCTTCATACTCCTGTGTTATACACACAGGAGTATGAAACCATGTATTCACTGAGCAACAATGTTTCGGATACACAGTTTCTGAAACATCACGTAGATGTCACCAGGAACCGATTTTTTCCCATGTTCCACACGGTAGTATTTACAGAAACAAAATAATTGTCTCTGAAATACTATTTTTTGTTTCGGAAACACGTAGATTTTGTTTCTGATACAGAGTTTACAAACAATTGTTGCTCAGTAAATACAAGGCTAGAGTCTCAACACAGTCTCAAAGATATCTTAATGTCTTTTTGACAGACATCAAATAAGAAGTTCTCAATTTGACTGTATGTTTTTTTGTGTATTATTATTTCTTATAATTATATATTTTTTTGTGGATTATTTAAACATCAGAGGTAGTTAGTTTCATATAAATTTTATTAAAATCAACTGAGACGCTTTTGAAAAATCAACAATAATGTGAAAATTATATCATCGATGATACATTGTTCCATGCAAAACATTAGAGTTCTGTAAGTACACGGTTGAAGTTGGTTATGGTTATGATTTATTTGGCGAAAAATAATGTTTATCATTGAAAACAGAAAAAATGCCAAGTCGATGGTTTATACGCGCTCAGTTCTAATGATATGTAGGTGTGAGAAAAGTTTTACTCGAGACAAGACACTCGCATTTAGAGTTTTGTGCTCAATTCTTCTATGTTTATGATGCCGTATGCTTAATGTCTTTTTGGCATGAACTTGCAGCATCTCGAAGTTTTTTAGTGAACGGACTATAACCCTCGCCAGGTTACAGCCAAGACCTTGCGTGTAACATAAATAGCACCGTAAATCTCCATTTACTATTATCACACAGATTAATTATAAACAGATAGACAACTGATAACGCTCGAAGAGTACACGCAATACAGTACAAGACCACAGGAAGATGTTATATGCAATAAACTACTAACTAACGAGTACACCCACTACTCCTGGCTACTTGGAAGAAATAGCAAGCTGTCAATCGACAACAAACTGCTCATAAACAAAAGCGTTCTCAAGCCAATATGGATGTATGGTATGCTCTTTCGTGGGTTCGCCCCACAAGCTGTTCGGTCCTTTATCTGAACATTTAAGTAGAAAAGTAGTTAATGGAAAAAAACAATTGCATTATATCAAGGGCATCATTCTATGAGTCCTATAGGGGTGTATGAACAAAAATGCAATTATTTATTGATGAAGAACCATAAAGAATTTATGGTAATGAATTTTTTTGTACAAAAATATTTTGCTTTGCTTTGATAGTAAATACCAAATTTAATGCCAGTTTAAAGCGTCAGTTTTCTTCCTAAATAAGTATTTCAATTAAATAAGAGGATGAAATTTATGCGGTACATCTAACAGATTAGTTATTTGCTCTCAAATCTATACGTTTAGGTTATGAACGACGGTGGTAAAGAATTTTTGGCAAGTTAATATTTTTTAACAAATTTAATACTAAATTAATATAAAAAAATAAAGATGCAAAGTATACCTATAGTCCCATTTACGTAACACACCATAAATATTTAGATTTCATTTAGCTGTTGATACATGTTATTTTTTCTTCGAATATGTGATTTGCTCGAAATGTTAGAACTACCCTTTAGTCCTAGCTAATACAATCACAAGAGATTTGGGAAAATAACCATATTATCTCGGAAGTGGTCCGATGTTGCTATTCCGCGACCGTGCAGTCAGTGCTGCAGTACGGAACGGTTCTAGCATAGGTTCTTTCAAAGCCCGCCTGAAACGCTGGCTTATCGAGGAAGCATTTCATGATTTCGATATGTTTAAATGTTTACAATTAGTGAAACATGTAATGGTTAAGAATTATTTCTATCAATTTGATTAATTTACAATGATGTAATGTTTTTGTTATTTTTGTATTTTTTTAAGACATGTTTTATTAATGTTTTCATTCATTACAATGACATACTTCATTGGTGTAATTTATTTTGATTGTATTTTTCTTGACATTTTAATTATAATATGTAGTTGTATACATAATGATGTAGTAGGTAGTTAATGTTAATATTTATTTGTTATCAATGTACCTACTTTACTGCAATTTTTAATCTATTCATTGTGTAATGACGTGTAATATTTTTTTTATGAATTAAATGAATATCGAAAATGTTACATAGTTACCATGTCCCACACCTGTTAATTTTCTTACAATTTATAGTTTGCAAATGGGCCCCGCCTACTACCAAACAATATTCAATTTAACTTAAGCCATAATGTCTGTTATATCAATACAGTAAGTTTTTGGTAGTTTGTTTTTCTTGTTTAGTTTTTTATAGCGTTGCATATCTGTTGATTACTTGTAGTGGGATTTTTATTTTATCTCATGTAATTTTATGCGTGGCTGTACCATATGAAATACGTAATACTGATGCGGGAAATTGATCTTTATCAACGTGGACCGAAACGGCCTCTTCTTTTATCGTTCTCGGCGATTCGCCCCACGGGGCGAACGAGGGCATTCAAAAAGAGGCTTCGTTGATTCGCCCCGCGGGCCGAATAGCTTGTGGGGCGAATGCACGAAAGAGCCATCCAATTGCGGGGATCCGCTTGTAACTCACAAATCTCAAAGATCCAACGGATGCAAAACACGATCTTGAGAACTACATATAAGCGAATTGTCCTGGTACACTACCAATACTGAAATCCACAGCAACCTGGAAATGAGCACAGTCCAAGAAGAGATATCAGCAACCTGCAAAAAATACAAACATCGGCTAGAAAGACATCCCAATGAGATAGCTGTGACACTCACAGAACAAGGATATGTACCAAGTTTAAAAAGAAAGCCAGTCATCAATTAAAATAAGATCTATAAGAGCAGATGCACTCACTGCAGTGGACACTTGACATGTCAACCGAACACCCAAAACATCTATTTAAAGTGAAACTCATCGTAGATTTATATGGAACAGAACAAATTTATTGAAAACCTAAAGTAAATAGCAAACCTAAGTTCAGCCATGGATGTCCTTCGTTCCATATGATGACGAATAAGTAAGTTTGTAGACCGGGTGGCTAGCCCTGGAGTCAGAGATTTTAAGCTGCCTGATGGCATGAAACTGCACAATACAAAGTCACTTATTACTCAAACAGCATTTTATGTAAAACTTTTGGTGTTAAAACTGTGTTACATTTAGATTCATATGTATGTTGCGCCCTTTTATATAAATGTTGCATTTTCAACGGGAAATCGCTATCGCTATACTTATCAGCCGATTTCAGTATTTTTTTAAATAATAAATATGAGGGGACATCTTACACACGGTCTCTGACCCCAAATGAAGCAAAGCTTGTAATATGGCTGCCAGAGACTGATATACTACATTTACATATTTTTATACATACTTATATAAATAGTACCTAAATAACATCCAGACACAGAGAAAACATCTATGTTCATCACAAACATGCTTGTCCTGGGTGGGGATCGAACCCACGCCTCTTTAATCCAGAAGTCAGGGTCACTGACCACTGAGCCACCGAAGCAGTTAAATATATGTATTATGTGGCAAGATTGTTTAGAATCTAAATTCGTTCAAGAGCGGGTCGAGCGGGCCGGTTTATGATGATTCAGTAAAACAGACGCCCACATTCACGCCCAGGCGCAGTTAGCGAAACAGCCAAGCCGCATATATTGACTAAGGTGTAGAGTTTGTGAAGAAAGGACTTGTAGAGTAAGGCGTGTAGAGTTAGAAGCTTGGCTTTACGTGACATCTGACAACTTTTTGATGGTAGAAATTGTGATTTAGACTTGGCTTCATTTCACATGAAAATGTTTTTGTTGGATTTCACTTCTTTTTGTAGTTTACTACAAGGAGTAATTATATCGATTTTCACATCTCTAGCTTCAAAACTTGCGAAAGTCTCATAACAACTTTTAACCCCTAGTTTTAAAGGTTAGGGGGAGATTTAATAAAAATCTTGAAATACGTTTTTTATTATATTTGTAATAAAGAGTCCCTTTACAAATTTTTTATTTGCAAAGTTTGATGCTAGATGTCTACATCTAGCATCAAACTTTGCAAAAGTGTCATACAAACTTTCATCCCCCAGTTTTAGGGTTTGGGGAGTGTTTTATTAAGAATCCTGAAATTGTGTTTTGTTATCTATTACTGCCAGTTCGTATATCTATATTCTGACTTCTGGCATCAAAAGTTTCGATAGTGACATATAAATTTTCATCCCCCAATTTTAGGGGTTGGGGGCTGATTTATTAAAAATCCTGAAATACGTGTTTTATTATTTCTAACAGGGAGTCTTTATATCAATTTTTATACCTATAGCATGAATATTTGTGGAAGTCTCATACAAGCTTTCATCCCCTATTATATAGGGTTGGGGGGTAAAAGTTCAAAGTTTTAGATTTGTCCTTTGTATATGTCTGATAGTTTAACCTTGATGCCAAATATCAAGTTTCTAGGTCATCTGGTCTGCTCAATGAAACCCTGGTTTTTAAACGTTGTCATTAATATGTCATTAACCGTCAGAGTAAAGTTAATGAAATTTTGTATTGTACTTAAGCTAAAGAATTTTAATAAATATGCTAAATTTTATATATTTAGGTTAAATAGTTTTTGAGTTATGAAGGGGTCAAAAGTGGCTCGAAATGGTTCGTGTAATATTACACATATCGCGTCGCCAATTCCTTTTTCTTAGACTTGGCTGGACACGCTTCTGCGTGTCTAGATGCGTGGTTGGCTGTTCGAAGAGCCACAAGTAATGAAGGTTGAATAGAGTTTTCAATCTGTTATTGTCTAATCCCCGCGTGTGATTACCCGACCTTGCGGCAGATTGATGATATATTTGCGGGTCGTAAAGAAAGGGCTAGTGGAAAAACTTGTGAAGTAATTTGGCTTTTATTGTGGCGGAATTACTCGAGTTGCTTGCAAGATGGATGGGCCGGTTCGTTACTTGTTTTTGTTGGACTCATTTGTGGCTAAGATTGTTCTAAGTAGAGCTAAAGCTATTCCAATTTTGCCTTTTTAGGGTTCCGTACCCAAAGGGTAAAAACGGGACCCTATTACTAAGACTTCGATGTCCATCTGTCCGTCTGTCTGTCTATCACAGGGCTGTATCTCATGAACCGTGATAGCTAGGCATCTGAAATTTTCACAGATAATGTATTTCTGTTGCCGCTATAACAACAAATAAACTAAAACTAAAAACAGAATTAAATAAATATTTAAGGGGGGCTCCCATACAATAAACGGGATTTTTTTGGAGTTTTTTGCTCGCTATTAACAGGACAACAGGAATGGAGCTCCCATACGGTACGGAAACCTTCGTGCGCGAGTCCGACTCGCACTTGGCCGATTTTATTTATAATTTATTATTGTACATAGCAAATAATTGTACAATTTTGTTTCGTTCAAAATCACTTTCAGTGATAAGGCCGCGGGTTGATTCACATGGCTAAACATCTGCTATCTATCAAAACAAAGGTCTCTGCTTTAACTCAAAAATTTTGCTTTTATTTTTCCTGACGTTCATTTTCCTCAACAAGACGCATTTTTCTACGAATCTCGATGAAACTCGGTACACAGGTTAATTAAATTAATGTTTTTTTTTTGCGTCAGAAACTTTTGTTTATTAGGAATTGCCTTCAAAAAGAGGGGGAATTTTCTGGCGCGCTATTTATTGGCCGATTTTGAGTATAGACCAAATCAACATTTGCGAGTATGAACCAAAGCGGTCAAGAACGAGTCGAGATAGAGGTTAATTAAGATTCATTTGTAGAGATGCACCGTGACCTCGCCACAGTAGACTGTTCAGGGAACTATTTGTTATTATTTTATGAGACTACGTAGTTGCGTAGTTTTACCGATACATACATACATATGGACAAATAGCGGGAAGCGACTTGGTTTTATAATATGTAGTGATAGTACCTGATGTTACTGATGGGCGTCAGTTGTTCGACGTGAGTTCTTCTATAAATTTCTGTAAAGATCAATTGTTAAGGACTTTTATACAAAAAGTGCTTGTCTTGCTTAGTTCAATTATTCAGTTTACCTGACCCAATGCGTCTTACGTTGCACTTGTTAATAAGTGGCCCTTGGTAATTATATCCAAGTCTTGGACTTTGAAATGACATTTAAGTATTTGTCATTGAAACTGTATCTACACCAAACATATTAAAGTATCACTTTGACAAAACACCACGACGGCTTCTACATATATGAAAGCATATTATAAATGTTTACATTGTTCCGTGGCTTGGATGACACGTTAAATTGTAGGTCCCGGTTATTTTAACCGTTTAGCCAAGTCAGAGGCCTTCAGGCGGCCTCTGAAAACTCTGACACCAGGGCTAGTCACCCGGCCTATACGAACTTACTTACTTAATAAGCCCGATTACAGAGGCGCCAGCGTAATTATATTAGCTAAATAGCATAGTCCTGTTTCTTTTTCACTTCAGGCATTCAATAGAGAGAACGCTTTTTACGTTGCTATTAAATTTACGCTGGCGCCTCTGTAATCGGGCTTATTGATCACATTGTACAGTTGTCACTGCAATAAATAAAACTATATGTACAGTAAGTAGTCGGTAGATTAAGTATGTATTTTATTAAAACAATTATTGCATTTTGTTGTATTTAATATAGGCCCTACTTAAAAAATAAGCTTGACTCGTAAATTGAAATTAAAATTAATAAAAACTTTACATGACCTTGGAAAAAACACATCTTCAGCAAATAATCTTAGAACGCAGTATCAACATGTTTCAAACCAAAATGACTTCCTTATTTTAACTCTGAAAATGACCTCTGTTAGCTTAATCATGGTCAATTAATCCAGCTTGCCAGCACTGGATAATTGCTGAGTAATTGCCTATATATAATCTATCAGGCATTACATCGTCGGGGCCTAATCGGCGATGAATATACGCTGATTGCTAGAATAGATACAGAATCAATTACAACATGAATAGTACAGAAACGTAATCAGAATTTTAAGCTCATTGCTTGTGATCTGCTGAGGAACGTTTGATGCTACGAAGATAGCTCCAATAGTTCTGCTGATCGTAAGATAAGCTAAGAGACAAAACCTAATTGCAAGAAACGTAAAACTTGAGGTTGTTTTTATAGGTCAGAGCGTGTTTTTAGAATTCCGTACCCAAAGGGTAAAAACGGGACCCTATTACTAAGACTCCGCTGTCCGTCTGTCTGTCTGTCTCCAAGCTGTATCTCATGAACCGTTATAGCTAAAAAGCTGAAATTTTCACAGACGATGTGATTTCTGTTGCCGCTATAACGACAAGAACTAAAAACAGAATAAAATTGAGGGCGGCTCCCATACAACTAACCTGATTATTTAGCCGCTTTCTGCTCTATATTAATAATGGTAACAGGTAGATGCTTGAAATTTTCACCGAATATTAAGTTGTATATTCACTTTAATAATAAATAGTAAAAAAATAAAAATTAAAAGGGGGCTCCCATTCAGTACGGAACCCTCCGTGCGCGAGTCCGACTCGTACTTGGCTGATTATTTTTGGGTTGGTTTGCCATTTACTGAGAAAATGCTCATTGAAAGTTTAAAAAACTTTTTGTGGTTAAGAATTATTGCTTTTAGTGACAACAGCATTATCAATTTTAAATAGATATCGGTGGTCGTTTGCTATCAGGCGAGACGGTACCTAGTGGATCGAAAAATCGTGGTGGAAGGATTAGTTAGCCAGTGGAAGGGTCAGTAGGCACTGGCTGTCCAGGGTGCGCCGGGCGTATTAGCGATTTAGGTACTATCAAGCAAACGACACTTGGGGTGGCTCCTTCCATTCACCCCAGGTACCTAGTACCTAGTCAAACGCGGACTTATTCGCGGTAAAAAAGGAACAGCCTAAGAAATAATCTGTGGAAAAATTGCGTCGTCTGCATCTACCTTTGTCGAAATCCCTCTCGGCAGGTAGTAAAGGCACGCACGAGGTAAACAATGTATCCTCTAACTTTGTCGAAAGCCCAATTTCGAGACGTCGGACGAATACGTAAATTAGGGAGGCGCTTCCATGTCATCGAGGTATTAGCTATGTGAAGAGATGGCAAAAAATGTCATCTCATGCTTTTAGGTCAACCGCCCAAAATGGGTGGTGATAGCTACGTCCCTTTCTTACCCCTAAAATTATCATCACCTACAGCCCTCTATATTTTACTGCTGGCTATATTAAAACACCTTCTTTTGTATCATCTGCTTCAGTCTTTTGCAATATTGTGTCTTGGTTCGACCGATTTGGACGTATTGACGTAAAATAAGTTTACGCTCAAGAATATTCCTAGTTTACATAGTTTTTGTCAAGAAAGTAACTTGGCGCTATTGTGATAAAATTGAGTCAAAAGTTAATCAAAAAATCTAAATGCGCAATTAATATGAGTTACTGGCATTAATGTGCAGTTTTACGTGTTTTTTTTTTTTAACAATCAGCACTCTCTCTGAAGTAGGTATAAGTTTGCTTGGGTAAATACTACGGCATGGTACGGGTACGTTTAAACATAAAACACTGAACAGAACAATCAACGAAAATGTGCCGAAATGTTCGGAACGCGTAAAACACGCATCCGTAACGAAGTTGGATAAAAATGTCAAATATACGATACAGTGTCTCTTTTTGTACATGGACACTAGAGGTGTAGGACTATAGGTAAGTAAGTAAGACTATATGCTCATCGTTATACTTTTACTATAAGAGCAACTCGTTGTATCTACATAATTATTAAGGTCAGGTTCATTTTATTCGTTTACCGCACAGATCAGAGAACACCTTTTTCTCTGATCTGCGGTTGACCGGGTCCTTACGGTTAGATTAAATATATGTCTATGGCGCATGTAAATAAAATAGAATGTGCGAAATTGGAATGTATCGGTTTCGTATATATTCCGGATAGGGATGGGAAACGGTCAAGGGAACCGGTATCCGCTTTGTGGTCTTTTTGAGTTACATTGTTGAATGTTATCGTGATCGCATTATGGATGGCCCTGATGATAGCGATAGCGTGCAAGCAGGAGCGTAGATTGAGGATATACTGTAGTGCGGATGAGATGGCATGATAGTTTTAATAATAGTAAACCTTTTCCAATACTTTGTAGTATAATATAATATTCATGTTGAAATTGTGATTTTTTTAATGCTGTAACCACAATTTGGTAACCACATAACCAAAAGAGGTTATGGATCGAAATAATGTTAAAAGTTTTTAGGTAGTCAATTAATCTGAAACTACTTTAAAGTTTTTTGGATGTTTTGCGTTTGTCATGATGTAGTCAATCGCAAACTTATCTAGGTAGCTATAACTATTTTTCGCTATAAATGGCATAACAGATTAACACAGTGTGCAGAATTCGAATAGTTGTAATCAATGTAGTAATTTTTACATTAATTGTAGATTTTTTAAAAATATTCTGTCGATTTCGATAAAACTTAAATGGGACCTCGAGAGTGTACCCTTTCAAAATAATAAAAGATATTTTAAATCGGTTCACAACTGGCGAAAATATCGATGAAATACATAAAAAATTGCCCAAGTGCGAGTTGGACTCGCGCACGAAGGGTTCGTTACCGTATGGGAGCCCCAATCCTCTTGCCGTTTTAATAGCGAGCAGAAAACTCCTAAAAATCACGTTTAATGTATGGAAGCCCCCCTTATATATTAATTTTATTCTGGTTTTAGTATTTGTTGTTATAGCGGCAACAAAAATACATAATCTGTGAAAACTTCAGCTGCCTAGCTATTACGGTTCATGAGATACAGCCCGGTGACAGACAGACAGACGGACAGACGGACATCGAAGTCTTAGTAATAGGGTCCCGTTTTACACATACAAAATATACATACCTATAGACAAACGTAGTACCTCCTCTTTTTTGGAAGTCAGCAATAAAATGAATTTTCTTTACTAAAACTCGAACAGTAAAAAAGATACACGTACAAAGTAAGCTGAATTTTGGTGCTAACCACTTCACACAAACTTCTCATTATTTTAAGCTTCGTTAGAAATATTTTCGCCACAAAATACCTAAAATTCTAAAGAGAAATTTAAAATTCCAAGACTCCACTTGAGCCTGATCCGCACCTAGTCCATATTTCTAAGCACTTTGCGATCAAACTTTCCTGTACCTTTCCATTATTTTGAGGGTAACGCCTCATAAACCGCGATGAAAATAATTCTACATTTTCCCTAAAAGAAAATTCCACTTTTGTAAAACCGCCGAATGAGAAGCCAAGTGTATTTTGGTGTTGTAAGAAAGTAGAAACAACAAATGTTGGCAGGATTCAGTAATTTTTGGACACAAAAAGTTACGCTATTTTTACTTTTGTGTCGAAATTATTTGAAAGCAAAACAAGAGTAAAATGGTGAAAGTTGGGTAATTAGGTACATAAAAGGTCAAAATAAAATTGTCGTTCACTCATAATGACGCATTTCTTGGTAATTTTGGCGGACTGAAACCTACGCAGTGTGCCCTACGCTGTCCATTTATAAAATATATTGTCAATTTAATAAAAGTCGACGAAATTTTGATAATTAGTAGATTTTTAGGGTTCCGCACCCAATGGGTAAAAACCCATTACTAAGACTCCGCTGTCCGTCTGTCTGTCTATCTCCAGGCTGTATCTCATGAACTGCTATAGCTAGAAAGCTGCAATTTTCTCAGATGATGTATTTCTGTTGCCGCTAGAACAACAAATACTAAAAAAAGAACAAAATTAACATTTTAGGGGGGCTCCAATACAACAAACCTGACTCGCACTTGGCCGATTATTTATCAGAGTACCCTCAGAGTACTAAATACAGGGCACATTAATAACTAATATCAATACAATTTCACAATGGAATGTACTAAAAAACCGTTTTGGTTAATTTTGTTAGTCCTTATTGAAGTAGCAATAAGAAAGCATGTGCCTCATAAAACTGATAGTTAATTCGAGTGCACAATATTATCTGATATCACCAACTATGCACCGGCAAAAGCAGTGAAATATTTGACCAAAAAATCGGCATACGACTTGATGGAAACCGCAAGACTTTTGGATAAAAGTTGCTTTAATCGTATCATCTAATATGTAGGAGAATCCATCTATAACTTCCAATTTTGTACTGATAGCATCCATTCATCCATCAGCTGAAAACTTCTGCTGCTGTACGTAGACCTGGGAAAACCAAAAGGAGTATAGATCTTCAATCGGACGAGTTGGACGGGGCTCTAGAGGCTACCTTGCAGTCCATCACATGAGTCCTGCGTTGCGCTTGCCGGTACGTGGTTTCTACTCGAGAACTTTTCAACCCCGTCATATCTCAGTGCTCTGGCCACTCCTATTTCCAGTTGCCAATCTGCAGGGCTATGTCAATGAGCTATGACGATGGTAATGTTAACTAAACTTGAACATAAGAAACTTTAAATGTCTCTCAGACGAATATTTTCAAGTATTTCTGCAGCCTGTCTCCGACAAAGTTGAGAATGCGCCGGCAAGTTCTCAACGAGCACACACGAACTCGAACAATATTTGGCTACAATATTATAAAACTTCCCTTGTTGCTCCGAACTAACACAAATAATTTCATTCGAGTTTTACAACTTTTATAATTTTGGTACAACTGTTGTCGACTTCTGGCGAACTTATTGCTTGACATTCTTCGCACGTTCATCCTTAGATGAAAGATAAAATAGATTAAATGACTAACTTTTCGCGCGAGATTTTTTTAAAGTAGAGAAAATCGTGTTCGTTATTTAGCAGAGCAGATGCTGACGAATAGTGAATCCTGGTGGAGAGCTCTATATGAGTGAAAGTTAAATGTACCCATTAGAGCAACCTCTGACCGAGCAGCCTCTACTTGTGGCGGACTGAAGAAACTTATCTTTTTGCTCAGCGCCAGGCGTGCTTCTGGCTGAGGATAACGCCTCCAGTTACTAAATACCCCTACCCAATTAACCCTTAACCACCTACCACCTATTTATGTCACACAACCACCTACCATGCATCTCTGAGATGCGGAAGTAAAATCACTCTATTTGAAAAATTTCGCAATGTAAGGGTTACTTTTAAATTATAAACAGTTTTAGGCACATATTTTACTCTTTATTACACAATAAATGGCACATAAAAATCAACAATATCTATTACTTATTTCAAAAGTTCCAAACAACACGTATTTTAGACTTATAAACTAAGTTATTTGGAAAATGAGATCTAAAAAAAATATTATACATTATAGAAATGTTTTTATACTTTTTTTTAACTAAACAATAATCAAGAGAGCTTAGACAATTAAAAAAAAAATATTTTCATCAATATTTTAACAAAATTGCAGAACCTAAAGGTAGAGTTTTTCACGACAGTGAACGCACAGCTTATTTGAGCATTCCAGGCAAATTGGTGTTTTGCATTCAAAACACATGTATTGTGTTAGGCGTCTTTTTTTGGGGCCGCAAGTTCCACAGTTTTTTCGAGTCGTCAACCTTTCTTCAGCACTGCAGCTACCACTTGGAATTGCTGGTGGAGTAGTTTCTCCGTGACGGTGAAGGATGCGCCCAAGAGCGATTTTGATATCTCGCTGCACTTTCACGTTGCTTTCACGCCGCTGCATGTGTGGTCTTGTGAGCTGTTCCGCCAGTCTCTTTATAAACTTGAACCGGCTTTCAGCTTTTTGTCCTTCAGTTCGACCAGATAAGCTGACAATGTAGCAGTTTGAAGCTGAAATGTCGAGCAATCTATAAAAGACTGCTAACGGCCATCTGCGAGTGCGACGTCCTGTGGAGTAATTGGAGCATCTTTGGTCTAGCAAATCCACTCCGATTTTGGTTTGATTATAGAAAAGTATTATTTCCGGTTTTTTGGTAGGTTCATCAACACTGGGCATGTGGTGCATACTTGATAGAGTGATTACGGCTTTATTTGGTTTTGGCACATATGATGATATGGTGATATCTTTCGTGAATCCAAAAACTGTTGAATCAACATTTCGGTGACGACTTGGCAAGAATTCCGGAGGTATTTCTCTTTGATTTTTCCTCAGTGTTCCTACACCCGTGAGGTTTTTTTTCTTTAGTGACTCTAGCAGCTCAATAGATGTATACCAATTGTCAGTTGTTATGTTTCTGTTAGATCCCTCAATTGGTGGTATAAGGCGCATAACAGCTTGAGTCGGTTTCTTCAGCTGATGATAGTCGCTGGATAAAGTCATACCATCAGAATCTTTACCTTGGTATATATAAGCGTTCAGCAAATATCCAGATCGGGCATCTGTAAGGCACTGAATTTTTATACCATATTTTGCTGGTTTCTTTGGCATGTACATTTTGAACCTGCATCTTCCTCGAAATGCTAGTAACATTTCATCAATACATGCATAACTACCAATCGCATACACAGCTTGACATTGATCAATGAAAGAACCAAAGAGCTCTGCAATAGGCGCGGTTGCATCGTTTTCACGACGTGTGCCTCTGGTTACAGCATCATCAAATCGAATTGTTTTCAGCATCACTTCGAACCTGTTCTTGCTCATGATACAGCGATATATTTCTCTTCCAGTTCCGTCACTGCTGTACCATGATGTATAGTGTTCATGATTTTCTTTGAAGATAGCTGTATAAAACAGGAGCCCTATAAATGCCTTCAATTCCGTGAGGTCTGTATCTTGAACACATGTTTTATTTTCGTAATTTGGTCTGATTTCTTTTATTTTCACATTAGTGTAATGCACAATTTTATCAAGCATTTCGTCAGTAAAATATTGCTGCCAAATATCTACTGGAGAAGACGAAGTATTGAGCTTGCTCTGATATGCTGCCTTTATACCTTCTTTTTCTAGTAAAATATTGTGTTGTAATGTTCTCGACCGTAAAGATGGTGGGGCAGATGACCAACGGAAGCGATTCTTTCCAAAATAATTCTTTTTCCTTGGTCTCGATCGCATATGTGATAATGGTTCATCATCTCCTGATGAAAATTCTTGCTCTTCGGGCAAAACCAACAATGGTGAATTATTTTGAGGGAGTATGTTGTCATTATTTTCTACTGCAGTAAAATCTTCGCATTCTGAATCGGATTCGCCAATGTTTTCTAAGACATGTTGTATTCCAACATCTGACTCCACATCACTGCATTCATCATTTGGTATGTCTTCCGAGTCTGAAAGTTCTTGTGCCAACCACTGCTCTATAATAGCGTCCTTACAAGTCATTTTTAACTAAAACAATAAAAAAAACATATTTATGAAAAAGTTACGTAACCGCCTACCATGCATCTCTCAGATGCGCGGCTACAGTATTTTACTCACCAAGGACAAACGCGCTGACCACCGACCTTGACGAGCGCTTGCGCGGCACTGAGGGACGCGGGGAAAAGGTACATGAACGACCAAGCTTATACGATACTCGTGCGCAAAAATATTCTAGATTGAACATCCGCATGCATCTGTGAGATGTATGGTAGGTGGTTAAGGGTTAAACAAGACAAAATTTTAGACAAAAAATCAAGACCTGTAAAGGAGAATCGTCATCCGTACAGACCAAAGAAATATTGTCACGTTAAAACTCCGTCCCTCTCTTTTTTGTTTGCTCGATCAATAAAAACTAGCAAAAATTTTTTTTAGGGTTTTTTAATCAAGGGCAATAAACAACTTGCAATGGATGTAGATATACCTTTATGTAAGTTCGGGTAGAATCTTGCAAGTTAAATTTGACCAACTTCCCAGTTTCCGATTACGCTAAAATTTTGCACGCATAAAATATGTATATCGAGTGACTATGCAATAATTTGGTACCATGGAGCTGATCTGATGATGGAATCGGAAGGTGGCCATAGGAACTCGGGTGCTAAACAAGAAAGACCCGTTGTGTTTGGGCGCGATTTACTTGTCTTGGCTAGCACTCTGCTGCTACATGATATACAAAAAATCTCAAAAACTTGTATTTAAAAAAAATATTTACAAAATTTATTTTGTTTCACATTGTTGGGAATTAAACTCATGATCTGCATCTTTCCTTCTCTTTCATCCTCGCATAGACCAAGAGACGTTGAGGCGAAACAACTGTCATTACAAAAGCTTAATTTAAGTTTGTCTTGTAAATATTGACGCAGCAAAGGGCCAATTGTGTGTAACTTGTACTCGTATCTACGCGTAATTCTATCACGTTATGTGGGTGTTACTTCTTTGGAACTTGAGGAATTTATATCAGTTTTTGCTATAAAATTGATATTTTTGGACAGCATTTAAAGTTATCGAAATATTTATAAAAAGCACACTTACACACTTGGTATGTAGGGAATTAGGAACACTTAGTGTGTGTGTGGATGTTTTATGTATACTTTTATTAGTAATATTACAAAGATGTATCTATTTTATATCTATTTGACTGCCTCGGTGGCTCAGTGGTTAGTGACCCTAACTACTTGGTCAAAGAGGCGTGGGTTCGATCCCCACCCAGGGCAAGTATTTATGTGATGAACATAGGTGTTTGCTCTGTGTCTGGTTGTTATTTAGGTATTATCTATATAAGTATGTATATAAAAATATGTGTATGTAGTATATCAGTCTCTGGCAGCCATATCACAAGCTTTGCTTAGTTTGGGGTCAGAGACAGTGTGTAAGATGTCCTCTAATATTTATTATTATTTATTAATTTTTATTTAAAGTTTGTAAGGTTCTAAAAATTTTACAAACTTTAAATAGGCACATCTTTATAATATTACTAATAAAAGTACAGATAAAACATCCATACACACACTACGTATACCAATAGAAAGCCAAATTATTTCTGGGTGTGATAGGCTATAATATTATAGAACATAATAATATTATCTCACTATACCCCTAGTGGGTCCAACCTGGATGAGATTAGCACAAAAATCGAGGTGAATGTCGTACAATAAGAGAGGCCTATGCTCAGCAGTGGGCGATTACAGGCTGAAAATGATAATGGTGATGATAACCTTAGTGATAGTGAGATAGTGTGAAAACTTTTTCGTGGAAGTTTGCAAAGTAAGCGCGGGCGAAGCCGCGGGCAAAAGCTAGTCTTATATAACTCATTTTGACTATTTGTAAAAATAATTTTAATTACAACAATTTCGTATACTCTACCAAAGAACTTTAATAATCCAATTGTGTTATGAGAACAAGTTTACCTCATGTTCAGATTCACATGGTCTACAACACATAGGCACCACAACAAATTAAGAACTATACCAGTTTAAAAATATGCACTGAAAAGTATTCAAAACTTTCTAAGATTTTTGCTATAAAGATCTTAAATATTACGTTGTTTTAAAAAAAAGGTGAAGAAGATATTCTCTGATAAAGAAAAGATAAGAAGGAAAATGAACTATAAAATGGAATTTTATGTATGCGCTTGGAATCTTTCATAGTCTCTTGTACCTGAAGTTGCCTATATAAATGTAATACCGTCAACGTCATAATGAACTAGCAGACTGATATATTGTCTAGAGTACGACGGAATATTAAACCGCCAGTACCTTACCGACTAACGAGGATACTCAATAAACTATTAGCTTCGGACACAAAAAAAAACAGAACGACTTTCTAAATAAAAAAGTGAAGCTATAAAATTAATCAAAATTAGAGTGGTTTGTAACAACAAGTGCACCGTAGGAAATCAATCGACAAGGTGAATTGATAATCTAATCATGGCAGTAGGATTGCGCAGGATGCATGTCGCTTCCGAGCAGTCATAATGGAGATCCATAGCGGAGGCCTATGTTCAGCAGTCGACGTCCTATGGTTAAAAATCTTAATGCCTGCCTCGGTGGCTTAGTGGTTAGTGACTCTGACTCCTGGGTCAAAGAGGCGTGGGTTCGATTCCCATCCAGCGCAAATATTTGCATGGTGAACATAGGTGTTTGCTCTATATCTGGGTGTTCTTTAGGTATTATCCATTTAAGTATTTATTTAAAAAAAATTATATTATGTAGTATATCAGTCTCTGGCAGCCATATCACAAGCTTTGCTTTGATTGGTGTCAGAGACTGTGTGTAAGATGTCCTCTAAAATTTATCGCACGCACTGCATGAGAAAGAAACGCATTTTATGCATTTGCATGTTGAAGAGTCCGTCTGGAATCTTCCATATTCGATGACTATTTGGCGCGGCAAAACTTCAAGTTTCCAAGCTGGCAGAACGACGGTAATCTGCTAATACGGGTTCAGGGGATTATGCTCTCTATAGCTCATTACTGCGCGAACCAGAGAAAATTTTCAGGTTGTCAGTTAAACTTACTGAACGTAAATGTTTGAAAACTTTTTAATATGTCCTAAGCTACTAATTTAATTTATACCTTTATCAAAATGGTGGTCTAAACCATCTTCTTTCGACTTAGTAGGTAAGTCCTTTCTAAATAGCCATGTTAACAGCTAGAACAACAATGGTAAAATTACTATAGTCTGACCGCTTAACTTAGGCCTCGCCTGCGCGGTACAGGGGCGCGAGGGTAGACGATTGGAGCGGATTGGCAGGTTGAAGTAGCAATGGGCAGGGCACATAGCGCGGAGGACTGATGACCAATGGGGTCGAAAAGTCCTCGAGTGGAGACCACGTACCGGCAAGCGCAGCGTAGGACGTCCACCCACAAGGTGGACGGACGACCTCATTAAGACCGCAGGATCGCGCTGGATGCAAGCCGCTACCAACCGGTCTTATTGGAGGTCTTTAGGAGAGGCCTATGTCCAGCAGTGGATGTCCTATGGCTGAAAAGAAGAAGAAGAAAGATTACTATGTATCAGTGCATGTATTTCCGGCAATTGCAGTTGGCAGCCCGCTTTTGTTTAGTTCAGGTTCAGCCTTCTATCGGATTTACTTCGGTGAGTGCGCCTAGGAGTTGCACAATCTGGTCCTACCTTCCCCTTTCTTCTATCGTATGGCTAGACAGACGCGATCAAAGCGCCACCCTTTTATGGTGGCCGTCCCGAGAGTTAGAACTAAGCGTTTCGAGTCCACATTCCTCATACGAACAGCCAGAATGTGGAACGCTTTGCCTGTGTCTGTCTTCCCGCTAAAGTACAATGAATTCAAATCCCGAGTAAAAAGGTATCTTCTAAGTAAGCATGTTACACCCTAGACAGCATATCTGCTTAAGATCAGGCAGTGTGTATTCAAACCCAAACCTATGAAATAAAAAAGTTTTAAATAGCACATTTAAGGTGCGAACTCTGTACACAGGTATTATTCTATCAATGACCGAGTGAACGAAGTGAAAAATATCATCGATTTAACTCAACAATTTTGCTTTCGTCTGTCCAGGTGTTGATTTTTCTCTACAGATCGCATTTTTCAACTATACTCAAAGAATCTTGGTACATAGGTTCGATTCATAATTTTTTTTTCGTCAGCTATTTTTGATTAGGGATTATTTTCCTTAAAAAGAGGGGATAATTGCAGTCGCGCTATTTATCAGCCGATTTCAATAATATTTGGTGAAATCGTTTAGTATGTAAATGCTAACAAGTTTAAAGCCGATTCACACAGAGGCGGGAAGTTCAGGAAAGCGATCGCGATCCAGGACGGGTTTTTTTTGTAACATTCGAATTTGTATGCAACCTGATATATATACAAGCGGGCGCGATTCGGCGCTATTGCTTTGCACTGGACCGCTATCGGATCGCTTTCTCGCGGCTCCCGCCTCTGTGTGATGAGTCTTGAGTGAGTATAAACAAATCAGCCAAGAGCGTATCGAAATATATCAGAATATTACAGATTCGGTTAAAAGTTGTATTCGCGAGGTAAACGGTTCGGAGAACTACTAGTTTTTTACATATCAATCACAAATTAGATCCGACATGATAGCTACCGATTTTAATACTTGGGTACAAACCTACTTTTGTGTTGTAAGTGGAAACATCGCCTTAGCTAAGTACCTCAGAACATTGAAGTTGCATTATCCAGGATGCACCACCCGGATACTAACCAGGTAAGTGTACTCGCATGTGCCTTCGGTAATAAGTTACATTTCGATTAGATTAAGCTTTGCTTTAGGAGAGCGAATACTATACGATAAGACAAAAACTTAATATAAATAAATAAATAAATATTTCGGGACATCTTTTACACGGTCTCTGAGCCCAAACTAAGCAAAGCTTGTGATATGGCTGCCAGAGACTGATATACTACATATACATATTCTAAATACATACTTATGTAAATAGTACCTAAATAACACCCAGACACACAGCAAACACCTATGTTCATCACACAAATGTTTGCCCTGGGTGGGGATCGAACCCACGCCTCTTTGACCCACAAGTCAGGGTCACTAACCACTGAGCCACCGAGGCAGTCTATAGTATGTATACTACATATACATATTTTTAAATACATACTTATATAGATAGTAACTAAAAAAACTTAAAGGTTTTTCAACCAGGTACACTTTTCTCATTCGTATATTAGCAAGTTAGGATATACGCAGCAATATAAACATTGAATGTGTGAAATTATTTTAAAAATAACAGCAATCATAACACGACACGTATAATATATGTTATTTTTTAAACTATCGCGATTTGAACACATTATCTTTGTACTTGGCGCGCAATAAAACATGAGATAGATACCTGACAGTGTGGTGTGTCATGGTGTGGGTCAATTTGTGGTGTGTGTCAATTTGAGTGATACGGCTTCGCATCTAGTCTGCCCGTGACCACGACCAATGCAACTTGATCAAAATGTCGGGAAAAAGAGGTATTTAACTGTATAAGTATCTCATGTTTTATTGCGTGATAAGTCCCGTAGTACAAAGATAATGTATAATGTACTAAAAAAGAGATAATTTAATAACCGATTTCATGTTAAAATAATAAATCAATTCTCATATTTTCAAAATATTCTCTTCCTTTTAAATCTATTGGACAAATCTGGAACAACTTTTGATGGAACTACATGGAAAACAATACAAGACTAGATGAATTTATATGCAGACAAACATATAGATATAGAAACACACACAAGTCAAACATACAATAAACCAAATACAGAGCTAAATGCTAAACGCTTTTATGCCGTCATCCACCTTATCGTTGGTCCATTTATCACGTCTTAAAATTCATAAAGTACACGAAATTATCACCATCCCAACTTCCCAGACAACTGACCATTTCCCGTAAATTAGCGTCATACGACTTCATCCCCAACCCCCAACCCTTCACTTAAATCGCTAACAATAAAAGCAGTCGCACTCGATTTAGCACCCCATAAAATAACCGCTAAGTAAAATAACTGCCCCCTCCTCGCCGTGAACCGATAATAACGGCAATAATAACGATATGGTAACGGAGTAACGGTGAGTAGAAAATGTTGGAGGTTACGTAATGGTCTGGGTCTGTAAGTTATATGATTTTTTAAAATTGCAACCAGTTTTTAAGTCAGTTATTTTATAGCAGTGAAATGGGTCATATTCTCGAGTGGAGACTATGCCCCAGCAACCGTTGCATAAGACTTTCCATCCACAAGATTGATGTCCATATCAAGATAGCAGGATAGCTCTAGATGCAAGATGATTCGTACTGGTCTTATTGGCGATCAATAGTGGAGGCCTAAGTATAGCAGTGGATGCCATATGCCTACAACAAACGAACGACTAAAATTCGTGCATTCGAGCTTCGTATTTTGAGTCAGATACACGAGGGTTGTTAATGTCAATCTGAACTTGAGGATCTCAGAGCGACACTGCACAAATCAGCTAATAAACAATTTTTTTTTTTTTAAAGTAATTAATCGACTTGCAAAAAAGAGGAGGTTCTATGTTCGTCTGTGTGTATTTTTTTGTGTATATTCATCGATATATTCGCCAATTGGGAACCGATTTAAAACATTTTTTTTTGTTCGTAAGAGTATACTGTCGAGGTGGTCCCATTTAAATTTTATCGAAATTGACTAAGCCGTGTTTGGAAAAAAAAAATTATATGTAACGTATGCAAGCGAACTATTCTAATTTTGGACATCATTGAAGCTAGTTGCTCCATTTTTTGCGAAAATTAATTATTTTATACGACGTATAACACTTTCTGACATAATATGTTGACTATGTATGAGTCGCAGCATGTTTCCTAGAATTTAATATCTTGACGCGCAGCCTAGTACCGCAACAACGACGCTCCATTATGATTCAAATTTTATAATACCGACACAAAATAGTAGTTTATGCAACTGTCATATAATGAAGGGTATTAAAACACGAGTGTGAGTTTATGATAGTAACGAGTGTTTTAATACCCGTGTTATATGCAGTTGCATACACTACTTTCTCTTCACTAATAAAAAAAAAATAATCAGATTGCGAAACATTAAATTCACGCGTACGTGTATTGTCACAGTGAACTTGGCGCCATTAAAATCTAACCAATGAGAGCGCAGCTGCGCGCGCAGGGCCAATCAGGAGCGAGCGTGCGATGTTATAATGAGATTTTACGATATCGATGTGGATATTATAACATCATGTGAAATTGCTTAAATTGAGTGTTTTGTTGTCTGCGCTATAACAGTAGTCATTATAAGTCAAGTATTGGAAACATAAGTAGAATGTTACAATATTAGTGTACATAAAATAGGTTATTCAATCACACCCGGAGAGACATGAGATTATTGTGTCTCTTCTTATGATGACTCACATATTTTGACATTTAATGTTTAACATTTTGTGTGGATTGATTTCCATAAAATACTTTTAGTTATAATGCTGTTTTTTTTTGCAAAAAACGGTAAATACAAGCTTTTATAGCATTTATGCAGCTTGCAACTTGGTTGTATGCATGTAACCTATGCATGTATGTAAGTTCGGGTGGAATCTTGCAAGTTAAATTTGACCAACTTCCTGGTTTCAGATTGAGCTGAAATTTTGCACGCATAATTATGTATATCGCGTGACAATGCAATAATATGGTGCCATGGAGCTGAATTGATGATGGACTCGGAAGGTGATCATAGGAACCCCTGTGCTAAACGAGATAGACCCATCGTGTTTGTGCTTGTTTTATTTGTCTTGGCTATCAACTTGCTTCTACATGATATCCAGGATCTCTAAAGTTTGTATTTAAAAATTTATATTTTATAATAATTTATTTCAGATGTGACTCTCTGTAAATTTTCTAATTTAGTAGAGTAACGACACTGCGTAGCTGTCTTTTTGTCATGCTAATAGAATGGGTTCGAGGTGTGGATGGAATGTCGTTATTCCCTGATACTCATATTATAACGGAACATTTCTTGGCCTTTGTGCAAAATACTGAAAAGTTCAGCATTCAAAATTATTACTGTTCCGTACTTTATCAGCCTTTTGAATAGTCCACCCACTTAGGCCTACCCACGAAAACTGTACGGGTCATATCCACCACGTTGGCCCAGTGCGGGTTGGTGGATTCACATACGCCATCGAATTTCTTCTACAGTCGTAAGCAAGTTGCCTCACGATGTTATTCTTCATAGTTGACAGGAGAGATTATCACAAGATGGCGCTGGATGCAAGTCGCTTCCAAAAAAAACTTACTGGACATAGGCCTTTCCAATAGATCTCCAATAAGACTGCGGTTGGTAGCGGCTTGCATCCAGCGTGATCGATCCTGTGGTCTTAATGAGGTCACCTTGTGGGTGGACGTTCTATGCTGCGCTTGCCGGTACGTGGTCTCCACTCGAGAACTTTTCGACCCCATCGGTTATCAGTCCTCCGCGCTATGTGCTCTGCCCACTGCCATTTCAACTTGCCAATCCGTTGGGCTATGTCGGTAACTCAGGTTCTACGGATCTCTTCATTCCTTATTCGATAGCGCTGAGAGACTCCGAGCATAGCCCTCTCTATAGCTCGTTGTGCTACTTGGAGCTTATTAATAAGGCACATAATAAGAAAGAATCAAAGAGAAAAGAAAAGAGAATCTAATCTCCGAAAATAATAATTCTCTGGCCACGTAACTATTGATGAAACATCCTAAAACCTGGCTATAACGTTAAATAATTTGCTTTTCCTTACCCATAAGTAATGAAATTACTCTATCACTTCCCATAACCATTATAGTAGTTTATGCAACTGTCATATAATGAAGGGTATTAAAACACGAGTGTGGTTTATGAAACGAGCGCAGCGAGTTTCATAATAGTAACTCATGTTTTAATACCCGGGTTATATGCAGTTGCATACACTACTTTATCTTCACTAATATAAACTTGGCGCCGCTGCGCGCGCAGGGCGGCCAATCAGGAGCGAGCGCGCACTTGGCGCCGCTGCGCGCGCAGGGCGGCCAATCAGGAGCGAGCGCGCACTTGGCGCCGCTGCGCGCGCAGGGCGGCCAATCAGGAGCGAGCGCGCACTTGGCGCCGCTGCGCGCGCAGGGCGGCCAATCAGGAGCGAGCGCGCACTTGGCGCCGCTGCGCGCGCAGGGCGGCCAATCAGGAGCGAGCGCGCACTTGGCGCCGCTGCGCGCGCAGGGCGGCCAATCAGGAGCGAGCGCGCACTTGGCGCCGCTGCGCGCGCAGGGCGGCCAATCAGGAGCGAGCGCGCACTTGGCGCCGCTGCGCGCGCAGGGCGGCCAATCAGGAGCGAGCGCGCACTTGGCGCCGCTGCGCGCGCAGGGCGACCAATCAGGAGCGAGCGCGCACTTGGCGCCGCTGCGCGCGCAGGGCGGCCAATCAGGAGCGAGCGAGCGATGTTATAATGAGATTTTACGATATCGATGTGGATATTATAACATCATGTGAAATTGCTTAAATTGAGTGTTTTGTTGTCTGCGCTTTAACAGTAGTCATTATAAGTCAGGTATTGGAAACATAAGTAGAATGTTACAACATTAGTGTAGATAAGAAACCTTAGACCTTAATCTAGAATTTCATTCCCTAGCATCACACATCACATTTCGCTGATACAACGTTCCAAAACACCTCGATAAGGAAGGAAGTTCCCTCATTTTCATATCAATAAAGAGACGTCAAATTTTGAAGGTTATTGCAGAGATGGCTTTACTTACACACCATTACTCTTCAGCCTTAAGCTATGCTATACTTACTTAGCCTATTTTTACCTTACCACTCTCACTTGACTTTGAACTTTATGTGGTAGAGCTAGAGTAGAGTTTTATTGCCAGGGTTCTTAGATGAATATTTATGATCATCAGGCATATATTTTTACAGCATGTTTTTATAATCTTGCCTTATACTCGTATCTCGTTGCGATTTCTTTCTTTCTATGTTATTATGTTCACAAGGTTATGGATGTTAGTTTTGGTAGAAATAATTTGTGGAATATTATTCGTGTAGGTAATGTTGTTCGTTAGTTTTGTGAATATCCATTCCGAGGGTATTTCTTTTAATGGAAGAATAAACGTACCTTATTATGACAACATCTGTGAATGTTTTATTTGGAATAAGAGCTGTACAACTTTACATGTGGATACAGAGAATGTACTAGACTTTAAGACTTTTTTTGTTCTTTAGCTACATTTATTGATAGTCTAGTATGCATACAGGGTGGTGCTTTGTAAAATGCTAGAATTTTCAAGCTCGTATATACTCATAATTAAGAACTACTTTTTGTCGGACGGACGCGAGGAAGTAATCAATTCGACGCGTATATTTTTTTAAAAGTATTTATTATTATTTTAATTATGTTCCACGCATTACTTTTTTCATAGTTATCCGATTTGAATTTTTTTTTATTTATTTTTTTAATTGGATAGAATATACTTCGAAATTGGTCCCATATTTTATCGAAATCGGCTGAGCCATTTTCGATAAATCAACAACTATGTGAAAAATGCTACATCAATCCGTGCGAAATATTCGCGAATTCTGTACACGGGTGAAGTCGGTTTTGATATTTTTTGCAAAAAATAATTATAATCTAGAGCCAACATGGAATTTGAAAAAAATAGCTGTTTCATTTCGTATATACTCATAATTAAGAACTACTTTTTGTCAGACGGTCGCGAGGAGGTAATCAATTCGACGCGTATATTTCTAAGTATTTATTATTATTTTTATTATGTACCACGCATTACTTTTTTCATAGTTATCCGATTTGAATATATTTTTTTTTTATTAATTGGATAGAATATACTTCGAAATTGGTCCCATTTAAATTTTATCGAAATCGGCTGAGCCATTTTTGATAAATCAACAACTATGTGAAAAATGCTACATCGATCCGTGCGAAATATTCGCGAATTCTGTACACGGGTGAAGTCGGTTTTGATATTTTTTGCAAAAAATAATTATGATATAGAGCCAACTTGGAATTTGAAAAACAAACAGCTGTTTCATACAAGACATCTTGTCGTTTCAGAGTTACAATTTTGTAACGGATAACTGATTTATTTTTCTCGAAAGTTTGGCCCCATAGTAAAAGTTATTTGTTATGATAGTAAAAATCATCCCCATCGGCGAACAAGGGAGGCCTTTCGAAATAATAATGAGTTTAGTTTAAACCAATAGTATAACCAACCTCCGACCCACCTTATAAAATATTGTTCCATCTATTCAGAAGTTTTACGAATTGAAAATGTTATATTTCTTTGAAAAGGCTTTGCAATAAAGCGGCATTGTCATTACATGCGGGCGACCTAAAACTTCGCGATAATGTCAGAATACAGACTCTACTTTTAGTACTGGTTCCTACGTCATAGCTCCAGAAATGTGGTAGTTTAGTGGCAGTAACACTCGCCTTACGCCTGGAAGACATCACATTCAGTGATAAGGCCTCCGTAGCTTCACGTGTTTTTAACCGATTTCCAAAAAGGAGGTTCTATGTTCGGTTGCATGTTTTTTTTAACACAAAAAAGCCCGCGTTTGACCTGGTGGTCAAACGCGGGCTTTTTTGTGACTCGCCTGATGGTAAGCGACGTTGTGGTCGAAGATGAAGCACGCAAACCTAGATGATACCTATTGACTCTGACCTTGAAAATCTTTAGATTATATCTCTTAGGAAACAGGAAAGCAGGAAGACTGTTCCATTCCCTGGCGGTACGATTGTGTGTGTTCATCGATACTCGTAATTTCGCCAATTATAAACAGAATCGAAAAATTATTTTTTAATTTGATAGGGTATACTCGCGAGGTTGTCCCTTTTAAATTTTACAGAAATCGGCTGAGCCGTTTTTGATAAATCAACAATTATGTGAACAATTCGAGCGAATTTTTCGAATTGTTCACGGTGGAAGGCGGTTTTGCCATTTTTGCAAAAATAATTATCTGTATTGTGTAATGTGTGTGAATCAATAAATAGTGTATCTATCTATTTGTGGGTACAAATCTTGGTCTCATGCTAATGATTGCTTCTGATGTTATGGATGGATTTTCACACTAATAGCTTGTCGATAAAGGAAAACGTGAGGTATCAACCTGGCATACGTTCATAGATTCTTTTTGTTCTAAATTAATATCAGCAGACAATAAAATCGATGGCGTGGGTATGTGAATTGACTGACCCGCATTAAGCCAGCGCGGTAGACATGGCTCAATATTTCTATTTCGGTAGGTTTAAGTTCAGCCCTAATAAAACTAATAAAAGGCCATTACGGTATAAACTTTAGTACTTTGAAAGTTAACTGCCAAAACCAAAAGACCTACCCAAACACAGCTTCAGCAGAAACATCGTACCATTTCCAATAACCTGGTTAATACCAGCTGAGGCTTTACATTCCTAACCACAGTAATGGTAATCTTCACTTTATGAAGGTCTCTAACCCAAACCAAACAATACATTTAAATAACTACTCGCTATACCACCTTGTCATAATCTAAACCTGTTAAATTGTTCTAGTTTTCAGTGTAGTGGGGAGATTGTTATTTTGACAAGGTGTTAAAGGAGTGGAGGGTGTAAAATCGCTGAACTAGCTTATTTGGCTCCTAAGCCGCAGGCATACTAACGATAAGCAATCCTGTGCTAATATTTGGTCTAGTGTTGAGAGGTGGCGGATAAATGCAAAGACAAATATGTGTAATATGTACTAGGCCTAATTCGGGAAAAGTTCAAGGACTGTTTGTGTTAAGGACCTTTGCCCTTTTTTTACCTGTGCGGTTTCATATCTTTTTTTTTATAAGTTTATACTAGTGCGTATAACCAAATTGGCTAACTCTTAACTGATGTAGGTACTAATAGAACATTTTAACAGACTTCAAATGACATATCAAACGAAATATTTGGTAGTTAGATTCCTAAGAGAATAACTTACTAGATGGGGCAATGCAAACTAAGAAGTAAGGTCCTCAAGGTTACTTTTCACAAAACTGGTCGAACAAAAATTTAGTTTTTTTTATAAATTAACCATTCAAAAAATTGTCGTAATCGAAGGATTTGAACCTGCGTAACCGACTCGCATTACGTTTTCTGTCCCGATGCTTTTAGGTTCTTATTAATTGAATTGTTCATTACACAAATACTGTACTTTACCAGTATTTTTTCACGCTGGCCCAGTGCGGGTTGGTGGATTAACATATGCCATCGAATTTCTCCTATGGACAAATACAAGTTTCCTCACGATGTTTTCCTTCACCTGAATGCCAGTGGTTTGAACATCTGTACTTAAATTGCAAATAACCCATTTCTACGGGACCGGGATTTGAACCTAGGGATTCACGATTGTAAGGCGGGTGTACCACTAGACCACCACGGCTTCGATTTATAACACAAATAATTCTTAAGAGGATCGTGAATCAACCAGTGTTTTCGCGTTTTCTCTAGAACATAAAGAAAATTCGCGATACATTTTTGATAAAATTTACGTTTCGTGAGAAAACTCTTTTCACCCCATAAATTGTAACAAAATGTTATGTTCTTGGTGTCAATTTCTTGAGTAAGCAATAATGCACCCTCGTACTTCTTATTCTTTTCAGAAAAGTCTTTAGTTTATGTATAATTTTCAGCGAAGTTTTTGCAAAAAAAATTGACTTTTAGAGGCTTATAACTTTAAGGTCATATAAAAAAACTGTACAAACTAAGAGAAGAGGATTGTACGTCCTAGCAATTGAAGTGCTGATTACATGAAAAAAAAAAACTCAAATCGGATAATATTTACTTACTTTGCTTACTGTTTTTGTACGGTCAAGTTTGCGCCTTACAATTCCTTTATGATATGCCTATGGTGGAATGAAATAGTTTTAAATAGGTTTTTTTACAATGTCGCTATCGCTTACCCCTTGCTCCTTACCCGCGAACTGCTACTAACCTATAACGGCATCGGAGGTGGTTCAGGCTTTTACACGCGTTTACTGTCTTCAGTATTAGCTTATACTCCGATTTACGAGCCGAGTGTTGACGGAAACGCCCGAACGTTGACGATAGTGACGTCGTAAGGAAAGTGGGGAGGTATGTTGTAAAAATTTATGAATTTTGGTTGAGGCGTGGGAAGGACATGTTGTTACAGTATTGATTATTATTTATTGTTTAGCATTATAGTGTTCTGGAATTAAGGATTTTTAAAGTGAAACTTATTATATCGCCTCAAAATTTTACGTCCAACTATTGCATGTCGCGTGACGGTCGGCCGCGCAGTAGGGGTAAAGTGAAAGGTGCTCGACAGAGTAGTCGAGGCTAATATGGCGGCGCCTATGGTTCGCATTAGCTGACTGTGTAGCGTATGGACTATTACTCATTTGTGCCAGAAAGTTTCACTTTTACTGTGGTTTCATAAAACCATATAATCATTTTTTTAGTGAAACCGCAATTAAAAATTTAAAAGGTGGGTGACCAGGTGGTGCTGTGCCACACAAGGTCTATCATGGGCATTCATGACCCTCAAGCAAATTAAACGTTTTGTCACTGAATAGTACAAAAATCGCAGTTTTATGACAACTTAAATGTTAAAAATTATTAGCAACAGCACAATTAGCTTCAAAAATTGGCCAAGTGCGAGTTGGACTCGCGCACGAAGGGTTACGTACATTATGGAAGCCTCTCTTAGTAAATTTCATTTTAATTTAATTATTTATTATTAAAGTTCATAGTTAACTAAATCGTTCCAATTAAAATGATAAAGTTGCCATACCATTATAGGGTTATATGTATAACTATACAAAAATGTTAACTAAGAACCGCATGTAAATTTCATATGTTGCAATAAATGATTTGACTTTGAGTAAATATTACCTAATCGTTATTAATATCGAGCAAAAAACGGCTAAAAATTCAGATTTGTTGTATGTGAGCCCCCCTTAAATATTTTTTTTTTCTGTTTATAGTATTTGTTGTTATAGCGGCAACATAAATAAATCATCTGTGAACATTTCAGCTTCTAGCTATCACCGTCCATAAGATACAGCCTGCTGACAGACAGACGGACAGACGCAGTCTTAGTAATAGAGTCCCGTTTTTACCCTTTGGGTACGGAACCCTAAAAATAACTTCAAAACTGCTCCTTTTGCTGAAAGTTCAACGCGACGGCCACTTACAGATACACATACCTACATATAAATAAGTATTTTTAATAACATACAAGAAGAAGAAAATTAATATTAGCCGCCTGAGTTTCACTGCTAGGCATAGGACTCCCCGCCAGTTATTCCAATTTCGGCGGTTTTATGCTGCGACATAATCGGTTTTTATCAAAGGTCCATTTTTCTATAACAATTTACTTACGGTAATTTACACCATTCTTTTTACATCGAGGTTTGAAAAGCTGCTAAGAGATCTCTTCCTAAAAATGATAGAGAAAACAGAAACTTAATCCCACAGTGAATGATTCCCAAAATCATAATCTTGCCGAAGGAAACTCCGAAGACGGCAGACTCGAACCTAAATCACTTAATCCGGAGAATCTCCGGTTCGGATAAATTAAGGAGATTAGCATTAAGCGAGCGAAGGCCCACTGGGAGGGGCTACTATTGGTAATAAGACTTTTTATAAAAACCTCTTTTACTTCAATCCAGGGTCCAACAGACACCCACCACACGTACTGGTCATCCCAGGCAACGAATGACGTTGACACGGCGTCCTATTCATTCGCCCAATATTGTTTGTCCTAAAGTTGTTATGCACACATATCTTTCAATAAAATTGTGTAGTCATAATATTAGATGCGCATAATTTTTCATAGCCAGGACCAAATCGGCCCCTATTCAGTAGTCAATATGCAACAATATGGTTTTTGTATGTTATCATTATAAGTTTTATGACAAGGATTAGTGATGTTAGGGATACTGACTATTAGGAGCAACGAATATTAGGATTTATTGTATGATTTTCAATATTATAGCGAAGAAAATATGCAAATCAATAGGAAACACACACACACACACACACACACACACAGAGAGATACAGACAGTATACCTATGTCAACTGTGTGCCTCATAAGGAGAGGCACCCATGAGATCAGATAGTGTGATTCTGAGGTGGCAGTCGTTAACTATTGGACGAAACTAGTGTAGTTAGCTCTCATACTCATAGGTACTAGGTACTAGAAATATCGATACGAGGAAAAAGAACACTTCGACCCAAATGCCTTAGGAAAGAAAAGATATCTAAGGCCACGTCCAGTAGTGGAAGTTTTACGAATGATAGATGGATGGAAGAAGAAAGGCATCTTTTCTACCATTCGATTCAATGGGACATCTACGATCGCCTTGACGATCTTGTTTTAGTAAGAGATGCTCTGTAATTTCAAAGAGAAGTGAGAGATCTGCAATGTTGTAGGTACTTCATGGCTTAGCTAGTCTGCCGTCTTCAATAGGTTAGTTGGCTGGTATTGAATTAGTTATAAGTATTAGTATTAGTGAATTCTGCAATTCATTATGAACTGAAAAAATAAATAAAATTGGCTTTTCAAGTAAGATTTTGCAAGGGATAAAGAGGCGATGCCTTGTCTTTTTCCCACTAAGCAAAACGTCGTATGTACAAGAGGACATCAAAAAAATATTGTCAACTATATTCTGACCGTTTAACTGAGTCCTCGCCTCCCCGCCGCTCGCACCTGTCTCAGTCCCCTTTGTCGTCTACCCCCGCGCCTCTGTACCGCGCAGGCGAGGACTCAGTTAAACGGTCAGACTATAGCCTAATGCACAATTTAAGAAAAACTTGTTTCTAAACTGCAATCGGACCACGTCATCTACTCTAGTATTCTTGTTGCAGATTTATCAATTTCTAGGGTTCCGTACCCAAAGGGTAAAAATGGGACCCTATTACTAAGACTCCGATGTCCGTCTGTCCGTCTGTCTGTCTGTCTGTCACCGGGCTGTATTTCATGAACTGTGATAGCTAGGCAGCTGAAATTTTCACAGATGATGTATTTCGGTTGCCGCTATAGCAACAAATACTAAAAACAGAATAAAATAAATATTTAAGTGGGGCTCCCATACAACAAACGTGATTTTTAGGAGTTTTTTTGTTCGATATCAATAACTGCAAGGGGAATGGGGCTCCCATACGGTACGGAACCCTTCGTGCGCGAGTCCGACTCGCACTTGGCCAATTATTATTTTATTTGCAAGATGTTTTTTTCAGTAGTATTGTGCGCTACAGAATTCAATCAAATCCCTTAGTAGCACCCCAGTCCCGTATCGCCCAAGCTGTAATATCTGTTTTATTGCCGCACTAAACGGCTGCAGGACATCGCGGTTAGTTGCGTTGATTAATTTGATCACATTGTAATGCCGCCATTACGGCGGGATCGCCCTTCGAGGGTCATGTGCGTGCCCTTATAGCTTTATGATTGAACGTATGGCGGTTATGGAATTACTGTCCCACTAGTTTGTATTTAGAACATTTTGGAGAAGATACGCTGTGTTATTACCTATTGGGTTTGAGTCTGCTTATTTTTCTATCCTACTTAAACTAGTACCTAGTTCTTTGAACCGTAGACCTTGCATATGTTTAACCGTAGAATCCTACACTGTCTGACGTATACAGTGTTACTATATTGGGGTGCCAAAGAACCCCAACATAAAATCGTTCATAAAACAAAAACAGGTATAGAAAAACATGCTTTTATTTTAATATGATAAATCGATTAGAGCACATTTAGCATATTTTTCACTCAGTGATACAAGAAAATTGGAATTTTGCACGTGGTGCATCTTGTCTTACTTTTCTAATAGTTGTTTGTTGGCTACAGGTCACAATGCTCCTGTGAGTGATGTTCACAGTCAGGAGGATCAACTGACATGGGTCAAACTTGTGCATAAGCAATCGGCGAAATAATTGAAAAAAGTAAACGTCGTGGGGTGCCCGAGCACCCCAGGAAGGATTCTAGGGTTAACAAAATCATAAAAAGTATTTATTATTATCTCGACTTGACCGATTTGATTCATCCTTGCAAATCTTATTAGAAATTCAAAATATATGTATACAGGGTGCAGAACTGGACAAAAAATTACTGACAAAAAATACTCGTTATAATAGCGGCAATAGAAATACATCATCTATGAAAACTGCAGCTTTCTAGCTATATCGGTTCATGAGATACAGCCTGGCAACAGTCAGACGGACAGCGGAGTCTTAGTAATAGGGTCCCGTTTTACCCTTTGGGTACGGAACCCTAAAAATGGAACAGTATGCGAAGCACTATAAAATTAAAATAAAGATGACGCCTAATTACTCCATACATTTATGACTTTGTTAAGTGTGTGAGATTTTCCTCTGGAATACCCTGTAAATAACTAAGCAACTTTAGTGGTTATCTAGCTACAAGATCTACGTTGCTTGAATAGGACTTCAATACCTAAGCCGCGCTCAGCCCGGCACGGAATATGGCAGTGCTTATGTTAAATAACTATCGGCAATCGATTAAGGAACCATGTCTAATATGGCTCAAGTTATGAGCGATACTAGGAATACTGTCTAAGTCTCAGTCATCAACAAGATTTAGTTAACATTTTGAACGCAACTTTTTTTTTAAAGCAGCTAACAAAAGAGCGGACAATTTTAAAACGGTTGCTCCAATTTAAATCATAATTATATAGGAACACTTCCGATTAATTTCCTGTCTAACAAAAATACTTAATAATTTTAACAGACTCAGAAATGTTCCATTTCTGATATTTGAGAATTATGTCAATTGTAAAAATTCAACTTTGCCTCCGAAAGTAATTTGATCAATTTCAACACAAAGAAAATCAAAAGGTAAGTACCGTGTTTTTTGTATTTTCAAGTAATGTTATCTCGATTCGGATATGGTTATTATTTAAAATCTGAACTAGCCAAATAATTAAACTAACTGAATCTAAAATTAGTACCTACCTATACATAAAAAAAAAACAACCAGCAACGTAATACAGTAGAAACATTATAACGAGTCAGTAGAGAGAAAGTATCAGTTTATTACCAACCCTAAATTTACACCTACAACGAAAACGCTAAAATATTTATCAGCGCGACCTAATGAATCTTAAAACAAAGAGTTAAAAAGAAATTCTCTCAACAAAACTCAATTGCCATTCACACCTCAGTTAAACAAAGAGCCTAAGAATTTATCATTGAATATCGTCAACCCCTGCTTTGTTCCATACAAAGAGGGTAGTAAATTCCTCAGGACCAGGGCCTGGGTACGTTTTCACGGTAGCACCGTGATACGACAAGGCAGAGAACAAAAATACTGTCAAACAACACGAAATAAAAAAAAATCAGCCAAGTGTGAGTCGGACTCGCGCATGAAGTGTTCCGTACCGTATATTTGAATTTAATTATTTTTGAAGGGAATATACAACTTAATATTATGTGAATATATCAAGCATCTTCCTGTTGCCGTTATTAATATGGAACAAAAAAATCCTGTTTCTTTTTGTTCAGGTTTTCCCTTAGTTCAGTCCAAGGACTTGAATAATTATGTTTATATTCATAATTCCGAACAAATTTTACTGTGGGATAACCTCAAGTCATTAACCCTTTGAAGTTGTCAGTGCGAGCAAGCGCGCGCGATATGTTACCGCCACTCGAACACCTCTTTTTTGCCTCACGGCGCCAGCCCGGCGAGACCACTTGATAAACTTATCATAAAATCTTAAGTACTGAACCGATTTGTATTCTGTAAATGTAGTTCTGATGAGAAATATATTACCTATCCGATATGTGACAAATATACAATTTTTTTAAAGTTATAAATATTGATTTTCAAATAAGTCAAAAATAGATGAGTTTTTTGTCAAGGTAATTTTCTCTCATTCTCGGCTCGATTTTGAGGCTAGAATATCTACCCCGGCACTAAGAAGGAACCATATTTTCCACCAAACCTCCTTTTCATGCTAGTTTATAATAAAAATCAACTAAAAAATCAAACTGAAATCGATTATTTTTTGTCACAACTAAATAGCACTTGACTAATATGAATGGCGGGCTTATTTTACAGTTCATTCTCTAAACAACAGATGGATATAAAATTCCCATGCTATAATCGACTCTATACCCTTGTGAAAAGGTTTTAAATGACCTGTAGTACGATGGTTCAAATCCGCACCATTAGCCATAGACGGATGCAAACATTCTAGTATTTTTGTTGGTTCGGATTGGAATCATTAGCCGTCAAGGGGTTAATAAAGAACCTGTTTCATACACTGAATACTAAGAAAATAAACCGTTTGTATGGAGCTGATTATTTTTCGCTATCTTGGAGTTGGTTGAATTGTAAAAGTTGTTCATTATGTTGTTTATTTAACTCTGAAAGTCTTTTTTACAAATATCAGTTTTTTTTAATCGGGCAAAAGTACCTTTGTTAACTACAACAAAACAATACTCCTTTATAAGCTAAAACTATATACATTACTACTACATAAAAAGCAATTGGATCATCTCTAGACCCTTGAAGTTCTAAAGATAATTAGCTCAAGCCCACTGCCAGTTGGCAGCGTGCCTAGCATGCTGGCAGCATTGCCACGTTGATTGGCAATGCTTATTCATTGAGCCAAATATACACCAGCATATTGGACACGCGTCGCGTCCACCTGACGCTCAGAAAGACTTATGAAAACAAGATGAGCTCCCGGCCCCCACGGACTCAATGTCTCAACTCCAAACGGCGGAAATACTCGGATGTAACCACTACCGAGGTTAACATACGAGTATTTTAGCCGCTTTGAAAAATCTTGCGCTTTTCAAAATATTACTTCATGTAATGGAAACGTGTCCGGGCCCTCCCTTCGAAGTAGGTCAACGGATAACAGGTAGATATGGCTCCGGGTTATAAGAACTGATGAGTGGTAACTGTCCTTCAACATGACGTAAATAATAGATTACATAATGAAGGCGAGTGCTTACTTATATTCGGATTTATTTTATTGACGGAACGTTGGGGTTGACTTAAGTATTTATTATACGTAACACAGTAACAGTTGAAAATGTGCCAAATTTCAAAGGCGACATCGTAATTTTATTTTTTAATTTTATTTTTTTTCTTTTTCACTATAAAGCATTTGATAGAGATAATAATATTTTTCGTTGCTATTAAATTTACGATGGCGCCTTTCAAGTGGGGCCTAGTAATGATGTGATTACTTACTTTAAAAGAGCGACAAATATTTTCTTCTATTTAGTTTTACAGGATTTTTTTACAGCTGAATGAAGATTTTGCAAAATTTCTCGGGATTTGTACCTGAAGACAACCCGCACCGGGCCAGCGTGGTGGATATGGCCCAATCACCCTTCGTGGGTAGGCCAACATCTTAGTGGACTTTTAAAACAGGCTGGTACAGGTACAGTCACTATTCGATTTTTTTAAGTTATGAAAACCACAATAGTTATTCTACCTCTATAAAATGTGCTAATTTTTTCCGACGTCTCAAGCACCTGTACCGTACCGTGGCCTGGTAGCCGTGGTGGTCTAGTGGTAGTGACACCCGCCTTACAATCTTGAGGTCGTGGGTTCAAATCCCGGTCCCGTACCAATGAGTTCTTCGAAATGTATGTACGGAATTTAATACCACTGGCATTTCGGTGAAGGAAAACATCGTGAGGCAACCTGCATACGTCAGTAGAAGAAATTCGATGGCGTATGTGAATCCACCAACCCGCACTGGGCCAGCATTGTGGATATGGCCCAATCGCCTTTCGTGGGTAGGCCTACGTCCTGCAGTGGACTATTAAAAAGGCTGATACAGATACAAGCACCTGTAATAACGTTTACAGAATCCAAACCACAAAACAATTTGCTATATCAAAACCAGCTTATTAATAACATACGAACTTACTCTGTTTCATTCGAGAATAATTCTGTATTGAACACAGCTCCATATGAAAAGTCCGAAAACAAATATTTAAGTCGCTTGACTGTACACCAAATAACCAAACAATTTGGAACCTTAGCTCAATAAGCCTTAACAAAAAATATCTCAAAGTCTGGAGATTTTTTACCACAAGTATTGTGACAAAGAAGTAATTTGTTGGTTGTTCGATCGAAAATAAATTAACTCGGTTGCGAGTTGCGATATGTAAGTTCAGTGTTATTTTTCCTTGAAACTTTGTCTGGAAGAAATAAAAGAAAATACTTGTACCACTGTCAGAAGAAGACAAATTTAGTTGGCACGAACGAATCCTGGCTATAACATATTGGAAAGTTACCTCGATTCCCTGAAGATTTTTAACCGACTTCCAAAAAGGAGTAGATTCTACATTCGTGTGTACTTTTTTTTAAATTTTTTTTTGTGTATTTTCATCCATATTTTGCCAATTGTGAACCGAATCAAAACATTCTTTTTTGGTTCAAAAGGATATACCCCTGAAGTGGTCCCATTTAAATTTTACAGAAATCGGCTAAGCCGTTTTTGAAAAAAAAAAAACAATAATAATGTAACCAATTCGAGCGAAATATCTGAATCGTGTACACGATGAACATCGATAATTTCGCCAATTGTGAACTGAATCGAAAAATTCTTTTTTAGTTTGAAAGGTGTAGAGAAACTAACCTTTTTGTTAGCTTCACTACATTCAGACTCTTCCAATGATAACACTGCCAACTTATAATTCTAGTTATGAAATTCAAATTTTTGAAATGTTTTTCTTTGACAGGATCAGCGATCCTTGTTTTGGAAAAATTGGGCAGTCTTGAGTTGGAAGTGATCTGGAAGAAACCTTTTTTTTCCCATAATAATGTAATGAGTTTGAATTGAGTTTGCGTGGACGAGTCCTGTATACGGCATGAGCGTCGAGTAACAGGCAGGGTGAGAGGCTCCGGTTACTTTAACTTTGATTCCAGGAGGATCTCTTGTTTTGGGGCCACTGACCCCTACCCTAGAGCACTGGGCTGGCGCTCGCTTAGAACCCTGTCGGCCAGTTTGGGCCGGCGCCTGTCGGCCGGTTTGGGCCGGCGCCTCCACCTCAGTCGACAGATGTCTCCACGCTAGCGCTCGCCTAGCGCTACCTTGCTGGCGCCACACTATCGGCGGGTCCAGCTATTGAAAATCCTCGGCCAGCCTCCAGCGTGGTTCTACGAGTACTACCCTCTTCCTTTTTGGCTAACTTTCCAAGGACTCCTTCAAAATTATCTCTCTCTCTCTCCGTTTCTTCAAGATTTAATAAACTATAAGTGCAGTGTGTGTTAGTGTAAATAAATGTGTAAATACTAAGGTTAGTTTTCTGTTTTAATCTCCGAACCGTTAGGAATCCTATCCACTAGGTAGGACTCTTAGGTTGGTTAGGTTACTCCTGAGGTCTCTTAACCTGTGGTGCTGCAACCGGCTCCCCCGCTTGCAACATTACGGGTTCCTCTCCAATTCTCTTTTAAGTTGTGGTGCTGCAAACGGCTTCCCCGTTTGCAACATTACAAAGGGTATACTCCTAAGGTGGTTTCATATAAATTTTACAGAAATCGGCTAAACAGTTTTTGATAAATCAACAATAATATAAACAATTCGAGCGAAATATTCGAATTTTGTGCACGATGGAAGGCGGTTTTGCCATTTTTTGCGAAAAATAATTATCATAGGAACGGTTGGTAGAGGCTTGCAGCTTGCCAAGTATGTGAGTTCGTATAGGGTAGCTAGCCCTGGTGTCAGAGTTTTTAAGCCGCCTGAAGGCCTCCAACATGGCTGTACTGTAACAACCTTTTTAATAAGCCCATTGCAGGACGTATACCTACCCGCAAAGGGTGATAGGGCCATATCCACCACGCCGGCCCAGTGCGATGTATTTCTTCTCCGGACGTATGCCCGTTGCCTCACGATGTTTTCCTTCACCGAAAAGCCTGTGGTGTTAGATGGCGTACATAAATTCCAAGGAATTTATTGGTACGGGACCGGGATTTGAACCCACAACCCCACGATTGTGAGGCGGGTGTCATTACCACTAGACCACTACGGCTTCACGACTTCTGACAAGGCTAAGCCGTTGAAACAAACGGGTCCTACAATTTAACGTGTTATCCGAGCCACGTTAGCACTCAGTTATAAATTGCCACCTACGGTCACCCATCCGGAAACTGAGCGTGCCGAACGTTGCTTAACTTCGATGATCACTAACGAGCACCTAGTCAAACTACGCTATGAGAGCTACCGCTTGCTGATACTTTAACAAAACATCTGTTTACATAATTGGAGTGGAAATTCTGTGTTTCAATTGTCAGTTTGTGGTTTTCGTTTGATAACGTTAGGTGCTGCACTATTCTTAACAAATTACGCTTTACGTGGCCTTTCTCACAAGCAAACACGACTATGATACGATATTCCTTCATGGAATGCCAGTGCCTATCTTCCGGCTTCATCATCAGACCTTCAAACCTAATCGAGGTCAAAGTTAATTACAAGACTTTTCTAAGAAATCCAAAACAGCTATGATATGATTTTCTATTATAAAGTTCCAGTTCGTATCTTCCGGCTCTATCATCAGATCAGTTCGACAGTACCATATTATTGTATTGTCATCAGAACTACATACAGCTGACAATTTTCATTAAGCTACGACCCTTGGAAGATGGTTAAATTAATAACCAAATTATATAATTCGAATTATATACACGGTCAAAGTCGGCTGTGCCATTTTTGGCGTCTCATTCATAAGAATAGAATAAAAACAATTTATTTCGTGACCATAATGGGTATTGAAATCTTTCATTCATTTACATAAATATTACAAATAGATAAAAATTAAAATTAAATTAATTTTTGGCTAAAAATAATTATGATTCTTTGTGTTCATGCTAAATCTAAGTTCAAAAATATTGTAAGAATTGAAAATAAGCCAATAAATCAAACGAATACAAACAAACATAAAACAGGTCCCCTAAGAAAAGCCAAGAGTCAGACAAATTACAAAAATACGATTTTGTAAGCACTAACTCTTTATTAGGTTTCATCCAATCTCTTTGCAGGCTCGGAGCTTGATTCAATAAACTTTTCTTAAATCTCAGTCGAGTTTTTACACAAATTACACGGCTAATTAAATTTATTGGTTGGCGGGGGATTGGTTCATATATTAGCTTTAGGCGAAATATTAAAGTAAGTTCGAACTAACAATGAAACGACACAACCTCATCGAGTTTGGGTTCAAGTGAATGGTTTTGGCGAGTAGTTTGTCTTTCAATGGTAACCAGGGTCTGATGATGGAGCTGGAAGGTGGTCATAGAAACTCTGCAATGTAACGACGCAACCCTATCGAGAATCGGCTCATTTGATTCGTCTTGGCGAGCGCTTTTACAGTAAAAGCTTATTATTATAAAATAGGTTTTTTTTAAATGTAATACTTATTTTAAGTTACACCAATGTACATTTGATAGCAACGTAATAAGTGTTCTCTCTGTCGAATGCTTTAAGTGAAAAAGAAACAGAAATATTCTAAATTGCTAATATAACTACGATGGCGTTTGCATAATTAGGCATATATTGTTATTTCGTATTTCTAAATTCAGTAGTGCCATGGGTAATGACCAAGTTCACGGGCTGAACTTGGTCATTACCTTCGAGCAAATATCTTCAAAGCCACAGTTCCTAAGTGATAGTAGTAAAGAAAAGGCCGAACGCCGTCATACATACCGACTTAGATATTTACATTAAATAATTCACAATGACTCGTTGTCTCGAATCTCGAAGTAATATCACCTAATTAGTACTTGTAACCGAGCACTTTGGCATCGCGTTGTTGTAGTCTTCTTGCAATCATCTTTCGACTAACTAAAAAGCCTGCCCACTACGTAGTTTGGACGGAGTTTTGGCTCGGACACTTTTTTGCACGATTGGACTCTGTAGATATTTGCTCGAAGATCATTACCCATTAGATTGTATAGATTAAGCAGCTATAGAAAATTGGTCTTGCCACGAAAAAGTCAAATTTCCTTTTGTTATACTAGTGGAACCATGATGTGGAACCACGGGCGATAAAAGGTTACTAATTATAAAATAGCCCATCGAAGCATAAACAAGTAAATAAGTTCATACAAGTGACTCAAATTTTATGTAAGTTAAAAATAACAAGGACTATAAAAGTCAGACCAACACACGACCTACATACATAAATTACAATTAAGTTATTAATGAGAATAATTAGTGCATAACTAGAATCGATCTAACAACTTCACGATGCTAACGCAAATATTATGTTAATAGGCCAATGTAAGGAACATTATTTAGTAGGTAGGTAAAATGTTTACTTTTCCATTCCAATAAGATCATTGTATTGGTGCAGGATCGGGAATCCAACTACCTACCTCACGATCTCACGATGCTAACACAAGTTTTCTCTCAGAAAGAAATAAATGTTTGGGAATTTGTAAATTATTCATATTTCTAATTTTGTTAAATAATGTTGATTTCAATTCAGTTAATTCATTTTTTTAACAAAATGTTTCCATCCATCCATCAGCCATAGGACACCCACTGCTGCACATAGGCCTCCCCCATAGATCTCCAATAAGACCGGTTGGTAGCGGCTTGCATCCAGCGCTATCCTGCGGAAGTTCTCGAGTGGAGACTACGCACCAGCAAGCGCAGTGTAGGACGTCCACCCACAAGGTGGACGGATGACCTCATTAAGAAATGTTTATTTTAAAATTATTTAGTCACTTTCTCATAGCAAGAACGCCTAGGCCCCGAGAAACGGGTGCTTTATTGTACCCAGTTTAGGGAATAGCGTCTGCACAACAATTGTATTATTTGTATCTTGTGACTAGTTGTGACAGTAAAAATTTTTTTTTTTTTAATTTTGAATGCTACTATGGCTTATTGTACGGTATACCATGGAAAAAATCTCTTTACGATCATGTAAAACTTAGTCAAGCGTGAAAATCTATTCAGTATTTAAAGCTATTCCCGCCACCACAGTGACCCGATCTCACTCTGCCAATAAAGTAAAAAAAGCCCACGGCCAACGTCCCCCGGTGTACCACTTGTAACAATTACTGTTCCAAGAAAAACTACTTAATTACCCGCCTGCAATTATCTCATTTTCCTCCCATAAAACGCAGATTGGTTTAAACAGATTTCGATTAAAAAGGTAAAATTTTTACTCTTGGGGTTGAGATAAAGCAATATAAAGCTACCTTATCTGGATTCTGAATCTGATCTCATTAATTCTGAATCTAATAATATCCCGAATTAAAAAAAAAGGTTAATAAGTTTGACATACGGATTTGTATGTTCATTGGTGTAGAATGCAGATACTTAATATGTATGTCTGAGGTATCAGTTATAAAAGTACAAAAACAAATATTATATTTAAAATAAAACAAGCTTTTACTGAACAAGTACTCGCCAAGACGAATCAAACGAGCCGAAACTCAATAGGGTTGCATCGTTTCATTAAAGAGTTCCTATGACAACCTTCCAGCTCCATCATCAGACCCTGGTTACCATTGAAATCCAAACTACTCGCCAAGACCATTCAAATGAACCTAAAATCGATGAGGTTGTGTCGTTTTATTGCTAAATTCCTCTGGCTATTTTCCAGCTCTATCATCAGATAATCACCATGTCATCACAAAATTTGCACTGTCACGCGATTTACACATGTGTGCAAAATTTTAGCTCAATCGGTGACCGGGAAGTGGATCAAATTTAACTTGCAAGATTTGATTACAGAACGACAGACAACGGGACAGGTGAAAGTAAAATAAGAACATTATTACGAGTCCGCTACACAAATGTAACAATATAAGCTAGTAGCAACATCTTCCAAAATAAAATGTGTGTCTTGCTCCCAAATTACCTCAACCCGATATGGCGTGCCGGTCACGTGCCGCGTGTCACATCATGTAGCCGTGGCAGCCCGCGTCAAACGAAACGTGCCAGTCCTGACGCACCTGAGCCGACGAGGTTAGCCAACAGTTACTAGGGCCTAGTAACGACTGTTTGATGGAAATACTTTTATCATTTGAGTTGACAAAAACTAAACGTAAAAAATATGCAAGTGGAGTCCCTCCGCGCGGAAGAAGTGAAACTTCGACGCAACAGTGATTTCATACCCCCTGCATGGTAGCGTTAAACGTTTAACGCATCCTTGTTAGAAGTCGCATTAGATATTTCACTTCAACAAAAACATTGATAACCCCAAAATGAAATAAATCGCAAGCGGCGCTCGTACTCGTAGCGTACTTTGACAAAGTGTTTGTCAGCGATCACCGAAATTAAACAACGTTCCGCACGGTCAGTATTTGGATGGGTGACCGCGGGTGGCATTTTCCAACTGAGTGCTAACGTGGCTCGGATGACACGTTAAATAGTAGATCCCGGTTGTTTTAACTGTTTAGCCATGTCAGACGCACTCAGGCGGCCTAAAAGCTCTGACACCAGGGCTAGCCTCCCGGCTTATACGAGCTTACCTACTTAGTCTAAGTCAGCGTCAGTTTATTAATTAACGGCGCCTAAGTTCCATCTAAAAATACTTATAAATTACATCTAATAAAACTTATAAATTAAATATAATTTTAATGTGCGTGGTGAAGACGACGTACCGGCAAGCGCAGCGTAGGAAGTCCACCTACGAAGTAAACAGATGATTACATCAAGACTGCAGGATTATGCTGAATGCAAGCCGATTCCAACAAGTCTTATTTGAGACCCATAGGGAGGTCTATGTCCAGCAGTGACCGTCATATGATTCATGGATAGATGGATGAAAATATAATAACAATCTCAGGTACCACAGCTCTTAAACGAACAATACATAGCACAATAATATACGATAATATATTTTAAGTTATACAAGAAAACATTGTTGAACCAACAACTGAAACAAGCCGAACACTAAGGCTGATCATGCCTTTCTGTCCCTTAATCTGTGCTTTCGCTTGCACACTCGGCTCAGGCGGAACGTGACCCTTTTTCGTGCGTGCAGACAGCATTTATCGATTTATAAGACGTTATCACGTCAAAAAGAACCGATACCCATATACATATACACATGACAGACTTACAACAAACATCCTATTTTTTTTCAACAGGGCAAGTGCCTTTATTAACTACCACTAAATACAAGACTTATATAATCTAAAACTACATAATCATCCATATACTATATATATATATATTACTTGAAGGTCTAAAGATATCTTATTTTCGTATCTAACTAAAAACAAATATAAAAATCGGCCAAGAGCGAGTCAGAGTCGCGCACGAAGGGTTCCGTACCGTATGGAAGCCCCATTCCTCTGCCGTTATTAATAGCTAGCAAAAAAACGTTTTTTGTATGGGGTTTTGTACCCCTTAAATAATTATTTTATTCTTTTTTAGTACATTTGTTGTTATAGCAGCAATAGAAATACATCATCTGTGAAAATTTCAGCTGCGTAGCTATCATGGTTCGTGAGTTACAGCCCGGTGACAGACAGACAGACGGACAGACGGACATCGAAGTCTTAGTAATAGGGTCCCGTTTTTACCCTTTGGGTACGGAACCCTAAGGAAAAACGGGACCCTATTACTAAGACTTCGTTGACCGTCTGTCCATCTGTCCGTCTGTCACCGGGCTGTATATCATGAACCATGATAGCTAGGCAGCTGAAATTTTCACAGATGATGTATTTTGGTTGCCGCTATAACAACAAATACAAAATTTTTAAGGGGGCGCCCATACAACAAACCTTAATTTTTATCCGTTTTTGCTCGATATTAATAACGGTGACAGGTAGATACTTAAAATATTTACACAATTTATAGTTTAATATCTGCTTTAAATATAAATAGTTAAAATAAAATAAATATTTAAGCTCTTATACAAGAAACGTTATTTTTTTGCTTGATATTAATAACGGCATCAGGAAGATGCTTGAAATATTCACATAATATTAAGTTATATATTCCCTTTAAAAATAATTAAATTATAAAATATTTTAAAGGGGCTTCCATACGGTACGGAACACTTCGTGCACGAGTCTGACTCGCACTTGGCCGATTATTTATTTACTATTTTCCAATTAAAAATATGCTGCCACTATAAAACGATTTATGTGTCGCCTAACGGACACGACAGTTCGGCGGAATTAAACTACATACTTTTAAAATAGTAAATGCAGCAGGAAACGAGCTGTACTTTAGTTGGCTATCAAAGAGGAGCTAGTGAAATATTTAATTTATAATACAATACAATATAACTTTATTGCACACCAAAAAAAGCAGCTTTAATAACAAAGTACAAAATATTTTAAAAATTAGGTGGTACAAGGGCGGCCTTATCGCCTTGAGCGATTTCTTCCAGGCTACCTTTGGATGGACAGAAATTAGAGTACAAAAATGTGGTTGGTGGTGTATAATAAACAAATGTGGAAAAATTATAATAATTATTGTAACAAACTAAATACAATAATAACACATTATAATAATATACTACATCTTCAATAATATAAATATACATACATAAACAATTACATAAATATATAATAAGTATATTAATAGTTACATATAATAAATTTAATATCACGTATAGAGTCTGATCTCCATGAAATTTAGCATGCACGTAGTTCTATGAGCGGTACTAGAAAACAAGCTAACAGCTCTTGATTTTTTTAAAATTCCCGCCCCTTTTCTTGGACAGCTTTCGTTGACCAGACTCTTGTTGTTATTAAACATAGTGAAAGAAAGTGTTTGAAAACTAGGTTATTGAAAATATGGAGAGACTTAGCCTGCCTGATAGCTACAGGCAGCTCATTCCAAAGCAGGACAGATTGTACAGAGAAAGATTTCATATAGGAAAGATTGGTATGGGAAGAGGAGTGGACTTTGAGTTTCAATTTAGTAAAATCAATCATAGTCAAAAACTTGCTCGGGTTTCTGGAGACCATTCTGGTCGAGCCGTCGATCGAATCAAGCCCATGGCAACAGCAAGCGCAACTCAGGACGTCCGCCGATATTGTGTACAGATTACTCGATTTCAAGAACACTTGAGAGCACTTGGGTGAATGTTACATCAAAACATTTTTTTTTAATCTTTAGACATCTAAGAACAGAAGCATACGATATAATAATAATAAAAAAAAAAAATATTTCCTACTTCTTGCCTCATTTTCTAGCTAGGCCATAGGTATTACTAAGCTAGCAAAGTGAGAATAAATCAGACTAAGAGATGTATGTATGAATAGTAAAAAAATATTATCATCTTCATCCTTACCAATTCTACCATAAATCCGAATGTGTCTCTGTTGGTTTGTTCCTCTCTCACTCTGCAACGGAACAATGGATTGACTTGATTTTTGGCATAGCCATACTTTGAACGATGGAAGGCAAGTCGCAGGCAAAAGCTAGTATTATTATATCTCATTTCGACTTGACTTGACTTGAACCTTCGGTACAACAAGATGTATTGGCTGCTCGGGAGACAATCCTCATTGTCAATAGAGAACAAACTATTAATATACAAACAAGTCCTGATGCCAGTGTGGACTTATGGTATACAGCTATGGGGCTGTGCCGCCCAAAGTAACATCCTTATCATTCAGAGATTCCAAAATAACGTACAAAGGGACATCACAAATGCACCTTGGTACGTAAGAAATGATGATCTCCACCGGGACCTTAAAGTGGAATCCGTAAAAAGTACGATACAAAAATACGCAGAAGCTCACGATTATAGACTTCACCACCATGTGAATGTTGAGGCAATCCAGCTCCTCGACCAAACGGACACAGTGAGAAGACTTAAACGAACAAAACCATTCGAACTAGTTTAAAAGTTAATTGAGTGCTAACTCGTAATCATAGTACTATAGTGCTAGTGCCGCGTATAAAGAACACAATAACGTAGTGTCTTCGCCTTAATAGAGACAATAAGAAAAGTGTTGATGGACACATTCTTAGTTTATTATACCTAGCAATTTAAGTAAGATTTCAATTACTTATTAGCCCATAGCTAGATAGTAATTTTTTAAGAAATGCTCGTCAGCGTTTCTTAAACAAAAAAAAAAAAAATTTCGACTTGAAAAAAATCTCTAAGTGTACGATTAGCGTGAAAGTTTTCTTGACGGCAAGATGATTATGACGGAGTTACCGCAGTTTGCCCCTTCTAATGACTAAGTGGGACAAAGTATTTAGAAAACATTTCCTGATTGGACTTTTGCCATAATACTTACTTATGAAAAGTTAAAGTCTACCTTTTTGTCTGCGTGGCAATTATAAGTAACTTATTTAGTTTCGTTGAGTTTCAAAAAAAAGGCCAATCGCCAAATCCAACTCGGTTGGGCAGCGTTCGGAAAATTGCGTAACGTCTTCTCGTCTGACTTACCTCAGTGCCTCAAGTCGAAAGTTTTCGACCAGTGTGTGTTACCAGTGATGACGTATGGCACAGAAACGTGGTATCTCACTATGGGCCTTATTAGTAGGCTCCAAATAGCCCAACGAGCTATGGAGAGGGCTATGCTCGGAGTCTCTCTGCGAGATCGAATCAGGAATGAGGAGATCCGTAGACGAACCAAAGTTACGGACATAGCCAAGTTGAACTGGCAATGGGCAGGGCACATAGCACGGAGGACTGATGACCGATGGGGTCGTAAAGTTCTTGAGTGGAGACCACGTACCAGCAAGCGCAGCGTAGGACGTCCACCCACAAGGTGGACGGATGACTTCATCAAGACCGCAGGATCGCGCTGGATGGATACCAACCGGTCTTATTGGAGATTGTTAGAGAAGGCCTATGTCCAGCAGTGGACGTCCTATGGCTGAAAAGAAGTTTGATAAATATTTATTAGCATTATAAATATTTATAATGCTTATAAATATTCCTAATGCTTATAAATATTTTCCTTTATCGGGATGAAAAGTAAGTAGCTGATGATATCTTTCTTTGAACTATCAATTCAAATTCAATTTTCATATTGAAAATTTAGTTATTTAACAAAGAAAGAAAAAACAATTACCTAGGTATCAGGCAGATCAAGGAAGTGCATGGAATCTTGAGTCGTCCACCAGTTAGCAGCTAGAATGTGTCATACATTAGTCACACACAAAAGCTTGTGTGAGCCAGCGCGCGTCTTTCGAACTAAGCCCCCAGTTCAATAACGCTTGTTTAAGTTAAACGTGTGATTACTGTATTTAACCAACGGTTTTTGCTTGCTAAACAGAACAATTTCGTTAAAAAGCTGTTTAAGATTTAACCAACGGTTGATAAATTAATCATCTATTGGTGAACTAGGGACCAAAATCAGAGTTTAATCGTTGTTTAATTACAGTAATCACACGTTTAACTTTATCAAGCGTTGGTGAACTTGGGTCTAAGTATAAAGGTATTCGTGTAAAATCTGGTCAATCTGTTACGCAGCAACGAAGCGAGAAAAAGTTACGAACATATATATACATACAAATATATGTTCGTAACTTTTACACTTTAACTTTTACATACATTAAAGCTCCTAACCCATATAGTGTTAGCCGCATAATCGACTCTCCGAGTCGATTGGTATCGGCACATCCCTAACGCGCGCCAAGAGAGGGCACAACACTAGCGACGCTACAGACTTAGACAGGAACGAGCAATGGCGCGCTTTAGTATCTTTTGTAATATTGATAACGAATGGATTAAAAGTGTAATTGGTGCTATACCAGACTTTATAATACGCCCACGATCGACCACTAACAAAATAAGGGAAATCAGACGCATCCTTTTATTAGTTCAGAAGTGAAATGAACCAATGATTTAATAAGCGCCGGCCGGCTTTCGGCGCTTGCGTTTTCTTTCTGTTTTAGGTGAATATACGGTTGTTTATTACGAAATCATCTATTACTGTTGGTACCAGCTGTAAAAAGCATCGAAAACAGTAAACATTTACTTCACGTAACACGCAAGATGTGAAGCTGTGTTGTAATTACGTCGTAGAATAGACCGGCACAAAATGTTCAAAACGTATGGGTAAAAATGCCTTGAAATCGTGAAGAAAGTACGTGAAAACTGTTATCTCGTCTTATGTTGCCGTGTGCTAGCTGTGAAACCCGTAATACTGTGAAAAACGGTGAAATATGTGCGGAAAAACGTAAGCTACGACTAACTGCGTCATTGTTGCTTGTAAGTACTGAAATATGACGCAATATCATCGAATACAGGTAAATTTCTGAATTACTTACGTAATATGACCCCCAAACCAGGTATTAGTGATACCAAAGTGCATTTGTCTGGGCATAAAAGATAATAACCTATTCTTGCAACATTTGCATTGCATCCTGTTGAAAATGCTCAAGAGTTCTAATTGGCCATGTACCTAGTGCTAGGTTGGCATGTATACACAGGAGTTGGCAACTAAACCATCATGAAACAATGATGTGTACATGTAAGTATTCATTCAGTACTTAACAGTGAGATATCTGTATCTAAACTATAGATTGTTGACATATTCTGGGGTCATTGATCTACACAGTTCATTATCAAAGGTCAACTGGGTGTTTGTTTACAAACTTGCAGAATGACCATAAAGGGCCATAGACTGGGCTATAAGTTGCATCCAAGCTGCATTATATGTATCGTTCTTAGCCTACAACGTGATAATGTAAGTAGAAGTGTTTTATTACCAATAAATACTGGAATGGAGCCTGGCCAACATAGCCAGTGACAGCATACTAGCTGTGTCATTTATAATGCACTACATTGTGGAGATAACATGGTAAGAATTATATTAGGTACGTGGAATGATACTCAGTCACAGTATGAAAATCAGATATGACTGTACTGCGGAGATCTCAAGGCACACTTCACTGGCATGACCCGTTAAGGCTGACTGGTAACAAGCAGGGACTGAAAGTATTCCTGCCTGTGGTTGTTAATTCTTGTTAAATGTGAGTAGTGGCACTAATGATTATACTGTCATCTCTAATACAATTTCATGTCAAGGTTGGTCCGGATAATACATTAGTAAAAAAGAAAAATGCAATTTCATCGGAACGTTGGTCCGGACAAAACACATTTACTACCCGGGGTGAGAATTTATGTTTGGCTACTGTGTATCACACAAACTACCATGTGCATGACTGTTATTATATAGTTTCAGCCTACTCTGATGTGACTGAATTATATGGTCACTATTGGTCACCCATCCATAAAAGTTCAGGTCAGAACGTTGACTGTGAAACACAAAAGTTTCAGACATGGCTTATACTTTTCTGCACATAAGTACCTATATCGTCTACATGTATTGCTAATGGGCTGACTGGTGAGTCCTAGCGTCAGAATTTTGGATGTTGACATGTATCACCATATAACAGTTTGGAATGTTCTACGACTAGTCTGACTAAAGACTAAGGGTGAAATCACCATGGCAGTGAAATTGATAGTACAAATCATATGTTATATTCAGTGTATTGCTATGATATTTTCCAAGGCGTCTTGAAATTTTGATGATTGTTTCCTATATGAACGGAAACAGTGTATGAATGTTTTAGTACAGTATTATAATGTATTGTTTATTGTTTTTCATGTCCGATGGATGAGAATACGGAAATGTGTGATGAGAGCGACACAAATGGAATGCACTCCTACCAAAGCGAATGGACCTTGCTGGCTGCGCCTCAGCGGATGCGAGACTTTGCGATGGCATGTATTTATCCGACGATTGAGAACGAACGAACCTCCTATGAGTACCGATTCAGCGTGAGACCATCATCATCATCGAAAGTATGTGTGTGAGTGACTCATAACATCACATGAGGTAAACATTATTGTTCATATTGTTCATAATTATCAGGGCCTATAAGGAGCATTATGTACGGTAATCATAATCAGTCATCATCATCATGATAACAGCTGGTGAATCGTAATCCCTGCAGCCGACTCGTCTGATTACTTAAAGAATCATTGTTCATAAACAAGATCTGTAAGTGCAAGTGGTGATCATTTCTGATCATGATTTGAGCTGCCATTTATTATTACCAGTGGTACTACTGTACTGAATTCTGATAGCCTACTGCTGAACGTGAGCCTATCCACAAAGGCGATTATTGCTAATGTTTGTTCATCCAGCTCTCTGTGCAATGTTAATCATTGTCGATCATACCAACAACAGTCTCCTAAGAGTAAGTGGTAAGATGATCATGGTTGATCATAGTAAGCGTAAGCCTGCCTACAGCATCGAGGTCGGATGTATGGGCTCCCTAAGCCTTCGTGAACCAGAGCCTTCTTATAAGCATAATATTGGTGAGTGATCATGATATATTAAGCCTTCCACAAGCACACGTATGGATCATGACAATGTAAGCCTTCCACAAGCACACGTATGGGTCATGACAATGAAAGCCTTCCACAAGCACACGTATGGGTCATGACAACTTAAGCCTTCTAAAAGCACATCCATAAGCGATCATGACAATGTAAGCCTTCCACAAGCACACGTATGGGTCATGACAATGAAAGCCTTCCACAAGCACACGTATGGGTCATGACAACTTAAGCCTTCTAAAAGCACATCCACAAGCGATCATGACAATGTAAGCCTTCCACAAGCACACGTACGGGTCATGACAACTTGAGCCTTCTAAAAGCACATCCATAAGCGATCATGACAATGTAAGCCTTCCACAAGCACACGTATGGATCATGACAACTTGAGCCTTCTAAAAGCACATCCACAAGCGATCATGACAATGTGAGCCTTATATAGGTAAGCACTGTGGTGAGAGGTCCTTGACCCTCACGGGACGATCACGTGATACGAGCCTCCTTATGAGCATTGTATTGATCGTCATCCACCACGACGTGGTCATGAGACTGTGAGCCTCCTAAGAGCAAGTCAGCAGAAACTACAAAATCATATGACAGGAGAACCCGAGAATATGACATCGGGTCACGAGAACTCCGAGCAGCGCAACAACAACTGCAGCTGCTCTGCTACTGCTGGCGAGTCCAGAGGCGCTGTACCTGCTTCAGCGCCTGTGCCGGTGATGCTGCTCCAGAGCGGTTGCTGACTACGGCAACATCTGGTCGAGACTGCATCACTGCACCATACGACTCTCCACGCGACTACATTACACGCTTGGAACAATACGGTGACATTGTTCTATACTGTATGGTAACATCTACTCATGGGTCTGTATATCATTGTTTCCTACATTTAAAAGTCAATATCGTTAAGAATTCAAATACGAGTTCTGGCTATAGTTAAACTAAAGGAAATACTTCAGAACTCGACGATATGTGGATAGAATTACATTCCTGATGGGGCGATGATTTAGTTCACCTGGTGGACTGGAGATTTACAAAACATCCAGTCCTTGTTAAATTATTTTAATCAACACAGATACCTAAATCTTGATATGTGGGCTGGAGATTCATAAAACATCCAGTCCTTGTTCTATGATTTTAATCAACAGAAACGTGAAGCCTGATGTGACGTGCAGCACAATTGAGGTTGAGTATGTTAACCTCTGCAGGACGAGGACCTGTTTAACGTTTGTTGTTTGTGAACAGTTGCTGCCCATGGCCCAGTTGCTTCTGTGTTCAGTGCAGGAGTCCAGTTGCTGAGAGTGCCACGGGGACGTGGACTGTGATCAGGATGGCCGAATCTGTTAGCCGCATAATCGACTCTCCGAGTCGATTGGTATCGGCACATCCCTAACGCGCGCCAAGAGAGGGCACAACACTAGCGACGCTACAGACTTAGACAGGAACGAGCAATGGCGCGCTTTAGTATCTTTTGTAATATTGATAACGAATGGATTAAAAGTGTAATTGGTGCTATACCAGACTTTATAATACGCCCACGATCGACCACTAACAAAATAAGGGAAATCAGACGCATCCTTTTATTAATAGATGTAAACAATTTATATGTAGTTTTTCAACTTTCGCGTTTAACCCGTGACCACGATCGATGCAACTCGGTCGAAACGTCGGGATGATGAGGTTTATATTTACCTCGTAATTTTTAGTGCGCGATTAGTCCCGTAGTACATAATAATAATAAACAATTTATAGACCAGGCTAAATCCGACCTCAATTCGACATAATTGTAATTTAAGACAAAATGTTCGGCTTTTAAATAAAGACAACTGCACACAAACTGGTCTAATTGCCTAAAAGGGATACACAAATGTAAACTTATAACACATCTTTTCACATCACAGTCTACCCGATGAAAATTAGGCTATAAACTAAAAATAATTAGCATTAACTAATTCTATTCCATCACAACAAAATCAATTCTGGATTCTGGATCTAAGAGGCGTGGGTTCGATCCCCGCCCAGGGCAAGCATTTATGTGATGAACATAGCTAGGTGTTTGCTCTGTGTCTGGGTGTTATTTAGGTACTATATATATAAGTATGTTTTTTTTTTTTATTCTTTAATTTATTGGGGACTTTGGCCAACAGTGGCATGTCAGTCCCATCGTAACCTGATCTACATTATGACATAAATACTACATTGTAGTGGATATAATGCTGTGTACAACCCCGAAAGCTAGAAGTCAAGCATACGCTGCGTCTTATCCGAAAGGAGCAGACGCAGCGCACCCGCTGGCCCCCAGCAGTCCAGATCGTGCACAGCACTACCTAAAGATAAAGTCGCCGCGGCCGCGCGACGGCGCCGGGCTGGTCCCGTGGTGATCACGCACCCGCCGGAAGTATGTATTTAAAATATGTTTATGTAATATATCAGTCTCTGGCAGCCATATCACAAACTTTGCTTAGTTTGGGATCAGAGACCGTGTGTAAGATGTCCCCTAATATTTATTTATTTATTCACAACAATGTAAAAGCATTTAACTATATCACATGTAGTAAACATGGAAATATGTAGGTATACGAACAAGTCCATAAAACTAGTTTAATGGTCTCTAAAATGTTTATTGCACCTCACCCCATTTCGCGGCCTTTAGTGCCTTAATGTCTAAACTGCGTTAATTTTCAATGATGATCCACTTTTTAATGTGTTTTCTAAGATATTTCAACCACTGAATGAGATATAAAGTAGTTTTAATTATTTTTATCGCGAATAAGTCCGCGTTCGACTATAAACTCGCCTAATGGTAAACGCTGTTGTGGTTGTAGATCCGGCACGCAGACTTTAGAAGATCATCAATTTACATTTCAATTCAAAATTATTTTTGATGCTAGAAGTTAATACAAAAGTGGAAGGCGCTGTAAGCCAATACACAGGTCGCTGGCCTAGTTCGACAATAGAAATAGTGTTTAGTATGGTCACACTAAATTTCATAGTTTTAAAAAGTATATTGCTATCTCGCCCTCTTTCGTGAACGGCTTTACGACGCGCACGCGTCTCAGATGTAAAAATTAAAATAATAACTAAAATAGACTTATTTCATAACCAGTGTCTGTAAAAGTGAGTTAATAAACGTTATTCAGTGAAAGTATGACTTTAATTAAATAGAGTGTAGTGTAAATAGCCAAAAACTATACATAAAGTGTGGTCCTAGCGAGGCCGAAGCACATTCAAGCAGCAGCGCCATTTTTTTCTTCACTTTGCATTTACAACAGCCATCAAGAAGCTTACGAGTGAAGCCAGTCACGGAAGAGCACTTGCTACAACATCACTACATTGTTGTAGTAAGGTTTTTACATAAAGAAGCTATCTGCGTGTTACGATACATACGCGATACAATCACGTCACCACTACCGACGCAACTTCATACCAATTTCGAGAAAGAAAAACTACGTGTCAACTCGCCGAGTTTCCAAACAATTTCTACTACAATTACTTATTCACAACAGTGAAAAAACAAAAATAAACAGTTCTATCACAATACAACTGCGCATCGCGCATTTACACAGAAGACGACGACAGAATATCCAAGGATCGTGTTGATGAAAACGGAATACAACGTGGTGAAAGCAACGCACTATGGATATCGACGCATTAAAACTTCAACGAAGCGCGCTCAAAGGACGCTTAACTCGAATTGCGAACTACATCGCAGCCATTGAAGAAGTTGAGGATCCAGATCGACATGAAATAAAAGTTCGGCAAACAGAACTAACCTCCACGTTGCAACGTTTCGACGACGTTCAAGTTCTCATTGAAACACTAGATCCTAACAATAGCAGCAGTCATGAAAACGAAAGAGACCTATTTGAAACCAGATACTTCACAACCAAGGCAAAAATCGACAAAATGATTACAAAAACTGCACAACCGTGTACTGCCTATAGACACGGAACGCTATCGTCAACCATGCTAGATGAGCATCAAAAGACAGCCCTCAAACTGAATAGAATCCAGCTACCAAACTTTGCAGGAGATGTCAGGCAATGGCCAGCCTTCAAGAATTTATTCACCACCACGATTGAAACCGGAGATCTTCCAGCAGTGGTAAAACTACAGTATCTGAAGTCAGCGGTAACCGGAGAAGCAGCGAATTTGATATCGTCCCTGCTAGTAACAGAAGAAAACTATTCAAGGGCAATGGAGATACTAACTAAAAGGTATGAAAACAAAACATTAATAGTGAATATTCATCTGAAGTCAATTACCAACTTCAACTCCGTAACGAGGCATAACCTCAAAGATTTTCTTGTAGTGCTACAACAGAGTCTGGACTCTCTTAAGGCCATAGGTTTGCCAGTAGACAGCTGGGATGCCTTATTAGTTTTCCTAATAACACAAAAGTTAGACAACTCTTTGCGTGCGGCCTGGGAAATAAATCGCAAGGATGACTCCTTTGCGACAATGAATGAATTGTTATCCTTTCTAAATCAACGCAGAGTGGCATTCGAATTACTAAATGAGAGTTCAGACAAACCAACTGTCAAAGTTTCTCACTATAACTCATCAGTCGACTCTAATTTACAATGCATCCTTTGTAAAGGCACGCACAGACTAAACAAATGTCCAAACTATCTTGAGATGACTATCCCTAATCGTCTACAATTAATCAAAACTAGATCACTATGCTTTAATTGTTTGCAGCCATATAACCCCAACCATAAATGCTCTAAATACAACTGTCTTAAATGCGGTGGTAAACACCACACCACTATCCACTTACAAAAGGATAAGGGGCAGGCACAGGTCAGCTATGCCTCCACTGAAGTCACAACGAGTGAGTCACAACCACCACCCACTCCTAGCACTTCCGCTCTACCTACTTACAATCAATCTAACAACTCTAAACCTTACAAACCTACTAACAGCACATCTAACAGTACCCCGTCAACAGTACTAGTGTCAAATTCTAATACCAACCAAATATTGCTTTCCACAGCTGTCATACGCATACAAGACGGTTCTGGCAGATGGGTAAATGCTCGAGCACTGCTGGATGCTGGAAGCGAAGTCAGCATCATTTCTCGCAGACTTGAGTCTTCACTGAAGCTGGAGTCCTCACACAACGCTTGCACCATTCAAGGTATTGGAAATTGTCAAAAACAATCTCAAGTAAGTGTGAATGCTCACATCACTTCACGTCACAGTAAATTCCATGCAAATCTTAAGTTCATTGTCATGGACAATATAACGGTACCCTTACCACACACATACATACATACTCAAACTTGGCAAATACCAGACAAACAAGTACATTCCCTCGCAGACCCTACATTCTTTATGACTAGTTCTATTGACCTACTTATAGGAGCTGAACTGTTTTACTCAGTCCTACTATCAGGCCGCATAAAGCTTGGTCCAACACTACCCTATCTCATAGAAACACAATTTGGATGGGTTGTTTCTGGTCCTTTCACTCCAGATGTCTCTGCAAATTCTTGCCACGACAATCAGCACTTAAGCCTACATATCACATCCACAGATGACATACTACAATCTTTCTGGGATCAAGAAGAATTGATACCTACTAACAAACCTAAAATCCTTTCACCGTCAGACAAGTACTGTGAACATTTGTACACTTCTACAACCACACAAGATAGCTCAGGCAGATACACAGTAAACTTACCACTTGACCAAGACAAGCTCGATGATCTAGGTAACTCATTCAATACAGCCTATCGCTGTTTGTTACAGTTAGAATCTAAAATGCAAAAAGACACTAACTTATATTCACAATACAAACAATTTATACAAGAGTTTGTTCACTTAGGTCATGCTCACTACATTGAAAAGTTTACACCACATGATCCTCACACATTCTATCTGCCACACTTTCCAATTGTAAAACCAGATAATATATCTACAAAGGTACGTGCAGTATTTAATGGTAGCGCCCGGTCGTCCACCGGAGTGTCTTTGAACGACTTACTATATGAAGGCCCAAACATTTATAATGAACTATATGACATTGTATTAAGATTTCGTTTATATAAGTATGCTTTCTCTTGTGATATTGTCAAAATGTTTCGAGGAATCTATGTCAATCCTCAGCAAACATCACTGCAGCGAATCTTATGGAGGGAATCCAAAACCGAGCCACTTAAGTGTCTAGAACTAGATACTGTCACTTATGGCACTAAATGTGCACCCTATCTTGCATGCCGAACACTGTTAGACCTAGCTGACAGACATACTAACACACACAAGCTAGCAGCAGATTGTATACAATCCAGTGGATACATTGATGATTACCTCTCTGGTGCTCAAACCTTACCTCAGTGCATACAGCTATGTACTGAACTCATAGACCTATTAGGTAAAGCTGGTTTTAAACTACACAAGTGGTCCACTAATCACTCAGATATATATTCACATGTAATAAAATCACACTCTAAAATGCACAATGCACCATATGACTTTACACTACCGGATTCAGTCAAAACACTAGGTTTGAAATGGCTACCTGAACAAGACATTCTTAAAATATACATACCTGACACTAATAAGTCATTACCTTGCACCAAAAGAAATGTTTTATCTCAAATAGCTCAAACATTTGATCCCTCAGGAATTCTCACAGGCTCCACAATTATTCTAAAAAAACTGATGAAAGAACTTTGGAAGCGCTCTATAGGTTGGGATTCTATAATACCTAATGATCTGAGAGATATATGGTTTCAATTTATTGAACAGCTACATTACCTCAAAGATATATACATTCCAAGGTGCTATTTCACTGATTTTCCTATAAAGATTTATCTTATAGGCTTTTGTGATGCCTCTCTTGAAGCTTTTGGAGCTAATCTGTACTTAAGAGCTACTTATTTAAATTCTAAACCTACTTGTGTACTAGTCACAGCAAAGTCTAAAGTTGCTCCACTTAAAAGACAACAAACAATACCACGCTTAGAACTATGTGGAGCAAAATTATTAGCACAATTAGCAAAAAGATTTCTTGATGCGACCAGTAATAAGATTACTATCGATGAACTTTACTTATTCACAGATTCAATGATTGTGTTAAGTTGGATCAGATCACCTTACAACCACAAACATGACACATATGTTTCACACCGGCTTATGCAGATTCTTGACTCAACAAATGCAGACTCTTGGTATCATTGTGATACAAAATCAAATCCAGCAGATATCATAACACACGGCATCATGCCTAAAGCTCTACTAACATATACTCTCTGGTGGCACGGACCACCATGGCTAATGCAGCCTCATTCAGACTGGCCTATCACACATACAGATTTACAAAGTTCTCAACGCAACACAACAAACACAGTAACTACATTAACCATTAGTATCGAAAAACAAGATGAAAGGTCAACTATCTTTGAAGTCTTCACGAAAATTTCTAATTTTACACAATTAATAAGAATATTTGCCTATGTTCTACGATTCATAAATAACTTAAGAAACAAAAATCAAAAACGCGTAGATTATTTATCTGTTTCAGAACTCAGAGACTCTCATACTTTCATCATACAACAGACACAACAATACTCATTTGCAAAGGAAATTAAAGAAATACAGTCCACACAAACTCGAAGTCACTCAAATACTACTGAGCATCCACAGACAGATACTGACTCTACAGAACAAGCTCAGCACCATAATAAGTCACATAGAGGTAATGAAAAATTATTTACCTTCACTACTAGTCCAATCAGAAAGCTGAATCCTTTCTTAGACAAAGACAACTTACTAAGAGTTGGAGGACGCATACGCCACTCTGACATACCATACTCACAAGCACATCCAATTATCCTACCAGCTAAAAATCACATAACATCAATCATAGTACAGCACTATCATTTAAAGTTATTCCACTCTGGCATTCAAAACACTCTCTATAGCATAAGACTCAAGTACTGGCCTATCCATGGCAGAGGTGAAGTGAAAAAATGCATTCATACTTGTGTTAGATGTATTCGATACAGAGGACAGGTCTGCGGGCAACAGATGTCGGATCTTCCTGCACCCAGAGTGACATTGACTCGCACTTTCACACATGTGGCAATAGACTTCAGTGGAGCCATTGCCATACGAAGCTCTATGACTCGAAATTGTAAATATTCACGTGGCTACATTTGTATATTTGTGGATATGGCTATACGTGCTATACATTTGGAATTGGTCTGTGATATGTCAGCATCTTCATTTATCTGTGCACTTAAAAGATTTATTGCTAGAAGAGGTTATCCGTTATGTCTCTATAGCGACAATTGCTCAAATTTCAAAGGATCTAATACTGAATTACATGACCTATTCAAAATGTTCAAAAATGAGAAATCCTACAGTGAAATTGTAGACTACTGTAGTACAAACTGTATTGAATATAAATTTACTGTACCATTAGCTAGTCATATGGGTGGAATATATGAAGCAGGCATAAAAAGCACTAAAAATTTACTTAAAAGGCACCTGTATAGCACTAAGTTAACTTATGAATTTTTGTATACTGTATTAACACAAATCGAAGCGATTTTAAATTCACGGCCATTATATCCGGTCACTGACCTGCCAAATGACATAACTTGCTTAACTCCTGGTCATTTTCTCATTGGCACACCCATGACAGATATACCTGAACCTAACTTGATAGATTTAAATGAATCTAGACTCAATGTCTACCAAAAAATTATTCAAATTAAGCAAAGATTCTGGAAACAATTCTACTCTAGCTATTTGTCAGAATTGCAAAATAGAAATAAGTGGCTTCAAAATAAACCTAACTTAAAAACTGGCGATTTAGTACTTATTAAAGATGAAGCCACGCCGCCCACCTTTTGGCCCCTGGGTAGAATTATTTCTACGAATGTCAATAAATCTGATGGTCTCGTTAGATCAGTAGTTGTAAAAACAAGTAAGTCTGAATATACTAGACCTATTCATAAGCTAATTTTGCTGCCAAGTAAAATCTAAATTCACTCATCCTATGTAAATAATAAATATAACATGTGCCTATACTCGTAGTTCCTACTCGTATGTTAATATGTATAATTATAGTAGGTATTAAACTTGTAATACTTGTAACTCTGTATACCTAATACTTGTACCTTTGTAATACTTACTTCTTGCATATTGCTTATAGGTATATAGATACAAAAATGTAAAATAAACGGTTAATAATTATACCTAATTAATTAAGATTTCTAGATTAAGTTGATTACTACTCTGTTACTTAGCCTATAGTTAACCAATAAGATTTAAGATTTTACTATTAAATACTAGACAATTTGTTAGCATACCTAACTAGAATAAAACAATAGCATAACCTTTTGTAACTAGATGCATGCCTAGTCTAAATTAGAATACCTAACAATCTAGGTTAAGAAATTTAGTTATTTAGCATTAAAATCAGAACGCTTTGGTCATACACTCAGACTTAGTCATAATGTATGTACCTACATAATATAATATTATCAAGATAGTATCTTTGTTCTCTCAGCTCATTGCAACTTAACTTTTGCTTACTTATTTCATTGTAACTTAACTGTCGTTCATTTATTACATTGTAAATCAAATTTGCCGCTCAACCAATGAATTTAAAGAAAATTGTATGTCAGAATACTAAACATTTTATCCATACTGTTTATAAAGATTGTTAATTAATTTGTTCCATTAATCATCAGAATTTTCTAGTTTTGTCAATTTAAAAGTGTCTAACTACTAAAAAAAAAAACAATGTAAGAAATTAAAACTTTATTATTATATAGAAGCTTTCAACTTAACATTAACTAAACTATTGCATTGTACCAGTTGTAACTTACCGTGGGGCGAGTATGTTTAGTATGGTCACACTAAATTTCATAGTTTTAAAAAGTATATTGCTATCTCGCCCTCTTTCGTGAACGGCTTTACGACGCGCACGCGTCTCAGATGTAAAAATTAAAATAATAACTAAAATAGACTTATTTCATAACCAGTGTCTGTAAAAGTGAGTTAATAAACGTTATTCAGTGAAAGTATGACTTTAATTAAATAGAGTGTAGTGTAAATAGCCAAAAACTATACAAATAGTACAGAAATAGTATAACTTATTCTAGCTTATTAAGATTGATTGAAATGTTCTTTGCTGAATAAAAAATAACCATAATCATTAATTATTGGTAATTGTCTTAACTTACAGGTCCTACATGATAAATTAAATTACAAAAACTTGTACTTAATTAATAACATCGCATACATTACACACGAAAGCAATTTAATCAATAAATATAATAAAAAGTATAAAAATTAACAATGTCTATTTGAAATTTTCAATGCCAGCATATCATCAAACTTGTAGAATGCCTGTTCGATAAGCCAGTGTTTCAGTTTTGCCTTAAACGATTCTCTAGAGGGTGCATCTCGCACTGTCTGCGGTACTCTACTGTACACTCCCGGGGCTAGCGCGTGCACGAGTTTAATAATAAAACTGTATATTTATTTATTTACTCATTAACTCTAGCTTTAAAAACTCCCAATTTTATCATCATAATAATAATAGCCGCAGATGTAAAACGTTCGCTGCTGGACATTGTGTTCCGCACGTTATCTCTAGACCCGTTTTCAGAGTGAAGAATGTTTACTCTGATCCTGCATGCTCATCTTAGACTATAACATCGATTATCATATTCAGACAGATGGAGGTCAAGCGCGGACCTATTCGCGATAAAAAATAATCGACCAAGTACGAGTCGGACTCGCGCATGGAGGGATCCGTACTGTATGAGAGCCCCCCTTAAGTATTCATTTTATTTTATTATTGAATTCAATAACATACAACTTAATATTCTGTGAAAATTTCAATCATCTACCTGTTACCATTAATAAATAATATTTTATTGAGAATAAAAATAACAATATGCTGAAGCTGTATTTTAGTCTAAACCAAAGTGACATAAAAATAACAATTTAAAGATATTGAATAAACTGAACTTGACTTTATACAATTACAATTATATGACTATTTTCAAGATCATAGTATATGTAGTTGCATTTGAATGTTCAAGTATGAATTAATTTTGACTTTACTATCCATCATTATATTCCCTAGCCGCCGCTGTAGGATTCCCTGTGTCGCGGTGGCTAGTTCCTTTCCAAACTGTTCAAAAGTGCTATATTAAATGTTTACAATATGTAATTCTTATGTAATAAATAAATTATAAATATCAAGCGAAAAACGGCTTAAAAATCAGGTTTGTTATATGGGACCCCCTCTTAAATATTAATTTTATTCTGTTTTTAGTACTTGCTGTTATAGCGGCAACAGAAATACATCATCTGTAAAATGTCAGGTTTCTTGCTATAACGGTTCATGAGATACAGCCTGGAGACGGACAGATAGACAGACGGACAGCGGAGTCTTACTAATAGGGTCCTATTTCTACCCTTTGGGTACGGAACCCTAAAAACAACTAATTGGTAAGACTAAGTTTGAAACCTATGACCTGACCTGACATTTATAAGACAAACGCTCTCCTATAAAACCGCCATGGCTCCCTAATTTAAAGCCACAGAAATCAGCTAATGAATACTAATCCAATTAGCCAAGTTCTGCATGTTCTGACTTAAAGCTGAGCTCACGAATAAAACAGATTGCACGCTGAAGGAACCTGACCTTAATCCGCGAGCAAACTTTAAAATCTCCCTCCAAACTTAATTTAAACCGTATCCCTTATTCTTGTGCTTAGTTAAAAATTCTCAGTTAAGATGTTGGACTGTAATAGCAGTGTGGGCGATCGCGCTAAGAAGCGAAGCAAAGGTCTTTGCTTTAAATCAACGATTTTGCTTTTCTTTGTCTGGGTGTTAATTTTCCTCTACAGCATTTTACAATAAATCTCAACGAAAATTGATGCATATAAAAATGAAAATTGGTTTATATATTAATTGATTTTTTTCTTCATGGGCAATTTTTAATGTTCGGTGATACCCCCCATGATAAACACTAACTATAATTATTTTTCGCAAAAAATGGCAAACACGACTTCCAACGTTGAACAAAATTTGAAAAGTTCCCTCGAATTGATTTATACTATTTTTACATCATTGTTGATTTTTCAAAAACGGCTCTGCCGATTTCGATGAAATTGAAATTGGACCATCTTGGACGTATATCCTGTCAAAGTAAAAAATAATTTTTCGATTCAGTTCACAATGGGCGAAAATATCGATATTGTACATTCACAAAAAATATATGCAGACGAACATAGAACCTTAATTAAAATGTACGAAAACCACGTTAGTTTCCATAGTGGAACATAGAACCTCCTTCTTTCTGGAAGTCGCTTAAAAATACCGTCCTACCGGTATTAGGGAAGTGTTTTAGTTAGTATGCTACTTTTCACCTTTGTGGCCACTGCTCAGTCATCCTACTTAGGTATATTATAAACGCGAAAGTTTGTATGTATGGATGTTTGTTCCTCTTTCACGCAAAAACTACTGAACAGACTCAGATGAAACTTATAATTTAAAAAAGATACTGCGTGAAACGAAGGTCGCCGGGTCAGCTAGTAGCAAATAATCTCCTTACTATTTGCGATCTGTAGAGACAAAAGGTGCTACCGTGAGCACTTTAAAAATTTGATCAGCTTAAACACGAGTTTAGCAGAGAAGTTAAGGTGCCGTCGTCATATTTATACTCTTTGCTCCAGTTTAGCTTTATTTATTATTGCCCCACTTTATATTTGAAACTTAGACGGATTGAGAAGTTTCAGTTTTGTTTCTTGTTCGAGTCTAAATTAGGCGCACTGCTTATAAACTCCTTCTAAAAGTAGTTATGTGTGTTTATGTTGAAAATGAAACTTATTTTTTGTTGATCCAAGAATTAAATACATCATGTTGCACATAATTTAATTATACTTGTGTACAACAATTAAACAGAACCATGGTATTTGTTTTTTATGGTTTTACAGTAGCCGTTACCTTTGTAAGTCTACGACAGTTATTTATACGTGTAAAACATAAAATATTATTTATCAGGATTTTAGTTACATTTTTTTTTTGTAATTGTCGTACCTACAATAAAAAACTCACTCATACAGTAAGAGTGGTGAATAGATTTTAGCCGAAGAGCATTGACTTGGCATTTTTTCTCCGCAGAGGTTACGGAAGACGCCGTAGCCACATTTTTTGTAGAGCGGTGTGTTGTTTATATTATATTATTCGGTGTATCTTATTTTGAATCATCTAAGGATAGCCTATGACGGTAATAGATACCTATATGATATATAAGAAGACAATTACGAGTATTTATTAATTCATCTCAGTTTACAATGGTAACACTGAGATAACATTACAATTATCTAGGTGAAAAAGTAAAGTAATATTCGTATAGGCCGGATGGCTAGCCCTGCTGTCAGAGTTTTTAGGTCACCTGAAGGCCTCTGACATGACTTAACGGTTAAAACAACCGGGACTTACAATTTAACGTGTCATCCGAGCCACGTTAGCGCTCAGTTGGAAAATACCACCCGCGGTCATCCATCCAAATACTGACCCTGCAGAACGTTGCTTAATTTCGGTGATCGCTGACAATCATCTAGTCAAACTACGCTACGAGCGCTAATCTAGGTAATTATCTAGATAATTGTTATGTATGAAATAGCCCTTGTGGTATTTAATTTTTATGCTATCCCGTGAAACATTTAATTTTTCTGGGATAAAAGGTAATCTATGTCACTCTCCGTATTAAAAACTACAATTTCCATGCCAAAAGTCAAGTCAATATGTTGCTCCGTTGCTGCGTAAAAGAGAAACAAACCAAGAAACGCACTTTCGTATTCTTCTTCTTCGTCATGTCGATGGTTCTACGAGTATTTTATTTTATTTATTTACAAAATATTCAGACACTTACAGTTACATAAGACCAAAACGTGTCAGAATCAATATAAAACAGAAATCACACTTAAAACTTAATTCTATACAATAATTCAACTAAAATTATGTAAACAAAGTTCAATCAAAGCTTTGACATTTGTGTAAAACAATTCCATTTCAGGCTTGTTGGCAATCAATTCATTTAATAGAGCTAGTGCGTGGTGTGTGGGTTCTAATTATAATACATAGTGTGAGTTCTAACTATAGAAGTCTCGCCCAGTAGTTAGCAACTTATTTTTTTTTAAATAAACTGGGCAGGAACATTGTTTGTACCTACTGCTCCACAGTCACACCTCACAGAGTCCGCGGCAGTGAAACCCTACGTGGCCGTATTAGACTTGCAGCGGCCAACTTGGGTCCGGAGTTGATTCAGAGACTTCCACGTTGGCCGCGCTAAGATGCTACCTGGGGGTAGTTCCTCCGCTGGCTCTATGAAGGTTTGGGGTGGAGGACAAGTTTCTTTCGTATTTATAATATTAATTAGTAAGGATAGACACTATATAACATTTTCATGGCATTAAATCTAGTCAAAAGCCACCGTAACGAGTGTAGAGGAACCGGTAATGTGGGCTGCGTTTTAATTGTTATTCGCGTGCAAAGTACCGGCGCGGGACTGCCGAGGCTAAGGTTATGTTGTAATTTCAAGTTAACAAACGCTTCAAATGTTCACTTAGCGTAAAGGAGGCAGGCTTGGTCTTTAGTACGCATAGTTGGTAGTTAATCATCATCCTTCGTCGCGGGTTGAAGGACCATGATTGACTTGTGACGTGGATGTATCCCAATCTCCCTTTATGCGCAGATCTACGTCCAACAGTGGACCAATAAAAAATCTGGTAAAGTTCATCTTTTCATTTCTTTTCATTTATTTCTCAACATAGATACAATTATGTATACTTGTGAATGTCAAAAAAAAAACATACAATACAATAAGGTTACAAATGTTTTCAAATTTATAGCAGTCGTAGGAAGTTTACAGTAAGACATATAATATTATACCATTTATAATTTTATGGTTTTATAAGCCGTAGAATGTCCACAGTAAAACAAAGGCGAACGACGAATTTCTGATAAAATCGATTAGAAGCGACTCTAGCACCCAATACGAGTACTTCCTTTTCATCCATGATTTGACTTAGAATTTTAAACATTACTTTTGCTGACGTCAAATTGGTGCATTTCCATAAAATTGTTTACATTGACTCTACCAAGCGATTACAAAGAATTTCTGATAAAATCGATTAGAAGCGACTCTAGCACCCAATACGAGTACTTCCTTTTCATCCATGATTTGACTTAGAATTTTAAACATTACTTTTGCTGACGTCAAATTGGTGCTTTTCCATAAAATTGTTTACATTGATTCTACCAAGCGATTATAAATTAAAAATTCGTGCAAATCGTGTGTCCACCATATGTTGTTATCAGCCTGAATCAAAGATAAGTCAAATATTATTATGACTTCCTTATTTAGGGTATGTATCAAATTAACATACTTTAAAAATAATTATTATTTTTTGCAAAAAATGGCAAAACTGCCTTCCATCGTGTACAAATTTCGAATATTTCGCTTGAATTTTTTACATTACTGTTGATTTTTCAAAAACAACTCACCCGTTTTCTGTTATATTTAAATGATTTTACACCTTTATTACAGTATACCCTTTCGAACTAAAAATAGTAGTTTATGCAACTGTCATATAATGAAGAATAACACTCGTTACTATTATGAAACTCGCTGCGCTCGTTTCGTAAACTCACACTCGTGTTTTAATACCCGTGTTATATGCAGTTGCATACACTACTTTATCTTCACTAATAAAAAAAAAAATTAAAAAAAAAACCATATTGCGAAACATTAAATTCACGCGTACGTGTATTGTCACAGTGAACTTGGCGCCATTAAAATCTAACCAATGAGAGCGCAGCTGCGCGCGCAGGGTCAATCAGGAGCGAGCGCGCGCTGTTCTTTTTTTATTTCATTGGCACAAGATCTTACCAAAGAGTTTTGTGTATGTAGGTTTAGTAGTTTCGACGAAGTTTTCACGTATAACCCGACTGTTTTCAAAAGCCAGCCTAATTTCAAAATTTTATACAACTTGTATGAGGATTTTGACATAAGGCTCGCCAGGTTAATTGGTCGCGTTTTATTGATGTTATAATGAGATTTTACGATGTCGATGTGGATATTATAACGTCATGTGAAATTACTTAAATTGAGTGTTTTGTTGTCTGCGCTATAACAGTAGTCATTATAAGTCAAGTATTGGAAACATAAGTAGAATGTTACAACATTAGTGTAGATAAAATATTTTTCGATTCGCTACACAATTGGCGGAATTATCGATGAACATACACAAAAAAAAATGCATACAGACGAACATAGAACCTCCTCCTTTTTGAATGTCGGCTCAGGAGGCAGTGAGTTTCAAATTTTAAAGTAAAAACTTTCAAAAATATAATTAAAATCTCGTGTACAATTATCACCGTGTTCCAATTAGCTGCCCCAAATGTTATTCCAGTGTTATGAAAAACTCAGTGCTCAAACTGCTGAAAGCCTAACTCAGGCACCAATTATGACCATTCCATTTCACTCATACTTCCCAAGGGCACAATGGTCAGACAATAGGCATAACGCGTAATATGGTTGCAAGGAGTTTCGCACACTGAAAACTTGCGAATAAATCTAGCGAAATTTAATTGAATATTTATTTACGATCAAGTAACGCATTATATATTTTATTCGTAAATACAAGTAGTGATTATATAAGCATCGTAATTTTACAAGCAACAGAGTTTCAAGATATGGTGTTTGTAATTAAGTAGACTTCTTGTGATATTATCGATTATCACATTTTAATTAAGTACAAGCGAAGAAGCATGGTTTTATTGTTTTAGAGCAAAAATGATGATTCACAAAGCATAGCAGAATATCATATATACAATGTATATTTTTCAATAAGCTGTACAATCAAGTATCAAGGATGTTATATTGTTTATGTGTATGTTAATATCTTAAGGTTTCTAAGAGATGCAAATAAAGATTTCTAATTCTAATTCAATCCTAATTTTATACCATTCGATTGTATAAATGTAAATATCGGGTATCACTTAGCAGTATTAGTCATTAGTTACTTTGGTATATTATATCTCCATGTTAATCAAATCACAATCATAGCTTTGTAACTTTAGACATCACTAAAATAAAATATTTTATTTTTAATTATTGTTTTAGGAGACATATCACATTTTGACATCATGAAAAGTCCACGGCAAAAGAGTTTTATATCAGTTTAAATTGCAATTCGCCAGTGTGAGTACGGCGTTACAGAGTAACGAGTTATAACGGTATTAAACCGTTATTTTCGGATTCAACAGCTGGACCCTAGGGCATATTTTTTTTTACCAAACTTTATCGAATCGTTGAATGAGCGCTTATTTAATTCAGGTTATATTGCGTGGAATAAAGTGTTTTATGGTTTTGAAATGTTTCACTGGAATTAATATCGGATTGTTAATAAAGAAGGTTTTAATACTTAGAAAAATGTCATGAGCATTACGTTTTATAGCATCGAGGGATTGAAAAAATATTTTATTTCTGTTCGTGAATTTGTTTGTTGTAAAAAGGTCCTTTTATTACGTAATATTTTTTTTCTTTAACCAGTGCAAATTGAAATTAGTAGGTAGATATACCTCTCTAGAAATAAACTGTTAGGTTATCAAACAAGTAAGTTATTTCGTATTTAAACCAGATGTATATGTCTAAGGCTTACATATGTGTAAGAGCGATTTTTGAGTAGTCTCAAAACCTTATACATGACTAAACAGATAAATCTTTCTGTGCCTACAATATGTGTAACACACCAAACACTAAAATTTTCTATTTCTTTATAGGTATATTTACTCTAGATATATCCCAAAAACTTATCAAAAATGCCAAACATAGCCCCGTCTCAACGAGGTACATAAAAAGTGCGATACAAAAGAGTAGAAAATAATTCGGGAACTGAAAAGTCACTTTTGCTGGAATCACTACGTGATCTGTAAATCAATGTTAATTTTCTTGCATTTTTCATCTTTTGTGTTTTGTTGTAGATTGTGAACAGGAAAACGGTATCATTATGAACAAAATGATGCTTAATCTGCTAACGTAGCGCTCGTAGCGTAGTTTGACTAGGTGACTGTCAGCGATCACCGAAATTAAGCAACGTTCCGCACGGTCAGTACTTGGATGGGTGACCGCGGGTGGCATTTTCCAACTGAGCGCTACCTTGGCTCGGATGACACGCCATGTCAGAGGCCTACAGGCGGCCTAAAAACTCTGACCAGCCACCCGGCCTATATGAATTTACTTACTTGTTTTCTGCTAACAAGCGATGGTGGCGCCCTCACTTATTTTCAACTCTTTTATGTCGCACTGTACTTGATCTAATCTGCGCACCCATCTCGTGGTCCCCTCACCTGCAAGCAATCACCGAAACTCCGCCCGAGGCGTTAATTCCAGCTCCGATGATGGTTTACCGAATTTCAGTTTATCTTTACAAAATCCGATCGAGTTACAGCTCTTCAAACTCATCAAATTTTATATTCTATTAAGGGTATCGCTTTCCTTTACACCGTAAAATGTTGATGTATCTTTTGAAATTCTACTTTATTGCTGCGGAATTAGATCTTTCGAATCTATGTATTGTGACAACAACCAGATATATTGACAACATCTTCTTTTTTTAAAGTAAGGTAAAAAACATATAAGCTACTTATCTAGCCCTAGTACCCCTAGTACTAGAGTTTATGCCACCTGAAGGCTTTTGAAATGACAAAGCAAAAATACAAGGATTGATTTGCTCTGTTTCTGCGTAAAAGAGGAACGAACCAACTAAACTAACCAACAAAACAACGAGTACACTTTAGGATATACTGTATAATATTATTAAGAAAGTTAGGATTCACCCGACCTGACATCATAGCCAGGAATTATTTTTATTAAAATGGAATTATTTTTAAAGGCAAAAAAAACATACACCTTTAACGTCTTTGACATACAAAACCGTACGCAAAGCAAAGTATGTAGCTATGTATGTTTCCCAAACCTCACCGGACATATTTTGCTTAACCCCTACTTCGCTATATCTTATTTCAGCTAAGTTACCTTATTTCACTTAAACTTGGCAAAGATGTGGAAACTTCGCTTCTTTGTAAGTGAATAGCTATTTTCGGTACTTCGCGACTTTAAGGGCTTTTTGATAGGATTCATAACAAAATAAAATTGCGAAATTGATATTTGATTACTTTATAAAAATTTCGCGTTGAGTGAAACTCTTGATTGCGACAAAAGTGTATTTGGGAAGTTGGGAAACGAAATTGTTGCCGACGTTTTCGTAAGAGGATTTATTTCAACACCTACAAAGTTGCAAATAACGTAAATAAAGGGTACGATGGAAATTGCTTTTCAATTTTGGAAAGGCGTACTAAACTAATAGTATCAAGATAATCCAATTGTTAGTGTGTGTTACAATAAAATTACGGAAGGACTTGAGCATTTGCTCACAACATACAATTATTGTTATTTACATTATGTTACTTTTATATCAATAATTTTTAGCGCAGTTCATCGAAGTTAAGCAACGTTCTGTACTGTTAGTCTTCGGATGGGTGACCGAGGGTGGCATTTACAACTGAGCGCTACCGTGGCTCGGATGACAAGTTAAATTGTAGGTCCCGGTTGTTTTAACCGCTAAGCCATGTCGGAGGCCTTTAGGCGGCTTAAAAAATCTGACGCCAGGGTTGGCCACCCGGCCCATACATTACTTACTTTTATCAATTACATTTCATAGAAATGAACCTACACTATAGAGTGACGAAGTTTTTATTTGTTTTTATTTATTTATTGGTGTACCAAATTTGTAAGTATCTGTTGCGGTAATACCTCCGGCAGGATATAAGCTAAATTTTTAACGAAAATTCTCTACTAAGAAATATGATACCAGTTTAGCAAGAATTCTTTTACAAACAGAGTTCAGCTTTACCAGCTAGGCGCATTTATAATTATGAAATTAAAATTAGTTGTGTCTGTTCAATGACAAACTGTCAGGCTGTCATGCGGCATACCTACTTCTAACAGCTGTCATCATCATCCACAGCCTTCTTTATCCCACTGCTGGGTATAGGCCTCATTCATACTGTGCCATTTGCCTCGGCCCTGTGCCTTTTTTTTTTTTTAGCCAGGGGAAATCATTTATAGATACCACCACACCTCGTGGGCAGGCGGGTGGTTATGTGGGGGTCCTGCCGACTGGGCAGTATACCCACCAAAACCCCTGGGTGTTCCACCACTGCGCCTGGTGTCGGGGCTACGGGCACGCTTGCGCACTCCTCCGCGGCACCCGACAGCGCTAGCCCATCTTGGGCCCCACCACGGAGCTTCGGCTCCCGCCAGAATGACGATGTGCCGAACACCAGGCACATCGCCACCCACCACCTGGGACCAACCAGCACTGGGTGTCGGACAGCACCCGTATCCGACAGCCCTGGTCCCGATGCAACGGGTCAATTAAAGTGGCCCCGCGCCTGCCACTACGGCTGCAGAGGATAGGGAGAGCGGCCATCGCGATACCGACACTCCTCTTCCCCTGCAGCCTCGGCCTTTTTATCTCGGGCTAACGCGGGTGCGCAGCTAGTAAGGAATAGAAAAACGTTGTACTGATACTTGAACTCGCGACCCACGATTGTAAGGCGGGTGTTACAGCCTCTAGGTCAATACGGCTTATTCCTCAGCTTGCGCTACCGCCTAAACGCCATGCAGAACGTATCACGCACTAGGGCTACCCGCCTGGTAGATAAATCGCACGCTCACTGACACAAATCCACACTTTCGTTCATCACTGCGGCGCGCCCCTGCGACCGTTGTGTAAAGAGTGTTTACCGAACTCGCGTTGGTATGTATAATCCGCGCCACACAAGTCGGTGGATGGGAAGTATGCGCGGGAGACAGAGAACCTCATGCCTCCCGCGCGCTCCCTACGCCCGTGCTCACTACTTCGCCACTTGTATAGGCATTGTGCTGTGCACACATGCGCGATAATTAGCAAATCACGGCGAAGTATCATCTGCGGCTAACTTCGCAGCCGCTGACTTGTGTGGCGATACCTTTAAGTATGATTCGCGTTCCGACCGTTTGTATGAAGACGGAATTCTTAGATACCATTACGTGCCCCCAGCCAGGGCTACTGCTACTGCCTAAATCTGTACAATAAAAACTTTGTGATCTCCCCATTAGAATACCAAATCCCGTTAACGATGAATTACCATAGCCTTTGACGAGTTCTAAATGTGAGAGTTTGGAGTTGGGCATTCCTGGGCGTCCGGCTACTTCGGACTTTATTCAATTAATTCGTCTAGTTTTAGTACTTGAAAATACAAACTGAGTCTGGAGTTAAATTATCATTTCATAGCTATCCAAGAAACGAAGATAGATTAAATTGTAAGTATTATCAGAAAATAAACTTTTATTAAAAAAATGTTTTCATTTTTATTCTATTGAGAAAGCAGGTTACAGTTGCAAGTCACGTTTTCTTATAAGTTTGCGTTTGACTACGTACTGCCTGATGTTTAGCAGAAATGCGGTCTAGGGTGTAGCACGCTTACCTAGAAGATACATGTTTACTCGGGATTTGAAGACACCCACGTTGTACTTTAGCGGGAAGACAGACCCAGGCAAAGCGTTCCACATTCTGGCTGTTCGTATGAGGAATGAGGATTCGAAACGCTTGGTAGATGTTCACCATAAAAGGGTGGTCGCGTCTGTCTAGACGTACGATAGAAGAAAAGGGTAGGTGGGACTAGATTGTGCAACTCCTGGGCGCACTCTCCGAAGTGTATCCGATAAAAGGCTGATAAACACGCTACCTTACGTCGATGCTCGAGACTTTGCAGCTGCGACTTAGTCAAGGTGTCGTTATCTATAGCCTCCTGGCTCGCCTCTCAATCGATGAGGTCATCCCAAAGGTGAGAGCAGTATTCCATGCAAGACCTGACTTGTGCTTTATAAAGACTAAGCAGTTGCTCAGGTGTGAAATACCCTCACTTACAATGATACAACCGTTAAAGTTTTGATTAAATAGGTGAATAATAGTAGTTTATGCAACTGTCATATAATGAAGTTTTAATACCCGTGTTATATGCAGTTGCATACACTACTTTATCTTCACTAATAAAAATAAAAAAAAATAAAAAAAAAACATATTGAGACGGGACGGGACGGGGCGGGACGGGACGGGACGGGACGGGACGGGACGGAACGGGACGGGACGGGACGGGACGGGACGGGACGGGACGGGACGGGACGGGACGGGACGGAACGGGACGGAACGGGACGGAACGGGACGGAACGGGACGGAACGGGACGGAACGGGACGGTACGGGACGGAACGGGACGGAACGGGACGGAACGGGACGGAACGGGACGGAACGGGACGGAACGGGACGGAACGGGACGGAACGGGACGGAACGGGACGGAACGGGACGGAACGGGACGGGAAGGAACGGGACGGGACGGGACAGAACGGGACGGGACGGGACGGGACGGGACAGAACGGGACGGGACGGGACGGAACGGGACGGAACGGGACGGGACGGGACAGCACGGGACGGGACGGGACGGGACGGGACGGGACGGGACGGGACGGGACGGTACGGGACGGTTTTTGGGTTCTTATTCTTAGGATTCACGCGTACGTGTATTGTCACAGTGAACTTGGCGCCATTAAAATCTAACCAATGAGAGCGCAGCTGCGCGCGCAGGGCCAATCAGGAGCGAGCGCGCGATGTTATAATGAAATTTTACGATATCGATGTGGATATTATAACATCATGTGAAATTGCTTAAATTGAGTGTTTTGTTGTCTGCGCTATAACAGTATAGTCATTATAAGTCAAGTATTGGAAACATAAGTAGAATGTTACAACATTAGTGTAGATAAAGTTTATTACCTACGTTGTTACCATTAATACAATTACTATTATTGTAGATAAGATTTGTTTAAATAAATTAGTTGTCTTTAAAGTCGTTTTATGTACGATAATTGTACATGAAAACGTCATAAGAAAACCTTTTTAAATCAACAACAGAAACAAGCCGATCGCTGAGGCAGGTCATGCCTCTCTATCGCTTGATCCGCGCTCTGACTTGCCAGCTCGGCTCGAGTGGAACGTGACACTTTTCGTGCGTGCCGACTTTTAACGATTTATAAGAAGTTATCAAGTAAATAATCTGAAAAAAAAATGTTTTCAAATAATGAATGAATAATCCAAAAATGAGTTTTGGAACGTATTGTTTTTGTTTGTTTGTTTTTTTTTAAACAAGTAAAAAAAATATTCGCGTACATCTAGACACACGGCCTCTGTTCCCAAACTAAGCAAAGTTTGTGATTTGGCTGCCAGAGACTGATAAACTACTTATACATATTTTTAACTACATACTTATATAAATAAAATAAATAAATAAAAAAGCTTTTATTTTCCTTAAAAAACGATTTACAATTTTGCAAAATTATAACATTAACTATCTAAATATAAGGACCGCCAGTAGCGGTAAAAGCCTCCTCCAACTGTTTCCATTCTTCTCTCTTCCGCGCAATTCTAGACCAGAGCTTCCCAGCAACTTTCATAATATCGTCATGCCATCTTTAATAAGGTCTGCCTGTCTTGCGTTTGATGCCTCTAGGGACCCAGTTTGTAACAATTTGTGTCCACCTTTTTGACTCTAGTCTTTGTATATGACCAGCCCATTTCCGTTTCAATTTCATTATTTCTCTAATGACATCTCTAGCTTTAGTTTTGTTCCTAACCGTGGTGGCCTTTACTCTGTCCCTTAGTTTAAGGTTTTTTAAGGTAATTGAATTCTAGTTATATAGACCCAGTTATTATTGAGTAATCGTACATACATACTTATATAGTTACTTATTATATAGTAACTAAATAACACCCAGACACAAAGCAAACACCTACGAGTATGTTCATCACATAAAAGCTTGCCCTGGGTGGGGATCGAACCCACGTCTATTTGACCCAGTAGTTAGGGTCACTAACCACTAAGCCACCGAGGCAGTCGAATGTTATAAATAGACTTCCATCTATTGTATATTATTATGTTATAATTGCGTGTGACTTGTACCATCCCCAAAAACTGGACTTTCTCACATTGCGACGCAGTTTACGAGTTCGCAACTGACCTTTTAGATCCTTTGAGTTTCCGCCGCGCCTGGCGCTAGGCACGGGAAACAACTTGTGTAAACTTCCTGCAAACATCCCGGGAATGCCGCACTTTTACTATTATCTTGAGTAGTTGTTGTCTTACGAACATGGGTGTATCTTATTAAATGGCTGCCTAAGATTAAGACCCAAGTTCACCAACGCTTGATTAAGTTAAACGTGTGATTACTGTTTTTAAATTACGATTCAACTTGGGGTTTAGACTCTAGTTCACCAACAGATGTTTAACTTATCAACCGTTGGTTAAATCTTAAAAAGCTTTGTAACGAAATTTTGCTGTTCAGCAAGCAAAAACCGTTGGTTAAATACAGTAATCACACGTTTAACTTAATCGAGCGTTGGTGAACTCGGGGCTTAGTGTAATGACGTCAGGTTACCTTAAATTTTTCAAATTAAGTTTTCATATTAAGTACTTAAACAAGTCGCTCATCACTACATACAAAAGTCGGTAGGTACACTAGTGTTTGCTGTTGAATATCTAAAACTAAAATTTTTATCAATTTATCCTTACAAAATCTATGCTTCCTGCTAATAAAACTGTGAAACAAATTCTCCACTCGAATGATATGAGCTTAGGAACATTTGAATTTCGACTCAAATTTTTAGGAAACTTTAATGCAAAAAAATACAGAAGAACTAAACTTTGATGAAAATAGTGGCCTAGTTGTGGTTAAGGAGTTTTATTTTCTCAACAAGAAATTAACAATTTCACTTATGTGAGAAGTTAATCATTACAGTACTAATGTGATTCAATCAGTCGTTATTATAAGTTAGTTATCAAATTCTAACAGTAAACCTATAACGATCTAAAACTGACTTATTAACATTTTAATCAAAATACAATTTTCAAACAAACAATAGCACCTACCCGCTAATTAAACAAAATAAGTAAATCAACAAAAAAATAAGGCATGCGTTTTAGTTTAGCATAAAGTAGTACAAGTAGGTATATAAAAATAAATTAACTACCTAATTTCACAGTTTTACATACTCGTAATTACCTACCCATCCCAAACCAGTGATCGTTTAATGTTTACAAATTACAATATTGTTATGTCCTACGAATAGTACCGCGTATCAATACCGGTTGCAGTTAAACAAAAGAATTGAGCTCTGCTGTGTGCGTGGATGCACCACAGTGCAAAATGTGAGCAGTAGGACTTCGTTATTTATTTATAATATTTGTCAGTTCAAATAACTATTATTTAAACAGTTTTTTTTCGTGATTTACTACGGAGAACGCCTTACACGCATTTAGTACGCAGCCGTGTTAGGTAATATTTTAAAACAAATAAAAACAAAATTATGTTGCAATGGGTGCACACGTTTATACCTACTGTTTATCATTGAATCTATATATTCTTCAGACAATACAGCTGAGATATGATTTATTTAAGCTGCGCCAAATCTGAGTTCGCACCGTCAACTTGTTGAACTAAGGTTTTAACAATATCAAATGTTTTTTTTTTAAATTCCAGCTATGGAGTACCTGGAACCTGCATATTTAGTTGTATTTGGTAGGTCTGAGAATAGGCCATAGTCTATTTTTTATTCCTTCAACAGATAAATGTGGCCATCTCAGATTTTTATTTATACCTACGGCAAAGCAACGTTTTCCGGATCAGCTAGATATTATACATAAGGCGCTCCCGCATCTACACACCAATTGCCAAGCTCCTAATTCCAACAACAATTTCAATAAAACACACGGAAAATATAAATAAAGGAAACAAAAGCGGGCCATTCGCAGCCGATCGAGATATCGGCCCTACTTTACTACGGTCGGATTTATGCCGGACCCACCTGCGGAAGATCCCCCTGAAAGGAATTGTGTTTTATTGGACACATTTTGGGGTGGTTTACAGAAATTGAAAATACTTATTTATTTAACACTTGACTACAACATTAGTGCTTAGTTGTGGCCAGGGCTAGTATTGTAAGTTCTTTTCTCAAGTATTGCGAGGAAATTAACTTCATTGAGGAAACTCAGGATCTATCACAGGATCTCTACAGGATAGGTAGGAGGACGCCACATTACCACCCCTACACTGTCGATTTTCCTTCGATACGTACGAAGCGGTTTGACTCAACTTTTCTGATTCGTACCGCCAGGGAATGGAACAGTCTTCCTGCTTTTCTGTTTTCTAAGAGATATCATCTAAAGCTTTTCAAGGTCAGAGTGAATAAGTATCTTCTAGGTCTGCGTGCTTCATCTTCGACCACAACGTCGCTTACCATCAGGCGAGTTGGTGGTCAAACGCGGACTTATTCACGATAAAAAATAAACATTGACAACATAGTCTACACTATTGAAAAGGTAGGTACGAGAAAGATATGTTTTGTTCTGGGCGCCTGGTGCTTTTGTCTTTTAATATTTTTAAGGTTGTCAGCATGATGAAGAATAAGTTTTTTCCTGTCCAAATTTTGTTTTATTGGATTATTTTTTTCCCTAAAAACTTACCCAAAAAAACTAAAACTTTTATACAAAGTGTCAAACGTCAAACTTTTAACACGTACACTAACGAATATTAGTTAAATAATAATATAATGTCTCGAATAAATATACTATTTGTTATAAACATTTCAAAAATTAGCCCCGCGATCGCAGGATTTGAACCTGCATCTCTTTGGGATTCCGGACCGGATGCTATAATAACAAAAATAATTTATAACAATACGAAACATTTCTTTGAGATACACTCTAGCGTGTGAAGCACTATAAAATTAGATCATTCTATAATTACTAGCATATATAGGTACTAACTGGTACAGCTGTAAAGAAATCGAGTAAAATATTTCAAAGAGTCAGTGTTGAAACCATTAAAACTTCAACCTTAAACTCCAGAACAAAGTTCAGTTCATAAAAGGCGATTAATGCGTGATCCCATATCACACATACTCTTACGAGTTATAACACTTCCGTCTATGTGAAATCGTACGACTCATCGATCGCGCGTAGTACAAGTAGCGGCACGTAAGTCTAGCGCTGAGGGTACTGTGGAGGGGATGGCTGCGCATGTTGACCGCCATACTAAACTCATGCGCAGCCATCCCCTCCACACTTCGCTCAGCGCTAGACTTATATGCCGCGACCTGTACTCGCGTAAAATGTGTGCAGTTTCAGGATTCTCAGCTAACGTGTAAAACGGGCGCTCTGAAATCCAATTTTAAAACGATAGAAATGATTCGCAGATAAAATCACACTCTATAAGCTCCCGTTCGCACATGCATAGATTTATCAATACTCGCTCTAGCTCTTAATTAGTCTTGTGACTATTTACGAATACGTTCAGCCGTTCTAATGATTCAATTATAGAGTACCTGGACATGGACGCGCACAATCGCACGTAGTTGTTGGGTAAATTCTATCTGAACTAACTCTAAGATCTGTTAATTGTACTGCAATAATTTTAACAAATCATCAAGCATTCACAAAAACAATAGAATTTTAACAGCCCAAACCCAGCAAAGTACACTTAATTTTCTCTTAATAAACTTTGTTAAAGTCCGTCGGCGTATAACCACACTTAACTATTTAACTGAAGACAGGCTCAACTCTCATTATCAGCCGAAGTTGCCTCAATTCTATCTCATTGAAGTGAGTACCTGTCTAGATTTCGAACTTTATTCATTTACCTATATTTATTTTTATGGAACTTTGTAGCATCAAATTTTACACATATCTAATTTATGTATAATTCGGAACGCTATTTTTTCATTTCACAGTTGTCAACACTGTAAACGCTTCTAATTGGTCAGGACGAAACGTCAACCTGTCTAGTGATTGCCAGTTTCCCAATCAATACTCGTTTGATACAAACTATCGATTTTTTCACTCGATCATTTTTTTCATTAATTCATATCGGCGTCTCCTTTTGATAAACAAATGCTTATTTAAAGCCACTCAACAAAATGAAACCTTTGGATAAGCCTTAGTATTATTAATCTCACCTTTTTAGCATTTATCCGTTTTCTTTGGGAGTAATTTCCTCTCCTCGTATTATTTTTAGTCGATTCTAATTCGATTGTTTGTTAAGTTAGTTGCTAGTCTTTTTTTTCTTCAACGTTGTCCCCACCGTCTGCGTTAGAGAGGTCATTGAATCAAAAGGACGACGAGATGGCGGACCGGGGCTCCGATTTTCTTTCGCACCAAAAATGCGGTGGAAGGCGTAGCTTTGACCCAGGGATCCAGCAGAAGACCCCAGGAGCCACGCACCTCTAACTCACCGGGCGTGGAGCGGCCTCGAGTCGCCATTATTATATTTTTCCCCCTAACAAGGTATGTGGACGCGTCACCATTCGTACTTTTTTTTTGTCAAATAATCACGAAATACATACTAAATCGTATTATCTTCCATTGAGCGCGTGCGCAGCTACTTTTTCTATCGATTTCACTAAATTATTAACCTAAAATGTTCACTTCAACATGTGATTTCAATGCGTTTTTGGGCCAGCCACATGGATTGGAAATACAATCATTTCGTTATTTAACTATTGAATATAGGATAAAAACCTTCCCCTCGACCCTGCGGTCGTGGCGAGGTGTAATTTTCCCCGATTTTAATGTAAAATCGCTGGAATTCTTGACTTTTGGTAGAAAACCTACTTAGTGTAAAATAACCTTCTGGAATGTTCCTAGATGTTCACATTTGTGCTAAACACTTTCCTCTCGACCCTGCGGTCGTGGCGAGGTGCAATTTTCCCCGATTTTAATGTAAAATCGCTGAGATTCTTGACTTTTTGTAAAAAACACACTCCGTGTAATACCCCCTTCTAAAATGCTACTTGACTATTAAACCTTTATTAAATAGTTTGTCCACAAGCCCCCGCACGTGGTGAGGCCCAATTATACCCCATTTTCTCATTTATGACCTGAGAAAATGTAATTTTAATTTTGTTTACTTTTCTTCCTACTCGGTGTTAACATGGATTCATTCCATCCATTTCAGGGTGTATAGGTGAGGCCGGCATGTTTGGGCATACCCCCAACCAGGCTTACCTTGATTAGCCGCCTGGGCGTCGTTGGTGCACCCAGTCAACGGTGCGACCACTGACCTTCACGTGAGCCCTGCCAGAGTATTGGCAGTCTACCTCCAGTTCCTATTTGTTAACCGGCGGCGCGTACAGAGGTATTTCATTCCCCTTAATTACCGTCGGTCAACTACTTCCTATTGGTGACACCCTCGGATGGATCCACCCATTTGCTGATTATAGTTTAAGTGAAGGGACGGAACTCGACCAAGCGACCCACCGTTATTATTATTTTATTTACCACTATTTTACATATTCAAGTCAGACGGCTTCCCCGTCTACATTCTACCTTACCTAGTATACCTATTTAATCCATTAAGTACCCCTTTGTAAAATAACCAAGCAACTCACCGTTGGTTACATATTAGAGTTAGACGGCTTCCCCGTCTACATTTTGTGTTACCCATGGTACCTATTCAACGCTACTATTATACTCCCATTATACTACTCCTATTTACTCCTAAATACTACTAAATACTACTATCATTGTAAAAGTACCATGGTGACCTCACTGTTCCTGTGAACAATTATCCTTTAAAAACACTTACAATAAAAACAAACATGCCGGTGATAAACGCTGTGATTTTATTTAACTACCTTAGTCTATAAGTGTAGGTATATTTATCCTCACCCTTTCATAGGGAAGAAACCCTGCTACAACTTATTTTGTGAGGCCTCGGTGGAAGCAATCTGATATTACTTTTGTGGGTGCATCAAACTTTAACTGGGAGTTTGAAGGTACGAGCGTTAAAATCATAAATCTGTCTGAGCGAGTGGAACACCGATATAACCCTGTGGATTAGCAAGTTTAGTGGCAGTCGGTAGAGCCGTGGTGGTCTAGTGACACCCGCCTTACAATCGTGAGGTCGTGGGTTCAAATCCCAGTCCCGTACCAATGAGTTCTTTGGAATTTATGTACGGAATTTTACACCCTTCGCGGGTAGGCCTACGTCCTGAAGTGGACTATTAAAAGGGTGGTACAGAGGAGGTGGAGCACATAGTTCGTAGAACGAATAGGACGTAGAACGAGGACCGACAAAGTGGGTCAAAAATCTAGTCAAGACCGAAACACGCTGGATGCACACCGCTTCCATCCGGTTTTATTGGAAATGATGGTGGATGAACCAGTTTCTTTTTAGGGTTCCGTACCCAAAGGGTAAAAACGGGACCCTATTACCAAGACTCCGCTGTCCGTCTCTCTGTCCGTCTGTCTGTCACCAGGCTGTATCTCATGAACCGTAATAGCTAGAAAGTTGAAATTTTCACAGATGATGTATCTTGACTGCCGCTATAACAAAAAATACTAAAAACATAATAATATTAATATTTAAGGGGGCCTTCCATACAACAAACGTGTTTTTTAGCCGAGGAGCTCCCTAACGGTACGGAACCCTTAATGTGCGAGTTCAACTCGTACTTGGCCGATTTTTATGTAGTACTTAGTAGGTACTTCGTTGTGTAGTATTTTACTGTAATTATTATTAAGCTACACAGCGTTTGCTACTAAAAGAAACTGCTATTACTGTGATACCAAAAATATTCGAGTAAAAACATTTGATCAGTCTTCCCAAATGACACCAAGCTCCGGCACCCAACCCGGGTCAAAATCATAACTCTTCTCGCTCCGGATAAAAGTCAAATAAAAAGTTCTTCGAGATCGTGGAGCTGAAGAATGAAGTTAACATTTTCTTTGGTTAACCCTGCGAGCATGAGGTGAAAAAATGTTACATTAGGAATGAGGCAGGGTGAAAAATATTCTTAAGTTATTGTACCATAAAATATAGTTTTCTTTGTATTTATTTTATTTTGTTGACTTTATTTTGTATGTTAAGGTATGATTTTATGGAATTAAATAAAAACTGTTCATAATTTTATAATCATTATTATGTATTCACATTTTAGTAAACTATGAAATTTTAAGGAAGAAAAGTATAATTAACTGAGAAATTATGGAATTTACTAAAATTATTTATTTTTCGATCATAAATCTTATGAAAACAAAAAGATAAAAATATTCTCCTCGTAATAATTGGCATATAATCACACTTCAACGAAAATTTTAATTTTATTAGTGAGAACAAACAAACAACCTAAACGAGTACCAGAGTTGTTTTATACTAGACGATCACTAAAAGTGACCATATAATATTTACAATAAAATAAACAAAGAATATTAATTCTTTGCAACAAAACTAAGGTATCTTAGGAAATGTAATAAAAACCCATGAATTTAAGCAATTATTCTTTTTCTACACATGAAAGACATTCAATTCTATCCAATAAATGCTCTATATCGTTAAATTTTTCATATTTATGGCAATTTTTGGATGATTTACGGTTATTCTTTCGATTACATATACTTAAACGTAAATATCATTATGTACCTTCACTGAAAAAAAAAAGTTGTTTTTATGTAACTGGGGTGAAAAATTACCCTACCGTGTCAGTTTAGGGTTAACTGAAGCAAAATTGATAACAGACATTGTTGTACTTTGAATCCTTCCACCGGTCCATATCTGGAGTTTTCAGTGTCCGTTATAGTGTTGCAGGTTGTACGAAGAAAATTTGCACAATAAAAATGAACAAAAGGTCTAGATGAACTTTAGAGTCATGATTACGAGATGTTACTTTGAGATAGAGGACTACCGACGCAGTTGTGTTGCAAGCAACCGAAATAATAAAAGAAATACTTGTTGAAATAAACTTAATATATTTCTACATTTCATTTTATACGAAAATAAAGTGAATTATCCGATTATTCGTGTTTGCTGAGTGCTAGCGTAGTTTTTATGCCACTGGTACTGTATTGTTAACAGTGTTTTTAATCGTACACTTCAAGTCGTAGGCTTACTCACGAAGGGTGATTGGTCACCGATACGTCTCATAATGGTAAAAGGTTATAACACCCGTGGATACAGCTAAACTTATCATTTAAGACACTCAGTAGTGTCACTTGCGTTTACTCATCCAAAGTCGCTGACCGTCGCTTCACATCGGTTAATGGTAAAGAATACCTAATTAAGCTATACTACCATACCTACCTTACCATACTACCTACTTTACCATTCACCGATGAAAACTAAAACTACACTTAGAACGCTAAGTACAATACAATATGATTTTGTTCGTTATGTTGCCCATAAAATTGGCACAATATTAGTTTTGAGATCAAAAATTAGTTTCAAACACTGCGTGATAATTTTAAGATCAAATGGTTTCAAACCCGTAGTACCTAAGAGTATGTGCATGCTACTTTTGAAAAGTGGCAATCGGCACTTTGAGACCTCATGATATCTCTTATAACCAGATCCTGAAGAAACTACATAGCACAATTTTAAGCCCTATTAATATCGTTATTAAAAATAACAGCAAACTGGAATAAACAGTCGATCAAAACTTCACTTTCAAGTTTCACAATGACTCTCGCTACCTCATAACCTCAATAAAAAGTTACCAACAACATTGTTTCGAGAAAATTTCGCGAAAAATCTTAACTGAATGTTGTCTTGTCGTGGCACTAAATGCAAATAAGGCAGTCTTGGCTGCGACCCGCGTCATAGGGTTACCAGAGAGAGCATTCAAAATTTGGGAGAAAAATCATGATTCTCAATGAAAAATATTTTTTTTTTGGATTGGAATCTGAAATCTAGTCGAAATCCTATTTATGAGCATAAAATAAATGAATATTACGGGACATTTAACACACCACGTTCTCTGACCCCAAACTAAGCAAAACTTGTGAAATATGTTGTATATATTTTGGGGGTTACATCTATAACAAACTATCGGAACAAGTGGAACTAAAAAAGCTAATTAAATTGTCTCTGAAAAAAAATGGTTTTAGACACATAACAGAAACTATCATTTCAAGAAACTGAGAGCCTGCTCTCAGTTCTAAGATAACTCATCCATACATTTCACTCACTACATACTTTATACCGGAGACTACATTTTATTTTGAGGTATTTATATTGAAATTAATTAAGTTTTGTTACATTTTAGTCCAATTTTTTGACCAAATATAATAATCTTTGTAATCAATTAAAATGAAATATTATTACTTATTCAATTTATTGACAAATATCAGCTGAATATGCTGTGTACCATTAAATTTACCAATATTATATTGTATTTACTTGAATAAGCACTAAGTTATTAACGTTATTGTATTTCAATAAGTCTCGTTAAGGGAGCACAGATCTCCGAAATACAAGCTATGCTTTGTTTGGAGAGCTCATTGTCATCATATATTATTTGTTTTAATGTCAATAAATGAATTTGAATATTTTTTTATTCTTTAATAAATAGATAAATATAGATAATAACATCCAGATACAGAGCAAACGCTTATGTTCATCGCAAAAATGCTTGCCTTGGGTGGGAATCGAATCCACGCCTCTTTGGCACAGCTGTCAGGGTCGCTAACCGCTGAGCCACTGAGGCAGTCGAAAAAATCCGGATATCTCAGGAAAAATCCACAGATATGGTTACCCGATCTGCGTGCACTTTGGCATGGGGAGAGATGTTTGTGTACTCGAAACTCGAGATGCTTTTTGTTTAGTTATTCTTACGAGAAAACTTACAAAACGTAATTAGTTTTGTCTCGCGATGCATTTTGCTTCAGTGTTTTCAATATTTCGCGTGATTATTTTTTGCAAAAAATTTGGTGGTGGGTACTTGAAAATTGTGTTAAAAAAATATGAGAAAATTACCACACCATAATGTGTAGAATGTGGAATGGGATTTCTGATCTTAAGGTACTTAAGTCTGAATCCCAAGAACGTTTATTTGAGAAACATACTCATAATAAAATCATACATACGTACTTATCTTACTTATACAAGTCTTTGATATGAGCATTATTCTGTATTTCAAAAATGATATCATGTTTCACCTACAGCCTAGTAGGCCTAATAAATATCTTCAAAAAGTATGCAGATCTTTCAAACACGGCTTGAAAAGTTTCTCATGATATTTTCATTCACTGTTTAAAGCTAGCAAAAATGAACAATACGCATTTGTCTTCGACAAGACATGACTGAAGGCCTAAGAGCTCAATGTTTAAAACTTTGAATCAAATCAGCCAAGTGCGAGTTGGACTTGCGCACTAAGGGTTCCGTACCGTATGGGATCCCCCTTAGCCCCATTTGAAGCGTCTTTCTTTTGCCGTTATCGAGCAAAGAACCACAAATCACGTTTGATGTTTAGGAGCCCCCTTTTAATATTTTATTAAGTTTTAAGAATTTGTTGTTATAGCGGCAACAAAAATACATCATCTGCGAAAATTGTCAAGCTATCACGGTTCATGAGATACAGCCTGGTGACCGACAGAAGTCCCGTTTTAACTCTTTGGGTACGGAACCCTAAAAACGAGCCCAAACACGACGACGCAACGGGTGTATCTTGTTTAGTACAGGAGTTCCTATGGCCACCTTCTGACTCTATCATCAGATCAGGTCCATGGTACCATTATTATTACCCGACAGCCTCGGTGGCTCAGTGGTTAGTGACTCTAACTTCTGGGTCAAAGAGGCGTGGGTTCGATCCCCACCCAGGGCAAATATTTATGTGATGAACATAAGTGTTTGCTCTGTGTCTGGGTGTTATTTAGTTACTATCTATATAAGTATGTATTTAAAAATAAGTATATGTAGTATATCAGTCTCTGGCAGACATATCACAAGCTTTGCTTAGTTTGGGGTCAGAGACCGTGTGTAAGATGTCCCCAAATATTTATTTATTTATTGCATTGTCACGCGATAAACATATTATGCGTGCAAAATTTCAGCTCAATCGGAAACCTGAAAGTTGGCAAAAAAAATTCTAGCAAGATTCCACTCGAACTTACACAGGTTCATACTCGTACATCCATTGCAAGTTAATTAAAAGCTTGTAAAAACAGAGCTCCACGGACTAGTGCATTTTAAATTTAGTGCACTCTGACTAGTCCTTCACTTACAAAACATATTCGCAATATTATTTACCAAAGAGTACTTAATTCCAAGTCATAGAATAATCTCCCTTGTTATCCTTATCATGTTTTTATCTATTACACCCCCTATCAACATCCAGTTATCATAATTCGATGGCCGAAAATGGAATCTATTGACTTTACATGAGGAAGTAAGGAGGATGTTTAACATTTCCTCTCGTTTAAGGATTTGTTAGGAAATATCGCTAGTAGGTATTAGTGGCGTTATAATCTTACACCCGACTTTAATTTAATTAATTTCATTTTTATTATAGTTACAAGTTTAGTGTGAAATAAATTCTTAATACCCTGGCTCGACTTCATATTTAAAATATGATTAAAAACACTTATAACACATTCAAACACAAAAATCTGCATCAGATCAAAGGTTACACTCTTTATTGTTGTTTAAAACGTAAAAAGGACTTACATCGTTTTCGACATGATTCAATGTCATATTTTGATGCCGATATCTGATGCAAATCTTTAATTCAAACATCATAAGTATTTTTTGGTAATACTATGAATTCAAAAGTGTGAGCTTTTTTTTTTTTTACTTAATTCCCTGTTTCCCTCGCATATAGGCAAGGTCTTTGTTTATTAAGAATATTTTGATTTACCCATACATGTTTTCGATATTTTTATTTTAATAGATATTTATCCTGAGTAGGTATTTGTAAAGTGTGAGCTTGAGTAATACATCCAGTGAATACTTACATTAATTGGACCAGATAGACTTTGATTTGTAATAGGAACACGTTTTAATCCTTGGCTTAACTTTAGTACCGTAACAACCGTGGATCTGTTAAGTCTGGTTTAAACCTGGTACTAATGAACTATTTTGGAATAAGACTGTAACAGTCTTATTTCCCGGTTAAACATAGAGATACAAGTATTTTGTAGCACTGCAGTTTGCAGCAAGCTGTCACACATTAAATCCCTCGATGTAATCCCACCGCTGGGATGAGTAGTTAAAAGAAACAGCTTCCGCGAGAGGATAAGAGGGACCCTCGTTAATGGCGTCCCAATCGCAAGGTGACATGTCCCTCAGGACCATGGGATGCGGTGTTGACACAGTTAAATATCTTTGTGTAGTAGGTTAACTTGAGTTAAGCAATCAAGAGTTTTGAGATCCATCCATCTTTCCATTCACCAGCCGTAGGACGTCCATTGCTGAACATAGGCCTCCCCTGAAGATCTCCAATAACACCAGGTGATAGCGAATTGCATCCAGCGCGTTCCTGCGTTCTTAATTACATTTTCAGTCAAACTTGTCGGTGATCATCCTAAGCTGCGCTTGCTGGTCCGTAGTCTCCATTCGAAAACTTTACAGTCCCATCGGCCATCCGTTCTTCGAACTATTTTACCTGCCCACTGCCATTTCAACTTGCTAATCAGCTGGGCTATGTTGGTTACTTTGGTTTGTCCGCGAAGCTCTGATTCGCAGAGAAAATCTTTGCTGATCGCATAGGATCATATTTTTTGATGTGGTAAATTCTTATAAATCGATGATCACCGGCTACACATACGAAAAAATGTCATGTTCCCCCTGAGCCGAGCGTGCAACCGAGAGCACGAAAGAAGCGACTTTTTTTTTACATTCACAAGTATACATAATTGTATCTATGTTGAGAAATAAATGAAATGGAAAATGGCGATAGAGAAGCACGATCAGCCTAAGCGTTCGGCTTGTTTCAGTTGTTGATTCAACGTTTTCAAGTAATACTAATAAATAATAAAATAAATATTTTGGGACATCTTACACACGGCCTCTGACCCCAAACTAAGCAAAGCTTGAGATATGACTGCCAGAGACTGATATACTATATACACTTATTTTTAAAAACATGCTTATATAGATAGTAAATAAAAACACCCAGACACAGAGCAAACACTTATGTTCATCACATAAATATTTCCCCTGGGTGGGGATCGAACCCACGCCTATTTGACCCAGAAGTTAGGGTCACTAACCACTGAGCCACCGAGGCAGTCAATTTTCATCCGTAAGCTTTACAGATAATTTTTTTTTTGGCAGGCCTACTTATTTTTTTCTACATATTATCCGATATGACTCAGCAGTGTTTTACTTTTAGATGCGAGTCTCATAAAAATACAGTAAAATTGAATGGTGTGCTGGTTTAGAGACATTACGGTGGAATTTGCAGCCTTTAGGTTTTAGGAAGCTTTTGGTTTTGTAGATATTACTAAGTACCAACTATTGTACTGATTTAAGTATTGTTCTTCGAGCAAATATCTATAGAGCCACAGTCCCAAGTCAAGTGAAAGTAGTAAAATAATCTGCCAAGTACGAGTCGGACTCGCGCATGAAGGGTTCCGTACTGTATGGGAGCCCCCCTTAAATATTTATTTTAATTTGATTATTTATTATTAAAGAAGGCATGCGGTCAAATATTTTGTGAATATTTCAAGCATCCCTGTTACCATTATTGATATCGAGCGAAAAACGTTTTGTATGGGATATTATATAATTATTATAATTATTCTATTTTTAGTATTTGTTGTTATAGCGGCAATATAAATACATCATCTGTGAAAATTTCAGCTTTCTAGCTATAGCGGTTCATGAGATACAGCCTGGAGACGGACAGACAGACAGACAGACGGACAGCGGAGTCTTAGTAATAGGGTCCCGTTTTTACCCTTTGGGTACGGAACCCTAAAAATGTCCGAGCGCCGTCATATATACCGACTTAGATATTTACATTAAATAATTCACAGTGACCCATTTTCTCGAACCGAGTGCTTGTGACCGAGCACTTAGGCATCGCGCGGCGTTGTAGTCGGCATCACCTTACGACTAACTAAAAGGCTTGCCCACTACGTACTAGCTTGGGCAGGGTTTTGGCTTGGACACATTTTTTGCACGATTGTGACTCTATAAATATTTGCTCGAAGGTATTATGTAGTTCTACTTTCAATATGTACCGGCAATCGCAGCGTAGGACGTCCACCCACAAGGCAAATGGATGACCACATTATACCTCAGGATCGCGCTGGATGCAAACTGCTTCCATCTATAGAAGAGGCCTATGTTCAGCAGTGGACGACCTATAACTGAAACGACGACGACAACCTACTATTGTAAAACGACATTTACTCCCCAGTCAAATTAGTATTTTTTTTTTTGTTTCTACGAGTATCTCTTCTTCAAGTTGCTATATATATTTGCTAGTTTTAGATTTTGCTACATATGTATAGAAGAAATTCTTTGAAACAGATGTTATTTTCGTACTACACACATAATTACATTTTGAAGTGATTATAAATTATTTTCCTCGTTTCTTTCTTTGAGTTGCAGATCATTTGGTTAGTTTTTGAAATTAAGCAATTCAAATTATCAAAGTTTTAACTATTATGAGACAACTTAGTAGAAAAAAATGACATCGATCATAAAGATTCAGTAATTTTATGACGTTTTTAACCCGTAGAAAACACCATACTTATGTTCTAGCAAGTGCCCGCGGCTTCGCCCGCGTGATGTTTTAATTTTTGTGCTGTCCCATGGAAACTTTTTTCCGGATTGTGTAGTAGCATTATTATTATGCTATTTTCCGATCTTTTAACCTTGTTCGATCCAAAAATCTATCCCTCGCTCTATTGCTTTATGAAAAAGTATCACACCAACAAACAAACTGTTAGGTTTATAATATTACTAAGGATAAGGATACTACAAAACTCAAAGTATTATATTAAGCAAAATAAATCCTTAACCAGAATTATATACAGACTAGATTTTGCCCGCGGCTTCGCCCGCATGATATTTCGAGGCCCTTCTTCCACCCTTAATAAAGGAGGTGGAAATTAAAAAAAAAAACAAAATAAATCGATTTGACTGTAGTATAGCTCGCAGATGGCAGAATTTTTCCTACTTACATAACACTTATTGTTATAATATGGAAAGTTTACGCAATATCGTTATAATTTATAGCCTATGTGTTATTCTGATATATAAGCTACTCGTATATTATAATTGCAAAGTTTCAACCCGTTCGGTAGTTTTTGCGTGAAAGAGTAACAAACATCCATCCATCCACCTTACAAACTTTCACGTTTATAATATTAGTAGGATAACATCAGAGGGTAAAATATTTACAGGCTTGCACGTAGCTTTCTCCACAAAACTTCCAATACTTAAAAGTCGAATAAACCGTGCAATTTTTCCCTGTCCTAAAATACCCTAAACAAGAAGCAGCCAACAAAAACTGTGATTGCTCAAAAGATCTCAACGTCAAGCCAAACAAGACAATCGTACTTGAAAAAAATAAAAAGTGGCCAAGTGCAAGTTGGTTTTGCAGACAAATGGTTCCGCATTAGCCGTATTATGTCTGACACTGAACATGACTTATTTCCATATTATGATAATAAAACGATTTAAAAACACGATGTTAAAAATATATTTTATCCAAGAAAAAACTTAACATATTTTGCTATTAGAACATTGTAATTTTCGCATAAACCTGGAAAAATTACTGTAAGATTGCAAATTAAAACCACAAACAATGCGTCTATAACAGATAGACGATTCAAAAGGGATTTATTCTTAAAATAAATAAGTCTGCACTTGAACCTCTACTCACTTTGGGCTCTATATTAATCTTTAGATTAAAACGACTGAAAATATGCGTAGGTAATTGTGACCAATTACGTAAGAGCAAGACGCATGTAAGAGCAAGAACGGACACGGAAATTGTATGCTTGGGTGAACGGGAGAGCATAGCATGCGATCTTAGACAATTAATGTTAGAATTTTTTTAGCGATTCAAAAACTGGGCTCTTGTTTGTAAAAAGCGATGTAAATGAAAAAAGTCCTTTTCTATCATTTCTACGTACGGAACCCTAAAAAACAACAAAAAAAAACTCAACAAAAGTTAAGATAAAGATAACGAGTTCGAACCGGGTGAATTACGGAGCTTCCCATTCTTTGTTCCAGATTTCCATAGCAAAGACCAATTATAAAACGGGAAAACCAGCAAACATGAAAAGTAGGCGAAAATTGAAAGAAAAATAGAAACAACTTCTATCGCAAAGGGAACATTAAGTTTTTTTATGGGTCTGATGTAAGTGGTCAGCTATGTAATCAAATTTGGTACCTACCTACATTAAGTTTTTTTGAAAAAATTAGAAATTTCTAGAATTAGAAATTTTATTTGCATCTCCAAGTAACCTTAAAAAAATTAACATACCCATATATGAGTATTTTTAGGGGTATGATGAAAGTGGTCAGCTATGTAATCAAATTTGGTACCTACGCCTCATAATTACAATACAATACAATATAACTTTATTGTTCACAAAAAAAAACAGCTTAAATAACGAAGTACATAATATTCTTAAAATTAGGTGGTACAAGGGCAACCTCATCGTCTTGCCTTGAATTACCCGGACAGTCGTCAAATAAATGCTTGTCCATATCCTAAACGAGTCAAAGACCTTGCCACTTTTGAAATTCGTCAAATCCTTTATCCACCAAAACTTTATGTAAGAGAAATACATGATTTATGTTGTCACTAGCAACCTGCCTCGGCTTCGCACAGGTGTATTATAAACCTTCCTCTTGAAACAATCTATCTATAAAAAAAATCCGTTGCGTAGTTTTAAAGATATAAGCATACATGGGGACAGACAGCGGGAAGCGACTTTGTTTTATACTATGTAGTGATAGTGAGATTACTATATTAGTGCTTTATCCTTAATTATCCCTATTATCACTTATGAATAGTTAATTCAAGTTAAAGCACTTGTTCGATCTCACAATGGCAAGATAAATTATGTGTTTGATCAGCATGGTATGGTACAAGAATTAAAATAGATAGAAAGCCTGACTAATCAATAAGAAATAACTTCTTTAAATTATTTAATATAATATTTAATCAAGAGTTCATGATATTTTTTGATTTCATGTCTTGAAATCACGTAATAAGCTAAATTTAAACAATAAGCCTAACAAAAGAAATTGAAAGATATAACTGTTTCATAAAATACTAAAAATTATCATAAAATCGAAATGCTATTAAGTACACATTAGACGATTTTTTTAACGATAATATTGAAAACATGACGATAAATCGTTCTAATACAAAAATAATAAAATTGCCATACCCTTATAGGGTCATATGTATAACTATACAAAACATGTTAACTAAGGCCCGGATTCTTCTGTCGCTGACGTCGGTCGCGTACCGTCAGTCGCGTAGCGCGCTGACCATCAGCGCCAATGAAAACATCCGTAGTGCGATACTGACCGCTCCACGGTACAGGCGTCTCCAAGTAGATTTGTTGTGGATTTGTGAAGCGGAGTTTGAATTTGGGATATTATTATGAAAATTATTTAAAAATTAAAAATTGTTTACTTAGTTGCTGCAGCATACTTACGCAAGCGGAGACGGCGTCAATATAGAAAAAAAAGATATCACATTCACCCAATTGTTGCTGATAGGGTGACTAATGGTGAATTTTCTACTTTATTTGAAAAGCTACGGCAGCACGATGAAAAGTTTTTTAATTATTTTAGAATGAAAGTAAAAACTTTTGATGAACTGCTACCAATGTTCATCATGGTGGCGGGCGACTGTACGCGCGCGTGCCGACGGTCGGGAACAGAGTGAGGACGCTCATAGCGTTCTATAGCGCGTCAGTCGACCGACGAACGCGGCGCTGACGAGCGAGACCGACGCGCGCCATCAGCGGCGCGTAGCAACTCGCGCGCCGCTGATGTCAGCGTCACAGTGTGGTGCTTCATAGAACACAACGTATATTCGTACGCGCGACCGACATCAGCGTCAGAGGAATTCGGGCCTAAGAACCGCATGTAAATTTCACATTTTGCAATTAAATTATTTGAGTTTGAGTTCGAGTAAAGCTTAAGTCTCTTGTTAAGGTTTTTTTTTTTTTTTTTTTTTTTTTTTTTTTTATTCGAAAATTTTGCAACCACAGACTCCAGGGTCTGTGCCCTTTGTTAACTACACACATTTTTTTATTTTATTTTACTGTACAAAGAGTATTATAACATAGTTAAATATTAGCCTAAGTTATCAAGTCGGTGCATTGCGTGAATGCCACGAGCAGACCGGCGACCTGCAAGCAGCACCCGATCACGAGTATGGCACATGTGCCAGCCATTGTTAAGGTTCAAATGGTTCGAACATTTGTTATTGTGTAGTTCGACAATTTGTCACTAGATGGCGTTGACCATCCTTAAAACGCGCAAACATTTCTTTCGCGGAACATATAGGTCAGATCGACCTGTGTGAATTAATAAATGACTTTTGCTACTTGACAAAATCGTATTTGCATTTAACACCCTTTGAGGTATTTGAGGGTTCTGTCACGGATTACCGTGACAGAACCACGGTGTCACTCTACTGTAGTTTTCATTAGAAAACTACAGTAGAGTGACTCCATACAAACGGTCGGAACGCGAATCATACCTACGCGCCTCGAGCGTAGTATGTTCAGAAGCATACCAGTCAGTCGCGGCGCGGCCGAAATGACGAACGAAAGTGTGGGTTTGTAACTAGTAAGCGTGCGATTTACGTACCTACTTCTTTTAAATATGAGAAAATATAGATCATATTGTGCTGTTTATGGTTGTGTATACCTATGTAGTTTTATTGAATGCTTCCTTTTTCATTCACAACGAGTTTCTTTTCTGTAATAAGTACTTAAATATAAAAATTTTGCATCATTATAATTATATACCATAGGATAGTGTAATCAGTTTAATACACAAAACTAGAAAGAAACTCTAGTAGGTAATGAGTAAGTAGTATGAAATTAAAATACTGAAGGCGGGCAGCCCTAGCTCGTGGTTCGCTCTTTGAGGCCACGTGACGTCGTAGGTATATATCTCAAGGACAGCGCCGAGTCACTCTACTGTAGTTTTCATTACCGTGGTTCTGTACACTGTCGAGAACAATTTTACCCTCTAGAGTTACGTCTTACATGAGTTTACCAGTGTTACTTTATTAGCTAGCTTGCTAGCAAAAAGCTGAAAACAGCTGTTAATCGCGATTTGCCGACCAGATTACGTTTGCACAAAATTATGATAATAAAAGTATCTTACATTTACTTATTTAACTTACATTTTTCAGCTAACCATTTGTATAGTTTCCATTTTTTTTAATCTACATCACAGGATCGACATGGAATACATTATTTTGTCTACTGAGCATGACGCCTATAGATGCGACAAGAATATAAATTAGAGGAAAGAAAATCTGCCTCCAGGACTGTTCCTAATTTAAATCTTAGAACCTCGGTCTTAGAGTTACTTTTTGTATGTTTTTGTCACGCCTGGTAGAGTCAAAGTCTTCCTCTAGAAGGTTTTTAAACTTGAATCGTAAGTAAAAGACTTAGGGTTGATTTTTGATCGTTTTCTTGCCGCCTGGTAGAGTCATCATCGTTAAAACCTAATCGTGTACAGGTCCTCATTATGCAAAGTATTTGTCTCCGTTTAGAGAGTCACCGCAGCGAGACTTTTTTAGGGTTCCGCGCCAAAATGGTAACTAACAAAAGTTCTTTGGGTCAATCTTGCTTAGATATTCCTTTGTTTTATTTGTCGATTTATAATTATTTATTAAATCTCAATACTTGCTACACTAATAGCGTGAGCTTGTACTGTACCAGCCTTTTTAATAGTCCACTGCAGGACATAGGCCTACCCACGAAGGGTGATTGGGCCATATCCACCACTCTGGCCCAGTGCGAGTTGGTGGATTCACATACGCCATCGAATTTCTTCTCCGGACGTATGCAGGTTGCCTCACGATGTTTTGTTGCACCGAAAAGCCAGTGGTGTTGGATTCCGTACATAAATTCCAAGAAATTCATTGGTAGGTACGGGACCAGGATTTGAACCCACGACCCCACTATTGTGAGTCGGGCGTCATTGCCACTAGACCACCACGGCTGTAACTATGTAAATTCCAATAAAACTCATAGGTATGTAACGTAGCAATGTAACCGCGATTCAAATTCACGGCCTCAGTCTTCTATGACATGTGTTTGCTCACAGGGGTACGACGGATCATACGGGATTTGCTTCCTCGGAAATCTAAGAAAAGGTTCCGATAAATAAAAAGCTAGGTAAGTAGATAGTTCGAGGTAGGAGGTTCCAAGAGAACAAAGTTAAAAATGGTAATGATAAAATTTAACATTAGGTTCCACAACGAATTGCATAAAATCGGCCAAGTACGAGTCGGACTCGCGCACGGAGGGTTCCGTACTGTATAGGAGCCCCCTTTAAATATTTATTTCATTTTAATTTTATTATTTATTATTGAACTGAACATTATTACAGCTAGATCTTCTGTGATAATTTCAAGCGTATACCTGTTTCCATTATTAATACAGAGCGAAATACGGCTAAAAATCAGGTTTGTTGTATTCGAGCCCCCCTTAATTATTTATTTTATTCGGTTTTTAGTATTTGTTGTTATAGCGGCAGCGGAAATACATCATCTGTGAAAATTTCAGCTTTCTAGCTATAGCGGTTCATGAGATACAGCCTGGAGACACACGGACAGACGTACAGTGGAATCTTAGTATTAGGGTCCCGTTTTTACCCTTTGGGTACAGAACCCTAAAATACATTCGATAACCTCAGCGGCAGCTTAGCACTGCGTTTATCATTCTCAAGTTATCAAGGTGTGAATTCCAGTGCCCAGAGTTTTTTTGGGCTTGCTTTTCAAACCAATTTCTTGATTGTAAAGCAATCTGCATGTCTACCAAAAGTATTATCACACCGTAATTACACCACCTTCATTTATCAGGGGCGGACGGCGAAAATCTGTTTTAAACCTCGAAATTTTTACATTAAACTTGGCCACTTAGACCTTGTTACTGAGTGACAAATCACTTAGTATGTAACTTATATTAGACTCATCTGACCGATATTAAAGATCAGTCAAAGCGAAGCAGAAGAGACTGATTCGACGACAGCCTCGGGGGCTCAGTAGTTAGTGACCCTAACTTCTGGGTCAAAGAGACGTGGGTTCGATCCCCACCCAGGGCATGTATTTATGTGATGAACATAGGTGTTTGCTCTGTGTCTGGGTGTTATTTAGTTACTATCTATAAAAGTATGTATTTAAAAAATGTATAAGTAGTGTAATATTAGTAGTGTAGTATAAGTAGTAGTATCAGTCTCTGGCAGCCATATCACAAGGTTTGCTTAGTTTGGGGTCAGAGGCCGTGTGTTAGATATCCTCTAATATTTATTTATATTTATTATTTATTACACTACTAATTGCTACCTTTTTCAATCATTAGGATAACTTCAAAGCTTGACACCAGGGAAGCCAGCTGATTGAAAAACTAGTCAATCTGCATGTGTACCGTAAGACCCATCAGACCGCATTCACCTCACCATAAATCGGGGGGAGGGGAGAGATAAGCGGATTTATTAAAGGCCGCCGTGGGAGCAACAATTTTATATCGTCTCGTAGGATTCCTCCGGAATTGGATAAAGTGAATATTTTCTATCGGGAGCCTACTATGGAGATGTCGATCGAAGGTGGTGTGAATGTTAGTCCATCGTACTAGCTATGTTATGTTAGGTAATATCCAATAAATATCAGGTATTGCCTAAGCTTACTACTAAGCCGCGGTGGTCCAGTGGTAGTAAATAAAATAAATAAAATAAAATTCATTTATTTCAGGCATGTAGGGCCCATATTAGCAAAAATACAAAATTACACATCATAACAAAATTAAAATTTTAATACAGCAATCAATGTCAGAAAAATGAAAAATAACAGTCATTCAATGTCAGTAACAGTCAACAATAACATAAAATACATAGAATCAAGTCATGTGTACCTAATCATTTGTATGTACCGTCTATTCGGCACTGGTACTGCAACATGTCTGTTGGAGCAATGCCGAAGAAAAGAACAGTCACATCTGGTAGCGATCATCGCTGCGGACGGCGGTGGAGCTGGCCCGTACCCTGCGCACCAGGGAAGCGGCTCGCTTGCGCATGGTCGCGTGGAAGCAGTCGGTTCGCGCTTACGAACATGCCCGAGGCGCTGCAGAACCGGGGCAGCCCCATCACCGCCCTGAAAGCGTTGTTATACTGGACGCGGAGGACGCTGTAACTGCACGTGTAGAGCGATGTGCGGTACGCTCTAAAGAGCGTGACTTTTACCTCATTTGAGCATCGTACGAGCCTGCGAGTAGTGACACGACCGGCTTTAAAATTATGATAATTATTTCGTTAAAATATTAGAAAAATCAAAACTAATTGGTACGGGTACTACCATTTAGTTTTGAATTTCTAAACGAATTATCACACCAATGGATTTTGGGTGAAAAAAATCGCAAGACATCCCGCATAGGTACGTCCGTAGAAGAAATTTCGATGACCGTGAATCCACCAACACGCACTGGGCCAGCTTGGCGGATATGGCCCAATCACCCTTCGGGTAGACCTATGTCTTGCAGTGGATTATTAAAAAGGCTGTTACAGATACAGGTTACAGGAACAGTATCTAAGTTTAAAATGTAGCGCTCCTTCCGTAGTTTGACTAGGAATTATTTAGGTACTTATTAGCGATCATCGAAGTTAAGCAACGCTCCGCGCGGCCAGTCTTCGGATGGGTGACCGCGCATATTGTTAACAAAATAAGCGCTGCCGTCGTTCAAATGACACGTTAAATTGTAGTTCCCGGTTGTTTAAGCTGTTTATTTATGTCACAGGCCTTCAGGCGGATTATCAACTCTGACACTAGGACTCACCATCCAGCCTATTTGAACTTACTTGTACATTACTTTTGTACATATTATAATTATTTTTCGCAAAAAATAGCATGACCGACTTCACCCGTGTACAGAATTCGCGAATTTTTGCACGAATCGATGTTACATTTTTCACATTTTTGCTGATTACCAAAAATGGCTCAGCTTATTTTAGTAAAATTTTAATGGGACTAATTTTGAAGTATGTTCTTTCCGATAAAAAAAAAATTATTGAAATCGGACAACTACGAAAAAAGTTATGCGTGGTTACACATAAAAAAAAAAATATACGCTTCGAATTGAGTACCTCCTCCGGTTTGGTTCGTCGGTCAAAAATTGGGCTGTGTTGTTTCTGCCTAAATTGAACTGTTTCAATGCTCTAAGCACGAGCTCTACAGAACTAATTATTACTAGTACTAAGGCTATTATTTTCCTCAACAACGAAAACACTAATTAACCCGCGGCAAGTTTTATAAAAATCGTCGAACCGTCGTCGCAACTCAACCCCTATCCATCATTCTTTTGTATTTTCGATTTTAGCTCACATTTCGAACAATAGCCCGCCGTTCGAGTACACATAGTAAAAAGAATCCACTCGACCCCATAAAATACGTTTTTACGACAAATTTCCTAGGTTACGCGATTTTGAAACACGACACTTTTTACATGCGTTTTTCGATATGTTTTCGCGAAATGGTGTTGTAATGTGATATCTCTATTTGCTCTTATTGGCTACGTTTTAGTTTACAGCTCGTATTTTGAAAAATTGGACAAGTACTAGTCAGTCTCTCACACCGAGAGTTCCTAAATCTTAAAAATTGCACGAAATTGGGAAATAAGTTGTTATAACCCCAAAGCGTGACTAAAACATAATCATCGATAATTATTTTTCGCAAAAAATAGCATGACCGACTTCACCCGTGTACAGAATTCGCGAATATTTCGCACGGATCGATGTTACATTTTTCACATTATTGTTGATTTATCGAAAATGGCTCAGACGATTTCGATAAAATTTATATGGGACCAAGTTCGAAGTATGTTCCTTCCAATAAAAAAAAAATATTGAAATCGGACTACTACGTAAAAAGTTATGCGTGGTTATACATAAAAAAAATATAGAAGTATAGGCATCGAATTGCGTACCTCCTCCGTTTCGTGGGTCAAAAAATTAAAGCGATCTGTCGCCTTCTCTCCGTTACTACGTGAAAACGTAACCAACAAACAAACTTTCAGATTTGTAATATTAGTAAGGAAGTAAGTATGAGAAATTCGTAACGTTAGGGTGAAAATCACGTCAAAATATTTTCTCCAGTAAATTTTCATATCCTGAATATAATTTCCCGCCTGTACTGCTAATATTGCCGTTACCGCGAAATAACAGCAGAGCCACATAATCGTATTTGCGCGCCCAATACCGAAACGTGGTTATTAAAATGGTGATTACAAACACGTGCTAGAAACACACAGTGTATCAAAAGTAGAACAATGAGGACACATCACCTTTCAGAGATCACTGTTAAACTTAAGGATATTGCTACACGGTTTGAAATGAGGTATGAAACCAAGGTCACCTTGAACAGAAGTGAGATGCGGAATGCCGGCTACCTACATGGTTTGAAACCAACAGTGTTTTTAAAACGTTTCGCGGATAGGACGTGTTGTAATCTCGTTCACGTACCTACATTATTTTATACTACAACGAAGTCATGAGCCTTACCTATCTGTACAACAAAAAGTTGGAATGAGTCTTGCGATTTTGTGTGCAGTTGAACGGAAAAAAGAAAGAAAAAAAGTATATGGACGAAGCGATGGTTAAAGGAGAGATCAACCCTTAGTCATATAAACTTAATTAATTTTCTGGACTTTGATGACATTAATAACTTTCTAAGAATATCTTATAGGTAGATAAAACGTAGTAGCTAACGTGCGTCCGCGCTCGCTGCGAGCGGCTAGACGGTTTCAAACCATCGCTTCTGGCAGTGGTTTGCAACGCAAGCCGTGCTGCAAAGGGCGTTTGAATGTCACATGAAATGTGGCATAAAACAACTGTCTATACTGTTTCAAACCGCTGTTTAATACCGTGTAGCACACGCTTTACGTTAATATTCGAATAGCGGCTAGATCATTTAAATCTATTACGCCCCTTAGCGTCGGTAGCGCTCATAGCGTAGTTTTACTAGGTGTTCGTTAGCGATCATCGAAGTTAAGCAACGTTCAGCACGGTCAGTCTTCAAATGGGTGACCGCGGGTGGCATTTACAACTAAGCATTACCGTGGCTAGGATGACACGTTAAATTGTAGGCCCCAGTTTAATCATTTAGGCATATCAGATGCCTTCAGGCGGCTTAAATACTCTGACACCTGGGCTATATGAAATTACTTACTTACGCCCTATTTATACTATATACTAGCCATTTATTGGTAGTTCTAAGTTCAAGTACTTGGTACAGTACCCAATTCTTTGGTCCAGTTGCGAATAGCTTCGCTTGTGTACATCTTTTTATTTAATAATAAGTATATCTACCTATCTTTCCGTATGTATGTAGATTATTTGCACTCCTTTTTCAGTACTGAATAGCCAGTGCTTAGAGTGAACAAATCAGTTTTTAAATTCCAAAAACCTCTTTAATATGAGTATGGAATTGAAATTTAAACCAACGCTTTCATTATTTATTTCAGTTCACCAACATTGTGTACATCAACACATTGTCAAAAGAATATACATTAAAAAAAGGAGCTAAATCACAATAATTATAGGTGAAGACAACATGCGTTAATATCGAGCAAAACATAGTAAAAAATTAAATAGCACTGAGAAAATAAATTACAGTCAAAATTCAAACATTGAGAAAAATAAAATTAAGAAGTCAAAATTCAAAGACAGAAACGACAACAAAAATCCTTTAAACGTACCTACTCCAAATAAAGCTGGCGTCAGTGAACAAATTAAAATGAAGTGGTAATCATACAAACATTGCATTAAAAATTATTATTAATCAAGATTCAGATTGTCAGAGACTTCAAAGTGTTCCTAAAAACATTGAAGTTGTCACTAAGACCAAGTTATTCTAGACTAGAGTGAGACATACACGGCCACATGATCATTTTACGGGCTGTTAAAAAGCTATCAAAAAATAATTTAATCCCAAAAAAAAAAAGTTTTTTTTCAAACCTTCGTAATCAGACTAAGTACTCTCAATCAAACTACTCATGTCTCTCTGAGAGATTGAATAAGAAACTAAGTAGTAGTTCTCCGAAGAGAAGACATCGCGGCACATGTACAACTAAATCTTCATATTTCATAACCCTTTATCTCGACTCGCTCTTGGTCGACATGGTTCTCGCCAAATCCTCTTTTTTTATCACGCATAAGTCTGCGCTTGACAACCGCCTGATGGTAAGCGACGTTGTAGTCGAAGATGAAGCACGCGGACCTAGAATATACCTATTTACTCTGACCTTGAAAAGCTTCAGATTATATCTCTTAGGAAACAGGAAAGCAGGAAGACTGTTCCATTCCCTGGCGGTATGAATCTGAAATGTTGAGTCAAACCGCTTCGTACGTATCGAATGAAATCGACAGTGTTGGGGTCGTAATATGGCGTCTTCCTACTTGTCCTGTAGTAAAAAGGGTAGAATAAGGTCGTAAAATCTTATGAGGATTTAAATAATAAACGATCTTGCTAAGTAGGTATTGAAATCGGCGATAGTGCGACAATAAACTTCCCCCTCTCTTTGCAGGAAACCAGCGTAGTACCTGACGTTTCAATGACTAGGTGGACTGGCGATACAATAAAGACCGTACAAGTAGCGGCACGTAAGTCTAGCACTGAGGGTACTGTGGAGGGGATGGCTGCGCATGTTGACCGCCATACTAAACTCATGCCCAGCCATCCCCTCCACACTTCGCTCAGCGCTATACTTATATGCCGCGACCTGTAAGAATTCCCTGGTTGCAAGCCGCCAAAGTTGATTAAAGTTGGAAGTTGTCCTTCTGTAAGTTGCTACACTATGTACTCATATTAATGACGCTTAGTAGGTATAATAAGTTGCTTTAGTAATTATGGGGGTGAAGGTGAAACGGTCTTTGCGTCTTTATTGGAATTCCAATTTATATACATGATCAATTTTAGCGTCAGCTATTCTGATAGGTATTTCACGTTAATTCTGTACACGTCCTCATACCAAAAGAGACGTCCACAAGTGGTACGAGTACTTATATTATTCAGAGAATATTCTAACCAAGATGACACAGGCATCATTTGAAAGCTTGCTTTATGGGCTTCTTAAAATTATTTAACTTATATTTTTTCATCCCTTCATTTTTTTTAATGATAAAAATAAATTGTATGGAAAATGGAAATACTGCTCACATTTTTTTTTGTTTAAGCCATATTAATATGCTTCTTTATTACCTAATTACTTCAAAATTATGTCATATTTTGCTAAAATTATAGAATTTATAAAAAGTTTAGATCAATATTTCAAGAAAATCATTAAGAATTCTTATTCCTGGTCGCCTAACAAGTTGTGCGAAAGCAGTTGGTCACGAGGAATTTCCCGCAAGGATTGGGTTATCCAAAACATGTAGCTGACAAGTGACATAAAAAAAAATTGATGAAAAAAAATTTTTTTTTAAATAAATTTTTGACATCACAGCCGCAAAAATTGTGATTCAGCCTATACCAACGAAGCGCCGCTATAAAATATCCCAATTTAAATAAAACCTCTACACAATCTAACTTTTCTATTTACAGCTAAAACGATAATACCAACTAGATGATACAGTTCTTTGATCATCTCATCAATCACGGAGAACAAATTACAAATTCGTTAATCAAAATATTAATGAAACGTTGGAAGTTTACTGGGATCCTAGAGGAGTGTCATCGAAGTATTTAAATAAATATTTGTCGGTGAGCTGGGTTTTAATTTGCTAACGAGGCTGTGATCGTTCTCAACGATATTAATACAGGAGTATAGTGCCAGGAGTGGAACATGGCACTTGTTTACTTCAACATTTTGTAAAACTTCTGAAAATTTAGTATTAAATCTAAATCTAGTACTTATATAATTTATTTAAATATAAAGTATAGTGTTTATCATAAAAAACTAAAGATAAAACTAATAAACTTCTATTAAAATGTACAGGGTAATTTCTAATCAATTAGCATTTTTTTAGGTGCTTATTCTGTACATCATAACTAACAACTTTTGTTCTGCGACTTTTGTCAAAACTAAAAAAGAATTTGTTGTTCCATAGAAAAATATCGTTCACCCGCGTATGGAACAAAATGTATGGAACAGTGTTTTTTTTTTGTTCTGACAAAAGTTGTTAGTTTTGATGTACAGAATAAGCCCCTAAAAGGATGCTAATTGATTAGAAATGACACTGTTTATTTCATTTCATTTAATTTGTTTCTCGACATAGATACAATTTTGCATACTTATGAATGTAAAAAAAATACCTAATAAGATTACAGTAGAAATAAAGAATTAATAAACAAAAGATTTGACATTGGAATTACATTAAACGGCTACTATGTAGCCACTACATGAGCCATAAGACGCAGAGATAAAAAATAACGTTCATCAAAATTAATTTTGAATTTTATTAATAAACAAACCTATTTATGTAATTTTAAGTTTATTTATGCTTATTATTAAAAAAAAAAATAGTATGAGACCAACAAAAAAATGGCAGAAAAGTACTGCAGCAGTTTACTTGCTCTACGCGTTTTGTGGAGAGTCAATGGTAAGTATTTTTTAAATGGAACATTTATGATTTTTATGTCATGATTATCTCGAGAAAGAAATAGTACTTTTCTTAAATAGTACGCGGAAATCACTGACGAAATCAATTCAAAATCAATGGCGAACATCGAACAACAACATTTTTTCACGTTAATAATTATTTATTTGCCCGCAAAATTCGACAAATATGGATTTTGCCGACCACTACTCGCATGTATTTGGCCAGTACTGCAATGTCGATTTATCTCGAGGAAGTTTATCAAAATGATGGTCCAATTTCCAAACAAGTTTGAGAAAAATAGTATTACTATGGTCAAGTTCGTTAACTATAGGGTTTTTCTGTAACAAATCTCAAATTTCCTAAATCCAGTGGGCTAGCTATTATTTCTGCCACGCGTTGTATACGTGTACTCTTTATTTAACTTTGGTGAAACTCATTTTCGCATGCATTAACGTAACGAGTTGGTATGTTTATTTTTAAAGTCAATTTGGTGAAACGGCCAAAGTTTATGTAGCTACGTGTAAATATTTTTTATATGTAAAACGAGGGCTTGTTTTGATAGTACCTTGGGATGCTAGCGGTCGGCTTTGAGCAATCCTAATTAGTTGGGTAAATTTGCTAAGCAATGTTCAGTTAATATTGAAATGAAATGAAATGAAATAATTTATTGTCATAATAGTTACACTGATAACAAATAATAATTAACTATTCGCATCGATGTTCCTATCCATGGACTCGTCCAACATGATATCATAATAAAACAAAACATAACAATTAATAACATCAAATAAAATTATAATTACATAAAAAATGAATAAAACCATGCTCAAAAACCTATTTTGTGTCTCCGTCAGAAAGCGACAAATATAATCTACCCGCCAATTGTCTACTGCACAAAAAACGTCGCGTCGATTAGCTGTACTGTTAAGTCATACCTAAACCTAAATTGGAATGCAGAGTTTAGTATTCATTTGAATTTTTTGTTATTTTTAACACTTTTAGCCTTCGTGAGTAGGCCTACGTCTTGCAGTGGACTATTAAAAAGGCTGGTACAGTACAGTTATTTTTAGGCCCCAATTTGAAAAGATGGATTTTATGGGTTCAAAAATAAAACAAAATACAAAAATCTGTGTATGACTGTAGCAAAAATCTCTCGACCGTGCGATTTGATGATCAATTTTGATAATATAGGTACCTAATTAGGTTGTTTTCTCTTAGAAAACGCGATTATATTGTTTACTTATTTATTATTTCAATTAGATGTATTCATAATTTTGCAGTAAAAATCAGAGGCATATTTTCATCGTGTTTATAATGCTTTGAAATAATTATAGAGGTAATTTTACGAAAACTTAAGGCATTTTTAAACCATCCCGATTTCACACAATATGTGAAAAATCCTCACTACTTTAACTACACATATTTATGTGTCTGAACTTGAATGATCTATTTTTACAAGCTTTTATTTGGTTTCACCTGTCCTGTTGTCTGTCTGTCGGTCTGTAATCAAATCTTGCAAGTTAAATTCGATCCACTTCCCGGTTACTGATTGAGCTGAAATTTTGCATACATGTGCAAATCGCATGACGATACAATATTAAGATGACATAGTGCTGATCTGATGATGGAGCTGGAAGGTGGCCACAGGAACTTAGCAATGAAACGACACAACCTCAGCTAGTTTGAGTTTATTTGAATGGTCTTAGCGAGTAGTTTGTCTTTCAATGGTAACCAGACTCTGATGATGGAGCTGGAAGGTGGTCATAGAAACTCTGTAATGAAACGACGCAACCCTATCGAGTTTCGGCTCGTTTGATTCGTCTTGGCGAGTACTTGTTCACTAAAAGCTTATTATTTGAGTATTATTATTAAGTATTATATTACGAAAAAAAAAAAATTTAATATAATGCGCAGGTAGCACAGAACAGAAAGAAATGGAAGGAATTGGGGGAGACCTTTGCCCAGCAGTGGGACAGTACAGGTTAAACAAAAAAAATAAATATTACTTGTTTATCATTTAAATGAAAAAGATAATTCAATTTTTGATGTTCAAGTAACTAACCTTTTACTTTTTCTTCTATTATGGCTTTTATTAGATTGGCATGTAGTAATAGTAAAAGGTGGCCCTGACATCCTGACTTCAGAACAATGTTAGAATTATTGTTTTTTCTTTTTATTTCTCTCCATAAAAAAGGGGTTACTTATGTGTCTATCAAGTGTCTGAACAAGCTGTTTTATGCAGTCAAACTTCCGATTTTCCTCAAATGTCTTTTCTTAAAAAAACATGTATTATTCATAGTCACATTGTGAATCGTTTGCTTCCCGAAACCATAGATATAATAAACAAAAATAGATCCGGTATTCAATACTGATAATATTTCGTCACTTACAATATACCTACTTAATGATTGATCACTCTTAAAAACTCGTAGGGTATATTGTTGTGGTAATATTATTGTTAACCCGATGCATAAGTATCTGTTTTTGTAATGTAATAACAATACTCAATTACCCACTTAAAAAAAAAAGTCTAAGTAATCATTATAATAATAATGTATCATACCTAGTATTTGTTATGTTTGTAATAAAGTGTAAGTATTGTGATGATATTAACATACGAAGTAGCCCAGTAGTATGTAAGTAGTATTTTTGCCTAATCAATTTACTAAGTACCCGCAATTTTATGTTTTAATGAGTAGTCTAATTCCTAACAGCAATTGTTAGCTTAAAGTTTTAAAAAGGCGTCACTTAGCCTATAAAACAATGAAACTTATTAAGTTAAATGTTATTTAAGCTATGTAATGCTAAATACACATTGTATCATTTACTATTGTCAATAAAGAACTTTCAAAATCAAAATCAATTTTTCGTCAAACAAAACTGAAGTCCGCCCTGATTTCATTTGTCTACCATATTGAAGACATTACAACGTGATATTTAATCATTAGTTCAAATGTCATAACGTTAAGCTAATTACACAATAGTTTCTATGAAGTTAGAAGCCGTATTTTGGTAAGTACCTTTTTTACCAGGGAATGTTATTGTTTCCACCACACCTCGAGGGCAGGCGGGTGGTTATGTGGGATTCCCCGCCAACTGGTCGATACCCTGCGTGTTTCACCACAGCGTCTGGTGTAGGGGCACGCTTCCGCACTCCTCTGCAGCATCCGACCCTGGCCGTGGAAGGTAGGGCAGGCAGTGGCACACACACCGCCAGCTCCATCCCGCTATGCCCCCCGCCTCGATGGGCTCAGCTACAGTTTCGCAAGCGCAAAACCGAAGTCCGCCTCAGTTGGCTACCAACCTACTGACCAGCCTCTACACGGGTTTAGGGAGAAAATCCGAAAAGGCGGCCAACCACGGATTCTTTTAGGCTTCACCAGGGTGCACCTGAGATCCGGCTACTAAGCCCTCCCACCACGACAACGGGGACTCACGGGGGGATTATAGTGAGTATATACATAAGTAAGTTCGTATGGACCGGATGGCTAGACCTGGTGTCAGAGTTTTTAAAGCACCTGAAGACCAGTGGTTCAAACAACCGTGACTCACTATACCTATATATTAAACTGTGTTAGCAACGGCATCAATTTTGTGAATTTTGAACTTTAATGGTAAAATAATTTAAATAAAACTTATTTAAATGTCAATGGTTTGAAATAATGTATTTTTTGTGACACTTCATTTCTTTTTCTTCCATCTATGCTCACAACTCAGCGCAAACTTGTACAAGGGAGGTTTGTATGTACAATTCGCGTTCCCCATAATTTTGTCGCGTCAACGAATACGAAAAAAGTGGTAAGTTACGAAATAACCACTATAAATGCAAATGGAACCTCGTATCTTGATAAATGTACCCGTGGGTTTTAAATGACGTTGCTTTTTATTATGTTTTCCAATTAGTTTCTGTCTGGATATGTACAAGATTATATAGGTATAACAAGTGGATTGGTATTTATAATACGAGTTGTATTTTTAACCCCCGACGAAAAGAGGGGTGTTATAAGTTTGACGTGTCTGTTTGTCTGTCTGTCTGTCTGTGGCATTATAGCGCCCGGACCACTAAACCGATTTCAGTTTAGTTTTTTTTGGATGAAAGGAGACTTAATCGAGAGTGTTCTTAGCTATGTTTTATAAAAATCGATTGAGCCGTTTAAGAGTTATGGTGGGTTAAAGTGGGGATGGAAGAACCAAATTTCTACAAATGTGCCCAAAATGGTTGTCAATTGAAAGTTTGTTGTCAAATATTTTTGTGTCGGGGGTTTTTTAATTAGGTATAATATGAAAATATTTATTGTGACAAACACTCCTTATTAAGGGGATAACTTTTACTAAAAAGTAACCCTAAAATTGCAAATAATAGGTAAAATAGGTACTCTAATTCTATAGTTGTGTCATTTAAAGATATTTTAAAAATTACGTAAAATGATGTTCATAAATTTATAACCAAATAATTTAGACAAAAATAACATTTAAACACGTCCAAAAAGATGGCTTTTTTTAAATAAAACTATAAATAATGCAAACTATTATTAAGTACTTACATAAAAAAATATTGGATTATACATATTTACACAGATTTTTGAAGATCTCTATATAAGTCAAATGCTCAGTCCCAGACAGTTTCAATGTCCAACCCAATATTTTAATACGAGTTAAATACGAGTAATAAAATCGATAGGTATATTGAAAATTCTTTTCAAAATCAATAGATTTCCAATCAGGATAGAAAAGAGCAATAGTCATACTTTTCTATTCTAGCCCACTTCTGTGGAACATTCGGGAAATCAACGAAACAAAAGCAGGTGGCGCGTGTTGTTTGAACGGCGATCGAGTGGTATCGCGCCCGTCCACGCCTAAACTCTATTCTAAAGCTGAGGTAAACTGAAACAGGGTACCTGCCGTCACAACTTCTAAATAAAAAAATCTAAACGAAACCGTACCCTCTCCGCATTTGACCGTAGAGGTCACGGTAATGATATCTAACAGTATTCCGTCATCATACAATCGGTCGGAACGCGCCTCGGAGTTTGGTATGCTCTCGGTATGCTAGTCAGTTGCAGAGCGCCGTAGTGACGAACAAACGTGTGGATTTGTAATTAATAATTCGTTCATTTACGAGGAACCCTAAAAACATAAATCATTCGATTTATGTTTTTAGGGTTCCTCGTTTTACTACGGAACTCTAAAAAACATAAAAAAACAATAACATGTATTTTTTTCGAACGTTTCCTTTTTCATTCACAACGAATTTCTTTTTTTTTTTTGTAATAAATATAATAAGTTTACATCATAATAGATAGAAACTAGAAAGAAACCCAAGTACCTAGGTAAAGAGTAAGTAGATGACATTAAAATACTGAAGGCGGGCAGCCCTAGCGCGGGATGCGTTCTGCGTGGCCACGTGGCGCTGTAGATATATATTTCAAAGACAGGGCAGAGTCATAATACTGTTAGATACCATTACCGTGCTTCAACCCACGACGAACTAGCAATCGAAGCCAAGTCCTTCGCCTTACTTGACACCAAACCAGTAAGTACCTACTTATACCATAGTAATATTCTAAAATAAAGGCCGCTGCATACGTAACGAGATAATACCTCGGACGGGACGTGAACGGGAACGGGACGTGACTGCCTCGTTCGAGACGGGGACGTGTTTTTAATGCATACGTACCGTAACAGTGATTCGGATCTAACTGTTGTGAAGTAGGAAAGGTGGATTTTTAGTTTCGAAAATTGGCTTTAATTGCTATTGTTCTAGATGACGAAGTAGTTAAAAACGTCCTACACTACTTTTCTCTCCGGAACGAACGGAGTGACTGTGCATACGCAGCGGAAACACGGACGGGACGGGGCACGTGCCGGACGGCACGTGCTAAACCTCGTTGGCGACGATATTTTTCCCGCCCCGTCAGTGCCACGTTCCCGTCCCGTCCGTGTCTCCGTGACATATGCGCTTCCATATACATTTTGTATGAAACGATATTTCTAAAATTTCCCGTTCCGTCCCGTCCGTGAAAAAACCCGTCACGTATGCAGCGGCCTTAAGTATGAATCCAAATGAACAGTTTGTGTTGTAGTTTAGTACGCAAATTAATTGACCCCTACAATTTCTTACCTCTGTGCTTTTGCTTGTGATCTCTTTTCATTCAATGGTTGCCTGGTAGAGAACGCTCTTAGTGATAAGACCGCCATTTGTGGTACTATTTTAAGTTGTGCATAATAATTTGCACCTACAGTTTCAGTTTTTAATATACAAACAAATAAAGTAAAGAGTTAAGTCTGTCTGCCCGCCTGTGTTCTTAAACCGACTTCCAAAAAGGAAGAAGTTCAGAATTTGGCTGTATATTTTTGGTTTATTATTATGTCATCCTAATACAATGAAATAAATTTTAAAGAACTTATTGGTACGAGACATAGCTGGGTCCACGAATTCAGGATTACAAAGCGAACGTTACTTCTACTTACTACACCACCGACGTCGGCTAGCGACGCGGTGGAATCACTATTTTTAGGGTTCCGTACCCAAAGGGTAAAAACGGGACCCTATTACTAAGACTCCGCTGTCCGTCTGTCTGTCTCTAAGCTATATCTCATGAACCGTTATAGCTAGAAAACTGAAATTTTCAGAGATGATGTATATCTGTTGCCGCTATAGCAACAAATACTAAAAACAGAATAAAATTAATAATTAAGGGGGGCTCCCATACAATAAACCTGATTTTTTAGCCGTTTTTCGCTCTACATCAATAATGGTAACAGGTAGATGCTTGAAATTTTCACAGAATACCTATTTAGTTGTATATTCACTTCAATAATTATTCAAAAAATTAAATTAAAATAAATATTTAAGTGGGCTCCCATACAGTAAGGAACCCTCCGTGCTCGATTCCGACTCGTACTTGGCCGATTATATTTATTTTATTTTACAAAAAATACATTTACATAGTGTAGGTTTTATTATTACTAGCTGACCCGACAAACGTTGTTTTGCCATACAAAAAAATGCGATTATAAATTGAGATTTAAACTATCCTATCTCTTAAGTTGGTTTAAACTGCACACAGTGTGCAAAATTTGGTGAAAATCGAAAAAGTATTTGAAGAGTTCATCGCGGACAAACAACGTGACACGAAATTTTTATTTATTAAGATATTGTACTTAAATACGTACTGAAGCCGTGGTGGTCTAGTGGACTAAAGCCGTGGTGGTCTAGTGGTAATGACACTCGCCTTACAATCGTGAGGTCTTGGGTTTCCCGGTCCCGTACCAATGAATTCCTTGGAATTTATTACGCAATTTCACACCACTGGCTTTTCGATGAAGGAAAACATCGTGAGGCAACCTGCATACGTCCGTAGATGAAATTCGATGGCGTATGTGCATCCACCTACCCGCACTGGGCCAGCGTGGTGGATAATAGCCCAATCACCCTTCGTAGGGAGGCCTGCGTCCTGGACTATCAAAAAGGCTGGTATAGAACTAACATTTTATTTTCTTTTTTATTGAAATGAAAATGGCAGATACTCCATTCTTCCTCTTTCCAGCAGGCTGCAGAAACTCGTAGAGGGGCGAATAAACGCTGAAAAAGTTTCGATTGCACTCGACGCTGTTTTAAAATTCGCTGCACAATGCCTCTCCCAAGATTTATTTTAAAACTACCCGCGCCCAAAGTCATTATTTCAAAAGTAACTTAAATGAAATACTGGGTTCTACTTTCGGATGAAATATTAGAGGTAATATGTTTCATTTTACGTTTGTATGGAAACAAATATGATGCTATTAAATGATGATGCTATTTATAAATGATGAGTGCGTTATGAGCTTTTATCGTTTAAGTGTGGTTGCGTTGAACTTTTATAACTTTTTAACTTATCAGGTAGGATATAGTTAAATGCGTACTTTTCTAGTAATATCACGTTTTTAGGCTCAACATCGCAACTCCCATACAAAACCCGCCCGCGCGTTTCCATACGAAATGTAATAAAGAAATAAGTATAGTTGTCTCCTTAACGCAGTTTGTAGCCTCAAGATAAAGATATTTTTTTCACTCACGAAGTCTAGATTCTAACCAAAATAATAAAAATGACCCAAAAACCTACAAAGCTGCTCTTGGCACCGCTATTCATAGAAAAAAGGAAAAAATAGCAGCATTTCCACAAATCTACAAGTTCTTTGTCGCAGGATTCTGACTCTGTCGTAAAATCTCCCGCGCTCCATCTAGCGACATAGTAGGAAAACTAAAGCGTATTCTATCTTAAGATTATTGTAGTTCTGTGCAGACGAACCAAAGTTACCGACATAGCCCCGTGGATTAGCAAATTAAAGTGGCAATAGGTAGGGCACACAGTTCGAAGAAATGATGGCCGATGGGGCCGTAAACTTCTCGAATTGAGACCACGGACCAGCAAGCGCAGCGTACGACGTCCACCAACTAGGTGGACTGACGATTTAATAAAGATCGCAGGACCGCGCTGGATGCAGGCCGTTTCCAACTGGCCTTATTGGAAATCCATGGAGGTGGCCTATGTCCAGCAGTGGACGTCCTACGGCTGATGGATGGATGGATGTAGTTCTGTGAACATGTTTTCTTCTTCTCCAATGGATTTAATTTTGATAAGATTTGGAAGAGTTTAGGTACAAGCTGCGACTAGTTACGAATTATATCGAAAAGACAAAATTCTAGATATGGGCATTATACTATTTCATAAAGATCTAGGGAGAGGCATTTGGATGTTTTACTTCAAATTTTCAATATTTTACCTAATTTATAGACTAGTAGTTCTACGAACAGTAGACCCCGTATCTGTATAAGGCCGAAACTTTATAATCATATTTTTTGTCATATATGTGTAAATAGTGTTTATTTTTAAATTGTGGTTGTAAATAAACTGCCTAACCACAAAAGATTTAAACACGCTTTAAGCACTGCAATTTGTACTGCTAAACAGTGTCTAAAGCTTGCTTAAAACTTTTGTGGTAAGACGGAAAGAATTTTGTCTGTCTGTCTGTATTTTTAATTGAAACTTCATAAGCCTAAACCTACCTACCTCGACTCGCTCTTGACCGATTTCGTTGATACTTGCAAATCTTCTCTGAATGTAGATACTAAACAATCTTGCCAAATATTATTAAAATCGGTTGATAAATAGTGCCATAGCATATTTCGCTCCTTTTTTTGATGGAAATAACAAATCGCCAACGACAAATATTATCTATGTATTTAAATCCTGTTACGTAAAGATTCATTGAAAAAAATGTGATCTGTTGAGGAAACTCAACAAACGACGAAAGCAAAAATTGTCGAGTCAAAACTGATTCTTAGCTCACTTTATTCGCTCGGTAGAATAGTACTTTAATCTTTTAGATATGAGTCTTGACCTTTGAGGAAATATTACTACGTATAGAGGAGCTACCCTGACCAAATATCATGCTTAATTTTGTTAAGAATATAACTAAAGTGCGCTTCAGCACTGTAACAATAATTAGCCGTCTAATCAGCCAGTATAAACACGCAGCGCTAGAACACTTTTAAGGTATAGTTTTCTCGTGGCAAAAAGGTCGAAAGCGTCGCGATTCTTCGAAGCGCTTACGCGTTTCGTTCAACGTTCTGCATTAACTTGTCGTTTCTATAGACTAAGATGCTGACTGACTACAGAAGTGACAAAGTTTATATTACCTACACCAGTACACACGATTTAATTGAATTCGTACTTTGTTTTTTCTTCTTCATAATATAATATTAGTTGAATATTGATCAGTAGAAAATAGTATATTTATCATCATCATCATTAGCCCGTAGAAGTCCACTGCTGGATATAGGCCTCCCTCAAAGATTTCCACGACGAACGTAATATTATATCATGATATAAATATTTAAGTTAAACTAATTCATTCGTTTAAGTATTTTATATAATATACCACTGTTTGCCTAATCACACTAAAATTATAATTGCGAAAGTTTATGTGTAAGTGTGTTTGTTCCCAGTCAACTCGGTAAAGGCTAAACAGATTTCTATGAAAGTTTAGTATGGGGTAGCTTATACTAGCCCAATACTAGTAATAACCTTTCCACGTAAGCTATTTTTTTTTTAGTTTTGACAAAAATCGCAGAACAAAAGTTGTTAATTTTGATGTTTATAATACCTAAGCCCCTGAAAGGGTGCTAATTGAGTAGAAATAACCCTGTACATCAAACCTTTTTCATTTTATTATAAAATATGAAACACAACAATACTGTGCCGACGAATACAAAGAAATTCATTGATTTTCCATGTTTTTTAATGTTATGCAAATTTTTCAAACATATTCACAGAGTTCCTATCTGTGAACATAATACTTATAATTTGTTTTGATTAGGTACTACAGCAATTTTTCTGTTTAGTTTTTGGTAACAGTTCTTGTTTTTTTTTTATAATTATAATACCTACCAACTTAAATTCGGTTTAAATACAAATTTGTCATGTTTTGTTTGTTTTTGTTATTATAATTTTACGGTAGTAACAGGAGTAATTTTTTTTTACTGTTCTAACAACTTTCAACCGTAGTAGTAAGAAGAGTAATTCGTTTCCCGTTCTTACTACTGGTAGTAAGAATGGTAGTAACACTGGGAACAAACCCTAATTTTACCTACACTTGTTACACACACAATGTCACATCTTCATTTTTAGTCTATGAAAAGTATCGCAACATGGCGTCCACGCGCCATCCGATAATATTTTGTTTGCATTTAATTGTAAAATGATTATCTAATTACTCACCAATGGAAAGTTATTCCTTTGCACTTCGCCGTATTCTTTGTATTATTCGTGCAATATCTTAACACACACGAGACCATATTCAATAATTTTGAACTTTTTTTGTTTTAAAACAAACTAGACTGATGTACTCAAGAGCTAGCAAGCAACTAATTGATGTGCAGCCATATGGCTGCATTTGGGCGGAACATGGTAGGGATGTGCGTCGTCCTCTCTATACGTAGTAATATAGCTCGATGGTCTTGACCTAGCGTGGACCGAATTAGCACGAAACTTTTTTTCCTATAAATGACAACTACCTACTTGAAACATCAGTGACCAGCTGACCCGGCAAACTTCGTTTCGCGCAATATCTTTATAAATTATATCCTCTTTATTATTCTGATGTATAAGCATTACTATATTTTAAAGTTTCTTCTCAGTCTGTTCAGTAGTTTTTGCGTGAAAGAGGAACAAACATCCGTACATATAAACTTTCGCGTTTATATTATTGGTAAGATGTGTTTTACTGATGTATAAGCATTACTATTGCAAAGTTTCATCTCAATCCGTTCAGTAGTTTTTGCGTGAAAGAATAAGAAACATCCATACATACAAACTTTTGCGTTTATAATATTAGTAGATGTTACGATTTGCTACCATTTTGTGTAACTGTAAAAGCCGTGGTAGGCTAGTGGTAATGACACCCGCTTTACAATCGTAAGGTCGTGGGTTCGAATCCCGGTCCCATAACAATGGATTTTTTTGAACTTATGTACGGACTTTCACACCACGGGCTTTTCGGTGAAGGAAAACATCGTGAGGCAACCTGCATACGTCCGTAAAAAAAATTCGATGGCGTTAGTGCGGGTTGGTGGATTCCAACCCGCACTGGGCCAGCGTGATGGATATGGCTCAATCACCCTTCGTAGGTAGGCCTCCGTCCTCCAGTGGACTATTCATAAGGCCGGTACAGTACAAAGTCAAAGTATTTATTTTGCGGAGACAAGGGAAACATGCAGATGATAAATTAGATACATTATTAAGTGCACCATGCTCTAGCATCAGGGCATGCATTTTAGGCATCTGTCATTGTGAGTTTAAATTACACATTATATTTGTACAAAGATTTGTCATTTAAAAACTCATCTATGGAATAATATGTCTTGTCTATTTATTTAAAAATGTCAATGTTATGTATTTTTTTACAATTTTCGGCAATTTATTGTAAATGCTCAACCGCATCATGAATGTATTAAAACGCATCATTATTATAAAGGGCTGTCCTACGGTATGGTTCCCGCAGTACAGTACTGCAACTGTCTAGCGCACCGGTTAAAGAGAAGAAATATATTTATTCTATGATGATGATGCCCGCAGATATCAAGAAAATATACCCAACCATATTTCACTGACATTTTTCGTTCATAGCCCTCCACGTTTCGGGAGTAGGTAGTCAAAATCCGATCCTCCCCAACTTAGACAAACAGTAAACACACAGTAACTCGATACTTTCCCAAATTACCCCGTACACACTGTTGTGTAACCTGTGGCGCTGTTTGCTTTGAGAAATAAAATACGTAAGGAGTCGAAGGAGTAGTCGTTTTGCTTTAGCGCTCCTACAAATTGGTGCTTTCGGCCCAGACGAGTAATAACACAGATGGAAAAGTTTTGTCTAATTAGAAATAGATTGTGTTTGGCCACATCAGAATCATAGACTAAACTAGCGACTTGCCCCGGCTTTGCACAAGTGTATTATACTTCTACATAGAAACCTTCCTATTGAATCATTCTATTTATTAAAAAAAAACACATCAAAATCCGTTACGTAGTTGTAAAGATATAAGCATACATGGGCACAGACAGAGGGAAGCGACTTTGTTTTATACTATACTATAGAGGAGCTTACAAAATGATGCACGGGAATATATACACTACATTTCTATAAAGTTACTAGATTTAGTATTTTCTCAAATGTATTAACTGACGAGTACATTATAGTAATTGTTATTATATTTAATTATGTAATAAGAGATTTACTTAATGACAATAAATATTATCTTATCTTATCTTACTAGCTTTTACCCGCGGCTTCGCCCGCGTTATAATTTGATTTTGGCTAATGTTTATGTCGGCTGCGAAACCTAACCTAAGCGACAAACATCAAAATACCTTAGAGGAATGCTTTTGTTGGTTAAGTTACGGTTGGAGTGTATACACAACGCCCCCGTGTATTCCCTTGCCTTGTCGTGGCGGGGGAGGTCTGAGGCAGCTGAAAAGGCGGCACTCGAAGTCACCCTCTTCTTTGGGTCTTTGCCCCCAAGGCAGCTTAGAGGCCGGCACTCGAAGTTCAGCAGCTTTTAACTAAAGCAGCTGAGAGGATGGCCGGTAGGTTGCCTGCCTTATGAGGAGTGTTGCATCTGAGGTGGGCTGCAGTGCCGCTCTTGCGACGCTGCAGCCGAGGATTAGGGGCCGCGGTGGGATGGAACTGGTTGTGTGGGTGCCGCCACCTACCCTACCTTCCTAGGCCGTCAACTTGTTGGCAGACGCAGTGGGGCTGCAGGGGAAGAGAAGTGTCGGTATCGTGATGGCTGTTTTCACTGCCCTCTGCAGTTGAAGAGGCAGGCGCTGGGCTACTATGACTGACCCGTTGCACGGCGCCGCGAAGGAGTGCGAAAAATGTAGGAACGTCCTAAACTTGAAATGACAGGTTATTTCTGGCGCTTAGATGGCTGCTACCGCGGCCCGCTCACTTAGTTTTTTTCCTATCCTACGGGAACTGTTAAAGTTTTTGGGATAAAAAGTGGCCTATGTCACTTTTCGTCTTTCAAACTATATTCATGCAATTGCATGAATATAGTTTTTTTAAAGCCAAGGCAATCCGTTGCTCCCTTGCTGAGAAAAAGTTATTGTCTTATCCTACGGGAACCGCAATTTTTTCGGGATGGAAAGTATGATAGTGATGTATAGAGCATAATTATCTTTAATTTTTTGACTTCTCCAAAATTTATTGAATATTATGATTTTGGTAGGACAAACAAAAAAACATTTTTGGGTTAAAATTTCAACCCTAATAAGGTACTTTTTAGGGTTCCGTACCCAAAGGGAACAACGGCACCCTATTACTAAGACTTCGATGTCCGCCTGTCCGTCTGTCCGTCTGTCCGTCAGTCCGTCTGTCCGTCTGTCCGTCTGTCCGTCTGTCCGTCTGTCCGTCTGTCCGTCTGTCCGTCTGTCCGTCTGTCTGTCTGTCTATCTTTCTGTCTGTCACCGGGCTGTATCTCATGAACCATGATAGCTAGGCAGCTGAAATTTTCACAGATGATGTATTTCTGTTGCCGCTATAACATCAAATACTTAAAAGAAAATAAAATAAAAATTAAAGGGTGGCTCCCATACAACAAACCTGATTATTCAGACTTTTTCGCTCTATATTAATAATGGTAACCGGTAGATGCTTGAAACTTTCACAGAATATTTAGTTTTATACTTACTTCAATAATAAATAATGAAATTAAAATAAAACAAATATTTAAGGGTGCTCCCGTACAGTACAGAACCCGAACGGAACTCGTACTTGGCCGATTATTGCACAGCAATACTTCATTAGTCGTAATGCTTGTAATGGTCCAAAAGTTCCACTAGTAGTAATAAAAACAAATTTGGATAAAATTTGGGCATTACGTAGGTATTATTTTTTATTCAGACCTTTTTATGTTCCAATTTGATTTTTGCCTTTTCTGAATAAATTTGCTCAACACTGTGGTAATTCATGTCTACGCGCGTCTGCGCTCTCATACGAGTACACCGCTCCAGTTGATCCATTACTTACCTCCGCGCTATGAACTTGTGTTAAGTGATAATAAATCAGATCATGTAATCTGGTATTACTTTATTTACTTTATTCAGCAATAACTGTTATTAACATGATACACAATACTCAATGACACCAAGACTGGTGCAAAAGTTTTCTTTTTTCTCTTTTCCATATTATGTACATGACAGGTTTCTTCCAAATCTAAAGTTATCTCTCTGTTCTTATTACTTCACGTAGAATCAAAACATTACCTCCAGACAGCCTGGAAAAGAAAATCTAGATTTTTTGTCTGTCACGATACACAGGATTTTTTCGTGTACAGACTACACTCAAACGTTTTAGCTGGTACTCGTGTTTTATCGGAGAAAACATATTCTGCTTTTTAACCTCAAAAGTTGATTTGTATTTTGAAAGATACTTTTGCTATTCAGACTTCCATAAAACGTCGTCTGTTGATTTTATTTTTGAAGCTGATAAACTAGAAGAGATTCTGTTAGAGATAGAGATGGGCTGTATTGTAACATAAACATATTTTCCAAGTGAAATTGTTTAATAATAAAGTTCATATGATCCCAAATCAGAAAGTAAAAATAACGGTTATACAGGTTTATTCCTAAACAATTAACTTTAGTGGCTATATATAGGGGCTTTATAATATACAGGTATATATACCTATATTTAGGGGCTTATTCTGTACATCGAAACTAAAAACTTTTGTTCTGCGACTTTTGTCAAAACTCAAAAAGAAAAAACAGCTGTTCCATACACTTTGTCGTGGATGCACGAAATTTTTCTATGGAACAACAATATTTTTGTAAAGTTTTGACAAAAGTTGTTAGATTTGATGTACATAATAAGCCTCTAAAGGATGCTAATTGATTAGGAATAAACCTGTATAATTTGTTTATTTGTTTATTTGTTATATAAAAAAGTACGGCTAATAAGGCCAATTACACTTAATTGCCGGAAACATTCACGTTTTGGAGACAAAACTTGATCTTTTGAAATCAATTGAAATAAGAAGAACTCATAATATTAACTGTTCACAAAAAGAAGCCTTGACTTTATGGCATTTGCCAATAAAAATAAATCCGTGAATCCGTGGCTGCGTGAAACAGTGACAAAAACAAAACTACTACACTTTTTGATGTATGATAATTAGTAAAGACAAAATAATTTGAATGATAAGTACTAGGTTTTTTTTTTTACCGTAGCTTCACTTACCTAAATAAATAGCCTCCGACACTCTAGTGTCTAAAAACTAAGTTCATACTTTCCAATCCTTTACAGTTGCTTATTTTATTTACTATTTCTGTTGACGTGATTGTGTTTAACTATTTTACTGTTTTAATCGACGTGTTCCAGTGTTCCCATGTATACCTATGGAAATAAATGTTAATTTATGTCTGTAACATAAATTAATAATTGTTTTTCGCAAAAATGGCAAAACCGCATTCCTTCGTGTACAAAATTCGAATATTTCGGTTCGGCTCGGTTCACAATTGGTGAAATTATCGGTGAACATACACAAAAAAACATACAGACGAACATAGAACATCCTCCTTATTGGAAGTCGGTTAAAATTAACTCTCCCCGTCGATTCGTTGTTATGTCACTGCGTGATAATATTTTTTTTTTTTTGCAAAAAATAGCAAGACCGACTTCAACCGTGTACAGAACTCGTGAATATTTCGCACGGATCGATGTAACATGATGTATATGTTTTCACATTATTGTTGATCTATCAAAAATGGCTAAGCCGATTTCAATAAAATTTAAATGGGATCAATTTCAGAGTATTCTATTTCTAATACAAAAAACTATAGAAATCGGACCACGACGTAAAAAGTTATGCGTGGTTACACATAAAAAAATATATACGCGTCGAATTGAGTACCTCCTCCTATTCGTCGGTCAAAAATATAACAAACGACTCAACAACCATCTTTTTGTATTTATAATCTTAGCACATATATTCTTATAATTGCGATACATCAACCCGATCTAGATAGGTATAGGAGTCTGGATGGAATGAAGAGAGATGGATCGGCCGGCGCGGCGCCAGAACTATTAATATTCATGTCGCTGGTTATGATTTTACGGGTCGTTTATTTTGTTTTAGAGATAATAAATGATTGAGATATTTAACGTTTCTAAACCTATCAGTATTTTTTCTGAAAACATATTGTATTTTGTTACGTTATGTCACTGGTTTTCTGAAGCGCTCATAGCGTAGTTTGAACTTTCACGAGGTGTTTGTTAGCGATCATCGAAGTTCAGCAACGTTCAGCACGGTCAGTCTTGGGATGGGTGACCGCAGATGGCATTTACAACTGAGCGCTACCGTGGCTCGGATAACAAGTAAAATAATTCCCGGTTGTTTTAACCGTTTAGCCATGTCAGAGGCCTTCAGGCGGCTTAAAAACTGACACCAGGGCTAACCACCCGGCTTATGCATACTTAATTACTATTGGTTTTCTAATGTGTACTATAATGTGTACTAATAAATTCACTGCGTTACTCGAATGAAATAATACATCTAAATATTTGCTAACGCTGTTTAATTATATCTTCCTGGGGGTAGAAGATATAGCTAAGAAGGAACTAACTTAAACCACTTATCTAATTAACTGAAATAATAATTAACATATTCAACTCGAAATGGCTATCAGGGGTATAATATCAAACAAGACTCCCGGAACATATATTTAAGTAAAACTGTAATATTATATTACACACTTCTCACCCCAAGATACTAGATATATGTGTACGGTTATTAGCTAAGCAGGTACGTTAGTACTTTTACTAATGGACCTACAGAATCGCCAACAAAATCAACTATTTTATAGAAAACTGTTGACCCACCGAACTGGCTTCGCACAGGTACCTATATAATACAATTTCAACCTCTATCTTGAATCACTCTATCTATTTAAAAGAACCGCATCAAAATCCGTTGCGTAGTTTTAAGGATATAAGCATACATGGGGACAGACAGAGCGGGAAGCGACTTTGTTTCATACTATATAGTGAAATTCATTGATTTGCAATGAAATGTATGGATTAAATGTTTTGTTGTGGGAATTAGGGGTAGGCATCGGGTACATCAGGCAGTATGTAGTCAAACGCAAACCTATAAGAAAATAAAATAAAAGAATTCGGGGTGGTCCCATGTTAAAAGTAATTTTCATGTACTATAGTTGCTTATAAGGGGTTGTGGGTATATTTTAAAGAATTCAACCATCAATCATCGTGTCATGATTAACGTTAAGAGACCACGTTCGAGTTTGCGCAGCGTAGAACGCCCACCAACAAGATGAACAAAAACCACCGAACTCATTTAAAAGTTATTTTCATGTACTATAGTTGCTTGTAAGGGGTTGTGTGTATATTTTTAAGAATGCAACTATAATCACTTTATATTTAACAATAAGAGACCACGTTCGAGTTTACGAAGTGTAGGACCCCACCAACAAAATAAACGAAAACCACCGAACTCACTGCATACAAGTTGCTTCTTTTTCAGCTAGTCTTCCATCCATCTATCAGACTTAGGACGTCCACTGCTGAACATAGGCCTCCCCCATGGATTTCCAATAAGGCCAGTTGGAAGCGGCCTACATCCAGCGCGTTCATGTGATCTTTATTATATCGTCAGCCCACCTAGTCGGTGGACGTATTACGCTGCGCTTGCTGGTCCGTGGTCTTCACTCGAGAACTTTACGGCCCATTGGCCACCCGTTCATCGACCTATGTACCCTGCCCACTGCCACTTTAAGCCACTGCTAGTCTTATCAAAGATCTATAAAAAGGCCTGATGGAAGTCTTTAGATTGATTCAGATTCAAACATGGCATTCAGTTCACATAAGCTTATTACCCTTAAAACACTTTTTTGTATTCTCTCTTGTTACCATGTCTACGTTTTACCCTTGCATGTGTTAGATCAGGGTTAAAAGAGGCGGTTACTTTATCTATTTTCTACCAAAATATTACTGTTAGGATGGAAATCTTACTTTAAACTAATGCAGCAACCCTGATTCTTACTTAATAACAAAGAAACTCTTCAATCTGATCCTTTAAATGTTTGTGAGGGTAGTTACCTAACTTGAGGTTTCTAAATTAGTAAAGGAAACAAGTAAGTAAGTATACTTTGTATATTTTTTATACTTCATGGGTCCCTCGAGGGTACCACCATGTATTGCAATAATTATGCCACGTTCGCAAGGCCCTAGACGTTTTGAGAAGAAGTGGCAAGAAACTCAAGACGCCATCAGTATAATCTTTTGATACAATATACAATAATCAGTCTCCTTAATTTAGATATTACACAAAGTACTTAACTTTAGCAACGTGGCGACGTCCACTCGGCTTGGCTTCGAATATAAAAGGTACCGACACTCAGCATAACTAGCTAAGCAAGACTCTAACGTTATTATCAGAATACCGGGAAAACACTAAGAGATACTGAAGCGAACACCAAAAGGCACTAAGAGATATTATGAGACGAAGCCGCGCCAACAGACTGTTTTATCCTGATTTCACAAGCTCCCACCATGCCTTACCACCACTGCTCGATGTAAACATTGCCAACAACCAATAGGGAACGAGCAAGATGGCGGGCACGGTGGTAGCCTCCATTTTACACAATTGTTAAACATAAAATCATCTTAAACTGTATTTCATACTTATTAGAATTATTAGAACAATTATTGATACGTTTCAAGTCATCTATAACATTATGAAATCACAGTATTAAATAAATGGTATATGTAAACAACAATGGCCAACATTCGGAAGTCATGATATTTCTCAGTTCCATTTAGCTACCAATAAGTCTTATATTACTTAATACATCTTGTAATCGTTATTAAATTAAATATTAAAATAACATTATTATTCTAACACATGCAATATAGGAGGCATAGCAACGAACACATTACCCGACTACAAAAACAAGGTGGTTGTCTTTAGTCTAGGTAAACGCGTGGAAGGCAAAAAGGCCAGATTACGAATTAACCGGCAAGCCAGCGAGTCGAAGGAGCTGGAATGGCTTTAGATTTTTTTAAATTACTTCAGAAACATTCATTTTAAGAATCTGAAGAACAAATCTGAAACTGAAAAGTGTCAGATTTTCGAGTTCAGTTATTTTAGGGCCCTAAAAACAACGTTTATATATTAAACTGGATACATTGCATTTGAGTAGTTTGCTAAAAGTTGTTGATCTCGTGATGGATTCATTAAACGAAAAGGCTTCTGAAATAGATTTTTTTGCGGGAGCCACCTCTAGTGCTTTTCTTATGTCTTTGTTTCTTTTGGTTCTCGTTGTGGTGTCAATAACGTGTTGCTGTACTGTACTACTGAGATATTTCAATAAAATCTATAGTCGCTCAGTCTTCTCAGTGAGTAGTCTTCTGTTAGCCTGTGACCTGATTTACACACAATTATTTTTCGCAAAAACTGGCACAACCGATTTCGATCGTGTACAAAAATCGAATAGTTCCCTCGAATGTATGCAGTTTTCATTATTGTTGATTTTTCAAAAAACGGCTCAGCCGATTTTGGTAAAATTTAAATGGAACCATCTCTGCACATACAATATACATTCCCTTTCAAACTAAGAATGATTTTTAATATTAAGTTCAAAACTGGCGAAAATAACGATGAACATACAAAAAATACAAACAGACTTTCCTTTCCTTCTCCTTTAGGACAGATACTCTTATTTGGAAGTCGGTTAAAACAGGTCTATCCAGAGTTATTCTACTCCGCGTGGCTCGTTAATCTCTCAAAGTACGCTCGAATGACGTACACGTCAAACGTACTCATTAGTTTTAATGAGAACTCGCACGTGCCCATTAACAACAATTGAACGTACATACACACATACAATCCTATATTACACATACACACAAAAATAATGGAGAAATAAAGCAAGTATTTTCCGCAGATTAGCGTGTTAAAACAGCAATGGGTAAGGCACATAGCAATGTTACCGTAAAGCGATATAGTCATATCGCGATTTAGTCTTAAAGCGATCTAGTCATATCTGCTGCCTAGTCACATAGAGATGTAGTCGTAAAGCTCCTAACCCGCACTCAGGACTGCCTGACAGATGGCCTAAGGCGTCGAAACGTTCTCGAGTGGAGACAACGAATATACCAACAAACGCGGCGAAGGTATGAGTTGAGTATGTCCACGAGATCGCTCTGCTAGCAAGAAAGTTCTAATCCTTTCAACAGAGATTACAGGTAGGTTTAAATTAAATGTTCATTGCCTTGTCCACGTTTGTCGATTGGCTGATTGTTGACCACTAAAGCCACTAATAAACACACGCAGTTTGGCCACACACCGCATCCACAGTTCGCTAAAATAGATACCTAATTGTGACTCTGAATAGATACCTAGTTGTTTATTTTATCTTTTATTTGGCAACTTTATGTGCTGGGTTAATTATGGCGACAATAATTTTAAATTTCATATTTTGTAAGTATTGGCGTTCAACTGATAAACGCGATTTTTACAACGGAATGGGAATTCTGGCGCCCAGGTACCAGTAAACCATTTTGAGGTATTGCTTTTATTTCATGCGAGTTTTAATTTGAAATTTACAGCGTACTGTCTGTTGCGTTTAAATTGATATTTTTAGATAGACAATAATATAACTTGCAATATTATACTTTAACTAAAATTACGTTAATAATCCAAAACACCCGCGACATCGTACCTCCTAAGCCATCGTCAACCACAAAGTTTACCCACTTTGTTGACTTGTTTATTCCAACTGGTTATACTTAGAGGAATTAACTTACTCAAACGGAGGTCCGAAATGAAGGTTCAAGAAAATATTTACCCTAAAAGTTGGGGCGCTACTCAAGTAAGAGCCGGTCCACACGGGTACGGTCCAGCGCCGCACCCGTCGTCGACTTGGCATTTTTTTGGCCGCACCCTTTGACTGTACATTAAATTATCATCATTTTAGGGGCTTATTCTGTACATCAAAATTAACAGCTATGGTTCTGCAACTTATGTCAAAACAAAAATATTTTTGGTTGTTCCATAGAAAATTTCGTTCACCCGCCAAAATGTATGGAACAGCTGTTTTTTTTTTTGAGTTTTGACAAAAGTCGCAGTACAAAAGTTGTTAGTTTTGATACACAGAATAAGCCCCTAAAAGGATGCTAATTGATTAGTAATAACCCTGTATACTACCTGTCTACATAATCAAAAGCCGCACCATTGCAATATTATTATCATACAGTAATTCAAGTTATTGTCGTAAACGTTGGTGAAGTTGGAAAATGTTATATGGAGCCTTTTAGGAAGGCGAGACTACTTTTTTCTATTGGAAAACCTCCTAAGATTGCTAAGATTTAGGCGAGCCAAGTTTTGACGAACACAAACTACTTACACTTGGGGTTTCTTTCCCAAGGAATGTGATTTTGGCGAGTCGAAGCGGCATATGCGGCATTTTTTTCCAAATGCAGCAATAAAAAAGTTCAGATACGACAACGCATCATTTTTTTTTTTTATAAATTCAGTGACCCGTAATGATTTTAATAGAAAAGCGGATACTTGGAGCGGTGCGGCGTCGCAACGGTCTCGGCTACGCAATTTCGCGTGCGTAAAGCGCTTATTATTGTAAGGTTTTCAGTATGTTTTTTTCACTATGTCGACTTTGGTTGAAATCGGAACTTCAAGAACTGGTAACACCAGACATGGCAGATGTCACTTTCCGGCAAACGAGTTTGTTTTTCTGGCAGAAAAGGATTTTTAAAATTGAGTACTTAGTAGGATGTCTAAATTGTACTATAAAAAGAATAAAGAATAATACAACATTTATTGAAGTGAAATCGCCTTGTTTTAATAGTTGCAATGTCTACCACCGTGTCAGTACTTTACCACCACGCCACACTTCGGAGATATTGAAACTGAGATATATGGTTCTACTTCATTTATCTACGCCAAATTCCATCTTATTAGCATACTTTCACGTTACTTTAGAAAAACAAATTACTTATTAAGTGTATATTTCCAAAAAAATAATAGAATTAATTGTAGGCGTTCGGTGCGGCACCGCTCTGGCACTGTAACGCACCGTGTGAACCGGCTCTTTAACTCACCTAAATCCTAAGAGCTAACCGCCACAGGGAAGATTCAAAAATTGATTACTTAGCGCTTGACTTGAAGATTTAGTTTATGTCAAAGTAATACTTGCTTCATAAGAAAGTTTTAGCTATTTATTATGATCAAAGTATTAAAATATAAAGTAAGATGTAGGTTCTTGATGGAAATTCTCCAAACTTTGTAGCAAAAACACACGGTAGGTACATTTATTGCTTTCAACACAGAAATACGAGTAACTAGTTTTTGGCCGCCGCATTTTTGATTTTGGTTTTTGTGCTATCCCATGGGAACCTTACCTATATTTTTATAGGATATTAAGTAGCCTATGTCACTTTCCTTCTTTCAAACTATGTCCATGCCAAAAATCAAGTCGATCCGTTGTCCGTTACAACTACAACGTTAACAAATAAACTTTGGGATTTACAAAATTAGTAGGGATTACAGGATCAAAATGTTTTAATAGTACATTATGATATAAGTGCGGTAAGTTGAAAATTACAGCCGAGGCGATATTGCTAGCCGTAGGCGAGGGCTATAAGGAAGCAGAGGCTGTAATTTTCAAAGCGCAAGTATGTCATACGACGTTTTATAATATATTTGCGAGGAAATTAATAAAACTCTGACTTTCTTAAACGAATAAATCTTTACTTGTCCACAAATAAGCGATGCGTGCGCATCAACCTTTTTTTTTGGGCAAAGGTACAAAAACAGCCAGTATTACTAATAAAGTAAATTAATATTTTTGTGTTTTTGTTGCAGGTAAATTAATTAAATTAAAGAATTAAATGTTTATTTATTATATTTTATCTCCCAAAGTTAATTTTATTCATAAAATATTGACCACTTTTTTGACATAAAAACTCTTTGCTAAGATTTTAAAAAGTATCGTTCACTCGTGCGTTTTATATTACAATAACGCACAAGTGCGTAATGAAATACATTACGATATTGAAATTGGTGTAATTACAGCCACTTTACGAGCAAGTATGTTATAAAGTTTATAACAGTTGCATTTTAATTATCTAAAATGTTCTTCCATCAGAGATCAGAAGATAAAATGGGTCACTTGAAGAATTGCGTGAACTAAATCAATTGCATAAAGAGTGGGCAACGCATTGATAACATTTACGATATGGCAGTTATATTTTTATTATAAAAACTTCTTATGACAAGGTATCTGTAACTCTTAGTTTAAAAGCTTTTTCTATATAATATCTATAAGTCAATTCGTTGCTCCGTTGCTGCCTGAGAGAGGAACATACCAACAAATACACCTTGGCATTTATAATGTTAGAAAGGATTACAAGATCGAAATGTTTTAAAATTTATAATAGATATATAAATTCTAGACTTAGATGACTAAAAAATTAAATAAAGAGTTTTCTGGCGTCCTTTACAATTCGTTTACAACAATTCATCTATTTTTGATCTAACTGTGTACAACCCGGTCAGAATATCTGTGCACCTCGCTGGAATGCGGCGCCTCTCCCGCTTCCCCTGTCACCTCTCCGCGCACTCCCCGGTGCGACAGTACGGTTAGCATCTTCGTTGCCGATACACGTCCCGATAATAATTTACGTCCGGACGGTATACTAGACGTCCGGTAATGTAAATACGTCCCGATAATTCGATATGACGTCACGAAGTCAGGTGCACAGATTTTGTGACCGGGTTGTACGTTCAGCATTTTTGCGAAATTGCACATTCAAAAGTTTTCTGTCCTGTTTTGTACAGGTGCAAGACAGCACAGAAAACTTTTGAATAGGTCTATATCCAAAAACCATAGAACGTAAACCAACAGAATAGAATACAGGATTTTAAGTCGAAAGTTAAAAATCTTCTTAGAAACCTGACACAATCTATGCAAACACGATCGCTGCACGCTGGACTTTGACAAATGTTCTCCTTAATGTCTAACCACCTCCGAAGCAGCCAGCCTTACTTGACCTCCCACCCTTCTATTACAGCTTGCTCCTAATTCAGTCAACTACAAGCAAAGATGTTAAAATTATAGACACGACAAAAATTAAGCCGCGAGAATTTGAATAACCTTTGTAAACAAACTTACCTAGCCATGTTAAGATAAGCTCTACATATTTTTGTCGATAAAGGCCTAATCCTTGCATTTTGAAAATATTTTTTTTACATATTGTTTCTATTGAAGAACTTGAGGCCTTTGGCTTGCTTTTCTCGAACCAAAATCTTTATCTTCTTATTATTGGCATTATTTTTGTTCCTGAAACTTATGATTAGCTCCGTTCAATTTAATTTGTGTCAAAATAATAAAGCTTCTCACTCATAGCGTCTACTTGCATTCCCTGTGTAAGAGTATCAAAAAACCTGCACAAAGACAAAGTCAACTAACATAACAAACTACTTAGATCCCAAACAGATGCTAAAATTCATCTTCCAAATATCTTCCCAACCAGGAATCAACTCCTGAATTGAAGCCTGAGAAAGAATATCAGCTGTGCTAGAAGGATCGTCAAGAATCAAATAGGCCCTCCTATATATATAGTATAGTAAAACCTATACATATAGTGTAGTAATATATAGTAAAACGAATTTATACATAATTATAAAGGGTTATCTGTTTACAAGAGTTCAAAAGAGGTGATTTAGACCATCATTATGAACAACTTTTTATTAAAGGGCCAAGCTAAAATTCAAGAAAAAAGTCAGCTGTTCCATACAAAATTGCAATTCGAAATCGACAAAATGTATGAAACAGCTGTTATTTTCTCGAATTCCGGGTTGGCTCCGTAATAAAAGTTGTTCATAATGATGGTCTGAATCACCTTTTTTCGGCTAAGTACAAGTTCTGGATAACCCTGTATACCTATTTCTATCTATCGTATAGTAAGTTATCAATGGCTACAGGGGTCATGTAAATAAGTTCGTACAGGCTGGGTGGCTAGCCTCGGTGTCAGTTTTTAAGCCGCCTGAAGGCCTCTGAGATGGCTAAAAAGTTTAATACATCCAAGGCCTTCAATTTAACGTGTAATACGGGCCACGGTCCAGTTTTGCATGCCACCTGCGGTCACCCATCCGAAGACTGATCGTGCCGAACGTTGCGTAACCTTGGTAATCGCTGACAAACACCTAGTCAAACTACGCTTCAAGCGCTAGACACCTAGTTAGCTCCTGAATTTAAGGCTGAAAAAGAAGAACTGTGCTTAAAGGATCGTCAAGAATCAAATGGAAGGGGGTAAAACGAATCTAAGTATATGTTAATATTTTTCTATCTATCATACAGTAAGACTAGCGACTCGCTCCGGCTTCGCACAGATGTATTATACTTATAAACCTTCATCTTTTTTTTTCATTTCATAATTTTTCAGTAACTTATTTACTAACCATATCACAAGATAACCTTCTTCTTGAATTACTCTATCTATTAAAAAACCGCATCAAAATCCGTTATGTAGTTTAATGGTAAAAGCATACATGGGGACAGACAGCGGGAAGCGACTTTGTTTTATACTACATAGTGATAGTCGTCTAGTAAGATATCATTGGCTACAAGGGTCATGTGTAACTGGCTGATGTCTAACATCGGTTCGGCGAATGTGCTAAGTCAGGGGCTACTTATCTGAACCATTACTCCTTGTAAGTGAAAGGCATTTGCATCCCGCCGTCTCCTGTTACGGTTATGGATCGGTAGATGACTCCATATCTTCAGGAGATAATGTGCTAACTCTGGAATGTTCTAACTTGTCTTGTTTATGGCTGTACGTAAGATGTGTCGAGCTCGGCAGATGTATTGTGGAAATTTTGACTTTGGAACGCTATGTTGTACGGGTTGTGTTCGAAATGAAAAGATACGTTGAAAAATGTATGGAATCATTTTGTACCGTTTTATATCGCGAATAAGTCCGCGCTTGACCACCAACTCGCCTGATGGTAAGCGACGTTGTGGTCGAAGATGAAGCACGCAAACCTGGGACCTAGAAGATACCTATTCACTCTGACCTTGAAAAGCTTTAGATTATATCTCTTAGGAAACAGGAACCGTGAATGATTGTTTTTTTTTTTTGTAAATGGTCTCGCCATTTTTGTTACTAGTTTGATGTTTTGAATTAATTTATATTTAATTGATATTAATCTGACGTGTAAATAGCACTTAAAAATACACTAGAGTACTACCTATATTCTTTAGCAACAATGTGTGACTCATCGGAGAAAATGGAGAGTCATTTGTCTAGTAGAGTGGAAAAAAGTAACAGCCTACAATTTAGGTTGAAAAGTGTTTACCGATTGTTGTATAATCACCTTTCTCAAAATATATATGGCGGTCAAACAAACAAAAAATAATTAAGAAAATTTTTCTCTACAAAATAAACAAACACTTGAGATAATGCAGATTTTTTGCTGTCCATTTGTTTTCCATTTTATTCCCTGTACGCTTATTTTGAAGCATAGTATTAAGTATGGAGCTACAAAGAAATATTTTCTTTCATAATATAATCTTATGCAGTACAAAGTACCTCAAGGTAATAAACTGTAAAATACGTTCAGGTAAAACATCATAATTCGTAGAAAGACCATTCCAACAATAAATCCAATGACACGAGTTCACAAGACAGACACAAAAGTCAACCGCTCGGAAGAAATTGTCATTATCTGTCCAATATAAGTTACACGTACATTGTCGGGAAATTTTCGGGAATTGTTGGAAAGAAAGCCTTCGCCTATCACGTCGACTCAATAAAAAGGCGGCTTAGACAAATACTCTAAACGCCAGCCGCCAGCGTTGTCACTCCACAGGAATACCTGCTGAGATACCGGCGCGAGGAAACATCCCAATTGAACGAAAAAATAGATAAAAAGGATTTTTGGGAAGTAGAATAATAAATGTACGTCTATACGAAAAGGCTTAGCGAGCCCTCATTAGAGACATTTTACAGACTTCCAAAAATGAGAAGGCACTATGTATGTGTTTTTTGTGTGTTCATTGATATTTTCACTAACTGTGGACCGATTTAAATCACTATTTTGATTTAATTCAAACGGATTACAGCCCGAGGTAGCACCGTTTAAATTTAAAATGGTCTGAGCCGTTTGATCGAATAAGCCATGGTGGTAGAGGTAGTGACACCCGCCTTACAATTACAATACAATTGTGAAGTTGTGGGTTCAAATTCCGGTCCCGTACCAATAAGTTCTTTAGAATTTCATCACAGGCTTTTCGGTGAATGAAAACATCGTGAGGCAACCTGCATACGTCCGTAGAAGAAATTTGATGGCGTGTGTGAATCCACCAACCCGCAGTGAGCCAGCGTGGTGGATTTGGTCCAATCACCCTTCGTGAGTAGGCCTACGTCCTGCAGTGGACTATTAAAAGGTTGGTACAGTACAGAGCCGTTTATGATATATCAACAAAATTGTACATGGATGTCACATCGATACGTGCAAATTATTCCAATTCTGTGTAAGGTGGAAGACGGTGGTGCGATTTTTTTCTAAAAAAATCCCATTAAGTAATATGGAAAGGATTACATTCAAACAACAAGTTGTGTTTAAATCTCAACTACCATCTTTTTTACAAAACAAGGATAAAGTCACCATATTCTTAAGAGAAAACTATCAACCGTAGCATAAGACGTTCAGTAGCAAATAGTTTTAAAAATCAATAACTATTTTTCGCAAAAAATGGCATAACCGCCTTCCATCGTGTACAAAATTCGAATATTTCGTTCGAATTGTTTACATTATTATTGTTTATCAAAAACGGCTCAGCCGATTTCTGTAAAATTTAAATGGGACCACCTCGGGAATATCATTAAATTCTATCAAACTTAAAAAAAAACTCGATTCGTTTCACTATTGGCGAAATAAAAAATACATACATACGAACATAGAACCTCCTCCTTTTTGGAAGTCGGTTAAAATTTTGTCTCATGTCCACTAATTTAAGTTAAAGTATTCAACCTTATTTCAATACTTATGGCTCAAAACTCACTGTTCAAAATAGGTTGTAAATTATATTTCACCAAACAATGGACCTTTTTATCCTAATTTTCAAAGTTTTCTCCTCCCAACTTAACGAGGACAAGGCCAGGCGAAAATTAATCTTTTGCTTAAGTTTAAGCTTTAGGCCGGTGCTTAATCACTCACTTTTAAGTATTTCTATAATATTCAGACTAAGTTAAACGGGATCATAATTGCGAGGCGGAATGAAAGTTAATTTTGTTTTAATAGAAGTTGCTATTAATGTCCAGCTATTGTTTCAGATATTTTTTTCTTGTGTTTTCTTAATGATCAGGTTCATTACTGATAGGCCGAGCAAAGTGAGCAAAAGATTCAGTTTTTAACCGACTACCAAAACGGAGGAGGTTCTATGTTCGTCTGTATGTATTTTTTGTGTATGTTCTTCGATAAATCCGCCAATTGTGAACCGAATCAAAAAATATTTTTTTGGTTCGAAAGGGTATACTCTCGAGGTGGTCCCATTTAAGTTTTACAGAAATCGGCTGAGCCGTTATTGAAAAATCAACAGTAATGTAAACAATTGGAACGAATTATTCGAATTTTGTATACGATGGAAGGTGGTTTTGCCATTTTTTGCGAAAAATAATTATCATTACTTACACATTCGCGGAACATTGGCTTAGCAGTTGAATTATGATTTGACGATTTAGCTTTTGGCCCTCACGCATTTTTCAACGAATCTTGATGAAACTTGTATACAGCAGCTCGTCTCTCTCTTGTCTCATTTTGTCGAAAGATAATGTACATTTTTGTATGGAACAGCTGATTTTGTTTCACCAATTTGCCGTGGGTCTTACAGTAAAAGATGTTCATAATGATAAACATAAATATAATACCTTTAGACGTTCTAGAAACACCTTGTATACGCTGGTTTAAAATCATGTAGTTGAATAAAAAAATGAAAAATTGAAAAAATGTAGTTACATAATATTGAGGTCACTGTTATGTAAATCTCAACAAGATATTTTATTAAACAGAAAAACAAAAATAAATGACACTTTCCACTATGACTAAAATTAAGTAACCTACTTAAACAAAAAAATAGAAGAAAAATAATACTAAAACTTTAACTAAAAAAAAAACACAAAATAAAATAAAGCCTAGTCCAAAAGTCCCTCTAAAAAACTATTAAGTTAGGTTTACTAAAATTCAAGAACAAAAAGCCCTAATGACGTGTTACATTGAAAAGAAATACAACAAAAGTAGAATTTATCAATTTTTGTACCGAAACAGACTAAAAGTGTACAAAAGAAAATTCTCGAAACTTCTAAAGTATTTTCTTTGCATAAAACTCGCACACGGCGAGCGAAAAAAATTCGTCAAACAAAAATCTTACATCGAATCTAAAATGTAGGCCGGTCGATTCGCGTCCCTAACGACTTTCGATTCATTTGGTCGCAAAATTGACTTGGCACGGCCCTTTGGATTTTACTTTAATATTTACCATTTTCATTAAGCTCCTACTCCCTTAACTTATAAAATGGACCGTGAGAAAATTATGATAAGGTTTATTTTTCAGGTGAAGCGTGAGTGCATCGTAAATTTTGCCTAGATGAAATTTATTCTGTCTCATTCGAGTCGGATCCATTTGGGATGATCGCACTGCTCTTATTCGATTCATTAAAAGAATCTGGGGATTGATTGTGTTGTGTTTATGTTTGTTTTCGTTTTATGTGTTCGGTTTATTGTTTTCCTTAGGTAAGTGTTTCTGTGAAATTGGATGGCGTCATCAATGGTCATAAAAAGTGAAAACGATTCGGAAATAAGGTCGCAGTTGGTGAGTGATCTATTGGACGAATACTATTTTGTTATGTTAAAAAAAGTCTTATTTTCGGTACTGATTGATTTTTACCCAACTGTATAATTTTTATAGGTATAATTTATAGGGTTCCGTACCCAAAGGGTAAAAACGGGACCCTATTACTAAGACTCCGCTGTCCGTCTGTCCGTCTGTCTCCAGGCTAGCTATAAAAAGCTGAAACTTTCACAAATGATGTATTTTTGTTGCCGTTAGAACAACAAATACTAAAAATATAATAAAAATAATATTTAAGGGACCTCCCATACAACGAACCTGATTTTTAAGCCGTTTTTCGCTCGATATTAATAATGGTAAAATGTGGATCCTTGAAATGTTCACAGAATATTAAGCTGCATGCTTACTTTAATAATAAATCATTAAATTAAAATATAATAAATATTGACTGCCTTGGTAGCTCAGTGGTTAGTGACCCTGACTTCTGGGTCAAAGAGGCGTGGGTTCGATCCCCACCCAGGGCAAACATTTGTGTGATGAACATATGTGTTTGTGTGCGTAATCTGGGTGTTATTTGGGTACTATCTATTTAAGTATGTATTTAAAAAATATATATATATATATATATATGTAGTATATCAGTCTCTGGCAGCCATATCACAAGCTTTGCTTAGTTTGGGGTCAGAGACCGTGTGTAAGATGTCCCCTAATATTTGTTTATTTATTTAAGGGGGGCTCCTATACAGTAAGGAACCCTTCGTGCGCAAGTCCAACTCGTACTAGGCAGATTATTTAAATTTTTTGCACTTGAAAAATGTTCATTTGTCCTGACAAATGTATCATTTAAATACAAGAAATAAACGAATTACATCAAGATTCCGTAACATAATTTCAAGGCCTCTTGACTACGTACACACAAATAGATTGCTGTTATTATACATTTAATATTAATACTTAATCCCAGCTCTTTTAAAGTCTGAAATAGTACCTATACACATTATACACAATTTCAAGACTTTCCCCAATAATTCCGTCGTCTAAATAACATACATTAAAGTGACTCTCTCCATTTCATTCAAACCTCGTGTTACTTAAATCTAAATAACTCATATCTACCGAAATGTTTCTATTTCGGTCTAAAATTAAACGAAATTTACATCGTAGAGAAGTTACGCAATAATTTCTCAACCGTTACGAACTTGAGATTTCGGTTTTCGCTTTTGAATTAATAAGCTAGAATTTCGATTAAACAAACGAAATGATCACATCCATTCGTTATATTTTACACAAGTTCTGGGATAGGATATATTGACATATATATATTGATTGATTTTTTTTGGGGTAATATGATACATACGTGTACTTATAAAGCCATGTATTCACTGAGCAACAATAGTTTAATATAAACTCTGGATCAGAAACAAAATCTACGTGTTTCTGAAACAAACAATAATGTTTCAGAGACAATTACTATATTTCTGTAAACACTATGTGTTTATCGGTCGTCGTTTCAGCCAAAGGACGTCCACTGCTGGTCATATGCCTCCCCTAACGATCTCCAATAAGACCGGTAGCGGCTTGCATCTAGCGCGATCCTGCGGTCTTCATGAGGTCATCCGTCCGCCTTGTGGGTACCTACGCTGCGCTTGTCGGTACGTGGTCTCCACTCAAGGACTTTACGACCCCATCGATCATCAGTCCTCCAAGCTATGTGCCCTGCCCACTGCCATTTCAACTTGCCAATCCGCTGAGCAATGTCGGTAACTTTGGTTCTTCTACGGATCTCCTCATTCCTGATTCGATCTCGCAGAGAGACTCCGCGGATAGCACTCTCCATAGCTCGTTGGGCTACTTGGAGCTTAATAATAAGGCCCATAGCGAGAGACCACAATTATAACTAACTGTTATAATATTAGCTTACTGCTATTACATATCACATACAAGATTGTCACCGCAAAAGTCGTGAACCGCGAAACCTGCTCCATCAAAACCACCTATGTATCATTCAGAGGTGTACAAAACTAATTACAATTTCATAATGGCTTTTGTTCCCGTCGCGTATTCAGAACTCATAGCGCACAGTAATTAGTTCAGCCATGTTGTTTGAAAATGCTTTTTAGCTTTGAAAAACACTTTTTATGCTTTCGCTCAAAGCATTTTTTGCTCTAGAGCTCTTTGAACTGTTAATAGTTGTGTCAGCTCGTGCGAGTGACGGCAAAAATTAAGTTAACTCGATTTTTGAGAAAGGAATTCCTTCTTGAAAATATTTCTCGTTGAAATCCCTTTTCTAGGGTTCCGTACCCAAAGGGTAAAAACGGGATCCTATGACTCCGTCTGTCCGTCTGTCTGTCACCAGGCTGTATCTCATGAACTGTTATAGCCAGAGAGCTGAAATTTGCACAGATGATGTATTTCTGTTGCCGCTATTACAACAAATACTAAAAACAGAATAAAATAAATATTTTAGGAGAGCTCCCATACAACAAACGTGTTTTTTAGGTGTTTTGCTCGCTACTAATTAAGGCAAGAGGATTGGGACTCCAACACGGTACGGAACCCTTCGTGCGCGAGTAACGACTCAAATTTAGCCTATTTTATATTTAGGGTATGTTGTTTAGTGGTTATTTAGTATTTAGTAAATTTGTTTATAGAGTTTTAGTCTAGAGTCGCAATAAAGTAGCTCTGCAATCATCATCATCATCATGATATCAACTCCATAAAATTTGCGGTTTATTATGTTTTATCAAGAGTCAGTCTAATTTTTGTCTGCTGATTTATTTTCCTATCTCAGAGAAGATCCTATTGCTAACTTAACTCTAATTAATATTTTAGAATATATCCGTCGTCTCGAACCAAGTAGTTGAGTAGGTTTTAGGGAATAACTTTCAAGTGTTCATTTGTTAATAACAAATGTTACGCCCACTCAACAAAGTGTAAAAACCACATTCTAGACTAGATTCACTTAACACGTCTAAAGCACTTCAATTCAACATTTCATTGTACATTCCCGAATCTTTGTAAGCTTGTGATTTAAAGCCCACATAATAATTTGGAACGACAAGCATTTATCTTAACACATTTTCTTAAACCGCATCACTCGCGTCTCCTAAACGTTTGTTACACACAATAAAACATCGCACACATGGATATTTAAACAGAGATACGTCTTTAGCTTAGCGCTTAGCGTTATGGGGGTCATAAAAACCTTCTGGAAGAACGATAGTTTTAGAATAGTGAGGTTGTTAGTGGTCTCGGGCCAGTAGATACCACTTAGTTCTGTCGGTTCTTTGAAATAGCTCGACAATAGCTCTATGAAATGAGGCAGGGTGAAAACAGGCAGAGTTTTAGTATATGAGTCTACTCCATAAATACCACATTTGCTTAGCACCATACAAAGACAATCGCAAGAGGAGCGAAGTTTTTCTTTTTCGCTAAACAAATATGGCATATTTGCAAAATTCTTACGAACAACTATGTTCTCTCCAGCTCTGTATATGTGCGTTTTGTTGAAGTCTGGGCGTCATAAATAGGTATCTTCTAGGTCTACATACTCCATCTTCGGCTACAACATTGCTTTCCATCAGGCGAGTTGGTGGTCAAATGTAGGCCAAATATAAATTTAAAAAAAATGTACGGGTCTCAAAAGTCTTCCTTTGCCAAAAAGTAAGTACATTGCCATTGGTCACTGACCAGACCACTGTACTTTTTGACGAATGAATACAACGTAAAACCTGTATGCAAGTCGAAATAAGTTTGGGGAACAAATTTTAAGGAGTACTAGCGACCCGCCCCGGCTTCGCACAGGTGTAGTATACAAATAAACCTTCCTCTTGAATATTGTCATCTACGAGATTAAAAAAACCGCATCAAAATACGTTCATCCATCCATCCATCAGCCATAGGACGTCCACTGCTGGACATAGGCCTCCCCTATGAATCTCCAATAAGACCGGTTGGTAGCGGCTTGCATCCAGCGTGATCCTGCGGTCTTAATGAGGTCATCCGTCCACCTTGTGGGTGGACGTCCTACGCTGCGCTTGCCGGTACGTGGTCTCCACTCGAGAACTTTTCGACCCCATCGGCCATCAGTCCTCCGCGCTATGTGTCCTGCCCACTGCCATTTCAACTTGCCAATCCGCTGGGCTATGTCGGTAACTTTGGTTCTTCTGCGAATCTCCTCATTCCTGATTCGATCTCGCAGAGAGACTCCGAGCATAGCCCTCTCCATAGCTCGTTGGGCTATTTGGAGCTTATTAATAAGGCCCATAGTAAGAGACCACGTTTCAGTGCCATAAGTCATCACTGGCAACACACACTGATCGAACACTTTCGACTTGAGGCACTGAGGTATGTCGGACGAGAAGACGTTACGCAATTTTCCGAACGCTGCCCAGCCGAGTTGGATTCGGTGATTGGCCTCTTTCTTGAAGTCGGACCTACCTAACTGGACTACTTGTCCTAGGTAGACGTACGAGTCAACGACTTCAAGAACCGAGTTCCCAACAGTGATCGGGGTGGGTACAACATGGGAATTACACATGACTTTCGTCTTGTCCATGTTCATCTTAAGACCCACCTGTTGAGAAACCCGATTGAGGCTTTCGAGCATCGTGCTGAGCTCTTCCATCGATTTTGCCATGACTACTATATCGTCAGCAAATCGAAGGTGAGTGAGGTATTCGCCATTGACATTGATGCCGAATCCTTTCCATTCCAGGAGCTTGAAGGCGTTTTCCAAAGTAGCCGTAAACAGTTTCGGAGAGATTACGTCTCTCTGTCTTACGCCTCTTTTTAAAGGGATCGCCTTGGAGCTCTCTTCCTGTACTCGGACCGACATAGTGGCGTTATTATACAAACACTTCAACACTTCGATGTACCGATAGTCAACACGGCATCGTTGGAGAGACTCGAGCACAGCCCAAGTCTCGACCGAATCAAAGGCTTTCTCATAGTCCACAAACGCTAAGCAAAGTGGCAAGTTATACTCTTCGGTCTTCTGTATAACCTGCCGCAGCGTATGAATGTGGTCCATGGTGCTAAAGCCCTTTCGGAAACCGGCTTATTCGGACGGCTGGAAGTCATCAAGCCTGCGCTCGAGACGGTTCGTAATGACCCTTGAAAACAGCTTATAAACATGGCTCAGAAGCGAGATGGGTCTGTAGTTCTTTAATAAGGTGTTGTCACCTTTCTTGAAAAACAACACCACCACGCCTCTGTTCCATGCTTCTGGCGTGATGCCCTCGAGGACGACGGTGTTGAAAAGCTTCTGGAGGACTTTTAATACCGGTGTTCCCCGCTCTCAGAAGCTCTGATGTGATACCGTCATCACCCGGCGCCTTGTTGTTCTTGAGCTGATTTAGGGCCATTCTAATCTCGTACAGGCTGATGTCCGGGATATCTTCGGTGAAGTGTCGGGTCAGCTTGGCTCTTGGGTCTTTGGCTGCGCTGTTGACAGGCTTAGCGACCGAAGCGTATAGCTGTCCATAGAACCTTTCGATCTCCTCCAATACCTCTGCCTTGGTCGACGCTACACTGCCATCTTCTCTCTTCAGCTTTGTCAGCTGGCTTTGCCCAATAGACAAATTCCTCGCGAACACTTTGGAGCCTTTGTTCTGCTCTATTGTCTCTTTAATATGTTTAGTATTAAAGAGACGAATGTCGCGCCTCACGGATTTCGAAATTTGTCTATTGATCAGCCTATATGACTTTGCATCATCGGAAGACTGCAGTCTCTGTAAGCGTCGTTCGGCCATGAGATTTAGAGTTTGATCGGAAAATTTTTGAGGTCTATTTGTACGACGGGGTCTAAAGAATTTAGCACCCACCGTCTGGACAGTTTCTACGAGCCCGTTGTTGATCTCGTCCACTGACGCAAAGTTCTCCAGGCAAGCAAAGCGATTTGAGAGCTCGAGCTGAAAGCTCTCGGGGTTTTGGATATCGGAAGGTGTAGGTCGGAGCGTGGACTTCATCAAGCGTGACCTTTCGAGTTTAACGTTTATATCCAATGTGCCTCTTACGATTCTGTGATCACTACCGGTTTTCACCCTGTGTATCACGGAGACATCATTGAATATCCGTTTCTCGGTGGTCATGATGAAATCTATCTCATTTTTCGTGGAACCATCGGGGCTCATCCAGGTCCACTTCCTGTGAGGCGGCTTCTGAAAGAAAGAGTTCATCATGAAGAGTTCCTCTTTCTCCAGAAAATCAGCCAGCCTCTGGCCCCTGGGGTTCCGTTGTCCATATCCAAATTTCCCCACTCTCAGCTCATCATCGCTTCTTCTGCCCAACTTTGCGTTGAAGTCCCCCATAACAACAGTGAAGTGGGTCTTAGACATACGTATGGCTCGACTTACGTCCTCATACATAGTCTCCACCTCATCATCTGGGTGTGACGAGGTCGGTGCGTATACCTGAATGACCTTCAGCGAATACCTCTCAGATATTCTGAGTATTAGGTACACAACCCTGCTCGACACGCTTTCGATGGTAATAATGTTGTTAGTGAGGGACTTGTGAACGAGAAAACCGACACCACCTTGGGACCGCTGGTCACCTTCCCGGTAGTATAGCAGGTTGCCGAACTTTAGGGTTATCGTGTCCTCCCCCTCTCTACGGACTTCAGACAACCCCACAATATCCCAGCGCAACCTACTTAACTCTTCTTCCAGCTCAGCAATCTTCTCGTCAGTCCTTAAAGTGCGCACGTTGTGTGTTACCAGGGCCAGTCGTCGTTTGAATACTTTGGAGTGACAGCCGTGCATCTTCCAGTGATTCTTAGCACCCCCTGCTCCGCCGTTACCGGGGCCGCTGTCGTAGCCCGGACTAGCGGAGCTGCTGGGGACTGGGGGCCTGGTCTTATTTTTACTTTTCATAGGGGGTATTTGCCCAATAATCGCCTCGCTGGGCAAGCGTGGTGGCGATCGCAGAGACGTAGCTTCGCGACAGGGATGCTGCTGCCCATCCCTGCCCTGTGCCATTTTAGCTACGTCTGAAATACGTTGCGTAGTTTTAAAGATATAAGCATATATGGGGACAGACAGCGGAAAGCGAATTTGTTTTATACTATGTAGTGACGTAACCCACCAACTCGCAACTGGGGTCAGCGTAGTGAGTCACCGTTACAAGCGCAAGCTTATGATCAATAATTCAGTTTGGGAATATTAAGAAACCGACACAGGGTCCGACACGTTAAGTGTAGATTTTCTTACAAAATATTCAAATTTTCCTAACTATCCAATAAAAGAATTTGAACAGATGGTTCTTGTTTTCTAAACGCATTTTATGAGCACGTCGCTTCTTTAGGTATTTCCTCTGTATTCATTCAGAGTACTTGCACACATACAAATCTTTATACATACTAGAGACCACAATAAGTCCCTAAGCACGTACTCCAGTGAAAATGTATGGAATTAAATCGTAAAACGCCGTGCTACATTGTATTTTAAAGCGGCCGCCATTACGTATTGTTATGACAATACTTATTACTATTGCTATCATATTTTTATTTTTTCAAAGTGTCTTTTGCAGCTGTGAGTATAATAATCTTCAATGTAAATGGATTTTATTCAGTCCATCTGAAGTTTTATGAAAAATAAGATTGAGTAGTTAAGCTTATTTAGTGTAAGAACATTTTAATGTCATCACATTTTTCTACTTTTATTTAAATAATAGTTTGCTTAGAATAATTTGGTGGTAATCGACTAAAATGTCCCTTGTATAACTAGAAAAAACCTACTTTACGAAAACTTGTAGTATACACACTACATTTACACAGGGCTATCCAGAACTAGTGTACTAAGCCCAGATGAGGTCATTCAGACCATCATCAACAACTTTTTCTATGGGACCAACCCGGAATTCGAAATAAAAATCAGCTCTTTCATACATTTTGTCGATTCTGGGTTGTAATTTTGTATGGAACAGCTGTTTTTTTTGTTTTTCGAATTTTGGGTTGACCCCACAGTTAAAGTTTTACATAACGATGGTCTTTATCACCCTCATTCGGCTTAGTACAGTGCAAACAGATAACCCTGTACTGCAATAAATGGTTGAATATTGAACAAAACTGATGGCAATAGACAATAGCTAGCAAGCACATAAATCCCCGGCTTACACGTAATACAGCACAGGAAATATGACTAAAGTGGTTCCGGAAGCACTAGCGAGGTGGCCGCGGATTGAGAAACCTCTCGTGGAAATTCATAGCTCTACCATATAGCAGCAGAAAAACTTGCACTAATGAACATAGGCCTAATCATGGGCGTTAGGGCCAAATCCACCGTTCATTGTTAGTGAAATTCCAAATGGCATCAAATTTATTCTTCAAACATTTCCAGGTTTCCTTACAATATTTTTCTTCACTGAAAAGCCAGTGATACAAATCATACAAATACAAAGAGGTACTGTACACAGCTAAGTGCCAAAGAACTTATTGGTATAGGAATGGGATTTGAACTTACAAACTCATGATTGCAAGGTGAGTGTCACTACCACTAGGCCTCTACCTCACCCAAATGACATAGAGCATTATTTTATAGTAATTTTGTCCTCTTTGTCTGACCCACTGCTAAATCAATTCGTTTTTTTTAGTATATCGCGAAATATCCGTGACAAGGTCACAGGTCTTAATTACTGGTTTTAATACGCTGAACTATCAATGTCGGGCATAAAGTAGGGTTTACATAAATGACGCAGCGCCTTATTTTATAGTAAGTTTGTTCTATGTGTCTTACCCATTGCAATTTCAACTTGACAATCCACTGGATTATGTTATGTATCAATGTTGGGCGTAAGGTGTCAAGGTCAATGTACCTTGATAGCAATAAACAATAGCTAGCGAGCACATAAATTCCCGGCCTACACGTAATACAGCACAGGAAATATGAGTAAAGTGGTTCCGGAAGCACGAGCGAGGTGGCCGAGTAAAACCTATAGAGAAACCTCTCGTGGAAATTAATAGCTCTACCATAGAACAGCAAATAAACTTACACTGCTGAACTTAGGTCTAACTACGGGCGTTTGGGCCATATCAGTTTTCATTGTTGGTGGATTTACGAACAGTGTCGAATTTCTTTTATAAACACACAAGCTGCGCCCCGCGGTGTTACCCGCGTTAGCCCGAGATAAAAAGTAGCTTTTGTGTTAATTCGAAATCTAAGCTACCTTCATACCGAATTTTATCCAAATCGGTTTAGCCGTTTGTGCGTGAAAGAGTAACAAACATCCATACATACAAACTTTCGCGTTTATAATTTTAGTAGGATTATGCGGGTTAAGCTGCCAAAAAGTCTGACACCAGGGCTAGCCATCCGGCCTATACGAACTTATTTACTTTTATGCGGGCTTCTTTACTATGTTACCTTATACTGAAAAACTAGTGATACAAATCCGTAGGTATACGTATAAGTGCCAAAGAACTCATTGGAATGGGACCGGTATTTGAACCCACAAACTCATGATTGCAAGGCGAAAGTCACTGCCTCTAGGCTTCAGGGCTTCAAAAAATGACGCAACGCCTTATTGTATAGTAATCTTTGTTTTGAATAAAAATTTATTCAAGACAAATATTTGAAGATAAACTTCCGCAAGGTAACGCCTGATTTAATCAACTATTTTATTGTAAGTTTGTACTACACTGACTTACAATGTCGTTACTAACCAGATGGCTATAGACAATGGCTACCGAGCACATAAATCACCGGCCTACACGTAATACAGCACAGGAAATATGAGTGAAGTGATTCCGGAAGCACGAGCGAGGTGGCCACGGATAGAGAAACCTCTCGTGTAAATTAATAACTCTGAAAAATTAAAAACGAAAAAAAAAATTTTAGATATATGCGGAAAGAAAACATCGTGAAGATATCACAATGTTTTCTTTCACTTAAAAGCCAGTGATACAAATCTACAGGTATATTCTCGTAATTGCCAAAAAACTTATTGGTATGAGGTGGATATTGGAACCCACAAACTTATGATTGGAAGGAGAGTGTCATAGTCACAGCACCTTATGTTACAGTAGGTTTGTACTATGTGTCTTAACCACTGCCATTTCATCTTGTCAACCCGCTGGACTAAGTGTGTAGCATCACTAACCAGATGGCTATAGACAATGGCTACCGAGCACATAAATCCCCGGCCTACACGTAATACAGCACAGGAAATATGAGTAAAGTGGTTCCGGAAGTACGAGCGAGGTGGCCGCGGATAGAGAAACCTCTCGTGTAAATAAATAGCTCTACCATAGAGCACCTCGGCTGCAGAGAGACATTAAACGTGCGCACAGAGCTTTACTGTACACTTGTACTGTGGTCTATCTAATTAAATCGAAGTAAATATTGTAACATTCATCCATTTTATAGCTGATAAATATCAGCTTTAGAACGTCTACTGCTGAATACAGGCTTTAAGTATGGATCGCTAAAAAGATGAGTCATGAGTTATTTATTAATAAAATGTCAATTTACACGTCATAAAAATATTACATAAATTTAATACAAAAAATATCACTTTATTACATATTGAAATTAAAAATTAATTACAATATAACACTCATGGTGTTAAAATGGACTTGATGAGATTAATTTTGTACTGCCGCACCCGCTACTCGTTCAGTAATAACTCATTCTCACTAATTTAAATATTGCTCGCTATAGACCGATTTGATTTATACTACCCAACCTTGATACGATTTGGATACTAAACAAACTTACCTAATATTATCGAAATCAGCTGATAAATTAAAGTAGGACTACATCAAATTTTCCCTTTTTTGAGAGAAATAGCTTCTCAATCAAAAATCACTCACGGCATAAATAATAAAAAAAAATGTATAAATAAATATTTGGGGACATCTTACACACGGTATCTGAACCCAAACTAAGCAATTCTTGTGATATGGCTGCCAGAGACTGATATACTACATAGGTATACATATTTTTAAATACATCCTTATATAGATAGTAATTAAGTAATACCCAGACACAGAGCAAACACGTATGTTCATCACATAAATACTTGCCCTGGGTGGGGATCGATCCCACGCTTCTAACCTCTGAGCCACCGAGGCAGTATAGAACCTATGTAGCAAGTTTCATCAAGATCCATCAGGACAGAAAAAAATGCCAATATCGAAGCATGGAAGCATTGCTCGCTCGGTCAATAATTTCCCAAAGTGTGTTTGTTACGTACTATTACACTACACGCAGCAACGGATTAATTTTTTTCGCGTGGATATAGGTAGTTTAAAAATAAACGAGTGCTATAGACTACTTTTTTGTCCAGAAACCTGAGTAAAACCTAATCCTTTTAGAAATGTATTTCATTCCTAATTTTTTTTCTGTTTTGTTTCTGCATTAATTACAGAGATAACATACAAATGTAAAATGAGGAAATATAAAAATTATCGTTTTTATAGACATTATGCATTATGATTATTAATATTAGTCGTAGCACTAATTTTCGTATGCCATATTGGCTAATTGTGTAGTACTTTAGAAATAATATTATTGAGATCTTCGTAAACACAATTTCTACGAATAAATACTTCTGACCCAATTAATCCTTAGGTACTTACTACTGTGCTTACTTCCAATATAAATCCAAAAGTGTTTTTTGTTGATTTGTTACTGTTTCACGCAGGAATTGAGCAAAAATTGACTTGATTTTTGGTATGGAAATAGTTCAAAATTTTGATAGTGACATTGGCATATCCCGGAAAAATAAATGGCCCCTATTTAGCACAAAATGTCACAAATCACGCGGGCGAAGCCTTGGGAAAAATCTAGTACCTATTATTATAAATCCAGAAGTTTTCACGCAGTGTCAACGAATTGACTTCATCTAGGAAAATATTAATTGCCATGTAATAAGACGCTAGTAAAGCTTGTAATTAGTAATTCTCGTGACTCTGTACATTTTTATTTCGCAGCATCTACATCTCCTGTCGCCATAGAATGTAGACTTCGCCGTTTACGCCTCGATTCTTTAAGAGAAAACACGTGTGTTCGCGGCAGACAAATTACGAGTAATCAGTTGCTTTTACCTGTATTGCGTCTTAAAGAATCCACTACATTTTCTTAAAGAGCCTGTTACTTCTTTACAAGAATACGGAGTGGTACTTTGTTAAGACTAGATAAAGGAAAAACGTTTTAGCTTGCCTTCTAAAAGCGAAATAGTTGGTGGAAGCGATTCAAGTTCTTTTTGTGTTAGAGATATTTGGTGATAATTCGTTTGTTATCAACCATGTTTGTCTAGTAATTAAACTTCTAACGGCGTCATAAAATGGGTATTATCTTTTTAGGGTTCCGTACCCAAAGGGTAAAAACGGGACCCTATTACTAAGACTCCGCTGTCCGTACATCTGTCTGTCACCAGGCTATATCTCATGAACCGTTATAGCTAGAAAGTTGAAATTTTCACAGATGATGTATTTCTGTTGCCGCTATAACTACAAATACTAAAAACAGAATAAAATAAATATTTAAGGGGGGCTCCCATACAACAAAGCTGAATTTTTAGCCGTTTTTCGTTCGATTTTAATAATGGTATCAGGTAGATGCTTGAAATTTTCACAGAATATTAAGTTGTATATTTACTTCAATAATAAATAATTAAATCAAATTAAAATTTAAGGGGGCATCCCATACAGTACGGGAACCTTGGTGCGCGAGTCCGACTCGTATTTGGCCGATTATTATTTCTTATAGGTTTGCGTTTGACTACATACTGCCTGATGTTAAGCAGATATGCGGTGGTGTAGCACGCTTACCTAGAAGATACTTATTTAGTCGGGATTTGAAGACAACATACCTACGTTGTACTTCATTGTTATAATCATCATCTACAGAACCCAATCACATGCTGTTAACAATTTATTTAGCAATAGCAACGCAAAACCAGAATGAAGTTCATATTATGTGTTACCACTAGTCTACTGGGGCTCTAAAGTGATACCCGGAACCATAGGATAATAACGCCTTCCTACTAAAGTTTCACTTGTGGCCCACTTAATAAGCAAGTTTATGCAGGACTAGATTTTGCCCGCGGCTTTACCTGCGTGATATTTTAATTTTTGTGCCATCCCATAGGAATATTTTATTTTTTCGGGAATTAAAGTAGCCTATGTCACTCTCCGTCTTTCAAAGTTATTTTTTTGACATTTCTTGAAGCGCACGCTAGAATAGCTCGCAGATGGCAGAATTTTTCCTACTTACTTAACACTTATTGTTATAATATGGAAAATTTACGCAATATCTATATAATTTATAGCCTAGGTATGTGTTATTCTGATATGTAAGCTATATTATTGCAAAGTTTCATCTCAATCCGTTCAGTAGTTTTTGCGTAAAAAAGTAACAAACATCCATCCATCCATCCATCCATCCTTACAAACTTTCTTGTTTATATTATTAGTGGGATATTAGTAGGATGGCCAGCCCAGGCGTCAGAGTTTTAAAGCCGCCTGAAGGCCTCTAACATGGCTAAAACCATAAACATGTGGCCTCCTTGAAATATGAGGTTCACGTACCTCTTCCCATTACGGTATCTCGATACAGTTTTGTCCACTTTACTGGCCAAATGCGTATTGGCAGACTTTACATATCTGTAAATCATAGAAAAAATGCCAAATCGATGCTGTAAATTGACAAGAACTTTCAGATGTACGAATTAGGTAGTTTAATTTTTAGGGTTTCTTACCCAAAGGGTTAAAACGGGACCCTATTACTAAGACTCCGCTGTCCGTCCGTCTGTCTGTCTGTCTTCAGGCTGTTTCTCATGAACCGTAATAGCTAGAGAGTTGAAATTTTCACGGATGATGTATTTTGACTGCCGCTATGAAAACAGGTACTAAAACAGAATAATATAAGTAAATATTTTATTTAATATCTCATACAACAAAAGTGATTTTTTGCCGAGAGGCTCCCATTCGTTACGGAACCCTTCATGCGCGAGTCTAACTCGTATTTGGTCGATTTTTTCTACATATTCGTAGTTTGAACTAGTAGCGATTAACAATACGCTTACCTATAACTTGTAAAAGCAAAAGTGTGTGGGATTTAAAGCCAAGACTATGCATTGATCTCCGAGCCAGACCACTGTAATGTAAGCTTTCAGGCTTACCTTATCCATCTCAACGTCTCTCAAAAGTCCTGAGGTTTCCTAACAAAGTGGATGGCAATTATCACTGAGGCAGTTTGAAGCCGTGGTGGTCTAGTTGGTGTAATGCTGGCCTGTCATTCTTGAGGTAGTGGGTTCATTCCTGCGGGCTTAGCATAAGGACCATAAAATTATACTATCGACGTGTCAGAACGTGACAGAGTTATGATGAAGCATATATCTGTCACCTTTGCACACGACGATAAACTCGTGTCGTGGTCTTGTATGCTAAGCACACTGGTCACCCATCCGAAGACTGACCGAGCCGAACGTTGCTTAACTTTGGTGATCGCTGACAAACACAGCCTGGGAGGTAAACGCAAAAAAATGCAAGCATTTTCTTTCAACATTGGTATTAGGTAGGTAGGTACTTTTCATAAGTGCTAATGAAAGCAGCTGACTAACTCCAAGGTATCGATTTACACCACCATGGTAACCTGCTTTCGGCCGCGTATGCAACCAATGTTCGCAGCTAGTTGCGTACGAGAAGTTTTTCCTCTTCGTAGGCAACTAGTTGCCAAGGAAGAATATTTTTTCCGCATACGCAACCAACGACTTTTTTACATTACTAAGGTACTACACTACGTGCGATAGACTAAAACCGGTGATTCGTTTATATCTCCCAAGGCACTACTAAATTTAGCGGAAAAAAAAAATGAATACCTAAAAATCATATATTAGAAAATTCTACGATTTTTTTGCGCTTACCTCCTGGGCTATAAGGAACTAGTAAGAAACTGTTACCACGGCAACCAAACTGTTAAGAAACCCAACCTAATATCCCCCACAAATCATCGCCGAGCCCTAAATCCTGCGTCTGACAGTGACAAAGATATTTTAACGTTCGACTTTCATAGTTGTAATGTATTAGCGACCATTTGTAAGGGAAGTGTTCTCGAGGGGCCCCTCAATCAGGGCCTATGAATCGGGGCCCCGTATGAATCAAGAGGGCGGGGCCCGAATCAGTTTTATTGGTTGTATGAATTTGTTTTATGAGAGAAGTTTCAATGTCTTGGGGTCATTTACATAATTTCTGTAACGTTTCAATTGTAGCAATTTGCATAAAATATAATTTCTGTTACTTACATAAATAGTACTAATAACTGGTACCTACCTTTTTTTTTTTATAGCCAGGGGAAATCTTTTATAGATACCACCACACCTCGTGGGCAGGCGGGTGGTTATGTGGGAGTTCTGCCGACTGGACAGTATACCCACCAAAACCCCTGGGTGTTCCACCACTGAGCCTGCCACCCACCACCTGGGACCAACCAGCACTGGGCGTCAGACAGCACCCGTATCCGACAGCCCTGGTCCCGATGCAACGGGTCAATTAAAGTGGCCCCGCGCCTGCCACTACGGCTGCAGAGGATAGGGAGAACGGCCGTCGCAATACCGACACACTTCTTCCCCTGCAGCCCCACCGCCTCCGCCAACACGTTGGCGGCACCCGTTAGGGCCGCTGGCAGGACGGATAGGCAGCGGCCTTCTCGCCGCCCGTCCATCCCGTCGCCGCCCCCGCCTCGATGGGCTCGGCCGCGGCATCGCGACAAGCGCGACACCGCAGTCCACCTCAGTCGGCAAGCCGACCTACTGGCCAGCCTCCGCACGGGCCAGCCCCCCCGCCACGACAAGGCGGGAACCCACTCGGGGGGGAACTGGTACCTACCTAGTTTAAGATACGTACTGCTCTTTCAAGTAGGTATCTATAAGGAAATATATTGAACGACTAGCTTTTGCCCGCGGCTTCGCCCGCGTGATGTTTTGATTTTTGTGCTATAGGTACCACAGGAACCTTTAATTTTTTTCAGGGTAAAAAGTAGCCTATGTCACTTTCTGTCTTTAAAACTATGTTCATGCCAAAAATCGAATCAATCCGTTGCTCCGATGCTGCATGAAAGAGGAACGAACCAATAAACAAACAAATACACTCTCGGAATTACATATAATATTATACAGGGTAATTCCTATTCAATTAGCATTCTTTTAGGGGCTTACTCTGTTCACCAAAATTAACAACCATTGTTCAGCGACTTTTGTCAAAACTTTAAAAAAAAAATAGCTGTTCCATACATTTGGTCGCGGGTGAACGATATTTTTCTATGGAACAATAAAAGTCATAGAACAAAAGTTGTTAGTTTTGATGAACAGAATAAGCCCCTGAAAGAATGCTAATTGATTAGAAATAACCCTGTATAGTAAGGATAAGAATACAAAGGACCAGTTTATTCGAATTGAAACCAGTATTCAGCTGCAAAAATATGCAGATGTCTCTTATTATTATTATCTTATTAAAAAGTAGAAAAAGAGGAACACTTGATAGTTCAGCGTAGGATGTTCGACCAACAAAGTAAACCGACAATCTGGTCAAGACCCACAGCATCAACGATTTCAACTACTTACACGTATCAATACATACTTATTTATTTAACTGATGTTATTATATCATTATTCATGATCGGTATGTCAGCAATGGACGTCTATGATTAAAGTTTCTATCTTTCACATTTTACAATTTGGACCATTGGAGCAAGTATGTAACTAGACTTCTCAATTGCGTTTAGGATGTGAGAAACTGATGTTCTATAAATACTTAGATAAATACACATTGTTATGATTTCATCACAATATTTATACTCTAGATAATAGTAAAAATACTAATAGAAGTGATAGATAATAGTTCATAAATATGTTGCTTTACTTAAGCATCACATCAATAATTCAACAGCAGTTTCTGGCGCGAAAAAATTGTCTACCTACGATGTCTAGGCCGTGCGTCGTAGTCCGACAAAAACGTATACGCAAACAGAGACAAAAGATATTAGTTTCGTCCTGTTCCCACTTTCATAATTGCTCGTCTCGCCCTCTTACTTTTGTTATTATTATTATTTAGCGCCCTGTCTAGTTATTTACTTCACTATGTTTGGACCAGATATTTGTCAACAAACCTAATTAGACGAATACGCCTTACTTCGCTTCGCCTTTGCCACCAAATGAAACGATTCTCCATCGCTTCGTTAGCAGAACTAATAAATCCGAACTGATGCCAGACAGTTCCTGTTCTAAACAATCAGTGCGTTGAATTAACAAAGGATTGAGATTAATTAAAGCTTTGACAAAAGCTGGGAACTTGGTTACCGAAGTCACGGTAATGTTAACTAACAGTATTACATCTTCATACAAACGGTGGGATCGCGAATCACACATAAGCGCCTCGGAGTTGGTATACACTACTTACACAACGATAGGTATCTTCTAGGTAAGCGTGTTACTCCCTAGAACACATACAGCAAGACATTTTATTCAGTGCACAAATTTTTATCGCGCAATAGATATTATTAATAGAACATATTTCGCTCATAAAAAGATCAACTCTCTTTTCATCAATTTTTGTGTCAAACTAGCCCAAAAATAATTAAATTGCATGCACCTTACACTCCAGACAATAACTACTACCTAAAACGTATAGCTAGCTCTCTCAAGGTCAGTGCTACCGGTCAATGGCCCCTCACCGTAGGTAAATAGTTGGCGCGGCGTACAACTCGCCCCTCTTAGTTCTTAGTAGGTACGTCTCGCGACGCAGCCGTTTATATGTATACTTTCTCTTGAAGTTATTTCAATATTTTTGTACCAAAGTGAGTGAAAGTAAAATAGAGGTTTAATTGTTTGTTTATTATACTTTCCGTATGCAAAGTTTGTGCACTGGAAATAAAATCACCCTGTATATGCTTAACATCAAGCTGTATGTAGTCAAACGCAAACCTCTACGAAATAAAACAAAAACAACGGGTTGCACTCCGAGAGTGCCGGCAGAAGTGAAAACTTGCTCTCTCCGTCTTACGAATTTTCGGTCAGGTCACGTGTCTTGACGCGCGTTTACATTTTTTACCCATCCTAAAAAGTGCATAACGCCACATAAGAAGTTTCTCTTCAAAAAATCAACAACAGTCGCAGGGCCGCGCCGCAGTGACGAACATACGTGTTTGTTTGTATCAGTGAGCGTGCTTTTTACCTACCAGGCGGGCAACCCTAGCGCGTGATACGTACTGCGTGGTCACGTGGGGCTGTAGCTATTTACTTCAAGGACAGAGCCGAGTCGCAATACTGTTAGATACCATTACCGTGCCAAAGTTTGCGGCTCATAGGTTGGTATTATATATAGAAGACCAATGATATGATATCTCTGGGATACACTGAATGGACCTGATTACTTTAGTTTGACTTATAAGTAGTTGTTACAGTTATAGCGTGGAATATCGTTATGCACAAGAAGCGGAACGTAAGTCTAGGGCTGAGGGTAATGTGGAGGGGATGGCAGCGCATGGTGACCGCCATAATAACTCATGCGCAGCCATCCCCTCCACACTTCGCTCAGCGCTAGACTTTTTTGCCGCGACCTGTACGTACTTTGTTATAGTCGAGAACTTTTTCTTTTTTTTTTCTTACTTTCCTCGGACTTGATCGGAGGCTTTGTTTATTTTAAAGTTTAAATTTTTAACCAGAATACAAATTTACATAATATATATGATATAAAGTTTACTAATTTCGTATCTATTTTGACGCAGGTTTCCAAAAGACTATCCAAAAAACATAAATATTTCAAAAATTTCAAAAGACTTTCCAAACAACAAACATTTAAACTATTTCTTGTAAATATTTTTAACGGCAGTCGCACATACTTACTTATGGCTCATTAGAGCCATACGTTGTGCTCCTGTTTGTCTATACCCATATAGTCGAGTGCTTGTATAGATTTGTCTGTATTGAATATTAATTACGGGCTTGGATTCGTCTCGTGGAAGATATTTCCATTTAGGTATTACGCAAGGAGGTATTATAAGTATCTCCTATTTTTTCTTGCGTTCTGCAGATACCGGTTAGCACAGTTGGGTAGCTTTCGATTGGGTGAACGCAACCACTGGGCGCTGCCGTGTTTTGGATAAATAATATAATAACACGTTAACATTGGACATCATAAATTGTAGGCCTCGATTGTTTTTGCTATAAGAAAAGTTTGACAAAACACATTTGATATCTTAAAAATCATTGACGAATATCTGACTGACTGACGACGATTTTGAATGAATGAGTCATTAGAACTGACGACCTTCTCGTTGCGGCAGTAAGTAGTGTAGAAGGTCCCGTCCCTAGCTAGAAATAAATGTTGTAAACAACTAAGATGCAAAATATAATGTTACTGTTAGGTCTAAAAGTGTAAACAGAAACTATTTCCCAAAAGTGACAATTCAATTTGAAAAAGTAACACTCTTCCGTTTATTCTGCTCTCGAAACCCGTCAAAAAGGCCCAAATTAAATAGCAACTTTAATCACCATCATCACGGCGTGTTTACTTTAATAAGCGAAACGAAAAAAGCGAGCACAAAAAGCGGTAGCAAAATCGCAGCGCTTAACTAGAGCAATTTGCACATCGGGCAAAATTGCGTTTTCCCAATTACTGGGCGAAGGAGCGAGCAACACAGTTGTCCATGTGGGGCGCTCGGGAAATTGGCCTGATCTCGTCCCAAATCCGTCACAGAGTAGAGCAAGTACTAGCGTACAGATACGACACATTTTTGAACCCAATAATCCTTAATACCTAATGCAATATTATTAATTCGAAAGTGGGTTTGTTGGTTTGGTGGTTTATTAGTTTGTTTGTTACTCTTTTATACAGCAATAAAGTAACTGATAGACTTGATTTTTGGTATGGATGTAGTTCAAAAATCGGGGAGTGTCGTTAGTGAGCAATTTGCACATCGGGAAAAATTTCGTTTTCCCAATTATTGGGCGAAAAAGGGAGCAACACAGTTGTCCGTGTGGGGCGCTCGGGAAATTAGCCTGATCTCGTCCCATATCCGTCACAGAGTAGAGCAAGTAATAGCTTACAGATACGACACATTTTTGAACCCAATAATCCTTAATACCTAATACAACATTATTAGGTCGAAAGTGGGTTTGTTGGTTTGGTGGTTTATTGGTTTGTTTGTTACTATTTTATACCACAATAAAGTAACTGATAGACTTGATTTTTGGCATGAATGTAATGCAATTTGCACATCGAGATAAAATGCGTTTTTCCAATTATTGGGCAAACAAGGGAGCAACACAGTTGTCCATGTGGGGTGTTCGGGAAATTGGCCTGATCTCGTCCCAAATCCGTCACAGAGTAGAGCAAGTACTAGCGTACAGATGCGGCACGTTTTTGGTTGCAATAATCTTTACCTACTAATATAAATTCAAAAGTGGATTTGTTGGTTTGGTGGTTTATTTGTCATTCTATCACGCAGTAACAGAATAACGGATAGACTTGATTTTTGGTATGGATGTAGTTCAATAATCTAGGAGTGTCATTAGTGAGCAATTTGCACATCTAATTGCGTTTTCGGCTAATAATGTAAGTTAAAATTTTCAGAGGTCATCATTATTTATTAACAACTTCTACTTGATATCAAAAAATAATTAAACATTTAATTATTTTTTGATATCAAGTAGAAGTATTTTGGTATTAAAGTATTTTGGTTCCCGACAAATATGTTGCAATTTCGGGATTGATCCCATTATTTAAGACAAGTGTGAAGTACAAACTTTTCCATACAAAAATAGTAAGTTATTATCTACCTCTAAATATTATACAATTTGAGTGATTCTTTTTCCATGTAATCAGCACTTCAATAGCCAGGTTTATACGTCTTAGTTTTTATAGTTTTTAAATTACCTTAAAGTTATAGGTAAGCGAGATAATATAAGAGCTAATAATAGAAGAGCATATAGTCACATTTTTACGCAAATCTTTGGCTAAAAAGTAAACAGAACCTAAAACGTTTTTTTTTAAATAGGACATTCGGATGTGCAATATATTTTACTCGAGCCATTGACACCAAAAACCTAAAAACATTACATTTTGGTAACAGTTTATGGGTTGAAAAGAGTTTTCCTCCCGAAACGTAAATTTTATCAAAAATGTACAGATAATTATCTTGATGATAAACAGGAAACGCGGAAACGATGGTCACTTCACTCCTCCTTAATTTCCTAATATTTATGAATATATTATACCTACACCTAAAACTCAGATAGATTTCGGTAACGTTTAAATTGCTTTTTAAAAGTAATTTTTTTACAATATTAACTTATTTTAAAGGACATGCTCTTTTTTGTATGGGACTTTGGCTCAATCACGGGCTCTAAACTATAATAGGGAGAAAAATCAACTTAATTCGATGAGGCATAGTGTTTTTAATCGAACAGTCAATTAAACAGCAAACAATATCTTTGCTTTGCGTTATTGCCATATTAACCTCTATTAAAGTCATCCACCATGTTGTGGATCATGGATGTAAGAAAGGAGTCAATCGGCAACAAGATTCAAAATCTGCAGATTTAAATGTCACGGTTGTCCAAAAAAGTCATCGCCAGATCTGTCAGGTTTGTAATACATCAAAGTCCATTAGCGTAACCATGTCGTCAATAATAAGAATTGAATTGTCGCAAAGGCAAAGATATCACAATGCATTCGTACATTTAAAGCCGAATGAGATAAAACAATAGCAAACCGTAAACAGTATTACCAGTTTCTATTTTCTTAGTTCCCAGAAAAATGAGGCGAAATTCTCCAATAACAAATATAATGCATGTAGTTGTAGTAGGATGATTTGATACCTACATTGTATTTTCGCAATCACTAAGATTGAAAAATATTTTAGCTCATCTCAAAACAACTATGCGTGTTTTCGCGAAATTCCTTAGATATTCGCGACAAAACTATTTATCAAATCATACTACGACACTCATATTTAGCATGAAGATCCTTTATCATTTTAAAATAATAATGCCTATGATCGATGAAATAAGATAAAGAAATCCCTGCGTTTAAATTCAATTACCAATCGAGTTAAAATTCCCCGTGATTCAGGTGATTTCTCACAAAGCGGCAACGCTGAAATTAACTTTTTCATTCTCTAGGTACACTAGATGGCGGAAAATTCAAATCGTGGGTTGCCAGGCCTGCGATAATGATAAATGTTTTGCTTTTTTTCTAAAGCGTTTGGATTTTTTTCAGTATTTTTTCGTGATTCGTCATATTTTTGTCTATAAGATAAAAGCGAGCCAGGTATGGGCTAGGTTTGAGAACGTCACCTTTGTCAGTGTTAGACGTGTTAACACTAGTGAAGACGGTTTTAGACTTACTTAAGCTCTAACGAAACCTCTGCTTTATCTTTGCTGACACTGCGTTCAGGCTGTGGTGGCATGATATCGTGTGGGTAGATTAGATGCAACATCAACATGTAGGCTAGTTCAGGGAACGTAACGAGTCCCTACTCCCTTCACTTTAAAAGTAATATACTTATGCTTGTAAACAAGCAAACCATCACCCTGATAGTTCCGATTTGCTATTGTCATTAATCGATGTAGGTATTTAATTAATTTTCGCAAAACATGGCAAAACCGCCTTTCGATTGTAATACAAAATTCGAATATTTCGCTCGAATTGTTTACATTATTGTTGATTTATCAAAAACGGCTCAGCCGATTTCTGTAAAATAAATTTAAATGGGACCACCTTGAGTATACCTTTTCGAATTAAAAAATAATTTTTCCATTCGGTTCACAATTGGCAAAATTATCGATGTTCATCGTGTACAAAATTCTGATATTTCGCTCGAATTGCTCACTTTATTGTTGGTTTTTTCAAAAACGGCTTAGCCGATTTCTGTAAAATTTAAATGAGTCTACATCGGGAGTATACACTTTCGAAATTAAAAGATTTTTTTGTTTCAGTTCACAATTGGCGAAATTATCGATGAAAATACACAAAAAAATACATACACACGAACATAGAACCTCCTTCTTTTTGGAAGTCGGTTAAAAATATAGAACATACGAGAGACCCATCTATTCTTCATCCCGATCTCGCTTTAGTCCCGATTTTATTTAGGATCGACACACAATGTATTAAATGGCACATAATTTCTGGGGCGGCGTGATTTTGTTCGAGACGAGTTTTGTACGAAAGTTTTGATGAGAGATACAAGTACAAAAGTGCCTTTTTATTAGGGTTCCATACGTAAAAGGTAAAACGAGACCTGATTACTGAGCCTATATTGTCTATCTTTGGTTGCTCAATTTTGACAGACTGAACGTGTGTGCTATTTTTATTGTGGTCACTTTTACTTTTAAGTACATACCCTTTTAGCTATTATGTTAGGTTGTTTTTACAATCAACACAATTCGGATTTTTAGTATCGAAAACCAACTGAAAAAAAAATGGTCTCGATCGATGGTATTGACATTATTGACACAACACAGGTAATTGCCACGAAACCTGTAGGTACCAATAGTAGTATTTTTGTTGCATTTTTAGGGTTCCGAATCCAAAGGGTAAAAACGGGACCCTATTATTAAGACTTCGATGTCCGTCTGTCCGTATATCCGTCTGTCTGTCACCAGGCTGTATCTTATGAACCGTGATAGCTAGAACGTTGAAATTTTCTCAGATCATGTATTTCTGTTGCCGCTATAACAACAAATACTAAAAAACAAAAATGAATTAATATTAAAGGGGGGCTCCCATACAACAAACCTGAATTTTTAGCCGTTTTCGCTCCATTTTAATAACGGTGACAGGTAGATGCTTGAAATATTCACAGAATATTTAAATAAATAATATGTACTCCAAAAACACATAATTAATTTAAAATAAAATAAATACTTAAGGAGGGCTTGCATACAAAACATGTGATTTTTTTACTCGATATTAATAACGGTAACAGGAAGACGCTTAAAATATTCACAGAATATTAAGCTGTAAATTCCCTTCAAAGTAAATAATTAAATTAATATTAAATATATTAAGGGGGGCTTCTATACGGTACGGAACCCTTTGTGCGCGACTCAGGCTCGCACTTGGCCTATTATTTATATGTTAAGGCCTCAGCAAATGGTTTTTAAACCACACAACAGATCTAAGAAAAAAATAAGTAAGAAACGTCGGTATTCTACATATCTTCCTTATTCTCGTTTAATGAATGGCGAAACGTACGTACCTATCGTATATAAACGCCCTAAGATGTTTGCTGATTTGTCATCCATGCATCCAAGAGCTATAGGACGTCCACAACTGGACATAGGCCTCCCCTATAGATCTCCAATTGGACCGGTTGGTAGCGGCTTGCCATCCAGCACGATCCTGCGATCTTAGTATCATCCGTTCACCTTGTGGGTGGTGCTGATTTTTAATCGTCAACATTTTCAGCCTCTAAATAATTGCCCGCTGCTGAGTCTCCTGCTGATGCTGCTGAATAGTAACAATCAGTTTGCTATCATAAAAATCAGAAAATAAAACTTCAAACTACTAGAATGTAACTACTTGATTGAATTCACGAAGATACAGAAAACCTAAAAGAATCAGAAACTGATTCGTTCATTTTGAATTCTCGAGGAATTCAAAATGAACGAATCTAGTGGGCTGCAGTGTAGACCGAACCCTACTTGAACCACAGTGCAACTTGATACAGCTGTCTAACTATGGTATTGTACCACTAAAGAAAAAAAAAACAAGGCGGTGACAACAGTCTGAGGTCTGATGTGATTTATCGAGATATTCTGAAAGAGATGCATAGATTTACTTAGACACGAGTTAGACAGAGTAAATTTCAAAGATCTCAACGAAATGGACACATTTTGTGTAGGAAAACGTCTTCCAGTACATTTTTCGCTTAAACCACTGCAGAAAATAAAACAAAAATAATTAGACATAGATAATAAGAACAACACACTTACATATATATCAATATTATTAAGAGGAAAGATTTGATTGTTTGTTTGCATTGAATAGACTCCAAAACAACTGAACCGATTTGAAAAATTTTTTCACTGTTGGGAAGCTACACAATCTAAAATTAGGGAGGCTGCTAGTTGATAAACAAGGCCTTTACCATAATATGCATTAAAAAAAAGTAATACTCTCACTTATGATTCTTTTGAGCTCAATGTCGAGTTCATTGACAAAAAAAGGACTAACAAAGAACAACATAAGCACAAATTATATCACCCACCATGTAGACTACAACTAACGTGCGGTAATTGCTATATAATGTGCATTCGAAAATATAATAATATACCAAACGCTTTCAAAGAATTTCCTTTCGTTAAGTTCAAACACTGTTTGACTCAATGGCTGGCTGAGAAATGTTTTTATGAATTGAATCAATTTTTTAATGTAAATTCCAATAGAAATATATATGTGAAATCTTAATGTAATCGTGACAAATGTCCTTGAATGAAAATTTTATTTTTATTTTTCTTTGACATAGTTACAATTATACACATCTGTGACATTTATAATAATTGAATTACTAATGACATTTATGCACTAATTTTAAATATTCAATGACATTTGACAAAATCAATTCAAATAATCATATCCTATGTGTTTGAACCTATGTATATAATAAATCTGTTTGTTGCACGCCCGTAATGGGTAAGCTGTAAGGACGTTTTAGTTTTAAGATCTTGCTTACTCAGTTTTATGCAATAAAGAAATTCTGATTCTGATTCTGATTCTGACAATAGCCATACTTTTAAGCTCAATCCTAGTTCGGTTCAGCTAAGTTAGTCAGCTTTTTACATGACAGATCAAATACAACACTGTACTTAGTATTTTAACTGTGACTAGTACCTACAACATCCCCCCCCCTACCCCCCTAAACGCTCCCACTCCCCCTCACCCACTCGCAGAAACTTAATCTTACTAGTTTACACCAGATAAAACTTTGTGTATGGCAGCGCGCGCCCTCTACAAGTATTCTTAGAACTTCTGCTGATTTAATTTCGCTATGGCAAAAGCTGCGGGTGCAAGTTGTCGGGCAAGATACTGGAGAAAAATACCCCGGAGATTATAGAAGAATAATTTGAATCAAGTAACTTAGTTAAGCATTTTAAAAACTACCTACTTTTTCTTCAGCTTTTCTTTTTCAGCGAATATACTAGAAATTCGGTTTTTGGCATGATAACGTTTTCGACCGACAAACCACCGGAGGAGGTACTCAATTCGACGCGTATACATATATATTTATGTTTAACCATGCATAACTCTTTTCATAGTTGTCCGATTTCAATAATTATTTTTTATTGGAAAGAGTATATTGCGAAATTGGTCCCATTGAAATGTTATCGGAATCGGATGAGCCATTTTCGACAAATCAACAAAAATGTGAAAAATGCTACATCGATCTGGGCGAAATATTTTCGAATTCTGTACACCGGTGAAGACGGTGATTTTTTGTAAAAAATAATTTTATAAATCGATGATCGCCAGCTGCACGCGCGAAAAAGAAAGCATGCTTCATTGTCACGTTATGCCTTAGCCGGGCACGCAAGCCAGATTGCGGAACAAGCCGTTTATTGCCCGTGGTCCTACCAAATGTACCTAGTAGAACCAAGGGCAAGATTTTTTTGCCCGTAATCCTACTAGAGTGCTTGGTAAGACTACGGGCAAAAATTTCGTGCCCATGGTCCCACTAATATTGCAGTGCCATATTTTCAGGGTTTTAGCCCTATTTTATCCGTAATTGATTAGAGAGGCCTAAGCATACGGCTTGGCTTGTGACGCATAGAAGGTTATCTCGCAACCTACCTCCGATACACAAGTAAGATTCACTGAGCTCTGTAATTTTGGAGCTATTGTATCCAAATTAGTAATAATTAATTTTACAAAGTAATTGTCACAATAGACGATATATTAATAGGCATAATATGATTGTGTACTAATTATCACGTCATAGACATTATGTGATATTAATTACCTACCACAGTCCAATTAACGATAATGTTTTATAATTAAATTATATGACATACTCATATCAATCAGCATAAATTAAGTGTACCGTATATATGTAGGGTTTTCAATACTCGTCGAGAATTTCCTGAACCTATTAGAGCCGCCGGCCAACCAGACTTTTTAAAATAAATAAAAGCGGAAACGAGCTGTGGTTGGTTATTGCAAGGAATTGACGTGGGGAGGCTACGAAGGAAGCATGCCAAGGTTCTTCGGGGATTCTCTCGTGAATCGATAACTGGATCGGACGGAAGCATATCTGTAGAAGCACACCTGTACGATATAAGAAGAGAGAAGATAAAATTGTCAAGCAACATGGCTGTTTTTAAGGTTCCGTACCCGAAGGGTAAAAACGGGACCCTATTACTAAGACTCCGCTGTCCATCTGTCTGTCTCCAAGCTGTATCTCATGAACCGCTACAGCCAGAAAGCTGAAATTTTCACAGATGATGTATTTCTGTTGCCACTATAGCAATAAATACTAAAAAAAGAATAAAATAAATATTTAAGGGGAGCTCTCATACAACAAACGTGATTTTTAGGAGTTTTTTTGCTCGCTTTTAATAATGGCAATAGGAATTGGAATTAAGAGGGCTCCAACATGTTACGGAACCCTTCGTGCGCGAGTCCGACTCGCACTTGGCCGATTTTTTATCCTAGCGATCGGTCACCCAACATACATAATCCAGTTTTTTTGTTTATATTTTATTTCCAGAATCAATGTACTACTAAGCGGAGAGAAGGTGATTCAGACTCTCTTTGTGAACAACTTTTACTCTGGAGCTAACCCGGAATAAAAAAAAAACCGACCATAAACCGATCCAGGGTTCTGTAGCTGCAATGAAACGCGAATAACCCTTGGTATTTTGTTTACGTGTGAATAAAAAAAAACCGTTGATTCCGAGTTGCAATTTTGTATGGAATAGCTTATTTTATTCTAGAATTCCGGGTTGGCCTCACAGCAAAAGTTGTTCGCTATAAAAATACACATGTGGGTAGGTACAGTTGTGAGTCAATTATAAACATGAAAACTAGAAGTAATGAACTTGCCGCGGTAATATTTACGCGCATAGGTAAGTACGTACTGCGTTATGGGTACCTACTATTCATATTATTCGTTACATACAAAGGTAATTTCAGTACGAATTATTAGAAACTACAAACTTACAACTCACATACAATCCAGTAGACAACGTATCAAGTAGAAAATACACAATATTATAAATGGTAACGTAGGTCGGACCTGTTAAATTATTATAATTTTACAACTTAGATAATCACCCACCGGTTAGTTGTAAGCGCATTACCTACAACCCGGTCAGAATATCTGTGCACCTCGCTGGAATGCGTCGCCTCTCCCGCTTCCCCTGTCACCTCTCCGCGCACTCCCCGGTGCGACAGTACGGTTAGCATCTTCGTTACCGATACACGTCCCGATAATAATTTACGTCCGGACGGTATACTAGACGTCCGGTAATGTATATACGTCCTGATAATTCGATATGACGTCACGAAGTCAGGTGCAATATATTGTGACCGGGTTGTATGTTTGAAAGTCAAACCTAGAATAGTAGCACAATTTAATTTTTATACATTTGTGCATCGTACTAATAGCATTGTTTCCACTAAACGGACAGTCCTCGCTAATCGTGTGACGGCTGGCTACGAACCCATTACATATTTGAGTTAATTAACACAAAGAAACTTCGCGTAACATAATTTTATTAATATGGCTTTAACTAAGTACTACCAAATTACTACCAAGTACTACCAAATAGGCGAAAACAAACATTATATTTTAAATTTTAGATTGACTTATAATGTAACACTATAATATATTTATCAACATTTTTCTCAATAACAAATTGTAGGCAGCATACATTCACTTTACAAACACACAGGTATAGCTTGCTATACATAGCATACTTATAGCTTGATGCTGTTTTTTGCAATCTAAATTTACAAAATCGACTTTTATTGTCACCCTTAGACTTACAATACGAGTTTTATAGTCGCAAATGAATACAAAAATGAGCGCTATTTTACACATTTCTTCTTTGCGGAAGCACAATCATATTTGTTGATGAGCTAGTGACCATTATCACTGGACGTTATACCTATTATATTTCACCACTACATTTTGTTCCCGCCGTCGGGTTAAATACTATTACGTTTACAGTATCATTATTACTACTTCCATTGAAGCAAGTAGATTTATTGGATAATTTTCTTCCAGGTGATTCTTGTGGGTGATCATAATCACTTCACTTCTTGTGTCATAGTCTGCATGTCGATGTGGCGCTCGGTCGGCCGATGTTTCCTCCCGCACCGCCAGCGCGACGCGGCTGAACGCTGAACGCGCCGGCGCCAACGCTTGCGGCTCGCCCAGCTCCCTCCGGCCGCGCCTGGTGGAGCGGCTCGGCCGCCATAGCTGCATTCACCTTCCTCTGAATTATGCACTTTCTTAAAGGTGCGACGAGCACCACTGTTTGCACGTGACCGTACTCACTGTATATCCAAGTTCCCGTGTTTCATCCTTAATCCTAGCACGGCGCTGCACGCACCCGCCTATCGTGTGCGGCACGTCAGCCCCCCGTGCTCGTTACCGCCCGCAGTGGAGCGGCTCGGCCTCCGAGGCCTTGCCCATGAATGTCGCCGCTCCGCAGCCTGCACTCGCCCCGTCATGAGCGACGTGCCGCCGCCCAGGAGAGCGCGACCATCCTTCCATCCTCTCTGAAGAGCCACGACCCGATGTCGTCCATCTTCCTCTAGGATGTCCTTTGAGGTTCACGTTCCACGCGTCGAATGTACGAGTAATTTTAGCGAATTATCTAATTCCAGTTTGGAATTTTATCTACGTACATTACACAGTCACAATAAATACTAAAAAACGTTTTTTTCGCGATTTGCCTCGTCGCCAGTAGTATATTTGGGTAAATATCGGCGGAGCGGCAAAGGAAACAGAGGTCGGTGACACAACTGGTTTATTTCACGATTTTTCTAACTACCCTACATAACACATAGTGCATAGGATTACCTACATTTGACACATATACCACAATAATGATGGTCCGTATCGCCCCCTTTCGGATTAGCACAACGAATATGAATATCCCTGCATACCTACAGTACACTTAATTTATGTTACAAGCTTTTAGTTGGTTTCACCTGTCCCGTTGTATGTAATCAAATCTTGCAAGTTAAATTTGACCCACTTCCCGGTTACCGATTGAGCAGAAATTTTGCATTCGTGTGTAAATTGCATGACAATGCAATATTAAAATTCTTGTTTTGAATAAATATTTAGTGTATTTCCGCTCTGTCGTAGTCATATAAGTTAAGGGTACTATTCAAAATCCAAATTAAATCACAAACAAAATTAGTAATTAATCATCAAACTGTATCATGGTTCGACTATGGTTAGGTCAGGTTAGACAAGTTAGGCTTAGGTATGTTTACAAAATATGAATGAACCTGAAACAAATTTTTTTTTTAATTAATCCGTTTAAAATAATAAAAAATAATTAAACCTGTAACAAAAATAGTGATTAGTAATCTATTTAAAAAATGTAGTAAACCTGAAAATAATATTTAATTAATATGTTAAAATTACAAATATAATTTATTTATAAAAAAATGGTATAAAATAATTGAAAAAATACTTAGTCAATAAATAGCACCCCTATTCTTACTGTACTCTATTCGACACGTGTTTCGCCTCTAAACGAGGCATCTTCAGGACGTGTTGACTCTTCGAGCTCACTCGCAAGAATGACGGCTCTCCGCGCCGGCGCTTCTTATATACTCGTCGTGACGCACCGAAGTAAAGGCGATGTGACGGTAGTTTGATCGTTCAGCAACTCGTTGTGTGTGTTTTGATGTTTCATTATTTCTAAATGCTCCAAAACATTTAAGCGAAAACCTTTTTCACATACATGTAGAATTTCAAAAGTGTTGTTGTTATCCAAATCGTGTCCAGTTTCTAATAAATGTTTCGCAAAATTCGACTTCTCTGGGTGATTGTTTCTAGATGCAGCTAAGTGTTCTTTGTAGCGGGTTTGAAAACTCCTTCCAGTTTGTCCCACATAAACTGCGTTACATGTGTCGCAGGTTAACTTGTATACCCCCGATTTCTTGCTTTTTTCTAAGGAGTCTTTCCCATTGCACATTCGTCTCATGTTGTGATTTGTTCGAAATGCCACATGTACATCATTTCTCCGCAGTATTTTTGCAATTTTTTCTGACGTAGTCCCTAAATATGTCAAACTACCCACATATTTATTTACTCTCACAGGTGGGCAGGAGTATAACATAGATCTTGCTATGTTTCTATTCTTATCTCTGACTAAATTGTTTATCATTTTCTTGCTGTACCCATTTGTCACTGCTATTTGATATATTGTGTTGAGTTCCTTGTTGTAGGCTTCTGGAGATAATGGGACTGTCATTAATCTATGTACATAGCTTCTAAACGCAGCCAATTTGTGCTGCATGGGGTGATTTGAAGACTCTGGGATTGCTATATCTGTGTGTGTGGGTTTGCGATAAATTTGGAAGTCCAGTTTGTTCTCTTTTCTCGTAATAGTTAGATCTAGAAAATTCAGTGACTTGTTATCCTCCTTTTCTGTCTTGAACCTTATCTTTGGGTGTATATGGTTGATTCTATCCATATATATGTCCAGTTGACGCTGCGTTCCAGTCCAACACAATATAATATCATCCACGTACCTGTAATAAAACAAGATATTAGGATTATTAACCATATGTGTACACTCAAACCTGTCCATGAAGTACTCTGCCATTAATGGGCTCAATGGTGACCCCATTGCAAGACCTTCTTTTTGTGTGTAGTACTGTCCCTCAAACTGGAAGTAGTTCTGTTCCATACATATTCTTGTTAACGTCATTATATCTTCTCTTTCTCCAGGATGTAAATGTCGTTTCTCTAAATGTTCATTCAAAATTTGTAATGATTCTTCACCCGGAACATTTGTAAATAAGCTTTCCACATCCAATGAAATCAGTTTACCATTTGATGGGATCTGTATATCTTTAATTTTTTCTATCAATTCCTTTGTATTTTTCAATCCATATTTCGGCTTAAATGATGATCTTTCCTTCAATAATCCATTCAAGTACTTAGCTAAATCATAGGCCGGGGCACCTATGTATGACACCACTGGTCTTATCGGCATATCTTCCTTATGTAGTTTTGGCAAGCCGTACAGCATTGGTGGGCGTGGGTTCATTGGCACAACATTCTTGAGTGCACGTGGTGACATGTAGTCGACGTTTTCAATAGCCCTCTTTAACTCTTGAGCGTATTTCTTTGTGGGGTCGGTACGTAATGGTTCAAAATCTTCTCCATGTATTACATTGTGCACTTTTTCTTTGTATTCTTGTTGTTCTAAAATTACAATAGTACTGCCTTTATCCGCTTTTGTCAAAATTAAATTGTGTTGATTTAAGCGGTCCTGCAAGGATCGCTGCAGCTGTATTTCTGGATTACTATTTGTCGGTAATCTGAGACTTTTCTTTATTTCGTTTGCTACTTGATGTTTCACTCCTACGTCTTGTTTTCCTCTAATACAGGCTATTTCTGTATCTACTGCCAGCTGTTGTAAAGTCGTCTTCGTGGTTCCTGGTTTGAAATTATATTTTAATCCCTTTTCTAGTAGTGCCATCTCTCTGTCGGGTATCAGACTCCTTAGAAAAAAGCAAGAAATCGGGGGTATACAAGTTAACCTGCGACACATGTAACGCAGTTTATGTGGGACAAACTGGAAGGAGTTTTCAAACCCGCTACAAAGAACACTTAGCTGCATCTAGAAACAATCACCCAGAGAAGTCGAATTTTGCGAAACATTTATTAGAAACTGGACACGATTTGGATAACAACAACACTTTTGAAATTCTACATGTATGTGAAAAAGGTTTTCGCTTAAATGTTTTGGAGCATTTAGAAATAATGAAACATCAAAACACACACAACGAGTTGCTGAACGATCAAACTACCGTCACATCGCCTTTACTTCGGTGCGTCACGACGAGTATATAAGAAGCGCCGGCGCGGAGAGCCGTCATTCTTGCGAGTGAGCTCGAAGAGTCAACACGTCCTGAAGATGCCTCGTTTAGAGGCGAAACACGTGTCGAATAGAGTACAGTAAGAATAGGGGTGCTATTTATTGACTAAGTATTTTTTCAATTATTTTATACCATTTTTTTATAAATAAATCATATTTGTAATTTTAACATATTAATTAAATATTATTTTCAGGTTTACTACATTTTTTAAATAGATTACTAATCACTATTTTTGTTACAGGTTTAATTATTTTTTATTATTTTAAACGGATTAATTAAAAAAAAAAATTGTTTCAGGTTCATTCATATTTTGTAAACATACCTAAGCCTAACTTGTCTAACCTGACCTAACCATAGTCGAACCATGATACAGTTTGATGATTAATTACTAATTTTGTTTGTGATTTAATTTGGATTTTGAATAGTACCCTTAACTTATATGACTACGACAGAGCGGAAATACACTAAATATTTATTCAAAACAAGAATTTGAAGATGAACTTCCGCAAAGTAACGCCTGATTCAATAAACTATCTTAAGACAGCAAGTACAGCTGAGCAGGCAAAGTTGTACATAAAGTTGACGAAGCTCCATAGATTGGCGGCCCAAAACGTTTGGTTTAATCAGCAATGTAAGCGACTCCAAGTCATACCAAAGTACATCAACATAAGAACAAGTTCACATACTCACGCCAGTGATGTAGCAATGAAAAAAGCGAAGGAATGTTGGCTGAACGAAGAATGTAAATACTGGTTTTCAGTGAGAGATAGTCTGAAACTACACCTGAAAATATTACATTCAGAATTAAGCTATCATCTACACAACATAGAATTTGATGCCCTAGATGGCAAGGCAAGAGATTTGGCATCAAAATTAGCCCATGAAAAGTACATTATACAATCCAGGAAGTTGGAACAATTAACAAGAATACAGAGACAACCCAATACAAATGCCAATACAGAGGTGGAACCAGCGCACATTTTTTATCCGCGGGTCAAAAATTTAAGTGATGTTCAGATACCCGACAGAGAGATGGCACTACTAGAAAAGGGATTAAAATATAATTTCAAACCAGGAACCACGAAGACGACTTTACAACAGCTGGCAGTAGATACAGAAATAGCCTGTATTAGAGGAAAACAAGACGTAGGAGTGAAACATCAAGTAGCAAACGAAATAAAGAAAAGTCTCAGATTACCGACAAATAGTAATCCAGAAATACAGCTGCAGCGATCCTTGCAGGACCGCTTAAATCAACACAATTTAATTTTGACAAAAGCGGATAAAGGCAGTACTATTGTAATTTTAGAACAACAAGAATACAAAGAAAAAGTGCACAATGTAATACATGGAGAAGATTTTGAACCATTACGTACCGACCCCACAAAGAAATACGCTCAAGAGTTAAAGAGGGCTATTGAAAACGTCGACTACATGTCACCACGTGCACTCAAGAATGTTGTGCCAATGAACCCACGCCCACCAATGCTGTACGGCTTGCCAAAACTACATAAGGAAGATATGCCGATAAGACCAGTGGTGTCATACATAGGTGCCCCGGCCTATGATTTAGCTAAGTACTTGAATGGATTATTGAAGGAAAGATCATCATTTAAGCCGAAATATGGATTGAAAAATACAAAGGAATTGATAGAAAAAATTAAAGATATACAGATCCCATCAAATGGTAAACTGATTTCATTGGATGTGGAAAGCTTATTTACAAATGTTCCGGGTGAAGAATCATTACAAATTTTGAATGAACATTTAGAGAAACGACATTTACATCCTGGAGAAAGAGAAGATATAATGACGTTAACAAGAATATGTATGGAACAGAACTACTTCCAGTTTGAGAGACAGTACTACACACAAAAAGAAGGTCTTGCAATGGGGTCACCATTGAGCCCATTAATGGCAGAGTACTTCATGGACAGGTTTGAGTGTACACATATGGTTAATAATCCTAATATCTTGTTTTATTACAGGTACGTGGATGATATTATATTGTGTTGGACTGGAACGCAGCGTCAACTGGACATATATATGGATAGAATCAACCATATACACCCAAAGATAAGGTTCAAGACAGAAAAGGAGGATAACAAGTCACTGAATTTTCTAGATCTAACTATTACGAGAAAAGAGAACAAACTGGACTTCCAAATTTATCGCAAACCCACACACACAGATATAGCAATCCCAGAGTCTTCAAATCACCCCATGCAGCACAAATTGGCTGCGTTTAGAAGCTATGTACATAGATTAATGACAGTCCCATTATCTCCAGAAGCCTACAACAAGGAACTCAACACAATATATCAAATAGCAGTGACAAATGGGTACAGCAAGAAAATGATAAACAATTTAGTCAGAGATAAGAATAGAAACATAGCAAGATCTATGTTATACTCCTGCCCACCTGTGAGAGTAAATAAATATGTGGGTAGTTTGACATATTTAGGGACTACGTCAGAAAAAATTGCAAAAATACTGCGGAGAAATGATGTACATGTGGCATTTCGAACAAATCACAACATGAGACGAATGTGCAATGGGAAAGACTCCTTAGAAAAAAGCAAGAAATCGGGGGTATACAAGTTAACCTGCGACACATGTAACGCAGTTTATGTGGGACAAACTGGAAGGAGTTTTCAAACCCGCTACAAAGAACACTTAGCTGCATCTAGAAACAATCACCCAGAGAAGTCGAATTTTGCGAAACATTTATTAGAAACTGGACACGATTTGGATAACAACAACACTTTTGAAATTCTACATGTATGTGAAAAAGGTTTTCGCTTAAATGTTTTGGAGCATTTAGAAATAATGAAACATCAAAACACACACAACGAGTTGCTGAACGATCAAACTACCGTCACATCGCCTTTACTTCGGTGCGTCACGACGAGTATATAAGAAGCGCCGGCGCGGAGAGCCGTCATTCTTGCGAGTGAGCTCGAAGAGTCAACACGTCCTGAAGATGCCTCGTTTAGAGGCGAAACACGTGTCGAATAGAGTACAGTAAGAATAGGGGTGCTATTTATTGACTAAGTATTTTTTCAATTATTTTATACCATTTTTTTATAAATAAATTATATTTGTAATTTTAACATATTAATTAAATATTATTTTCAGGTTTACTACATTTTTTAAATAGATTACTAATCACTATTTTTGTTACAGGTTTAATTATTTTTTATTATTTTAAACGGATTAATTAAAAAAAAAATTTGTTTCAGGTTCATTCATATTTTGTAAACATACCTAAGCCTAACTTGTCTAACCTGACCTAACCATAGTCGAACCATGATACAGTTTGATGATTAATTACTAATTTTGTTTGTGATTTAATTTGGATTTTGAATAGTACCCTTAACTTATATGACTACGACAGAGCGGAAATACACTAAATATTTATTCAAAACAAGAATTTGAAGATGAACTTCCGCAAAGTAACGCCTGATTCAATAAACTAATGCAATATTATGATAACATGGTACTGATCTGATGATGGAGCTGGAAATGACACAACCTTATTGAGTTTGGGTTCATTTGAATGGTCTTGGAGAGTAATTTGTCTTTCAATGGTAACCAAGGTCTGGTCATGGAAGGAACTCTGTAATGAAACGATGCAACCCTGTCGAGTTTTGGCTTTTTTGATTCGTCTTGGCGAGTACTTGTGCAGTGAAAGTTTAATATACTTAATGCTTGTTGATTGATCACCTCAATCAAAAAATCCATTATTACAAAAAAGCCTGTGTACCAACTTTTGTCTAAATTCTTAGATCAAATTTATCTGTAGTGGAGAATAAACATCCAGACAGATGTAACTAAAGTTGTCATGTCAAAACTGAGACGCTTTTCTCACTTCGTTCACTTCGGTCAGTAAAATGTGTACTTATTACAAATTATGACAACTAACCGCCTTACCACAAAAGATATAAACACACTTTAAACATAGTTTAAACGTGCAATTTGTATTGTTAAACATTGGCTAAAGCGTCCGTAAAACTTTTATCGTAAGACCGTACCTAAGTGTCTAGTGTGACACGTACCTAGATTGTTATAATTTATCACATTGCCATTAGTTTTTCCCGTTTACCGCGCGCTGACCCGTGTCAAGCTTATTTAACCCTTAATGGAGGTGATATAAAGGTGACAGTTGGGTGACAAGGTGACACGGCCTAGTCTGCAATCAACGCTAAGGCCTCTGATAAAAAATATCAAAAGATTGCTTAACTTCTTTCAATGGTTTTCATTTTTCGGGTTCCGTACCCAAATGGTAAAAACGGGACCCTATTACTAAGACTCCGCTGTCCGTCTGTCCGTCTGACGGTCTGTCCGTATATGTATGTCTGTCTCCAGGCTGTATCTCATAAACCGTTATAGCTAGAAAGCTGAAATTTTCACAGATTTTATATTTCTGTTGCCGCTATAACAACAAATACTATAAACAGAATAAAATTTATTTTTAGGAGGGCTCCCATACATAAAAAAGCCTAAAAAAGCTTGAAATAAAAAATAAGAACATATTAGATGCGACATTCCATCTACTCGTCTTTTTCATCTGCGCTTAGGCCTCTGGAAATCACTTTAGGATTACTAGCCCGAACACAAATTACCACGAAAAAAACTAAATTTAAGATACGCTAAAATTTATTTTATTATTTTTACGTGGACTGAAAGCTGAAAATGTGAGGATTATATTTAATATCGTGATAAATCCTCTCACGGTGTTATCGCGGATCATTTTTAGGGATTCGTAGAATAATGGTAAAAGAAACCCTATAAATTAAACAAGGTATTTACGCATGTTACAACAATTTTACTGATTTTTGAAGTATTTGACGTATACTACAGTTCAATAAATTATATACCTTATGCATTATGTTATATCTTAAAATAATATACTTAATGTCAAATCTGTACTACATATTTCTTATTCAATTTCTTCTTATTTTCTAATTCTAATGTTCAAAATAAAAGCAAAAACCTAAATAAATATGTACACAACAAAATACTGTTCCTTGAGTAGGAACTAGTTTCCAAAACACGGGTTCCCTACACCCAGTTTGGCAGCTAGAGCCTCCGAAAACTTGATGTGCTTTCGTAAATAAATACTTTTTGAATTTTTTTTTTTTTTTTTTTGAATAGGTATGCTTTAGGTAGTTTTTAGTTAAAATGATTGGAATTTTATGTTGTGTGGTTATTCCTTCCGCTTCGCACTTAGACGAATCTTCGTTTAAAATTAGTATTGTTTTAAATTATTTGAGCTATTTAATTTATTTAAATTGACATATTTCTATTTTTATTTGTCAGTATTTATTATTTTGACATTGACATTGTATTAATTGACATTATTTGACTTGATTACACAATAATTATTTAATGAATTTTTATTTTGAGTTTAATGGATTTAGAATATTATGTTGAAATATTATATTTATTTAATCTGAGCAACATGAAATGTACCTGACTTACCTAAATAATATAACGCATCATTGTTATGCGGTTAATAAATAATCTGACTTTAAATTAGAATCTTAAAAATTCATTACATAAAATGTTCTCGTCTTTAAAGTTGGTGTAAAAAGTCAGTTCAGCTCATTATATGTTAAACATGGCGGTTCATCGATAAAAATTGAAAAGCTAGCCAAGGAACAGCAACCGTGATACATATTCTCGATATCAGCCGTGGAATCAAATCTCGCAGAAAGGAAAATATATGAAAACAAAACAGATGTGAACAGAGGCAGCACAGAAATCATGGCTAATCATAATCAGAACTTTAACGTACTCGTACACTAATTACTGTGCACCATTGTTATTTTATAATGTTACTAGACGACCCGCCCCTGCTTCGCACAGGTGTATTATACATATAAACCTTCCTCTTGAATCACTCTATCCATTAAAAAAACCGCATCAAAATCCGTTGCGTAGTTTTAAAGATTTAAGCATACAGACAAACAGACAAAAATAGCGACTTTATTTTATACTATGTAAGGAAATAATAGTAGTTTATGCAACTGTCATATAATGAAGTCATCACTCGTTACTGTTATGAAACTCGCTGCGCTCGTTTCATAAACTCACACTCGTGTTTTAATACCCGTGTTATATGCAGTTGCACACACTACTTTATCTTCACTAATAAAAATAAAAAACATATTGCGAAACATTAAATTCACGCGTACGTGTATTGTCACAGTGAACTTGGCGCCATTAAAATCTAACCAATGAGAGCGCAGCTGCGCGCGCAGGGCCAATCAGGAGCGAGCGCGCGATGTTATAATGAGATTTTACGATATCGATGTGGATATTATAGCATCATGTGAAATTGCTTAAATTGAGTGTTTTGTTGTCTGCGCTATAACAGTAAGTAGTCATTATAAGTCAAGTATTGGAAACATAAGTAGAATGTTACAACATTAGTGTAGATAAAGAATATTATTTGAAATTGAATTGAATTGAATTAGACCTTTAGATCTTAGAAAGGAAGGAGTATGTAGAACATCAACATTTAAAACAGAAAAAATGCCAAATCGATGATGTAAGGCAATCCTCGGAGTCTGCAGAAAAGAAGAAATCTGACCAGAAAAAGTAGGAAGACTGATGACCTGTAGGATCGAAAAGTTTTTCGAGTGAACACCACACGGCAAGAGAAGCGAACTGACAATCTCAATAAAACTACAAGATTACTGTGGATGTGAACCACTTCCAAGCGGTCTTGTTTGAGATAGATAAGGCATAAGGGAAACCTATCTACAGCAGTGAATGTTCTATGGCTGATGGGTGGCTTTTCAGTTAAAGACGCTGGGCCAGCAAAGCGAATATGAAGCGTCTTTGAGTAGGTTTTTAAAAAATAAAGTAACATTCATTTCTAGTTCTTAATCAGCTCTAAAGTGAAAACCATACCCTTCCTTAGCACTCAAGTAACAATCTGTTTTTTTGACCTACGACACCGAGGAGGTACTCAATTCGACGCGTATGTATTTATTTTTTATTTACAACCACGCATAACTTTTTATATAGTGATCCGATTTTCATAATCCTTTTTTATTGGATGGAAAGAGTATACTTCGAAATTGGTCTTGTTTAAATTTTATCGAAATCGACGGAGTCATTTTTGATAAATCATCAATAATGCTACATCGATCCGTGCGAAATATTCGCGAATTCTGTACACGCTTGAAGTCGGTCATGCTATTTTTTGCGAAAAATAATTATTACTAATTGAAAAATAAATCCAAAAGTTCTTCGGTCATTCTCTTATTATGAAAGCCCGTGTCTCAGCGCTGCTCTCATAAATATGCGAAATCTTCGTATCGGCGCTCGCATAAAGGCCCCGTTCACGCTCCATAGCGTTTTCACTTATGCACTATGCATTTGTGGCGGACTCGACAACTTGACGCTCATAAATAACTAGAACTACAATTTTGTGATAAAATAAGACGAATGAATGAGTCATTAACACTACAGTCCGTTCACAGTTATGAAATTTAACGCTGTGTCTCTGTCTAGTCATTACTAACCATTAGAAGTTAGACAGAGACAGCAAAAAATGACAGCCGCGTATCAGTAAAATACTCGTAACTGTGAACGTTGAACGTTACACCTCGCGACACATATCTTTAACCGAATCTTCACAAGCCTATATCTCGACTTGCTCTTGACCGATTTGTTCCATCCTGTCTTCAATACTCTATACTAGGATAATAGTTTCAATCGGTTTCTTATACAGCCGTTTTAAATTAAAACAACATCAAAACTCTCAACGTCAGCAAAACGAAACCAAAACCATATATTATACTAGCTACAGAGAAATCAAAAGAATTGCTAATGCAAGAGGAAACCAGCTACTGCCACGGTAAGTAATGGTATCCATACAGTATTCAGTTTTTTATACAAACGGCCGCAATGCGAATCATACCTACGCGCTTCGGAGTTTGGTATACACTCGTTACAATAACAGTCGCAGATGAGCTGTAGTGACGAACGAACGTGTGGGTTTGTAATCAGTAAGAGTGCAATTTAGGGTAGACGCACCGGTTGTGGTCATCTTACCATTAGTGGCCACTTTGAATTTTAAGGATTAATCAGATAATTTTATGTTAAAACAATTTTTTAAAGAAATTTTCAAACATTTAGATTCACACAAACAATATTTATGGTATTACCTTGTTTATAATTATCATTAATGCAATAATTTTGACACCAAATGGCTACTACCGGTACAGGGGTCACAACCGGTACACCCACTATACCTACCAGACGGGCAGTCCTAGCGCGCGTTACGTACTGCGTGGCCACGTGGGGCTGTAGTTATTTATTTCAAGGACAGGGCCGTGTCACAATATTGTATAGATACCATTACCGCGCTACTGCAATCGCGATCGAAATCGCAAAGAAAACTGCAGTTACATTTGAATTTTTGTCGCTTTGCTATTCGTTTCAGATTGTTGGCATTGCGTTTACTCACAAAGTCGGTAGAGGCGAGTGGAATATGAAACGCTTTCCTCGTCTTTCGATGTTTGCCGCAATAGCCTTCTAAGCGGCTGCCGTGTCCGGTTTCGGCCTCTACACCCCAATGGCTGAACTATGGACTGAGGGCAGAGAATCTTTGGTTTCACTAGAATAGACGCAAATATCGAATCAAACTTTTATAAGCACTATGAATAATTGTAACTGACTTGCCTAATATAACGCAACTTTGTTATAAGGTTAATAAAGAATCTGAATCTGAATCTGAATCTTTAAACAGTCTTAGACAAAAAAGTCTATGATATCAGCTTTTAAACATAGACTTAATAAGTTAATACACAGAATACTTACCTACAGAACCTACATAATACTGGTATGAAATGGATGGATTCATGCAGGCCTGCATGAGTCCATCCATCCTGCATCTTTAAGGCTAAAAGCCTCCTAACAGTGCCTTCTATATTTATTTTTGAAGTGGCAAAATTTGTGAAATGCAATCCTTCCCTTTTTAATCCATTTGACAATACTGGCAGAAGAACACATACTCATTTACGACTTAACATGCCTAATGTGAGATTGGAATTATTTAGGAATAACTGCGTTAACATGGCACCTCTCATTTATAACTCCTTACCAAATGGAATTGTGGACTTGCCTTATTATAAATTTTGTAGAGAATTGAAACAGTGGTTAGCGAGCAATAGTTTTTATTCATTGAAAGAGTTTTTGGACAACGCATCTTGCCGCCTTCAAATTTATCATAAGAAATATTAAAAAAATTATTTTTTGTCGTTGTATTGTTAATTGTATAATTGAACAAATGTGTATATTTGCATACCTTGTATTAGGTTGTTTTTGGCAGTTAATGTTATATTTAAGACCTTTATTGTTACCCATTAACTTGCAAATAAAGAATTAAATTGAATTGAATACATAATTATCCCAAAAAAAACTTTTCTTGTTCTTGAAGAGTCTAGCCTAATTCAAATTACAGTACGGATTTACTATAGAACATTATTTTTTCCTTTAATTCTATACACTTTTCGTTGCGTATCCCATAATAATATGAATGTTAAGAATTAATAGAAACTTCTACTTATACAATGAAGTAACAACTAAAAACCTCATGACTATTTTCTCTTAGACTATTTTAGTATATTACCTACCATGAAAACATCCTTTCAACAAGATAATTTTACTAGAAGAATTTTCATATTTAAATAGAATCGTACTTTGGGAAAAAAATTGCTCTCACAATGAAGTAATGATTAAATATCTCTGAGCTACTCTGTCGAAAACTGGTGTAACAAGAAAACGTTCTTTCAATACGATAGTTTGACGGCGGGGTTCTAGTAGAGTAGGGTTACTTTGGCAGTTCCATTGCAATTTCGTTGTTTCGGAAAGTGGGTCCGGGTGTTTAGGAGCTGGACAAGAAATGTAACGGTATTAACTTAACGGAATGATAATGCGTAGAAACGTGACAATTCGGTAAACAAAAAAAAAACTTAGAATTTACGTTTTTACTTTTCAAGAAAAACCTAAAAAAATGTTACTACAGGGATAGCATAATTCTTGAACAAATGAATTGGTAAGATACTTTCAATAGCAAATAATTGTACTAAATATTTCATTACTGTTCATGAATACTAATGTATTTTTTATGCTTATTTATTAAATAACAACTTTTTAATACAGTCTACTATAAACAATTAGTCTGAATATGTAATATCGGTGAAAACGATCCCTGTGATTAAACACCAAAAATATTAAATGAAATTTAATTGATTTATAGACACGTTACCATTACCTAAACACATAGCTGTACAAAACACGTCATAATCATAACTACCTGTACAATACTCTTTTTGACCGAGCGTTAGCGAGGGTCTCTGAGTCTAATGGGACGAGCCGGCACTTGAGCTGTCAGATGTATGTTTGTATGTTTCTTTGTTCGACGATAACTCAAGTACCGCTCAGCTGATCTCCATGAAATTTAGCATACACGTAGTTTATATATATAGAATTTTTAAGTTCGAATATGAGCATCTTCTGTTCAGTGGTGTCGAAGATACCAGGACCGGTGGTAAAAATAGGCAAAACGGCGCCACTTTCTGCGGGAGTTGCGGAGTAAAATTACTGCACGCTCGAGTATTTTATTTAAAATTGTAAGAATAACCGCTCATGTTCACGCAAAATTTAGAGTAATATTTTGTTTGTAATTGTTCAGGCAAATTTCATGATAATATTTAATTTGTAATAATATTTATTTAATATCAAGCTAATTTTGGACGCCTAGCGCCACCTAGTGCTATCTAAGTGTAAACTTCACTTAGCGGTTGTTAGGGTTCCGTACCCAAAGGGAAAAACGGGACCCTATTACTAAGACTTCGATGTCCGTCTGTCTGTCTGTCACCGGGCTGTATCTCATGAACCATGATAGCTAGGCAGCTGAAATTTTCACAGATGATGTATTTCTGTTGCCGCTATAACTATAATAAATACTAAAAAGAGAATTAAATAAATATTTGAGGGGGGCTTCCATACAACAAACCTGAATTTTTAGACGTTTTTCGCTCTATATTAATAAAAGTAACAGGTAGATGCTTGAAATTTTCACAGAATACTTAGTTTTATATTCACTTCAATAGTAAATAATAAAATTAAAATAAAATAAATATTTAAGGGGGGCTCCCATACAGTACGGAACCCTCCGTGCACGAGTCCGACTCGTACTTGGCTGATTATTTTTGTAACTCTTTTCTCAGGTCAGGTGTCGCCACTTTGTATGAAATAAACTCATAGCTTGCTTTAGACCGATTCCGCGACTGTTCGGAATTAATTCATTCTCATCTCACGTCAGCACGGGTAACATGGCAAAGGGAACAAACAATTTTTTCCACTTTTAATGTCAGTTGTCATTGTCAATCCATACTTTACTTCCGCTTCGAGGGGATATAATGGCGGAAAGACAATTTGTCCCTTTGCCATGCTACCCGTGCAGGAGCGTTCAGATAGAGTAGGAGTTGTCGCAAACATTACTGTTCTATGAAGCCCGATATGCTATATTATGCGACATCTGCGAGTGTTAGATTCCATTCAGTATGACCAGTGTAGCATAATTCAAACATTGTAACAGAACAATAGCAATTTTAGGCAGAAACTTATATTTTAAATATTTCACCTAATGTAATCTATTTCATTCAAAATTGTTTAAATAATCGACCAAGTACGAGTACGACTCGCGCGCGAACGGTTCCGTACTGTACGAAACCCCCTCAATATTTACTTTATTTTAATTTAATTATTTATTGTTAAATTGAATATACAACTAAATATGCTGTGAACATTTCAAGCATTTACCAGTTACCATTATTAATATCGAGCGAGAAACGGCTAAAAATTCAGGTTTGTTGTATGGGAGCTCCCCTTAAATAAAAATTTTCAGCTTTCTAGCTATAACGGTTCATGAGATACAGCTTGGTGACAGGCAGACGGCGGAGTTGTGGATATGTGGTGGTGCGTCGGCGGTAGGTTGCGTCGTCGAATAACAACTCACTATACTAATATTACGTATTTATTGTCTCACAGTATTTATGATTTAAAATAGGAATAGCGCGAGGTCTAAGTCCGGGGCGGACTACTAGTTCGTATTTTACACTAGCAAAACAATAGGATCTAAGCACTACCTACAAACCAACACACAGATTACTAAATCCAATCGTCTACATTGAAAATAAATTATTACAAAAATATAACTCATTAAATACAAGCTTTTAAAAGATCCTGGATACCATGTAGCAGCAGAGTGCTAGCCAAGACAAGAAAAACGAACCCAAACACATCGGGTCTATCTTGTTTAGTACAGGAGTTCTTATCTTACCTTCCAACTCCATCATCAAATCAGTTTCATGGTACCATATTATTGCATTGTCACGCGATATACGTTGAGTGCAAAATTTCAGCTCAATCGGAATCCGGGAAGTTGGTCAAATTTCACTTGTAAGATTCCACCCGAACTTACATATATACATCCATTGAAAGTTAAATAAAAGCTTGTAAAAATCAAAATTCCTTTCACAATCAATTCAAAATTCACATCGCAACCAAATTGCCATAACAAACAAAATCATTCATTACAATCACCGAAACCTTTCGGTAATAAATTCGAAAAGTTTTGTGTAAAATGGCGTTTATCAAAGCTACCATTGTGCCAATTCAGTTTCCCGATCAGAAAAGGGCACAAACAATTTACTTAGAAGAGAATTTTCTTCATTACTTTTCGCGAGCAAAGTTAGTCGTCTTTATTCCTTTGAGAAAGTTCCTATCTAAATCTGCCCTGAGGGTCACTCTCAAAGGGTTGGTTACACTTAGAGAGCCTTGGATGAATTAACTGCGTGACTAGCTCTGAACAATTATGTCTATACATTTTTCAACTGACGAAACGGAGGAGGTTCTCAAGTCAATGTTAGTCCCATTAAAATTATTAGCTGTAAATACAGCTAGATAGAAAGGAATTATACTATTTACAGACCGCGGAAGGTCTAGAGATAATCCAAATGCTCAAATTCAGTTGGCAGCGCGCTTATGCTGACAGCATTACGCTGAATGACAATGTTTATACCTACGTTGCGCTATACACACGAACATTTACTGAACATAAACCGCCTTACCACAAAATATTTACACACGCTTTAAACACTGTTTAACCGTGCAATTTGTACTGTTAAATTGTGGTACCGTAAAACTTTTGTGGTAAGACGGAAAAGTTTTTAAAAAATGTAATAAAACATCAATCAAATGATTGTGTCCAGTGCCTTATTCGTCTGAGGAAGGCGAATTTTTGTCTCGCCTTTAGCTAAAAATCGTCCTCATTCGACCTCAGAGTCGATTTTTATGGAGGTCGGGTGTCTGCTATCTGCTAACAAGAATGGAGTCATCTGTCTAGCAGGACCTAGGCTTTTTAGCCATACATACTGTAAATAGTGTGGAACAGACGAAAAATGAGCGATGTATACTAGCCAGCTCATTTCGCTTTACTTCAAAATTAAATAATAAAGTAGGTAGCTCTGTAATCGGGCTTATTCTGTAAATAGTGTTGAATACAGACGAAAAATGAGCAATGAATACTAGCCAGCTCATTTCGTTTTACTTCAAAATAAAATAATAAAGTAGCCATTCTGAATGATACTTGTTTTATTGCGTTACATAATTATGTGTATCTGTATTATATGTCAGTGTATATGTTTATCTGTGAGTATAATAAAAGTACTATATTGACAGACAATCATATTATACCTACCTAACTCTTAAAGTCTTAAACAAATGTAAATGTACCTACTGCTTATTATTTCCGAAATGTTTTTAAAGATTTAAGAGGATTCAGGATCGACCAGTGTTTTCGCGTTTTCTGTAGAAGATCGAGAAAAATTGCGGTAAGTACATTTTTGATAAAATGTACGTTCTGGGAGAAAACTCTTTCACCCCTTAAATTAAATTACAACAAAATGTTATGTTTTTGGTGTCAATCGAATATCAGTAAGAAATATTGCACGTTCGTCCGTCTTATTTATTTTTTTCAAAAAAGTTTTTATCTCTGTTTATTTTTCAGCAAAGGCTTTGCGTAAAAATATAACTTTTAGCCGCAGGATTATTATTAAAATCAGGTTATTTAAAAATTGTATAAACTAAGACGTATAAACTTAGCTACTGAAATGCTTACATGAAATAAAAAAAACACTCAAATCGGATAATATTTAGAGGCCGATATCAGCTTATTCTTTTTGAATGGGCAAGTTGGCACTTCACAACTGCCTAAACACAACAATTTATAATTGTAAAATTCATAAAATCAAGTACCTATATTTAAGACCAAATTTTTTGACTGATTTTCTTTTTTGATACTAAGACACGCAACATAAAACGTCTGCCCAAGTTGGATAAATGATTAGATTTAAGCTGTTAACTGGATCACGATTTATTTATTTATAGACTGGGTGGTTAGCCCTGGTATCAGAATTCTTAAGCCGCCTGAAGGCCTCTGACATGGCTAAGCAGTATTCTGTAGAAGAAACCTTACGTACAGCGTTGGACCTCCGGTTCTAACACTGAGATGATGATACTAATGATATTTTCTATAATATACACAGCCAAAAAACAACAATTCACAGGAAAACGTGCCTAGAATACAGAGTGCAGAGTATCAATATCGTATATTCCACTCCATCAACCAAGACAAATTTCCATTCCCACTTGGAATGTAAATCTGCCCCGAGCTCTAATAATTTCAGATAGCTAAGACAAATCTGAAGGCACTAACTCCCCATACAACCGGCGAGTTAGGGAGTGCAATGTAAATCAATAGTATAATAGCTGGCAATAGGCACTGCGAACTATTGTAACTTCATGTTATCCGGTAAGCTTTAGTCTATTCGATAATGCTTCTGCCGTTGATAGTTTTATGGAAGCACCATTTGCTTCGCGCTAAGCCTTTCTTTATGGATATCAGAATTTGTTCATAATATGTAGGTCACTTTGAGAGAATTATGACTATTAACTAGGTAACTATAACTAAACTAGAAAAATATTTTTTTCATATTTTATTTTAACAAGTATTATATTTAAAAATAACTTGTTCTTAAAAAAAGCTTTTACTGAACAAGTACTCGCCAAAACGAATCAAACGAGCCGAAATTCGATAGGGTTGAATCGTTGAATGACCACCTTCCAGCTCCATAATCAAACCCTGGTTACCATTGAAAGACAAACTACTCGCCAAGACCATTCAATGAACACAAACTCGATGAGGTTGTGTGAAAGTTCCTTTGGCCACCTTCCAGCTCAATCATCAGAACAGCAACATGACATCATAATATTGCATTGTCCCGCGATTTACACATGTACTTATGCAAAATTTCAGCTCAATCGGTAACCGGGAAGTGGATCAAATTTAACTTGCTAGATTTGATTAAAGAACGACAGACAACGGGACAGGTGAAAGTAAATAAAAAATAAATAGAGTAAGTGCCTACAACAAAATGCAATACTACTCTTTTAAGCTAAAATTGCATAAACTACTACTACATAAAAAGCAATTGGATCATCCACATGCAAGTCTCACATCGTCACATTCCTTGAAAGTCTAAAGAAAATCCTAATGCTCAAGCCCACTGCCAGTTGGCAGCGTGCCCAGCATGCTGGCAGTATTGCCTTACTGAATGGCATAAACATCGGTATTTTGTTCACGCGTCGCGTCCACCAGACTCTCAGAACGATTTTTGAAAATAAGATGAATTTCTGGCCTCTACGGACCCAATTGTTCAACTCCAAACGGCTCAAATGTGAACATACCGCAAGTAAAGCTGTAAATTTCAGCTTAAGAACAGAGTGTTCTGATTCTCTTTGCGTGCGGTATGCGAATCGTCGCTGATTCTGTAAGGCGTTATCTCAACAAATGTATCGATACAATGGAGCTATCCGATTCTATTCGATATTCTCCAAGTTAAGCGGTGTATCAAGTTAGTTGCGGCGCTGGCAGCCATATAGGTACTGCATTGGATTTCTCTTAGAAATGTTGCGGGAAATTTTATTTCCGATAAGAGATAAAATAATTATAACGTTTTTTTAATTATTAACTTAAGATTGCGCAATATACCTACTTTTTATATTACTGCTATTTCGAATTGATGAATAACATAAACCAGTCGCACAAAAACATTTGTTTTAAAGTTCATTGACTCTCAACAAAATGTATTAAACAACTGATTTATTTTCGCGATTTCACAATAATAATTGTTCCCATATTTAAAGTTGCTCTTACACGTTTTATAGTCCCCATCCTTTTCAAAGCAACATTATACATGTTTACGATTAGATAAGTGTCTGGATCCAAACAACCGATCAAAACTAAAATTGCGTAACGTCTTCTCGCATGACATACATCAGTGCCTCAAGTCGAAAGCACCGATTCGACAAGTGTTACTAATAACACAGTATAGTGATGACTTATGGCACAAAAACGTGGTCTCTCACTATATGCTTTATTAGTAAGCTCCATGTAGTTAATTTGTTCTATTTTTAATTTGTTGTATGTTGATAATTAGTGTGTTTTAAAATGAATTTTAATTTTTAAGAAATAATTATACAATTATAATTTATTAAAAGTATTTTTCTCGGACGTTTTCAAGAACATGTAATGTGTCTACGAAATAAAGAGAATTTGACTTTGACTTGACTAGCCTAACGAACTATAGAGAGGGCTATGCTCGAAGTCTCTCTGCGAGATCGAATCAGAAATGAGGGAATCCGCAGAAGAACCAAAGAAAGCGACATAGCCTAGCGGATTGCCAAATTGAAATGGTAGTGGACAGGACACACAGCACGGAGGTTTGATGACCAATGGGGTCGAAAATTTATCAAGTTGAGACAACATACCAGCTAGCGGAATGTAAGACGTCCATCCACAAGGTGGAGAGATGACCACATTAAGACAAACCAATCGGTCTTAATGGAGATATCTAGTGGAGGCCTATGTCCAGCAGTGGACGTTCTATGGCTGAAACGACGAAGTGTCAGGATTTTTTATCTTGTTTCATCTTTCCGGAACCCTCTTTTCAAAACTCAACACCTTCCTGTTTTAAAACGGAAAATAATAAGAAGAAACGTTGCATACTACACAAGATGCATTTTACTGAAAGAAAATGTCTGAAAGAGAGCTGAGCAGAGCGTTCCCGGCACTTACCGACACGTCTCAAGGAGGGGTGAGTATTTATTTTTATTCACTTGCCAATGTAAAGGGGTTTCTGCAATTTCTTAAAGTGTAAACTAAATATGCAGCTCTGTAGCTAATGGTTACGACAGCGTTTATTTGCATCCTACTTATATTTTAAACGCGAAAGTTTGTATGTATGGATGTTTGTTCCGCTTTAACTCAAAAACTACCGAACTGATTGAGATGAAACTTTGCAGTAGTAATGACGAGTTATATCAGAATGAAACATATGCTATAATTTATAAACATATTACGTGAAACGAATTTCGCCGGGTCAGCTAGTCTCGATGGGATTTTTAGGTTTAATGCAAATAACACTTAATAAATAAATAAATAATAAATAAATATAAGGGGACATCTTACACACGGCCTCTGACCCCAAACTAAGCAGAGCTTGTGATATGGCTGCCAGAGACTGATATACTACATAAACATATTTTAAATACATACTTATATAGATAGAATGCCTAAATAACACCCAGACACAGAGCAAACACCTATGTTCATCACACAAATGTTTGCCCTGGGTGGGGATCGAACCCACGCCTCTTTGACCCAAAAGTTAGGGTCACTAACCACTGAGCCACCGAGGCAGTCAATAACTAGAATATAGACTTAGAATAATTATTTATCGCAAAAAATGGCACCACCGACTTCCACCGTGTACAGAATTCGAATAGTTTGTGACATCCATGTTCATTATTGTTGATTAATCAAAAACGGCTCAGCCGATTTCGATAAAATTCTAAAAGGACCTCGGGAGTATTTACTATCGAAATAAAAGAGATTTTTTTCAAATCAGTTTTACAATTGACGAAAATATCGATAAACATACCGAAAAAATACTAACAGACGAACATAGTACCTTCTCGTTTTTAGAAGCGAGAATTAAAGTTGTTATTTTTCTAAAAATCAGATTGTAGTTAAAAAAAATGTTATGTTAAAGTGGCTTAATTGACTAATCAAAACAATTCAGGAATAATATATTATGGAACTAGCGACCCGCCCTGGCTTCGCACAGGTGTATTATACATATAAACCTTCCTCTTGAGTCACTTTAATCTATTTAAAAAAAAACCGCATCAAAATCCGTTGCGTAGTTTTAAAGATATACCTAAGCATACATGGGGACAGCGGAAGCGACTTTGTTTTATACTATGTAGTGATGTAACATTAGTACTCGTCATATTAGTAATATTAGTATTTATTTAGCAGATAAAAAAAATCGCATAACCTTATTTTATCTCATTTTTAAATGTGGAAGGTCGTCCGAAGATGCGGTAGAATTTTCTGTTCTAAAAATAATACGATTATACTAGCATACCTGCATGGCCAGCCAGTTAGCTGATATAATTAGGTATGTAAAGAAAGTAGTTAGCTATTCTGCTAACTTAAAAACTCTTTGAGATCATCTCTATCAAAAGCGATAAGGCACTTGTCACTTGGTGTACATCATCACTACATAGTATAAAACAAAGTCGCTTCCCGCTGTCTGTCCCCATGTATGCTTATATCTTTAAAACTACGCAACGAAAACGAATTTTGATGCGTTTTTTTTTAGGAGATAGAGTGATTCAAGAGGAAGGTTTATCTGTATAAAACATCTGTGCAAAGCCGGGGCGGGTCGGTAGTTAAAGATATTGTAATGTTATCCCTTTGATATCAATAGTTACGTTGTTTTTTTTTTTACCTAGAATTGAAATTCAGCATGGGAATTTTAACCCACGCTCTACAAGCGTGATAACAACACCCAAAAGAAATATTAACAGTACTTTTAAATTTACGAACATTTGAGTCCCCCTAATTGGACGTCCAGTGGAGTGGACGCTAACAGAGTTACGTCCATGACGCCGAGAAATTTTAATGTTGGACATTTTCAATAGCGCTGAAATGTACCGCATTTTAATAAAAAAAATCTTCATTCCTGAAATGTTATATTTTGTGCATTTTCTTTGAGAACTTTTATGAAAATTCTTAACTTTCATAGAACTAAAATTCGTTTTGAAATAAATTAAATGTATTTCCGCTCAGTTGTGTTGTTTATTATGACAGACAAATCATCATTATCATCCGCAGCCTTCTCTATTCCATTGCTGGGTATAGGCCTTTCTTTTACAGGCAAATATTTTGTCAAAATTGCTGATTTACTTTTGATAATTATTTATAGTAAAAAATCGCAACACCTACTTCTACCTTGTACAGAATTCGAATAAATTGAACGAATCGATGTGACATTCATGTTCATTTTTGTTGATTTATCAAAAACGGCACAGCCGATTTCGATAATAATTAAATGGGACCACCTCAGAAGTATATTCTTACAAAACTAAACAAGATTTATTAATTTTAAATAATTTTAAATCTGTTCACAATTGGTGAAAACATCGATGAAAATACACAAAAAAAAACATATGGACGAACATAGTACCTCTTCCTTTTTGGAATTCGGTAAAAATGGTAGACAGCCATTGCCGCAGCAAGCAAAGTAAATTAATTTCACTGAAATAATACTCCATATAAAATTAAGTAATGTTTACATTGTCCATTGCATAATTTTATTGTTCGACTCAATGTTGGTTTCACATTAACACTTAATTCGCCAAACTATATGTATTTAAATATGAATGAACAAGTTCGTCCAATATTCCGCTGCGAATCAAACCGTGGTAATACGAATTTACGAGAACAGTGGAACACAAAACACCTAGGAAACAGTAGTCGAGTTTCATTCTATGTGCGCTCAAGCACACCTTAACTCACGATCACGATATCCTAACCTCTTACGTCTCATCAACGTTGAAAACATGTTCTATTTTGCCTAAATAGCGACGCCGCGCACTTCAACGAAAATCCTCGATGTTTTTTTGTTTAAAAAATGAGTATTTCCTGCCTCATCTACCATATTCTAATAGATAAAAACCTTATATTGAATAGCCAATTTACAAAATTGAAGAAAATGTTAAGATTTACGTATTTGAGAGCAAGTAAGGTACCTGACTGAAATTTGAGGATTTTGAGGTGTCTAAAAATTAGTCATTAGATGTACCTTCTAGCTGACTTAGACATTTAGGAAAGAGTATACATACTCAGAGTAAACCCTTTGATAAGATACTACAAAGGATGATCAATAAGTGTTATAGTTTTTGAGTATCTTAGTTATTTTGGCATACCCATAACGGTTTTTAATAAGATGGATGGATTAGCTTTCGACTCTACGTTTTCTTTGTTCTGCACTAGTTTATTTCTTCGGAGGTGTCAGTAAGCGATGTCTATGTGTGTGCTATCGATGATCGATCACAAATGGTACGAACCTTAAGTACTGCAGTATCGGTCTTTTGTGAGTCGGGGTACTGACCCAGAATGGAAATCGCATAACAAAACCACGTGGTACCCGAGCAAGGGGCGAGTGCGAGGATATGTAGCTCGTTTTAACCGGATATTTCGCTTCTACCGGATATTTAGTTTTACTAATTTGTCGACTTTAGTTGTATATGTAGAAAATCACACGTTTTGCTACATATACAATTATAATTATTATGTATTTCAAAATGCAGTAACTTAAGTTGGAGATTGTAAAACAATGAGACTGGATACAATAACAAAACAAGACAACAACTTGGGGACAATAAAAGGTTCAGACTCCAAACAAATTCGCGGTACGGCTTCTCTGATCTTCATTGATTGAACAAACGATACTTATATCAGCATCAGCATATATTGAAATGATAGTTTATTTAACTATGAATATATTTCAAATTCTAGACCAGACAGGATATCGACGTGTTCAAATTTTGCAAATTTTAAAAGTACATAGATAGCCTTTTTTTTATTACTCACAACTGTTCTGATATAAGAGGATAGATAGTACAGAAATCTGGTTTAAGATTCTTATTTCTAAAAATAAATATTCCTAACAGGGCAGTAAAAAAGTTGCAGTTAAACCAATTGCAGGTACCTGTAACCGCTAAATTCAACTGCCTAACCGCCCACAACTAAGCCACGTAAAGAATCACCGCTTGAAATACAAGTTCCGGCTGGTATCCGTAAATAACCGTAAATTATCCGGAACCCATCCCTGGGCGTATATTGGAAAAGTTCTGCCGTTGAGGCTGTAGTTGCTCCCGGCGTGCCCGCGTCCACTCTAGGGTACTTGTTTGATCCTAACTTTAGTTCAAATTTATTTTGCCATTATGTTATTAACAAATTAACACTTTGGCTTCACATATTCTTCTTGAATATTTTTTTTATTAAGTTTGATCCCAGCTAGGTGTCAGAGAGTGGTTTGTTTAAATTGCTGATCCACCTCAGGTTTCGTCGGTTGTCATGATCATATTATAAACCGCAGGACGTTTACTGCCAAAAACAGGTCTCCTCTATGTATTTCTAATAAAACTGGCTTGAATCCAGAAACGTACTTTACTGCGTTTGCCATATCAATATAAAAAAGTGAAAGTGGAGTCCCTACACGCGAAAGAAGTGAAACTTCGACGCATCAGTGCTTTAATACCCCCTCCATGGTAGCGTTAAACGTTTAACGCAACCTTGTTGGAAGTAGCATTAGAAATTTCACTTCAAAAATATGCCATTTAAATGACTTTCTAGTAGATACATAGTCTCCGATTAAGTACTTTTTAACGGATATGTGTTCTGTGTACAATATGCCCTGCCACGTCATAGTACATTATGATATAAGTACGGTCAGTTGAAAATTACAGCCGAGGCGATATTGCAAGCTATAAAGAAGCAGAAGCTGTAATTTTCAAAGCGCACGTATGTCATACGACGTTTCATAACATATTTGCGAGGAAATTAATAAAACTCTGACTTTGAGTGTAAGTCGTGCATCAGTCAAAGCATCGTGCGTTTTACATCACATTACCGCACAAGTGCTGTAATGTCTCTCACTCTCTTGAGTGAAAGTAGGAGAAACGAGACCACAGAATTCTGCAGTCGGTGGCGGTGTGCGTTTTACATTACAAAAAAGCACAAGTGCGTAATAATAATAATGCATTACGATATTGAAATTGGTGTAATTACAGCCACTTTACGAGCAAATATGTTATAAACTTTAATTTATTATTTCGCCTAGGCAAACGTAAATGCTTTTATCTACACTAATGTTGTAACATTCTACTTATGTTTCCAATACTTGACTTATAATGACTACTGTTATAGCGCAGACAACAAAACACTCAATTTAAGCAATTTCACATGATGTTATAATATCCACATCGATATCGTAAAATCTCATTATAACATCAATAAAACGCGACCAATTAACCTGGCGAGCCTTATGTCAAAATCCTCATACAAGTTGTATAAAATTTTGATATTAGGCTGGCTTTTGAAAACAGTTGGGTTATACGTGAAAACTTCGTCGAAACTACTAAACTTACATACACAAAACTCTTTGGTAATATCTTGTGCCAATGAAATAAAAAAAGAACAGCGCGTGCTCGCTCCTGTTTGGCCCTGCGCGCGCAGCTGCGCTCTCCTTGGTTAGATTTTAATGGCGGCAAGTTCACTGTGACAATACACGTACGCGTGAATTTAATGTTTCGCAATGTGTTTTTTTTTTATTTTTATTAGTGAAGATAAAGTAGTGTATGCAACTGCATATAACACGGGTATTAAAACACGAGTGTGAGTTTATGAAACGAGCGCAGCGAGTTTCATAATAGTAACTTCATTATATGACAGTTGCATAAACTACTATTCTTCTGCTCTCTACACTGTGTAACTCTACAAACTTTAGTAAAATAGCTCGAATATAATGGCACCACGATAATATTCACTGCACACAGTACTTTACTAGAGTCACCGGTAAACGGTAGAGTATGCGAGAGTTCGCTCAAGCGTCGCAATGTAGAGTTCGTAGCACATGCGCTTTGAAATATGATAGGAAAAGGCAACATGGAAGTTTTGAATCGCTCTGGCAAATGAAGCGAGGATAAAAGGAAATGTAGAGCTTTCGTAGAGACGAAGAGTGACGGGCTCTATATTTATCAAGATGATTTAATCATGAAGTTTATTTTTTAAAGAAGCATTTTCTTGATTTTTTGTGATTTATTCTTGACTTTCTATGGCTATAAGTAACTATAATCCGACGGCGGCAGCTGCCGCCCGCACCTCTCTCAGTTCCCTTTGTCGTCTACCCCCGCGCTCCTGTACCGCGCAGGCGAGGACTGACTTTAGCGGTCTTATTACGAAGATAAGGTTAATTTTGATGTATTAGTTGTTAGTTTTATAAAATCTATAATCGAACGTTTACAATATTTATGCTTATTGAAAGTTTTGGTGCTTCAAAGTGTTCAGCCAATTGTGAAGTGCCAACTTGTCCTTAGAAAAACAATAGGCTATTATGTATCTAGCTCGAAATTGTATCCGATTTAAGTGATTTTTTTGTCATGTAATCAACACTTCAAGCGCTAGGTGTATACGTATTATTTTTTACAGATTTTTTAATACCCTTAAAGTTATAAGTCTCTATAACGTCATATTTTTACGCAAAACTTCGACTGAAATGTACCTATACAGAAACTAAAAAAAGACGTATGGCACTCGGGGACTGCCGCGGTAAAGCTATTGCATAGCATTTTGTATCAACTTAATTTCGGAGCAGCTCGTCTCGATTCATGCGAGTTTCGTAGAGTCGTACAATACCTACGTCTAATCGCACACAACGCCGTGTCGAAGACTGCCGAACTGAAACGACGTTAGACGATGCACGGCCTTTAAGCCACACCTCCTTGCCCGTCGGAGTGGGGAGCGTGAGGTTTCTTCGTTACGGAATTTCTGGATCCGGTCCCCGCGCTCAAGGCCCGCGATAGAAGCTATGCAATAGCTTAAAAACTTTTCTAAAAAAATGTGACTTATTATTTCTTACTCAAGCTATTGACACCAAAACATTTTGTTACATTATAAGGGGTGAAAAGTTTTCTCCTGAAACATGATGTTATCAAAAATGTACCGCGATTTTTCTCGATTTTCTACTGTAAACGCGAATACACTGGTCGATTCCGAATCCTCCTATTAAGGTAAAGTACTATTTTACGTCTCAACATCATCATTATCTGTCGTAGGACGTTGACTGCTGGACATAGTTATCTTCTACAGGTTTTTAATAAGTTGAAATCGTTTGGCTTGCTTTTAGCGTATTCTTTCAGTCTTCATTAGATCATGTCACATGAATAAACTAAAATACTATTAAAAAAGTAAAGACCACTTATAAATTAAGCTTTCTAAAGCATCAACTTCTGGCAAATTATGTTATTTATAACTCAGTAATTTATTATGTCTCGATATTAACATCAACCATCTGTTTGGAAAGGGGTGGGCGTTTTAGGATTGAGCTAAAGAGCACCTGCCCACTCTTTCAAAGTTTTAATTTAGGTAAATGAATAATTAATTAGGTAATTGAACAGAGAAAATAATTACGTTTGTTCTTTTTTTAGGGTTCCGTACCCAAAGGGTAAAAACGGGACCCTATTACTAAGACTTCGATGTCCGTCTGTCCGTCTGTCTGTCTGTCTTTCTGTCACCGGGCTGTATCTCATGAACCGTGATAGCTAGGCAGCTGAAACTTTCACAGATGATCTATTTCTATTGCTGCTATAACAACAAATACTAAAAATAGAATAAAATAAATATTTAAGGGATTAAAATAATTTCCCATACAACAAACGTGATTTTAGCAGTTTTTTTGCTCCCTTTTAATAATGGCAAGAGGAATGGGGCTCCCATACGGTACGGAACCCTTCGTGCGCAAGTCCGACTCGTACTTGGCTGATTTTATTAAGGTTGGACTGTTACAAAAAAGCCAATGAAATTTGAAATACATATGTATTTGTATATTATTTTGGAGGCAAGTTTTTAACTACATAGATACGCTTTTGACTGTATCTTGTCTGATGTTATGCTGAGATAGATTAGGTCTAAAATAAAGTTCGCTTACTTCGAAGATAGCTTTGGTTATCGTAGAAAACGTTAGAGCCATTTATGTCGCAAAAATCCCGATATTTCGGCACTTACAAGTCACAAGGGAATCAAAACCTATAGGGTACTTCCGCTTGACCTATATCTATGAAATAGGTATATAGCATCGTGAGGTAGAGATCACATATATCATCATATAGAGGTCACACATAGGAATAAATCTGAAAACTGTATGTTTTTCATTTTAATCATAAAAAAAATTGGTCCTAAATGTAAGAAATGAGCTTCGAAATTTTAAAGTGAGTTAATAGTATAATGTGGGGTATCATATGAAAAAAAGAAATGACATGACTGTAGTTATCGAATTATGACGAGAAATGTAAAAAAAACCTTTTTGATCATTTTAAGGGACAACTAACTTCGTCTAGTTCACTCTCGCGTTAACAATTGATGACCAGCTTTGCCCTACAGTTACTAACCAAACTTATTCCGGTTTCGTATAATTTTTAGGATTTGAACGGAACCCACGGAACGTAATACCTACTACAAGAAAACTTTGCAAGGTTCTATAGTGTTTTACCGAATAATTTAATAATTGTAACATGTTGTTGATTATAATAAAAGGTTCGGTATAGCACAAAAATAAAAAAAATCACACATGCAAAGCCACTGGAAAAATCTAATAGATCCAAAAAAAATACAAATACAAAATAATTTATTGTTTAAAATACAAGTTACATAATTATTAAAGAAACCCTGCCTGCTGCTTTAGCGTTAACTGTGTTGCAGCAGTCAGTCTCTTCCCCAATTAGTGGGTACTTAAAACAATAAAGTAAGCAATAAACACAAAGGCATTATTACACTATTTATAGTAAATAAACACTGAATACATTGAACACTATTTATAGCAAATGAACACAAGGTTGTTAAATCTTTTTCAACATAGACCAAATACAATTTTCAGTTTAAACTAAGAAGTATGTTTGAGTGTGAACATGTATACATATGTATGTGCAATACACGAGATCTCATGAGAGTCAAGGTTTGCAGTGCTAATAAATAAGATCGATTGAAAGCAACATGCTTTCAGTGCATATTTATATTGTATCTTTGAGTGACTAGCAATAATTAATTTCTACAAGTACAATCAATTAATTTACAATGCAATCTTGTAGAATTGAACTAGCATACAAAGTATAGAGTTTGTTCGTAAATGAAAACAAGCTTATTTAATAAGATGTTTGCGAAACAAGTTGAAGTAATAACATCTGGTTCCGCCCTTACCACGCTTCCTTCCAGGCACAATAGGAATTGTACTCAGTACAGTGCTTGTACATTGAGATGACTCGTTCTTGTATAAGTATATTTGTCTCCCGTGCCCATTGCTAAGTCATGTTAGTTGTCTATGATGACTTAGTGCCTTAGTGGTGGGCACCGAACACCATGAAGAACTCCAGCTAAGAACAATTACCGTCAAGCTCAGCTTAGTGCGTCCACCGAAATAAACGCGTGGCGTCACACTTCATGTTACGCTGTGTATGCAACTATGCATACGGACGATTGGGGCACGGTAATGATATCAAACAGTATTGGGACTCGACCCTGTCCTTGAAATATTTATACCTACAGCGCCACGTAGCCACGCAGAACGTCTCACGCGCTAGGGGCAGCCCTTCAGTATTTTAATTTCATCTACTTACTCTTTACCTACATGAGTTTCTTTCTTGTTTGAATCAAATTGTACCTATTATGATGTCCATCCATCCATCCATCAGCCGTAAGACGTCCACTGCTGGACATAGGCCTCCCCAATGGATTTCCAATAAGGCCGGTTGGAAGCGGCCTGCATCCAGCGCGTTCCTGCGAATCGTCTCGAGCGCAGGCTTGATGACTTCCAGCCTTCCGAACAAGCCGGCTTCCGAAAAGGCTTTAGCACCATGGACCACATCCATACGCTGCGGCAAGTTATACAGAAGACTGAAGAGTATAATTTGCCACTTTGCTTAGCGTTTGTGGACTATGAGAAAGCCTTTGATTCGGTCGAGACATGGGCTGTGCTTGAGTCTCTTCAGCGATGCCGTATTGACTATCGGTATATCGAAGTGATGAAGTGTTTGTATAATAACGCCACTATGTCGGTCCGAGTACAGGAAGAGAGCTCGAAGGCGATCCCTTTGAAAAGAGGCGTCAGACAGGGAGATGTGATATCTCCGAAACTGTTTACTGCCACTTTGGAGAACGCCTTTAAGCTCCTGGAATGGAAAGGATTTGGCATCAACATCAATGGCGAATACATCACTCACCTTCGGTTTGCCGACGATATCGTGGTCATGGCGAAATCGATGGAAGAGCTCAGCACGATGCTCGAAGGCCTCAATCGAGTTTCTCAACAGGTGGGTCTCAAAATGAACATGGATAAAACAAAAGTCATGTGTAATGCCCATGTCGTACCCACCCCAATATCTGTTGAGAGCTCGGTTCTTGAAGTTGTTGACTCGTACGTCTACCTGGGACAAGTAGTCCAGCTAGGTAAGTCCAACTTCAAGAAAGAGGTCAATCGCCGAATCCAACTCGGTTGGGCAGCCTTCGGAAAACTGCGTGACGTCTTTTCATCTGATATACCTCAGTGCCTCAAGACGAAAGTTTTCGATAGTTGTGTGTTGCCAGTGATGACATATGGAACTGAAACGTGGTCTTTTACTGTGGGCCTTATGAATAAGCTCAGGATAGCCCAACGTGCTATGGAGAGGGCTATGCTCGGCGTCTCTCTGCGAGATCGAATCAGAAATGAGGAGATCCGCAGACGAACCAAAGTTACCGACATAGCCCAGCGGATTAGCAAATTAAAGTGGCAATGGGCAGGGCACATAGTTCGGAGAACGGATGGCCGATGGGGCAGTAAAGTTCTCGAATGGAGACCACGGACCAGCAAGCGCAGCGTAGGACGTCCACCGACCAGGTGGACTGACGATATTATGATGTAATGTTATTATATTTATTACAACAAAGAAATCTGTTATGAATTAATTAAGTGTTCAATAAAAATACATAATATTGCGTTTTTGATGTTTTATGGTTCCGTAGTAAAACGAGGAACCATAAAAACGTAAATCGAACGCTTACTGGTTGCAAACCCTCACGTTCGTTCGTCACTACGGCCGCCGCGGCTGACTAGCATACCAAGAGCATACCCCGCTCCGAGGCGCGTAGGTATGATTCGCGTTCCGGCCGTTTGTCTGAAGACGGAATACTGTTAGATATCGTTACCTTGATTGGGGACTCCTGCGTCAAGCGCGGCTGGCGGCGGCGGCGGCCGTATTGTACGCGTTCAACTTCGCTATTTCGCTTCGCTTTTACTCGCGCTACGAGAGCGAGCGGGAGGAAACGCAAAGCCGAACGCCTAAACGCTTCGAGAATACGGGGGCCGCCCGTGAGCAAATAGGGCGAACTGAATGGAACGCAAATTTCCCTAGTAGGTATAACGTTTAGCTTATTCTATTTCTACGTGTGCCATATCCCGTTCCTGTCACTGTATCAAAATTACCCGAAGTTTCTTCGCCTCGTGAACAGGTCCGCATGAAATTGTGAAGTTCCACTCGAGATGCGACGGATGCATGCAGCTATTTCACGCTATTCCAGCTACTTTGAGAATTGAGGAAACCCTGGGAACTGTACGTTTTATCTCAGCTAGGTTAATTAGTAAACAGGCACAAAGCTAGTCTAGGTTAATTAGTGTACATGCACTATGTACATAGCTAGTTTTGGTGCTGTGGCAATATGGTAGTCCTCGGTAGTAAAAGCTTGCTAAGGCTAGCGAAATAACTTTACTCAAAATTCGAGCAAAGAATATTTCTAAGTTCATCTAAAAACATGTTTTTAGATGTAGGAGAGTACCGTTTTGAAAACCCGACTGATAGCCTTCTGCACGTAATCTGTATGCCATAGAGAAGGATTGGCCTTCGCTCCGCTTGACTTGCTTCTCAATTCTTCATCTATGCTGTTTGCATTGTATTTCTGTGCCATCGGAATCATATATTTCAAACATATGGACATTGATCTGGTTTGTACAAGCTTTTATTTAACTTGCAATGGATGTACCTATGTATGTAAGTTCGGGTGGAATCCTGCAAGTTAAATTTTACTAACTTCCCGGTTTCCGATTGAGCTGGAGTTTTACACGCAAATGTATATCACGTGACAATGCAATAATATGGTACCATGGAGCTGATTTTATGATTGAGTCGGAAGGCGGCCATAGGAACTCCTGTACTAAACAAGATATACCCGTCATGTTTGGACTCATTTTACTTGTCTGGGCTAGCAATCTGCAGTTACATGATATCCAGGATATCAAAAGCTTTTATTTTTAATAAGTTATACTTTTATAATAATTAATTAGCAAAATGTATACATTTGCATTTGAGGGTCCCAATTATTCAGCTTTACACTTATACTAATACCTACAAGAAGAAAATTAAGTTTATTGTCATAGCCGTACGTAATATAAACGTAGTTCATCTATTGTACCTACTTTTCCACTCCACTTCTACCGATTCTAATAGTTCCTTCCTTGCTTGCTAAACCGCGAACATTATTCAGCCGCTGCTTGACTCAATTTGTCTAAGTCAGGCTGACAGTTACATTGGTACTCGTAAGACGGAAGACAACTCGAAGGTGACTTGCAGCGAGATTGTGGCATTGTCTGAAATACTTAGTACGAATTTTCATAGATACAAGAACAAAATAAGCGCTCATAGCGTAGTTTAACTTTTATTTATTTATTTATCAACACAAAAAAAAAAAAAAAAACCGTCAGGTTTTTCTTGGTACCAAATACAACAAAATAAAACATTTTGTATCCTTTAGTAAGTTATATACCTTAGTTACTATTGAATTAATGGTTGAGTGTCTATTACAACAGCAAAAAAGGTCCAAATATTTTACTAATAAACAAAACACATAATTTAGGTATAAACGCTCGATCTAAGCTTATCAGTTTCAGTTACCTGATGTACTTGCGTAAACTTCAGTTAGTCGGTTTCCTAAAAATTTAGCAAACATATTATTTCTTTTATAGCGTACCGGTATATACTAGGTACTAGCCTAGATTCTAAATGACTTACATAATACAAAAAAGTGATAAAATCCAAAGGTGTACTTGATAAAATTAACTAAAATAAAACACACAATTATAGCTTAAATCGTTCGTACGTACTTTCATAGATACAAAATAGAAGCAAAATTGTAAGTGGAAACGTTCGTATTTTAATTCACAGTTAAGATTAGAGTTAATTCGAACAGAGACGGGAAATTGTAGTACCTTGATTCAATTTGTCTAAGCCAGGCTGACAGGTACACTGGTATTCGTAAGGCATAACACAACAGTAACTAGAAGGTGACACCTTGTTGCGAGATTGTGGCATTGTCTTAGATCATTTATACAAAAACAAACGTTTTACAAACAGAAACAAAATTGCAAGTAGAGATATTCGTGCATAGATTTTTTAACCCAGGAATAAAACGATAAATGAAGTAGTTTGTACGTAGTTTGAAAGACACAAATTTGTTTTTAGATATGTCCGTATTTAAGACTTCATTTTAGAATAGAGATAAAGTAAGTAAGTTCGTATAGGCCGGGTGGCTAGCCCTGGTGTCAGAGTTTTTAGGCCGCCTGAAGGCCTCTGACATGGCTAAACGGTTAAAACAACCGGGGCCTACAATTTAACGTGTCACCCGAGCCACGGTAGCGCTCAGTTGGAAAATGCCACCCGCGGTCACCCATCTAAGTACTGACCGTGCGGAACGTTGCTTAATTTCTTAATTAGAATAGAGATAATTCAAAAAGAGACGAGAAATTGTAGTACTTAGTACTAGACTCAATTCGTCAAGGATGACATGTACAATGGTACTTTTAAGACGCAAGATAACTCTGGAAGGTGACTTGATGTGGGATCGTGGCAATGTCTGAAATCGTTCGCACGAACTTTCATAAATACAAACAGAGACCAAATTGTAAGTAGAGATGATTGGATATACGTTAATAAATGATAGAAAAAAGAAGGATATATGTTTTTATGTAAGACTTTACAATACAATACAATACAACAACACTTTATTGACACCAACAAGAAAACATTACAAAAGAAACATAGACAGAAAAGGCACAAAAGGCGGTCTTATCGCTAAAAGCGATTTCTTCCAGACAACCTCTCTTGAATGCAAGGAAACATAAAGACAACAAGGACGGTGTAAACGTAAAAAAAAAGTAAAATAATGAAGTGAATGAATGAAGACAGAGTTAAGAATAGAGTTAATTCGAACAGAGACGAAAAAAAGAGTTGATCATGATGATTGGCAAAAACCGAGGCAGATAGCACTACAAAAAAGATACCTAGGTCTCTCACTAAGCTATACCCAGACAAAAAATACTGCGAATCATGATGTTTGTTTTTGATTGATATGTAAACTCTATTTACTCGTATTTGTGGCGTGTGTTACAGAATGCTGCCAAGGTTTTATTATGTAGAGCACAAACATTTATCGCTAGGCTTTTTAGTTGTACACGAGCCGCACTAGTAATAACTCGTCAACTGAACTGAGATTAAAAAAAAAATGGCAACTACAATGGTAACACAACAAGGGATACAGTTATTTCATCCCACTAGTCAGGAATTAACACGCAGGAAGATTAGGGGTCAACGATAAGTCCAGCGGATGACGTCATATATTCAGATACTCCAAATATTAAGAAAATGACGTTGGCTTCGATTATTTTAGTTCAGGTATCTGATCTTCAGAGACACTGCAAACTACCTAATGAACTTAGTCTCAACTTGGTCTCAGCCGTATTTTCTCTCTTTGATTTCCTTTCCGTATTCAACAATGTTCTATTCTAACAACAATTTGGTTAATTAACTCTTGTCGTACTATGTCGCATAGAATATAGGCCAAAACTCCACCAAAATGAAGCGGTACGGACGCGTGAAGATCAACAGAGTAATAGAGTCTGTCCATTTTCTATAGGATTCATTTTGGAGTGTGTGCATCTGAGCTGCACGACCTTATCCTACCATTTCCTTTTTACTACAGGACAAGTAGGAGGACGCCACATTACCACCCCTACACTATCGATTTTCCTTCGATACGTACGAAGCGGTTTGACTCAACTTTTCTGATTCGTACCGCCAGGGAATGGAACAGTCTTCCTGCTTTCAAGGTCAGAGTGAATAGGTATCTTCTAGGTCTGCGTGCTTCATCTTCGACCACAACATCGCTTACCATCAGGCGAGTTGGTGGTCAAGCGCGGACTTATTTGCGATGAAAAAGAATATTCTTGAGTCCACTGCCTAAGTGCCGTATTTCCTTGATGAGAAACAAAACACAATTCATTGATATCCAGCGCAGCAATGCGGCAAGCGTTATGAGCACTTTTGTACCAGGAACGATGAGGAGCGTGTTATTTGGTGTTTAACTTTATTTATTTATTGTTTTTATTATTTATATTTAACAATGCATATAATTATGTAAATTACGTTACATAAAAAAAAACACACAATGATCCTAGTAAATGTAGTATATATGGGCACGAATGCCCAACTTTACACATATTAGCTCTACTCCATTTTAGTAGAGTTTGGCTTAGCTATATTCTCGCACAGAAGTTAACAAAACTCAGCAAATGCATTGAAACTGGATAGAAACGCTAAGACTATTAGAGAACATGCTCGACGCATAACATTCACTTAGCCATTTAACATATCATTAGCAGCGAACTAACAGACGACGGTTACCGAAGTTTGGACTGGGGTATGAGCAGTTTGGTTTCTACTCCTACAGTGGAGTTTTGTTCGGTTTAAACACATTTAAACTGATATTTAATAACTGTCCGTGAACGGGTCATCAAAAATATAACTGCACTAAAATTGTTCATTTAGTAAATGTACTGAAGTCAAAACTCCTTTTATCTACACTAATGTTGTAACATTCTACTTATGTTTCCAATACTTGACTTATAATGACTACTGTTATAGCGCAGACAACAAAACACTCAATTTAAGCAATTTCACATGATGTTATAATATCCACATCGATATCGTAAAATCTCATTATAACATCGCGCGCTCGCTCCTGATTGGCCCTGCGCGCGCAGCTGCGCTCTCATTGGTTAGATTTTAATGGCGCCAAGTTCACTGTGACAATACACGTACGCGTGAATTTAATGTTTCGCAATATGTTTTATTTTTATTTTTATTAGTGAAGATAAAGTAGTGTATGCAACTGCATATAACATCCTTCATTATATGACAGTTGCTTAAACTACTATTATTTGGTCAGAGCCTATAGTTCTAGCGTAGTGATGGCTGTTCGGGTCGCGGAATTTTCAAATGGAAAACCCGTATGTAAATACAAGCCCCATTCCTCTTGCCAATATTATTAGCGAGCAAAAACTCCTAAAAAATCAAGTTAGTTGTATGGGAGGCCCCTTTAAATATTTATTTTATTCTATTTTTAGTATTTGTTATAGCAGCAACAGAAATACATCATCTGTGAAAATTTCAGATTTCACGGTTCATGAGACAGACTGGTGACAGACAGACGGACATCGGAGTCTTAGTAATAGGGTCCCGTTTTTACCCTTTGAGTACGGAACCCTTAAAACTAATCTGACCATACTTAATAAGCTACCTATGTATTGCTTTGTCTTATGAAGATGTTTTAAAAACACTTTAATATCTTTTTTCTTGAGAAAAAACTAAATGAAATCAAGCGCAATAGCTCAATTCCCCGAAAATCTAGAAACAAAAGCAAACGCTGTAACTTCCAAGTTCCGATAAAAACTATCTCCGTAAACGGACTCCGACACAAAGGCTAGGTCACGATGTAAAAAGAAACGGAAAACTCGCCAAATGCGAGTTGTGTCCGTGTCCTGAAAGCTCGGTACAAAAAAATGCAAGTTGTGTCCCTCCGCGCGGAAGAAGTGAAACTTCGACGCAACAGTGCTTTCATACCCCCTCCATGGTAGCGTTAAAAGTTCAACGCAACCTTGTTGGAAGTCGTATTATAAGGTTCGCTTTAAAAATATGGAGTTTTTTTTTTCAATGTTATACATATGGTTATAGGACGAATCATACAAGTCGGCGGATGGGAAGTTAAATACAAGCTGCGCAATATCCAATCCTGACTGAAGCTCACATAAAGCTGCGCGTTGATTGGGTTTTGCGTAGGTTGTAGCCAGGTTGTAACAAACCTCAGATGGTTTGATCGTCCACATCTGAGTAATTAGGCATAGGAAGAAAGCATTCTTGTAGGTCAGGAGTCTCTCACATGAGGATATAATTATTTCTAATATTATCTAAAGAAACTTTCCATTCAAATGATATTCAAACAACCAGGTAAATAAAAACATTATAAAAAAGCAACAGATCTTCAATCTAGGTATGAAAACTCTTTGCAGAACTTGAGAATTTAAAATAAGAGAAAAAAAAAGAACAGGGAGTTTTTTTGACGTGACGGACAACAGGGACTTCACTTGAAAAAATTATAGAAAAAATGTTGGAATATTTCATCTTTAATAGGTATATTTAGTTTTGTTCCGCAAGATTCAGAGAAAGGAAAAGCAGAGAAGAGTTTACTAACTAGGAGAATTTTGATCCTGGTCTAAAAAGTGAAAGTTTGAAGAAAGTTGTTTTCTATCGAAGGACGAAGATGTTCCTAGAGGATTTGGTTTCGTATAATCGTATCACTATTTAAATAGATAAGTGTCAATGTAGATATAGAATATGGTATGCGGTTAATATTCCGTCTTGATCAGCACTGAATTAGCCTTCTGAATGATTTACTGTTGAATCAATGTACAAGAGGACATCTGTGGAAAAGAGGAGGTCTATTATAGAAAGATAGGCCTATGTCCACCACACTGAATTGAATTGAATGTGAATTCTCATACGTGTTTATTTTCATACGAGGTTGGACGAGAATCTTACGAAGCTTACGCTGCACTTTAGAGGCAGGATTATACTTGCGTAATTACGCAGAACAGTTGCGGGATGATAAATACGCATACATCTTCAGGTTCCTATGGCGGTCTTGCATAAGTTGACTTACGATGTTTCCTACTCTATAGAAGTATTCGTATGTTACTGACGAAACTATCCTTCATTGAGCATATACTCACGAGTAGAAGATAGAAGCTTCTAACTCTCGTCCTTTATGATTCTATGTATGAATTACAAATGTTTTAATTATTTGTCTTTTTCAGCTTCGACTATTTGTGAACATAAAATCTTAAGATATTATATTCTATGCGGATAGACAATCTCCAGAAATTGAGAAATTTCCAGACATGACGTGCTTTACCTACTCGTACAATTTGCGAAGGACAGAGTGTTCATTCAAATTCAAATTCAAATTCAAATTTCTTTATTGAGGAAAAACGATCTGAATCAATTACATTTGCCTCACAATATTAAAGTAAAATAAAAAACCAACGGAAAAAAGAAAACATAAAAAATACAATACAAAATCAAAAAATTATTTTAAAAATTGAACAAACATGAGTCACGCAATTTCAATGGTAAAATGTCAAATTAAAAAAAATAATAATAATAATCTAGGATACAATGTCAAAAATTAGGTTAAATGTCACAACAAAAAAAAGCATGCATAAATTATGATTATACAATGTCAATAATAGAATTATAAAATGTCAAATAAAAAATCAGCACAAATAATGTCAAAATTAGATTGAATGTCACAATCATTCATAGATAAAATGTCATTTATTTATATTATGGGGATTGAAGAGTCGACTATTGCTATATCTTATTATTGCTACATCTCATTATTTTAATACTAGCCGTAAGTGCTATTCGATCAATGCTGTATTTTCATTAGTGTGCAGAACTCTTGAAGCCAGATAGAGCTTGGGCCAGTGATTCTCATTTCCGAAATGGAGGGATATTCCGTGTCCGTATAAGAGTGTAAATTCTGATCACTTTGAAATAAAGCTATTGAAAGCTTATTGATTTGAATATTATTTTATAAGGCGAAGTCGATTCTCGAACCTTTACCTATAGTAAACTTGGAGCTTTTCTTGAGAACACTCTGGAATTCATGCAAGATTTATGATTTTCCTGACTTTATGAAGTGATGTAGATAAGTTGACTGATCTTAGACACACTCGCGACTCCTGGTTTTCTTTCCTGCTTTCTTTTTCCAGGATGGCGTTAGATTTACGAAAGCAGAGTAGAGTCATTTTCATGGTTTTCAGCTCTCTCGAGCGCCATGACTAAATAATCAGAGATAAACATAAAATAAAATAAATCTCTGATACCTAAATAAAATTGAATAAATTTAAAATATTGAAATTAACTAACTGTCAGAAATAAATCAATACTATTCTTTCTGGCATTCATATCTTTTATTATATTCGTAGTTTGATAATAATATTAGTTCAACAATAGAGTTTCTTTGTTCTAAAGTACTAGTTTAATGATTTTCATTCTCATCTCATGTCTAATATTTTCTTATGCAACTAAATCAATATTTTATACCTAGCTTTATTGAAGCTTATTAATATTCAAAAATATTCTAAATAAACTCCATATAAAACAGAGAAGCTCTAGAATTATTATTTCTAAGTAGCTCTTGAGGCATTAGTTAGGTTCTTTATTTCACTCTGAGATTAGTAATATACTTGCAGGATCATAGAAACTCAAAATAGGTAAAACATAGGGTTTTCGTTCTGAACTTAGGTAATCTATTAGGCAGGTATTTCGAATCACCTTTACCTAGGGTTTATGCGGTCTATAACGCAGGGTCTATCACAAAACGAACACTGGCCAAACTAACGTATAAATAGGTACATAGATTAGATAATTATGATAGGAATTTCACTGCAGAATACTTGTATCAAAATGTAGGCTCAAGAGATCCGGAAGCAGATGGCGCTAGGAGTAAGTATTAGAATTTGAACCTGAGAGGTTCACATTTTAGAATTCACATTTCTTATTATTTATCAATACAATTAATAAACTGTGATCTTATTGAATATCTGTATCAATATTTAATGTATTCTTAATATTTTAGGATATTTCTTTCATGAGGTTCAACTTATAATTTGTTGACAATCAAGTGGAATCAGGATGCATAGCTAGTTTGACATAAAGCTAGGATTCATTGAAAGCAAATCAAGGTTCTATAATCATTTTCTCTGACATTTTATTTTAGACAGGGTTCTTAAAATTCGACTCTTCTTAGGTTTATAAATGAGGTTAATTAGGCAGGTTAGGCTAGGCTTGTTACATTTCGGCGTCCGTGACTAGGATAGGTTTGTTACAATTTGGTTTCGCGACCAGGATCGTTACAATTTGGTGCCGTGACCAGGATTAGCAATAGAAACGATTCGTTTTATCATAAAAATAGATTTAAAATATTTTCGCGATAATAAAATATAGTCGGAACTCAAAAATATTAGATTTGATAGTTTTACTTTGTTTAGACAAGTCAATTCAGGTTATTATAGGACTGTGTTCAGTAGTCAGACTATCTGAACACAATTTGTTGCTGTGAAATGGAGACGATGGTGATTCGAAATTTATAGGTTAGTGATAACTAGGTTTACGTAATAATTTCAATCGCGAGTTCATTAGACAAGGTACCGAATATCTCATCAATTTTCAGATTAATCGTTGTCTTAGGGTATTAACAGATTAAAACGTTGGGGGGTGATTTGTTTAAAAAAAAGACTGCAAACATAAGCAAGCACTTAGTTTCATGGGTAATTATTTCGTTCAGGTTACAAAAAAGGGGTCTAGCCAAGGTTCATTCGTCACTCATGTAATGTGTTTGTAGTAGACATGGTACAGTAGTTTAGTGTTTTTAATATAATTTATTGCTTATGTATAGGTATGGCTTGAATAATTGTAGATAGTAAATATTTTCAATTTATAATAAAAGATATGATGAGTAATTATACAGACAAAGAAAGTATATTATTAATATTTTAAAATAGGAAACGCAGGGAGTTGATTCGGTTTTATAATTTTATTGCAAACAAGAAAACTGGGGATAGAGTATAGTTAACAATCTTTCGACGTTGTAAATCAAAGTAATAAAATTTTAAATATTTTTCATTGATAGAGATTTGTTTTAGTAGGTTACGGGATGACTTTGATTTGTTTGACATTTTTGTATTTTACTCCTTTTACTACAGAAAGTTAGCAAGTAGATCAATTTAATAATTCAATCTAACAAACAGTCTGTTAAACAAAATTCCATATAAATTGCATACGGGAAAATTAGAGATGGGAATATGGTATAAAATAAACATAGGGTTAATCTTCATTGTGTACTTAAATTAATTGAGATTGAATGCATAGGTACTGAGACGTCTATATCGTTTACATCAAAATTATATCGAAGTAGTTTAACAGTGAAAGAAAAGTGTAAAAATGTATTTTTGTTGAAAATCTATCGGTTTCAGGTTGAGGTAACGATAAATTGAGTTATTATTTCAAAATAATTCAACTGTTAAATAATTTTACTTAAAATAAGATAATTTGGGAAAATAGATAATTTGTCAGAGTAGTATCTGGAAAGGTGTAAAGAAGGGAAAATTATTTTAGTTGTTTAAATATGTAGAGTAATATGGGTTTTCTAAACGGGAGGGTGTATTATCAAAAACATAATTATGCAGTTCAGAAAGAAGAGACAAGCTGGGTTTAGTAAATAATATTATTAAAATAAACTAAAACCTAGTAATACAATAGTTAGGCTAAAAACGTATAAATGGGGTTTGTAATTTATGTGAAAAGGTATCTATTTTCTAACTTTGCGTGCGCTTCATTTACAATGGCTTTTACTATCAGGAAAGTTGGTGGTCAAACGCAGACTTTTTGCGATTTTTTAAAAAAAAAGGGGACGAATAATTTGAGCAAATAAAAGATAGATTTATAAATTAAAGCAAGGAAATTCTAGTCAGGGGGGTGAAACATTTTCTCAATCTTTTCAGATAGTAGGTAAACCTTATTATTATCTTAGACATCAGTTATAATCAATGTAAATAGGTGTTAGCTAAATCTTCAGCGAATATTCAGTCTTAATAATCAGATAAACTGTAACAGTTAATGCACTTAAAATAAAAGTATATTGCTGGGTTATTAAATGGTCGATCATCAATCAAATCAACTTTTGTTTATTGTTAGTAGCAAACAATGATACTGTAAACTAAACTAAGTAAATAAACAAATAGTTTTCTTTATCTCAAATTAAATTAAAGTTCAGTTGTATACTTTTGCTTGATGTTTAGAAATCAATTACACCAAGATAAGAAACATGAATAATATTAGAAACAAATTAAGAACATTATTAAAAAAACTTGCAAAATAAAAATCAAGTTCAGGTAATATTGAAAAATTGATTTCAAATGTTCATTAAAGAATTTAAGTTGATTTGCTAGTTTGAAGGAAGTATGAGCTCGATAGATTGGCTGAACTTATGTTTCAAACTAATAATCATTATCAAAAATTATACGCGTGGAGATATGTCGGGATTCGAGTAGGTAGAACTCTCATGGCCAAGCAAAGCCGCGCCAGGAATTGGTTTCTCTAACCATATGGAAGAGATCCTTTCCACTAGAAGAGTGTAAATTTTACTTACTTGGAAACTTGGGCATATTGACACATTATTATCTAATTCAATTTTGTTAGTGGGTGAAGCCATTCTGTAGGCTGTAATAACTAAAAACAATTTGGAAAAAATAATTTTCTTTATTGAACGTTTTGTCATTTAATTTTATTTGCACAATGTTAAAGTAATTGAGCTTACGTAGATAAATGCAAGTAGGAAAGTAAGCACGAGGCTGAATACTTATCACGTAAAAAAGGCAGGATAAAATTAAAATTAAAAATTTAACCAAGGTTCAAATAATAATTAACCTCCAACTTGTTAATATTTTAGTAAGGATAGTGAGGTAGAAGTTTATTACGAGGGTGTGGACGAATTTTTAATATTTTCCTATAGGGTGTAATGGGGAATGTGCAAATATTGGCTCGTTTTGAGTTCAAAAGGTGATGCTACGTCGTGAAGTTGGCGTGTAGACGGTGGAAGGTGGATTTGAGAATTTTGTATTATGAATGGCGACAGGGAGTTGATGAATTTGATTTTATATTATTGTTTCATAAATTTTGTGTTTGTGAAATAGTAATGTAATAATAAAGTAGAGAGTGATAGTAAAAATTAAATCAGTACAAGAGGAACTAAACGACAATAGCATTGCTGGGATTTGAAGCGGTTTGTCAGGGTTCGAGTTTTGGCAATCACTTGAACAAATAGATCTTTATGAAGGAGTGTGGTGTTAGGAGTAGGCCAGCAGGCAATCCATCAACATATGTTGATTTCATAAGGATTTTTTACTCTACAAGGTAGGAAACTCTGAATTGATACACTGCACATGCTCCAATTTATAGATAATTGAATTTAACCATTCACTTTTGGCGAGACATTGATGCCATGCGGAATTATTTTCCTTTTTCATGGACAATTCGTGTAGTTTGGAAGGGGTATGTTGGGAAAATCTCCGAACGAAAGATTGGTTCGCTGAGACTACTCAACATGCGACCATTCAGGTCGGTTCTACCTCAAAACAGAATTCCCTTACGAGGGCTCCGTTTCTGTCACCGAACCAGAACTTCCTTGCAGATTATAACAATTTAGTGGGGAAGGCGATTTTTCTTCATGGTAGATATGTAATCAAACTGAGAGCAGGAGGTTTTATGACGATTATCTGTAGACTGGTATAAAAACATTTTCGCATATTGTAATAGGGATACATTCACATTAGAAACATATAATTTCATTGTTGGAACTCGAATTTTGATAAATACAATTATGCACTTGATTAAATTTAAAGTTATTACATTTTTTTTAGGAAAATTTACTTCGATTTAGATGTTTACCAACATCTTTTCATCTGCGAAAATTTTGGGGGGTGCTGTAACAAACCTCAGATGGTTTGATCGTCCACATCTGAGTAATTAGGCATAGGAAGAAAGCATTCTTGTAGGTCAGGAGTCTCTCACATGAGGATATAATTATTTCTAATATTATCTAAAGAAACTTTCCATTCAAATGATATTCAAACAACCAGGTAAATAAAAACATTATAAAAAAGCAACAGATCTTCAATCTAGGTATGAAAACTCTTTGCAGAACTTGAGAATTTAAAATAAGAGAAAAAAAAAGAACAGGGAGTTTTTTTGACGTGACGGACAACAGGGACTTCACTTGAAAAAATTATAGAAAAAATGTTGGAATATTTCATCTTTAATAGGTATATTTAGTTTTGTTCCGCAAGATTCAGAGAAAGGAAAAGCAGAGAAGAGTTTACTAACTAGGAGAATTTTGATCCTGGTCTAAAAAGTGAAAGTTTGAAGAAAGTTGTTTTCTATCGAAGGACGAAGATGTTCCTAGAGGATTTGGTTTCGTATAATCGTATCACTATTTAAATAGATAAGTGTCAATGTAGATATAGAATATGGTATGCGGTTAATATTCCGTCTTGATCAGCACTGAATTAGCCTTCTGAATGATTTACTGTTGAATCAATGTACAAGAGGACATCTGTGGAAAAGAGGAGGTCTATTATAGAAAGATAGGCCTATGTCCACCACACTGAATTGAATTGAATGTGAATTCTCATACGTGTTTATTTTCATACGAGGTTGGACGAGAATCTTACGAAGCTTACGCTGCACTTTAGAGGCAGGATTATACTTGCGTAATTACGCAGAACAGTTGCGGGATGATAAATACGCATACATCTTCAGGTTCCTATGGCGGTCTTGCATAAGTTGACTTACGATGTTTCCTACTCTATAGAAGTATTCGTATGTTACTGACGAAACTATCCTTCATTGAGCATATACTCACGAGTAGAAGATAGAAGCTTCTAACTCTCGTCCTTTATGATTCTATGTATGAATTACAAATGTTTTAATTATTTGTCTTTTTCAGCTTCGACTATTTGTGAACATAAAATCTTAAGATATTATATTCTATGCGGATAGACAATCTCCAGAAATTGAGAAATTTCCAGACATGACGTGCTTTACCTACTCGTACAATTTGCGAAGGACAGAGTGTTCATAGATAAAATGTCATTTATTTATATTATGGGGATTGAAGAGTCGACTATTGCTATATCTTATTATTGCTACATCTCATTATTTTAATACTAGCCGTAAGTGCTATTCGATCAATGCTGTATTTTCATTAGTGTGCAGAACTCTTGAAGCCAGATAGAGCTTGGGCCAGTGATTCTCATTTCCGAAATGGAGGGATATTCCGTGTCCGTATAAGAGTGTAAATTCTGATCACTTTGAAATAAAGCTATTGAAAGCTTATTGATTTGAATATTATTTTATAAGGCGAAGTCGATTCTCGAACCTTTACCTATAGTAAACTTGGAGCTTTTCTTGAGAACACTCTGGAATTCATGCAAGATTTATGATTTTCCTGACTTTATGAAGTGATGTAGATAAGTTGACTGATCTTAGACACACTCGCGACTCCTGGTTTTCTTTCCTGCTTTCTTTTTCCAGGATGGCGTTAGATTTACGAAAGCAGAGTAGAGTCATTTTCATGGTTTTCAGCTCTCTCGAGCGCCATGACTAAATAATCAGAGATAAACATAAAATAAAATAAATCTCTGATACCTAAATAAAATTGAATAAATTTAAAATATTGAAATTAACTAACTGTCAGAAATAAATCAATACTATTCTTTCTGGCATTCATATCTTTTATTATATTCGTAGTTTGATAATAATATTAGTTCAACAATAGAGTTTCTTTGTTCTAAAGTACTAGTTTAATGATTTTCATTCTCATCTCATGTCTAATATTTTCTTATGCAACTAAATCAATATTTTATACCTAGCTTTATTGAAGCTTATTAATATTCAAAAATATTCTAAATAAACTCCATATAAAACAGAGAAGCTCTAGAATTATTATTTCTAAGTAGCTCTTGAGGCATTAGTTAGGTTCTTTATTTCACTCTGAGATTAGTAATATACTTGCAGGATCATAGAAACTCAAAATAGGTAAAACATAGGGTTTTCGTTCTGAACTTAGGTAATCTATTAGGCAGGTATTTCGAATCACCTTTACCTAGGGTTTATGCGGTCTATAACGCAGGGTCTATCACAAAACGAACACTGGCCAAACTAACGTATAAATAGGTACATAGATTAGATAATTATGATAGGAATTTCACTGCAGAATACTTGTATCAAAATGTAGGCTCAAGAGATCCGGAAGCAGATGGCGCTAGGAGTAAGTATTAGAATTTGAACCTGAGAGGTTCACATTTTAGAATTCACATTTCTTATTATTTATCAATACAATTAATAAACTGTGATCTTATTGAATATCTGTATCAATATTTAATGTATTCTTAATATTTTAGGATATTTCTTTCATGAGGTTCAACTTATAATTTGTTGACAATCAAGTGGAATCAGGATGCATAGCTAGTTTGACATAAAGCTAGGATTCATTGAAAGCAAATCAAGGTTCTATAATCATTTTCTCTGACATTTTATTTTAGACAGGGTTCTTAAAATTCGACTCTTCTTAGGTTTATAAATGAGGTTAATTAGGCAGGTTAGGCTAGGCTTGTTACATTTCGGCGTCCGTGACTAGGATAGGTTTGTTACAATTTGGTTTCGCGACCAGGATCGTTACAAGGTTGTAGCTAACTTCACATCCACCGACTTGAATGATTTGGCCTACGAGTACTGAGTAATTACCTACTCGTATTTGGCCAATTTAAAATGCCTGATAATATCAATTACAAATAAAATTAATCGCAACATTTTTTTTTAAGTTAGGATAATTTAAATATTGTAATGTGACTGAATTATGTTTTATTTTTTTTTCTTTTTATAACGATGCTATTGCAGATACCTATTACATTGTTTTTAATTTTTTAGCTTATTTTAAGTTAGGGTGTTCTAATTCGTAGTAAATTATTTTATGTAATTAATTAAATTGTTATTAGTAATTCGTGAATACGTAAATTTGCACCTGTTATAATTATATTATGTTATCGAAAACCTTTGTAAAAAGAAAGCAAATTTTGATTTTGATTTTTTGCACTAATTATTTATTTTATTGAGACTTTGAATAAAATATGAGTTCTGGCGTAATGGGTTTGATTTGAAGCATTTAAATTCAATAAAGCCGCCGGCAAAAAGCCATAGGGCCATACACACCGTGCTGGGCTATTCCCTGTTGATGAACAAGCCAGCATGGTTAGTAATGGTCTAATTTTTCGTAATAAGAGAAGAACTGTGCTTACGACTCAAATGGTTCATAAAAACCAGAAGACAAAGTGTTTGGCTTATCATCGTGGTTCTGTTTTCACCCTTTAGCACGGATCCCTAAAAACTATCGAGCGCTCACTTTAGCGAAGATTGCTAATGATTCGCAGCATTCGGGGAACTTGAGGAAAAACTGGTCGTGTCTTTGGAACAAGTTTTTATAAGAGTTTTAGTGTTGGAAGTTCGACTTTGTCGTGGCTACTCTGACAACCCTTGAAGGTGGTAGTGTTATTTTTAACCAACTTCCGAAAATTAGGAGGTTCTATGTTCTTGTTTATGTATTTTTTTTGTGTATGTTCATCGATAATTTCGCAATTCTTTTTTAATTGGAAAGGGTATACTCTCGAGGTGGTTCCATTTAAATTTTACAGAAATCGGCTGAGCTGTTTTTGATAAATCAAGAATAATGTTAACAATTCGACCGAAATATTCGAATTTTGTACACGATGGAAGGCGGTTTTACCATTTGTTGTGAAAAATAATTGTTATGATTAAACGCTATCAATAAATTAAATGGAAAAACAAGATTTAGGTGTTGGTTTTGACAATATAACTTATTTTTTCAATGAGGCCGACAGAAAGTAACATGTAGGTATATCAAGCATAATTATCTCTATTGTATTAATAGATTGTTCACACTAATATTATTACAAATCACTAATTTTTCCATAATATTTGGTCCCGTCATAATTTTATGGATTTTTACAATAGATTTATTTACCTTATCTCAAATTTAAAGTTAGAACCTTAGATTAATGATTGGCCAAAATCAACCAGTCATTATTACTATTATTTTAATAAATGTTTATACCGACAATTTACCTAATTATAATATTTAGATAGAGATAAAAACCAATAAAAAATGAATTAAAAAAAACAGACGGCTATTATACTTAGTTCAAGTTGTTATCCCATGTTAATCCCATGTTAATCATGATATTTTTGAGGTACACATTTACCAATACATTCAAATGTAGTTTGTTCTGGACAATAATTATATCCAAATGGTTAGATCCGCTATAGACCATATCTATGTTTTGCACAAGAGGAAAACTATTTCACTACGGAAACTAGCGTGGTTTTCGCACAAACAGGTGTTACTCACGCACAGGTGCTATGCGAGACGAGCCCGCGTGCTAGTACTCCAACCTTGAGAAAGATCGCCAAATGCGATTGAAACTATAGTAGCAGTTTTCTACTAAAATTGTGCGTGAGTAACACCTGTTTTACTTAATTAAAAAGGAAAACTATTATTGCGTTATGTGAATTCTTCCGAAGTTAAACGGTAATAAACACTAATACAATTAAAATTTAAGTATTTCCCATTAAGCACTGCAATCTACTGAAACACCCACTGGCTCTCTTAACATCAGTGCACCTAGTAGGTACTATACCTACTAAGATTCCCAGATGTGTATTACCTGTAAGCTGATTCTCCAGTAATCGACTTTTTACACGCCGTAAGAGTTATATTTTATTTTATCACATGTGCTTCATTTTAGACTTTACAGGAGTCGTTTGCGTCGCGGCTGCACTGGCTTCGTTTGACTCTACGCGTGGCATCTATCTAACGCCATGAACAGAATAAATTGTATTATTAAAACTACAAGCAAAAGAATCAACCGACGCCTATTTGGAAGTCCCGTATCATGAACGAAAAATAAAAACAATTATAAATAAATCTGGGTGCACGGCAGTGCACCCGAACAAGTTGAGCACAGCCGTAAGCATACTTTTCCCGATAATGATATACATCGACAATGAACTTTGTTTTTGAAATCTTCTAGACTTCAATGGTAGAACTAAAGAGTTAAAGTAATGATTTTTCAAAATAGATTTTAAAAGAAGCTTTTTACCTAGCTATGGTAATTACAGTATCGATTACTTACATCCACAGACAAAACAATAATGCCCATTTCCGTTAATAATAACACCCCTCATTTTGGAGCGAAGGTTAAAACTTATGAGGTAAGTATACTAGTACGTGTGTACAAAAAAATCGGCCAAGTACAGGTTTCGCGCACAAAGGGTTCCGTACTGTATGGGAGCCCCCCTTAAATATTTGTTTTATTTTTATTAATTATTTGTTATTAAATTTAATATACAACTAAATATTCTGTGCATATTTCAAGCGTCTAACTTACCATTATTAATATCGAGCGAAAAACTACTAAAAATTGAGGTATGTTGTATGGGAGCCCCCCTCAAATGTTAATTTTATTCTTTTTTTAGTATTTGTCGTTATAGCGGCTACAGAAATACATCATCCGTGAAAATTTCAACTTCCTACCACCTACCCTTTACTACTTACTTACTTTTACTACTTACCCTTTGGGTCCATCCATCCATCCATCAGCCGTAAGAAGTCCACTGCTGGACATAGACCTCCCCTATGGATCTCCAATAACCTACCAATCTCTCCAATAACCTATATAGAAATACCCTTTGGGTACGGAACCCTAAAAAGCTCAAATAAATAAATATCAAGGGACATCAATCCAGCTCGTTTCAAAACGTTTCATTTGTAATAATATAAAATCAATTATTCGATTGCTCACTTTCAACTGTATTATGAATCAAACATTAATTAAAACTCTTCGCTTAATAACTCAAAAGGTTAATTAAACGTTAATAAGCTTACAAACAATACAGTTATTTGTGAAAGCATTTAATTTCTACTGATTTTACACAACGAGCTATGGAAAGATGGAGACGCTTTTTAGGGTTCCGTACCCAAAGGGTAAAATAGGACCGTTTTACTAAGACTCCGCTGTCCGTCCGTCTGTTTGTCACCAGGCTGTATCTCGTGAACCATGATAGCTTGAACGTTGAAATTTTCATAGATAATGTATTTCTATTGCCGCTATAACAACAAATACTAAAAACAGAAAAAAAATTAAGGGGGCTCCCCTACAACAAATCTGATTTTTTAGCCGTTTGTCGCACGATAATAACGGCAACAGAAAGATGCTTAAAATGCTAGTTAATTTAAAAAAATGTATATTAAGGGAGGCGGTACGGGACCCTTGGAGCGCGAGCCCAACCCGTGCTTGGCCGATAATTTTACCATCGTCAGTAGCATTGTCATTTATGGGATGGTCATTCTCATAAACCATGAAAGGAGAAATGGTAGACTATTTCTGCAGTAAATTAGGACGTGTGCATTTTAATGCATATAAACTCCTTTCGGGACAGGCGAACGTGATCAAAGAAAAGTTACACAGAAGGTACAATTTCTTTGAAAAAAATTGGTTGTCAGTGAAGTCGGTTTACGAACTAGATGATAATTTTACGTGACAACGTCATAAAAAAACATTGTTGAATCAACAAGTGAAACAAGCAGAATGCTTGGGCCGATCGTGTCTCTCTATCGCTTGTACCGCGCTCTCACATGGTCTCCTGGCTCAGGCGGAACGTGACACATTTCCGTGCGTGCAGCCGTCGATTACTGATTTATAAGACTTTTTTTATTTAATAAAAGGGCTTTGTCGCTTAGCGACAACATTGCCCTGTAGGAAAAACAAATCAGAGATTAAACTAACTAAAACTAATCTTTTTAAACCTATATCTACGAGTTTATACAATACACTTGCACTTTATAAACCTACTTATTAGATGTTATCACGTCAAAACTGCTAAAATTGATTTGATAATTGCACACAGCTTACAGGAGACAGTATGCAGTCACTATAATCATTAGGAGATGAGAAGCCTCAGCCTTGCACTAGCATTTTACTTATTATCTAATCGACTTTACCAGAATATCTATACATATTTATAGAAATCGAAGTCCTTGTGCGCCTTGGACGTAATTCTTATAAACATTTTGCTCTTTGGACAATTTGCGCCCCGGTTGTCATTTTGCAACTAAACGCGATTCATTGGCTAGCTATCAATTTCCCAATTAAATTTATTCTTCTCTTGTTGATACTTTGTGGTATTTGGAAATGTACCTCTGTACAACATAAACGTAAATAGAGTGGATTAGTTGTTTGAAATGAGATGGCATTCAAAATATAAGCTCCACTTAGGACGCTTTTGAAGTTTATTCGCCATATTACTGCGATCCAATATGACATTTGTTCAGTAGTTCAAGTGTCATTTGTGTTAAGATTACATAACAGTTTCTGCGGCGCCGTGTCTTTAATTATTCTGAGATATACAATGTACTTACAGTCCGTTCACAGTTACTTTACCTCTGACGTTTGTCGCTGTATCTCTGTCTAGTCATTTTTTTTATTTAGATTTTCGTTTGACTACACACTGCCTGATGTTAAGCAGATATGCGGTCTAGGATGTAACACGCTTACCTAGAAAATACCTATTCACTCGGTATTTGAAGACACCTACATTGTACTTTAGCGGAAAGACAGACTCAGGCAAAGCGTTCCACATTCTGGCAGTTCGTATGAGGAATGTGGACTCGAAACGCTTGGTTCTAATGCGCGGGATGTCCACCATAAAAGGGTGGCGCTTTGGTCGCGTCTGTCTAGCCGTACGATAGAAGAAAGGGGCAGGTGGGACCAAATTGTGCAACTCCTGGGCGCACTCACCGAAGTTTATCACAAGATAGACAGAGACAGCGACAAATGTCAGAGGTAGAATAACTACGAACGGACTGTAAACATTAAGCTATTATTACTACGTAAATAATAATTCTTGGCCGTGGGGTGCCGGCAGAGTAGAATAGCACCCCCCCTCTAGTACCAGGTGTCGTAAGAGCCGACTGAGGTACAGCGGAACCGACTAATGGCGGTATAACCATTCGACTAAAACGTAGCTAAAATGGCACAGGGCAGGGATGGGGAGCAGCATCCCTGTCGCGAAGCTACGTTTCTGCGATCGCCACCACGCCTGCCCAGCGCGGCGATTATGGGCAAAAACCCCAATATGGAAAAAACAAATAGACCAGGCCCCCAGTCCCCAGCAGCTCCGCTAGCCCGGGGCTACGGTAGCGGCCCCGGTAACGGCGGAGAAGGGGGTGCTAAGAATCTCTGGCAGACGCCCGGCTACCACTCCCGTAAACGACGACTGGCCCTGGTAACACACAACGTGCGCACGTTGAGGACTGACGAGAAGATTGCTGAGTTGGAAGAAGAGTTGAGTAGGTTGAGTTGGGATATTGTGGGGTTGTCTGAAGTCCGTAGAGAGGGGGAGGACACGATAACCTTAAACTCCGGCAACCTGCTTTACTACCGGGAAGGTGACCAACGGTCCCAAGGTGGTGTTGGTTTTCTCGTTCACAAGTCCCTCACCAACAACATTATTACCATCGAAAGTGTGTCAAGCAGGGTGGTATACCTAATACTCAGAATATCCAAGAGGTATTCGCTGAAGGTCATTCAGGTATACGCACCGACATCGTCACACCCAGATGATGAAGTGGAGACTATGTATGAGGACGTAAGTCGGGCCATTCATATGTCTAAGACCCACTTCACTGTTGTTATGGGGGACTTCAACGCAAAGTTGGGCAGAAAAAACGATGATGAGCTGAGGGTGGGGCAATTTGGATATGGGCAACGGAACCCGAGGGGCCAGAGGCTGGCTGACTTTCTGGAGAGAGAGGAACTCTTTATGATGAACTCTTTCTTCCAGAAGCCGCCTCACAGGAAATGGACCTGGATGAGCCCTGATGGTTCCACGAAAAACGAGATAGACTTCATCATGACCACCGAGAGACGAATATTTAATGATGTCTCCGTGATCCACAGGGTGAAAACCGGCAGCGATCACAGAATTGTACGAGGCACATTAGATATTAATGTTAAGCTCGAAAGGTCCCGCCTGATGAAGTCCACGCTCCGACCTACTCGTGAACATGTCCAAAACCCCGAGGACTTTCAGCTCGAGCTCTCGAATCGTTTTGCTTGCCTGGAGAACCTTGCGTCGGTGGACGAGATCAACAACGGGCTCGTAGAAACTGTCCAATCGGTGGGTGCTAAGTTCTTTAGACCCCGCCGTTCAAATAAACCGCAGAAATTTTCCGATCACACTGTAAATCTCATGGCCGAACGACGCTCACTAAGATTGCAGTCTTCCGATGATGCAAAGTCATATAGGCGTCTCAATAGACAAATTTCGAAATCCTTGCGGCACGACATCCGCCTTTTTAATACTGAACACATTAAAAAGACAATAGAGCGAAACAAAGGCTCCAAAGTGTTCGCAAGAGATTTGTCTATTGGGCAAAGCCAATTGACAAAGCTGAAGAGAGAAGATGGAAGTATAGCGTCGACCAAGGCAGAGGTATTAGAGGAGATTGAAAGGTTCTATGGACAGTTATACGCTTCGGTCGCTAAGCCTGTTATCAGCGCGGCCAAAGATCCAAGAGCCAAGCTGACCCGACACTTCACCGAAGATATCCCGGACATCAGCCTGTACGAGATTAGAATGGCCCTGAATCAGCTTAAGAACAACAAGGCGCCGGGTGATGACGGTATCACATCAGAGCTTCTGAGAGCGGGTGGAACACCGGTACTAAAAGTCCTCCAGAAGCTTTTCAACACCGTCGTCCTCGAGGGCATCACGCCAGAAGCATGGAACAGAAGCGTGGTGGTGTTGTTTTTCAAGAAAGGTGACAACACCTTATTGAAGAACTACAGACCCATCTCGCTTCTGAGCCATGTTTATAAGCTGTTTTCAAGGGTCATTACGAACCGTCTCGAGCGCAGGCTTGATGACTTCCAGCCTTCCGAACAAGCCGGTTTCCGAAAGGGCTTAAGCACCATGGACCACATTCATACGCTGCGGCAGGTTATACAGAAGACCGAAGAGTATAACTTGCCACTTTGCTTAGCGTTTGTGGACTATGAGAAAGCCTTTGATTCGGTCGAGACTTGGGCTGTGCTCGAGTCTCTCCAACGATGCCGTATTGACTATCGGTACATCGAAGTGTTGAAGTGCTTGTATAATAACGCCACTATGTCGGTCCGAGTACAGGAAGAGAGCTCCAAGGCGATCCCTTTAAAAAGAGGCGTAAGACAGGGAGACGTAATTTCTCCGAAACTGTTTACGGCTACTTTGGAGAACGCCTTCAAGCTCCTGGAATGGAAAGGATTCGGCATCAATGTCAATGGCGAATACCTCACTCACCTTCGGTTTGCCGACGATATCGTGGTCATGGCAAAATCGATGGAAGAGCTCAGCACGATGCTCGAAGGCCTCAATCGGGTTTCCCAACAGGTGGGTCTTAAGATGAACATGGACAAGACGAAAGTCATGTGTAATTCCCATGTTGTACCCACCCCGATCTCTGTTGGGAACTCGGTTCTTGAAGTCGTTGACTCGTACGTCTACCTTGGACAAGTAGTCCAGTTAGGTAGGTCCGACTTCAAGAAAGAGGCCAATCGCCGAATCCAACTCGGCTGGGCAGCGTTCGGAAAATTGCGTAGCGTCTTCTCGTCCGACATACCTCAGTGCCTCAAGTCGAAAGTGTTCGACCAGTGTGTGTTGCCAGTGATGACTTATGGCACAGAAACGTGGTCTCTCACTATGGGCCTTATTAGTAAGCTCCAAGTAGCCCAACGAGCTATGGAGAGGGCTATGCTCGGAGTCTCTCTGCGTGATCGAATCAGAAATGAGGAGATCCGTAGAAGAACCAAAGTTACCGACATAGCCCAACGGATTGGCAAGTTGAAATGGCAATGGGCAGGGCACATAGCGCGGAGGACTGATGACCGATGGGGTCGGAAAGTTCTCGAGTGGAGACCACGTACCGGCAAGCGCAGCGTAGGACGACCACCCACAAGGTGGACGGATGACCTCATTAAGACCACAGGATCGCGCTGGATGCTAGCCGCTTGCAACCGGTATTATTGGAGATCCATAGGGGAGGCCTATGTCCAGCAGTGGACTTCTTATGGCTGATGGATGGATGGATGGATGGAAATAATAATTCTATGACTGTAAATGACATCATGTTACTGTGCGTGGGTTACAAAGTAAGCAATCATTTGCTATATTATCTCTTTGATGAAGGAAACTAATGGAAATGGTACAACATTATCTGTATACCCTCTGTATTCCTAGTCTGGGTATGTAGCGATTTATGTGTGACATGTGTAATTACGCGGGGCGCAGGATGCAAGGCGCACTATATTAGGAGATGCGTCGGGTCCGGACTTGCCATGCTAGTCATATTATTAATAAGAAACTATCGATACATAAAAACGTAGTAATATTACCTGTGAAGTTTTAAAAATATATTTAAAGGGACAATAGCTTTAAGTTTATTTTTAAATAGTGCCACTTAATATAGTTTCGAAGGACTAGGAATGGAAGTGGCAACATTCCTGGGGTAACGCTTGTAACAAACGCTGCTGATTGGTTCCAAGGAGGTTCCAAGTGACATCGCATGATCGGCCGATGGGCGGGAAAATGCGAATGGCATGTCAGATGTCAGATGTTAAAACTGTAAAAAGAGCTCGTTCGGAGGAGGTTGTGGTGAACTGTGATTAGCACGGCTTGAGTGGTGATTCTTTATAGAACGATGGCAGCGTGCGTTAGGTTGCGGAACGCTATGTCCTTCGCTAATGACTTTTCTGTATAATTGTAATCTTAGGTAATCTTCTGTGAAATAAACTGATTGTTCGTGACTTCGCATTTATCTCCTCGCCCGCGAAACGCATTTTTGTGTCAGTTGTATATATCATTACCACCTTGAAGCACAATAACTGATGCGGAATCCTTCGATAGATCTGATATAGGTATTTATCATTTTTAGCCTTTTTTAGTAATGCAATTGTTGTAAGTCATTGTGTAATTTCGCACAAGTTGCAGAACGTAAGGCACTTCTAGGTATGTTATAGGATCTTGGAAGAGTTAGTATCAATGTCCGTGTATAGGATACATATTAGGTTTGACTTATTATCCTAATGATTCTAAAGGGATCCATAGGGAGGTCTATGTCCAGCAGTAGACTTCCGGTTGATGGATGGATGGATCCTGATGATATTTTCTACCTGACCTCAGTAAAAATCTATGAATCCTTTCTAAGCTTTCGTATTTTCCTTCTGTGTTTCTAGCCTCGGGAATGTAGAGATTTATGTGTGACGTGTATAATTGCGCGGGGCACAGAATGCAGAGCGCACTATATTAGGAGATGCGTCGGGCCGGACTAGCTGCTGGCAACATTTTATCTCAAGACGCGAACTGGCTGCCACAGAACTAACATGTTTCTCGATGTTTTTTTTTGGAAAGAATAAGACATTCTTATTTGAAAAAATATTGTAAAAAATCTAGTGTAATAAGGTTAGATAAGATAACTTTATTGATTTTAACAGAACCTGATATTACAAAAAATATTACATACCTAATATTGGTTCATGAACACGCTCGTCCGGTTTAAAAAAAAAACACATTTTTGTGATTTTTTAAACATACAACAGAAATACAGTGTAGTAATCTAAATTTTTTTGCACAAATTAATATTAAATTCATTGACAAACTACAAGTGAAAAGAAAGAATTGCAATGTCAAATATTTAATGAAATAAAAACTAAGTAAGTTCGTTTAGGTCTGGTGGCAGGCCCTGGTGTTAGAGTTTTAAGCCGCCTAAAGGACTCTGACCAAATTGTTAGAACAACGGGGACCCAGGTTTTAACGTATCTTCAAGCCACGGCAGCGCTCAGTTGTAAATGCCAAAGCTGAGCATAATAAGCATTACGTAATCACATGAACTTACTAAATAACACAATTTTAATAATACAATTTTATGCTGTGTGTAGATCTTCAACATTTCTTCGAATAATTAACTTTATATTTCACTTGTAGTATAGGTTATTAGGTTGGTTTTTAGATGATTTACGTTGAAAGGCTGGTGATCGAATGTTATGGTATGAGTGAGTGAATGGAAAAGTGAATGAATAGTTGAATGATAGTAGGACGCGAAGACGGCGCGGACACCATCGAAACTTGCTGCTGCGCGCTACCTAAAGGTACCTATCACAAAATAATAGGCCCGTTTTGACATTTGTCTTCGCGACGTAACTAGTGATGTAACCATACGACTCGATACTCGATACTCACGATAAATCGATTCAAGTTTGCTTGAGTATTTGATCGATTTGAATACGTATTGTAAAAGTCAATTTTCTTTCATTTAATATTTTGGTTAAAATAACATTCCCTCAATCAGAAAAAATATCGAGAAAAAGTAAATATTATACAGTCAATTTTATTCAGATGATGATCCAAATTTGTCAGTTGAACTATCGTCACCCGTAATTATAATTATTTCATTTTCAATTATGTTGTCGATATTAACGTCTCTGTCATAGTCTTCATTCATTATTTTTCGAGTTTTTTCTACCACTTTTGCCCAGTCTTCTTTAGTAATTTTGGCACAAGCTTAATTCAACAATGTCAGCAGTCAAAAAGTCTTATTGTCTGTCGTCAAACGTCACAATGGTTGTAATTTGGTCTACTTTGTCTTTTGCGATATGATCGAAAATTTGGTTTATTACCAGTGTTGCTCAATGCTAGTTGATGATACCCTTCGAAATTACGAAAGTTCGAGTGTATTTGCGTCTTTTTCTAACCTTTTAAATTTCATAATCAAAATGGGACAAAGTTATGTATTCTCTCGCTATTTTAGTACGGTTTCTATTACTTGTCATTGATTCTGAGAGCCATTCTATAGAAATCAATGTTGCCATTATTTACGGCTTTGAGCTCCAAGCTTATAATTTAAATAAAGATCACAACGCAACTGGTGAAATTCAGTAATTAATTGATCCAAACTCTAGTATTTATATAAATAATACCGGCTAAGTGCGAGTCGGCCTTAAAAATATATCTGGATTGATCTTATTTTCATTAACCGATTATTAATAGTCTGTGGACAATATGAAAAAATCGTTATGCACAACACTTAGCCGAGTGGGCGGTACCCGTCAATGAAAAATGTGATTACCATCAGAACATTTCGATCGGTAAAAAGTAAAGAACTTCATGAGCGCGAACTGTCAAAATGGACCTTTAATTTTGTTGATGACTTGTAGTTCTTGTATAATACTCTAGAGATATACTAATCATTATGATAAATCTAAACCGTGGAAAACGAGATGTACATTTTCATTTACTTATTAAGGCAATTTTATTGTGAGGCGCCAACGTGTCCACACAAAAACAATAAGCTATTATATGTACTTCTCAATATTGTCCGATTTGAGTGTTTCTTTTTCATGTTACGAGCACTTCAATCGCTAGGATTATACGTCTTAGCCCCAAGTTCACCAACGCTTGTTTAAGTTAAACGAGTGATTACTGTATTTAACCAACGGTTTTTGCTGGCTGAACAGCAAAATTTCGTTAAAAAGCTGTTTAAGATTAAACCAACGGTTGATAAAACTGTATTGATACAACCTCATTGATTTAAGAAGTTCGGCCTTTTTAAATGTCATGCGTTTTTATTTATGAAGTGTTTGACGTCTGTCTTTAAATTATAGTATTTTTCAAATAGCAAGTCACTTATGACAGGTCCATAGAACGTAAATTATCACGTAAATACGTCATATGACGTCACACCAAAAGTTGAATATTTCTATTTATCAGTGAAAACATTAAGCAAACTTACAAGAAAAACTACTAAAATAAACGACAAAGGACGCAAGAAATAGAATAAAGGTTATTGATTCGCGTATACATTTTCGCGTTCACTTTTCAATTTAATAACATATGAAATTCGTTAAATTGTTATGTTACGTGCTATTGCCGATCGTGACGTCATGATAAGAGGGCTGGGAAATCGACTATTGTTGAAATCGAAGAATATCGAAAACAAAACATATTAATCGACTTGATATAAGCAAGGGTTATCGTTAATCTGTACCCCTAGTACAAAAATTATAAAATATGTAGTGCGTATTCGATACGAAAATGTATGAAAAGCTTAGTTCCCATTTACCTCCGATGTTCACATAGACAATATAACGGATAATCAAATGATTATAAATCTGGAAGATTCGTCAAATGATGATAATGATGATAGCTCCGATGACGAAGTGACGAGGGCATTATTTCCCAAATAAATCTTTTTTTCCCTGTCACTTTTTTATTTCTTTTTGATTCCTCTAAACCTATCGTCTAAGTAAGTCCTACTGACTTGTAGATAAATTCACCAAAACAATTTTAGGTATATTGTTCGATAACTTCGATAAGTACGTAAAATCGAAAATAATCGGTAATTAAAAATCGAATATAGGTGCGGTACATCATTAAAATTGTCAATCTATGTTTGACAGCTGTTGTCTTTTTCAAATAGCTAGTCACTTATGTGACTAGCTATTTGAAAAAGACTAAAATAACATGATTTTGCATAAATAACATGTGTTTATTTTAGGTATGATTCGCGTTCCGACCGTTTGTATGCAGGCGGAATACAGCATATATCTCATTACCGTGACTCTACTCAGTCCAGTCATATGTATCTAAATGCATTTATTGATGAAGAAGTGAGAGTAAGTTTTTTTCCCAATTTTTAATCCAATCTAAAAAATTTCATTCGTGTGTTCGGAGCTGACTCTCATCCAAAGGTCGCATTTTTTCGACAAATTTTAACGAAATTCGGTACATAAGTTAATGGATATATTAATGGATTTTATTCGTCGTCAGCGGTTTTTGAAAGGGTTGTATTTTTCTCAACATGAGGAAATAAGGAAAAAAAAATCCGTGGCGCTATTTGTCAGCCAATTTCCATTGATAACATTCGGTAAGATCTTTGAATATTTAAATCCTAACAAGATTTGTTAGTATGAATCATGTTGGTCAAGAGCAAGTCAAGATATAGTCTTACGAGATTCAGTTAAACAGGTTTGAGGTTCACTGTTCGGAGAAGTAGTTCTCCGAACAGTGAAACTAGTAGTAAGTAGTTTAAATAGTCTTGAAAAGGACTGAATATTATCTCTGTACCGTCTGATTTCTAGCGTCTAAGAGTCGTACTTAAGGCATTAAGTTTAGCAAGTACAACTTTACTTATCTAAGTAGACGCGATCTTAGCGACATATTCATGTGAGTTACAGTGATAAATTATGCACTAAGTTCTACTTGCTGGTCTCATGTTAGTTGGGATTCTGTGTCTTATATGCTTTAGTAATGTGATAGTTCACTCGTGATTTCTACGTAACGTTCATGGGGTAGTTTGACTAGGTGTTTGTCAGCGATCACCAAAGTTTAGCACCGTTCGGCACAGTCAGTTTTCTGATGGTTAACCACGGGTGGAATTTACAACTGAGCGCTACCGTGGCTCGGATGGCACGTTAAATTGTAGGATCCGGCTGTCATAACCGTTTAGTGTCGAGTCCTAGCTAGCTAAGACTAACAACCCGGCCCATGCGAACTTTTTTTAAATTTTATTATTTACTAGCGACCCGCCGTTCCAGTGATAAATAATTATTTTTCGCAAAAATAGCATGACCGACTTCACCCGTATACAGAGTTCGCGAATATTTCGCACGGATCGATGTTACATTTTTCACATTATTGTTGATTTATCAAAAATGGCTCAGCCGATTTCGTTGAAATTTAAATGGGACCGATTTCGAAGTATACACTTTCCTATAAAAAAAGAATTGTTGAAATCGGACAACTATGAAAAAAGTTATGCATGGTTATGCAAAAAATTTTATATAAACGCGTCGACTTGAGTACCTCCTCAGGTTTGGATCGTCGGTCCATTAGGTACCGAGCTCTCATGCTAGTCTACGTCTACGTGAAACTTAGTTGGGATTTCGTGTCTTATGTGCTTCAGGTAATGTGATACGAGTAGTTCACTCGTGATCTTGTCTTGTACCTGCAGTAAACATAATATGTAAGTACGGCTCTGAATTTCTGTACCGCTTATGCCACAAAATACCAAGTAGTAGTATTAGTACGAGTAAATACGACTAGAGATTAAATACCTATATTGAAATGTAGACTAGAGCATTTTAGCTACAACCTGAGCAATATCCAATACTAACTGAAACTTACATAAAGCTTCGCGTTGATTGGATATTGCACAGCTTGTAGCTAACTTTACATTCGCCGACTTGTATGATTCGGCTTAAACCCGGTAATATTACGATTGTCTTATGTGGGTAACTAAAAAAAGATGTACGTATCTAGCAGTAGCACTATAAGAGTGAGAAGTTAATGCCCGATAACATATTTAGAGCAATACGATTTGAGCACTCATACATTATAAAAAAGTAAGGATTAGAAAAAAAAAGTTATATGTAAATAAAACATGGTTAAAGAAGCTTAAGCACCGGCAAATCAGACGTACATTTTGAGTACATTTAATTTTAATATTTTTTACCAAATAAATTATCGCAATAACATACTCGTAAAACCACGGCTGGTCGTGCCAAAAAGCTGCCTTCACAGCACGACCACAATTTCTATGTCAAAATGAAGAGTACAATTTATACATTCAAAAGTACAATTACTGTACATATTTTTTTATGAATATGTACCACAAAAAAAAAAACAATGATATCTGTTGTGGTCGTGTTGGGTAGAATCACACGCTACACAAACTTAATTATGTTCTTGGTGAACGTTCTACATTTTAAACCGCATCTCCTCCGTGATCAAATAGGTACAATAATTGTTGTAGGTCTCCTGGTTGTTTTAACCGTTTAGCCAGTTTTCTTCCAATGCCAGATTGATGACAAAATTAACGCAGCTTGTAGCTAGCATCACGACCAACAACAAGTTTGATGCGCTTATTCTTAACAATACCTACTTTATCTTTCGCAAAAAATTGGCAAAATCGCTTTCCATCGTGTACAAAATTCAAATATTTCGCTCGAAATGCTTACATTTTTGTTGATTTTTAGAAAACGGTTCAGCCGATTTCTGTGTAATTTAAATGAGACCACCTCGAAAGTATACCCTTTCGAACTAAAAATAATTTTTGGTTCGGTTCACAATAGGCGAAATCATCGATGAACATACAACAAAAAAAATACATACAGACGAAAATAGAACCTCCTCTTTTTTGAAAGTCGGTTAAAAATAAATATATGTTGGACAGTAAATGACTAATTTAGATTGTCCAAGTTAAGAAAAGCATTTTACTAGTAAAAAGTTTTACTGGTTAAAGTTTTTACTAAAAAGCAAATCTTAATTTGCACTGTGAACTAGTTTTAATGTTCCATTCGGAAGTTGTTCCATAAAGCTCGCATTCCAGCACGTAAGACGTAACTCACGTTTAGCAAAATGGCGGTGATGCATTTATCATATTTTCCGCATATTAAGCAGGCGATGCGCTTACCAAGTAAATGCCAAGTGGAAACAAAATTATTAGGACGAGGATTCACAGATTGAAATAAATATGTAAATGTCGATGAGTATGGCGAAATGTTTTAGACTGTGTCATTATCACGCTCGCTCCTAGTGTTAGGAAAACCGAGGATTCGATGCAGTTGAAACACCATTATTAAAATAATACTTTGCAGATTTATTTCTTCCATCACAGTCTTCTTTAAGCTTTAACTTGTTCTTCGCTCCGACGGCTCGACCAGCACGGGAAGCATGGCAAAGGGACTAATGTTTTTCCACCATTATATCCCCTCGAGGAGGAAATAAAGTATGGATTGACAATGACATCTGACATCAAGAGTGGATAAAATGGTTTTCTCCCCTTGCCGTGCTACCCGGGCTGAACGGTATTCAAAACTCCAGCTAGTTTCTGACCATGAGTTCTTTTGAAATTTATTGTGTCCGTTCAAAAACCGAACATCATTTAAAATATGAAATATTTGCCCAAAACCTAACACTAGTTGCCAATATATGAGCGGTTAGAAAAGGTCAGTGCTGCGGAGAGAGATACAAATAATTTATAGCCCAAGCTTACAAAAGACCTGAATTTTAATTTTGGACACTTAAACTACTTATGTCAATAGTACTGAACTTAAAACACTTAGCAATGTTATGTTATTTATATATACTTCTACTATCGTAAACTGGCAAAAAAAAGCACAGAAACATAGGCGAGAGAAACACTCAAAATACAACCGAGCAGCTGAAGACCTAAGAGCCTCATTCACCCCATTAGTCATTTCATGCGATGGAGCCATAGGAACTCAATATAACAGTTTTTAAAAAACGCATCAAAGCTAAATGAGAAATGGGGAAATGCATATTCTCAAAATAATAGTGTACTGGCTGAAAGTGAAAATACAAATCTCAGTTATAAGAGCAGTTTCAATGAGAGTAAGAGGCACGCGTAAACATGTCAGGGCATTTCAATGTGAAGATGGAGCAGGAATACTTTACTGACAGTCTGATCTCGTGAAACAGAAATACCTGTATGTGTTTTTTTTGTAATTTTATATATGTATGTGTGCAATGTTTTATGTAACTCTGTGTTATTTGTTTATATGTATAATTATTGACTTTCTTAAACTAAGGGTTATTAAAATAATATCAACATTAAAAAACACTCTAACATTGCATATTGAAAACATTGAAAAGACATATTAAGTTATTATTAAGTGAAAAAAATGGGCGAAATATTAGTTTAAAGGTATAGAAAAATATACACATCTGAATTTACTAAATCAGATTCGGGAATACCAAGAAATGGATGACTATAATAATTTTTTTTGCATGCCCGATGCTCGCTTTAAACTTCTGCTGGAGTTAGTTCATCGTTGACAGAATATATTGACGCGACAATTTATATCGATTAGAGACTAGACGCTCGATATTTATCGATGATACTTGATACAGATTTTTGGATTTCTAGAAATCTATCGATCCGTATCACGATACATGATACGTTATACTACACACACGATAAATATCGAGAGTGTAGCAGTCGCCATAAACATATCAAATTTATAACACCCCTTCGTTTTTGCGTCGGGGGTTATAAAATAAAAGAACATTAGCATTATGCTCGATTCTTTTGCATGAAATTTGATTTAGAGAATATTATAGACCATATTTAGTTCATCACATAAACAAAATCATCATAAAATGTTATCATCAGTGTGCACTCGGCTTGCAACCGCACGGAAACTTGGCAAATGGCTGCTCGCATTTCCTCTCAAATATATATGTTCGCGTTGCTCTTAACAGTTAACGGTATTAGGCGGTGTATCTACCAGGGATGAGGTGTTTAGCCCGTTTCCATGGATAAAATCTTCCAAGATTCACGTCGAACGCACTAAAACTGAAGGGAGTTCGTATTTATAACACCAATAAGACCAACAGGATAAATCTAGCCTATACCATCATAAAATTCACAAACCAACACGGTTCACCACGTTATCTGCTACAGAGTGGTCTACAATTGGAACAGACTGCTTGAGTATGTAATCTCAGCATGGACTATAAGTATTTAAGAATAGACTTGTACTTTGGATAAAGAAAGAAAAAAAACATCCTTTACAAAGTAAGTAAGTTCGTATAGGCCGGGTGGCTAGCCCTGGTGTCAGAGTTTTTAGGCCGCCTGAAGGCCTCTGACATGGCTATACGGTTAAAACAACCGGGGCCTACAATTTAACGTGTCATACGAGCCACGGTTGGAAAATGCCACCCACGGTCACCCGTCCATGTACTGACCGTGCGGAACGTTGCTTAATTTCGGTGATCGCTGACAATCACCTAGTCAAACTACGCTACGAGCGCTTCAGATAATCCTTTACAGATAAATACTAATGATCCGACTCCACTTGATAAAGGAACATTAGTATACACTTCTCATCCTATAAATAAATAAAAGACGACACCACTGATAAAATTGCTTCACATCAGAGGCTTTGCACAGATTACTTAAATATACCATTAACAGTTCCATGATGGAACTACTTTTAATAATTTACAACACTAGTTCCATTCAGAATGGAACCAGAAATAGTGGAACTAGTGTTAATTTAGAGTTTTCACTAGTACCATTCACAGTTCCATGATGGAACTACTGTTAATAATTTACAACACTAGTTCCATTCAGAATGGAACTAGAAATAATGGAACTAGTGTTAATTTTGAGTTTTCACTAGTACCATTCACAGTTCCATGATGGAACTACTGATAATTATTTTTAACACCAGTACCATCCTTATAGTTTCTGACAACAATGGAACGTGTAAACTTATACTAACCCTCAGATGTGACGACGAGATAAATTGCTTGAACTGCGGATTTGCAGCTGGGCCAGTACCTATAGTGGATTTGGACCAATGATTTTCCATAGTAGGCTTATGTTTATTAGTAAACTGTTAGGCTTGAAACTGCTTTAGGCAGACATCTGCATGTTTCCATACAAAAAAAAACTGCAATTTCATGCCTTAAAGCCATGGCAGTCGTGGTGGTAGTATTATCCGCTTCGCAATCATGAGGGCGGGGGTTCAAATCCCGAACCAGTACCCATGAGTTTTGTTGGAAACTAATGAACAGAATTTAACACCACTGGCTTTTCGGTGAAGGAACCTTTTTCGTGCGAAGCAACCTGCGTACGCTCGTAGAAAAAATTTGATGGCTTATGTGAATCCACCAACTCACAATTGGCTTATGTGAATCCACCAACTCACAATTGGCTTGCGTGATGGACATGGTAAAATCATCCTCCGTGGGTAGGCCCACGTCCTGCAGTGGACCATCGAAAAGGTTGGTACATGTACAGATAACCCATACAGGTCGCGTCATGTAAAGTTTCAAACTGCGTACAAGAAAATCTGACTCATAATAAATATAAGTTAAATCTCCTAGTAGGTACGCAGCTTTAATTACAGCAAGGAGATTTAACTCCTATTGGATAGTAAGTAAGAGTTAAATTTCCTTGTGCACAGCTTGACACTCTAGCGTTATTTTTACGTGGCGCGACGTATACAGTGCTTATCTACACCATATCACCTCTGGTGTAAAAGCAGCTTTAGCGTCGTGCATTGGATTAGAGCTGCACTGGAGCGGCGCGGGCGCCTGTAATTATCGCCGCCCTTTCTAAAATCAACAAGAAACGCCGTACAGTTGGATTAAAACGCTGCATTTTACACTAAATGTTTGGTTACTTTTTACCGACTTCCAAAAAGTAGGAGGTTTTATGTTCGTCTGAATGTTTTTTTAACCGACTTCCAAAGGAGGACCTTGGAGGTACTATATTTGTCTGTAGGTTTTTTGTGGGCACGTTCATCGATAATTTCGCCAATTGTGAACCGAATCGAAAAAATATTGTTTAGTTCAAAAGGGTTAGTATACTCTATACGCTTTTAAGCTCCTGGAATGGAAAGGATTCGGCATCAACATCAATGGCGAATACCTCACTCACCTTCGGTTTGCCGACGATATCGTGGTCATGGCAAAGTCGATGGAGGAACTCAGTACGATGCTCGAAGGCCTAAATCGAGTCTCTCAACAGGTGGGTCTTAAAATGAACATGGACAAGACAAAGGTCATGTGTAATTCCCATGTTGTACCCACCCCTATTTCAGTTGGGAACTCGGTTCTTGAAGTCGTTGACTCGTACGTCTACCTAGGACAAGTAGTCCAGTTAGGTAGGTCCGACTTCAAGAAAGAGGCCAATCGCCGAATCCAACTCGGCTGGGCAGCGTTCGGAAAATTGCGTAGCGTCTTCTCGTCCGACATACCTCAGTGCCTCAAGTCGAAAGTTTTCGACCAGTGTGTGTTGCCAGTGATGACTTATGGCACAGAAACGTGGTCTCTAACTATGGGCCTAATTGGTAAGCTTCAAGTAGCCCAACGAGCCATGGAGAGGGCTATGCTCGGAGTTTCTCTGCGAGATCGAATCAGGAATGAGGAGATCCGTAGAAGAACCAAGGTTACCGACATAGCCCAGCGGATTGGCAGGTTGAAGTGGCAATGGGCAGGGCACATAGCGCGGAGGACTGATGACCGATGGGGTCGAAAAGTCCTCGAGTGGAGACCACGTACCGGCAAGCGCAGCGTAGGACGTCCACCCACAAGGTGGACGGACGACCTCATTAAGACCGCAGGATCGCGCTGGATGCAAGCCGCTACCAACCGGTCTTATTGGAGGTCTTTAGGGGAGGCCTATGTTCAGCAGTGGACGTCCAATGGCTGAAAAGAAGAAGAAAGAAGAAGAAGAGTATACTCCCGAGGTGTTCCCATTTAAATTTTAAAGAAATCTGCTGAGCCGTTTTTAAAAAATCAACAAAAATAAACATTTGAACACGATGGCAGGCGGTATTACCATTTTTTGCGAAAAATTATTAGGTATTTGGTTTAGTATCTACATTACCTCTTTTAACCTCAATATAACAAATAAAACAGAAACGCGTTGGATGCAGGCCGCTTCTAACTGACCTTATTGGAAATCCATGGGGGAAGCCTATGTCCAGCAGTAGACGTCCTACGGCCAATAGATGGATGGATGATAACAAATATACAGACAGGGTCTGTTATCTCTGTAAAAACAAAAAGGGGTAATTACTAGGATCATCATTATTATTATGAACAACTTTTACTATGTAGCCATACCTACCAAAGCAAACCCGGAATCTGCGACATAAAACAGCTGTTTCATACGTTTTCCCGATTCCGACTATGTACGGGACAACTGGTTTTTTGCTGGCTTTTGTTAGTGATAACCAAAATTAATAAGGATCCTAATTAGGTACTTCAGCCTAGAACACAGAAAAGGTTTCCTGTTCTGTGGCCTAGTATAGATTAATTGTTAGTTGTAGGTCTATGGTGGCGTTCTAAAACTGAGAAATCCTCCGATATCTCTGTGTCATTAACTCATTTTTGACCACAGATTGGTTTGAGTCATCTTTGCTTAACTACATCCAATTTGTCAAGTATACCTATAAATAAACCACAAACAGCCGAATATAAATCACAGTAGGTTTAACTCTCCTGAAATGTAAAAGTCTAATCCCCGAAATCCCTTATTCTGAAATAAGCAATATCCCAAGCAGGTACAAATAAATGAAAACGCCATCCGTCCTTCCGCTCCCTAGAGCGGGTACACACTGCACACATGACGTCACACGCTACAGCGAGCACGCACTCACGCAGTGCACATTCCTCTTTACAATTAATAGCATAATTACTTTTTGTACAATGTTTCTTGTTCTAAATAGTGGACGTTTTAAAGATATAATGCATTTGACGTCTTTGCATGTAGGACGTCCACCCACAATATGGAAGGATGACCTCATTAAGACCGCAAAATCGCGCTGGATGCAAGCCATTACCAACCGGTCTTATTGGAGATCTACAGGGAAGGCCTATGTCCAGCAGTTGACGTCCTATGGTATGTCCATCCATCCATCATATCCTGATGGATGGATGGATGATGCATTTGTGTCAGCGTACCGGCAAGCGCTGTATAGGACGTCCCACGAGGTAGACGGATGACCTCATCAAGGCCGCATAAATGGTGCTGAATAAAAGCCTATTCGAGGCAAACAAACAAACAAACAAACAATCAAATCTTTCTTCTTTATAATATTGGTATAGATCTAAAAATAAGGGAGGCATATGTCCAGAAGTTGGACGTCCTAACACTGAAATGACGACGAGGACGAATTATTTGTTAATAACTTTTTTATTATTATTATTAGGAGTCTATACTGTCCCAGCGTTGAGCAAAGGCTTTCCTACCCTCTTTCCATTTATCTCTATCCTGGGCTAAAATATGCCAGTCCTTCTAGTGCCCGTCAAGGTCGTCCCGCCAAGACTTTCTAGGTATGCTGCGAGCTTTTTATGTCATCTGTTAGCTTTACGCCTGAAATACTAAAAATAATTTAACATACAACATAAAATGCAACATGACGGTCTCTAGAGCGTGCACACTTGATGTTACAAACGCATGCAACGCCACGATGAGCACGCATTTGTGTACGGTGTACATTCAGCTTTACAATAACACCTACGTTTTTAATTATTAATTCGGAATAGATAGATAGATAGATAAACTCTTTATTGATTCACACACACATAAAACAGAAAAATAGAAAAAAAATAGATGATACATTATGTGAAGCAACCGGCGGCCTTATCACTGAAAGTGATTTCTTCCAGGCAACCTTAGGATGGAGAGAGATGGTACAAAAGAAAAAACGACGGGGTGTGCTAATTTAGAGGACACTTTAAAAATAAAAAAGAATTATACAATAGACATATACATACAAATATTATAAATACTAATACATAAATAAATGATATAATAAAATAAACTAATAAATACTTTTAACTTCTAACATACACAAATAACCAATGTACTCGTATAAGTAAACAAATACAATAATAAGCAAACTACAGAAATTAATAAAACACCCAAAAACTAAGAACTATTTTAAGATTGCGACAGATATAATTTTGTAACCTCCTCTTTAAAAACAATTACGGACGGGGCCCGTTTAATGGAAATGGGTAGAGGATTCCATAATTGGACTGCTTGGAATGAAAAGGATTTGCCATAAAAAGTAGTTCGAGCAGAAGGAGTCATCAGGATGAGGTTGTCTTTAGACCGAAGAGGGATAGTGTGGGATGTATGCCAATAAGAAAAACGCTCTTTAAGATAGGTAGGGGTAGAAGGGTTAAATAGAATATTATAAAGGAGGGAGAGGATGTGAGCATTCCGACGAAGGCGAACAGGAAGCCACTTGAGCTTTGCGCGAAATTCAGATATATGATCATATTTACGTAGCCCAAAGATAAATCTTATACAGTAATTTTGGAGGCGCTCTAGTTTGTCAAGTTGGTCTTCCGTAAGATCAATATAGCAGGCGTCAGCGTAATCTATGACTATGACTAATCAAGAATAGGGAGTAGTAGAGACTGCGCAAGTGCAACTTTGGTGGCAGTGGGTAGGAAGTTCCTAAGACGTCTTAGGGATCCCCCAGAAGCAAACAACTTGCAGCTAATCGACCTGAGGTGAGAGTCCCAACTTAAGGTGCGGTCTAGAATCACGCCAAGATTTTTTACCGTTTCACAGTAGGGTACCGTGGTTCCTCCAAAAACGACTTTTGGAATTCCATCCCAGTCAATTTTGGATATCATATATGAGCTACCGATTATTATGGCCTGAGATTTTGTAGGGTTGACTTTAAGACCATAGGAGTTACTCCATTCCAAAATGCGACACAGGTCAGTGTTAATAACTGATATGGCAGAGTCTAGCTCACTGAGCCGGGCTTGTGAATAAATTTGGAGGTCGTCTGCATAAAGATGGTAGGAAGACGAAAGGTGTTGAGAAATAGCGTTTATAAAAATTACAACAACAGTAAGGGAGATAGCACGCCACCTTGAGGAACGCCGGCATCAGCATTACACCAAGAAGAAAAAGATTCTCCGAGGCGAACGCGCTGCCGACGGCCAAACAGATAACTGTGAAACCAATCGAACACCGGTGGAGATATGTTAATAGAGCGTAGTATAGCCAATAGAATGTCGAAATCGACGGTATTGAACACATTACTGAAATCTAACAAAGCTAGAACAGTAAGCATACCGCCATCCATACCCAACCGTATGTCGTCGGTGATCTTGATAAGAGCAGACACAGTGCTATGCCCAGGACGAAATCCGGATTGTAGAGGATTTAGGAGATTTTCTCGGTTAAGGAACTCGGATAGTTGTTTGTGAACAAGACGTTCGAGAACTTTGGAAAGGAAAGGAAGGATAGAAATAGGTCGGTACTCGGAAAAGGATTTAGGACTGGGTTTTTTCGGCAGAGGCAAGATTTGCGCGTCTTTCCAGATGGTAGGGAAAACCCCAGATGAAATGGAGTAGTTGAATATATGGCAGAGGAATAGCGTCCAGAATGGGCATGAGCATGTTCCGACTTATGCTGTCGCCGCCAACTGCATTGGAGGAAATCGACATTACACTCTTTTTAACATCACATTCAGTGAAACGATTAAAATTAAACGGAGAGAAGTCAGGAGTTGGAATGGCAGAAAGAAAATTGATAGTTTTATTTTTATCAGCATCAGATATAGTAGAAGCAGAAGAAAAGTGTTGGTTGAGAGCGTTAATATCGATATTGCTCGGACTAGATTGGCGAGATGATTTGCCGACTCCCAATGACCTAAGAAACTTCCAGACTTTGGCTGGATTCTCATCATCAACAGAGGCATGAACGTGGCGTCTGAAAGCATCCCTACACATCCTATTGCAGCGATTACGGGCCTGAACATACTTAGCATGATTGGAGTCGTTTGATGCAACTTGTATTTAGATTTAGAAAAGAAAAGAATAAGAATAAATAAGAATAAGAGCGCAGCTCTTGTCGGTGGAGTACCTTCCATGTCTCGTGGTCTTCCGCCAGTGTCTTCACCTGCCTGTACGACATGACATCTACCTTCTCTTTGATCTGATCTAAAAATGCCTTCCGTGATCTTTTCTGGACTCTGACGTGGCTAAACGGTTTTTAATACAACCGGGGTCTACAATTTATCGTATCGGGGTCGTATCTTCCGTGCCATAGTAGCCAGTTGGAAATGCCACCCTCGGTCACCCATCCGAAGACTGACCGTGCGCGAACGTTGCTTAACTGTGGTGATCGCTGACAGCCCCTAGTTAAACCACGCTATAAACGCTACGACGTTATTGTAACTGAATTTGAAATAAATAATCGGGCAAGTACGAGTAGGACTCGCGCACGCAGGGTTTCGTACTGTATAGAAACCCTTAAACATTTATTTTATTTTAATTTAGTTATTTCTTATTGAATTGGATATACAACTAAACATTCTGCGAATATTTCAAGCATCTACCTATTAACATTATTTATATCGAGAGAAAAACGGTTAAAAATTCAGGTTTGTTGTATGGGAGGCCCCTCAAATATTAATTTTATTCTGTTTTTAGTATTTTTTGTTATAGCAACAACAGAAATACATAATCTGTGAATTTCAGCTTTCTATCTAAAATGGTTTATGAGATACAACCTGGTGACAGACAAACAGACGGACAGACGGACAGCGGAGTCTTAGTAATAGGGTCCCGTTTTTACCCTTTGGGTACGGAACCCTAAAAAATTGTAAGTAATGATTATGACTCTTTATACAGAATGAAAGGCCCTTAACTTATAACACAGTGTACACGCATCGCGTAACAAAACGTTTTTGCAGTGAATTAGGCCGAGTTCACGCTCGCCGCACTCGCAGCGCGGCCGTCGCGCTGTGTGCCCCCGCCTTTATAATTAACAATAAGGTTTCACACTGGCTGGTGTTTACAGGTTTTCGTTTAGAATTTTGAGAACTATCTACCTACGTTGTGTGGCTTTTCTCCTTATTTTCAAATATCAAAGCTTATCTACATTACGATTTATTAAAAAAACGGTGTCTAAAAACGTTTCCCTAGCTACAAGACGTGTTTTTTGATTGCTGTATACTTACTGTGAAATATCAAGTGAATTGTTTCGTGAACCAGCTCAAAGAGGCATACAACTTTTGAGGGGAACTTGGAGCACATTCTGGGTATATTTTTCAGCCTGAAACTTCCCGTTCCAAAGCACAATTGCCTCTAGTTTCTGGCACGTGATATTCGACGTCATCGAAGTTTTCTAATTCTACCCATTGTGAGTACAACATTTTGTAAAAACTGCACTGTTTTGAAAACATAACCTACGTCTTGTTGTGTGTTCACTGAACTGACTTTGACATACTCAAGATTGATTGATCACAAAGAAATCATTACTGTCATCTGTCACTTTAAAACTAACGTCAGACTCTGAGTAAAACCGTTCAGTGCAGCTGACCACAGATAATTTATTGTCTCCCCGATAATGGCAAGCGCGGGAAATTTGAGTAAATGCGAAGGCTGCAAACTGGTGATAATTACCAATGAGTTAAAAACTTGTAAGAATTGTCGTAAAAATTACCACTACCAATGTCTGGGTATAACCATTGAGAACTTTCACAAAGAATCAAAACAAGCTAAAGCCTCTTGGAAGTGCCCGTCCTGCAAAAACAACGAGAAAAAGGGAGACAACACTAATACACCGGTACGTCCTCAGACTCGAATCGTTTCACCCACCAGGCCTAGCTCACCGACGTCCAGCCTATATCAGACCGCTGGCGTCGTAAATGAGCTTAAAGAATATTTTGATTTGAAATTCAAGGAAGTATCGTCCTCATTGTCTAAGGACATTCAATCAAAAATTATAAACGAGAGCAAGTTTACAAACGATCGCATCGCGAACATGGCTGCGAGTGTGGATCATATCTCTGCTAAATTTGGAGAACTGAAACTTTTGTGTGACGCGCAAGTAGCGGAGATTAACTCACTTAAAGTGGAAAATTCCGAATTGAAGACGCAGATGAAAAATGTCACCAGCAGATTGTCGCAGATGGAGCAATTAGCCCGTGAATGCAATATGGAAATTCAGTGTGTGCCTGAAAGCAAAACTGAGAACATTCTGTCCATCGTCAATAAAATAAGCGACACGGTCTCGTACAAATTAAATGAGACGGATATAATAGCGGTGCACAGAGTTGCAAAGCTTCAAAACGATTCAACCAGACCTCGTTCCATCATCGTTAGAATGGCAACTCCTCGCATCAGGGATAACTTTCTCGCGACCATAAGAATGTACAACAGGAGCCACGAACAGAACAAGTTGAATACTTCACACATAAAAATGTCGGGAGAAAAGCGTCCTATATATGTGGCTGAACACCTATCACCGGCAAATAAGCAGCTTCATGCTGCCACAAGAGCGGCCGCCGCAGAGAAGGGCTACCGATTTGTGTGGGTCCGCAACGGACGTGTGTTTGTTCGCAGGGACATCAAATCTAAGCCTGTTCACATAAAGGATTTGGATTTTGTTAAATCCTTATGAAACCGTCACGAAGGTCCAATTAAAAATTTATTATCAGAATGTGAGGGGTCTGCGAACCAAATTCCAGGACTTATATATGAACGCATTATCGGAGAACTATGATATTATTATAATCACAGAAACTTATCTGAATGATTCTTTCTTTGATAACGAATTATTGGACGGCAGATATAATTTGTTCAGGCGGGATAGATCAGAGAGTGGTTCCTTTAAACAAAGTGGAGGGGGTGTTATGGTAGGTGTACTGCGTAGGTATAACGTACTACGTATGTCTTCTTGGGATTCTTCGTGTGAGGATCTATGGTTGACTCTCAAACTGGGGACAGCTTCAGATAACAATGTTATAAATATTTGTGCTACTTATTTGCCATCCCCACTAAGATTTGAAAACCTTAAATGCTTCTGGGATAACACTAGTCACATTATCAATAATAAAATACTGCCTAATTCCAAGATTTTTATCGCAGGAGACTTTAATATGAAAAATATGAATTGGGTGCGCGACCCAAATACTAAAATCTTAGCTCCACAGCACGGCAATGGACAAGCGGAGGTGTTTTTAGCTGATGCAATAGCATTCAACGATCTTGTACAGCATAACAGTGTCCTTAATGGAAATGGCCGCATTTTAGATCTCTCTTTCAGTAATTTGGGCTGCAATAATGTATCAGTTAGCGATAACTTTCATCCATTAGTCAAAGTTGATTTTCCACATCACTCTTCTTTACATATTACTGTAAATCTTCATAGCCATAAACCACTGAAAAAGAACCTGATATCAAAACCAAATTTTTATAAGTCTAATTATGAAATTATCAATCAGCAACTCTCGGAAATAGATTGGGATGAGCATTTTGAGAAGTGTAGCAACGTTGATGAGATGGTGGACATCTTTTATCGGGTCTTGATGCCTATATTGGAAAGTAATACTCCGCTTTTGCCGCCTAGGAATAATAATTATCCAGTTTGGTTCTCCATTCCTTTAATAAAGAGTCTTAAAGAAAAAGCTAAGCACCACAAAAAGTATAAAATGTATAAAAACTTGCAGGACAAATTAGCCTTTCAATTTAGTAGAAAGAGATGCGACAAATTGTTGGCTGATTGTTTCAATAATTTCAAAAATTCTTCCTCAGAAATACTTAAGAAAAAGCCCAAGCTAATTTGGCAATATGTCAATAAATTGAAAGCCAATAACAGCACTTTGCCAGATCAAATGACTTTAGGTGATAAAACTGCTGTCGGTGGACAGGAAATATGTGATTTGTTTCTGGAGCACTTTAATTCTGTATATATGGTCAATCAGTCCAAAAAACCAAGTGGAACTGCTTCCGATGAAAACTGCATATTATCTGGTATACCTCCGTTAACTAACATTATTATTCAAGAAAGTGAAGTTAAAATTGCACTAGGATCACTGCAAATTAAGGGACCTGGACCTGATTCATTGCCATCAATCGTGTTAAAAAAATGTGCGGATAATTTGGCGAGGCCTTTGGCTATGATTTATCACGCTTCCCTTTCATCTGGAATCTTTCCAGCGAGATGGAAATTGGCGTTTATTACCCCTATCCATAAAAAAGGAGATTTGGCGTCTGTGGAAAATTATAGACCAATATCCATTTTGTCTGGGTTTGCAAAACTGTTTGAGTCACTCGTTGTCAATAAGATCTACTGGCATATTTCCCATCTTTTGAGTAACGACCAACACGGTTTCCTACCTCGTAGATCCACGTCCACGAATTTAGTTAGCTTCGTCACAGATATTCTTGAAAGTCTGGACAAGGGTGAGGAGGTACATGCAATATACACTGATTTCAGTAAAGCCTTTGATTTAGTAGACCACGATCTTTTGCTGGCTAAATTACAGAAATCTGGTTTGCATGGAACTCTTCTACGTTGGCTAAGTTCGTATATGGAAAAGCGTTCGCAGTTGGTGGTAGTGAAAGGTTTTAGGTCCGTAGAGTCTCGGGTACCATCGGGTGTTCCTCAGGGTTCGCACTTTGGGCCTTTGTTTTTCACCGATTTTATTAATGACTTGCCTGGGCGGTTAACTTCTAAGGTCAAGATGTTTGCCGATGATTTAAAGATCTATAAAACCATTAAAACAACCACAGATGTCGAAGACCTTCAGGCCGACATTGATATTATCAGTCATTGGTGTGCAAGTAACAATATGTCACTCAATGTCGACAAATGCTGCTTTATAAGGTTTTCACGTAAACAGTCACCATTTCCGGCAACTTACACAATTAAAAACCAGCCTTTATGCGAGGTCGATAGTGTTCGTGATTTAGGCGTAATAATGGATAATAAGCTCTCTTTTCATAGTCACTACGACCATGTGATAAAGAAATCTATGAAAATTGGTGGGTTTGTTGTCAGGCACTCTAAAATATTTCGCAATTCCTTCCTCTCTATCAGACTCTTTTATAGCCTAGTTCGTAGTATTTTGGAGTATTGCAGTGTAGTCTGGAACCCTGTATACAATGTTCATGCTGATCGGCTGGAAAGGGTCCAATCCAGGTTTCTTTATCACATAACGTATATGGATCAATTGTGCAAATCACTTAGATCTTACGATTCTCGACTCAAGCATTACAATGTAATATCTCTTGCCAACCGCCGAAAGGTTACTGATATTGTCATGTTGTTTAAGATATTGCACGGCCTTGTTGACTGCCCCGAACTCCTTGAAAGAATAACGCTCAAAGTTCCTCGTCCTGGAACGTATTTAACTACAAATAAACCTACATTTGCTAGACCACGGTGTAGAACCAATCTCCTTATGCATTCTCCAATATACCGTATGTTCAACTCCTATGATAAGTTTAAAGATGACATAGATATTTTCATGTTTGGTTCGCTGACCTCTCTAAAACTGAACCTATATAGAGCAATAGAATAATGTGCTTCTGCAGAGTTATCTTGTTATGTTCTCATTAGTAATAATTATTATTGTTTAGTGTTTTCTGTCTTACATATTTTTATAATGTGTTTTATAATTTTCTATTTTTTTTTTTACTTGTTTTACGTTCATTGATTTAATTTAATTATTAAGTTTGTATTTGTATAAGATTGATTAGGCAAACAAATCGAAATTAAGTTTTTGTTAGTAAGTATACTTATCTTTTTGTTTTCTCATCTTTAAGTTTAACTTGTAGCTATTAATTAAGCATGTTAGGACTACTTCTAGAAGAATGGATGTGCTCGTTAGTTATTATTTTATGTAAATCTTTTATGTTTTTTTAAAATGTTCATTCAGTTTTGTAGTCTGTCAATAAAAAAAAAAAAAAAAAAAAAAAAAAAAAAAATTATCATCACCCGCAGCCTTCTTCCTACTGCTGGGTATAGGCCTCTCTCTTACGGTGCAATTTGTCTCGGTCTTGTGCTAATAGTGTTCAGCTAGATTAGCATAGGTACGACCACCACGGTACCACGAAAAAACTGTTTTCAACGTGAAACGGAAAAGTGACAGACGTATACTTCATCATAACTCTGTTTGACTCGTCAAAAAAATTATTTCGTGGTGCGTATACTAGCCCGGTTGGTTCGACCTGCGATTTTCATTTTATCGCTGATCCATCTTGCCAACGGATTATTCCAGTCTGTCCCCCGGATCTGTCCCCCGGGGGACAGAATGGAAGAAAAAAATCTTGTCTATCCCCCGGTTGATCATCGGGGGACAGACTTACATTATTACTCTGACGGACGCGACTCGCGACCAAAATGCTGGTGTTTATTTGGCTCAACGTATAAGCATTGCCATTCAGCGTGGCAATGCAGCCAGCATGCTGGGCACGCTGCCAACTGGCAGTGGGCTTGAACAATTGGATTATCTTTAGACCTTCAAGGGTCTGTGGATGATCCAATTGCTTGTTATATAGTATTAGTTTATGGAGTGTTACATGATGTAAGTCTTGTATTTGTTGTAGTTAATAAAGGCACTTGCCCTATCAAAAAAAATACTTTACGACAATGTACTCGTAATAATTAGAACCGCAGAAAAGCGCTGGATGAAAGCCGCTTCCAACCTTGTTATTAGAAAACCATTCCATAGAAAGGCCTATTTACCGACTTCCAAAAAGGAGGAGGTACTATGTTCGTCTGCATGTATATTTTTATTTGTGTATTAGTATTTATAATACTTGTATAAATATGTCTATTGTATAATTCTTTTTTTTTTTAAAGTGTCCTCTAAATTAGCACACCTCGTCTTTTTTCTTTTGCACCATCTCTCTCCATCCTAAGGTTGCCTGGAAGAAATCACTTTCAGTGTTAAGGCCGCCGGTTGCTTCACATGCTGTAGCATCTATTTTTCTGTTTTATGTGTGTGTGAATCAATAAAGAGTTTATCTATCTATCTATGTTCATCGAAATGTTCGCCAATTGTGAAGCGATTCAAAAAGTTTTTTTTAGTTCGAAAGGATATACTCCCGAGGTGGTCCCATTTAAGTTTTACAGAAATCAGCTTAGCCGCTTTTGAAAAATCAACAATAATGTAAACAATTCGAGCGAAGTATTCGAAATTTGTACACGATGTAAGGCGGTTTTGCCATTTTATGCGAATTATAATTACCAATTTAGCTACTTTGTCGTTAGAAATAGCAACTTTTATATCTTCAACCAATGATCGAAATATACAACTTAAAGTCAAAACTTAATGCCTACATTGGCCATTGACCACATCAGTTTGGATGTAATCCATTTGGAGCGATGGTCAATAAGGGTTGATGGATGAAACAGAAGTCATACTCATAGTAGAAAACTAATTTATAACATGACCAATTTATAACCAGAGAACCTAAATATCATACCCTAAATATCAACCAATTTATAACCAGAGAACCTAAATATCAACCTAAATATCATACCTAAATATCATGACTTATGGCACAGAAACATGGTCTCTCACTAAGGGCCTTATTAGTAAGCTTCAAGTAGCCCAACGAGCCATGGAGAGGGCTATCCTCGGAGTTTCTCTCGGAGATCGAATCAGAAATGAGGGGATCCATAGAAGAACCAAGGTTACCGACATAGCCCAGCGGTTGAAGTGACAATGGGCAGGGCACATATAGCGGAGGACTGATGACCGATGGGGTCGAAAAGTTCTCGTGTGGAGACCACGTACTTAAATATCATACTTACTCACACATATTTATAAGTCCACACCAAACCCACGTGATTTGCCAATTAGCGTTTTATCGCCCTCTTCCTCCGACCTCTATAATTCCGTGCTGTTTTGATTAAAGCAGCGCGTTAGAGGAGCGAGTTAAGCCAAAAGCAATTACCAACGACATTCGACAAAGATACGTTGTAGATGAATAAGTCAGTTCGTATAAATGTATTAAGTAATGTACGTATAATGTAAAATGTATGACATAAATGTATTTATTTTAGAATATTTTCCATTATATTGGAAAATGTTATTACTTTGTTAATGCAATTTTTGATATTTAAAGAAGGATGCAGCGAATGGACCCGTAGTTTTTTTTTTTTTTGCAAGTAGGTAGAAAACAAAACATCATTTATAATAATGATATGTGCTTCAAAAATTTAGTGATTTTTTGCTGTTTTCATATCACTAATTAAAATTAATATTAGACCACCAGAAAAATTACAATGATTTTTTATTGTTTTAACATTATAGATTACATACATAAGAAGTGGCGGTATGAGCTTAAAGGCTTTAGCCTGTCCAAAAATGGGCACATTATTTAAAAAAAACACTATTTTATTACTGTTGCTGTCAAAAAAAAAGGAAATGTCAAATTCAGTCGATCAGATGATGTATTCAGTATTACCAGATTTCGTTTTCGTTATTCCGACTTAGCAAGTTTTTGGAGGGGTTGATATAATTATTTTCTTTTTCAACAGTTGGTACATGCTCCTTCCTTAACTCGTTTTAAGTGTTTCAACTAGTAATTTTACGAACTGAGGTGTCTTTTTACATATTTTATAGAAACATACGTTTTTGTATACTAAAAGATTATCAAAAAGAAAGAATACTTATATTTTTAGGTTTCACTCACTTTACTACTAACAAAAAGCTGCAGTTGAAATTATCCGAGATATTCCAGTTTGAATTTCTGCAAAAAAGATTCCGATTGCGGCTCCGGCAGCACGTGCTACCGAGCCTCAGCTGCGAGTGTTGTTCACCTGTTTAGACAAGTCCGACGTGCTGCCTGTCGCAGCACGTGTAGCCAACCTCGGAATCACTCTCGACTGCGGAAGCAGGCAGTGGCTGCATTTCAGATGTGTGTTACCTGCAATCGTGACCTGCATCCGCAGGCTGGGGCCGAAGTTCGAATAGCAGCAAGTTGTGGTTCTTATAATATTGCTAATGAAGTGGATGAATACCGAAATTCATTATCATTCATTTTTTCGTAGTACCAGTCGTCGTAGTTACCATTTAGCGCTTCTGGCGCGTTTTCGACGTGCTGATAGCGAATTTTTGCCAAAAAGAGTTGGTAGCACTGCTATGGTCTATAATTCTAAAAATCAAAGTAGGTACCTATAGCTTGAAAATTGTTTTCGGTTTTTCTTATTTTAACTTCATTTTAAACCAACTTGTACATATCAGAACAGTTTTAGAAGCTTCATAAATTACTCTGGTGAAGATAACATTTTTATAAATGAGCTTGGGAGAAACTGAGTGTATTCGTACACAACAGGTATTCGTATGTATGAGCTGTCGACATCCTTCTTTGACTTATATTTATTGAATTATTATTTTTTGTTTACACAATTTAATATTTGATGATTTATATGACTATTGATTTGTATTGACTTGTATCTTGTATGTTGATATCAATAAAATAATATGAATATGAATATAGGCCGGGTGGCTAGCCCTGGTTTCAGAGTTGTTAAGCTGCTAGAAGGCCTCTGACATGGCTTTACGGTTAAAAAGACCGGGACCTACAATTAAACGTGTCATCTGGATCAGTTGGAAATACCACCCGCGGCAGAAGACTAAACGTGCTGAAACTGACCCGAAACTGAAACCGTTGACTTTGGTTATCGATGACAAACTACGCTAGAAGTGCCAAAATATTTATTGATAAATGCAAACTATTCCTGAGAATCAACATCCGGACTGACTGATGAAAGAAAATTTTACGAATCAGTCTCTGGTTCTGCACACTGAGCCTTTAGTACAGGTTTTGCATAGTTTATTGAAACTTGTGCGTTTGCTTGTGGCTCTATGCATTTCTGTTAGTTCTTCCTCGTTTTCGCCAGTGGCGCTTTATAAAAATATAAAGAGCCATACAATAATTAACATAGTTTGAATTTACGTGTAAACCTGTCTCAGACCAAATAAAAAAATCAAGACATGACTTGTTGTGAACAAACAAGTGAGGCCGGCAAAACTACGCCTCGCCGTGTACAGACACAATGACACACACAAACATGTACAACGAAACTACGCCCTGGCTCGTCAGTCGAACTATGGCGGTGCAACACCGACGCACTCACCACATGTATAAAAAGCCTGTCACTTGTCTGTTCACGACGTTTTGTCTTGATTTTTTTATTTGGTCTGAGAAACCCGTACTAACCCCTCTGCGCTCGCTCAAAAACTACCAATACTGTAAAATGTACAGTATAACGTATCTATAGCGAAATTATCTATCATTCGCTGCGATTAAAGGCAAAAGCAATTACCCACCGGTCAACTAACACTGGCCCCTGGTCACCGATAATCACTTTTGTTTAAGCAGCGACCAAACTGCCACTCTAAGCTGGCCTTTGCCTTATTAGTGCGTTTTTTCACCTAGAAATTAACTTTTTAAGAGATAAGCGTGTGGAGAATTTAATAAAGTTTGCTTTTTCTGATAGCGAGGAAGCATTTTAAGTTGGAATGAGTTTCTTTACGGATTTTAAGTCGTTTATTTTTTATGCTGTTTGAGGTTGAGACTAAGAACTTGAATTCTTGTTTTGAATAAATATTTAGTGTATTTCCGCTCTGACGTAAGCATATAAGTTAAGGGTACCATTCAAAAAACCAAATTATATCACAAACAAAATTATCTAGTAATTAATCATCTAATTGTATCATGGTTCTGTTATGGTTGGGTTAAAGTTATTAGATAAAAATAATCAGCCAAGACAAGTAAGTAGGACTCGCACAGGCAGGGTTACGTACTGTATGGTACAAGTCTTTATGTATTCTTTTGGAGCATTCTTTTCTTTTATATAAATTATGTGTTGAAGTTTAGATAATATCAAACTTTATTTATTATTCTTCCAAGTCTTTGTAACTTTGAATATAAGATAACTATTACAATTATTTATAGCTGCTCCCATTACATTAATGTGTTTACTTTATGCAGTAGTTGGGTAATAAATAAGATAAACTATAAAAGATACACAAATTAAGTTTGAATTTGAGAATGAAAATGAGAACAATAACAATACATTGTAATTTATAGTCAAGGCCAAGGTTTTGTTTTCACATTTTATTGCATGAAATCAAATTGTGGTGAATTATTGTTTTGCACTTTAATTTTGTTTCAACGAATATCTATAGATACGAGTATAATAAATATACCTACTAGGTGTTGCAAGGTACAAATACTTGAACCAAATCAATTTTTTTTAAGTTCAAAAGGGTATGCTCCCGAGGTGGTCCCCATGGTGATCGAGGAGGCCCTGGACTTTTTAAAGCAACACTCTTTAAAGACCTATGGTACCTACGAATTAATTATTTTTAACCGACTTCCAAAAAGGAGGAGGTTCTATGTTCGTGTGTATGTATTTTTTTTTGTGTAAATTCATCGATAATTTCGTCAATTGTGAACCGAATCGAAAAAATATTTTTTAGTTCAACCTATTAAAGTCGTCTCGTTTTAATTTTACAGATATCGGCTAAGCCGTTTTTGATAAATTAACAATAATGTAGACCATTCGAGCGAAATATTCGGATTTTGTACAAGATTGAAGGCGGTTTTGCCATTTTTGCGAAAAATAATTATGTGAGATAGATGCAACAGACTCACTTCATTCAATGCACAATTAGATAGATATTTAAAATTGGTTTTCCATCACTACAGCTCTACAATACGAGTATACCTAGGCAATAAAAGCCCCACATTGTACGCAATCCATGGAGCCCCTGTTCTACAATGTGTTCGTAACGTCGAGCATTAAGCTGCTTCTTTCTTTGAGTAATTTCGACTGATTTTTATGTGACTTTTTATGTGTTCTGCATTAGATCTTGGCCCATTGGAACTTCTGAAGGTATAATTTTATGATTCAGCGTTTTAACAACTTTCGAATTAGGATGAAATTATTTAATGGTGGTGTGGAATCACATAGCGGTGTCATTTTTTATGCTATAAGATGGTATGGATGTCTAACCGTGGTGTTAAAATTTTTAAGCTGCCTGAAGGCCTTTGACTTGCCTAATAGACTAATACAACTAACACACACAATTCAACGCGTGATCCAAGCCTTGTCAGCGCGTCGGCGGTCACCCATCCGAAATCTGACCGTGCCAAACGTTGTTTAGCATCGGTGATCACTAAAACACCAATTCAAACTGCGCTATGAGCACTGCCTATATTTTTAAGTACCTATAATTTCTTTATTTAGTGGTCTCGTGACTCAATTACATGACTTGGAATTTTTTTGGTTTCTCAATTTGAATGTCGATAGAGAATAATTTTATTGACGTGTACCTAAATTGACTTCAGATACTAACAAATGACTATGGCTATGAAACAGGACCTTGTTAATTACTCAAAATATTTTGTATTCCCCAAAACGGTTCCTGTAGCTTCACGAGAGAAACAACAGGATATATTTAATACTATTATTCATGCAAACAACACAGGGACAAGGTTTTTACGCTATGTACTGACCACAGATCTCAAGAGATAAGCCATGACGCTTCGCTATAGTGGGGACTTTATTTCCACCTAAAACCGCAATAACGCTAAAACTCCAATCAATTCACAACTATTACAGACATTACCAAATATATTCTGTTTAATTGCCCCTCACGCAACAATTTTGGTTGCTCTTACACCAGCATGGGTAGCACGGCAAAGGGAGAAACCCATTTTATCCACTTTAAAATGTCAGTTGTCATTGTCAATCCATACTTTATTTCCTCTTCGAGGGGATATAATGGTGGAAAGACTATTAGTCCCTTTGCCATTCTTCCCGTGTATGGACATATTTTTTGTGCATGATCAGTGAAATGCGTGCATAAGTTTTTTTCACTATTGGTATTGATAAAATAAAATCGAGTGAGTTCGAAGAACGGATGGCTGATAGGGCCGTAAAGATCTCGAATGGAGACCACATAGTGTGCAGAAAGCACAGCATAGGACGTCCACCGACTAGGTGGACTGACGATACGCGCTGGATACAAGCGGCTTCTAATCTGTTTTCTTGGAAATCCATAGAAAAGCCAACGTCCAACAGTGGACATCCTACAGCTGATGGGTCAATGGAAAGTAAAACTATGCGGTCTGCAATTTTTGCAGCGTATGTACCATTAGGCGCATATAACTGTCTTGCGCGTCGGTATACAGAGTCTTCTCTATAGATCTCTGTAGTTATACGCTATGTACGGACATTAATCTCCGGTTTAACTCTACATGCGATCATTTATCTTTGCGAGTTACGTCTTATACGTGATTAAAACTCCAACATGACAGCTTTTATATACAATTAATATTTTCAGTGTCATATTGATAAAAACATACAAGGTATTTCCATGTTAAAAATAGGGATTTTTTAGAAAATTATAATTTATGTTCTATGAGTACATAGTACCTAATATCTACATCTATACTCATCATTGTGACAACTTTTCTATGGGACCCACTCTGAAATTGAGATTTCCTTCTCCATCAAAAAATACACAGAGGTCTACTAAAAAAAATTTTTGTTGCTCTGGAAAATATAAAAATCCACAGAAATATCTATGGATTTTTATATTTTCAAGTCCATAATTTTCGAATATATTCATGAGAGTTCTGAATAGTGAAGCCACAAAAGGTGTTTATTTGAAGTTTTTTTTTTTCAACTTTTATTCATATTAATTAAATATTAAAATCCTTGTTATGTTTTTCTCATAAATTCTCATGTCCTACTGACTAAAACTTTTTCGCGTCCAAACATCGTCGAGGTAAAATAGTTCTTATAAAGTTATTACTCTGTATTTTTTGATAAAAAAAACGACTTTCTTTGCTACCGACTTCCACGGCGTGCTGCTGGCCAGAAACTGAATCTCGACCCAGGTACGTGCAGGCAGGTACTAGCGGCTCTGGACCTTTGGATTGGCGCTGCACATCGGATCCTGTGTAACCTGGTGGCTACGTCCTTGTCTTTGCAAGCTCCTCGGATCACCACGGTGAGAGTAAAGCAAGAGGTGCTCCAAACCAGCTCCTTTACGAGGTTAATCGAAACATGGGACCTGAAGGCGAGCGTGAAATCAAACCAAATCAGAACATCCGGCGTCGGAACAGTAAGCCGCACGAAAGTAATCTCCGCAACAAGTATCGATTTACAGTGCTAATAAAATACTGAAATAATAACATACCAGTTCACAACAATAAACAGTGAAGTGCTCGGAACGTTCTATACACATAAAATCAGTGAAAAACACTACATTCTAAGTATGAAAGTCCGCAAAGAAGGATGTCGACAGCTCATACATACGAATACCTGTTGTGTACGAATACACTCAGTTTCTCCCAAGCTCATTTATAAAAATGTTATCTTCACCAGAGTAATTTATGACGCTTCTAAAACTGTTCTGTTAAGTACAAGTTTGTTTAAAATGAAGTTAAAATAAGAAAAACCGAAAACAATTTTCAAGCTATAGGTACCTACTTTGATTTATAGAATTATAGACCATAGCAGTGCTGCCAACTCCTTTTGGCAAAAATTCGCTATCAGCACGTCAAAAACGCGCCAGAAGCGCTAAATGGTAACTACGACGACTGGTACTACGAAAAAATGAATGATAATGAATTTCGGTATTCATCCACTTCATTAGCTTCACTATCTATTATATCTATATACACTATCACTTGCTGCTATTCGAACTTCGGCCACAGCCTGCGGATGCATGTCGCGATTGCAGGTAACACACATCTGAAATGCAGCCACTGCCTGCTTCCGCAGTCGAGAGTGATTCCGAGGTTGGCTACATGTGCTGCGACAGGCAGCACGTCGGACTTGTCTAAACAGGTGAACAACACTCGCAGCTGAGGCTCGGTAGCACGTGCTGCCGGAGCCGCAATCGGAATCTTTTTTGCAGAAATTCATACTACTACATAGATAACCAGAACCCTTACTCGTAGTCCAGGCTTTGCGAAGTTTACTCAAACTTTCGCGTTCGCGTGTGGCTCCATAGATTTTGGTTAGTTCTTCCTCGTTTCTGCTAGGGGCGCTGTACAAAAATGTATAGGGCCATACCGAAACAGCTGTAGTTTCAATTTACGTGTAAACCTGGATTAACCCCTCAGTTGTGCAGCCACAGCCGTATTCGCGCAGCTGCTGCAAGTGCTGTTTGTAGCTGTAGCCTGCTGCCGAGATTCGAATAGCACCTTTAAGGATTATTACGAGTAATATCAAAATAATCAGGAATATCTCGGATAATTTCAACTGCAGCTTTTTGTTAGTAGTAAAGTGAGTGAAACCTAAAAATATAAGTATTCTTTCTTTTTGATAATCTTTTAGTATACAAAAATGTATGTTTCTATAAAATATGTAAAAAGACACCTCAGTTCGTAAAATTACTAGTTGAAACACTTAAAACGAGTTAAGGAAGGAGCATGTACCAACTGTTGAAAAAGAAAATAATTATATCAACCCCTCCAAAAAATTGCTAAGTCGGAATACCGAAAACGAAATCTGGCAATACTGAATACATCATCATCTGATCGACTGAATTTGACATTTCCTTTTTTTTGGACAGCAACAGTAATAAAATAGTGTTTTTTTTAAATAATGTGCCCATTTTTGGACAGGCTAAAGCCTTTAAGCTCATACCGCCACTTCTTATATGTATGTAATCTATAATGTTAAAACAATAAAAAATCATTGTAATTTTTCTGGTGGTCTAATATTAATTTTAACTAGTGATATGAAAACAGCAAAAAATCACTAAATTTTTGAAGCACATATCATTATTATAAATGATGTTTTGTTTTTTACCTACTAGCAAAAAAAAAAAACGACAGGTCCATTCGCTGCATCCTTCTTTTGCATAATAACCTCAATGTCAAGATAACAGCCATACAAGTTTTATATGTTCACTCTAGACATCACTCACGGTTCACTCAGTGCATAATAGTACCAACATAACGCCATCAGTTGAAACGTCACTGCCAAACAAGCAAACTTCACTGTCAAATAGACAACAGTGTGAAAATTCTTGAAAAACATAATTGGTGTTACCAGTATAACAAACCAGAACTTCCCCAAAAATGTATGTAAACATCGAAACTTTGCTGTCAAAATTAGAAAAAAAACTAAATGAACAAACGTTGAATATAACCAATGCTGTAACGACAAATGTAATGGAGGCATTAGTTCAAAGATTAGCCCCATTGATATAAGTAAATCACAACAATTGATACAAGTAAATACAAAGTGACGAAGCTAGAACAGAAATTTCATCTCTTAGAAAAAGAAAAACGAAATAATAATCTCATCCTATTTGGCATTAATGACAATAACAAAAACATACCTGGGGGGCAATTCTGTGAAGTGTTTAAACCAAATTCTTCTCAAAAATCTTTGTGTGAGAAGGACAGTTTCACGCTGGGTCGCACGACCTTACCGATTCTCAGAGTCAAACGGTCGCGTGGAATTCGTGCCATGATATGATCAATAAAGAAGGATGTCGGCAGCTCATACATACGAATACCTGTTGTACCTATACGAATACACTCAGTTTCTCCCAAATGCATTGCTAAAAATGTTATATTCACCAGAGTAATTTATGACGCTTCTAAAACTGTTCTGATATGTACAAGTTCGTTTTTAATGAAGTTAAAATAAGAAAAACCGAAAACAATTTTCAAGCTATATGTACAATACTTAGGTATATATTATACGCCAAAGATTAAGGATTGCCAGGTTTATTATGTATAAAGTGCTAAAATGGTGCTGGATATTTAAAAACTTGAAGTCATATATTTTTAGTTAATATAGTCTCAATGATATTTATCTCACTATGGAAGCGTGGTTTTTGCACATTTTAATTAAGTAAAACACAGGTGTTATTCACGTTTAATTTTAGTAGAAAACTGCTACTTTAGTTTCCTACTAAAATCAAACGTGAGTAACACCTGTGTTTTACTTAGTTAAAAATGATATTTGGCTAATTCTCCTCGAAGCCCAAATTTGATGGTCACACAGTTATATTTCCTAAACGGTAAGAGATAGATACAAAATTCTTAGATTAGAAGATAGAGAATTTATTAGTCTACAAAATACACAAAGCTTGTTGTAATAAAAGCATAAGTAATATCAAAAAATTGACATCCATTGTCAAAAACGGGGTCATTTTCGGTATTCTCCTCGTGTCACACTTCCCGTTTCAGAAAAACATTTGGTTACTGCCACACCGAATTCCAGTGTATTTGTATGATACATATACTTCAGTTTTCGTAATAAAACACACTTTACATCAAATAGTCCAAAATGTATCTAATCATCATCATTTTAAGTTTATAACAACATATGCGTATGTCACACGATTTTAAATTCTTTAGATTTGCGTAGTTTAACGGCTGGCTTTTGAACACAACATCAGCAATCAAGCTCAGAGTTCATTTCGCTCAAACTTCAGTCGTATGCCGCCACCGTGGACGTAAGACGTGCGGCTCCTCGTGCTTAAGAATAAAATTATTCGTAAGTAAACATTTTTTCGTAGATATACCGTCACTTGCGTGGACCTCATTTATGTGCATTGTATTTTAGCAATTAAATACAAAGATAGCTCATTTAAAACATCAAAATGTGCGAGATATTGTTGTAGGTTTTGGTTACGAAACACCTAAAAACTTAGCAGAATTTAGAAAAAACTTTTATTTTCGACACCTTCGTGCCGTCACTTTCGTGGCCTTTTGGGCCACGAAAGTGGTTTTAGGCCACGAAAGTGATGTTTTGTATTGCTTTATTTAGAAACTAACTGTGCCCCGTGGTGCTACCCGCCTTTACCTGGGATAAAAAGTAGCATATGTGTTAATCCCGGGTCTTAACTATCTCCATACCAAATTTCATCAAAATCCGTCCAGCTTTCTGAGCGTGAAAGATTAACAAGCGTACTTGCGCACATCCTAACATACTCACAAACTTTCGCATTTATAATATTAGTATGATGTGATATAGCAACTGGAGTAAAGTTTTTTTTACAAAATCATCTTTTTCAGGTTTTGTGAAATAGTGTAACCAAAGAAGAATTTCTCTACAAAGAAATGTTATAGTTAAATGTAAAAGTATAATATTAGATAATTCCAAGGTTGTTTAGTAGATGTTGGCTATGTGATACATTTTGGGGATTCAGGTTTGAATTACCATATTTATGGTAGATTGAGAGATCCCTAGCTCTCGCACTAGGATTCTGAATAGGTTACTGTCTTTTGTACTAACTTTTGTACTTGTTCTTGTTTTTTATAGATATAGTTTTTAAAAAAGACTGGTACAACCTAGTATAGTGTCTAGTTATGTTCTGGATGTTCTCCTATGTTTTGAGGCTTATTGTTACACAAAGTCGTTTCGTTTTAAATATTTCTACATTAAGACTTTAATAATAAAAATTTTCGCTTAAATTGTGTAGTTTTTAATTGACGTAGCAAATCAGTATACGTGTTAAGTAGGATGACCGAACTGTTAAGTGGGACCACGAATTTGCCTGTTACACATTAAGTGCCATTTACCCGGGTCCGAGTGGAGCGGGGCCATAATAGCGGTGCCGCTTACTCGGATCCGTGCAAGCGTCTCGTTCATTTTGTGCTAGCCAGTAAAACGCCGGCTCTCGAGGCGAGCTCACGTTGTTTTGCGCGGCCACTCTGGCAATATTAATTCGCCATAAAAAGTTTTGGCTTTCGGCTACTTTTACCCGAGTAAAAAGCACTAAATGTGTTTATCATGAAAATAAGAAATGAAAATTTTGTTTAACAAACAGTAGTAAATTTTGAGAAAATAATGCCTAAAAAGTTACATCGTCACTTTCGTGGACCATCGCGTCACTTTCGTGGCATCTAGAATTTCAAACCCATTTTTCTTCCAAACGAGTCTCACGATTTTATAAATTCATAAATGAATTTACTAGTCTCATCAAATGTTATAGTTATTTTACAAAAATAGATCAAATACGCAAGAAACAAAAAAGGCCACGAAAGTGACGATGAGAATCGAGTCCAGGAGAATTAGCCATTTACATTGAGTTTTTTACCATTTTGTTAAAAAAATGGTTGTCTGTAATATCGGATTACGTTTTGGAGTCCATCGATTTATAAGACGTAATCACGTCAAAAAAGCTCAATGCCGATATAAAAATAAAACGAAAACATGAATGATAATCAATTTCGGTATTCATCCATTACATTAGCAATAGTACAAGAACCGCAACTGTAAGTCGAAACTCGGCTGCATTCTCGGGAGTGATTCCGAGGCTGGCTGCATGTGCTGCGACAGGCAGCACGTCGGGACTTGTACTTTAACACCCGTATTCACAAACGTTACTGTGAGGTCTCATAATAGTAGGCATGGACGCACAGGGGTAGCAAAATCATTTCACAAACAATACTTAAGTGATGAAGCGCACTATGCGTTTGTTAAACTGAACGCATAGCTAAGCAAGCTCGTTAGCTACTTTAGACAACGCATAGTAGACCAAGCGGCTTTTGTAATTCAATATTTTTTAGAATTAGTACGCTTGTCTTCAATAATGGGTCGGTCTCGTACTAGAGCCACGACGTTCCCTTTCCGACGTGGTGAACGGTATTTTCTTAGTACTGGAATACAATTAGGGATATTGTTACTACCCTAGTACATAGTATAAAACTAAGTAAAATCGTTTAGCCCTGGTGTCCGAAGTTTTAAGCCGCCTGAAGGCCTCTGACATGGCTAAACGGTGAAAACCACCGTGACCTACAATTTATCGTGTCGTCCAAGCCACGGTAGCGCTCAGTTGGAAAATGCCACTCGCGATCACCCATCCAAAGACTGACCGTGCAAAAGTTGCTTAACCTCGGTGATCGCTTTCGTTAATAAACTTGAGTTTTCCTTAGTTTGCCAGTCAATATGCCATATTAAAGCAAGATAAAATTAAATACTTAATAGCAAAGTAATAACAATAATTTTTATAATTTGTGAAGATAGTAAGACGCTAAAATATCACTTAACACATCGCGTCCGTAATGTAATTTTTTTATTTGCTGTTTCTAAATGCTGCGACATTTTTAAATAAACAAGTGTTAGCTTTCTATTCAATTAAAATTAACACGAAAAATCAACAATGTTTCTACGCAAAGAATGAGACGGCTAACGGTTTCAGGTAGTCGAACTCGACCATGAAGTTAGCAATATAAATGGACCAATCACATGTCGCTATTTCACGCAGTGCGTTTGCTTTGCCAAGCATTACTCAAGTTTTGTCTATGAATACAAAGGCTCGATGAATGGAACGCACTGAGAAGTGTTACCCTTTGCACAGTGTTGATGCTTTACTTGAGGAAATACCGTTGGTGAATACGGGTGTAAAAGTATTTGGAAAATTGGTTCAGACGCATGAAACTTTGTATAAACACTGGTAGAAAGGTTTTTGAAATGTTTTAGTTAAATTATAACATATTTTTGGTGTCGCAAAACTTTCTGAGTGTTTGTGATATTACTACTCAGCAACCATTCGCCTCGTATTCACATAAACGAAGAAGAATTCGGCCTATTCGTATACGTATAAATTTAATTAAAATTATCAAAAATTTCAATATCAATGCAACAATCCACAGCAAATTATATCCGTTTGTAATGTAACAGATACAATTAGGCAAAATCAATGTAGCTCATCAGGTAACGTTATTAGGACGGGTTTAATAACGCGACGCACCGAGATCCCGCGCAATATACGCCAGGAATTCAGAAACCAAGTTTCAACCAACACAACACACACATACCTACTTAGTAAACATTTTCGTCATAAATTTAATTACTGACCACCGAATAGTTCGCACGAATCGCTGTATCATCAATGTGATCATTTTCACATTATTGAATATTTTCAAAAACGACTTAGGCGATGTCGATACAATTTAAACGGGATTACCTCTGAAGTGTGATCTGCTAAACAGAAAAAAAATTGTTTGAAATCGGTTTATAATTGGCGGAGTTACCGCGCATATCAAAAAACATACAATTGAACAGAACACCTTCTTTTTAAAGTCAGTAAAAAAATCATATCCCTGATAGAAGAAACTGTCAAATATCTATGTTGGAGGCCTGTGTCCAACAGTGGACGTCCTATGGCTGGTATAATGATCGGTGCTCGCATACGTGAAATCAAGTTCCAACTAACCACCTACATACCTATTACATAACGGGTCCCCAGATTAAGTCTGCGAGTGACGTTTATACTGGGTGTCCTAGATAGTGTGACAGCTCAAACTCAAATATGAAAGTTACATCACTATCACTTCACTATCACTACACAGTATAAAACAAAGTCGCTTCCGCTGTCCCCATGTATGCTTATATCTTTAAAACTACGCATCGGATTTTGATGCGGTTTTTTTAAATAGATAGAATGATTCAAGAGGAAGGTAGGTTTATATGTATAATACACCTGTGTGAAGCCAGGGCGGATCGCTAGTAGATAATAAATATCTTTTAAAATAATCTTTGTGAATCTGGCAAAAACCATACTTTTAGAAAAACTATGCAACTTCCGGTTATATTTATGATTGTCATTTCTAGCACATTTATTCAACTTTACGATTTAATAATAAAAATTAATAATGTTGCAAATCAAGGCACGACTGAAGTCCCGCAAGGGCACATTTTAAAAATTGACTGCATCTCATAAACCAAAGGAGCGGGATTTCCGATCTTCCCGGTTTAAAAGCCGACATTTATTGTTGTGTTCCAGCGTTTTCGGCTGGACATTGAGTTTTGGGGACGTATATGAATGGGTGTTGTATAAAGCTTAAATACTGCACTTTCAATGTATATCGACCCAAGTGTGCGGATATTATTAAATTTAGTGAACAATTGCCTCCCAGCCGGGCTAGTATGCGCGCCACGAATTATTTCGTTCGTAGTGTTGGAACGAGACAGCGTTATGGCAAAGTATATGACTGTCACTTTTTCACACGTCGAAATGAGTTCTTTTCGTCGCGTTTCGTGGTCGCATGCTTTATAGCCTGGCCAGCTCCGGTGGCGGATTTTTGGCGGTTTCAAGTTATTATTGTTATGCTTTTAGACATAATTACCTACTATAGACCGATTAATATATATTCGGTTCGCAAAAACTTGAAAAACTTATACCTACTCGTACATCTTTTTAAAAATATTTAGGTATTGAAGTAGTGCTCATTCCAGCCCAAATATCCAGCAGGTGTTGTTCTCATATCCTCAACGTGGCAGTCAAGCGAGAGACGGCAGACTTCCTCGAGACCACTTGCACAAATCTAACAAGTAGTGGTAAAAGCCGCGGTGGTAGTAATACTCGTAGTGACATCCGCCTTACGATTGCAAGGTCGTTGATTCAAATCCCTGTCCCGTATCGCCATACCGTAAGTTCTTTGGAATTTGTGCGGAATTTCACTCCACTGGCTTTTCAGTTAATATTATTTACTACCTAAAAACCCGCGGCTTTGCACGCGTTGTCTTAGTAATAATAACAGCCCACGGTTTGTCTCGCGTTGTCTAAGTATGCACTTAAAAATGATATTAACCTGCGGTTTGGCCCGCACTCTTTTGTACTATCTTAAAATTATTTTATTCCGCAGTTTGACCCGCGTTGTTCTATTTTGTACTTTCTTCAACATTTTCATCATCATATCAGCTCCTTGGTACCATATTATTGCATTGTCACGCGATATACATATGCGTGGAAAATTTCAGCTCAATCGGAAACCGGGAAATCGGTCAAATTTAACTTGCAAGATTCCACCCCAACTTACATACATACATACATACATAGGTGCATCCATTGCAAGTTAAATAAAAGCTTGTAAAAAAACAACGTGAGGCAACCTGCACCCGTCCGCAGAAGATGGTGCATGTGCATCCATCAACCCGCACCCGTGGTGGATATGGCTCAATTACGTTTCGTGGACAGGCCTACGTCCTGCAGTGGACTATTAAAAAGGTTGGTACTATACAGTACAGGTAAATATGTTAGCAATAATCCTTATGGTGCGGCTGCACTGTTGCGCGAATATTCATGTCTCATAAATGGTGCGTCCTTACTCTCCACGATGCGACAGGAGCTATGGTGCGTCCTCACTCTCCACGATGCGACAGGAGCTATGGTGCGTCCTTGCTCTCCACGATGCGACAGGAGCGTCAGGAGCACTGCTTCTGTAGCTAACTTCACATCGCCGACTTGTATACGATGTGAAGTTAGCTACAGCTGCGGTGCACGTGTCGCCTCGTGGAGAGTGTGGCGGCACTATAAGGATATGCCTCCGGCATCCCGCAAAATTTACCGTTTTCAGAGGTTGTTATTGTACAAGCTTTTATGTAACTTGCAATAGATATACCTATGTATGTAGTAGTATGTATGTAAGATCAGGTGGAAACTTGCAAGTTAAATTTGACCACCTTCCCGGTTTCTGATTGTGCTGAAATTTTGCACGCATATGTATATCGCGTGACAATACAATGATATGGTACAATAGAGCTGATCTAATGATGGAGTCGAAAGGTGGCCATAGGGACTCCTGTACTAAACAAGATAGACCCGTCGTGTTTGGGCTTGTTTTAGTTGTCTTGGCAGCGCTTTGCTGCTACATGATATCCAGGATCTCAAAAGCTTGTGACTGAAAAATTATATTACCTATTATAATCATTTATTTATTCACATTTTGCAAATATTAAGTATGTTATTTTCTGTCAGACAAAGCTTATGAAATTGTAAACTAAAAATAATGAAAAACATTTAAAAACGAACAGTTAAATAGGACATGCTTTAGCTTTTTAACCAAAAAAACTACTTTTAAACTAAATTGTAATGATTTGTTTTTATTTTGACTTATACCGGAAAGTACGATGGTTTCCGGGATTATAGGTCTTATCCATGTTGTGATTACGTTGACTTTCATTTTGCAAGTACCTACCTATATACTACCTAATTGAACTACCTATTCCCACCCCTATTCATCAGTCCTCCAAGCTGCCTACTGCCATTCCATTGTTTCACAAAACGTACAAGTACCTACTTATTTGTAGGTATGTTTTGTAAAACAGCGCCCAGTGTTTAACGAGTTTCTATTTATCGATTGTAATAATGGACCTTCAATCGTTTGTTTAAGGTCTATTTTCCGTCGATAAATACAAGCTAGTCCAAGAGACCGGTATTATGAAGAGGCAGGAAGTCTATGAGTTATTGAGGATAATGAGGATTATAGGAAACCTATAGGGAATTTACTTTTATGGGAATTTTTATCTTAATTATTTTGGGAATATAAATCTTTTATCAGCTAAGTATAATTAATTTGTATTTGGGTTTTGCTTTATTTTTAACAGACTTTCAAAAAGGAGGAGGTTCTCCTTGTCCGTATGTTCGTGTATGTATTTTTTTTTATTTATTTTTTTGTGTATGTTCATCGATAATTTGGCAAATTATGAACCGAATCGAAAAATCCTTCTTTGGTTCGAAATATACTTTCGAAATGGTCCCATTCAAATTTAACAGAAATCGGCTGAGCCGTTTTTGAAAAAAAAACAAAAATAATGTAAGCAATTCGTGCGAAATATCCGAATTTTGTACACGATGAGCATCGATAATTTCGCCAATTGTGAACCGAATTAAAATATTATTTTTTAGTTTGAAAGGGTACACTCCCAAGGTGGTCCCATTTAAATTTTACAGAAATCGGCTGAGTCGTTTTTGATAATTCAACAATAATGTAAACAATTCGAGCAAATATTTGAATTTTGTACACGATGGAAGGCAGTTTTGCCATTTTTTGCGAAAAATAATTATTGTTTTGTTTTGGACGAGCAAATTCGGTTTGGGAAAGATTAACGCCAATTAGTTTTCAGACTCACAAAATATTGGTTTGTGTCTGTAAGTAGGACGCACCGGTTGTGGCCATCTTTGTATCATTTGTGGCCACTTTGAATTTTAAGGATTAACAAGACAACTTTATGTTAAAATAATATTGTTAAAGAAATTTTCAAACATTTAGATTCATACAAACAATATTTATGGTATTACATTGCTTATAATTATCATTAATGCAAAAATTTTGACACCAAATGGCCACAACCGGTACAGTGGCCACAACCGGTACAGTGGCCACAACCGGTACACCCACTATACCAAAACAGTGTGAACAAATTATATTGTACAATGTATTATAAACATAAAACATATTGACTTTTTTAAATTATTATTGGCGTACAAATAAAACAAGGTATTAATATGTTATTATTAAACTATCGCGATTTGGGCACATTAAGCCCGATTACAGAGGCGTCAGCGTAATTATATTAGCTAAATAGCATAGTCCTGTTTCTTTTTCACTTTAGGCATTCGATAGAGAGAACGCTTTTTACGTTGCTATTAAATTTACGCTGGCGCCTCTGTAATCGGGCTTATTATCCTACTATATTAGGTACTAGGGACTTATCGTGCAATAAAACAGTGGCAGACTGACCACGACTTCAACATCCCTACTCTAGAATTTTGAAACTTCTTTGACAGCACATTTCTCATGTTTCATTGCGCGATTAGTCCCGTAGTAATATAGCAGGTATAAATATTTACAAAATTGTACTTCTTATTTTTCTGCGAAAAAAAATTCAGATTCTTTGATCAACTATTCATCATAATCACAATACAATATCATCTTTAAAACTGGTCCAGTACTGGACATAACTCTCCTTATAAATAAATAAATAACCATATAGATTTTCAATAAAAACTTATTTTATTTTTAGGGTTCCGTACCCAAAGGGTAAAAACGGGACCCTTTTACTAAGACTTCGATGTCCGTCTGTCTGTCTGCCTGTCTGTCTGTCACCGAGCTGTATCTCATGAACCATGATAGCTAGGCAGCTGAAATTTTCACAGATGATGTATTTCTGTTGCCGCTATAACAACAAATACTAAAAACAGAATAAAATTAGTAATTAAGGGGCCCCCCTTAATTACTATATTCCCGTACAACAAACCTGATTTTATAGCCGTTTTTTGCTCTATATCAATAATGGTAACAGGTACTTGAAATTTTGACAGAATTTTCAGTTGTATATTCACTTCAATAATAAATAATAACATTAAAATAAAATAAAAATTTAAGGGGGGCTCTCACAAAGTACGGAACCCTCCGTGTGCGAGTCCGACTCGTACTTGGCCGATTATCTTTATTTATTTATGCATACAACATTATACACAAATGAAAAGTTTCAAAATAGAGCTTAAATCTAATACTATTCAGAGGTGTACGTATGTGAACCCTGTTTCATAGGGCAAAGCATTATTATTATTAATGTAACAGTGATCTTTATAATACTTATCATGCAAATCTTAGAGTAAGTTAAATAATTAACAATCAAACGATACTTACCTTGGAGTTTGATTCCAATAAGTGAGTAAGTTCGTATAGGCCGGGTGGCTAGCCCTGTTGTCAGAGTTTTTAAGCCGCCTCAAGGCCTCTGTAATTATTGATTCCAATTATGCAAGAATACTCAACTAAATACGAATATAATTCAATTACAGTGAAATCATCGTTCTTGAGTACCCGAAGTATAATTATTCTTAAATAAGAGTAGGTACTTGATGTACCTAGTACATTGCAATGGTTGTTAATTTTTATCTTGCCAAGTCGATGTTTGGAAGCGACTCAAATCCAAAGCGTTCATGCTTTCATAGCCAAATATCTGTCCACCTTATAATTATAAGTAAGCTTCGCTTGCCAGTACGTGGTCTCTACACAAAGGGGGCGCCTAATGCCAAAATCAAGCGAAAGGTGTAGTTTTAAAGACGTGGTGTATAACGAACATAAACATCCATATTGAAAAAATACTGTAGTAAAGAAAAAAATCTAAAGTAGCAGAGTAATCGCGTAGAATTTTGGAAAAAATATGGTTACTTTAGAATGAAATGAAAACTTCGCATCATAAAAAAAATCATTTTATTTCAAATGCTTGAAATTATCAGCGACAACACCACATTATTTTTGACAAATTACGTAGCCAGGCTAATGTTCTAGCCGAGTAATCAAATTTTTTTTTTTATTGCATGCTTAAATTTTGAATAAATAAATAAATACCCACCTAAAAATATAAGCTCGAAGCCAACATCGTCATAAACTGTGTCATGCGATTTTCGACTCTAAACAAAGCCGCATAGATGATAGCGGGCGATGCAAGAAGCGCGGGTAAAATCAGATTTTTTCCTAGCATTAGGCACAGCCTTAACCCTTAAATTTGATTTAATCTTTCATTTAGTAAATGTAGTCGGAGCAGTAATAAAACGGAGGCAGCAGTTATTCACCCGAGGTCAGCGCGCGTCATTAGTAACAAGCGAAAACAATGAATAGCTGCAGAAACTATTAAGCACTAGCAGTGTGTCTCGTTACAAGTTTGGGGAATTAGGAGGGTGCAAGTTGGAAGAGAAAGCGATGGCTAAACGGTTAAAAGAACCGGGACTTACAATTAAACGTGTCATCCTAGCCACGGGAACGCTCAGTTGTAAATTCCACCCGCAGCTCTATTTATCATTATCAAATCGAATTTATGTCTAAAATTATGTTTAAATTGATCACAATGTCAAGATTAGTTAGTCAATAACCCTTTCGAATTAACGAATAATTTTTTGATTCGGTTCACAATTGGCGAAATTATCGATGAACATACACAAAAAATAAATAGGTTAAAAGTAGGTTAAAAAGAGCAGAAGAGTCTAACATCAAATAATCGTAATGGCGTGGCCACATTATCGCCCTACGGCGAATCTTCGTCACTGGGGGCTCATTCACTAATTCAAACGGTAGTAATTGGTTGTTCACGATTTGAACTACTACCTGAAGCTGGGCACACACGCTGCGATGATCGCATCTATTCATCAGATCAGTCCAGCGAGGTCCTAATATAGTTGCATTGCCAGTAGGTAGTTATTGAGGAATCAAAATGAAACCCTTAGTTTAATCGAAAAATATTGATTTAACAACAAAAATATTGGCATCAATGTTGTAGAAAATCAAATTTTAAACAACTTTTGTTCCTAAAACTTCTGCTGTAAAATTGAAATAACACAAGTTATTGAAGAAATGAAATGGTACAACCAACTATTTAAAAAAAATATCGATCCTACAAAAAGTTGATGGGAATCAAAGTTATAGAAAATCAAATTTTAAACAACTTTGATTCCCATCAACTTTTAGTAGGATCGATCGATTTCTGCTGAAAAATTGAAATAACACAAGTTATTGAAGAAACAAAACGGTACAACCAACTTTTAAAAAAAAATATCGATCCAACAAAAAAGTGAGGTGGGGCGTGCGGATAGCGGGGGGAGATGCTCCCGCTCTTTACCTCAGACCCCGACTGCATTCAACTCGCGCGCTATCAGTACATAGAAACCATAGAGCAGTGTCGCGATGACATATTACTTACACGTGTATCTAATGTAGTCTGTAGTCGGCTACAGATTTGTTTTTAGGGTTCCGTACCCAAAGGGTAAAAACGGGACCCTATTACTAAGACTTCGCTGTCCGTCTGTCCGTCCGTCTGTCTGTCTGTCCATCTCCAGGCTGTATCTCATGAACCGTTATAGCAAGAAAACTGAAATTGTTACAGATGATGTATTTCTGTTGCCGCTATAACAACAAATACTAAAAACAGAACTGTATATTCATTTTATATCTATAGATAATAAAATATTTAATTTCACAAATGTCAACTTAAAACTAGCTTATAAATAAATTAGTTAAAAAGCCCGCCCCTGATTGTCCCTGGCGCAAAGGTCCCCATCACACTAGCTGCATTACCGCGCTGAATGGCAACGGCCAACCTCTGCACCAAAAAACAACCGGAGCGGGGGTCACCGTTTCGTTCTCTGATCCGTTGCCCAATCTCACGAATCAGCTTCTTGCCCTCGGTCCCCCAAGAACCCAAAGTCTCAACGGCGACGGGCACAAAGTAATATTGCGCCTCCAAAGCTGCATATTTCTGCCGTTTTCTAGCAGCGGCATCGGCAACGGCAAAAACAGAATAAAATTAATAATTAAGGGGGGCTCCCATACAGTACGGAACCCTCCGTGCGCGAGTGCGACTCGTACTTGGCCGATTATTGCTCATTTCCTTGTCCAGCAGAGCAAGATTCCTCTTACATCTTGGGCTACGTTCCTCTAACACGGTCTCGTTCTCAAATTGCCGGCTCCGTGTTAGCCGGCTGGCGCGCCGCCAGCGCCGGTTCCTTGCATTCCTGCGGCCGCCTTATATCATCGGCTGCTCTGCCGCCCTAATATGGCCGACAGGCGATACCGCCTTCCTACTTATTAGGGTCCCGTAAGCGATACCACGTCTTTGTATTTCGATAAATCTCGATACTAACTTATCAAAATCTGGTAGATGCACCTGTTCTGGTATAGACACGTTAGCCTTAATTATGTATGTCGGGGACTGAGACTAATCGTGTAAATCACCTGCAATCGTTATTTGTGGGTCATCCATTAGTACGGCTCGCTGGCGGTCTCCTGTTGTCCATCTCACCAAAATAAACACTATGTACTACTGCAACGGGTGGTTTTATTGACCTAGTATCACTTTGTAATCAATTTAACAAGAATTTTTGAAGATGAAAACAGATTTTAAAGTCAATAGGTTGGCACGGGTGCAATGCCGCCTTGCGCTCGGAATGGAATGAAGTTTGTCACCCATTTGTCATTTCATTCCGACACAAGCATGCAGTGTTGCCACGTGCGACCCCATTCAGGTGATACCCACTTTAAAATCATCACTATTGCTATCAACTAAACGCAACTATGCTGTCTCGCTCCGTCATGTATAAATAATTATTGAAAGAAATTTTCACACTTTGACATTCACACAAACAATATTTATAGTGTTACATTGTTTGATCTATTTATTCAATAACTTTGAAATGAAATGGCCAAAACCGTGCCAGTTTCCACAACAGGTTGTATCTTACTATACCTACTCGATTCCACGTGAATTATAAGGTAAGATTCCGAAAACTCAATAAAAACTTAAACCAACGTCCAAAAAGTAGGAAGTTTTTAATTTGTCTGTTTTTTCTTCGTTGTACGTTATTTTATACCGACTATTTATGGGCAATTTACGTCTGTTATTTTCAATTAGCTTTTACCCGAGTTTATAGCCTATAACGCTCCAATTTTTTTAATCCCCGACGAAAAAGAGGGGTGTTACAAGTTTGACGTGTCTGTTTGTCTCTGTGTCTGTCTGTCTGTCTGTCTGTCTGTGGCATCATAGCGCCCGAACCACTGAACCGATTTCAGTTTAGTTTTTTTTGGATGAAAGGAGACTTAATCGAGAGTGTTCTTAGCTATGTTTTATAAAAATCGATTGAGCCGTTTAAGAGTTATGGTGGGTTAAAGTGGGGATGGAAGAACCAAAATTCTACAAATGTGCCCAAAATGGTTGTCAATTGAAAGTTTGTTGTCAAATATTTTTGTGTCGTGGGTTTTTTAATTAGGTATATTAATAAATAATAAACATGCAAAAAATATAGGTAAGTAGTCATTGCGTCGCTCCTCGATGACTGTGTAAATAAATTAACAAACGAACCAAAAAATACACTTTCAACAATGTGTAGATTAAACGATCTCTTTAATCATGTAATTTTATTTTTGGTTCCGCAATTTTGACGTGAGTTACTTCAAAATTGCTTGAAAAAGATCATGAAAATTGTAGTAGTGCCCATAAAAATTATGTAGCAATAAATGCTACTTTAAAATCAGTTCAGCACAGTAACGCCTGGCCCAATCACCTTTCGTGGGTAGGACTACGTCATACGGTGAACTATTAAAAAGGCTAGTGCAGTACAGTACAGTATCGCCTAGAAAGGCTTGGCCATGGCTCTTTGAAACAATTTGTATTTTTTTTTTGTCTAAAATACTTATTTCGTACCCATTGAGGGTTTGACTCGTTTTTGGCGCCGTTATTTGGGAGTGTCACGAATTGCAGCTTAATGCGGACGTTATAAAATTCAATCCCAATTTGAATATTTGAGGTTTTGTTCGGAATAGTTGGTGGCGTGCCCAAATGTTGCCTTTTTGCTGAGGACATGCGATGCTGAAACTGTTGACTAATGCTAACTGTACGAGTGGTTCAATAAAACATGGATGACATGGAAACTGCACTGTAAAAAGTACACTTGCATTTTAATAATCATAATCATAATCATTTATTTCATAAATACTATTCACACGTCATGTCAGGATAATCAATTAATCATAAGATCAAAATAGTACAAAATAATAGAAACAATGTCAATTAAGCATGTATTTTGCACGAACATTAAATACTTACATAAATATTTATTGTCAACCTAGTCTATTGAAACGGGGAAGAGACTGGCTTTTGTAAAACAGGTTTTTACCTAGCGTAAGAGTCAGGGGATTTTGAAATGTTCTGTGTAATTTAACTGATTGTGACAAGTTAATGATTTTTATTTTCATAATTTGTTTATTTATTTAGTATCATCTGAATGAGTTAGGCCGAGTTTTAGAAAATTCTTATATTTCATTGTGAACATTTTTTAAAAAATAAATAATAACTTAATATTAGGGGACATCTTACACACGGTCCCTGACTCCAAACTAAGCAAAGCTTGTGATATGGCTGCCAGAGACTGATATAGTACTTACTTTTATATTTTTTTCAATACTTACTTATGTAGACAGTACCTAAATAACACTCAGACACAGAGGAAACACCTATATTCACCACATTAATGCTTGCCCGGGGTGGGGATCGAACCCACGCCTCTTTGATCCAGAAGTCAGGTTCACTAACCACTGACCAACCGAGGCAGTAGAATGTGATGTTAGCTAGAAGCTCCGAATAACCCGATCCTCGCGCAGCTGTTAAAGTGAGCTTCAGTCGGGAATTGTTAAGTTTCATTTTACCTATACTAGAAGGTACCTCTACCTCTACCTATACCTCTTCACTCTAAATTTGAAGACACATTTACTTATACCTTTCAGGAGTGGTCGGTTGGTGGTACCACATTTATGTACATAAGACATACATGCCTATGCCATAAAATTTCTTTTCCAAACGCAATGAGATGAGATTTCACACAACAACATCGCTATCCAAAGGTATTCAGGTTTCTTAACAATATTTAAATATTTCTTCAACAAAAAAATACGTATCGTGAATTCGTGACGTAAATTAAGTAGGTATCTACTTGAATTGTAAACGGAGTTCTAAAGCCAAAGTTCTGTTTTTGCAGCCATTTGATGTTACCATCATCATTTTGGCCTTAGGACATTTACGGCTGCACATAGGCCTCCCCGATAAATTTGTCTTTTTTCATTTCATATAGATTTGCGTTTGACTACATACTGCCTGATGTTAAGCAGATATGTGATCTAGGGTGTAGCACGCTAAATTAGAAGATACATATACATATACTCAAGATTTAAAGGCACGTATGTTGTCATCCATCCATCAGCCATAAGAAGTCCACTGCTGGACATAGGCCTCCCATATGGATCTCCAATAAGACCGGTTGGAAGCGGCTTGCATCCAGCGCGATCCTGCGATCTTAATGAGGTCATCCATCCACCTAGTAGGTGGACGTCCCACGCTGCGCTTGCCGGTACGTGGTCTCCACTCGAGAACTTTTCGACCCCATCGGTCATCAGTCCTCCGCGCTATGTGCCCTGCCCATTGCCATTCCAACTGGCCAATCCGTTGTACGTGTTGTGTAAACGTATGTTGTACTTTAGCGAAAAGACAGATTTCTAACAAAACCGATTGGAAGCAGGTTTGCCCTCTACGCCACCGCTTTTGATAATTCACAGCTGGTGAATAAACGTAGATATATAAATGAACTGACGAACAGGAGTGTAATCTCTTAACAGACACAATGGCGCCGACCATTCCCGCTCCCGACCTCTCGCCTAATCAAAAGTAAAGTTTGTATTCCCACATCCACGTACCATTCGAATGGGTCTTGGAATATTAGGAAATAGATTGAACAGGTGCGCCGCTGTCTTGTCGCCGTGAGTGTGAGCAATGGCAACGACCAAAGCGTGGCGTGTCTATTGGCTTTCTATCGGATACACTTCGGATAGTGCGCCCAGGAGTTGCACAATCTGGTCCCACCTGCCCCTTTCTTCTATCGTGCGGCTAGAGGGATTCGACGAAAGCGCTACCCTTTTATGGTGGACATTCCGCGCGTTAGAAACAAGCGTTTAGAATCCACATTCATCATACTAATAGCCAGAATATGGACCGCTTTGCCTGAGTCTGTCTTTCCGCTAAAGTACAACATGGGTTTCTTCAAATTCCGAGTAAATAAGTTAGCGTGCTACACCCTAGACCGCATATCTTCAAAACAAAAAAAACAATTGTTTTTCCTACCTCTAGCCTAATCAAAAGAAAGTTCCTACATTCACATTGTTGTCTTGTCCACATGAGTGCAAGTAAATCATTTATTCATTATAGTTTCTTTAATAAATGATTAAGTAGATAATACTGTGCTCATCAATGCATTAGTATAATCATAATCTAGTAAAGTTTTTGGGTAAGCTTAATGCATTTAAAAGCTATTACTTAAGTCCATCACCACTGTTACAATTCTGTGGGCAGTGGTTAGTAATTTAATTAAATAAATAAAGAATACGCTCATACTTTTACATTGTATTTGCAGTCATGAATTGGTTGTTTGTATACCCTCTCAATCGATAAATGCAAGCCTCTTCTAATTAGTCTCATCAGAAATTTATAGCAAGCCCATGTCCAGCAGTCAACAACCAATAGCTGATGCAATGATAATAGGTCCAATTATGAAAACGCCATCGTAATTATTATAGCTATCTAGAATATTCTTGTTTCTTTTCCAATTTAGGCATTCGATAGAGAGAAAACTTTTTACGTAGTTACTAAATTTACGACGGCACCTTCCTTATCTATAAATATGCAGAACACGTAGAATAAAACAAATGAAAAATAGTTTTAGTTTCCAAAAGAAGTGCACAAAGAAACATAATTATGTACCAGAAAAGCTCAAACTCGTAATAAAGCAGAACAATCTTTTTAAATGTATTTTGTTATGCGGCTTCTATATTCTGATGTATCATGCAACAGGCCATACAAAAGTGGACCTTTTCATACAAAATGAACACGAAGGTGGAGTATTGAAGATCTGCGTTGAATAGGAGATAGTTAGAATACATTTAAATAAGCTTCGAAAGCCTCCCATTGAACTGAGAACAAGTAAGATGCCGCTTTCCTTTAAAGAGAAAACGAATTTTCTTGTAGATTTTGCATGTAATTTATAAGCTTTCACTCGAAAAACGCTAGATTTTAGATCTTGTTTCTCATACATTGACAAACCTAAGCTTTTGTATTAGGTTGGGTTTGCGTTTGACCACATCTTGTCTAAGGGTGCGTACGCATTAATGAAATGAAATGAAATGAAATGAAATATTTATTCCACTAAAATAGAGTACATATACGGTGGTCTAGGTTAAATAGTTCCTTCTATTTGCCATTTATTAGCATGTGGAAAATTGCACTTATATAATATAGTTATAATAGAAACATTCACAAAATCAATTTAAATCAAGTCAAAGTATGGTCATTATGTAACATGTATAACTTGCTATACATTTTAATATGTTTTTAGGGTTCCGTACCTCAAAAGAAAGAAACAGAACCCTTCTAGGATCACTTTGTTTTCCGTATGTCCTTTTATCTCAAGAACGAGTAATGACGAGTTGAACGAGTTGAAATTTAAACGTTTCAGTTGTGAAAAATCAAACTTCTCGGTTACCACATAAAAAGTTAGAGCCGTTTATGTCGTATAAACCGCATATTTTGACACTCACAAGGGAATCTAAACCTACAGGGTACTTCCAGTTGACCTTTAACTATGAAATGTGGCAAGAAGCGTTGTATTAGAGTACAAATATAGGAATAAATCTGAAAACTGTACATTTTCAATTAAATCACAAAAAATAGGGTCTAAGTACAGAAAAATATAAGTAGGCCCAAAATTCAAAGTGAGTAAATCGTATCATGTGGGATATTGGGAGATTCTTTAGCACATGTTAAAACAGGTTTACAATGTGTGATTTTCAATGTACGATGAAAAGAGAAAAAAAAAACTTTTTTCGATAATTTTATTTATTTATCCTATGGAGAAACAGCTATAACCACTGAGCCATCGACAATACATATATTTTAGTTTATAATGATAACATTTGACCAATAGAAGATAAAATAGTATCTTACCACGCCACATTACCACCCCTACACTGTCGATTTTCCTTCGATGCGTACGAAGCGGTTTGACTCAACATTTCTGTATTTTTACCTCCAGGGAATGGAACAGTCTTCCTGCTTTCCTTTTTCCTAAGAGATATAATGTAAAGCTTTTCAAGGTCAGAGTGAATAGGTATCTTTTAGGTCTGCGTGCTTCATTTTCGACCACAACGTCGCTTACCATCAGGCGAGTTGGTGGTCAAGCGCGGACTTATTCACGATAAAAAAAGTACCTATTGGATGTAGAGAACATTTTAGCGGCCCCGTGCAAACCTCGTCGCCGCTGCTTTCGGGATGAAGTCGCGTCTTCGCGGCAGATTATAGCTCAATCACGTCGCCCGCACTTTTGTACGGTCGCCAAGGTTCTATTGGATTCGTAGTTATTTCATGGTTGGCTTGCAAGGGAATTAGAAATGAGGACGGCAGCTGCATTCTGATTACGATATCTTCGATCGGGAATTAAATATAATATAGATAGATAGACAGATAGATAAACACTTTATTGCACACCAAGAAATAAACAAAAAGGAGAAACAAAGATCATAAGCAGTGTAGCAACGGGCAGCCTTATCGCTGATAACGTTATCTACCATGCAACCTGATGGAGACGACAGAAATCGTTTAAATAATGAATGGGGTGCGCATTAGTTAAAATAGTAAGGTATAGTATACATCATAAACATACATACTAATAAAATTGATATAAATTTTTAAAATACCAAAAAATAAAGAAAATACATAAAAAATTATAAAATAAACCTATGGCCTAATAATAAACTAATACATAAAAATTACAATATTATAGTTACATAAAACAACATAAATAACAACAACAACAGTTACATAGCTAAAGAATTGACGAAATCTGCAGGTTTTTAACCTGATCTTTTAATACAGTAATATAAAGGGTTATTGGTAATCAACACGCTGTTAACTACATGCATAACATAGATAAATAAAACGGATGCGATAGAGTTATGAAATGTTAGGAAGAACCACAAAAACTGACAAAAAGTTTTTTAGGAATTTTGTTGAGGTTTGAGAAAAGTTATAGTTGTTGAACAAAAGATGTTTGTTTTGATGTACAGAATATGCCCTTAAAATGATGCCAATTGATTACCAGTAACCCTGTATAAAAGGTGTTGTATTGCAAATTGTGCAGAAAGGTACTTTCAGAGGTAAATTAAAATCGGCTCGGCCGATTTCAATAAAATATGCGACCATTCCGGAAGTATACTCGTTCGAACTAAAAAAAGATTTTTTAAATCGGTTTACAATTAGCAAACATGTTGATAAACATACACAAAAAAACAGACGAACATAGTACCTCCTCCTCCTTTTTGGAAGTATGTGTAAAATTAGCGTTTTTGTCGTATTCTTATTACTAGCGACCCGCCCCGGCTTCGTATAGGTGTTTTAAACATATAAGCCTTCCTCTTGAATCACTCTATCCATTTAAAAAACCGCATCAAAATCCGTTGCATAGTTTTAAAGATATAAGCATACATGGGGACAGACAGCGGGAAGCTACTTTGTTTTATACTATGTAATGATTATACTGCACAATCACATTTGTACGAGTGCCTACGTCTTGCGCTGTTGAATCCTTACTTAGTCATTTCATGGTTGGCTTGTATGAAATTAGAAAGGAGGGAAGGCAGCTGCATTCTGCTGCAGATTTCTTCGATCCATTTCGCTGAGAAATTGCACTAAAGTAAATAGGTACCTATAGGTATTCAATTTGTGAAAAATAACTACTTATTTTTCGGTACAAAAGCACGAAAATCCGTATCAATTTAGAGCTAGCCTGTTAGCTATATTCTAATGATCACGGTCGTTATAATAGTAGTTTTAGTCCTTATACCATCAATGGCAACTCCCTGGCCACCCTTGTGTAATTATTTTTCAACAAAAACGTAATAACTGCCTCGTTGGCTCAGTGGTTAGTGACCCTGACTTCTGGGTCAAAGAGGCGTGGATTCGATCCCCACCCAGGGCAAACATTTGTGTGATGAACATAGGTGTTTGCTCTGTGTCTGGGTGTTATTTAGGTACTATCTAAATAAGTATGTATTTAAAATATATATATGTAGTATATCAGTCTCTGGCAGCCATATTACAAGCTTTGCTTAGTTTGGGGTCAGAGACCGTGTGTAAGATGTCCCCTAATATTTATTTATTTAACTGACACCATGTAATTAAATAATCGGCCAAGTACGAGTCGGACTCGCGCACGGAGGTTCCGTACTGTATGGGAGCCCCCCTAAAATATTTATTTTATTTTAATTTTATTATTTGGTTTTAAAGTGAATATAAAACTAAATATTCTGTGAACATTTTAAGCATCTACCTGTTACCATTATTAATATAGAGCGAAAAACGGCTAAAAAAATCAGGTTTGTTGTATTGGAGCCCCCCTTAAATATTATTTTTATTCTGTCATTAGCGACAACAGAAATACATCATCTGTGAAAATTTCAGCTTTCTAGCTATAGCGGTTCATGAGATACAGCCTGGAGACAGACAGACAACGGAGTCTTAGTAATAGGGTCCCGTTTTTATCCTTTGGGTACGGAACCCTAAAAATGAAAGAAACCAGCGAAATGTTTACCTCCTTTCTGTAAGACGTTGTTTTCATCGATTTTCTGGAATTTCTCCAAAACTTTCCGAACAAATTAAATTAAGCTTTAAAGAAACTATGTCGCAATTTTTTCCTATATTTACAAACAACGGAGATACCTATCAGGTAAGTAAGCAAGTTCGTAAAGACTGGGTAGCTAGCCCTGGTGTCAAAGTTTTTAAGCCGCCTAAAGGCCTCTGACATAGCTAAACGGTTAAAACAAACGGGGCCTACAATTTGACGTGTTATCCGAGCCACGGTAGCGCTTAGTTGTAAATGCCACCCGCGGTCACCCATCCGAAGACTGACCGTAGTGACCGTGCTGAACGTTGCTTAACTTCGATGACAGGAACCTCTCAAGTAACATCGGAACAAAATAATTGGGCGAGTGCGAGACGGACTCGTGCACGTAGGGTTCTGTACCTACCGTATGAAAGCCCTATTTTATTTTATTTCCTAATTATTTTTGAAAGGAATTTCCCACTTAACATTTTAAGCATCTTCCTGTTGCCGTTATTAATATCGAAAAATCACTTTACTTGAATGGGAGCCCCCCTTAAATATTTATTTCAATTTATTTATTTTTAAAGTGCATAAAAAATCATAATAGTGAAGATTTGAGAATTGTCTCCTTCTAAAAAACGATATAATTACTTGGTTTTACCTGTGATGTTATTTATTATATGTACTATTTTTTTTAACGCAAATAAGTCCGCGTTTGATCACCAACTCGCCTGATGGTGAGCGACGTTGTGGTCGAAGATGAAGCACGCAGACCCAGAAGATACATATGTGAATAGGTATCTTCTGGGTCTGCGTGCTCTGAATTTGAAAAGCTTTAGATTATATTTCTTAGGAAATAGGAAAGCAGGACTGTTCCATTCCCTGTCGGTACGAATCAGAAATGTTGAGTCCAACCGCTTCGTACGTAAAAAAATAAAATAAATAAATAATGTATTATTCCGTTTACATTCTAAATGCGCTTCGTATGACATAATACATGTACAATTGTACTTATCAAGAGAACCTAATTTCAAAGTTGGTGCCAGTCGGACAAGCGGACGAACCTAGAGTTGCGTTATTAGTTTCGCAGATATCCGGTACTGTGGGATGTTGTCTGAATGGATTATTCAAGTAATGTACTTAGTACTTAGTAGCTAGTTCGAACGCAGCTGCGGGCAAGCTGCTTAGTTTCGAAGATGTGGTGTGTACTTAGTTGTTGTTGACGTTTTGACCTTTAAACTTACTTTGACAATGTTATTAATAGTGTTTTAACCGATTTTCAAAAAGGAGGAGGTTCTATGTTCGTGTGCATGTTTTTTTGTGTATTGTTATCTATAATTTCGCCAATTATGAACCGAATCGAAAAATTCTTTTTTATTTGGAAAGGGTATACTTCCGAAATGGTCCCATTTAAATTTTACAGAAATCGGCTGAGCTGTTTTTTAAAAAACCAACAATAATGTAGGCAATTCGAGAGAAATATCCGAATTTTGTACAAGATGAACATTGATAATTTCGCCAATTGTGAGCCGAATCAAAAAATTATTTTTTAGTTCGGAAGGGTATACTCTCAAGGTGGTTCCATTTTTATTTTACATAAATTCTTGATTATGGAAATGCGCTGCCTGTCACGATCAGACATGCTAAATCACTAAATATTTTTAAATCTCAAGTTTTTAATCACTATTTATCTACTTGCAAATTTGGTACATATTTTATTATGATTTTATGGATGTATTTTTTGTAGGTAACTATATAATTATTTATATTTTTGTTTGTAATTATTATGATTTGTTTTTGTATCTGTGTATTTTTGTCTATGTAGTTTATGCTTTTGAACAGCACCGACCGCAACATCTTTTTTTCTTCAAAATGTTCCAGTTAGGTTGCCTGGAAGAAATCGCTGCTGGCGATAAGGCCGCCCATTGTTCTACCGGACTATAGTTTCTTTTTTCTAAATTAAGCTGGTTTTGTAAATAAATGGTGTGAAAATAAAGTTGTTTTGTAATGTATTACCTACGAGTATATTGTAAATCATCGCAAATAAAAATATGAAACAAGTGAATGAAAACAATGAAAGGGCCCTATTACTTTTTCAGAAATCACTAATAGGTAAATATAGCAAAAGACGCTGTATGGTTTCGGAAAAAATAATTACTTAACATACACATGCATTTCATTTCATTTCCTGGTGGGTGATTTTGTATGAAAACAAGCGCGTAACGCGCTCTAACTTGCTTTTTGTTTGTAAGGAATTAGCGTGAAAAATATTAATTTTTCAAATAACACAACTTAAACTCGGTTAATAATTCATTTTATCAAACATTTCTCCACACGAAATTCACAGAAATAAAAAAATGATTACCGCGTTACCTACGTTACGTTTTATCGATAGAGATTCAGGTCCCCTTAATTAAGTAATTAAAGTAAAAGAGTATTTTAATAAAGTTGTTTCTTGAAGAGTACAATTCGTTCTCAATATTAAACTAATTCAATAAATCACCAAACAAGGTTTCATATACTTACAAGTTTCCGAACGTATGAAGTTTTTTTTTCGAGAGAATGTGTATACACGACCTTATCCTATCATCCCTTTTCTGCAACAGGACAAGCAGAAAGACTCCTCACTGTAGGAATCCTGAGTTTTGTCACTTATTTATGCGTAAAACTATTATTCGCAGGAATGAAATAAAAAATGCGACTTCACTTTGAACGATGTAATTGCAGAAGGAAGCGGAAATGTTACAAAGCTGTCAATGTCAACTAGTGTTGCCATCAACTGAAATTAATGTTTCTAACACTCACTACTCTTCTACACTGGAAATCTTCTTTCGATACTGGGATTTTCGTTTGGTACAAATCTGTTTGCCTCGTCGTGAAACTACTGTCATCTATCTACCTTGTAAGACGTTCTTCTTCATGTTTTTGACCGACGAAACGGAGGAGGTAGGTTCTCAATTCGACGCGTATTTTTTTTATGTATAACCACCCATAACTTTTCACGTTTTTTATTGGAAAGAATATACTTCCAAATTGTTCCCATTTAAATTTTATCGAAATCGGCTGAGCCATTTTTGATAAATCAACAATAATATTAAAAATGCTACATCGATCCGTGCGAAATATTCGCGAATTCTGTTGGTACACGGTTTAAGACGGCCATGCTATTTTTTTCTAAAAATAATTATGTACCTACTAACTTATTATCAGTAGCATTGCGATTCCATCATCATACCAACAAAAACCATGGTTTCAGCACAACACTCGTTACAGAGAGCTATGCGACAACTCAACTTCCTGGAAGTAACGGGAAACTTAGGGTTTAGTATCATAATAATAATCATAATCATAATAATCATTTATTTCCACAAACACAAATTACAAAGGAATCTTAAGTATCGCATGCAGACAAAATAAAAGAAAGCAAGAAAAACAATTCCTTATTACTATTTCCAGCGGTCCCACACTAGGCTCGAGGGCCCGTGTTGTGGAGACCAAAAATACGAAATATTCAATTTTTTTTGATAAGTTGTGGAGGAATTTCGTAACATTAAAAGCATTAACATTAACCCTGACTTTACAAAAAAATAGTTTTAGATAATCATTTTTAATTATTATACTTATAAGTTGTACAGCAAATATGTTGTATAGCAAGTATGAGTTTAACCTAAAACGGAAACTGCAGTATTGTCCGTGATGTCCGTTTTTAGACAACTCCCCTGAACGAAACGAGAAAGAAGGAAATAAATCTATAGATTTACAAGAAAACGACGATAGCTTTCTTTTTGGCAAAACGCGGCAAAAGTGCTTTAAAAATAAATCACCATATGTGCCTACCAGAACCTTTAAATAAAAATTGTTGCTATAAAAATTGTTCTGTCCATTTTTCATAAATAAAATAAATAATTGATTCATTATTTCAAAAACATTTCAATTAATAACATTTCCATCAACTAATTAGCTAGAATAGGATAAAAATAATTTATTTATCTGTTGCCGAACTAGGCCAGTGGCCTGTGTTTCGGCTTACAGCGCCCTCCTTTATTGTATTTACTTCTAGCACAAAAAAAAAAAATTGAATTTAAATTACAAATGAAATATAGATCGTGCTTTTATAAATTAATTCAAATATAAATACATATGGAATTTTGTATCATTAACAAAACTATTATGTACGAGTAAGCATGCAAATTTTTCCTACACTAAATAACATTTATTAGGTACCAAAGTTACTAAACAACAAAAATACATTTCATATCTTTAAACACAACTAAGTAGCAGCACAGAATAATAATGTAGCAGGTAGATACAAGCATTTATTCCAGTAGCAGGTAGGCTGCGTGCAGGAATACTCGGTTATAATTATGTATTACGATCACAACATTTGCTTTCACATAGGCACCCGCGAGTACTTTTCTACAAAAGAAGTAGGGTTTATAAAAATATTAGTGAAGACTATTTGGCTTGAACAACAACCACTAATTCCAAATCAAATCAAATACATAGTTGTAATTAACATATCATAGTTTGTAGTTAAACAATAAGCCGCACACATTACTTGGCAAACAATAGGTTCTTTAAGCCATGCATTTCAATTTACACATATGAATTTTCTATAAAATCGCATACCAAGGCCTGTGGAAGTGTGTAAGCCATTTATTCTCGTAACGGGAAACTATAACGGTAACGGTAACTACTCATTTAACGAATGGTTATTTTTGAGATCGACCGCAAGCTTGCCCCGTAGTGGGGCGGTTTGGAGCAGTTCGGGGCAGTTCAGGGCAGTTTGGGGCAGTTTGGACATTACCCTACTTTAGCACACTTCCGTCATTACGGAAGGTTAGTTGGTTTTGCTGAGTGTTGGGCAGTAGGCAGTAGCATTACTTTCTACGCGATTGCAATGAGAGGATATTTTTAAAGTATATGCGTTTAATTTTAATTAAATATTTTGTATGATCCTACTAATATTATAAACGTGAAAGTTTGTAAGGATGGATGGATAGATGTTTGTTACTCTTTCACGCAAAAACTACTGAACGGAATGAGATGAAACTTGCAATTATATAGCTTATATATCAGAATAACACATAGGCTATAAATTATAATGATATTGCGTACATTTTTCATATTATAACAATAAGTGTTTGATATTGCTTAAATTTTCCATATTATAACAATAAGTTTTAAGTTAGTAGGAAAAATTCTGCCATCTGCGAGCTATTCTAGCGTGCGCTCCAAGAAATGTCAAAAAAGAACTGTCGAATCGAACAAATGTCAAATCTATTTTTTTTGTTTTTTTATTAAGGGTGGTAAGGTAGGGCCTCGAAATATCATGCGGGCGAAGCCGCGGGCAAAATCTAGTATTACATTTTTCTCCAGCCCCCAGCTTTATCTTTAACGCTAATCAGTAGGTAAGTAAGTTCGTATAGGCCGGGTGGCTAGCCCTGGTGTCAGAGTTTATAAGTCGCCTAAATGCCTTTGACATGACTAAATGGTTAAAACAACCGGCGCTTACAATTTAACGTGTCATCCGAGCCACGGTAGCACTCAGTTGTAAATGCCACCCGTGGTCACCCGTCTGAAGACTGACCGTGCTGAACGTTGCTTAACTTCGATGATCGCTAACGAACGCCTAGTCAAACTACACTATGAGCGCGACGCTACGATCTTTGACGCTGATTCCTGATTCCGCCACATCGGGAGAAAGAAGGACACATATTGATTGATTTAATATTGTCTTCTGTCAGCAGCAACGTCTACGTAGATTTCTACGAGTAGTAATAAACATGCAAATAAACAAACTTTCACATTTTTAGTTTTCACGTCTCACAATCTGACATGTAGGTACCTAAGGTTTAAAAACTAGTAAACTCTAAAACTCGGGTTTTGGTAACAATTCCTCTAGTATATCTACAAGATTTTACGAGCGTATATAAGACAAAAGAAAACGAAGAAGAGCATGTTTTATGTTTATCCTAGACCAGCTTATTTTGTTGATTTAGCAAGTAACAATCTATGTTGTATGTATCAATCAATAATATAAATTTATTCACAATTACATTAACATCAATATAATAATTACTATCTGGGTTGAATGCTAATTTGATTGTCATGTTAATATTCAGAATCAAAACATCCCTCCACCCCTCCCCTCGCCTCCCGTTCATATTGTCTCATCACACCCTTAGATGAACGAAGATTACAGAAGGAGTAGTGGTGTCGAATCGCATTTTTAAGGAATAATTATTTTATTATTTATTAATAATTAATTTTTGCCAAAAGTGGCAAAACCGACTTTAACCATGTACAGACTCAAATAGTTCACAAATCAATGTATCATCGAAGTAGTAATTTTTTACATTAGGTTGGTATTGTTGATTTTTCAAAAACGGCTCAGGCGATTTTAATTAAATTTAAATGGAACCACTTTTGTGATATCGTATACCAAAACAAAATATTTAAATTTGAACACTCTAGGTTACGCTTATGCGCTTCCATACAAAAAAAAAAAAACATACAGTCGAAAAGAGAACCTTATTTAATGAAGTCAGTTAAAAATAAAATTAGTACAGCAATAAATAAAAATACTGAACTTTATATTTTTTGATCACCACAAAATACAGCTTATTATTTCTTTGTAATTACCACATCTATCGATATACTTAATTGAGATCGAAGGAGCGCGCTGGATGCAGGCCGCTTCCGGCCTTATTGGAAATCTATAGAGGAGGCTTATGTTCAGCAGTGAACGTCCTTCGGCTGATGGATGGATCGGATCACATCTATAGTTTTGATTAAGGTAACTAGCGTAGTTTTATGACTAAAATATAACGTACTTAGTAGATACACGTTCTACTATATAGGTAATTTCGATCGCATTTGGCGATCTTTTGTGACCGACGAAATAACGGAGATAATAACTGCGCATAAATTTTTAAAGACTGGTACGATTTCGATATTTTTTTTTACTGGAAAGATTTTACTTCGAAGTTGGTCCCATTTAAATATTATCGAAATCGACTGAGCCATTTTTGATAAATCAACAATAATGTGAAAATTGCTAAATCGATCCGTGCGAACTATTCGCGAAATCTGTACGCGTTTAAAGACGGTAGTGCCATTTTTTGCAAAAAATAATTATCAAGATTGGAATACTAGCACGCGGGTCCATCTCGCATAGCATGCGATCAAAACTAAAGAAGAACGTCTATCTACCAAGTAAAGTGTTGTGTTATAATTATAATAATTTTATTACAAGGTACACAGAACAGGATACATTCAATTCAGAGCTCTAAATTTTATGCAACTAAAGTACAGAACTGGAAAATATCCCTTAGTATGCGTACACAACATGATTGTAGCAGTAAATCGTAATGAAACAAATTATAAAAATTAACAATAGAGCAAACCTGATTGAATATTAACATTAATTAACTATTACATTGTGCTGCAAGCCTAATGCTGCAGCACATACTACAAAATTTAAGTAAACAAGTAAGAGAATACCAGGCCACACCTAAGCCTGACCTGGCATCCCCTGAGCAGCAAGGATGGCCAAGATGTATTTTCTAAATTTATACAAATTGTTGTAAGTAATAAATGTCTACTTGGTTACTATGATCGGACGAGATATCATTGTATTGGCGACACATACGAACAATAGGATTAAAGTACGAAGTATTATTGACATAAACATGCAAAACAAAAATTTTGGAGTGGGGATTACGTACCCTGGGCTATATTTTAAAGAAACAGAAAGATAGATGTAAAATTGTGTAAAAGTTAAACAAAACATCTATCTTTCTCTTTCATCCCTGGGGCCAACCCTCGTGTGACGCGGAACAATCAACTACATAATACGAAGTTCGCGGAACACGCGGAGTTGGACCGAAAAGTTGAATAATTATGTACAAACGCGATCCGGCATTGTTCGTGTATGTGTGATCCCTTATTTTGTTTCATTTGTTACGGGTATTTTGGTTTCAGTTGAGTGAAGATTATGATAATTTCGAATATTTGAAACGAGCAAAGTAAACATACGTGAGCAGTACCATCAATGGAACTAATCACTGGTACGAGTACTACCTACTGACAGAAAACCAATTATTTTATATATTGCAACAAATTCTAATAAAACTATTTTTTTAAGCTACTACTACTGACAATAAAAGCAATAATAATTGAATCATTCACAGACCCTTGAGGATGTAAAGGTAAACCAAATGCTCAAGCCCACTGCTAGTTGGTAGCGTGCCCAACATACTGGCAGCATTACCACGCTGAATAGCAATGCTTATACGTTGAGCCAAATAAACTCCAGCATTTTGGAAACGCGTCGCGAAACTAGATATAATTATTATAATTGCGAACAAAAGATCTCGAAAACAAAAACATTGTTCTATTGAAATATTGGTAATTGTTAAGATTACATTACTTTTAAAAAAAAAAAAACAAACCCGTGAATCAGAACCACATAAGTCAAGTTTATAACACTCATACTTTTTCTCCGGTTTAACAAAAATAAATATTCAAGTCTTAGACCAACAGCCAGTATTAAGCACCATTTGCGGCAGTTCATTTCACAAAAAAATAGTCAAGCATTTCCTCCCTCGGGACGTAACAAAAGGGAATACCTCTGAAACTGAATACCTCTTCTCCGTACATTCGAAACTTGATAGTATGTTAACAAGTTCAAAACCAAAAACCTCGAAAACCTAATCATGGATATATTTAAACATATCCAACCCTTTAAATTTCATCAGCTGTCAAATAACACTCAACGTTAACTAGTTAAAATGGTCCTTGGGAGATAATATGATGCCACAGAGGAACACAATGAGTCAAATTTTAAAACACTTCTACTCTTCGTCTGGCTTAAATAAAATTAAAATATTCAAAACTTTCACCAACAGCCAGTATCAAGGCATCATTCGCGGCAGCTCATTTCACAAAAGAAATTAAGCGTTTTCTCCCTCGGGACGTAACAAGAGGAAAGAAATAGTTCATTACCATTACAGCCCAAGAACCTCCCTGATTACCTCTTCCTCGTACATTGGAAACTTGGTCACGTAAAAAATGAATTCAAATTACAAGTTTTAAAGAGTCAATTTAGGAAAGCTCGGAGCCGGGTTTTAATTAAGAGAACGAATGCTTGGGGGGAAAAAGTGGGAAAGTGCTGGGTACTTTTGGAGGTATTAAAGGATTTCATGGGAATGTTCGTAATGGGAAATGTTGATTAAGTACCTTTGATTTGTTGTAGTCGTGGTTATCGATATAGGGTTGAAAAACACTAATGCCTTTTTAGACACTTTAATAATAATTAATACTTCAACACACACACCTCCTCACAAAGTTTATTTTACTACATCTACTATCGTTTTTCGAATCGGAACTGAAAAAAATGAAAAAACCGTAGATGAAATATAAAGCTATTGACACAGTGTCGTGCCTGTCAATGCGCTGCCGGTAATGTATGTAAAATACGGTAGCGGGGAAGGGGGAGTGAGTAACTTAACATAATGCTGTGAATAGGGCACAATGCACTCAGGACAGTAGAATTTAGCAACCCCATTCGTATAGTTCTTGAACAGAGATCACGTATTGCCATCAATACGGAAAAAATGCCAGGTGGATGCGTATTGCGTAAGACGTCCACAGAACACTGATAAAGCTACGGCGACTGAGTAGTTTCTTCTTAGGTTGCTTGATGGGTCCTCACATGACTAAAGTAACCAATTTTAGCGGTGAAAGTTCGAGAACAGGTGCTACATGTGAGGACACCATCAACGTAGTTGTAAAGTATATTTGTAGGCGGTCTGTTTTTAAGATGTTCTCTTTTCGCGTCTCTTTTTGCCACAGAACACTACGGAGACAGGTAGACAGATGACTTGAAGACCACAAGGTTGAGGCTGGATGCAAGTAACTAATAAGTAACCGGTTCTATTTTCAATCCTAAATGGGAGGCCTCTGTCTAGCTGTACACGTTTCATGGCTGAAACAATGACAGTCATGATTTAGATAAATATTGCCGTAATTAACGTGAATCGTTCGACAGCAAGGTGTGCGAGGATTTCGTCAATATCGCGGGTCTAACCATAAAATAATACTATCGATGTGTCAGAACGTGACAGAGTTATGATGAAGCATATATCTGTCACCTTTACACACGTCGATAAACTCTTGTCGTGGTCTTGTATGCTAAGCTAGCTGGACACGATTAAACTACAATAGGTATTTAGTATTAAAATAAGATCTTTTATTCATATTATGCAAAATTTTAAGTTTAGCAATAAGCTACAGTATGTCACGGGCTTTATATCGCAGTTACTTGTTATCGCATAACATTGTACGAGTCGACCGACGACAGAAGTAAACAGTAAAACTACCTCACATGCAAAAAAAAAATATGTTTTGAACTACTGATTTTTAGGTACTATTTAGGTATAGGTATATAGTGTTACTGTAATTCCGTGATGTCTTTGTAGTTTCTTTTTAATTTACTTTTGAATTTATATAAGTCTGCACTCTGCGCTTCGTAACAAAAATGTAAGTACTTATAAAAAGTGTGTAGATAGATAAATCTTTATTGTGTGCAACTATTACAACAGAAGGTACAAAGTAGATATTTGTCTTAAATTAGTGCCACAAATGGCGGCCTTATCGCTGACAGCGATCTCTACCAGGCAACCACTGAACGGAAAAGATCACAAACTAGAGTATGAATGGGAGGTAATAAACACAACTGATAATAATATAAATGTAAATAATACATACATAAATACTACAAAAATATAAATACACATACAATACATACTTAAATAATACATAATAATAATATTAATAAGAAGAAAAAAGACAAAGGCTAAAATGGAAGTAGCAAACGAAGGAGTGAAATTGTGTATTCTCAGTAAGCGAATTTTTGTAAATTCTTTTGAGATTAATAAATATTCTAAAACCATAAAGGACCGAAGCAGATGGCATTAAAAGAGTTAGGCATATACCCAGCAGTGGGACAAAGAAGGCTGTGGATGATGATGATGATGCCGTCATTAGTATGCTGTCTTGTCACATCCACATTAGTTCCATAAAACCGGTACAAATCCGGTTATTACCATACGCCCGCGAAGGCGTGTCGCACGCGTGCGATTTTGAATTAGGAACTAATTAGTGCTAGTGACGAAGATGAATGTGCACTGTGCGCGGCTAATGCGTTGTCACGTATGAATTTGGGAGTTTGGATACAGTGTACGCAAAAACAGTAGCAAAACTTTCAACGTAACCGCCTTCAGAATTATGAGACACCCGAAAATGATACAATTATGTATCTCATGGAATCCAACGTGACGTTTCTTTTCAATCTTCAGACTGCCTTGTTACTGCATACATTACTTAGTTACTTACTGTACTTTTGATGTACATTTGTTTATGTCTATGTCTATATTTTACAAGCAATGTCAAAACATAATAATATCTGAAAATATGAGATTCCTTTAAATGGTAATTTTTATTAAAGAAAATAATAGGAAAAATAATAATTACCTAATGTAGTCGAGGGACAGACTGCACTGTTGAGGAGTGAAATAATGTCGGTCTGTCCCCCGATGATCAACCGAGGGGCAGACAAGAATTGTTTCTTCCGTTCTGTCCCCCGGGGGCAGATCCGACTGGAATAAACCAAAGTTTTGCCCTAAACGCTTTAGCGACAGTATCGAGTGCGTAGAGGCCTTCAAGGCGGCTATGACACCAGGGCTAGCCGCCCAACCTATAAGATCTTCCTTTATAACTTTGTAAACTGTTGTCTATTTACTGTTTCCATAATTCAATACTCGAGATGAGAGAAAGTTTCCCGCCGTGTGTAGTCATTTGCGATGATCTATGTACTTCATACTATAGGTACTTACTAGGCCGTGTTTGGGTGATTTACTTCATGACCGACATCCAGATATTTCAGCTTTAAGTGAATGTTGGCTGTTGTATTTATGAACAAGGTGCTTGTCAATCTGCTAGGTTGTGTCAACGTTGCCCTGATGCCGGGGCACTAGAATGCATCATTATCTACTTAAATAGTAAAATTAAACATTTTAAATCTCCCCGACACTAAATAAACTCTATGTCCTTTCAATATCAATGAAGTAGCACGGTACCAAATTTCGAATCGATAGGACATATGGAAGGTAGTCAGATCCCCTCATCAACTAGAAAAGAGCTGATGATCTTCAAACGGCTGAACATTTTCATGAAACATGGCTACGAACACTCGGGATAAAATTATCTATGACGCAAAACAAACTAAACGAAAACCGGTTCATCCGTTTGGGAGCTACGATACCACAGACAGATACACAGACACGTTAAGCTTATAGAGACATCTGGGCTCGTGGATGGTCAGACATGGGGCTCTGGCCATGCACTCAAACGGGCCTGGGGAGGATGACAGCGTATGTAGAGGGCCGCACTAGCCTGGTTTAAGTAGGTACCAGGCGAGTAGTCGTACTAAGTGCTCGGAGCACCGGTGCGTTCCTTTAGAACTCCCGGAGCTCCCAAGCAGGCACAAAGGCTGGCCACCGAGGGAGTTTTAGTGGGTACAACCTTACAAAACCCGACTACACCCCAAAGCAGTCGGGCATCTTTCGAAGATTTCCACCACGTAAAAAAACCAAAATTATGTGTTCAACGAGAATCATGCGTAGAATAATTTTACACAACTTGTACATATACTATGACAATTTCAGTATTTGTTTTAACCAAGAAAAACTAAGAGTTCCAGTCAGCTAAGTAAATAAAATTTTAATAAATTCTAAAAAAGAAAAGTCCTCTACGGAGTCGTTTGGTACGATCTTGTGCTAATCGTATCCAAATTCAACCTGTATAATATGAACGTAAAAAAGAAATCGTAAAAAACCGTTTTTTTTTTTTTTTTTTTATTTATTTTATTTTATTTCAGTTCACCAACATTGTGTTCATCAATACATTGTACAAAGATTATACATAAAAAATAAGAGCTAAATGTCACAATAATTATAGGTGAAGACAACATGCATTAATATCGAGCAAAAAAACTTATCTAAATAGATTTTAACAAAAAGTGACGATGCAATTCCATTCAGTAAGTGACTGCGCCTCAATCAATGGAATCCATCGTAAGACGGGCACATCTTATATTAAGTCAAGAATTTATTACAGCTGAACCATTAATTCTCCGATCACACTGTAAATCTCATGGCCGAACGACGCTCGCTAAGATTGCAGTCTTCCGATGATGCAAAGTCATATAGGCGTCTCAATAGACAAATTTCGAAATCCTTGCGGCACGACATCCGTCTTTTTAATACTGAACACATTAAAAAGACAATAGAGCGAAACAAAGGCTCCAAAGTGTTCGCAAGAGATTTGTCTATTGGGCAAAGCCAATTGACAAAGCTGAAGAGAGAAGATGGAAGTATAGCGTCGACCAAGGCAGAGGTATTAGAGGAGATTGAAAGGTTCTATGGACAGCTATACGCTTCGGTCGCTAAGCCTGTTAGCAGTGCGGCCAAAGATCCAAGAGCCAAGCTGACCCGACACTTCACCGAAGATATCCCGGACATCAGCCTGTACGAGATTAGAATGGCCCTGAATCAGCTTAAGAACAACAAGGCGCCGGGTGATGACGGTATCACATCAGAGCTTCTGAGAGCGGGTGGAACACCGGTACTAAAAGTCCTCCAGAAGCTTTTCAACACCGTCGTCCTCGAGGGCATCACGCCAGAAGCATGGAACAGAAGCGTGGTGGTGTTGTTTTTCAAGAAAGGTGACAACACCTTATTGAAGAACTACAGACCCATCTCGCTTCTGAGCCATGTTTATAAGCTGTTTTCAAGGGTCATTACGAACCGTCTCGAGCGCAGGCTTGATGACTTCCAGCCTTCCGAACAAGCCGGTTTCCGAAAGGGCTTTAGCACCATGGACCACATTCATACGCTGCGGCAGGTTATACAGAAGACCGAAGAGTATAACTTGCCACTTTGCTTAGCGTTTGTGGACTATGAGAAAGCCTTTGATTCGGTCGAGACTTGGGCTGTGCTCGAGTCTCTCCAACGATGCCGTATTGACTATCGGTACATCGAAGTGTTGAAGTGCTTGTATAATAACGCCACTATGTCGGTCCGAGTACAGGAAGAGAGCTCCAAGGCGATCCCTTTAAAAAGAGGCGTAAGACAGGGAGACGTCATTTCTCCGAAACTGTTTACGGCTACTTTGGAGAACGCCTTCAAGCTCCTGGAATGGAAAGGATTCGGCATCAATGTCAATGGCGAATACCTCACTCACCTTCGGTTTGCCGACGATATAGTAGTCATGGCAAAATCGATGGAAGAGCTCAGCACGATGTTCGAAGGCCTCAATCGGGTTTCCCAACAGGTGGGTCTTAAGATGAACATGGACAAGACGAAAGTCATGTGTAATTCCCATGTTGTACCCATCCCGATCTCTGTTGGGAACTCGTTTCTTGAAGTCGTTGACTCGTACGTCTACCTAGGACAAGTAGTACAGTTAGGTAGGTCCGACTTCAAGAAAGAGGCCAATCGCCGAATCCAACTCGGCTGGGCAGCGTTCGGAAAATTGCGTAGCGTCTTCTCGTCCGACATACCTCAGTGCCTCAAGTCGAAAGTTTTCGACCAGTGTGTGTTGCCAGTGATGACTTATGGCACAGAAACGTGGTCTCTCACTATGGGCCTTATTAGTAAGCTCCAAGTAGCCCAACGAGCTATGGAGAGGGCTATGCTCGGAGTCTCTCTGCGAGATCGAATCAGAAATGAGGACATCCGTAGAAGAACCAAAGTTACCGACATAGCCCAACGGATTGGCAAGTTGAAATGGCAATGGGCAGGGCACATAGCGCGGAGGACTGATGACCGATGGGGTCGGAAAGTTCTCGAGTGGAGACCACGTACCGGCAAGCGCAGCGTAGGACGTCCACCCACAAGGTGGACGGATGACCTCATTAAGGCCGCAGGATCGCGCTGGATGCAAGCCGCTACCAACCGGTCTTATTGGAGATCCATAGGGGAGGCCTATGTTCAGCAGTGGACTTCTTATGGCTGATGGATGGATGATGGATGAACCATTAATAAAAATCGGCCAAGTACTAGTTGTACTCGCGCACGAAGGGTTCCGTACCGTATGGAAGCCCCCTTAACATACTTTATTTTAATTAATTAATTTATTTTTGTGAGGAATATAACACTTAATATTTCAAGCATATATTCCTGTTGCCGTTATTGCGCACTACCAGAAATCACGTTACTTATATGGAAGCCTCCCTTTAATTTATTGATTTATTTTTAAAGTGCATATTTAACTTAATATTTTGTGAATATTTCAAGCATCTAGTTTTCACCGTTATAAATATCGAGCGAAAAACGTAAAAAAATCAGGTATGTTGTATGGGAATAAAATTATTCTATTTTTAGTGTTTGTTGTTTAGTTGCTGTTTGTTGTAACAGAATGACATCATCTGTGAAATCATGGTTCATGAGATAAAGCCTGGTGACAGACAGACGGACGTTTGGGTACGGAACCCTAAAAATCATCTACTTATATAGATTTTACCAAAGATATAAGATCGGTTAGTCATCAGCCAATTCCATTCAGTACGCGACTGCGCCTCATCAATCAATGGAGGCCCCATCCATTGTGACCAATATTAATTAAAAACCTGCCAATTGCCCTTTTGTGACCAATCGAGCGGGGGAATAAGGCTTTTGTGTGCTCTACTGGGTTTTGAGACGATTTTTCCAAATAAAAAGCTTTAGAGGTCAATCAAATGATATTCATACATTTTAATTTTTCGCAAAAAATGGCAAAACCGCCTTCCATCGTGTACAAAATTCGAATATTTCGTACGAATTCATTATTGGTGATTTATCAAAAACGGCTCAGCCGTTTTCTGTGAAATTTAAACGGGACCATCTCGGGAGTATTTTTCGATTCGGTTCACAATTGGCGAAATAATCAATGAACATACAAAAAAAAAGAAATACATACACACGAACATAGAACCTCCTCCTTTTTGGAAGTCGGTTAATTAGGGACGTGCGGAGTTTTCGACAGTTGTGTGTTGCCAGTGATATTATGACTGTGTAACATGAGAATTTTGATTTACTATTGTTTTATTGACTGTACCACCCGGATTCTTTTTCCTGTTGGACAAATCAGACTATCGAGTTAGACCATCAGGAGGAACCCATGATAACATAATTATGGAACTGAAACGTGTCTTTTACTGTGGGCCTTATGAATAAGCTCAAGGTAGCCCAACGCGCTATGGAGAGGGCTATGCTCGGAGTCTCGCTGCAAGATCGAATCAGGAATGAGGAGATTCGCAGACGACCCAAAGTTACCGACATAGCCCAGCGGATTAGTAAGTTGAAATGGCAATGGACAGGGCGCATAGCTTGAAGAACTGATGGCCGATGGGGCAGTAAAGTTCTCGAAAGGAGACCACGCACCGGCAAGCGCAGCGTAGTACCGACCAGGTGGACTGACGATATTATTAAGACCTCAGGAGCGCGCTGGATGCAGCCCGCTTCCAACCGGGCTTATTGGAAATCCATAGGGGAGGCTTATGTCCAGCAGTGGACGTCCTACAGCTGATAATGATGATGATGATGAAGAGCGTGCGGCATATTTTAATTACAGACATATTTTCGATTCTATGATATCATTGACCGAAGCGAAGCAAAGGTCTTTGCTTCAATAAGAAGATTTTGTTTTGTCTGTTGAGATGTTGATTTTTGTCTAGATACATATATCATTTTGCAACGAATCTCGATGCAAATGGATACACAGGTTTTACATGTCAATGTTTTTGTTTGGGAATCTTTGATTCCCTCAATGAAAGTGGAAATGTTAGTTTTAAAATAAGAGTCTCGAGCATCGACGAGCGTGGCGTGTCTATCAGCCTTCTATCGGACACACTTCGGTGAGTGCGCCCAGGAGTTGAAGAATCTGGTCCCACCTGCCCCTTCTATCGTACGGCTAGATAGACGCGACCAAAGCGCCACCCTTTTATGGTGGACATTCCGCGCGTTAGAACCAAGCGTTTCGAGTCCACATTCCTCATACGAACTGCCAGAATGTGGAACTCTTTGCCTGAGTCTGTCTTCCCGCTAAAGTACAATGTAGGTGTCTGCAAATCCCGAGTAAATAGGTATCTTCTAGTTAAGCGTGTTACATCCTATTATGTAAGAACTCCAACTTGTATGCTATTTTGTATGAAGTGTACTTACCATGTTCTGACAAATAAAGAATCTGAATCTGAATCCTAGACCGCATATCTGCTTAACATCAGGCAGTGTGTAGTCAAATGCAAACCTATACGAAATAAAATAAAAAATGTTGCGCTAGTTATCGGCTGATTTCGGTAATGTTTGGCAAGACCGTTTATCTAAATCCTTACAATATTTACGAGTATGACACAAATCGGTCAAAAACGAATCGAAATGAAACGAAGACTTATGAAGATTCAGATAAAGAGACGTACCGCGAAGTCCACTGTTCAGAGAATTACTACTATTTAACAATTATTTTTCGCAAAAAATCGCAACGCCGACTTCCACCATGTACATAATTTGAATAGTTTGCACGAATCGATGAGACATCCATGTACGTTTTTGTTGATTTATCAAAAGTGGCTCAGCATTTCGATAAAGATTTCGATAAAATTTAAATGGAACCACCTCGGAAGTATACTCTTTTGAATTAAAAAAAGAGTTTTTTAAATCTGTTCAATTTTAGACATCATCATCGTCCACCACGTAGGTTCAACGTTGGGCCAACCAGTAAATCGATAATAATTATTTTTCGCAAAAAATGGCAAAACCGCCTTCCGTCGTGTACAATATTCGAATATTTCGCAAGAATGTTTACATTATTGGTGATTTATGAAAAACGGCTCAGCCGGTTTCTGTAAAATTAAAATAGGGCCGGGCCACCTTGGAAGTATACCCTTTCGAACTAAAAAATAATTTTTCGATTCGGTTCGCAATTGCCGCAATTTTCGATGAACAAACACAAAAAATACCTACTTACGAACATAGAACCTCCTCCTTTATGGAAGTCGGCTAATTAAATATATCAGCTTATCTCCAAAAAAAAATACAACTCGGAATTGATTAAATGTATGAAATAGCAATTATTTCTCTCGAATTTTGGATTGGCTTTGGCCCTTTTGACTTTCTTTCTTTCTGTAAGAACACTGGTATAATAATTTGTGAACCACCTTTTTGCAATGGATTTTTCGCTACGGAATCTCCGCCCAGTGTGCAGTGTAGCAAAGACCTTCCTAGTAATAGATCATTTTTAGGGTTCCGTACCCAAAGAGTAAAAACGGGACCCTATAACTAAGACTCCGCTGTCCGTCTGTCTGTATCTCTTGAACCGTGATAGCTAAATAGTTAAAATTTTCCAAATGCTGTATTTATGTTATAATTATATTGCCGCTTTATTAACACTAAAAACAGAAAAAAAAATAAGGGGCTCCCATACAACATACCAGAATTTTAAGCTGTTTTCAGCTTGATTATGGAAACAAGCGTAGTTTTTGCACATTATTAATTAAAGTATGACACAGGTGTTACTCACGCTTAATTTTAGTAGAACTGCTACTAACTGCTAAAATTCAGCGTGAGTAACACCTGTGTTATATTTTAATTAAAATCTGTTTTTCGCTCTTTAATTATAACGGTGACAGGTATATGCTTGAAATTTTCACTGAATAATTAGTTAAACACTTACTTTAAAAACAAATAATGAAATTAAAATAAAATAAGTATTTAAGTGGGGAGCCCTACTTAAATACTTATTTTATTTTAATTACCAGAAACATAATTTTTTGCTCGATGTTAGATAATAGCGGGAACAGGAAGATGCTTGAAATATTCGCAAAATATTAAGTATTATATTCCCTTCAAAAATAAATTGTTAAAATAAAATATATTAAGGGGCTACTATATGGTACGGAACCCTTCGTGCGCGAGTCTGACTCGCACTTGGCCAATTATTCTTATTTCATACCATAATATGTGTCATAATAAACCGTGCAGCTGAGGTCAATAAATAAAACATTCATAAAGCAGTTGACTTGTGGAGCAGAGAGGTTAGCGAAGCCATCCGTCATTGTCTCTGGTTGTCGGCCATCTTTGAAAAATGACATTTATGCGTCATTGATGAATTTGGAAAGTGGCACTAAGTCCGGCAGGGTTTTTCTCCCAAAGAAGATCTTACAAAGTGGGACCAGACTGTGTACAGTACCTCAAACAATCCATTAAAATATGATAAATAAATGCGCAGAGTAAAATAACAGCGTTAAACGCTTAATTTGGTTGGAATTTCATATTTCATAATTTGAGTTTTGTTCACGGCCGTCATCACGCCGCCATATTTTACAAGAAATGTCAAAAGATAATATTAGATCCAATAATATGAAGTTCTTTTAAATGAAGATTGCTATGAAAGAAAATAATAGGAAAATCATTTCCGAAACCAAATAAATCAAATATTAATTGAATCCTGTACTAGGTAATTGCCTTAGCTTGATATATTTTTGCATTACATAAAATAACTATAATTTTCTCGGCTATATTAACCCTCAAAAATATTTTTTTTGTCGTCTTAAGTCAAAATTTAATAAATGAAAATCGGCCAAGTGCGAGTCGGACTCGCGCACGAATGGTTCCGTACCGTATGGAAGCCCCATTCCTCTTGCCGTTATTAATAGCGAGCAAATAACTCCTAACAATCACGTTTGTTGTATGGAAGCCCCCCCTTAAATATATTTTTTTTTTCTGTCTCTATCTGTCTGTATCTGTGAAAATTTCAGCTGCCTAGCTATTATAGCTAGGCAGGCTATCTCAGAAACCGCTATAATAGCGGTTCCTGAGATACAGCCTGGTGACCGACAGACAGACGGACTGACGGACATCAAAGTCTTAGTAATAGGGTCCCGTTTTTACCCTTTGGGTACGGAACCCTAAAAATAGCAATTTCTAAATTTCTTTATGCAATTAGCTAAAAAATAAATTCACAGTTTTCCACACACTAACTGTAACACCAAATAGTTTGAAAGTCCTTGCCATATAACTCACAAATAGCTCCCGAACTATAGTTTAAAGACGAACTACTACGAAGCCCAAAGCAACACTTCAGGAAGCTATATAATTACACCCTCGCGGCCAGGAAATATCCCTTTACTCGTTTACTAATGGATTAAATAACTATATATAAAAATACACAATACCACCACACACAATTTTGAATTTAATATCAAGTAAACAAAGGTCAAATTCGAGTGATTTTTCGTGGAATGTTGTTACGTTTTTCAGTGGCGGCGGAGCGTTCTGCTTTGTTACGATCCCGGAAGAAGATACATTTGAACTAGTCGTTTTGTATTTGTTTTATAATATTTATGCGAGTGTTGTTAATTGTTGGGTTTGTTCGTTCATTGTAGAATAATTTATAACCGCTTCATTTATCTGTGATTTAAGCAGTTTATTGTGGTAATGCAGGCTTTATAGAGGTTTAAGCGTAGCGCTCGTAGCGTAGTTTGACTAGGTGATTGTCAGCGATCACCGAAATTAAGCAACGTTCCGCACGGTCAGTACTTGGATGGGTGACCGCGGGTGGCATTTTCCAACTGAGCGCTACCGTGGCTCGGATGACACGTTAAATTGTAGGCCCCGGTTGTTTCAACCGTTTAGCCATGTCAGAGGCCTTCAGGCGGCCTAAAAACTCTGACACCAGGGCTAGCCACCCGGCCTATACGAACTTACTAGTGGCTTTTGAAAATTCAGTTATTCTGGCTTAATCGAATGATGAAAATAATAGGTACATTAGGTATATACCCATCGCATTTCCAATCTTCTGGTTCCATACTCGGCCCGTTTCATGAAACGTTATGTGCGGAATTTCACACCACTGTTTTTTTGGTGAAGTTAAATATCGTGAAAAACCTGTAGCCGTAAACCTGCAAACTTAGTAGAAGAAATTCGATTTTGTATGTGAATCCACCAACCCGCGCTAGGCAAGCGTGGTGAATATGCCTCAATCAGCCTTTATGAGTAGGCATTTGTTTAGTAGTGGACTATTAAAAAGGCCGGTGTGGAAATTCCGTACATAAGTTCCAAAAAAACTCATTGGAGTGGGACCAGGATTTCAACCCACGACCTTAAGAATGACAGGCTAGTGTTACAACCACTTGACCACCACGGCTTTCATGACATGGGCATGATTGTATTTATACAAGGCATATTTATAAATTATAGTACAAGTTTGAAATGTATCTAATATTTTCTGAACGTCTAGAGTTTTTCGTTAGGGCTTAGGGTTCTCTATACATTCTGGTACAGCGCCCCGGGATAAAACGATGAAGAACTAACAGAATTTTAGGGAGTCACACGCAAACCCACAAGTTTAAGTAAACTATACAAAACCTGTATTGAAGTTTCTCGAAAACTAAAAGAAATCAAATAGATAACTTTAAATTTAATAATCCTTCCCCCATAAACAATAATTAATATCCAAAGGCCGAAGACTAATGAAAACTTAGTGAAGTGAAGTTTATTATCCAAAGTTGAGGCAACAGTGCAACAAGAATACAAATTCAAAGCTGCCTCCTTCACGATAATTATCTTGCTACTAAAGGAGTGGAAAAACTTGCGTTTTAATTTCAGAGCTTCATAGCCAGGGTTCAACATTTTTGCGCAGTGCGTGGCAGTGACGAAACTCCTAATTACAAGCATTTATATAACTTGCAATGGATGTACAGCCTCGGTGGCTCAGTGGTTAGTGACCCTAACTTCTGGGTCAAAGAGGCGTGGGTTCGATCCCCAACCAGGGCAAGTATTTATGTGATGGACATAGGTGTTTGCTCTGTGTCTGGGTGTTATTTAGTTACTATCTATATAAGTATGTATTTAAAAATATGTATAAGTAGTGTATCAGTCTCTAGCAGCCATATCACAAGCTTTGCTTGGTTTGGGGTCAGGGGCCGTGTGTTAGATGTCCTCTAATATTTATTTATTTATTTATGTATGGACGTAAGATCGGGTGGAATCTTGCAAGTTAAATTTCACAAACTTCCCGGTTTCTGATTGATCTGAAATTTTGCACGCATATGTATATTGTATGACAATGCAAAAATATTATAACATGGATCTGATTTGATGATGGAGTCGGAAGGTGGCCATAGGAACTCCTGTACTAAATATGACAAATCCGTCGTGTTTGGACTCGTTTACTTGTCTTGGCTAGCACTCTGCTGCTACATGATATCCAGGATCTCAAAAGCTTGTATTTTTAAAAAGTTATATTTTTGTAATAACATATTTTAATTGTGAAAATTGTTTTTTTTTTAATTCTGACACAGTAATTTAGAGTCAAATCATAAAAAGTCGCCCTGAAAAATTGTGGGTAAGTACTAATAGAATTTTTCACGAAAAATCACCTTGTTAAGGCTGACGACGCGTTTACTGTGTACAAGCACCATACACAATTGTACAATACACAATATCAGTTAGTTTTGTGTACAATTCCGGGAATTTTCTAAATGAGAGTATTGGCTGCGTACCCAACAAGAAAGTGATCAATAAAATAATAGAATATAAAAAAATGTAAAAGAATATTTTTTTTATACAAAATTGTCAAATAACATGTAACGTCGCAATTGACAACGTAAATATTGTGTACAAGCAACTGTACAGCATTTCAGTTACTTTTGTGTACAAGGGACAACGCTGGAATTAAAAGAATTATATTATTTGATGGAAAATAAGAAAAGAAAATAATAACATATCAAATAGTCTTAAAAATAATCAAACAATCAATAAAAAAAAATCTTATTAATCACAAATTTTACTGCAGGAAAATTCAAACAAAATTTGTCGCAACTTTTACAACGGACAGATATAATACTGTGCACAAGCAACTGTACACAACTGTACAGCGTTTCAGTTAGTTTTGTGTACAATGGACAATGCTGGGAATTTATTAAACGAGAGAGATTATCCGACAAGAAAACGGGACGGTCTGTTAAATATTGGGACTTCTACACGGAGATATGGCGGAAATTGTTCTTTTAAATTGTTTGAATAGCGGGTGGGCGGGATTGAGTACAAAAATAGAAACTAGTTTAGCTTGTTGGATTCATTTACGTTCTATTTCACAATTATGGACTATTTGTAATGTGACCTGTGATCATTTGAACTAAGGCAAACGTAATCATATTCTGCATGGGAGTAAGTGTGGAATTACGCGTAAATGGAAAATACAGTAGATTTCGTAAAGCTTTATACATTTTGGTACAGTGCACCTGGTGAAAACGAGGACAACTTAACATAACAAAAATGTATGGAGTACGGAAACGGTTGCAGTTTTCGTTTCGTTTGTAAATTTACCAAGGTCTCTACACCAGGTTTATGTATTCAAGTAGAGCAATGTGTTTCGCTTATATCTCACATAAACTCGCCAAAAAACAAAGAGAGCGTTGTGTATTACTTACATGCAAACTTTTTCATAGCCAATAATAGTTCAACTATACTGCTAATCTAATAAATCTGTCAAGAAAAATAATCCATACAGTAACTAAGGCTAGATGGATGAATTAAGGTGATAAGTCTACACAATTCCTTTATATTTTAACTAGCTTTTACCCGCGGCTTCGCCCGCGTTGTATTTTGATTTTGGCTTATGTTTATGTCGGCTGCGAAACCTAACCTAACCGACAAATATCAAAATACCTTAGAGGAATGCTTTTGTTGGTTAAGTTACGGTTGGAGTGTATTTACAACCCCCCGTGAATTCCCGCCTTGTCGTGGGGGAGGTCTGAGGCAGCTGAAAAGGCGGCGCTCGAAGTCTCCTCTTCTTTGGGTCTTTTCCCCCAAGGAAGCTTAGAGGCTGGCACTCGAGGTTCAGCCGCTTTTAACTAAAGCAGCTGAGAGGATGGCCGGTAGGAAGCATGCCTTATGAGGAGTGTTGCAACTTAGGCGGGCTGCAGTGCCGCTCTTGCGACGCTGCATCCGAGGATTTTTTTTTATTATATCTCGAAATATCCCTGACATGATCAGGGGTCTTAATTACAAATGAATAAAAACTATACCTATATTTCAATGTTATTGTCTGTTTGCAGTTATAATAAACATTACAACGGTACAGCAAAGTTTATACCTACTTGTTCCTAATTATTGCTTTTTCACAAATATTTGTGCAGAAATTCGATAAAATTGTTTCTAAGGTTTTTACGTGTTAGATTAATTCCAATTTTTTGTTCTAAATCAAATCTCTGCTTTCCATAAACTGGGCATTCCAAGATTATGTGCAGTGGAGTCTCCTCTTTTGTGGGTTCACAGATGCATGATGGGTGGGCTTTCTCTCAACTTAAATCGATGTAAGCATTGGGAAAACTCACCATGCCCGTCAGCACTTGAGTTATGATTCCCACTGGTGCTATTTCTCTTACGCTCTTGTATGCCGCCCTTTCATCCGGAAAATATGTTTTGGTTACTGCCGCTGTGTGTCCAACCTGATACCGCCGGTTCCACTCGTCAAGAGAGTCCTTTTGGATTTCTCGCTTGACGAATGAAACGGGGCAGTTATCGTAAACAGGTCTGCACTTCGAGTGCAGTGCTGCTTCCTTTGCTAGCTGGTCCGCTCTCTCATTTCCCTCCATCCCCGCGTGCGCTTTAATCCAATAAAGTTTCACTATTTTATTTTGTGCGTGTAGTAACTTTATGTTAGCTTTGAATTTACTGCTAAGGGATGGAGGGAAGATAAGCTAACTACCGTTTCCAGTGCAGACCTGGAATCACAAAAGATTTTTGCTTTTTCGGTAGCCTCAAGAAGTGCCAATAACTCGGCCTGGTACACGGAGCACCAATCGGCCAATTTCAGCTTGCGGGTACTGATCTGAGCGGCATCATCCCAAATGGATAATGCCGCCCCAACTTTCCCTTTAATTTTGCTGCCGTCTGTAAATATGTTAATTTCTCGGTTAAGATTTTGCTCTAGTGCTGCTCCGTCTGCCAGGCATATGAAATCCAGCTCCTCCTGCTGCGCTGGGTGTGGCTTCTTTTCTGTCTCTCTATCTCCAGTTACTTGCTGGGAATAACCTTTCTTAGTTTCATCAAGCAAGGCTGCTTCCTGGACTCTGATATGACAGCCGAGGATTAGGGGCCGCGGTGGGATATATGGAACTGGTGGTGTGGGTGCCGCCACCTACCCTACCTTCCGCTAGGCCGTCAACGTGTTGGCAGACGCAGTGGGGCTGCAGGGGAAGAGAGGTGTCGGTATCGCGATGGCCGTTCTCACTGCCCTCTGCAGTTGAAGAGGCAGGCGCTGGGCTACTATGACTGACCCGCTGCACTGGGACCAGGGCGTTGGATTGGAATGCTGTCTGACGTTCAGTACTGGTTAGTCCCGAGTGGTGGATGTGTCTTGTGCTCCGAAACACTCCGTCATTATGGCGAGAGCGCAAGCTCCGTTATGGAGCCCGAGACTGGGCTAGCGCTGTTGAGTGCCGCGAAGGAGTGCGAAAAATGTAGGAACGTCCTAAACTTGCCATGACAGGTTATTTCTGGCGCTTAGACGGCTGCTACCGCAGCCCGCTCACTTAGTTTTTATTCTATCCTACAGGAATTGTTAAAGTTTTTGCGATAAAAAGTGGCCTATGTCACTTTTCGTCTTTCAAACTATATTCATGCAATAAGCCAAGGCAAGTTGCTCCGTTGCTGAGAAAAAAATATTGTTAAGTCCTACGGGAACCACAATTTTCTCGGGATGGAAAGTATCTTTTGTCGCTTTCCGTCTTCCAAACTATGCCCACCCCAAATATTAAGTCAATCCGTTGCTCCATTGCTGAGAAACGTTATTGTCCTATCCCATGGGAATCACGAATTTTCTCGAGATAAAAAAGTATCCTATTATCACTTTCTGTCTTTTAAACCATAGGTATCCATACTAAAAATCAGGTCAATCTTTTGCTCCGTTGCTGCGTCAAAGAGGAACAAACCAACAAACTTTTCGGATTGATAATATTAAAGTATGATGATTCTGTACCATAAAGGTAGAATAAAGAAACATGTTGAACCTCTAATGATAGAAGATTTAAAAATATTTTTAATGTCAGACAAAATGACGGCCTGGTATTAAACGTCATAGTAACATGTAGCATGCAGAGGGAAAATAACATTTTATTCAATTTTAATGTCAGTTGTCATTTTCATTCCATACTTTATTTCCTCTTCAAAGGGATATAATGGTGGAAAAACAATTTGTCTCCTTGCCATGCTACTTGTGATTTATAAAAGTCTGCAGACAATGTCACCTGTCATCTAATTACGTTTGGCTGTGACGTTTCGTTAGTCCATATTGGCGTCATAGAGGAATTAATCACTTAGCGTCTTTATGATAGTGGCGACAGTTTCGCTTTCGATGGTTTTTGTCCTGTCCTACAGGAACTATGCAATTTTTCGGGATAAAAAGTATCCTAAAGCTCCTTCCGCCTTTTAAACTATGTCCATGCCAAAAATCAAGTCAATCCGTTGCTCCGTTGGTGCGTGAAAGAGTAACAAACCAACAAACTTTTCGGATTTATAATATTAGTAAGGAAGGATAAGGATTGCATTTTTCAGCTTAAGACGAGTGTGAGGATCAACTAAAGGTGAGATGAACTTGTCCATGCAAAAAAAATAAACTGTTATCTAACTCTAAATTATTATCCGATTTAAGTTATTTGTTTTCATGTACTCGTAATCAGCACTTCAATAGCTAGGTTTATACGTCTCAGTTACAATGAATGGCCTTTATAAGTCTCTAAAAGTCATCATTTTACGCAAAACATTGGTTGAAAAGCATTCAGAAACTAAAAAGTTATGTGAAAAAATAAAACGAAACAAACATGCAATATTTCTTACTCAAGCGATTGACACCAAAAACGTAACATTTTGTTACAATTTAAGGGTAGAAAAGAGTATTCTTCCGGAACGTAAGTGTAGTGTTCAATGAAAGACGGTCTATCGCAGAATGGGTTCTTTATTATACAAACAAGCCTATATATAGTACGTGGGTAGTTGACTAAATCATCTACCTTCATCTTATATATCACATAGTCCTCCTCTTAAATTAATGCAATAATATTAAATTTACAAATTATTCCAACTCACATTTATGAACATAATTTATTGCAGTTAGTATCTTTAATACTAATAAATGGGTAGAAACATAGTTTATTAATCAATTCAACGTCAAATATCAGAATAATACTAAACAAATTATGCAATAGTAAGAGATTTGCCTTGCCTATTTGGATACGAAAATCTAAACACTACTTATACACATAAAACAGAGTTCCACAAAACCATCTGAATCTCTTCACGACTAGCTAAATAACTACTAGGTACATAATACTACCTACTCGCTCGACTAAACCGGTTACTGCACTCTTCTCCGAAAAACAAATACAATGCAACTGAACAATAAATATTTAAGTTCATGGCCTCAACTTTAATTTGACTATGTTCGGAAAAGTAAGCAAACAAATTTTTAAGTTCCTTTATACCTACATATTGAATACCTACTTTAAAATATTCTATGTGATTACAATAGACAATGCACTTACTATGCCCGGTAATACCCTAAGCGATACATTGTTGAAAGATAAAATAATCCGGTAAAATAATAGTCCGGTATTGTGTCAATCACACAAAATAACTGCCATAGTTTATAATGACTTAGATAGACTTAAATATTTGTTTAAGTATTAAAACATAAAATCATCTCAATGTTCTAGTTAGTTCTAAAACATCAGATAAGTACAATCACCTCTTTGTTGTGTGCATATTTTATTACATTATACTCATAATTAATTGCTTACTTCATATTTTGTAATACCATCAAAGTTTTTAATAATAAATTTTAAATTTGTTTATATACCCCATACATACAGTGTAACATAATACTCGTATTAGTACTAATCATAAAATGTCAAAAAATGTTAATTAACTCAACTCAACCGGATGATGTTTTTTTAACAACGTACAGGCATAGTTAGGTACCTCACAAGCTCACAACAACATTTTCAATGTGTTAAATGTTAATGTGTATTTAAGCAATTAACAAAGTTATAACATTATGTTACCAATATTTAAATGTTGAAGCAGTGCCATATAAATAAAGCAATATAATTACTCGGATGTAACAATACAAAACGTAATTTAACATAAAATACTGACGAGTACCTACATGTAGCCTCGTAAAACATTTCGGGAGACAGCAATGTCAATACTAATAATATAATTGACTATCTTATCGCCACATGAACCATCCTTAACAAAATGATGATACCCTGGAAAAAATTTACCATTTTTTTAAACACACAATACATGTATAATACAGGGTCACCCGCAATCGACCAATTTCGATTCAATCAATCCATGTAATCAAAGCTAATATTTTTTAAACAATCTTAATCATAAAGGAAATAGGTATTCCGAGAAAATATCGGTGGGTTCCTAACCACCTACATAAGTTTTAACTTAACCATGACTACCATGAGCAACGAAACAATGCAATTTTAAATAATTCTTACAAATCTTTTACATATTTAATTTACAATTTACAAAGTTACCCACATTTAATTTTGTTGACGTCTTCCATAATCCAGACATTACATACCTACATACAGTAGACATTAAGAAACAATCTTTAATTTTATATAGCAAATAATTTACGTCATAAGTCATTATTTAGGCTGGAATCTCAACGAATCCTATGGGTCAATTTGATAAAATGTAATTCCTCATTAATGACTTGTTTTACGAATTAAAATACTTAGTAGGTACCTACGAGTACCTACTGTAACAATGATCATACCTCGGATCACCATAATTAAAATTGTTACGGGTCAACATCAACATTACATAATAGTTGGGCAGTAAAGTACGTCGAATCTAAAGAAAACCTAAAGAAAACTAACCATAATTATTTCAAATCGGATTCACGATCACTTTGTATTCACGTGACATCTAAATGACCTTTATCACTGCACTATTTTATCACTATAAACTTCGATTCGACACTTTTGTATGCATGCCCGAATCGCGGGCACAAGCAATTCGTTACAGCTACTATGCTGCCGCCTGCTGTGCTGGCCGAACAAGTTGCAGCCCGCGCCTCTTGCGCCGCCGCGCCGCCTACTTTGCTGGCCGAACACTTTGCAGCCTGCACCTTTTACACCGCCGTATACTAAACTGCTGCGTCGCCGCCTGACGTAGCTCGCACAGCCCGTCGCAGCCTACGCCTCCTGCGTCGCCGCCTGACGTGGTCGGCACAGCCCGTCGCAGCCTACGCCTCCTGCGTCGCCGCCTGACGTGGTCGGCACAGCCCGTCGCAGTCTACGCCTCCTGCGTCGCCGCCTGACGTGGCCCGCACAGCCCGTCGCAGCCTACGCCTCCTGCGTCGCCGCCTGACGTGATCGGCACAGCCCGTCGCAGCCCACGCATCGTGCGTTGCCGCCCGACGTAGCTGGCTGAGCCCGTCGCAGCCGACGTGGCTGGCTGGATTGAGCGCGTCACAGCCGGCGTCTCTTACGCCGCCGTCGAAATCGCTTGTCACGTACATTGCGGCCGGCGCCCCCTGCGCCACCTCTGGATGAGCGCGATGCGGCCCATGCGCCGCCTCCGGGATTGCAGGCTGAACGCGGCGCGACCCACACAATGCCTCCGAGCATTTGCCACACAAACGGGTGACGCTTGTCGGCACCCACACTGCCTCTCGCCGCTGCCATGTTCGCTTCCGTCGCTGCCACAACCACATGCTCACCCGCTGCCGTTGACGCCCGTGCGAGCTCGACAGCTCGCTCATAGTCCAGTTTGCGTCCGACAATCAGCCTGGATCTCGTATCCTCCTCGCAAAACCCCGACACGAACCGGCCCGCCAAGGTGACCTCTAACGTCCCCCCGAAGGAGCACGTGTTTGGTAGCTTTTTTACACCTTGTGGGTAATCTTCGACGTTGGCTTCCTCCGAAGATTGCTTCCATTGCCGGGATTCTGCGATCTCCGACCGTTGCGGCTTGAGTTCATTGAACATTTTCGTCACGGGTGTATTTTCACGTAAAAAACACGAAAGTTTACTGCATGAAACTGACACCGATTTACAGATGTGGCCGCGTGTGTGTGTGTGTCACTGTCCCGCTATGGTATTTTGTGCAATAAAACTGTTCCAAATGCTTCCCAACTAAAAAACCGATATCAAACACTTCGATTTTAGAAAATTACGTAATCGAGTGTAATTACAGTCACTTTCACTTTGGTAGATTCGAATTTCATTAGGCTGCGCCAAGTGTAGTGTAATGAAATACGGACTATCGCAGAATGGGTTCTTTATTATACAAACAAGCCTATATATAGTACGTGGGTAGTTGACTAAATCATCTACCTTCATCTTATATATCACAGTAAGTTTATAAAAAATGTACTGTAAATTTCTCTAATGTTCTACAGAAAAAGCGAAAACAGAGGTCACCTCACACTCCTCTTATAGTTCGGCCGTTCAGAGAATGCGTTCCTGACACGTCATCTTGAAAAAATGTTTTTGGCCGATATCTCGGAAACTATGTACTTAAGGGCAAAAAACATTAAGATTATTGTAGAAAATAAAACTTCGCATCTTTTGTTTCCTTCAAACTTTTTTGTAAAACTTACCGTTTACGATTTATGGACCATTTAATGTTTTGTTTTGTCGCGACAGAATTGAGTCGCGAATCACGAAGTCTACTGAATGTAGAACTATTAGTTCATATTAATGCCATTGCCATTTTCAGCTTAATAACGTTGTAGTCGCTAAAAAATGATCGCCCAAGATTGAGCAATTTAACCTGCCGGTGTAAGTACACCTTAATACGTAGATCATAAGTCTTAGGTTACATTGAGTAGATCCTGTGCCCTAAATCATAGCAGTTACAGCAGTAGGTAATCCTGACATTATTTACTGTGATGCCCTAAACCATAGCAGTACCAGAAGTATGTAAGTAAGTTCGTATGAGCCGGGTGGCTAGCCCTGGTGTCAGAGCTTTAAGCCGCCTCGAGGCCTCTGACATGGCTAAACGGCTAAAGCAAACGGGGCCTACAATTTAACGTGTCATCCGAGCCACGGTAGCGCTCAGTTGTAAATGCCACCCGTGGTCACCCATCTGAACACTGACCGTGCTGAATTTTGCTTATAACTTTGATGATCGCTAACGGACACTTAGTCAAACTACGCTATAAGCGCTATATACTACAGCAGTATGTAATCTCCATCTATCCACCCATTTATCAGCCCGAGGACGTCCACTGCTGGACATAAGCCTCCCCTATGCATTTCAAATAAAGCCTAGGAAACGGACAGCATCTAGCGCGTTCCAGCGGTCTTAATTATATCGTCAGTCCACCTAGAAGGTGGACGTTCTACGCTGCGCTTTCTCATTCATCGCGAACATTACGGCCCCATTGGGCTTCCGTTCTTCGAACTATGTGCCCTGTCCACTGCTATTTGAACTTACTGACCCGCTGGGCTATTTAGGTGATTTTCCAGACATTCTTTACTGTGGTGCCCTAAATCATAGCAGTTACAGCAGTAGGTAATCTTCAGACATTCTTTACTGTGAGGATCGTGATGTCCGAGGTTTATGGACCATAAAACGGCTGTACCTCGAATAGTGAGATTTATGTTTGTCATAGATGCTGTGTTCCGGGTGTTGTAATTCTCTTCGTTCAAAGGTGTTTTAAAAATAGTAATAATACTGACTATCCATACCATACTTTAACTCAAATAACGTGATTATAAATTCACTTTTATGCTCGTGACCCTGTCATATAGAATTTGAACTCTTAGATAATTTTATGAATATACTCGTATTTTAAGTTGTAAGATTTATAAATTTGCTATAATGTAAAACTAAGATATCATTTCGATTAGTTGTAAATCTCTATTACAATTGATCATCTGTACCTACATACTACATCAAGCTTCACTCTAGGGAAAGCTATCCATCAAAACACAGGTGTGTACTCACCTAGTTTACATGGCCATGGCTGCACTATCCATGTTTGTACTAATTTTTGAAATAAAATGATATTAAATTTTACCTAATTTTTTTTTTATTTACTTACACAAAAAAGAACTTAAAATAAATTAGTATACTATTAAATTATATTAATAGTATATTAATATTTAATCAATATCAAATATTTTTTTTAAATATTGGATTATTTAGTTATCCATAAGGTTGGTCTTGGACGTTCTACGGCTAGTATCTTTAAATTATTTCTTAGCGCAAAGTTTGAACTTTACGTTAAAAGATAATCATCAAAGATAAAACTATATACTGAAAAAAACTCGTATCATGATTTTGCTTTTTTCTACCGAAAAACGAACAAAAACAGCATAGAATTATGTTTAGGCCAAAAAGGGTCTGTGGATAATCCAATTGCTTTTTAAATACCTACTAATAGCTTAAGTATGTACTTCGTGTATTTTGTTATATTAATAAAAGTACTTGCATTAAACACATACGATAGACGCTTATGTAATTTATAAATAAAGTTACTGTTCCAAAAAGCAATACAGCACTATTTTCACAATCATCACACAAAATAAAGGTATTTTTACCTATAAGTATTTTACGAAATCCCCTTAATTACGAAAAGCCGTCCGATGCCGTCCATAATAACTCATTAAAATTTGCATGTTACAGCTTTATTATAGTCCTATTTATAAAATGTAGCCATAAAACAATTCAACAGTGCGAGTAATATTAATGCCTTCACGTGTGTAGTAATGGCCTAATTATTTTATGGCGGAGGCGGGGCAACTTGTTTTCAAAGTTGAATAAGTAAAACACTATATCCACCTTATCACAAAAGATTTAAACACGCATTAAACCCTGTCTAACCGTGCAATTTGTAATGTTAAACATTGTCTAAACCGTGCGTAAAACTTTAGTGGTAAGACGGTATAAGTTTGAGGGAGAATAATGTAACCCACACTTTTTCATAAACTTCGCACTATCAAAAAGGTTGCATATCTCATGTAGAGCCAAGCTTCTAACTCTACACGCCTTAACTCTACAAGCCCTTACTTCACAAACTTGGCACCTTAGTCAATATATGCGGCTTGGCGGTTTCGCTCAAATCAAATTGAGCGTGTGAGCTTTTAGACCTAACATTTACATACAGAAGAATTTGCTGAAAAACGTTAATAACAAGATCTTCTATCTAACGTAGGTATACATTTGATGAGACTACGCAGTGTAAGTATGTGTTACCCTAACGGTTATACTTAGTTACCTACTTACTTAAATACGCTTCAAAAACAAAAAAACGTCACTTCCAAACTACAATGTTCCAAAATACAATCAAAGTTGACCGTCCCCTAATCAGTAACAGAATGCTAGGAGAGAGCTATAACGCGACAATGTGGCGGAGACGGCAGCAAGCAGCCAATAAAATGTCTGCAACTGCACTCGTACACAATGTATGTAATCTAACTGAGGCAATAATGTCTGCAAAGTGTCGTGGACAACATTTTATGTGGATTTAGCGTCTGGCAGGAGAAAAACAACGGTTTAAAAAAGTTTTCAAACTACGTGATACATTTCTATAAAAAAATAAAAAAATATCTGATTCGTACCGCCAGGAAATGGAACAGTCTTCCTGCTTTCCTGTTTCCTAAAAGCTTTAGATTATATCTCATAATCTAAAGCTTTTCAAGGTCAGAGTGAACAGGTATCTTCTAGGTCTGCGTGCTTCATCTTCGACCACAACGTCACTTACCATCGGGCGAGTTGGTGGTCAAACGCGGACTTATTTGCGTTAAAAAAAACGTGATTTCTGTTGAATATTTTTAGTGACTTTACTTGCCTTAACATTTTAAGTGTTAACCTAACTATTGTACTTACGTACTCACTTAAAATAAATACACTTCACAAACAACAAAACGTCATTTCCAAACTACAATGTCCCAAAACTACAATGTTATGTAATCTAACTGAGGAAATAATGTCTGCAAAGTGTCGTAGACTACATTTTATGGCCTCGAAAAAGAAAATCGATGGATAAACAAAAGTTTTCCAAGTTGGTGTGATTTCTATCAAATATTCTTAATTTATTTGGTAGCCTCTACGTAAACTGTCTGAAACTTAAATTGTATATACTGTAGTGTACTTAATTGAAATAATATTATAAAGGTTCGTAGACACCATTTTATAGACTTATAGTGGCAGCTAGAAAAATAAAATCGGCCAAGTGCGAGTCGGACTCGCGCACGAAGGGTTCCTTACCGTATGGGAGCCCCATTCCTCTTGCCGTATTAATAGCGAGCAAAAAACTCCTAAAAAACACGTTTGTTGTATGGGAGCCCCCCTCAAATTTTTATTTTATTCTATTTTAGTATTTGTTGTTATAATGGCAACAGAAATACACCATCTGTGAAAATTTCAGCTGCCTAGCTATCACGGTTCATGAGATACAGCCCGGTGACAGACAGACAGACAGACGGACATCGAAGTCTTAGTAATAGGGTCCCGTTTTTACTCTTTGGGTACGGAATCCTAAAAAACGAGTTTTTAACTTTGAGTTATTTCTGTCGAAGATTCTCAAAGTTACTTTGGTTGCCTCTCAGCAAAACGTCTGAACTGCATTTGTTCACAATGTCTGTATTCTGGTTCAGGTATTTATCCCGTAAAGTGCCGTGGACTACGTTTTATATATTTAGAGTGTCAGCCGGGAAAAAAAATTCATTTGTCTCTGGGTTAATTATTTTTTAAAGCCGCGTGATTTCTATTACACATACACCTTACCTTTTACCTATAAATTTACCTCTTATTTAAGTGTCCATAACTACATACACTCAGACACAATGTCTGTAGCAGCATAGGGAATGAATTTGACTCCGAGATGCTGTAGACTGATTTTATTATTTGTTTTTCTCCTTAAATCTTACTTAAAGCTATTTTCAACGAAATTCACAAATCTCCAAGGGTCAGCAGGTATTACATTACGAAACCGAATTTGATATATCAATTCTGATTGTATTTTCAATTCAATGTAGGTATATTATGTAATTGTGTTTTTAATTTTTTATATTTGAGCTGTATTTTCGATATATAGTTTCATTTAAGTTTTCTTGGCACACACATGCCCTTTCTTTGAATTGCAATTTGAAATAGCAATCTCTAAAATAATGTTTCAATATCACATTCGTATTTGTTTCAATTCAATTTCAGCTCCAAAATGGCAATCTTGATCTAAACCTAACCACATTTTCAGGCCTCTTTGAATTTATCTGAAAGCACTTGTGACTAGCTGAAGCCTGTGGCTCTAACAACTTTAAAAACTTAACTTTTTGATTTTAAGTTTACTTCTAAAAATAATTTTTACGAACGGGGGCTTCCTTGACGCTTTTCTTGTCTGTGACAAGGAGCTTGATGATGTGTTAATTGTGTAATTACGTAATTTTTTTTTCGGGCAAAAGTGCCTTTATTAACTACATCAAAACAACACTACTATTACATAAAAAGCATTGAATCATCCTCAGACCTTACGTAATTAAAATCATTGTAAATTGACTTATGAAAAAATTTAACTTTTTGAAAATAACTTTTCAAAAATAACATTAACGAGGTTATAATCATATCAATAATACTTATATCACCCTATGTGAGTAAGCCAGTGTTCAGTAAGATACTGTTAAAGACTGGTACAGCGTAGTTTCAGTTATATGTTGCAACAAGTAAATCAAAATTCCAAGCCATTCTCATGTACATCAGCGAGGCCGTCTACAGTCTACACTGGTGTGATGTACCGGCTTTTTAACCGACTTCCAAAAAGGAGGAGGTTTTATGTTCGTGTGTTTGGAATTTTTTTGTGTATGTTCATCGATAATTTCGCCAATTGTGAACCGAATCGAAAAATTCTTTTTTATTTCAAAAGGGTATACCTACTTCCGAATTAGTCCCATTTAAATTTTACAGAAATCGGCTGAGCCGTTTTTGAAAAAAAAAACAACAATAATGTAAGCAATTCAAGCGAAAAATCCGAATTTTGTACATGATGAACATCGATAATTTCGCCAACTGTGAACCGAATCGATTTTTTTTTAAGTTCGAAAGGGTATACTCCCGAGATGGTCCCATTCAAATTTTACAGAAATCGGCTGAGCCGTTTTTGATAAATCAACAATAATGTAAACAATTCGAGCGAAATATTCGAATTTTGTACACGATGGAAGGCGGTTTTGCCATTTTTTGTGAAAAATAAAAAAGGTTTTAGTCGAGTGTAATATAGTAAATATTTCATTATAATACTACACGTGTCATTAAACTAACTCCTTTCTACGTATACTCGCATTCTATCAAATGCAAAGATCAAGGTCCCTGGTCTCTTTGGAACAGTAATTTAAATTTAAAAATCTGCTAAGTGCGAGTCGGACTCGCGCACGAAAGGTTCCTTACCATGTTGGAGCCCCCTTAGCCCCATTTTTCTTGCCATTATTAATAGCGAGCAAAGAAACTCCTAAAAATCATGTTTGTTGTATGTGAACCCCCCTTAAATATATATTGTATTCCGTTTTTAGTATTTGTTGTTACAGCGGCATCATAAATACATCATCTATGAAAGTTTCAGCTGTCAAGCTATCACGGTTCATGAGATACAGCCTGGTGACAGACAGACAGACGGACATCGGAGTCTTAGTAATAGTGTGCCGTTTTTACCCTTTGGGTACGGAACCCTAAAAACGACATGAAATAATTGTGAACAAACAATGTTCATGTATGTCCATTGACAAAACTAAATAGAATCCTATTGAAAAAGTACAAAAACACCAACAACACGTCGTTCTATACACATAACAGTAGGTTAGGGTTTCGATAAATCAGCCCGTGACAGACGGACAAAGCGTTCGCTCGGACCTTTTCTTCACCGAACCGCAATAACTCATGTGCATTATTTGCAGATATGGCCTCTAAATTTTGGTTAACATTTTACGTGAGAATTTTCTATTTAAAGACTGGACTAGTTTACTATATTAGATACATAAACATTAATAATTTATTTCGCAAAAAAAACGGCATAACCGCCTTCCATCGTGTCCAAAATTCGAATATTTCGTTCGAATTGTTTACATTATTGCTGATTTTTCAAAAACGGCTCAGCCGATTTCTGTATAAAATTTAAATGGGACCACCTTGAGAGTATGTCCTTTCGAACTAAAAAGGATTTTTTCGATTCGGATCATAATTGGCGAAATTATCGATGAACATCACAAAAAAGTACATACAGAGAACCTCCTGCTTTTCGGAAGTCGGTTAAAAATAATAAAAAGTTCTCAAACGCAGAGCACGTTCTGATTATTTGACTATGGAAACTAGCGTAGTTTTTACATATTCATTTTAACTAAATTTAACACAGGAATAACTTAACAAGTAAATGCGAGACGAGCCCGCGTGCTAGTACTCCAATCTAGCTAGTACTCATATCTAGGTACCTACGCATTCACAAAGTAATCAGAATTCCTTCGATCCGTACGAAGCGGTTTGACTCAACTTTTCTGATTCGTACCGCCAGGGAATGGAACAGTCTTCCTGCTTCCCTGTTTCCTAAGAGATATAATCTAAAGCTTTTCAAGGTCACAGTTAATAGGTATCTTCTAGGTCTGCGTGCTTCATCTTCGACCACAACGTCGCTTACCATCAGGCGAGTTGGTGGTCAAGCGCCGACTTATTCGCGATAAAAAAAATGTATTAGAAAGTAGTTATTTTTACGAGAATCTGTTGTCTAGACATACCTATTTTAGTTTTTAAGACAATATAAAAGTTATTTAAGTAAATAAATAAAATAAAAAATTAGAACAGAATGAGCCAAAAGCATGATCCATCATTATGAACCACGTTTACTCTGGGGCCAGCTCGGAGTTTTGGACAAAAAAGTCAGCTGTCCCATACAAGACTTTTTTATATAGGTAGTTTTGTAAAATTAATTTAAACATAGTAGACCTCAGGAAGGTGCTGGATGTACACCATTTACGACCCTATCCTATTGGGATAAAACCGCATGACGGGCCTATGTTCGTTCGCTGTTGAGATAATTAAAATAAAAGTTCCAGAAAGTACAAATCCTTTTTGGGCAGTCGTGTAATTATTTAAATAACAATAGGCTGCGCGCTAAGTCTAAGTTAAAAAAATCACAATAGAAAACTACAGCTTTCTTATCAGTAAAGCACTAAGAATCCATTTAAAACACTTCTTTAGACAAGCGGATTTAGTAAATAAGTAGGTGCGGTAGTTACTTAGTGAATCGTCAAGCGTGACTTACCTACATAAAAAACAGAGGTTCTGTAGATATAACGTATTTGTATGGGTAAGTATAAACACCTTTTGATTGGAAAAACGTTTCAGTCGGTAAGGTTTTAGTAACCCAGTAATTTTCATTCATTAAATGGGAAGTCACTAATTTGAACAAGAGTTTAAAAATAATCCCTGCAGTAAACTATATAGGTGCATATTTACAACCGAATACCCGTAGAAGTTCGGGATGCACCTTCTGCTGCGTCATCGCGGTTCGCTTGTGATTAATTAATTAAAGAGTTCATTGTACTCCTATAGTTTTTGTGGTCATAAAATGACAGTTTGCACTTATAGATGGTGCATGCACATTCAATTTGCATTGCACTGGCCTCGGACCAAATAAAAAAATCAAGACAGAATGTTGTGAACAAACAAGTGAGGCCGGCAAAACCATGCACACTTAAACACATACAAAGAAACTATGCCTTGGCTCGTCAATTACTATGGCGGCGCAACACCGACGCACTCACACATGGTCAAAAAACCGGCCTCACTTGTCTGTTCACGACATTCCGTCTTGTTTTTTTTTATTTGGTCTGAGGCACTCCTCGCTTATTTGCAAAATTTTCAAACTTCAAGCTGTATATGTTAGTTATTCCTTAATCCATCGGAATAACCACAGTGATTAGAGTTACTTATAATGCTGTCGAATACGTATAAAGGCTGATGCAAATTCTATAGCACAAAAATGTCGCGACTGACTCATCTACATTGTTTATGTTTTTTCGTACTAACTTTTATTTTGTTCTTACACAACATGCTGTCCTATTATGGCTGGATAAGATAACTTTCTGACAAAATTGACTATACATAATGTTGTTTTGTCAAATGTAGGGATTTTTAGAGATGTACCTATATGCGGTAATAAGCATGAAAACTGAACTGAACATGGTAAGTAAGTAAGTTCGTATAGGCCGGGTGGCTGGCCCTGGTGTCAGAGTTTTTAGGCCGCCTGAAGGCCTCTGACATGGCTAAACGGTTAAAACAACCGGGGCCTACAATTTAACGTGTCATCCGAGCCACGGTAGCGCGCAGTTGGAAAATGCCACCCGCGGTCACCCATCCAAGTACTGACCGTGCGGAACGTTGCTTAACTTCGGTGATCGCTGACAATCACCTAGTCAAACTACGCTACGAGCGCTACAAAAACATGGTAAAAAGTTCACTGACTCTCGACAAAACATTTGGATTATTTTTAGACCTTCAAGGGTCTTTGGATGATCCGATTGCTTGTTATGTAGTAGTAGTTTATGTAATTTTAGATTATGTAGCTCTTGAATTTTGTGGAAGTTAATAATATCGACAAAATGTTTTATAGTTGGTTTTATGGAAAAAAATGTTCATAATGATGAACTTAAGTATGCACTTCTAAAAGCACTTCTATGTGAGTTGAAGCAGATTCCTGTAAGCCCTTTTTTCGGAAATTAAAAGTTCTGACACTTCCTTCGATATACATTTACGAATCAGCCGTACTAGTCAAGAATAACCTAGATAAGTACGAAAAGTTAACGAGTAAACGGCACAAAGAAAAACTGCGTGAGCCATACCCTAGGACAGCTCTTTATAATAACGGCACGTTTATGATGAGGTTGACTATTTACAATAAACTGCCGAAAGTTGTGAAAGATACTGATAATTTTGACATTTTTAAATTTAGACTTAAGAAATTACTAATAGACAAGACATATTATTCTATAAATTAATTCTTAAATGACAAATCTTTGTGCAAATATAATGTTTGATGTACTTGTAAATTCAATAATATTGATTTTGCATGCCATGATGCTAGAGCATGGTGCACATACTCGTTATTATGTAACTAATTTAACACCTACATTTTACCCATGTCTCCGCAAAATAAATATTTTGACTTTGACTTTGAAAAATCCAGAACTATCCAAACAATACCTTGTATAAAATATATTCTGGCCCACGGAACCCCAGTGAAAATAGTTGGATTAGCAAGTCAAATGTAAGCTTAGTTTCTTTATTCGCCGAAGACACTAGCCTCTGGTAGCTTTCTTCTCGATTGACTCTCGTTTTGCTTCTTTTTGAATCGCTAAGCAGAAGAAAACCTTTGGAAAGCGGAAATTGGGTCAGCCGTTCCCAATCTCTAACTGATTAAACCATCTAGAATAATATAAAGTAGTTAAAAATGTGCCTTTCTTCTTGGACTGTTAAATAGAATGTTGGTGAAAAACATAAATAATATACGTAACGAATGGCAACTCATATTCAAATACTTCTAATATGATACAGAAAAAAAAAACATTTTTGCTGTTAAGTGTTAGTTTAAGTAACTAACATAAGTAAGTGGAACAAAGAGCTTTTTCTGGAAACGTGGGCCGTTACAAGTATACATATAATTATTCAATTGTATTAAATATGTATAACTCCCTTAATTTCCTAGAATACTCCTATAATACAGGATAGAAATAAACAAATATTTCTCTCAGATATCTTTATGTTAAATATGTATTATAGTCTTTTTCAAATGGCAAGTCACTTATGACAGGTCCATAGAACGTAAAATATTACGTAAATACATCATGTGACGTCACACCAATCCTTACTAATATTATAAATCCGAAAAGTTTGTTGGTTTGTTGGTTTGTTACTCTTTCACGCACCAACGGAGCAACGGATTGACTTGATTTTTGGCATGGACATAGTTTGAAAGGCGGAAGGAGCTTTAGGATACTTTTTATCCCGAAAAATTGCATAGTTCCTGTAGGACAGGACAAAAACCATCGAAAGCGAAACTGTCGCCACTATCACAAAGACGCTAAGTGATTAATTCCTCTATGACGCTAATATGGACTTACGAAACGTCACAGCCAAACGTAATTAGATGACAGGTGACATTGTCTGCAGACTTTTATAAATCACAAGTAGCATGGCAAGGGGACAAATTGTTTTTCCACCATTATATCCCCTTGAAGAGGAAATAAAGTATGGATTGAAAATGACAACTGACATTAAAATTGGATAAAATGTTATTTTCCCTCTGCATGCTACATGTTACTATGACGTTTAATACCAGGCCGTCATTTTGTCTGACATTAAAATATTTTTAAATCTTCTATCATTAGAGGTTTAACATGTTTCTTTATTCTACCTTTATGGTACAGAATCATCATACTTTAATATTATCAATCCGAAAAGTTTGTTGGTTTGTTCCTCTTTGACGCAGCAACGGATACCTATGGTTTAATAGACAGAAAGTGATAATAGGATACTTTTTTATCTCGAGAAAATTCGTGATTCCCATGGGATAGGACAATAACTGTTTCTCAGCAATGGAGCAACGGATTGACTTGATATTTGGGGTGGGCATAGTTTGCACGAAAAAATGTGGTTCCCGTAGGACTTAACAATATTTTTTTCTCAGCAACGGAGCAACTTGCCTTGGCTTATTGTATGAATATAGAATGAGAGACGAAAAGTGACATAGGCCACTTTTTATCGCAAAAACTTTAACAGTTTCCGTAGGATAGGATAATAATCGGCCAAGTGCGAGTCGGACTCGCGCACGAAAGGTTCCGTACCGTATGGGAGCCCCATTCCTCTTGCCGTTATTAACAGCGAGCAAAAAAACTCTTAAAAATCACGTTTGTTGTATGGGAGCCCCCCTTAAATATTTATTTTATTCTATTTTTAGTATTTGTTGTTATATCGGCAACAGAAATGGATCATCTGCGAAAATTTCAGCTGCCTAGCTCTCACAGTTCATGAGATACAGCCCGGTGACAGACAGACAGACGGACATCGAAGTCTTCTAGCCGTCTAAGCGCCAGAAATAACCTGTCATGGCAAGTTTAGGACGTTCCTACATTTTTCGCACTCCTTCGCGGCACTCAACAGCGCTAGCCCAGACTCGGGCTCCATAACGGAGCTTGCGCTCTCGCCATAATGACGGAGTGTTTCGGAGCACAAGACACATCGTCATCCACCACTCGGGACTAACCAGTACTGAACGTCAGACAGCATTCCAACGCCCTGGTCCCAGTGCAGCGGGTCAGTCATAGTAGCCCAGCGCCTGCCTCTTCAACTGCAGAGAGCAGTGAGAACGGCCATCGCGATACCGACACCTCTCTTCCCCTGCAGCCCCACTGCGTCTGCCAACACGTTGACGGCCTAGCGGAAGGTAGGGTAGGTGGCGGCACCCACACCACCAGTTCCATTTATCCCACCGCGGCCCCTAATCCTCGGCTGTCATATCAGAGTCCAGGAAGCAGCCTTGCTTTATGAAACTAAGAAAGGTTATTCCCAGCAAGTAACTGGAGATAGAGAGACAGAAAAGAAGCCACACCCAGCGCAGCAGGAGGAGCTAGAGTTCATATGCCTGGCAGACGGAGCAGCACTAGAGCAAAATCTTAACCGAGAAATTATAACATATTCACAGACGGCAGCAAAATTAAAGGGAAAGTTGGGGCCGCATTATCCATTTGGGATGATGCCGCTGAGATCAGTACCCGTAAGCTGAAATTGGCCGATTGGTGTACCAGGCCGAGTTATTGGCACTTCTTGAGGCTACCGAAAAAGCAAAAATCTTTTGTGACTCCAGGTCTGCACTGGAAACGGTAGTTGGCGTATCTTCCCTCCATCCCTTAGCAGTAAATTCAAAGCTAACATAAAGTTACTACACGCACAAAATAAAATAGTGAAACTTTATTGGATTAAAGCGCACGCGGGGATGGAGGAAAATGAGAGAGCGGACCAGCTAGCAAAGGAAGCAGCACTGCACTCGAAGTGCAGACCTATTTACGATAACTGCCCCGTTTCATTCGTCAAGCGAGAAATCCGAAAGGACTCTCTTGACGAGTGGAACCGGCAGTATCAGAATGGACACACAGCGGCGGTAACCAAAACATATTTTCCAGATGCAAGGGCGGCATACAAGATCGTAAGAGAAATAGCACCAGTGGGAATCATAACTCAAGTGCTGACGGGGCATGGTGAGTTTTCCCAATACTTACATCGATTTAAGTTGAGGGAAAGCCCATCGTGCATCTGTGAACCCACAAAAGAGGAGACTCCACTGCACATTATCTTGGAATGCCCAGTCAAAGCAGAGATTTGATTTAGAACAAAAATTTGGAATTAATCTTGGGGTTGTATATACACTCCAACCGTAACTTAACCAACAAAAGCATTCCTCTAAGGTATTTTGATATTTGTCGGTTAGGTTAGGTTTCGCAGCCAACATAAACATAAGGCAAAATCAGAATATAACGCGGGCGAAGCCGCGGGTAAAAGCTAGTAGTTTAATATTTCTATTTATCAGTGAAAACATTAAGCAAACTTACAAGAAAAACTACTAAAATAAACGACAAATGACGGAAGAAATAGAATAAAGGTTATTGATTCGCGTAAACATATTCGCATTCACTTTTCAATTTAATAAAATATTAAATTCGTTAAAATGTTATGTTACGTGCTATTGCCGATCGTGACGTCATGATAAGAGGGCTGGGAAATCGACTATTGTTGAAATCGAAGAATATCGAAAACAAAACATATTAATCGACCTATTAAGCAAGGGTTATCGTTACTATGGAAATTTACGTGGTTTTCACACATTTTAAACGATATTAAACGGGACTCACTCACGTGTTCGTATAGTCATAACACGACTATAGTTTCGATTGCGTTCGGCGACCTTTCTCAAGTTGGCGAGTGATAACACGCGGAGCCGTCTCGCAATGCACTGAGTGCATTGCGACGCGGAGCCGTCTCGCAATGAGTTAATCTGTACCCCTAGTACAAAAATTATAAAATATGTAGTGCGTGTTCGATACAAAAATGTATGAAAAACTTAGTTTCCATTTACCTCCGATGTTCACGTAGACAATATAACGGATAATCAAATGATTATAAATCTGGAAGATTCGTCAAATGATCATAATGATGATAGCTCCGATGACGAAGTGACGAGGACTTTATTTCCCAAATAAATATTTTTTTTCCCTGTCACTTTTTTATTTCTTTTCTATTCCTCTAAACCTATCGTCTAAGTAAGTCCTACTGACTTGTAGATAAATTCACCAAAACAGTTTTAGGTAAATTGTTCGATAACTTCGATAAGTACGTAAAATCAATAATAATCGGTACCTAATTACAAATCGAATATAGGTGCGATACATCATTAAAATTGTCAATGTATGTTTGACAGCTGACATTTCGGAAGTGTCATAAGTGACTAGCTATTTGAAAAAGACTATATTCTCTTAAGTAAAGAATCCCATTATGTAATGAAATATATTTACATATGTTCATATAAGTCTGGTAACATAATTGTTACGTCACCTAGATTTCTGTGACTTAACTGAACAGCTAAAACAACTGAAGTCTACAATTTAACATCCGAGCCATGGTAGCACTTAGTTGTAAAAACCGTCCGCGATCACCCATCCAAAAACGGACTGCACTGATCGATACTTCACTTTGATGATCAATAACAACACCTAACGAAGCTTCGCTATAAACGCTGCTATTGCATTGTGTAGCACTTTTCTTAACTTTCCTCCTCAAAAACTCACACAAACAAAGAAAAACACTCAACTCACTGCACGTTTATCTACAGAGATAAAATTAAGCTCAAAAATGTAAAACAACTTCCAACTACAAACTACGAGTATAAACGTAACTCTTGAGCTAAATAAAATAACATTGCACATACAAACTAACACAAACTGCATTGCATTCGTAACATCTATTCTAATCCTCCACAACTGTTATTTAAGTAAACCTGTGCATCAGGGTGATTACTCACGAGAGATGCTTGTGTGTAATGTAACATCTAAATAACAAAGTAATGTAGCATTTATCTTAGATTTTTTTTGTCTTTCTTTACGTGTTTCATTTTTGGCCACATCGTCTTTTTCTTAAGATGATTTAGTGGCCAAACGTAGTCGTTTACGTATTACGTATAGTCCCATTATGGAAAATACTAGTTAAACTTACTGTTGTGTAAAATACTTGTAACTTACTTGTTGTGGTAGCGTGTTTATCAGCCTTTTATCAGATACACTTCGGAGAATGCGCCCAGGAATTGCACAATCTGGTCCCACTTGCCCCTTTCTTCTATCGTGCGGCATGATTGACACGACCAAAGCGCCACCCTTTTACGATGGACATTCCGCGCGTTAGAACCAAGAGTTTCAAATCCTCATTTTCATACGAACAGCTAGAATGTGGAACCCTCTGCCTGGGTCTGTTTTCCCGCTAAAGTACTTACAACGCGGGTGTCTTCAAATCCCGATAAATAGGTATCTTCTAGGAAAGCGTGCTGCAACCTAGACCGCATATCTGCTTAACATCAGGCGGTATGTAGTCAAACGCAAACCTATACGAATAAATAAAATAAAAATTATCGTTTGTCATTGTAAAATATAGGTAAGTATAGCAGATTTTGTTTTCTAAAACCTTAGAGCTGTAATACTTGCCTGCAACCTTGTAAAAGCAAATATAGGTACAATGTAAATGCCTTACCTTACCACTAATGTATCACTTTAGAGAGGACACAAAGTATAGATCGACATTGACAACAGAAGTTAAAGGTGGATAAAATTGTGAAAATCCTTTTGCCATGCTATGGGTACTGGACGTATTCGCTGACGTAATACTCTTTGAACTGTAAAGGTGCTTACTGTCGACGTTATGGAACGTAACGTAGATAGGTTTTGATTGCAGCAAGCGTCAAACATATTTTAAAATCCGTTTGCATTATTTATTTTTAAGCCGGTCCAGTCACTCGAGTGCTTAATATAAAACACTTTGAGAGTGAAAGACTTTATTTACAAATAATTTATAATGGATAAGTACTCGCGCGAGTAAGTTGTAAAAGCACATAAGTTGTAAGCACGAGGGTGACTAAGTTGTAAGCACGTATCTTAATTAAGACCTCAAATGTACACTTGGTAGCAATAAAGAAATATGAAAATATGAGTTTTACTGAAGTACATGCTTGTTGCAAGCGCTATATTTTAAGAATACCGTAATTATTGCACGAAAATTCATTGTGTAACATATTACATTACACACTGTAACATCTTTACTAACCTTTAAGCTCACACAAACGCTCTCTGTGACCACTTTTAGAGCTATGTAAAAATATAATCTGTGCAGCCAACCCCGCGGGATTACAACACTAAAATAAACGGACGGTGGAACAATTTTACTGCGGGTGGTGGTTTGATGTTTGTCATGCTGCAGAAACGTATATTTTACTTGAAAATGTCTTCCAAATTAAGGTGGTAGAGTGAAAAGAGAACCAATGATGTTCATGCAAATTCAAGATAATATTTTACTTATAATTGTCTGACAAATTTAATGATAAAATTCAATTTGTAATAATATTTATGTAATATCAGGCAAATTTTGGACGCCTAGCGCCACCTACTGAAGTGTAAGCTTTACCATAGCGGTTGTTTAAGTAACTCTTTACTCAGGTCGATATCAGATAATTCATGTTTTGGCCGCATTTGCAAGGCGTCGCCACTTGTATGTAATAACTCACTTCACAACGATATCGCAACTGTCCGGAATTCAGTCATTATTGTCTCACTTCACTTCCTCTATCGTCTTTCAGGAGGGATTAGACGCTCATTATTTAATTATGTAACGAAACCTGCTTCGCATCCACGATATATCAGAGATCAACAAGGCCCAACCGGACCTGGGGTACTGTTCAGAAGGTTTTGCAAGACAGCGAGGGTAGTCGCAAACAAATGAGATTCTTGGAATTGTGGTCTTTGCATCGTCTGGATAAGGAATTCGTTGGAGTAAACGAACCCGTCAAAAAGCAATAGTAAGTAAGGCATAATAAGTAAAAAAGGCTCTTCGAGGGTGGACATAACTTCAACAGTGGACTATTTAATGAGAAAAGTTTAGGTCAGTACATGAAATGATTTATTTTTTAATTTACTGCTCAAACACTCATGGTCGATTCATAAGAGTTTTATATGCGGCAACATAAACACAACAAATTTTAATAACAACGTAAAAATCGCTCTCTCTATCGAATGCCTAAAGTGAAAAAGAAACAGAACTATGCTATTTAGCTAATATAATTACGATGGCGCCTCTGTAATCGGGCTTATTACCCAAGTAAAACTTATCACATATATATTTTTTGCTTTGCTACACTTATCTATCGGCTGATTTTTGTTTTAGTTTTAGGTTGATGCATTTATGTACCTAGGTATAATTCTGAGACTATAGGCTAACTAGACTTACCCACCTACAGACTATTGTTTTCTTTTTATCTATGTAACTTGTTAATACTACTTATTACGTAGGTAGTCATAGTCATAGTCATAGTCATTTATTGCGTAATTATTATTTACATGTCCATTTTTATAATATTATTCAGAAATTAATAAGAGAAAAAATTCTAAAATTACAATCAAATAAAAATAATGATTATAAATAAATTATAGTACATTTCGTGTACAGCTTTCATTAGGTACTCTTCCAGTTTAGGAATTCATTATGACTATAGAACGTCTGCTCGACAAGCCATCGTTTGAGACGACATTTGAAGCACGCGAGACTTGGAGCGCTAGTGATGTTCTCCGGTAACTTGTTGTATACGGTTGGCCCCATGACGTGAGTGAGTCTATCCGATTTAGCCAGTTGCCTCGGTACCTGCTTCAGCTTCCCTGCACGCCTACTTGGAAGCGTTTGTAAGTCGCTGTGCCCTGTAAATTCACTGTAATCTTGCAGATGGCTCCTCACAAACAGCGCTATTTGTAATATTATATGTATAATTAAATGTACGTATATTTGTAAGTATAATTAAAATTTAGATTTAATTCAATTTGTTTAGTTTATTATTTACTAGCAGCGCCCCGCGGTTTTACCCGCGTTGTGCCCGTTCCCGTGGGAATTTCGGGAATTTTTATACATATAAACCTTCCTCTTGAATCACTCTATCCATTTAAAAAAACCGCATCAAAATCCGTTGCGTAGTTTTAAAGATTTAAGCATACAGACAAACAAACAAACAAACAAACGAAAATAGCGACTTTATTTTATACTATGTAAGGAGGATGTAAGGATAGGTATTTTCTTTGTTAGTCTCTATAGTTAAAGCCAGTATTTCTTGCTGTTGTTAGTTCATTTTCGTGCAAGGTTGCCTGGAAGAAATCGCCATGGGTAATAAGGCTGCAACTTTACAATCAAATTGAATATTTTTGTCGTTCGTGTGTAAATAGTGTTTATTTTTAAATTGTGGTTGTAAAGAGTTTTGTCTGTCTGTCTGTCTTATTAATCACCGCATAACCAGTTTTTATCAACTTAAAATGTGTGTAGCTGTAGTTCAGCTGTAATTGATTAAAAAACCCAAGAAAAGTTGAAGTTTGCGCACTGACCGGGAACAAGCAAGACTAATACGGTGTAGTATATCTTAGACAGAAACCAAAAACATAGATTAGACTATTTATCCTCACTTTCATAAGTATAACCTCGTTTAAAAGTTCACACGATAGTGAACGCAATTTGTCCTTACTACACAAGTTAGCATATAAGACTGTTTGTAATAAAGTCGCGAGTGCAGACGAGGAGGTAATGAAACAGTGAGATTACACGCAGTAAAATAAAGTCGGGAAAAGTCGGGATGCCTACTCACGTTTTGTCTTGAAAACGCGTGAGAAACTCGAAAAACTCGAGCTCAAAAATGTTTCACCATCTTTATCTTCCCCTAAACAGGTTGTTTGTCAACAAAACGAAAAAACAATATTCTTGTCTGAAATAAAGTATCTGTACTCTTTTCTACTACTTTTTAACCGACTTCCAAAAAGGAGGAGGTTCTATATTCACCTGTATGTATTTTTTGTGTATGTTCATCGATAATAATTTCGCTAATTGTGAACCGAATCAAGGGTTACATATTTTTAATTTACTGTTTAGTTTCAATTTATTTTATTACCACTAAGATAGGTTCCTAATATAGTTTTAGCACTTATTATGAATTAATATATTGGTCAGCATATCATCACTATCTCTACATAGTATAAACAAAGTCGCTTCCCGCTGTCTGTCTCCATGTATGCTTTTATCTTTAAAACTACGCAACGGATTTTGATGCAGGTTTTTTTATAGATAGATTTATATGTATGTTTAATACAGCTGCGCGAAGTTGGGGCGGATAGCTAGCGTGAGAATATGCCGCGTCAAACTTACCACAGTTTTGCGGCACCTAATTAATTAGTAAGAAATTACGAATGTGAATGACTGATAAACAGAAAAAAACTTGTTAATCCGCTGGACTATGTTTGTAACTTTGGTTCGTTTACGAAACTTTTCCTTCCAAATTTGGATTATTTCTCGACTGTTCTCTCGTTATAGTTCCAGTAGTAACCCCTGCATGGCGATGAGCAGTACAATAGAGCGAGATATCTCCAAATGCCTGGGAATGGTTGTTTTTCTCCACCTCGGGGGGACATGCATATTTTGTCTCCGAGATTGGAGCGGGACTGAGAATATACCTACTTGTGCAGATGGCGTGCTGATAGCGTTTGATGGAACTACTTACTTTGATTAATTAATTATTGTGTTGTGGATGAATTAGTTTCAGAGATTGTCAATTAGTCCCGGTGTGCTTTATTGAGTACATAATAATAAGTATACAAAGACATGTCATGTCAAGTCATGAATAAAATTTTAGGTTGCCTGGAAGTAATCGCTGCAGGCGATAAGGCCGCCCATTATTCTACCAGATTGTTTATTATTTTCTAGTTTAAGCTTGTTTTTGTTACACTGGTGCTAAGGATAAACGTATTAGATTAGTCGCTTGCGATGTTTAATTGTATTGCTAGTAGTGTATATATTATTCAACTAGTTTATATTATTAGTATTTATTGTAAACATTTATATAAGGAGAAGCCATTGACTCCGTCATACAGTGTATACTAGTTCGGAGCCAATGGATTCAAAACAATAATTGTCAAAAATATTTCTGAAAACAATAAATTATTCTAATTCTTATTCTTCTTATTCTTATTTTCGATCGAAAGTGCCGATTATCTTATATGCGAAAATTGCAACTAAATTAGTTTATATCTTAAGAAGATATGAAGATACATACATACAGCACGTCATACTTTAATTATAGGGATATTACAAGTATGACGTGCACGTCAATGTACATATTTGTGTCGGTCGGCAGTTGTAAATACAATGCACTTAGACTTACTATTTTGAATGAAACTGGACTATCCACATATCACCTTGACTAAGTCGCAGCTGCAAAGTCTAAAGTAAAGTCTAAAGACGTAAGGTAGCGTGTTTATCAGCCTTTTACCAGATACACTTCGGTGAGTGCGCCCAGGAGTTGCACAATCTGGTCCCACCTGCTCCTTTCTTCTATCGTACGGCTAGACAGACGCGACCAAAGCGCCACCCTTTTATTGTGGACATTCCGCGCATTAGATCCAAGCGTTTCGAATCCTCATTCCTCATACGAACAGCCAGAATGTGGAACGCTTTGCCTGGGTCTGTCTTCCCGCTATAGTACAACGTGGGGATATTCAAATCCCGAGTAAATAGGTATCTTCTAGGTAAGCTTGCTAAAACCTAGACCGCACATCTGCTCAACATCAGGCAGTATGTAGTCAAACGCAAACCTATTCGGAATAAAAAAACGGCCAAGTACGAGTCGGACTCGCGCACGGAGGGTTCCGTACTGTATGGGAGCCACCCTTAAATATTTATTTTATTTTAATTTCATTATTTATTATTGAATTAAATATTAATTTTATTTTGTTTTAAGTATTTGTTGTTATAGCGGCAACAGAAAAACATCATCTGTGAAAATTTCAGATGCCTAGCTATCATGGTTCATGAGATACAGCCCTGTGACAGACAGACAGACGGACATCGAAGTCTTAGTTATAGGGTCCCGTTTTTCCCTTTGGGTACGGACCCTAAAAACGATCACTGAAGGTCTACGACAATCCTATGTTGGAAGAGGACCTAGACTCTAGACCCTGTTTCAACATAGAATTCTACCAGAACACCATACACCAGCTTAGGTAGGTACATACACATACAAACATACTACACACACACCTACAATTTCTAAATTCCAAATTTATAACTGTATTTATCACATGAATGTATTTTTAGAATTAATTTTATTTTTCAGTTTTCATTTACTTCAAAATTATTTAGCACGTTGGAAGACGTTAGCATCCGGGAATCAGAAATTCTTGTCCGGGTGCTAACACATCTTTGTATATCTCATGTATTTTGATGTCAATAAAGATTATTATTATTCATCTTTATTCAATAGAATTCACAGACTTGGCCTGATCCTTTATTAGGCATCAATGGAGCCTAAGCCAACATTGAGAGGCCCTTTTTACAATTTGAAATATAAAAACAGCAGTAGGTATAAAAAGTATAGCGTTGTAGATAAACTATGGCATATAAAAAGACTTGAAATATTGAAACTGGGCTATTGTGGTGAAATATTAAATGTTATGTAAAATTGGACTATGGAAAGAGGTTCGGCACCCGCTATATATTATGCCCCATTTCAAAATTTCGTAGCGGGTGGTGACTTGCCGTCCACTAAATGGGCCCCCCATAAAAGCTACCTTAAGTTGGCGCCGGAGGGGTAACATTGGTGTGGACGGCTTAGGGTGTCGAGAGGTGTGCTGCGCTTTCACTGGACGCTACTCGCGGCGTTATGCCCTTTAACACTTCCACCCTGGAGCTTAGGTTGTTAGCTCTTGCGGTTTCCACTCCAAGCCGGCCGGTTAAGGCAAGAGAGGAGTCAGGGGTCTCATTTAGCCCCAGGGAATCGGAGTTCGCGGTGTCGCCACTCACCGACGGCTCGCCACAAAGCCGCCCCTGCGATTTTATTATTATTATTATTATTACCTACATAGACTTGTTTAGGGAAACGCCCTTTGTATTTTTAAAAACTAATTTTAATTATAATTCAATTAATTATAAAAGGCGAGTGTGTCACGCAGTGACCGAATACAGAATGACGAAAATAAAATGTTATTTAAATCTAGAGCTTAGTCTAACTTATTGGGTGGTCGTGAGTCGCTGTGTCAGCATCCGGTGGTCTCATGATCACGCCATGTCCCGTGGGTGTCCAGACGTAAACATGATATGCTTACGAGACAAATATGCCATGACCGGTGGCTGGCGACATGACTCCTCCCTCCTCAAGTTCGGGATTATCCACAGGGTGGGGATGATCCCGAATAGTTTTACATAAAAACTTAATTTTACGCTTAAATGCTACTAATACAAGGCCGATTACAAGGATTACACAAAATATAAGGTTTCCTATGCTAACACTCCTATGATCTAATGCACTATAATGGCTTTCACTATCACTAAATTCACTTCCACTTTTCTGCAATAAATAATTCAGGAACTGCGTATCCGAAAGATCGACTCCGTTAAGGTTGACAGGTCTCATCCCATGCGTACAGTCTGACTCGTTCCGCAGTGTCGCAGGTAATTGAATGAGCTTGCTGTCAATAACGTTCTTTCCCTGATCTTGGTGTTTTTTGAGCTTCAATTCTTTTATCTTTACTTCACAGTCGTCGTCCATTGTTAATAGGTACGTTCCGGCTATGGTGTCTTGGGTGGTTTCTTCTTCGCAATATTTAGTAAGGAGTGTGTCGGAATTTGCATAAATGATCCAGCGATTGGGTTGTATTAAATCGGCTCTCACGTCTTTGATGATTACGGGAATCGGGTGACAACTTGAAATATTCATGGAAAATTTCATTAGATCGGTGACGCACTTGTCTTCAATTAGTGGTGATGCGTCATTTTCGAAACACAGGAAACGGGCTTCGTCGACCTCACGGCATGGCTGGGAGAGCGGCTTAGCTTTCAACCCTTTCACAAGGATATAGGGATGCCTAGGGATGATTAGAGAGGTAAGGCCGGTGTCTGGATTACGAACGGGTAAGGGAATCAATTTTATGTAGTTAAAAACCTCGTTTCGTATTAAAGGAATATGCATAATAAATTTTATCTGATTTTGTTTTATGTACGCTTTCATCTCTATACACTGCTCTATTTTAACAATGTTTTCCATGTTTACTGTAAATACAAGTTTTTCAGTTTTCTCAATTTTTTTTAACAATGCGATTAGTTCATCTGTGTCTATAACTGATTGGTGTAATAGTTTAACTTTAGCAAAAGCAATAGCTGTTTCAATCTCGTTTAGTTTTAAGTAGAGGGTTTGGAAATTATGTATATATGCATTATAGATGTGAACAACTCTGTTATTGGCTTGTATTAATTTGGAGTCGTTGAGATTTCGATTGATATCTTGAATGCTTTCCTCAATGAGGTCAAAATTGCTTTTGGTAGAGTTAGCCATTTTCGTAAATGTACCCAACATTTCGGCAACTATCGTCATTTTGGTATCAAGATGATTTTGTTTTGATTTTACTTCCTGAATCAATTTTTCGTATTCTATAGCATCGTCATTGTCAAGATTACCAGTTATAGCTTTAATAAGTGAACCGAGGGGATTGATTAAGCCACGCTTATATCTTATTGACGGAATCAGTTCTTTATACTTTTCTATAGTTATATTCATAGTATAATCGGTTTGCTTCTCTATTTCGGTAAAGTCTATTTCAACGGTGTTGCCCTTAAAATAGTTCTTTACCTGGTTTTTTAAACTTTTGTAATTGTTAATATTAGATTCTAGTTCCTCATATAAAGATTTTAAGTCTAGGATCTTAATGACAGTCCAGGTGTCATGACTTACGACTGCTTGACCTTCTTTTATGGGTAACAGTCCAGGGTTCTTGTCAATCCGTTGCAGCTGGAGGGCTCCCGCTTGAGCCACCAGGAGGATTAACCTGTGGAGGGCGCTTGATGTCTTTAATAGGAACTTTGGTAGCTCGATTTTGAGTAGTAACTGGTACGACGTTCCTATGTATGGCTCCAGTTATTTGAGCTTTTTGGTATCGCGGTTTGTCTTTACCTCGCCTAACGTTTACCCCTTTGATAAAAACCGTATCGCCTACATCTATGTCAAAATCTGTATCTCCCCCACGTTTCTTAATTTCGGCTTTTTTCGTATCAATAATTTTGTCGGTTAAGTATTCGTACAGATGTTTCGTTCGCCTCACGTGTTCTTTTACTAATTGTTGCGTAAATTGTTTGTTAAAGTCTACATGGAATGCCGTGTTTGCCTCAGTGTGTCCAAAAACTACCTCAAACGGAGTGAGGCCTGTGGTAGAATGAATTGTGTGGTTATATGACATAATTGCATAACTCATAACAGACGCAGCGTCCGTCACCTTTTGTTCGTACTTAGCAATTCGATATATCTCTATAATTGTTGAATGGAATCGCTCTACAACCCCCATAGAGTTAGGATTATGGGGTGTGCCGATGTGTAAATCTATTTTATGGAATGATAGCATTTCTTTCATCAATGCATTATTGAATTCAGTGCCGGGGTCTGCGCTGATTCTATTCGGTGTTCCGTACAAGGAGAAATACTTTATAAGGGCTCTAACCACTTCAGGGGTGCTTTTTGCGCTGATTTCAAAGGCTTGGCCCAGCTTGCTGAAGGCATCTACTATTGTCAGATATGATTTTCCATCAATTGTGAAAGTATCGATAAATAATTCTTGGAATGGTCTGATTTGTGTTTGCGTTAATTGTAGTTCCGGTTTAAGTGGCTTTCGGTCATATTTCATTTTTTTACATAATTCACATGCATTTATGATGCATGACACTGTTTCGCTCATATTGTTCCAATAATATGTGCGTCTGAGGTGTACCAGAGTTTCCTTAATTCCTCTATGGCTATTTTTTCCTACATGATATTTAAGTACAATTTGGCGCTGTTCTTCCTCATCTTCTACATAAACTACACGCCTGGTACACTCGTAAAACTTTACTGTTCCTTTTTGGAAAAGAAATCTACTGGTTTCCGAAAACTGACTGCGATGTATTGGGTCTTCAAAATAGAAAAAGTATTTAATTTTGGGCCTGATATAATTTTTCAGGAATCGCTTAATCAGTTCTGTGTTATTTAGGGGTAGGTGGACTTCTAATACCTTTTGTTTATCTCTAGACAAATCTTTGACTGACAATTCGTTCCTATTCCATGTGTGTATGAGTATCTGATTAGGCTTGGTGTCTATAGCCTCCTGTAATATAAGGATACCATCGGTGTCTAAGTTGTCGGCTGAATGGATTGTACCTATAGTATCTGTTTCGTCTTGGCCTTCAGAGGCAGTTGCAGTGACGCTGCCTTCGGATGGAATCGAGTAGGGAGATCTTCTACCTGAGCTACATATGGATATTACCTCTTCAGAGTCAGTTGACGGTTCTATTATGGATGTAGGTTGTTCTCGTGACGTAGAGGGGACAGGTTCGGTTTCGCCTCTAGGTTGCTGTCGTTTAATTTTTTTCTCTTTTTTATCTATATTGACTTTCATCGAAACGTTGTCGCTTTCTCCTAGTGCGTTTACCTTAATTCTGGATAAAGCGTCGGCGTTACAGTTTTGTTTTCCCTGTTTATGTATTATATCGTAATCAAATTCCGCTAAGCGCAATTTCCATCTTGTTAATTTACTATTTGGTTCAGTTATGGATTTTGCCCAAACTAGCGGCCTGTGATCTGTATAAATGGTAAATTTCTTTCCGTATAAGTAAGGTCTGAAATGCTTGGTTGCCCATACTATGGCAAGCAACTCTTTTTCTATTGTACTGTATCGTGTTTCTGCATCGTTTAGCGTGCGACTCGCATAGGCTACGGGCTTGTCGCTTCCTATAGGTCCTTGTGAAAGGACTGCGCCTATGGCAAAATTTGACGCATCGGTTGTAAGGACGAATGGTTTAGAGAAATCCGGGAATTGCAAGAGCGGTGCGTTTGTTAAAAGCTCTTTGCATTTTTCGAATGCGTCTATATATTCTTGTTTGGTACAGTCTATTTTATTTCTTTTTTTCAAACACGCGGTCATGGGTTGAGTGAGTTTGGCGAAATCTTTGATAAATTTTCTGTAGTAACCAACTAAGCCGAGAAAGCTCTTAATTTCCGTAGCAGTTCGCGGGAGTGGGAAATTTAATACTGCCTTTATTTTATCATCGTTTGGCATGAGGCCGTCTTTGGTGATCGTATGCCCAAGGTAAAGGACCTCTTTCCTGAGAAATTCGCATTTATCCAGGGTTACCTTTAGGTTTGTCTTTCTAAGCCTATCAAATACCTTTCGAAGTTTCTCGACGTGCTCTTCCAGGCTGTTAGAGAATACTATTATGTCGTCAAGATATACCAGGCAATGCATACCCTGTAGGCCTCGTAGTACATTGTCCATGGCTCTTTGAAAGGTTGCCGGTGCTGTTTTCAGGCCAAATGGCATTCTTTTAAACTCAAAATGTCCTGCTTGTGTTGTAAACGCGGTTTTTGCCCTATCACGTTCATTTACTTCAATTTGATGGTAGCCACTGGCGAGATCTATTGTTGTAAAGTATTGGGATTTGCCTATTTTATCGAAAAGATCCGTTATGTTAGGTAGAGGGTATTTATCGTCTACCGTTATTTCATTAAGACGTCGGTAATCTATGACCATTCTATACTTTTTTTCGCCTGATGCATCTAATTTTTTGGGCACTAAATGCACAGGTGCACTCCAGGGTGAGTGAGACTCTTCTATCACATTGTCTGTCAAAAGTTTATCTACTTGTTTTTGAATTTCTTCATTTATAACCGGTGGATGTCTATATGGTCTGACATATATCGGGTCTTCATTGGTTGTTCTAATTTGGTGCTTTACTTGGTTTGTAAAAGTCAGTGGTAGTTGATCACAATAGAATATATCTCGGTACTCGTAGCATAGTTTGGCAATAGCGTCACGTTCCTGTTTATTTGTATGGTCTAGGCGTAATTTTTTTAAATTTTCTTTCAGTAAATCATCAATCACACAGTCATCTTTCATAACGTTTACCTTACATTCCTCGTTTTCAAAAACCGTTACTTGAAAAGGCTCTTTGAACGTGATAATGGTCTTAGTCTCTGTTGTGTTTTGTATAATTGTTTCCGCAAAATAATTCTCACACTTGACGAGTGCGGTTGGCATGCGGACGCCTTCCTGAAATTGTAAGAAATCTAAGATTGCTTCGCCGTGTTGCAAGTCCGTGGGAATTTTTACTTTCATTTCAGATCGCGGTGGAATCTCAACCTCGTAGGGTGGATTGTAGATAATTGGGATTTTCGCGTTGTGCGTTACCAACATTTGGTTACGCATATCAATATTTGCGCCTAGTCTCGACAGAAGGTCGGACCCTATCAAGCCGTCATAACGTTTGTCTACGTCATAGACGTAAAATTTTTGGCGAAGTGTGCTTTTAAATGTTTTCAGCAAGGGTATAAATATTACTTCGTTGTGCGTGCTTTGCGCGTGTGTACTAATCACCTTAAATGGTTCATAGTACCTAAAATCATCAAAAAACTCTTGCGCTTTGGCGGGGCTAATAAAAGATCGGCTACTTCCGGTATCGATTAAGAATTTTGAGTTTATTTCGGGGATTACCACGTGTGGTAATTTAAGGATACTATCGCAATAATTCAAACTAATTATTTCACCACATTCTGCGAGGCTGTTGCCTGAAAATTTTCCGCGTGGGCGGCTGTATCGGTATCGTTACTATCGTTTTCAATTACAGGGTACGAATAGTCGAACTCGTTAACGTTTTCAGTATAATTACAATCATTCATAGCGTATTCTACGTTATCTTCGTAACCATAACCATACTCAGCTTGTTCTTGACTGGGCTCGTCGTAGAACAGTTCGTTAACCATAAGGTTTTGCCTAACAGGTGCCGTACGCATCGTGACGTCTGACTCCTGAAGTCTAGGTGGTTGTATCTGCTGGTTGGGTATGCCGAACTTGAACTGATTGGCATTCGGGTGGTGTTGGTTCGGGATGCCGAATTTAAAATTTTGTTGTTGGGGAATACCAAATCTGTAGCCACCGTACTGGAACGGTGCGCGTTGTGGGGGCGTTTGGCCGAAATTACGTTGGGGTAAACCTTGTGGTTGTCCAAATTTATGAGGATTTTGCATGGGTGGCATGAAACGTGGTTGTTGTGGTAAATTTGGTCTAAAACCTTGGTTCTGGGGGATGCCGAATTTAAATGTCGGCATTGGCGTCGGATTGATATTTTGCCTAAAAACTGGAGGTGCGCTGAACGGTTTTGGTGTAGCTTGTGAGCTCATCGTAGGTAGCTGTACTGAGGCTTGTTTAAGTAATTTATTTTTGGCGTCATATTGGAACTTAAAGTTAACTTCCTCAGTTACGATACTCAGTGCAGCTTCCAATGAAGGGGCTCCTTTTAACCTCACAATGCGAATCATATCTTCTGGGAGGTTGTATAAAAATACATTTAAAGCTGTATTGTTGTATACTATCATTTTTGCGGCTTTAATGCCTTCGTCAGCGAGTCTGTTAACTTTGGCAAATAGTGAGCTTCTAACGTTTTGTATGCGATGGCAAAACTGTATGTATGTTTCCCCGGTTTTTAATTTAAGGGTCTCTAATTCGATAGCAATGCACTCTTCTGAGCGCGGGTCGCCAAAATGTTGAGTAAGTAACTCTTTGAGAGCTTCATAATTGGTTATATTTGGGTGATCGCTAAGTAGAGTTGCGGCTCTACCAGTTAACCGACTGGTAATTGAATGGAATATATATAGCTCTTGGGCTAGGTTTCCCGCAATTCTACTTCCGTTGACCACATAATCACATTTTGAAAGGTATAAATTTAATTGCTGTTCATCTCCGTCATACTTCGGAATTATACCTAAAATTTCCTTGGGAATTACTCTATATTCCATTTTTATAAGTTACTTTACTTACTTAAATTACACTGAATTTTTACCGATGCAAGTGTAAAACAAATCAGTTACTTAACTTACTTAAAATTATTTCGCACAATAATTTTAATTGCGGAAAGTTTACTTAATTAATATTTTAATTCACTTAATAATTGTGATTAAGAGAATTAACCTAAAACTAATCTGATTAATTACCTATTTGCGTGTAAAACAAAATCAGATAATCTTACTGCTATTCCACTCAATAATGTAAATCGAGGGGAAAATTGGGAAAAGTCACGGGGAAATAAGAGCAGGATGTGAAAAGGTTTACTCACATTAGGCTGCTCGATCCCATGTCCTCCTGATTCTGTGCCGGTCACTAGGTCCACGCGTTTCCCGGGGAGTCGTATTTGTTTGGTTCGTAGTTTTCCGTCTTCGCGAAATCACCGTATCGCGTACCGATTTAGGGGCGCTGCAACACCGTAACTCGCGAAAATTGTGGAAAATCCACAAGGCTGCGCCAGACTTGTTTAGGGAAACGCCCTTTGTATTTTTAAAAACTAATTTTAATTATAATTCAATTAATTATAAAAGGCGAGTGTGTCACGCAGTGACCGAATACAGAATGACGAAAATAAAATGTTATTTAAATCTAGAGCTTAGTCTAACTTATTGGGTGGTCGTGAGTCGCTGTGTCAGCATCCGGTGGTCTCATGATCACGCCATGTCCCGTGGGTGTCCAGACGTAAACATGATATGCTTACGAGACAAATATGCCATGACCGGTGGCTGGCGACATGACTACATATTTCTCATTAGTTATTATCCAACACTAACAGTGCTGCGACACGGCAATCCAGGAAGCAAGCAGCGCGACTTTACGTTTCTACTTAAAACTTGAAAAATGTAATTTACGGTACGAGTCGGCAAGCGCGGAACATAACCTCGTCACAACTTGGAATAGGAAATAAGGCGCTGTGAATGGCTCTAATGCAAGTTAAGTTGGTAAAATTTCCAATGTGTATCGGTATACAAGGTTATTTCTAATCAATTAGCATCCTCTTAGGGGCTTACTCTGTACATCAAAACTAACAACTTTTGAACTACGACTTTTATTAATTCTCAAAAAAAAGTTGTTGTTCCATAGAAAAATCTCGTTCACCCTCGACAAAATGTATGGAACAGCATATTTTTTTTTTGAGTTTTAACAAAAGTCGTAGAACAAAAGTTGTTGGTTTTGATGTACAGAATAAGCCCCTAAGAGGATGTTAATTGATTAGAAATAACCCTGTATATATCTGTGTATGCAAAAGCAACATTCTTTAAACTACAACATAAGTAAAACGCGGTGGTACATTCTACAAAATGCAATACAATCACACTACCACCTACTAGATTCTACGAATTCATAAAACCAACACAGGTAGGAACAACGTTCTACGGCCTACACGTTTTTCCATCATCGACTAACGAGCGACAGCGAAGATCTCCGGTGATTTTGCTTTTTGACCGACGAACCAAACCGAAGGAGGTACTCAATTCGACGCGTTTATATATATTTTTTTTATGTACAGAATTCAATCTCACAGAGCTCGTATTTCACAGCGTGTATTTTGCGATCAATCATAAGATGTACCTATCGTTTTATTCCCTTGAAAGTGGCAATGTAATTACTAAGACAAGAAGTTAACAACTCGTTGAAAAGAATTGAAGTACCTACTCATACTGGTAGCGTAGGGAAGTAAAACTCGTACTTGTAATCAATCGGGTCACGAGTTGATACTTAAGTGATTCGGTACCTACCTACTATATAATTATAAACAAGGATGGGTAAGTGGAGCAGGAGGTATCCGATGGTATGTTGTCGACATAGAACAGCTAGATCAATAGCCATGATGACTGGGTAAAAAAATCATTGCCTTTTGTAAAAAAAATAAAGGTTACACTCTGAGGGGGAAGTAGCCAATCATCGGGAAAAATAATTTATCCAAGTACCTGTATTTGAACTATTTATACGAAGAAGAACATTATAATATAATCATACAAACTAAATTTCTTCAAATTGTTTTTTTTATTCACCAGACTGAATTCAATCTCACAGAGCTCGTATTTCACAGCGTGTATTTTGCGATCAATCATAAGATGTACCTATCGTTTTATTCCCTTGAAAGTGGCAATGTGATTACTAAATGAGTGTTGAGCTCTCAATGTAAATCATATCAGGTTTTAGGAAGATGTGTTCAATCTAGAAATGCTGTTATGTTATCTTGGATGTATGTTTCATCATTAACTCCGGAATAAATGAAAATTTATAGAGAAAACCGCAACAAAGTCGATTCATTCGTGTAGTAGCTACCATGCACATGTACAACCCTGCATATATTTTTTTGTAGTAGTCTGATTTCAATAATTCTTTTTTTTTATTGGAAAGAGTATACTTTGAAATTGGTCCCATTAAACTTTTATTGAAATCGGCTGAGCCATTTCTTGTAAAACAACAATAATGTGAAAAATGTAACAGCAATCCGTGCGAAATAATCGCCAATTCTGTACACGGGTGAAGTCGGTCATGCTATTTTTTGCGAAAAATAATGATGTCTGCCCAGATACTGGTTTTCGTCTACGGGTCGCATTTTTCAAAGGATCTCTACGAAACTTGGCACACAGTTTCCATACATATTATTATATTTTTTAGGGTTCCGTAGTGAAACGAGGCAACTGTACCGGCAAGCGCAGCGTAGGACGTCCACCTACAAGGTGGACGGACGACCTCATTAAGACCGCAGGATCACGCTGGATGCAAGCCGCTACCAAACGGTCTTATTGGAGATCTATAGGGGAGGCCTATGTCCAGCAGTGGACGTCCTATGGCTGAAAGGAAAGAAGTGAAACGAGGAATACTTATAACTTCGTTGTGTCCATCCGTCCGTCCTCATGTTACAAAGCCTTATAACTTCCACATTTATAAACCAAATTTAAAGAAATTCGACGAAATAGTTAAATATTTTAAAACTGTGTATTAAAGGGGTTTCAGTTTCAGTTTATTTATTTCGACAAATGGGTGTCACAGACACACTTTTGAATAGTCAAAAATAATCTACAATACAGTATAGGTACACTTAACAAGAAACTAATAACTCACATGTTAAGTAAGTAAGTTCGTATAGGCCGGGTGGCTAGCCCTGGTGTCAGATTTTTTAGACCGCCTGGAGGCCTCTGACTTGGCTAAACGGTTAAAACAACCGGGACCTACAATTTAACGTGTCATCCGAGCCACGGTAGCGCTCAGTTGGAAAATGCCACCCGCGGTCACCCATCCAAATACTAACCGTGCGGAACGTTGCACGTTGAACGTTGAACTCACATCTTTATAAATTACTAACGTTAAATCACAATTCATTTCTTAATCTTATCTACATTTTTAAAACCAAGTTAATTTCATTCAAATATAAACACAATTTACATCTAATTTACACTGTACCAGCCTTGTTTTTTTTTTAATAGTCCACTGCAGGACGTAAGCCTAACCACGAAGGGTAATTGGGCCATATCCACCACGCTGGCCCAATGCGGATTGGTGGATTCTCACACGCCATTGAATTTCTTCTACGTACGCATGCAGGTTGCCTCACGATGTTTTCCTTCACCGAAAAGCCAGTGGTGTGAAATTCCGCAAATTAGTTCCAAAGAAACTCATTGGTACGGGACCGGGATTGAACCCACGACCTCAAGAATGACAGGCCAGCGTTACAACCTTTGGACCACCACGGCTTATATAATTTACACGAAATATTCTAAAAACAACAAGACTAAACACAATAAGGTGCCAGTTTATGAGTGATGAAAACCTACCAAACCAAATGCCCAATTAAGTAAGTAAATTCGTAAAGGGCAGGTGGCTAGCCCAGGTGTCAGAGTTTTTAGGTCGCCTGAAGGCCTCTGACTTGGCTAAACGGTTAAAACAACCGATACCATGGCTCGGAATAAAGGGAAGCTCCTATACATGTAAAGTGGGAATGATTTTTTTTAACCCCACCCACTCATGTGGGTTACCGTTGAATGGGGTTTTTTAAATGAATGTGAGGTTCATGAAATCATTTTTTTATCGCATTTACCATTAGCGAGATATAGGTCGCCAAAGTTGCAAATTTGCTGCGCCGCAAATTAAACAGCAGGAGCAGGCATAAATTTCACCGAGCGGTAGAAAGTGAGGGGGATATTACCTCCTCTCCTGCGCCGCGCCAGCGGAGTTCTTCTACTCCGTCTTACGAACTTTCGATAAGGTCACCTGACGCGAGCTTAACATTTTTTGCCCCTCCAAAAAGTGCACAACACCAACATATAAAACAAAAAGCTCCATATTCTACTAGATACAATACAAAACCAGTGCTACGTTTCACTAACTACAATAGACAGACAAAACTACGTTCCACTAGCTACAACACAAACAGCGCTACGTCTTACAAGCTGCTCCACTAACACGCTGCGAGAAGTTGCAAAAGTCACAAAACGATACGACTTACAATCTTCGCGTTACAGTTTACTAGTTACGACCCGAGGTAGGTATTCTCTCCATAGCCCTAACTTGCACAAAGTTCGTCGCGAGTTACTGTAACGTTTCTTTGTAAATGTATGTGCTGGGAATGGCTGCCAATTTCTGTTACTTCGACCGAGGTAATGAATGTTCGCGCAGATTTGTCGCCGGTGGCGCGCCGTCCGATGGTAACTGATTGTACTGCCGGCGGGACATCGAACATTTCTATTTGATTTTATACTGCATTCTTGCAATAAAATAAGTGTGGGTGAATTATGTAAAAGCCTCAAAAACAAAAGTAGTTACGGCATAGATAAACTTCCGCCTAGTTTACTAAAGAGCTGTGCAAACGAACTAACATTGCCTTTTTACCTACTCCTGAACCAATCTTTTAAACAAGGTGTCTTTCCAGACCAGCTTAAAAAAGCAATTATAAAGCCAATACATAAAAATAACTTAAAACAGATCCTAATAACTACCGTCCTGTATACAGGGTCCATACTGAACTTTGTACCTAAACTTTGTTATTATAACATCTTGTACTGTATGGAAGCATGAATAAATGAAATGAAATGAAAAAGATGTTATGCGAGAGAAAGGAATTGATGATGTGATGACGTTTGATAGAGTGAAGTGGCGAAAGGAAACGTGCTGTACCGACCCCACTTAGTGGGGTCAAGATGATGATGATGAATGATTTAAAAGGTTTTTGTTAGTCATTTGTTGTAAGTAAACGATATTTGTTTGTGGGTTTTCTTTTATTTAATTTCATAAAGGATTTGTTTAATATAGATACAGATAGCTCGTTGACTGACAAGTTTTGTCCAAAATATAGTAATAAGCAAAATCAAACAACTTGGCGGCTGTAATGTTAGCTACAAGCTACGGATAACCCAATAGTCATATAGTCATTTATTCATAACACCATTTGTTACAAGTCAAAAAGTAAACATTACATTAGGGCACTATACAATATAGCACGAAATAAAAATTGATAAACTTGTCAATTTCCAAATTAGTCACTAAATCTTATTACAATTCAGGTAATTTTAAAAAGTCATTTACGTCATAAAATAGTTGCTCATGTAGCCAACATTTTTATTTATTCCTAAACGACCCAGCGGAAGGTGCATCCCGAACTTCTACGGGTATTCGGTTGTATATAGCGGGCCCACCAATATATACAGACCTCTCCGATTTCGCCAGCTTATGAGAAGGAGTCACCAGTTGGTTTTTCCTAGCATTGCTTCTTAAATTTAATATAAAATAGGTACCTTTCCTCTCAAATAACTCTACATGGTTGTGCGTGAAAAGGGCCACCTGATAGATTAGTTCGCACGGCAGTGGCAGTACGCACAGTTCCCTAAAGAGCTCCACACAAGACACGTCGTCCGAAACCCCGAAAATGCACAGCCCGTTTTTGCATAGAAAAAGCTTTCTTTACTCCGCGGCGCGGCCCCACAATTCTAATCCGTACGTAATATTACTATGGATTGTGGCAAAGTAACCAGAGCGCACAACGTATATTTAAATGTTTAATTTTATATTAATCTAATATACTAAGTTAGGGCAAGTTTCTACGTTACAGATTTTTCAGAGAACGTCTGGTCCTATTTCTAAAACGCATTTGTCACAGACTTTTTTAATAAAGTCAATTCATGCAAAACTATTCCATAACCAACTATCAATTGTAACTTAAATGGAATCTTATAAAATCAACTAAATTAGTAAGAAAAGTTTGAGAAACTTAATTACTGGGCTCTATTCTGTTCAGCCTTAATTTGGAAGGCCTTTATTTCCATATTTGGAATAGTTACAAACTTTGATGATATTTTGGTAAAAAAGTGGGCGTTATGTCATTAAATTGAACTTTTAAGTTAATTTTCTCTTTTAACTTAGTTTGAATGATTAAGATTGTTTTCAATTAAGCGATCATATTTTAAATGGACTATGGAAGGAAACATTTTCTATGTTAATACATAGAAAATATTTCCATAGTAATAATTGGCCAAGTCTGAGTCGCACTCGCGCAAGGTAACCCCCTTAATATATTTTAATTAATTAATTATTTTTGAAAGGAGTATACCACTTAATATTTCAAGCATCTTCCTGTTGCCGATATTAACATTGACCAAAAAAATAACGTTACTTGTATGGGAGCCCGCCTTAAATATTTATATTATTTTAATTTTTTATTTATCTTTAAAGTGCATATTTAACTAAATATTCACAGATAATAAAGGTGACTGCCCTTAATTAATATCGAGCGAAAACGTCTCAAAATTCATGTTTGTTGTATGGGAAATATTAGGAACACAAATTACATATATTTTTTTCTATTTTTAGTATTTGCTGTTATTATGGCAACAGAAATATGCCATCAGTTAAAATTTCAAAGTTTTAGCTATTACGGTTCATGAGATACAGCCTGGAGACAGACAGACAGACAGACAGACGGATAGCGGGGTCCTAGTAATAGGGTCCCGTTTTTAGCCTTTGGGTACGAAACACTAAAAATTAAAAAATATTATATCTCCCAGTAGGTATAAAGTATCTAAGAAAGTAAGCTTGAAAGATGATCCAAATGCTAGTCCACTGCCAGTTAGCAGCGTTACCAGCATGCTGGCAGCAATAGGTACCACCAATGGCAGATATACCACCAGCCTGAGTAGGTAAGCTGGAGGGGGTGGCAAATTTTGGATCATTTCATTTTATTATTGTCAAAAATAAAAAAACAATTTACAACATTATAATTATGACACTTTAACCAAGCCAAATCCGCTTATAACCAAAGTCTGATATATTTATTACAACCGTTTGCGTAGTCGCATATTAGATTGCACTGATTACTTCACTGAATGGCAATGATTTTATGTTAAGCCAAATAAACGCTCTACATTTACAATATCATACATTAACATTAACACCGTCGCAAAAGATAATATTTTAAACTTTATGTTTCAGTGTTGAGTTTGAAGAGATATTTATCTAGACACGCGGAAGCGTGTCCAGCCAAGTCTTAAGAAAAAGGAACTGGCGACGCGACGTGTGTAATATTACACGAACCATTTCGAGCCACTTTTGACCCATTCATAACTCGAAAACTATTTAACCTATATGTCGGAGATAAACATTGTTCCCGCCGACCGACATCGTCATTAGTGGTTGCGGGCTCAGTGGGCGTCATCAGGGTAAAATGCGAGCACAAAACACAATTCTATTATCATTACTTATTTTAGTTCAAATTTTAGGTTTGTTTACACATTAGTTCTGATGAATTCACGATAATGCAATGTAAAATCAACTGTTTAGACCGAGCAGCGAGTTCGGGGCACCGATCTTACTTTTCTTAACCACACAACAACGTTCCAACCCGATCGTTTGCTCCCGCGCAAAAGCCTCGCACCAACTGTCAACCAAAACAAGCCAAGATGGCGCCTCGACTTCGCTCGAGGCAAGTGCTCTGCTCTGATTGGTCGTTACGTACAAAGTGTACTACAATACTCTTATTTTTATGTTGAATTATTAAGATTTGAAGTTATAAAATAATGTAACAATTCAATTGAGATTAAATTAAGAGTTTTCAAAGTAATTATAATGTAAACAAACACTATTGTGATTTACGTTTGCAAACAACAATCAACTCGACTCATAGCTTCCTCCGACATACGAGTATATATATAAATGAAATTTAGCATGTTTATTAAAATTCTTTAGTTTATCTACAATACAAAATTTCATTAACATTGCTCTGACGGTTAATGAAATATTAACGTTTAAAAACCGGGGTTTCATTGACTGATTCACTCACTGACTCACTGACTTATAGATCAAAAACCTCACCCACTTTCAGATGACCTAGAAACTTGATATTTGGCATCAAGGTAAACTATCAGGCATATACAAAGGAAAAAATCTAAAACTTTGAACTTTTACCCCCTAACCCTATTTAATAGGGGATGAAAGCTTGTTTGAGACTTCCACAAATGTTCATGCTATAAGTATAAAATTGATATAAAGACTCCGTGTTAGAAATAATAAAACACGTATATCAGGATTTTTAATAAATCCCCCAACCCCTAAAATTGGGGGATGAAAATTTAGATGTCACTTTCGAAACTTTTAATGCCAGAAGTCAGTAAATGGATGTACCACCTCGTTGTAATAGATAATAAAACATTATTTCAGGATTCTTAATAAATTATCCCCCAAACCCTAAAACTGGGGGATGAAAGTTTGTATGACAATTTTGCAAAGTTTGATGCTAGATGTCCAAAAAATGATAAAGGGACTCTTTGTTACAAATATAATAAAACACGTATTTCAAGATTTTTAATAAATCTCCCCCTAACCTTTAAAACTAGGGGTTAAAAGTTGGAATGAGACTTCCGCAAGTTTTGAAGCTAGAGATGTGAAAATTGATAAAATTACTCCTTGTAGTAAACTACAAAAAGAAGTGAAATCCAACAAAAACATTTTCATGTGAAATGAAGCCAAGTCACAGTTCCCACTATCAAAAAGTTGTCAGATCTCACGTAAAGCCAAGCTTCTAACTCTACACGCCTTACTCTACAAGTCCTTACTTCACAAACTCTACACCTTCAATATATGCGGCTGCGCATGGGCGTAAAGTGAAGATTAATTCATCAATTCTGTTATACAAACAGTTCTTGTTGTGACAAATATTCATCACAAATCACAAATATTGACTAAGCTGTAGAGTTTGTGGAGTAAGGACTTGTAGAGTAAGGTGTAGAGTTAGAAGCTTGGCTTTACGTGAGATCTTTACAACTTTTGGGAACTGTGATTTAGACTTGGCTTCATTTCACATGAAAATGTTTTTGTTGGATATATACTATTAGTAGCACCTACAATGTCGCCAATGCACTAAGTTTAGAGAAAAAAAACGAAAAATTGTGGGTAGTTTCCTAGCCCTTCATTATTTCGCGCGGTAAACTGGTTGGTCATTGACACTTCAGTGCTTCGCCGCGTATCTATAGAATAGATCCACAGACTACTATAGATACTATGTATCAGACAGGAATCTATGAACAACCAATAGCGGACTGGTAATTTTGATTTTGACATTTATTTACTTATTAAAACATGGCGACCGAAATGGCGACAGTAATTTTTTTTTTGGCTTCATAAATATTTATTAATTCCTGTATGCATAATATTCAATTCTCCAATTAAAACATTAGTGTTATTTTACCATTTTTAAAACCTATGTACCTATAGGAAATTAATAAATAAGACTAAATATTGTGCTACTTCATGTTTATTCATCATTCACATCAATTTCATGATTCACATTTTTAGGTTAACTTTCGTAGGATAAAGTTTTTCAGTTTTGCACAGTTATTATTGATATTAGACACCCACTTGAGTCCTATTTAACTATTTCAGAATACGTTGTATCCTAATTATGCTTCGCCTGCAGTTGTAGTTCGGCATACGACAGAATATTTTACAGGATGCAAAAATACACAAAGACCAATGTATGAACACCAACGCATAAAACACAATGAATGTGTGGTTTTGTAACAGTTCAGTGGAGACGATAAGCAGGAACACTTTACATAACTAACATAATAACTTTAATAAAACATTAAAAAAGATGGCACAAAAACTGCTGAAAATTTTAACAGAAAATATTGATTGACTTTGACATTTTGCAACTCGAGCAGCCTTGAATGGACATAGAGAATGTAATTGGGAAAGTCAAAATGAAAATTACCATTTGTCTATGGTGGAAAATAAGGGCAATTTTTTTTTCTTTTAAGATTCCAGCCCATGGTAACCCTACTTACTCTTGTGACAGCACACAGAGTGCAAACACTGTCACTAGTTAATTTTCAAAACATTAACATTTCCCAGAATGAAATTACCATTAAAATCCCTGAAATCATAAAAACATCGGGTGTAAACTCAAAACAGCCTATGTTAGTGCTTCCATATTTTCAAGACCGACCTGAAATATGTCCGGCAAAATTATTAACAGATTATTTAGAAGTAACCAAATCTTTACGTAATAATGATACGAGTAATTCTCTTTTTATTTCTATCAAAAAACCGCATAATAAAGTCTGTGCACAAACACTGAGCAGATGGATAAAGAGTACTTTGGGGGTTTGTGGTATAGATATATCTCAATATTCGGCGCATTCCACTAGGCACGCGAGTACTTGGAAAGCTCACAAGCTCTAGATTTAATTAGAAAGACTGCCGGCTGGACTGGCAACTCAACAACATTTGCCAGGTTCTTTTTTTAGGGTTCCGTACACAGGGTAAAAACGGGACCCTATTACTAAGACTTCGATGCCCGTCTGTCCGTCTGTATGTCTGTCTGTCACCGGGCTGTATCTCATGAACCATGATAGCTAGGCATCTGAAATTTTCACAGATAATGTATTTCTGTTGCCGCTATAACAACAAATACTACAAACAGAATTAAATAAATATTTAAGGGGGGCTCCCATACAACAAACGTGTTTTTAGTAGTTTTTTGCGCGCTATTAAATAACGGCAAGAAGAATGGGGCTCTCATAAGGTACGGAACCCTTCGTGCGCGAGTCCGACTCGCACTTGGCCGATAATTTTTTTGTATGTTCGTCAGGTCTTCGTCTGACAATAATATAAGTCAGAGTAGTTGTTTAACAAACATTATTGCATTTTTTTTTAACGCAAATAAGTCCGCGTTTGACCACCAACTCGCCTGATGGTAAGCGACGTTGTGGTCGAAGATGAAGCACGCAGACCTAGAAGATACCTATTCACTCTGACCTTGAAAAGCTTTAGATTATATCTCTTAGGAAACAAGAAAGCAGGCAGACTGTTCCATTCCCTGGCGGTACGAATCAGAAAAGTAGAGTCAAACCGCTTCGTACATATCGAAGGAAAATCGACAGTGTAGGGGTGGTAATGTGGCGTCCTGCTACTTGTCCTGTAGTAAAAAGGGGATGGTAGGGTTGTTTCATGCAAAGTTTGCTGTATGAGGTTTTCAGCCGCACACATAAGTATAGGCACGTCATAGGGGACATGGTTTCAAAGAGATTAAATTTATTGTATTTACATATCAGATCAGCCAGGGAAGGCCCAAGAAGCGCTGGCGTGACAAACTTGACTCGTTCGAGAGGGGTTGGCAGGAAGTTGCGATGGATCGCGAGTCCTGGAAGGAAATGGGGGAGACCTTTGCCCAGGAGTGGGACAGTATAGGTTAAAAAAAAAAAAAAAAAAAAACATATCAGATTGCTTAATATTACTTAACATTACGTCTTATTTCTATAATTTCTAGTTCATTATCAATGATTATACAACTAACTTATTACTTTAATGCGAATACCTATATACATTGATAAATATATAAGTTTGCCAGGTTTTACAATAGACCTGTAATAGGATCAAATGAAATTGTTAATCATAGTTTCGCTAGAACTATAGCAGATCAAATCTAGTTATGTAATCATTTCCTCTGAATAATAATTATTATTACTATTGGTAATCGATTACTAATGCTGTTGCAGATTAAAAATTGATAGTAAAATTGGATGACTTTGTTTTTTGCTTTCAATTTAAATTGTATGTTATCTACTCGTATTTGCAACAGATATTTCACAATGTTCTCTCAACATCTACTAGTATATGTAGATATCTCTTCAAACTCAACCAGTAAGTGAAGTTCTATCATAATTATGTGAAGTCTTGAGTTTGAAGAGATAGCATCCCTCCTCAGATTTTTTGTATGTCTTAGAATAGTGAATTATCAGTTTGAGTTAGCTCTGAACTAAATGACGAACCAGTTTACCGCGCGAAATAATGTGGAAAACTACCCACATTTTTCGTTTTTTTTTCTCTAAACTTAGTGCATTAACAAGGCGACATTGTAAGTGCTACTACTAGTATTTAAAAATATATCTTCAAACTCAACACTGAAACATAATTATGATAGAACTTCACTTACTGGTAAGTTATACATAGTTCGTTTAATCATTATTTGTAGGTATTCTTAGAGAAAAAATTAAAAAAGAGTCTGAGTTCAGAATGAAATACAGAATAAATCTGTTAAAATAACAGCAAACTTTCGCAACCCTTTATACGAGTACCTAGGTACATTCAGAGCGAAACCGTGGAAAATGCTCCCAATTACAAATTCAGTGAGGATTCTAATTTGAAGAGATTTTTAACACAATAGAGGGGATGAGTTCGCAGACGCTTGAATTATTGAGTTAGAAGATCTTTGAACCTAGACTTAAACGATTTCTAGTCTAGGACTGAGATCGGTTGACAGAATTGCCCCGCAGCGGGGCAATTCTGTCAACCGATCTCGTTACTAAGGTGACACGTTCTTGAACCTGTCTCGTTTTTCTGACAGTTTTGAGCTGTCGGAACTGTCAGATAAACGAGAGAGATTCAAGAACGTATCACTTCAGTAAAGAGGTTGGCTAACAGAATTGCCCCCCTGTTTTGTGACATTTTGGTCTAAACGTCGGTCTAAATAATTCAGTTGTTTGTTCGTTCGTTTCAGCCATAGGACATCCACTGCTGGACATAGGCCTCCCCTAAAGATCTCCAATAAGACCGGTTGGTAGCGGCTTGCGTCCAGCGCAGAGGTCATCCGTCCTTGTGAGTGGACGTCCTTCGCTGCGCTTGCCGGTACGTGATCTCCTCTCGAACTTTTCAGCCCTATCGGTCATTAGCCTTCGTGATATGTGCCTTGCTCACTGCCATTTCAACTTGCTAATCCGCTGTGCTATTTCGGTATAAGTTTGGTTCTTCTACGGATCTTTTCATTTCTGATTCGATCTCGCAGAGAAACTTCGAGCATAGTCCTCTCCATAGCTCTTCTCTTAGTCATAAATCATGATTAATTTAATTAATTAATTGATAAAGCCTTTGATTCGGTCGAGACATGGGCTGTGCTTGAGTCTCTTCAGCGATGCCGTATTGACTATCGGTATATCGAAGTGTTGAAGTGTTTGTATAATAACGCCACTATGTCGGTCCGAGTACAGGAAGAGACGGAAGGATACAGGTAGAGGCGTCAGGCAGGGAGATGTGATATCTCCGAAACTGTTTACTGCCACTTTGGAGAACGCCTTTAAGCTCCTGGAATGGAAAGGATTTGGCATCAACATCAATGGCGAATACATCACTCACCTTCGGTTTGCCGACGATATCGTGGTCATGGCGAAATCGATGGAACGATGCTCGAAGGCCTCAATCGAGTTTCTCAACAGGTGGGCCTCAAAATGAACATGGATAAAACAAAAGTCATGTGTAATGCCCATGTCGTACCCACCCCAATATCTGTTGAGAGCTCGGTTCTTGAAGTTGTTAACTCGTACGTCTACCTAGGACAAGTAGTCCAGCTAGGTAAGTCCAACTTTAAGAAAGAGGTCAATCGCCGAATCCAACTCGGTTGGGCAGCCTTCGGAAAACTGCGTGACGTCTTTTCATCTGATATACCTCAGTGCCTCAAGACGAAAGTTTTCGATAGTTGTGTGTTGCCAGTGATGACATATGGAACTGAAAAGTGGTCTTTTACTGTGGGCCTTATGAATAAGCTCAGGACAGCCCAACGTGCTATGGAGAGGGCTATGCTCGGCGTCTCTCTGCGAGATCGAATCAGAAATGAGGAGATCCGCAGACGAACCAAAGTTACCGACATAGCCCAGCTGATTAGCAAATTAAAGTGGCAATGGGCAGGGCACATAGTTCGGAGAACGGATGGCCGATGGGGCAGTAAAGTTCTCGAATGGAGACCACGGACCAGCAAGCGCAGCGTAGGACGTCCACCGACTAGGTGGACTGACGATATAATAAAGATCGCAGGAACGCGCTGGATGCAGGCCGCTTCCAACCGGCCTTATTGGAAATCCATTTGGGAGGCCTATGTCCAGCAGTGGACGTCTTGCGGCTGATGGATGGATGGATGAATTGATAAACTAAGACATGTTTTCAAAAAACAATTTCTTACTTCTTACTATGAATGAACAAGACAAATGTAACGTGCCTAAACAAGACACATTTATTGTACTAGTGCTAGTAAAAACTTCTACTGCGACAAAGATAGCGGGAGTCGCATCGCAAATTTGCCGCAATCCACAGATTATTCAAACAATAATCGGCCAAGTACGAGTCGGACTCGCGCACGGAGGGTTCCGTACTGTATGGGAGCCCCCTTTAAATATTAATATTATTTCAATTTTATTATTTATTATTGAAGTGAATATAAAACTAAATATTATGTGAAAATTTCAAGCAATCTACCTGTTACCATTATTAATATAGAGCGAAAAAATCTAACAATTCAGGTTTGTTGCATAGGAGCTCCCCTTAAATATTTATTTTATTTTGTTTTCAGTATTTGTTGTTATAGCGGCAACAGAAATACATCATCTGTGAAAATTTCAGCTGCGTAGCTATCATGGTTCATGAGATACACGGTGACAGACAGACTGACATCGAAGTCTTAGTAATAGGGTCCCGTTTTTCCCTTTGGGTACGGAACCCTAAAAAATATAATTAGTCCGTCAGATTGACTATCAAAAAATATTAGGCACGTAATTTTTCTTAAGTCATTTAAACAAAAATTGATGAAGATAATAAGATTGTCAAGGTATTGCGTGACGTCACAAGTGCCATACAAATGTTTAGATTTCCATAAGAGGAGGTGACGTAACGACTCCCACTCCCAAACTTTGACAAGGTTTATCTTAGTCATTTGTTGTTTGATTAACAAAAGAAAAAATACGTGTCCAATATTTTTTGATAAGATTTTTGATAACGTGATAACTCACGGACTAATTATAAAAAGATTTTTTATCATCATGCCTATTTTAGCCCACGATATATACCTACCTAACGATTGTAGGACGAGCGTTGTCATTATTTAACGAAAACCTTCTTAGCCCCAAGCAGCCCCACATTTGTGAGAATCGAAATACAAGTACCTGATCTTCAAAGAAAATACAACTATGAATTCCAAATAAAAGATTCGAAGAAATTCTGCCAAAAGCAACGTGAAAGGAAGTATCCTCTTATATCGGAGTTAGAATAGGTATTGTCAGTCCTTATTCTGTACCTACTTGCTTACAATATCGTATTGTTGTGATATAATGCTGTTCGTGTGTATGTACACTGTACAGTATGGCGATTGATTAACCAACCATCCGCAAACAACTGAATCAATTTGACAACAATACCCTACAATATTGTAATTACCGACATCCATATCTACTCAGGCCCTAGAACTTGTCCAAGACTTAGGCCTCAGGTTATGGTTCTGACAGCGTGCAGCGTAGTGGAGCGTATGACGAGCGGTGAAGTCGAAAGATATAAGGCGGAATTTGTGTAGATAGTTACAAATTTAAATGAATACAAGGTATTGTGCCAGCTATTTCGATAGTCCACACCACCAGAGACCTACCGAAGAAATACGTTTGGGTCGTACCACCACGTTATCACAGTGCAGATTTGTATTTTGGATCCTTGCACTACACTACTAAACACTTCTTGTACCTACTTGTGTCTTGTACCTACATACAATTCACCAGATCATCTATCCATTTATTATCGATAGAACATCCACTGTTGGACAAAGGCCTTTTCATCAGATCACCAATTACGCCGGTTAAAAGCAGCTTGCGTCCAGTGCAATCCTGCTGTTCTGATGAAGTCATATATCCAGCTTGTGGGTGAGCAAAGAACTACCTAGTCAGAAGTATTTTATTCAAATCTAAGCCCAATATTTCTACGCTCCGTTGCACGCTCCACCGCCCGGTTCAATTATTCCGGTTCCTTAAGGCCGCGCGTCCGGTTACAGCAGAATCGATACGCTGCCTGGTTGCAAGACATGTTGATAGATTGTACCCGTTAATTAATGTCGGATCAACGAGCTAGGGACAAGACACGAGCTAATGGCAGACGAATTTCGAGTAATATTCTATAGAGCCACAGTACCAAAGTGAAGGTAGTAAAGAAATGTCCGAGCGCCGTCATACATACTGGGAAATTTACAATAAATAACATTTACAATGACCCGTTTTCTCGAATCTAGACGTTATGTCACCTAATTGGCTTTAAACTGAGCACTTTGGCATCGCGCGGCGTTGTAGTCGGCTTGCAATTGCCTCACGACTGACTAAAAAAAGTCTGCCCACTACGTAGCTTGGGCAGAGTTTTGGCTCGGACACCTTTTTGCACTATTGTGACTCTATAGATATTTGTTCGAAGCAAACGAAAGATGAGCGAGCTAGTGAAAATCAGAATCTTCTATTTAGGTGTCGGTCCTATGTTTGGATGTTATTAGATATCTATATAAGGTTATCTGCTTGCCCAGTAAGTACTAATTCGAAAAAGTTATATTAAGACCATCATTATGAACCTTTTTTACTATTGTACCAAACCGTTCGAGAAAAATCAGCTGTTCCATACAAAAGTGCAACTTGTAATGCACAAAATGTGTGTTGTTTTTTTTTATTAAGATTATATTAAGATTTTTTTATCGAATTGCGGGTTGACCTCGTAGTAAATACTGTTCTTAATGTATTTGTATTTTCTTTTTCAGCCTTTTAACATTATCGAAAATGCGCTTAGGCACGTCAAGTTGTAACAATAAATTAAAATTAGACAAAGAAAAAGTACATAGGCTTGTTAAACACTATTTTTAGCCAGCTAAGAAATGGCAGAGCTACTCCCAAGCCTTTCTATCATCTATATATTGTTGATAACTATAATAAGCATTACAAGTAAATGATAGTCTCAATAACCTTCTTTCAGCTCAGTACACCATTTCTGGATAACCCTGTGTGTCTACGCTTCGTCGCAAGCTCCGCCACCCGCTGGTTCCCTAATGCTGCACTTCCAGTTACAGTAGAATCAATACGTTCGCTGCAAACAGGTTGAAAGATGTACCCGTTAATTAATGCTGGATCAACGAGATAGGCATAGGACACGATAATTCAACGATAGATAAGATAATAAAAGTCGAGAGATGGCCGAGCTAATGAGTCAAACTATTTCAGTCATAGGATGTCCACTTACTTATGACTTAGGCCTCCCAATAATAAAATAAATAAATAAAATAAAAAATAAAAAAGTAATTAATTCTACTACGGTTAACAACAACTTATAATGAATTAATTTACAATTTAATATCTATCCGTAGAAGTTGCCTCTTCGGCATAGGCCTACCCTAGTCCCCTCCACTCTTCCCTATCTCTTGCTTTTCTCATCCAGTCAGGTCCAGCTCTATCTGTGAAAACATCTCTCAATCGTTTTCTCTGTCTTCCTTGTTTTCTTTTTCCGTCCCGTGGGGTCCATTCTGTTACTCTTTTTGTCCATCTTGAGTTCTCAAGTCTACAGATATGTCCTGCCCAGTTCCATTTTAGTCGTCGTATCCTTTCTTTAGCATCAGGTACCTTAGTTTTTGACCTTATGATTTGGTTGCTTATTTTGTCTAAGAGCCTTATATTTAGCATGCTCCTCTCCATCTTTCTCTGACAGTTTGCTATTTTCTCTTCGTCCTTTTTCCCCAAAGACAATGTTTGGCACGCGTACGTTAAGCCTCCCAATAAGATTTTTTGAAAGCATTATTGCATTTAGCGATCCTGCTGACTTGATGAGGTCATTAAAATTTGTCCACTATTTTACATGGCTTGTTAGTTGTGTTTATGACAGGTATTTTAGTGCTATTTTTTACTCTTCAGCTAGGCTTATGTACGCTTCGTTGCACGCTCTTCCACCCGCTGGTTCCCTAATGCCGCGCTTCCAGTTACAGCAGAATCAATACGTTGGCTGCAAGACAGGTTGATAGATGTACCGTTTAATTAATGCTGGATCAACGAGTTAGGGGTAGGACACGGGCTAGTGGCAGCCGAGGGACGGACGAACTAGTGAGTATCGTATCAGTAGGTAATACCTAGTATTTAGGTCTAGGTTTATTCTTCAAACACAGATATGTGTTTCAATGTTATTATTTAAATAATTATGTAGTATTGTTATTATTTAAATAATGATGTAGTTAAAAATATGTGCTATATTACAACATGAGTATATGGCAGCCATACCTACAAACTTTGCTTAGTTTAGCGCCAGAGACCGTGTACCTATAAGAAGTATCTTAATTATTTACATAATAAATCATTTATTAGAATAGAATAGAAATAATCTCTATTGCGTTGCTGTGTACATACAATAAGTTGTAATAAGAAATACAAAAGTTCAAACAGCCTGCCCATTTCGGGCGTACAATAATGCACATACAAAATTTAAAAGTTAATTACCTACCTAATAAATCAAAATTATCTCAAGTAAAATGACAAATAAGAGTAGGTAGTATTAATTTATAACTTAGGTAAGCCAAAGACAATTACATTGTGATTTTCAAAGGCATTCATTAGGCATAATAATAAAAGTATACCTACAGATACAATAGGCCCAATTATAAAGGCGCCATCGTAAAATTAATAGCAACGTAATGAGTGTTATCTCTGTCGAATGCCTAGAGCGAAAAAAAAACAGAAATATGCTAATTAGCTATTATAATTACGATGGCGCCTTCAAAATTAGGCCTATTGTCCCAGAGGCTCCAAATTAGTCAAAGACTGATGTCGGGAGCCGAAGGCTTCTCCTGTTATGTTAGAAAATGGATTACATCGGCGAAATTTTAGCCCAAATTCTTATACCAGAGACTTTTTGTAAGGTGAGAAGAAATTCAATGCATCTCTACTTATAGTTGTGCTTAAACACATAGTAAAGTAGTAATTATCATAAAGATATTTACTACAGTTTTTTTTTCTGAATATACCAATATTATAAAGAGGAAAGATTTGATTGTTTGATTGCATCGAATAGGCTCCAAAACTACTGAACCGAATCGAAAAATTTTTTCACTGATGGAAAGCTACACTATAAACATGCTGGACATACATTTATAAAAGGGATTACTTACTATTTGTCATTTTTAGCCAATCGTACCCGGGTGAAGCCGGGACAGGCAGCTAGTATTTTCTAATAACCAAGCTCAGAAGCTTGATTCTCTTATCTATTCTTCCACTTCCTTGTCACTATATATTTGATATCGCATGTTTTGTCAAACAAAACAGACATTTGTACACTACAGCATCAGATACAAACGCGTTGAAAGGAAGGGATAGGTTAGTCAGAACTCATACAAGTAGAACTGCTCGTTACGAAAAATGTTGCATGACGATGTCAATTAGGTACTGTTTATAATAAACTACCCGAAGATATTAAAGTGCTGCCTTTACCTAAATTTAAAAATAAGTTGAAAACCTGACTGTTAGAGAAAAGATTCTACTCAATAAATGAATTTTTGGGTTTACATTGATTGTACATATTATATTTATAATTATATATTGTCTAACATTGAATTTGATTTTAACTTAATTAAGTAATTATTTTTAGCTTAAATTTGACCTACGAGTATATGAAATTTTGTTTAATCATACCTAGTAATACTCGTGGTAAGTTAACTGTGTTAGTAACCTTTAAAGTACTTATAACACTATATTGCATGTCTGTAAAGACAAAACTGTATTACCTAAAGTGCTTGGTGTTAAAAATTGTGAAGATCTTACTGTACACAGTTTTAAGCAATAAATTATTTCATTTCATTTCTATCTCGTGAGTTTGGCTCGCTTGCAATAATGTAATCTTCGTTTCAGTACTTTGCAGCCACATCAGCTACCACACATTTGTGCTGTCTGTGTCTATGTATTATAGTCCAAAAATTCTATATTGATCATTGAACTTACAAATTTGATAATTATTTTTCGCAAAAAATGGCATGACCGATTTCAACCGTGTACAGAATTCACGAATATTTCGCACGGATCGATATAGCATTTTTCACATTATTGTTGGTTATCGAAAATGGCTCAGCCGATTATGATAAAATTTAAATAGGACCAATTTCAAAGTATATTCTTTCCAATTAAAAAAATATTATCGAAATCGGACCACTATGTAAAAAGTTATGCGTGGTTATACATTAAAAAAAACCTGTCCCTTTCGTCGCTCAAAAATTAGTGCTTGGTTAGATGTAGTGGCCAATTTAAAGGGGCCATCGTAAATTTAATAGCAACTTAAAATATTGTTCTCTCTTTCAAATGCATGTAATGAAATAGAAACAGCAATATTTTAAATTGCTTTTAAATTAACGATAGCCTACTAGCACGTAGCACTACTACACGACCGTTAGTGCTATTCAACAGCTCTATCGTGTTAGATAAGCGTTGAATTCGCCAACAGTCGTCATAATAACAATTTCCTCCACCAGGCGGCGCCACAAATCCACATTCCCGCATCCGGCCGTCGCGTGGAGTTATTCCGTAGAGGTGTTCCGTTTCCTGCGCTCAGTAGGCGCTGAATAGCCCATAGCTATTTCTTGTATGGGCTATGTGTAAACATACTTAAATTTTCTAATAGTTAGACTCTTTTATGGAGCTTTCCAAGAGAAGTACCTACCATATTTTTACTAGATATTTAATGGCTGTGCAAATATTTAAAGCATTATTGCGTCCTGAATTATAGGACAATACTGTACCGTATCAGCCTATTTTTTTTTAAAGTCTGCTGCGGGACGTAGGCCTACCCAAATGATGAAAAAAAAATGGGTTAGAAATCGATCCAATCTTTCACACCCTAAGATGGAATAAAGAGACGCACAGCACTTAAGTTCTCGTCACACAGAGGCGGAAAGTGCGGGAAAGCGATCGCGATCCGGGACGGGAATTTTTTGTAATATTCGAATTTGTATGCAACCTGACACATAACAAGCGGGCGCGATCCTTTGCACTGGACCGCTATCGGATCGCTTTCTCGCGGCTCCCGCCTCTGTGTGACCCGAGTTTTACAAACATACCCACATAAACCCTGAATACATAACACTACTTCTTGGACAGTCGTGTGAAAAAACTTCAGGTCGATATTACAATTACGGCTATCACGATTCGGGGTCAGCTGACCCTTACATTGAGAATAGAGCTTTTCAAATTCCATTTTGTTCTGATTTGCTGATGCAGATATCATTTGAATACAAACTGTACACAGACGGTATTTACATAATTCCTCGAGTGCAAATGGTCGAAGTATCGATGTTCGCGCCCCCTGGTGACAGCTATCTGAAATATTAGAGTGAAGGGTTAAAATTTAATTATTTTTCTTAAAAAATGTTCCATTACCACAGTACCATTGATAGTGTAGAGGATATAAATTCTAAATACATTTAGATCTTTTACTAGTCACACAATTATACAATACGCCCGATTACAGAGGCGCCAGCGTAAATTTAAAAGCAACGCAAAAAGCGTTCTCTCTATCGAATGCCTAAAGTGAAAAAGAAACAGAACTATGCTATTTAGCTAATATAATTACGCTGGCGCCTCTGTAATCGGGCTTATTACGTGAGTAGTACCATCAATGGAACTTATCAATGGTACTAGTGACAGAAAACCATTTTACTCATTGTCCTCAAAATCGGTTGAAAAATAGCACTAGGTACAACAAACCCACCTTATTGAGGGAAATGTAACAAACGAAAAATACATGTTTACAAAAACAAACAAAAAAAACACGATTCGTTGAAAAATGTGACCGTAGATGAGAATCAAGTGGAATAAACATCCGGACAGATGAAAGCAAAATTGTCGAGTTGAAATGAAGACTCTCTCGCACTTTGTTCGCTCAGTCAGTAAATAAAATGTTCTTTATCACGTTCAACGTATAAAATGTTCTTTATCATTTTCAACGCTCTCTTTGCCTACCCTCGACAGCTATCAAGATTCAGGGTCACTAGTAATCAACGGCCATCTCTTTGGAACATTTTTTCAAATTTTCATTTGTTCTATATACTTTGAGCAAATATCTAAAGAGCTACAGTTCCTAAGTGAAAGTAGTAAAAAAATGTCCGCGTGCCGTCATACATACGAACTTAGATAATTAAAGTTAATAAATTCACAATGACCCGTTTTCTCAAATCTCGACGTTATGTCACCTAACTAGTGCTTGTATCTAACCGAGCATTTTGGCATCGCGCGGCGTAGTAGTCACCTTGCAATCGCCTTACGACTAACTGAAAAGCCTGCCCACTACGTAGTTTGGGCCGCGTTTTGGCTCGGACACTTTTTTTGCACGATTGAGACTTTATAGATGTTTGCTCGATGGTCACTAGTAATCAACGGCCATCTCTTTGGAACACTTTTTCAAATTTCCATTTCTCCTAACAGGATTGAATGTATACAAATTACATTTTAGATATCATTTGTAAACAAACTGTACACAGGGTTTATTTAAATAATTCCTCGAGAACAAATGGTGGAAGTGTCGATGTCCGCGCCCCCTGGCGGCCGCTATCGGAAATGGATTAGGACGGAGGGTCCTGGGCTTATCAATAACAGGCTGCGCGGGTTATCTCGGGTCTTATCTCAAATCTTATTCTCATTTTTCCATCCATCCATCCACCCAATTGCAAAAAATGATCAACTATGTTTGTGGGCACTTAGTTTTAATTAATAATTATTTTTTGCAAAAAATAGCAAAACCGCCTTCCATCGTGTACAAAATTCGAATATTTCGCTAGAATTGCTTACATTATTGTCGATTTTTCGAAAACGGCTCAGGCGATTTCTGTAAATTTTAAATGGGATCACCTTGGGAGTATACATACCCTTTGCAACTAAAAAACGAATATTTCGATTCGGTTCACAATTGGAGAAATTATCGAAGAACATACACAAAAAATTAAAAATATACACACAGACGAACATAGAACCTCCTCCTTTTTGGAAGTCGGTTAAAAAGAAATGACAATAGCTTAAATTATAGTTCAGTAAAGAAACATTATTACGGTCAAGATAATAATCAAAGGGAAGTTTTACCTTCACGCCATCCCGTCTGGGGGTCTATTCTTATGCTTTCGATCGAGATTATTTTGAATAATATTTCGATTGATATTAGGACTCGGGTACAGACAAGGATAAAGGGTTCAAAACAGTACCTAAATAGGTATTTTGAATGCTAGTAGGACATGGAAATAGTCAGGTAAGGGGTATAAATCTGGTCCAAATTGTCACTCTGAAATATGGATAAAAGATGATATGAAAAATACTCACATGGTACAAGCAACACTTCGACTATTATTTATTTAGAATAAATAAATAAAAAATAAAAAAAATATTCGCGAACATCATAGACACGGTCTCTGACCCCAAACTAGGCAATGATTGTGATATGGCTGCCAGAGACATTTACTACATACGAGTATACCTATTCTTAAATACATTCTTATACAGATACTAACACCCATACACAGAGAAACACCTATGTTTATCACAAAAATGTTTGTCTTGGGTGGGAATCGCACTCACGCCTCTTTAACCCAGGGTTACTTACTACTTGGCCACTGAGGCAGTCCGGGAATTGAATCTGGACAAGACTTTAAACTCCCTCCTTCAAATAATATCTACTTGGCGCAACGCTTTAGAGTTCGCAAAAATAGCGGATTACATCATAAAAAAAGTAATCCGCTTGTACAACCCGGTCAGAATATCTGTGCACCTCGCTGGAATGCGGCGCCTCTCCCGCTTCCCCTGTCACCTCTCCGGGCACTCCCCGGTGCGACAGTACGGTTAGCATCTTCGTTGCCGATACACGTCCCGATAATAATTTACGTCCGGACGGTATACTAGACGTCCGGTAATGTATATACGTCCCGATAATTCGATATGACGTCACGAAGTCAGGTGCACAGATATTGTGACCGGGTTGTAATCATTTATGTTTAAGGTATTAGAAAAAAAAGTATAGAGAAGCCTGTCAGCAGTACACTTTCTACAATAAACCACGAATAATTGAATTGCAACATGTTTGTAGCGTTATCATTCAAGGCCGAGTAACCACAACAAATGTGGTTACTCGGTTATGATTCTAATTAATATACAGCGTTTAATTCATGTTATTGAAGTAGGTAGTTATTTATATTTTAATATTTACTGTACTTAATCATTTTTTAAATTTAATTTTGTAATTATGTATTGAACAAAAAAAAACCATGACATTTTCATTTATTCTTTCTGACATTTTTTAATTTTGTATTCAATTGTAAAGTAGATAGCTATTATTTTAATCATTGTTTAAATTCATTGCTACGTATTATGTATTGTGAAATGACGAGATATATTTTGCGGTACTTTATATTATTGTACAAACTGTTGTATATATAATTTTAGTATTAAGCTCAATACATCAATAAACGATTCTAATTCTAATTCTAATTCTATACATACAAATAACTACCCAATTAACATAAAATATTAATGAGTCTCCAACTCGGCCTTTGAAACTAAATGCTCCGCCACCCGTATTTGTCCAAAGTTTGTGTCATGATTCTACCCCGATTTCGGTAGGCCTGAAAATTTGATTGCCTAATAAGAACTTAATTGGGCAGTTAAAAACAAATAACATCATTTTTTTATTATTAAGTTTTGACGTAGCATACGAATCATACAAATCGGTGGGTGTAAGTTATAGCAAAAAGGTGCGCGAAACCCAATCCACGCGCAGAGCTTTATGTGAGCTTCAGTTAAGATTGGATATTACGCAACTTGTAGCTAACTTCACATCCGCCGACTTGTATGATTTGTTTTCTATAATATACTACGGGACTAATCGCGCAATAAAACTACGACCAGTCTACCCGTGACCACGATCGATGCAACTCGGTCGAAACGTCGGGATGATGTCCCGTAGTATATTATTATAATAATAATGTGTTCAAATCACGAAAGTTTAAAAACAACATTTGTTTTACAATATATAGCTTATACTTATGTAGTCAGTCCTCAAAGTTTTTTTGTGATCATCCATCAGCCATAAGAAGTCCACTGCTGGACATAGGCCTCCCCTATGGATCTCCAATTAGACCGGTTGGAAGCGGCTTGCATCCAGCGCAATCCTGCGGTCTTAATGAGGTCATCCGTCCACCTTGTGGGTGGACGTCCTACGCTGCGCTTGCCGGTACGTGGTTTCCACTCGAGAACTTTCCGACCCCATCGGTCATCAGTTCTCCGCGCTATGTGCCCTGCCCATTGCCATTTCAACTTGCCAATCCGTTGGGCTATGTCGGTAACTTTGGTTCTTCTACGGATCTCCTCATTTCTGATTCGATCTCGCAGAGAGACTCCGAGCATACCCCTCTCCATAGCTCTTTGGGCTACTTGAAGCTTACTAATAAGGCCCATAGTGAGAGAACACTATGGGCCTTATTTTTGTGATAAACATTTAAAAAATTCGTTGCGAATGCAGGACTCGATCCTGCGTCTTCGGATCACTAGCCCGACGCTCTCCCAACTGAGCTAATTCGCAGTCCTGACTTTGTGTCAGAATTTGTGAAATGATACACTTCACAAATTCGAAGTGTAGGATTCGAAAGTGTGGGATGCACAATTGAAATCATTTTATGAAATAAAGTTCAGAGATACAAGAATAGCACCCCAGCCCCTTCCCCACGGGAGAGGGTTTCATCCAATAATCCTATCGGATCGGAAACTTTCCATTTCGACAAAATTATGAATTTTAATGTATCGAGTTTCTGCCAATTTCAGCAAGAAACGTCGGCTTTCCGCTATTCATTTATGTAGACTTCGCCACAACACGAATTGCGCATCATACTGGAAATTTCGACGAGTTCTGTTCAACTCGCAATAAGGTTCATTTTCGATTGTAAAGTTTTCACTTTTTACATTTCAGTTGTTTGTGGCTGTAGGAATCTGCATAGATTTTTAATTTCGACTTTATAGCCTCCATTTGCATGAATGATGCGATCTCAAGACTTTGCACAATAAACATCGCTTTGTGTTGAAAATTAAGATTTTTATACGTTTTTCAGTGTCGTTGTTTGGCGCGGACATTTTTAGCTTGGATAGTCATTTACTTTTGAGTTTAGGTTTGTTTGTTCTCTCATTAAATCAGTGAACAATATGCTTAAGAAATATGGTAGATAGATAGATAAGTTCTTTATTGTTAACAAATACCAAGAAAGACTTCATTGTCTGGAGCATCGCCGTAGGGTTGAGAGTCTGTCCATTTTCTACAGGATTAATTTCGGAGAGTGTGCATCTGAGCTGCAAGACCTTATCTTACCATCCCCTTTTTACTACAGGACAAGTAGAAAGACACCACATTTCCACCCCTGCACTGTCGATTTTCCTACAATACGTACGAAGCGGCTTGACTCAACATTTCTGATTCGTACCGCCAGGGAATGGAACAGTCTTCCTGCTTTCTTGTATCCTAAGAGATATAATCCAAAGCTTTTCAAGATCAGAGTAAATAGCTATCTTCTATGTATGCATGCTTTTTCTTGACCACAACGTCGCTTACCATCAGGCGAGTTGGTGGCCAAGCGCCGACTTATTCGCGATAAAAAAAAAGATTTACAAACAAAACCAATAAAGTGTAACATGTGGCTGCCTTATCACTAAAAGCGATCTCTTCTAGGAAACTTTTTGATGGATTGGAATATAGAACAAGACGAGGTGTGCGTTACCCAAATAATTTCGTGTATTTTTAAATCACACGCATACTAATAAATACGTGGTCTCCATTCGAGAACATTTCGACCCCATCAACCACTCATCCTGCTTGCTATATGTATTTCAGTATTCAGTATTCAAATATTTATTGCACCAAAAGTAACTTAAAATATTAACATACTAGCTGGCCCGCCCCGGCTTCGCCCGGGTACGATTGGTTACAGAAGACAGATTTTATGAGTATTGTGCCTATTTACCTACCACGTAATGTAGATATGTCACTCACATGAACACAGTTATTTTAGCGCATTTTCATATTACAGTCTCATATAAGCAAATATTTTTTTCCATAAACACTCACTGCTTAATATAGGGCTCACTTTTTAGATCTTGAATAACACCGAATAAATCCATTGCAAGAATTTTGCATCCAGCGTCCATCCATGTATCCACCAAAAAGTTAGGTTCGCAATTCGACTGTGTGTTTCATTTTGTATGTATGTTACGCGATCATTCCGTCAGTAATGAATCAATTTTGCAGTAGAATCGATCGAATCGTAGTCTTAATCTGTTCGACTATTTACATAAAGTAAAGATAGTTTTTGCCTATCTAAATAAAAGTAATTTCATATGGGTCGGGTGGCTATCCCTGGCTTCAGAGTTTTTAAACGGTTATAATATTAGAGACCCGCAGCCCGCAGTCCGTCTAGATTCTATCAACGTAAGTTAGTTGACGTTCTAATATACAGTTTTTTTGATCTTTTCTTCATTCGAGTACTTTTTACAATATTGTCTATCAGTTCTACTTCTACGAATTGTGTGCCCTACCTAAGGCCTCTTCAACTTGCTTACCCAAAAAGCTGTGATGGAACCAATGGAAGCGCTGGCATCCAACGTGTTCCGATGGTCTCTACCAGATCTTAGATTCACGTGAAGACCTTCTCTACACTTGCCAATACATTGTCTACATTCAAGAACTTTAAAGCCCCATCGATCGTTCGTTTTACGTACTATGTGTCAGGACACTCACTCCACTCACTATCACTATAACAGAAATTATAAATCGTCTGTATGTCGGTTGCCTAAGTTAGCTTTTCCAAATCTGTAGATAGAGGAGGTATATAGCCGTGGTGGTCTAGTGGTAGTAACACCTATCTTAAGATCGTGAGTTGGTAGGTGCAAATCCCGATCCCGTATCAATGAGTTTCTTTGGAATTTAGGTACGGAATTTCACATCACTGGCTTTTCCGTGAATGAAAATATCGTGTGGCAACCTGCGTACCTACGTCCGTAGAAAGAACTGGATTAAGTATTATTTTAGGAATCCACCAACCCGCACTGGGCCAGCGTGGTGGATATGGCCCAACCGTAGGTAGACTCTCTCGCTACTCAATTGATTACAACGCGGTCGCGGTTTCATGTCTATTTCATATTACTTCTTTATACTTTCGTCAAAATTGTAAGCAGTAAAAGGAAAATCTTTTTTTTTTGAAACACTTTAGACGCTACATTTACATTCGATGCCCGGATGCCCTATATGAATTCGCCAACCTGCACTGGACCAGCGTGGTGGATATGGCTCAATCACACTTCGTGGGTAGGTCTATGTCCTGCAGTGGACTATTAAAAAAGGCTGGTATAGGTACAGGTACCTACAGGAATAGCGGAGATAAAATATGGTGATGCCTAGCTAGCCGAGCGGGGTGAGCGACGACCACGCGATTTTTTTCTAACACTTACATTTTTAAACTCATGATAGCTTTCGAATGAAATGTCTGAATTGAACAACTTAAAAAGTTATATAAAGGTCCTGAATTATTCCTGAATATAAAGTAGTTTATTTTGAAAAAGGTTTACATAATAATATACCATGATATAAAGAGCCTTTTCTTGCGGCAGCATTTCAATTAAAATTTTCAAATAAAAGAACACTTATTGTGGCTTAACTATAATAGATAGACATAATCTGTCAGGAAACTTTTTGTAAATAATGATAAGCTCTACAAAGTCGTAGTACATTATTTTATTGTATCATCAATAGTTTTCGCAGCGCACGCGATGTAAATAATATTTTAGGTAATTTTTGTACACCTTGGGTTACATGGGAGTTTTAGTATCTCTTAATTATTTAAGAAATATAATATAGCCTTTGGCATCCAAGGATAACGTAGCTTTCCAACAGTGAAAGAATTTATCAAATCGGTTCAGTAGTTTCGGAGCCTATTCGATGCAAACAAACAAACGATCAAATCTTTCCTCTTTATAATATTGGTATAGATTTATTTCGCGCCAAACGACGAAGACGAAGACACTATTGTACTTTCGTATGTTGGTTAAAAAATGTCCGGCTAGTGAATGATTACTTGTCAAAAGATTTTTTATTGGTTGTGGCGGCTCTTCAATATTGGGGAGACTAACTTTACCAGTGCACAGCATATACCATTAGGTTCATCGTCCCATTTTTTTGCATAACACTTAGGGCAAATCTTATTCATGGTTCCAATTTGGACGGAAGGCTGTTGAGCATAATCTATTTGTGGATCGTATCTGAATGCTGATCTGCTACTGTGAGCTAAAATTTGAGTTCGAACTCTAGTTGTTAACGTATTCTGTCTTTCTCTCTGATCTTGTAGGCGTTGGGAATGCTCAGAGTTCGATTCATTCCGTAGTGCGAGTTATTTTGCTCTTCAAGCCGCTACGAACGCTCTGTACTCGACTCTCGCGCGCGGACTTGGGAGGTTCTCTAATGCTGTTCGGCAAGCCTCTGGGAACGCTCGATAATCGACTCTCTGGCACGCGATTGTGACGCGTATTCTCTCCGGCTTTCAAGACGATTTTCAGTTTCCGATGAAGATTCTTTATTACGACGTATTTTTGATGCCGTCGCCTTGCCTGGGAACTATGTCTAGAAAGTTGAGATCTTGATCTTCTGAGCATTTTAAAATGGTATAAATATAAGTAAATTGCCTTTGTACCTCATAAATGATTTGCTAACTGTTGAACAGGAATTATGACGACGGAAACGGGCCTGTAGCTACACAGTTAAATTAAATAAAGCTGAATATGTGTCTAAGCAATGAAATTTATAATTCAATGTGTTTAAAGCATAATCTAAGGTTTAAAGCTGTAAACTGTTAGCTGTTTATATTTCAAACATTTGACAGAAGTGACACACTTATTTTTGGTTGCTAGGGTAACAATAACCAATAGACTATGACAGTTAAATATTACATACTTTTTAGATATTCAGATTACATAATATTTAAATTATAAGGTATTTTTTTTACACCTTGAGTTACTTTATTGGAGTTTTAGCAAGGATCCCTATTTTTTTTGAAAATGTAATATAGCCTATAACATCCGGGGATTGTGTAGCTTCCCAACAGTCAAAGAATTTTTCAAATCGGTTCAGTAGTTTCGGAGCCTATTCAATGCAAACAAACAAACAATCAAATCTTTCCTCTTTATAATATTGGTATAGACACATTTGGTATATGAATAAATAAAGTAAGTACACAAGGATCCTGTTGTATAGGGCGTCGCAAATATACTAAAGTTAATTCTTACAGTCTACGTATAAATCTAATTTACTACCTTAATTACTTAGTAGTACACATATTATCTACTCGTAATATGTATTATTTGTTCTTATTTTATTATAATATTTTTATAAACTATGTTTGTATAGTGTCTAATCAGGTAACCTCGTGATATTGTGTTTTATCGTCAAGATACGACAAGATATGCCCTGTCCACTGCCATTTTGACTTGCTCGTTCACTTGTTATCTTTAGTACGCTTTGTTCAGTCAAAAAGAAGTGGCGGCCTTTTTCAGCACCCCTGAGTGCGTCCCGCCGCGTCGCAGGTGTGAATCAAGGTGTGAACGAGGTTGCGCCCCCATTTCATCCCACTGGATACGACGCACACACTGCTTCCAAGTTTTCCAACAATAGGTAACTAAGTTCAAACTTCAAATATATTTATTTCAATTAAGTACCTGAGATACACTTTTGCATCGTCGTGAATGTAAGTACATTTCAAATCATTAACAATAAAGTTAATAAAATCGGCCAAGTGCGAGTCAGACTCGCTAAGGGTTCCGTACCGTATGGGAGCCCTATTCCTCTTGCCGTTATTAATAGCGAGCAAAAAAACTCCTAAAAATTACGTTTGTTGTATGGGCCCTTAAATAGTTATTTTATTCTGTTTTTAGTATTTGTTGTTATAGCGGCAACAGAAATACATCATCTGTGAAAATTTCAGCTGCCTAGCTATAATGGTTCATGAGATACAGCCCGGTGACAGACAGACAGACGGACAGACGGACATCGAAGTCTTAGTAATAGGGTCCCGTTTTTACCCTTTGGGTACGGAACCCAAAAACAATAAATAACCTTAGATTAATGATTGGTCGCGCGACTAATCATTAATCCAAGAATACAACGAAAGCATAAGTGAACAATAACAATAGAAGTAAAATTAACCTCATCTAAAAATCACAACACAACAAAATGTTACCAAATGAGAGTTATGGGAACTCATCAGCTGGTTTGGTTGGCTGGTTTACACCACTCAAATAATGACAATGAACTAAAATGAGAGTAAATTGAATTAGATTTGCTTATTAACGTTAGAAAAATTACATTTTCAATTAAATTGCTAATTTTAGATTGATTTAAAATTAGCAATTTAATTGAAAATGTCAGGATAATTCAATTGTCAATCCTATACCTATACTTGGTATAAGTAGTACCTACCTCTTAGAAGGGAAGCGGACAATTATTTAGCTTCGAACGTATTTGTTACTCTACTATAGTATTCACTAATTACCTAAGCTACTATCAGGAAAATTATTTTTAGAAAAAAATGCGTATCTACGAGTAGTTCGCTTTTCGTACAGTAATTCGGTAATAATTATTTGTAGCGCTCGTAGCGTAGTTTGACTAGGTGATTGTCAGCGATCACCGAAATTAAGCAACGTTCCGCACGGTCAGTATTTGGATGGGTGACCGCGGGTGGCATTTTCTAACTGAGCGCTACCGTGGCTCGGATGACACGTTAAATTGTAGGTCCCGGTTGTTTTAACCGCTTAGCCATGTCAGAGGCCTTCAGGCGGCCTAAAAACTCTGACACTAGGGCTAGCCACCCGGCCTTTACTAACTTACTTACTTACTTTTATTTTTCGCAAAACAACGGCAAAACCGACTTAAGTACCTACATCGTGTACAAAATTGAAATAGTTCGCTCTAATTGATAATAGGTAAGTATATAATTTTTACATTATTGTGATTTTTCAAAAACGGCTTAGACGATTTCGATAAAATTTAATTGAAAGTTCTCGTTACAAAGTTAAACGTCGTTAGTATAAATACCTTTCGAACTATTTTTTTTCAATCGGTCACAATTAGCTAAAGTATCGATGAAGATACACAACAAAAATATGTAGATACAGACATAGAAACTTCTCTTTTTTTGAAGTCGGGAAAAAGTAATTTATTTATGACGACGTCTAGAAAAAGATTGCACTGCGTGGAAACCCCTTCCAAGTGGTCGTATGGGAGGCCTATGTCCAGCAATGGATAAATTATCGTGAAATGGTTTTTTTTTTTTTAAGTTGGAATAAAATATATTAAATATACTTAGTAATTTTTTAGTATATTAGGTCGCAACGTACATACCTATATAATAATGGCAAAGGCTCCACGATTTAATTTTTGAATTATTATTTTTTAGCTTATAGTACATAATAGTAGTTTATGCAACTGTCATATACCCGTGTTATATGCAGTTGCATACACTACTTTATCTTCACTAATAAAAATAAAAAAAAACATATTGCGAAACAATTCACGCGTACGTATTGTCACAGTGAACTTGGCGCCATTAAAATCTAACCAATGAGAGCGCAGCTGCGCGCGCAGGGCCAATCAGGAGCGAGCGCGCGATGTTATAATGAGATTTTACGATATCGATGTGGATATTATAACATCATGTGAAATTGCTTAAATGTTTTCTGCGCCATAACAGTAGTTATTATAAGTCAAGTATTGGAAACATAAGTAGAATGTTAAAACATTAGTGTAGATAAAATCATTTAATTTAAAAAAGTATTTTACCTACTTTATTATAGTTAGATATTCCATCTTTATCTAAGTTACACAGTTTACAACATCTGTATCTGATCAATCGACACAACCCATCCATCTCTTCATCTCATAACCAGAACATCTGAAACTCGTCTTTGATGTCCCTATTCTCTTGTTAATTACGGAATTAATATTTTGTGACAGTTTGAAACAGTTAATTACGATTGAGATTACAGTTTGATCGTCAATGGTGCCCACTTGTTTGCCGTTTGATCTCTGTCGGTAGCTGATTGAATCAGACGGTACTTTGTGAAAGTTTATCTTCTAATCTGTATTTGGAATTTATATTAACCTTTAGTATCTATATTTCTATCTGTTTTAAGCAGAGATGGACAAATATTTATTAAGTTACTAGCTCTACCTACAGTTTCCCACTATAGTCCGAGAGGTATGCGCAAAAATTAGGTGATTGGCTGTGGTTTATCTCCTATTAAGTTTTTTTTCTACCCGTACACCAATTTTCAGCTAATAAAAGTTGTTGCAATTAAGTTACTAATTTTTTTTTTATATCCGGATATCCCCAACAAACGCTTAGCATGCCAGCTGACTGAATCCGGGGTATTTTTGTACACCACCATGACAACGTAATACCAAAAATTCAGCTTTAAGAAAGTTGTTGCAATTTTTTGCGCTTACCTCCCGGGCTACTACAGGATCCTTTTAATTTAGATTTGTTTGATTATGAAATATGTACACAGAGATTTTCCATGGTAAAAAGTATCTTATGACACTCTGTAACTTCTAAACTATATACTCACGAAAAATCAAGTAATTCGTTGCGGCGTGAAAGAATAACAAACCAATAAAGTAGGTACCTACACACTTTCGGATTTAATAAATTAGTAAAGATTTTACTTAACTACTATATTAGCTGACCCGGCGAACTTCGTTTCACTGCCGGGCTGATTTGTGAATTTAGACCATCCAGGGCACCACCCAAACGCATACAAAAAAATCATTCAAATCGGTCCAGCCGTTTAGGAGGAGTTCAGCGACATAAATAAAGTTGTCATTCAAGATTAGAGATTCGAGAACATTATTTCGCTCTAATACTTAAGAAAGAAAGAAAGAAAATAATTTATTGACATAATATTACATTTACACATTCTCATATGAGGAAAAGGAGTATAAATGTTTATATTATGGATTCATCATACTTACAGCAGTTCTATTGTTTTTCTAATCTACCTACATTACAAAAAAATAAAGTGTTATGTATATAAAATATTGTGTGATTAGCTTAAGAAGGACTAGTAAATATTATACCAATCAATCAACACAATCATTGGTCTTCAATTCAGCAATAGGACGTCCAATGCCGGACATACGCCTCCATTTTACTGGTTGGAAACGGCTTGCATCCAGCGCAATCCTGCGGTCACCTAATCACCTATTCAACTTTTGGGTGGGTTTTCTAGACTACGCTTATCAATGCGTTAAGTCTCCGTATAAGAACTTAGAAGATAATACATCAAAATCATCATCATGTCAACTTTCATCCATCACTTACAGAAGGACAATCACCTGACCTTTCCTCATCTATTTTCAACATAATAAGCCCAGCGATTTACCTACGTACTTACATTTAGCTCAGTGGTTCTTAAACTTTTTTGGTGATGGAACTCTTTTGCTGAAATATTTGGCGGTGACCTAAAAAAACTATGAACATATTTCCTAAATATTTAATTGAAGTTGCGAAACTGAACTAAACAAGATTTTAAATCCATTGGTTGATTTTTTGTTTTCTGTTAAAATAATATGCAAATTCGACCAGTGTGTGTTGCCAGTGATGACTTATGGCACAGAAACGTGGTCTCTCACTATGGGCCTTATTAGTAAGCTCCAAGTAGCCCAACGAGCTATGGAGAGGGCTATGCTCGAAGTCTCTCTGCGGGATCGAATCAGGAATGAGGAGATCCGTAGAAGAACCAAAGTTACCGACATAGCCCAACGGATTATCAGTCCTATGTGCAATGGGCGGGGCACATAGCACATAGGACTGATGATCGATGGGGTTGATGGGGTCGTCTTTGCGGAACCCTAGGGCTCCGCAGACCACCTTTTGAGAATGGCTGATTTAGCGTGTCTCTACGCTCTTAATCACATTGTCCTTGTGGGTATTGTGGGGATATTCTACGCTACGCTCACCGCTCGCGTTTTAACCCCCACATTAATTTAAAATGCGATTACAATTTGTTCGTGACCTAATTAACGAGGTGCCCTGCAGGCGGCAGTTTTTAAATCATTTTTACGAGGCCCTCATAAAAGAGCTTAATGACTTGATTGCTAAAATCCATCAAAATGGAGTAATTGTCATTAAAAACGCGGTTAAAATTTAATAAAATTGACAAATTGTGATGGCAGTATGGCCTTATGATTTTATGAGATACTTGAAAGAAACAAGTGCTTTAAATACTTACAATAAAACATAATATTTACATAAAATACTACTACATAAAAACAATTAGAGCATTTACAGATCTTAGAATGTCTAAAGATTATTCAAATGCTCAAGCCCACTGACAATAGGCAGCAAATTAAATGTTTTGTATCATAGCTATATTTTGTCGAATGTCTTAAAAATTGGCCAAGTGCGAGTTGGACTCGCGTACAAAGGGTTCCGTACCCTATGGGCCCATTTCAAGCGTCTAAGTACCTGTTGGTTGCCGTTATTAATATGGAGCAAAAAACGGCAAAAAATACGTTTATTGTGTGGGAGCCCCCGTTAAATATTATTTTGTTTTGTTTTTAGTATTTGTTGTTATAGCGGCAACAGAAATACATCATCTGTGAATTTTAGATGTCTAGCTATCACGGTTCATGAGATACAGCCTGGTGTCAGACAGACGGACAGACGGACATCGAAGTCTTAGTAATAGGGTCCCGTTTTTACCCTTTGGGTACGGAACCCTAAAAATGAACTTCTTATCAAGAAGATCTAATTTTGTGTTTGTGATTTAAGGATTGGTCGTATAGTAAACATTGGACATAGTAATGAAAACATTCGCCTTTCTTTGTTTAAATATATTTATGAGAATTTTGTAATCCAAAAAACATGTCCCTTCTTGGGGTAAAATAATGTTTTGAGTTTATCCAAATGAATGTGAATCGTGCGAAAGAACAAGGAAGTACTAAGTAGAGGACAAATGCAAAGTGACGGCCGGGCTCGGACCGATTACACGGATCCGGCGGAACTTAGGTCGCGAACACGCTGCGGCGACTTGTCCTGCGATTTGTCGTGACATTGAACTTATAGGTAGGTATACTTATGAGTAATTTGAGTAGTTCTTGAGCAGTTAAGCATCACATATGACTTGATATGACAGGTGGAAGACCAAAACATTTTCAGGCCTGGCCAGCGGATATTGAAAATTATTAATATCTATCAGTACCTACCTACCTATAATATTATAGAACAAGGAAGTACTAAGTAATGCAAAGTGGCGGCCGGCGTCGGACCGATTACACGGAACCGGCGGAACTTGGGCCGCGACCACGCTATGGTGATTTGTCGCGACAGACTTTGAATTCAAAAAGACGTAGTCGTAGATTGTTTGCGACAAGTCGCAAAATTAAATTTATCAATAATTTTAATACCAATCGATGGTCACCTGAATAAACATTTCTGATGTTAAAGTTTTAGGAAGCTGATTTATGCTCCTAACATTATTGAACTATTTCGCGGTTTTGTATTATATCTTCTTTGGTTTTGGTGTGGTAGATGAACAATCGAAACATTGACAAGTATTGATAGCGAACATTTATTGCAAATGCATTTTGTTTTTGGTCAAAGTAAATTAATAGGTAGGCCTGGCAAAAAATTACAGAACGAATTTCCTCCCATTCAAGCTTAGACATCTTTAAAATTGAGTAGTTAGTACAGTAAACAAATAATACCACGCACCTTTTTAGGATAAAGAATGCACGAAAGGTTATTGACACAAATAATGTTAATTCCGACGGCGAATCCAGACCAACTGCTAAAAAATCTATAAAATGAAGTCGCGCCGTGTCAGTTATTGGTCGTATGGTGTTAGAGTCTCAATGTGACCGAAGCTTAAACAGGGCCGGAGGACAAGGGACGGACGAAGGTTCACTGACACAACTAATGTCAGCTGACACTTGTTTAAATTCCGTTGCCGGACCCGGACAAGCCTGGGCTCGTTGCTGAAAGAAACTATAATCTGCCTTGTCTATTCTGTATTGATCTATTTGTTGTTCGTGACGCGATTCTATAGGCATGCCATCTAGTCCTGCATGTGACCACGAACTTCATCGTTCTCGGCGTTTCGCCCAGCGGGGCGAATGGGGGCCTTCAAAAAGAGTCATGGGCGATTCGCCCCGCGGGCAGAACCGCTTGCGGGGCGAAACGCCGCAATACCCGAGAAGCCACGAAAAGAACTCTTTTGGAAGTGTGAAAAAGTGACAGATTATATACTTTGCCATAATGCTTGCTCGTTCTGACACGTCGAAAGAAATATTGCGTGGTGCGCATCCTAGCCCGGATGAGACTTTAAAATTTATATGCATTCTAAATACAAATGTTTTTGTATGAGGACTAGACTAGAGGATTGGTGTGATGGAAATGCCAGGTGTTTGTAGTTTGAAATGAAATATAGATATGTGTAGTTCTAAAAACTAGATTTGACCTAAAAAAACGAGCAAGTGAAGTTAAATAAAACCGTTTAATAAATCCGAGCCGTCAAAAACTGTTGTTAATGTGTAATGCTTTTTAGCGTTTTCCTTTTCTTTTCATGGGCATTTTTTTAAACATTTAATTTCACAGAAAACCTGATTTTGCTCGACTTGTCGGGATGCACCCATTGAACTTCATTGGATGCACCGCCGCCGCGCACGCATAATATCATTCATCAATAAAATGAGGCTTTAAAATTTTTTGGTCGAACAATAAGTAAATTTAAATCCGTGAAAAACTGAGTAACAGTTATTCCAAAAGTGAATCTTGTGGATTAAACTCCTAACACTTTTTAATCCTTTTTAGAAACCTTGAAATTATTCAAAGTAAAACTCAATTTAAAACAATATAAATTCCCGAGAAAATGGACCTAATGGTCGCCTAGAGAGTTCGCATTTTGATAATGCCTATTACACATTGCGCTAAATTTTCAGGACCGTCGTAACGGCCATCAGAAATAATTTGTGATGGCGTACCCTTATAAACTAACCCAAGACACTTCCAAACCAAATTAACTTTTAAAGTAAAGTAAATATGTGTCACAATCGCGTGCGATGAACGTTTGTCAAATGGCTGTGACCTAACGTACTCATTTACATGGCCCTAAATACCTAACGCGGTGGAATGGTCAGGGCTATGCTCGAATGGATAATTAGGAAAATCTGACCGCGGAACATTATGTGGGAAGAATGAAAATCCCTTGATATTTCTAGAAATTGCTGCTGTCGTACACCTGTCTCCACATGTTTAATTGTCAATAAATTAAATTTGACTTTGAAATACTGCGGATTAGCTCAGTTGGCAGAGCGTCGGGCTCACTATCACTAGTTGTCAACTGTCAAATATACCTATGTAATAGAATTTGACACTATCGGGACAAAAACACGACAACTAGCCACTGAATCGAGATATTTTTCATATCTCTTTCTAACTCATACCATATTATATCAATGCATCTCTTTCTTTCTTTTCTCGATCGACCACATTATCCCTCTGGTATCTGGTACCGTAAACATAATTTGAATAGTTCGCATGGATCAATGAATCATCCAAGCCATCCATGTAGTAATTTACTTATCATTGTTGATTTTTCAATAACGATTCAGCCGATTTCGATAAAATGTACACGGGACTACCTCTAAAGTATGATCTACCAAACAATAAGAAAAAATCAAAATCGTTGCATAATTGGCGCAGCGATCGCGTAACATACAAAAAAAAAACATACAGACCAATGAGAACAACCTTTGTTGAAGTCGGTTAAAAAGAAACAGTCTACAAAGTCTACACAGAAACATTTTGTGACCTAATTGGTCTATGGTTTTCATGTCGGAGCCTAAAAAGACTCATAGGGCTGTCATTTCGCCTTCATCGCAAAACATTATCATCTGCATCAGTTTCTTTAATCTATATCCGTTTCTTAAATACGAATAGAGTTAGTTACAAACCACCACGTATTAAATATTTTTGAAGTCTTATAAATCGATTAACGCCGGTTGCACGCACGAAAAAAGTGTCACGTTCCCCCTGAGCCTAGCGTTCAAGCGAGAGCGCGGAACAAGCGATGAGTTAAGATAGACGAGATCGGCCCAAGCGTTTGGCTTGTTTCAGTTGTTGATTCAACAATGTTTTTTATGACGTTATCACATAAAAATTTATTACTATCGTCGGTAGGTAAATCGACTTTACAGACAACCAATTTATGGTTACAACAGATCAGTTTGGCTTAGTGATTTGTACATCATAATCAAGAACAATATGAACATTTGCTCATACTTGTAGCGACATTAAAACCACTCACGAACCTACTCCTCCAGCAGCACATTCCTTGAATTTGGTGACACTGGTATTTTTGGACGCATTTCCAGCACCCTTGACCTTTGAGGCCCGCTGTCGTGTTTTAAATGAAAATTGGACGAGATTTCAGTAAATGAAGATCAGATAGTTAGAGATGTTGGCGTCGTTCAAGGAATTCGCTTAGCGTATTTTTAGAACCATTTAACTTAAGACTTAAGCCGATTGATAGACAAGGCTCGCGGGAACCTACTTATTCCTAAGTGGAAGAAATTAAATCTCTGTTCTGATAGGGTCGGAAATCGTGTCCTCCCCGATCGTCGTGGTCGTGATGG